>CM077663.1:35119166-36400833 GCA_039707655.1 Elymus sibiricus | reverse complement strand
TATGATTTGCATGTGATGTTAATCCTTTTATGCATCTTATTTTGCTTAGGACGACGGTAGCATTATAAGGTGATCCCTCACTTAAATTTCAAGATAAATTGTGTTCTCCCCGAGTGTGCACCGTTGCGAAAGTTTGTCGTTTCGAGACACGCCGTGATGATCGGGTGTGATAGACTCCACGTTCACATACAACGGGTGCAAGCCATGTTGCACACGCGGAACACTCGGGTTAAACTTGACGAGCCTAGCATGTACAGACATGGCCTCGGAACACAAGAGACCGAAAGGTCGAACATGAGTCATATAGTAGATATGATCAACATGAAGATGTTCACCATTGAAACCACCTCAACTCACGTGATGATCGGACTTGAGTTGGTGGATTTGGATCATTATACACTCGAATGACCGGAGGGATGTCAATTTGAGTGGGAGTTTTTTAAATATGATTAACTAAACTCATTATCTTGAACAATAGTCTAAGTTGTCTTTGCTATATTTATGTTGTAGATCATGGCTCGCGCAGTAGCACCCCTGAATTTTAATGCGTTCCTAGAGAAAGCTAAGTTGAAAGATGATGGAAGTAACTTTGTGGACTGGGCCCGTAATCTGAGGATTATCCTTACGGCTTCCCAGAAGGCTTATGTCCTTGATGCGCCGCTTGGTGATCCACCCGCTCCAGTTGAGTCTCTAGACGTTGTGAACGCCTGGCAGGCTCGTTCTGATGATTACTCAATAGTTCAATGTGCAATGTTGTATGGCTTAGAACCGGGACTTCAAAGACATTTTGAACGTCATGGAGCATATGAGATGTTCCAGGAGTTGAAGTTTATCTTTCAGAAGAATGCCCGGATCGAGAGATATGAGATCTCCGATAAGTTCTATGCTTGCAAGATGGAGGAGAACGGGTCTATCAGTGATCACGTGCTCAGAATGTCTGGGTACTCCACCCGTCTGGCTGAGTTAGGGATGCCCCTTCCGCCAGAGGCTATCACTGACAGAGTTCTTCAATCATTGCCACCTAGCTACAAGAGCTTCGTGTTGAACTATAACATGCACGGGATGAACAAGTCAGTCGCCGAGCTGTTTGCGATGCTGAAAGCCGCTGAGTCTGAAATTCAGAAGGAGCATCAAGTGTTGATGGTCAATAAAACCACTAGTTTCAAGAAAAATGGCAAGGGTAAGAAGGGTAACTCCAAGAAGAGTGGCAAAGCAGTTGCTCCTCTCATGAAGAAACCCAAGGCTGGACCCAAACCAGAAACTGAGTGCTTTCATTGCAAGGGAACTGGACACTGGAAGTGGAACTGCCCCAAGTATTTGGCTGACAAGAAGGCGGCCAACAACAAACAAGGTATATATGATATACATGTTATTGATATGTTCCTTACCAACCCTCGTTGTAGTGCCTGGGTATTTGATACCGGTGCGGTTGCTCATATTTGCAACTCTAAACAGGAACTGCGGAATAGACGGAGGCTGGCGAAGGACGAAGTGACGATGCGCGTGGGAAATGGTTCCAAGGTTGATGTGATCGCCGTCGGCACGCTCGTTCTTCGATTACCGTCGGGATTAGTGATGAACCTAAATAAGTGTTATTTGGTGCCTGCGTTAAGCATGAACATTATATCTGGATCTTGTTTATTGCGAGACGGTTACTCATTTAAATCAGAGAATAATGGTTGTTCTATTTATATGAGTAATATCTTTTATGGTCATGCACCCAATGTGAGGGGTTTATTCTTATTGAATCTCGATAGTAATGATACACATGTTCATAACATTGATGCCAAAAGATGTAGGATTGATAATGATAATACCACTTTCTTGTGGCACTGCCGTTTAGGTCATATTGGCGTAAAACGCATGAGGAAGCTCCATGCTGATGGACTTTTGGAGTCACTTGATTTTGAATCACTTGACACATGTGAGCCATGCCTCTTGGGCAAGATGACTAAAACGCCGTTCTCTGGAACAATGGAACGGGCAAGTGACTTATTGGAAATCATACATACTGATGTGTGCGGTCCAATGAGTATTGAGGCGCGCGGTGGTTATCGTTATTTTCTCACCTTAACTGATGACTTAAGTAGATATGGGTATATTTACGTAATGAAACACAAGTCTGAAACGTTTGAAAAGTTCAAACAATTTCAGAGTGAAGTTGAGAATCATCGTAACAAGAAGATTAAATTCCTACGATCTGATCGAGGAGGAGAATATCTGAGTTATGAGTTTGGCAGTCACTTAAGACAATGTGGAATTGTTTCACAACTGACACCGCCTGGAACACCACAGCGTAATGGTGTGTCCGAACGTCGTAATCGAACTTTATTGGATATGGTGCGATCTATGATGTCTCTTGCCGATTTGCCACTATCGTTTTGGGGTTATGCATTAGAGACAGCTGCATTCACTTTAAATAGGGCACCATCGAAATCCGTTGAGACAACGCCATATGAACTTTGGTTTGGCAAGAAGCCAAAGCTGTCGTTTCTTAAAATTTGGGGATGTGATGCTTATGTCAAAAAGCTTCAGCCTGAAAAGCTGGAACCCAAAGCGGAGAAATGCGTCTTCATAGGATACCCAAAAGAGACAGTTGGGTATACCTTCTATCTCAGATCCGAAGGCAAAGTGTTTGTCGCTAAAAACGGAACATTTCTTGAGAAAGAGTTTCTCTCGAAAGTATTGAGTGGGAGGAAGATAGAACTTGATGAGGTTGTTGAACCTTTACTTCAACCTGAGAGTAGCGCAGTGCAGAAAGTTGTTTCTGTGGAGCCTACATTAGCTGAAGAGGAAGTTAATGATGATGATCATGAAGCTTTGGATCAAGTTGCTATCGAACCTCGTAGGTCGACAAGGACACGTACTGCTCCCGAGTGGTACGGCAACCCTGTCTTAGAGGTCATGTTGTTAGACAATGATTAACCTACGAGCTATGGAGAAGCGATGATGGGCCCGGATTCTGAGAAGTGGTTAGAGGCCATGAAATCCGAGATGGGATCCATGTATGAAAACAAAGTATGGACTTTGGAAGTATTACCTGAAGGGCGTAAGGCCATTCAGAACAAATGGATCTTTAAGAGGAAGACGGACGCGGACGGTAATGTCACCGTCTATAAAGCTCGACTTGTGGCAAAGGGTTTTTCACAAGTTCAAGGAGTTGACTACGATGAGACCTTCTCACCCGTAGCGATGCTTAAGTCCGTCAGAATCATGTTAGCAATAGCTGCCTTTTTCGATTATGAAATTTGGCAGATGGATGTCAAAACAGCATTCCTTAACGGTTTCCTTAAGGAAGAGTTGTATATGATGCAACCAGAAGGTTTTGTCGATCCAGAGAATGCTGACAAAGTTTGCAAACACCAGCGATCCATTTATGGACTGGTGCAAGCATCTCGGAGTTGGAATCTTCGCTTTGATGAAGTGATCAAAGCGTTCGAGTTTATACAAGTTTACGGAGAAGCTTGTATTTACAAGAAAGTGAGTGGGAGCTCTATAGCGTTTCTAATATTATATGTGGATGACATATTGCTGATTGGAAACAATATAGAAATGTTGGAAAGCGTGAAGGAATATTTGAACAAGAGTTTTTCAATGAAGGACCTAGGAGAAGCTGCTTTCATATTAGGCATAAAGATCTATAGAGATAGATCAAGACGCTTAATAGGACTTTCACAAAGCACATACCTTGATAAGATTTTGAAGAAGTTCAAAATGGATCAGTCCAAGAAGGGGTTCTTGCCTGTTTTGCAAGGTGTGAAGTTGAGTAAGACTCAATGCCCAGTGACTGCAGAAGATAGAGAAAAGATGAGTGTCATCCCCTATGCTTCGGCCATAGGCTCTATCATGTATGCAATGCTGTGCACAAGACCCGATGTCAGCCTGGCCATAAGTATGGTCGGAAGGTTTCAAAGTGATCCAGGAATGGAACACTGGACGGCGGTCAAGAATATCCTGAAGTACCTGAAAAGGACTAAGGACATGTTTCTCGTTTATGGAGGTGATCAAGAGCTCGTCGTAAAGGGTTACGTCGATGCAAGCTTTGACACTGATCCGGATGACTCTAAGTCTCAAACCGGATACGTATTTATTCTTAATGGGGGTGCGGTTAGCTGGTGCAGTTCCAAGAAAAGCGTGGTAGCTGATTCTACATGCGAAGCGGAGTACATCGCAGCCTCGGAGGCGGCGAAGGAAGGTGTCTGGATGAAGGAGTTCATGACAGATCTTGGAGTAGTGCCTAGTGCGCTTAACCCAATGACTTTGTTTTGTGATAACACTGGTGCCATTGCTCTAGCCAAGGAACCAAGATTTCACAAGAGGACCAGACACATAAAGCGACGTTTCAATTCCATCCGCGATTACATCAAGGAGGACGACATAAATATTTGCAAAGTACACACGGATCTAAATGTTGCAGATCCGATGACTAAACCTCTTCCAAGGGCTAAACATGAACAACACCAGAACTGCATGGGTGTTCGATTCATTACAATGTAAATCACATAGTGATGTGAACTAGATTATTGACTCTAGTGCAAGTGGGAGACTGTTGGAAATATGCCCTAGAGTCAATAATAAATTGGTTATTATTATATTTCCTTGTTTATGATAATCGTTTATTATCCATGCTATAATTGTATTGATTGGAAACTCAAATACATGTGTGGATACATAGACAACACTGTGTCCCTAGTAAGCCTCTAGTTGACTAGCTCGTTGATCAAAGATGGTTAAGGTTTCCTAGCCATTGACATGAGATGTCATTTGATAACGGGATCACATCATTAGGAGAATGATGTGATGGACAAGACCCAAACTACGAACGTAGCATATGATCGTGTCAGTTTATTGCTATTGTTTTCTGCATGTCAAGTATCTGTTCCTTTGACCATGAGATCATGCAACTCACTGACACCGGAGGAATACCTTGTGTGTATCAAACGTCACAACGTAACTGGGTGACTATAAAGGTGCTCTACAGGTATCTCCGAGGGTGTCTGTTGGGTTGGCATGGATCAAGACTGGGATTTGTTACTCCGTGTGACGGAGAGGTATCTCAGGGCCCACTCGGTAATGCAACATCACATTGAGCCTTGCAAGCAAAGTGACTAAAGAGTTAGCCACAGGATCTTGTATTACGGAACGAGTAAAGAGACTTGCCGGTAACGAGATTGAACTAGGTATAGAGATACCGACGATCGAATCTCGGGCAAGTAACATACCGAAGAACAAAGGGAACAACATATGGGATTAACTGAATCCTTGACATAGAGGTTCGACCGATAAAAGATCTTCGTAGAATATGTAGGAGCCAATATGGGCATCCAGGTCCCGCTATTGGTTATTGGCCGTAGAGGTGTCTCGGTCATGTCTACATAGTTCTCGAACCCGCAGGGTCTACACACTTAACGTTTGGTGACGATTAGTATAGTTGAGTTATTATGTTGGTGTCCGAAGGTTGTTCGGAGTCCCGGATAAGATCCCGGACATGACGAGGATCTCCGGAATAGTCCGGAGGTAAAGATTGATATATGTGATAATAGTGTTTTGATCTCCGGAAGAGTTCCGGAATTCACCGGAAGGGGTTCCGGATGTTTACCGAAGTGTTCGGGTACAGCAACACTTTATATGGGCCAAAGGGATAAAGCCCACAAGGTATTGGAAAGTGCAAAAAGTAGTTTTGCTGCCGCGTAAGCGGTACTGCCGCTTGGTGAAGCGGTACTACCGCCCGAGCGGTACTACCGCTTGTGTGAAGCGGTACTACCGCCCAAGCGGTACTACCGCTTGTGAGCGGTACTACCGCTTGTGCGCGGCTGTGCACGGTTCGGCAGGGATCCGAGTTGGACTCTTTCCCTGCGGGCCAAACCGACCTTGTGCGGGCAAAACCGACCTGGAGGAGGCTTTTACTCCAAGTTTAGACCCCAAGGCTCAACATATAAATAGAGGGGCAGGGCTAGCACACGAGAGAGATCAAGATTTCCCCAAGCCGTGTGCGGCAACCCTAACCCTCTAGTTCCTCCGTCATAATCTCCGTAGCGCTTGGCGAAGCCCTGCAGAGATTGTTCCTCACCACCATCACCACGCCGTCGTGCTGCTGGAACTCAACCACTACTTCACCATCGCTCGCTGGATCGAGGAGGTGAAGGCGTCATCAAGCCGTACGTGTGTTGAACGCGGAGGTGCCGTCCGTTCGGCGCTAGTTCGTGATCGGATCGAGGGACGACTTGCGATTTGGATCGCGGAGACGTTCGACTACATCAACCGCGTTTCTTAAACGCTTCCGCTTAGCGATCTACAAGGGTATGTAGATTCACTCTCCCTCTCGTAGATGCTCATCACCATGGATAGATCTTGCGTGTGCGTAGGAAAATTTTTGTTTCCCATGCAACGTTCCCCAACACCCAGCACTCAAACAACTCCTCACAGATTTGGCTATGGTGGAAGAAGGATTTGAGTGGAAAGCAACTTGGGAAAGGCTAGAGATCAAGGTTCAAATGGTAGGAATGGAATATCTTGATCTCAACACATGAGTAGGTGGTTCTCTCTCAGAAAATGTATGGTGGAAGTGTAGGCACGTTCTGATGGCTCTCCTTACTGAGAAGGGAGTGGTGGAGGGCTATATATAGCCTCCACACAAAATCCAACCGTTACACACTTTTGACTCAACTCGGTGGCACCGAAACAATAATCTCGGTTGCACCGAACTGTGTAAAAGATATGAACTTTAGGAATCTCGGTGGGACCGATAGGAACAACTCGGATGGACCGAAGTGCAATGGCTAGGGCAATCCTCATCTCAGTGGCACCGATTGCATCAACTCGGTTGGACCGAAGTGAAGCAATAAGGCAACAGAGACTTGGCAAGCCATCTCGGTGAGACCGATTTGCAAAACTCGGTGAGACCGAAGTAAGTGCAAACGATTACAGAGAGTTGGCAAGGCCATCTCGGTGGGACCGAGATCCATTTCGGTGGATCCGATTTGTTAGGGTTTTGGCAGTGGCTAAGTCTTGGTGAACTCGGTGGGGCCGGATAGAGAAATTTCGGTGGGGCCGAGTTGGAATGTAGGTTTTGGACATATTTGGGATTGAGAAAGTGGTTGAGGGTTTAGGACTACTGTCACTAAGCACTTGAGCAAACAGACCATTAAGCAACACCTCATCCCCTTTTAATAGTATTGGCTTTCCTATGGACTCAATGTGAGCTTGGATCACTAAACCAAAAATGTAGAGTCTTGATCTTTTGCCAATCCTTGTCCTTAGCATTTTGAAGGGGTTCCACGTCCTCTTGTCCCTGCCACACCATTGTTGAACTTGTCTGAAATTCACTAGATGAAAGGATTAGTCCAACAACATGTATGTTCGCATAAATTACCAAAACCACCAAGGGAGCAAGTGTGCTTTCAAATGCATAGCTTGATTTTGTCGCCTTTCATAAATGTTTTACTTGTTATCCTAGCATGCCTAGATTAGCTATGCTGGTGTTCCATTAGTTGGCCCTACACCCTTGTCGGTGTTGCTACGCTAGATAACCGGTATGTGATCCCCTTTGGGCGATGATCACAGATATTACTGCATTAATTTACTTCACACTACTATGCTTAGATAGTGGGGCTGGAGGGACAGGTGGTACCACCCTGGCAGAGCTGGACCTGGGTTCCCGACAGTCCCTTGATAAAGTCAGGTCGGCCCCAAGGGTACCCGCGAGAGATTACTGTGGTATAGCGACAGGGCAGGATGAGACCACCAAGAGAGAGGTGGGCCTAGGGCCTGGTCGTCGTCCGTGGTTACTTAACAATAACACGCTTAATGAGATTTGGGTATTTGATCTGAGTTGGCCACTGGCTTATACGCACTAACCGCCACACGGGATAATGGTTATGGGACCCTCGGCGTCGTCAGTTCATCCCGAAAGCTCTGTCAGATGTCCAGTTCAGAGAGGCGGCCAGGCTGGGCAAGTGCCATCCAGGACAGAAGTGGTGCTTAGACCCGACCCTGCTCGGAACGTGCCAGGAGTGCTTAGGGGCGAGCGGCCGAAGACCCCCTTCACGCTTAGGATGTGTCGTGGGTGCATGTCTGACAGTAGTGTGTAGGGGTACGGATGAGAGGGCAGAGCCTAGCTACGGCGCAGGTGTTACACTCGGATTTACGAGTTCAGGCCCCTCAGCGGTGGAGGTAACAGCCCTACGTCTCGGTGCTCTAGAGCTTGATTGCTTGAGTGTATGAGTTAAAAATGGATTGCGAACCCTTGGAATGGAGCTGGGGGTCACTTATATAGTCTTCGCCAGCCCTCCCATGAATGCCGCCATTACCAGGGGTTAAGAGGGGGTTTAAGGGCGCCAGGTAAAGGGCGCATTGATTACAATTAATACAGGCGAATGTGCGTCCCGACCGTTGCGCTCCTGGAGTCTCCTGGTCTTCTCTGGTCGAGTGACTTTCGGGTGCTCTGAGTGAAACAAGCTGGTCGAGTGAATTCTTGCCTTCCGAGTGGTTCGTCGAACTCCGAGTGAATGTCAGTTTGCAGAACTCTTGGTTGCTGATCTGGCCCTGGGGCCCAGTATAAGACGTGTGGCGTCCTAGGGTAGGGTCTATAGGTCAGCCTATTACCCTATCCCTAGCATATGCCCTCATCATATGAACTTTAGGAATCTCGGTGGGACCGATAGGAACAACTCGGATGGACAGAAGTGCAATGGCTAGGGCAATCCTCATCTCGGTGGCACCGATTGCATCAACTCGGTTGGACCGAAGTGAAGCAATAAGGCAACAGAGACTTGGCAAGCCATCTCGGTGAGACCGATTTCTAAAACTCGGTGTGACCGAAGTAAGTGCAAACGATTACAGAGAGTTGGCAAGGCCATCTCGGTGGGACCGAGATCCATTTCGGTGGATCCGATTTGTTAGGGTTTTGGCAGTGGCTAAGTCTTGGTGAACTCGGTGGGGCCGGATAGAGAAATTTCGGTGGGGCCGAGTTGGAATGTAGGTTTTGGACATATTTGGGATTGAGAAAGTGGTTGAGGGTTTAGGAGTACTGTCACTAAGCACTTGAGCAAAAAGACCATTAAGCAACGCCTCATCCCCTTTTAATAGTATTGGCTTTCCTATGGACTCAATGTGAGCTTGGATCACTAAACCAAAAATGTAGAGTCTTGATCTTTTGCCAATCCTTGTCCTTAGCATTTTGAAGGGGTTCCACGTCCTCTTGTCCCTGCCACGCCATTGTTGAACTTGTCTGAAATTCACTAGATGAAAGCATTAGTCCAACAACATGTATGTTGGCATAAATTACCAAAACCACCAAGGGAGCAAGTGTGCTTTCAATCTCCCCCTTTTTGGTAATTGATGACAACATACATCAAAGCTTCAAATACAGATATAGCAGAGGTATGTATGAAAGCTTTGAAGGAAACATGTAACATATATGAGCTCCCCTGAACTCCCCCTGAAGAGGTGCATATAACATGATGATACCATATGGGAGATATACATGCAACATGTATCTTGGCTATATGCATCAGAGCAAACATATATATCATATAGGGTCCACATGTCCATGATTGTCTTCTTGCAAACATTATATACTAGCAAGAGGTCAATCATGTACATGAGTGTGATGCATATACTTACCTTGAAGTTCTTGATCAAGTACCTGAAGAAATACACTTGAGAAAAAAGGGTTAGATAAGACAAGATAATTTCTTCAAGAAAAGACACAAGATCAACAAGAAACCAAGATTGGGATGACATGTAGAATGGAGTATCACTAGGTGAATACTTCTTTGAAGCAGACATGTCCCCAAAAGAAATAGTTGTCTCCCCTAAAGAACTTCCTCTCCCCTTGAATCTGACTGGATATTGGGAGCAGGTAGGGTGAGAAAACTAGAGCAATAAAAAAAACACTAAAGCAACTGAAATCATGTTTCTCCCCTCTTAGAAACATGTAGCATTCTCTCCTCTTGTAAGGTGCATCTTTTATAATGGTAAGGAGCTTTGATGTATTCCTCTCTCCCCCTTTAATCAATTTCCAAGAAGGTACTTCAAGGTTATTGATCAAGTGGGTTTGGTCCTTGAGAAACACATCGAGCCATTGAATGGCTCTAGATACAAGTAGAGGATAAGAATCATTGAGTGGAGCTGGTGCAGAAAAACTCAGGAAATATTTGATAGAAAACTCCTTAGAGCAGCAAAATCGGTGACACCGAGTTGAATCAATTCGGTGGAACCGAGTTTGTCGCAATGGAACTATTTGTCAACTCAGCTCACTAGGCAAAGGGATTCTCACAAAGATTTGCAATGAATTAACTGCCAAACTAACTAAAAGAAAATACAAACAGAAAAGAAGCAAAGAAACGTCTAGATGAAGTTTTTTTTTTGAAAAAGAAACACTCTAGCAAGAAGAACAAACAAAGGAATCACTAGAGAACTTCATCTAGATGGGTTGGCGACTAGGTCACCTATGTTAGAGTATATTGACTTAGGAGTCAAGTGAGAACACTTGATCATAGGTCATACTCATCGTTTAAGCTCAAAATGGGGTTACCACTTTTACATAAAGCATTGATGTGTTCACACCATTAGAGTTGCTTTAGCTCAATTGTTTAGAGCAAAGCTCCCCCTAGATGTGAGAACTTACATTGGGATTTGGTGGTAATGTCCGTCATGTAGTTGAACTTGAAGTGGATGCTCATGAGTTGAAGTTGGGACCGATCCTATCATTTGCAGTTCATCTTCCTACATGGGTTAGCTTTGCAAGGAACAACATGTATATCCGAAATGATAAGAATGAAGTATATCTCAAATTTTATCAAAGGATATGTTTAGGTTGTGTTGTTCCTTGTCCCACCATCAATTGTTGATACTTGGGTTATACAAGATTGCTCAAGATCAGAGTGAGATGCAATCTTGGGCCATGAAGCTTGTCCAAGTACCTACAAAAGGTTAGATACAATACAAGGGAGCACAATGTCCAAGATATAAGATGATCATGAATGATATCATGGATTAGTCAAGAATGCTCATGCCCTTGTATGAACCTCTAGTTCATGTTTGAAGCATCAATGATGTTCAACTCACTTCTCAAGTGACAAAACACTTTCTCATCAAGGGGTTTGGTAAAGATGTCCGCCAATTGATTGTCGGTACGAACATGTTTAAGGTCAATGTCACCTTTCTCAACATGATCTCGAATGAAGTGGTGACGAACCTCAATATGCTTAGTTCGAGAATGTTGCATGGGATTGTGTGCTATCTTAATAGCACTCTCATTGTCACATAGTAATGGTACATGTCTCATATGCACACCATAGTCTTTAAGAGTTTGTGTCATCCATAGTAATTGAGCATAGCATGATCCCGCGGCAATGTATTTCGCTTCGGCAGTAGATAGAGATACGGAATTTTGTTTCTTGGAGGACCAAGACACAAGAGATCTACCAAGAAATTGACATATACCCGAAGTAGATTTTCTGTCAACCTTGTCTCCGGCATAGTCCGAATCGGAGTAGCCAACAAGATTGAAAGAAGATCCTTTGGGATACCATATGCCAAAGTTTGGGGTATGTAACAAGTATCTCACAATTCTTTTCACCGCTTTAAGGTGACACTCTTTTGGTGCCGCTTGGTATCGTGCACACATGCACACACTTAGCATAATGTCGGGACGGGAGGCACATAGATATAGCAATGAACCAATCATAGATCGATAAACCTTTTGATCAACCAGTTTGCCATCCTTGGTCAAGTCAAGATGTCCACTCGTGGGCATGGGAGTTTTCATACCTTTACTCTCTTGCATGTTGAACTTCTTGAATAAGTCCTTGGTATACTTTGTTTGAGAAACAAAGGTACCTTCCCTTGTTTGCTTGATTTGCAAACCAAGAAAGAATTTGAGTTCACACATCATAGACATCTCAAACTTTTCGGACATCAACCTTCCAAACTTTTCACTAAAAGAGGGGTTAGTAGATCCAAAGATAATATCATCAACATAAATTTGGCATACAAATAATTCTCCATTAACCCTCTTAGTGAACAAGGTTGAATCAATCTTCCCAATTTCAAAACCTTTTTCAAGAAGGAACTTTGTCAAGCATTTGTACCAAGCTCTAGGCGCTTCTTTAAGACCATAAAGAGCTTTACGAAGTTTGTACACATGATTAGGTTTCTTGGGATTCTCAAAGCCAGGAGGTTGTTTAACATACACTTCCTCCTCAATTTCTCCATTTAAGAAAGCACTTTTAATATCCATTTGGTAAAGAGTGATATCATGGTGATTGGCATAAGCGGGTAAAATGCGAATGGACTCAAGTCCTGCAACGGGGGCATAGGTCTCACCATAGTCCATACCTTCGACTTGTGTGTACCCTTGTGCTACAAGACGAGCCTTGTTGCATACAACTTGTCCATCTTCATCTTGCTTATTCCGAAACACCCATCTGGTTCCAATGATGTTTTGCTCTTCCTTAGGCTTCTCAACCAATGTCCAAACTTGGTTCCTCTCAAAGTTGTGTAGCTCCTCATGCATTGCGTTCACCCAATCGGGGTCCTTGAGAGCATCTTCTACCTTCAAGGGTTCAACACTAAAGATAAATGAGTAATGCTCACAAAAGTTAGCTAAACGAGTTTTAGAGCGAGTGATTCTCCCGGATTGGATATCTCCAAGTATTTGTTCGACGGGATGATTCTTGTTGACTCTTGCTCTGACTCGAGGTAGCTTTTGCTTGGGTTGTGGTGAGGCTTCCTCATCATCATTATCTTCTTCTTCTTCGTTGATGTTGTCGTTGTTGGCTTGTGGAGGTGGAGAAGGAGGTTGAGGTGGATCATCTTGTTGCACTTCATCATTCCCATCGTCTTGACGTGTTCCACTTGTGGATGCCTCCGTATCAACTTGTCGTTCACCTTGATGTGAAGTTGGGGCTTCCACTTGAATAGACGAGGTACTTTCCTTCACTTCCACGGGGTGAATCTTACCAATGGGAAAGTCTTGGATTGCTTCCGATGGTTCTCGATCTCCTACATCAAGTGGCAATTGCTCGACTTATGAGCCGTTAGTCTCATCAAACTTCACATCTACCGTCTCTTCAACTTTTCGAGTGAAGTTGTTGTAGACACGGTAAGTGTGAGAGTTCGATCCATAACCGAGTAGGAAACCTTCATGAGATTTAGGAGCGAATTTTGAACGACGATGCTTATCAAGAATGTAATATTTTGAGCCAAATACTCGAAAGTATCCAACTTGTGGTTTGTTACCGGTGAGCAGTTCATACGCTGTTTTACCAAGAAGCTTGTGAAGGTAGAGTCGGTTTGTTGCATGACAAGCTGTTTCAACCGCTTCTGGCCAAAAATGTCTTGGCGTCTTGTATTCATCAAGCATCGTTCTTGCCATTTCAATTAGTGTCCGGTTCTTCCTCTCAACAACTCCATTTTGTTGAGGTGTGTACGTAGCTGAGAACTCATGTAAAATACCCTCCTCATCAAGAAAGGTGTCCACATTGGCGTTCTTGAACTCCGTTCCGTTGTCACTCCGAACCTTCTTGATCTTCACTTCAAATTGATTTTGAGCCTTTCTTGCGAAGTTCTTGAAGATCTTTTGTACCTGCGACTAGTCATCAAGAAAGAACACCCACGTAAATCTGGAAAAATCATCAACAATAACCAAACCAAAAGAGTTACCACCAAGACTCTTATAGGCGTTGGGACCAAAAAGATCCATATGAAGTAGCTCAAGTGGTCTCCTCGTGGTCATAATGTTCTTTACGGGATGGCTTCCTCCAACTTGTTTTCCTGCCTGACAAGCACTACAAAGTCGATCTTTGTCAAATATAACATCTTTCACTCCAAGAATGTGATCTCCTTTAACAAGTTTATCAAGGTTACGCATGCCAACATGTCCAAGTCTTCTATGCCATAACCAACCCTTAGAAGATTTAGCAATTAAACAAGTACGAGGTTGAGCTCTCTTAGTGAAACCAACAATGTATAGATCACCTCTACGAATGCTGGTAAAGACCATATTATGATTATCTTGACGAAACACTTGGCAATCTACTTTGGTAAATAGGACATTAAAGCCAAAATCAGCTAGTCTAGATAGGGAAAGAAGATTGTAACCAAGAGATTCAACAAGCATAACATTTTGTATGGAGCTATCATTGGATATGGCCACCTTACCAAGGCCAAGTACCTTACCCTTGGAGTTGTCTCCAAAAGTTACATACTTGCGTGGACCATCATTTTTAGCAAGCTCACGAAACATGTCTCTATTTCCGGTCATGTGATCGGTACATCCACTATCAAGAATCCACTATTTTCCTCCGGCCATGTAATCTTGAAGATTTGCCATAAGACAGAGATTCCTCATGGTCTTCTCGAATTCAATATCAAACTCTTCGTCCTCATCATAGTAGTCATGCTCAACATCTTCATCATCATGCGTGTGATCATTACCTAGGGTAATAGACTCATTAGTTTCATGATCATGACAATGTTCAAGTTTATGACTTCTAATGGCTTCCATGATAATGTTACTAATAGTTCTAACATCTCCTTTGGCACGCATAAGATCACGAAGCTCAAACAAGCAATCATCAAACTTAGAATCATTAGGACTCATCTTGTGAAAAACAACAGCCTTATGAAGAATCTTATGAAGACTCTTTAAAGAGTAATCGGGATATCGTTTTTCTAAGTCATGCCATAGAGTATAAGCACATTCAAAGTTTTGCATACAACCAAGCACAACCTTAGGTAATCCTCTAATGATAAGATTGACGGTTCTAAGATTACGAAGCAAGTCAATTTCCTCTTCATGAGTAGGATGCAAGGGATCAATAGGGGGCACATAAGGATTATGAATATACTTGCTCAAGTTAAATTCATCAAAGATATCAAGCATTTCATCCTTCCAAAAGTTATAATGTTCCCCATTGAGAATAGGCACTCTACGTCTAAGACTCCCCATAGTAGACACATCCATCTCCCTCCAATGGTGATGAAACCAAAGCAATGGAGACCAAAGCTCTGATACCAATTGTGGGATCGAGGAGATAGGTCTAGAGGGGGGGTGAATAGACACTTAACCAACCAAAGTTGCATATTTTAATTTCTCTTGGGACTTAGGCAGATTTTGGTACAAGTTAAGATCGCTCCAATAGTTTCTACACATGCATATCTAGAGATTGAGCAGCGGAAATAGTAAAGCATGCAAGAGTACGGAAAGTAAAGGGGGTAGAGTATGGAAGATCAAACGCAATGAAGACACGGTGGTTTTTGGCGTGGTTCCGATAGGTGGTGCTGTCGTATGTCCACGTTGATGGAGACTTCAACCCACGGAGGGTAACGGCTGCGCGAGTCCACGAAGGGCTCCACCCACGAAGGGTCCACGAAGAAGCAACCTTGTCTATTCCACCATGGCTTACGTCCATGAAGGACTAGCCTCACTCGGGGTAGATCTTCACGAAGTAGGCGATCTCCTTGCCCTTACAAACTCTTGGTTCAACTCCACATCATGTCGGAGGCTCCCAAGTGACACCTAACTAATCTAGGAGAGACCACTCTCCAAAAGATAATAGACGGTGTGTTGTTGATGAACTCCTTGCTCTTTTGCTTCAAATGATAGTCTTCCCAACACTCAAACAACTCCTCACAGATTTGGCTATGGTGGAAGAAGGATTTGAGTGGTAAGCAACTTGGGAAAGGCTAGAGATCAAGGTTCAAATGGTAGGAATGGAATATCTTGATCTCAACACATGAGTAGGTGGTTCTCTCTCAGAAAATGTATGGTGGAAGTGTAGGCACGTTCTGATGGCTCTCCTTACTGAGAAGGGAGTGGTGGAGGGCTATATATAGCCTCCACACAAAATCCAACCGTTACACACTTTTGACTCAACTCAGTGGCACCGAAACAATAATCTCGGTAGCACCGAACTGTGTAAAAGATATGAACTTTAGGAATCTCGGTGGGACCGATAGGAACAACTCGGATGGACCGAAGTGCAATGGCTAGGGCAATCCTCATCTCAGTGGCACCGATTGCATCACCTCGGTTGGACCGAAGTGAAGCAATAAGGCAACAGAGACTTGGCAAGCCATCTCGGTGAGACCGATTTGCAAAACTCGGTGAGACCGAAGTAAGTGCAAACGATTACAAAGAGTTGGCAAGGCCATCTCGGTGGGACCGAGATCCATTTCGGTGGATCCGATTTGTTAGGGTTTTGGCAGTGGCTAAGTCTTGGTGAACTCGGTGGGGCCGGATAGAGAAATTTCGGTGGGGCCGAGTTGGAATGTAGGTTTTGGACATATTTGGGATTGAGAAAGTGGTTGAGGGTTTAGGACTACTGTCACTAAGCACTTGAGCAAACAGACCATTAAGCAACACCTCATCCCCTTTTAATAGTATTGGCTTTCCTATGGACTCAATGTGAGCTTGGATCACTAAACCAAAAATGTAGAGTCTTGATCTTTTGCCAATCCTTGTCCTTAGCATTTTGAAGGGGTTCCACGTCCTCTTGTCCCTGCCACGCCATTGTTGAACTTGTCTGAAATTCACTAGATGAAAGGATTAGTCCAACAACATGTATGTTCGCATAAATTACCAAAACCACCAAGGGAGCAAGTGTGCTTTCAAATGCATAGCTTGATTTTGTCGCCTTTCATAAATGTTTTACTTGTTATCCTAGCATGCCTAGATTAGCTATGCTGGTGTTCCATTAGTTGGCCCTACACCCTTGTCGGTGTTGCTACGCTAGATAACCGGTATGTGATCCCCTTTGGGCGATGATCACAGATATTACTGCATTAATTTACTTCACACTACTATGCTTAGATAGTGGGGCTGGAGGGACAGGTGGTACCACCCTGGCAGAGCTGGACCTGGGTTCCCGACAGTCCCTTGATAAAGTCGGGTCGGCCCCAAGGGTACCCGCGAGAGATTACTATGGTATAGCGACAGGGCAGGATGAGACCACCGAGAGAGAGGTGGGCCTAGGGCCTGGTCGTCGTCCGTGGTTACTTAACAATAACACGCTTAATGAGATTTGGGTATTTGATCTGAGTTGGCCACTGGCTTATACGCACTAACCGCCACACGGGATAATGGTTATGGGACCCTCGGCGTCGTCAGTTCCTCCCGAAAGCTCTGTCAGATGTCCAGTTCAGAGAGGCGGCCAGGCTGGGCAAGTGCCATCCAGGACAGAAGTGGTGCTTAGACCCGACCCTGCTCGCAACGTGCCAGGAGTGCTTAGGGGCGAGCGGCCGAAGACCCCCTTCACGCTTAGGATGTGTCGTGGGTGCAAGTCTGACAGTAGTGTGTAGGGGTACGGATGAGAGGGCAGAGCCTAGCTACGGCGCAGGTGTTACACTCGGATTTACGAGTTCAGGCCCCTCAGCGGTGGAGGTAACAGCCCTACGTCTCGGTGCTCTGGAGCTTGATTGCTTGAGTGTATGAGTTACAAATGGATTGCGAACCCTTGGAATGGAGCTGGGGGTCACTTATATAGTCTTCGCCAGCCCTCCCATGAATGCCGCCATTACCAGGGGTTAAGAGGGGGTTTAAGGGCGCCAGGTAACGGGCGCATTGATTACAATTAATACAGGCGAATGTGCGTCCCGACCGTTGCGCTCCTGGAGTCTCCTGGTCTTCTCTGGTCGAGTGACTTTCGGGTGCTCCGAGTGAAACAAGCTGGTCGAGTGAACTCTTGCCTTCCGAGTGGTTCGTCGAACTCCGAGTGAATGTCAGTTTGCAGAACTCTTGGTAGCTGATCTGGCCCTGGGGCCCAGTATAAGACGTGTGGCGTCCTAGGGTAGGGTCTATAGGTCAGGCCTATTGCCCTATCCCTAGCATATGCCCTCATCATAAGCACCCGAATTGGTCGAGGTTTAGCGGGTCGAGTCAAGGCGAATTCCCAGGCGAGTCGAGTGCTACAGGGGCGCTCGAGGACTCCCGCCGGTCACTAGTCGGCCTTGTCTTCGTGCGGCACCTTGGCGGATTCTGGACCATATGACGTTAGAATGGAGGTCTCCACCCGAATGAGACAGTGGTTGTCAACTTAGTGAAGTGAGTTGTCTTCAACTGAGTGAAATGAGTAGTCTTCATCCGAGTGGCGGAACAGATCCGCGTGTTTATGGAATGTCTTTAAAGGCGAGTCATCGGATCGCTGGAATCTTTATCTTGCGGGATTTGAAATCGGCAACGGGCGCGTGCGAACGGTTGCGGCGTGGTGAGTGGGGAAAGTGGGGCGTGACGCCTCAATTTTCGCCCCACTTTTCGCCACGCACAGCTGCAACTCCGTCAGCGAGATTCGAGGAGATCTGCAGGCCCGGGACATGCGGAAGAGGATTGGGGAGCGGAACGGGCGACGCCATAAGAGGCCGCTGCGTCGGAGAGGGAGAGAGGACAGATCCCCTTCTCCCTTATTCTCCCAGCCCGCTCAATCTTCTCTCCAGCGATCCACTCCGCACGAATCCCCTTTGGTCGTTGGAGAGCTCGGCGGCGATGGCGAAGGACAAGACGGCGAAGCTCGAGAAAGCGAAGAAGGCGGTGAAGGGGAGGAAGGCGTCGAGCTCCCGAGCTGTGCTCCCGCCCGGGTGGATCCAGGGCGATTGGCTTCCGCCGACCACCACGGTCGATGATGTCAACGGGCTCGTCGTGGACGGGCTGATCCGCGACGGGACGTGGAGGCTGCCGGAAGAAGGGGAGACCGAGCCTGCACCGCGCCCCGGGGAGCGAGTGCTCCTCACCACACACGTGGAGCGAGGTTTCTCCATGCCACCCCAGCCCTTTCTCCGCGGATTTTTGAACTTCTTCGGTGCTCAGCTCCATCACCTGCCTCCAAATGCCATAATGTACCTTGCCGCATTAGTTTCTTTGTGTGAAAATTTTCTGGGTTGTCCACCGCACTAGGGTTTATTCAAGCACATTTTCACGTGTCGATCTCAATTGGTTAAGAAGGTTGACCCCAATGGAGAGAGGACGCACGTGATTCAGATGTGCGGTGGCTTAGGTATCCAGATGAGGGGTAAGAGTGCATTCCCATCTATGTCCTTTCCCGATTCGGTGAGGGGTTGGCAGTTGACCTGGTTCTACTGCAATGACCTGCCGTGCTCTGGCTCATCGACTGGCCTTCCTCCTTACACGACTGAGAGAGTTCAGACTCCTCCCTCGCTGACGGTTAATAAAAAGGAGAAGACGGATGCAGGGATCTTGGTGACCGCCAGGGTTAGTCTGATTCAGGGTGGATTGACTGGCCTGGACCTTCTGGAGGTCTTCCTCAGTCGGAGGATCCAGCCGCTGCAGGAGCAGGCTCACCTAATGTGGCTCTACACTGGAGCCGGTGATCCGACCCGAGTGCATCCAGAAGACGTCGAGGAGAAAACGGTGGAATAGTGGATCAGGTGCATCACTGGCGCACGCGACAATCTGCGAGGGTCGAGACGGATCCCGCCCTACGACGCCAACAACCAACTGTTGAAGGTGAGGCACGAATTTCCGAGTGAATTGCCGATGCGCAATTATCCGAGTCAACTGATAGATCTGAGTGAACTGACCAAACTGTCTGTCTTTACCCTTCATATCTTGCAGAAGTTCCAGAAGATGTTATCGCCTGTGCCGAATGGAGAACAACTTGCCGGAGGCGCGGAGAGCGAACATGGCAGCGTCGGGGACAGCTACGCAGAGGACAGCGAGAAGGAAAGTGAGGACTCGGAAGGGAGCGACGAGGTCGAGTCTTCTCTGTCTCCGGAGTTGAGCTCCGAGCACCGCTCCAAGCATGCTCATGATCCGACTGAGAAGGCCGCCAAGCAGCCCAAGGTCGTTTCCCCCAAGCCTCGGAAGGCACTGCCCCGGATCAAGGTCACTGTGCATGTCGCCTCAACGTGAGTATCTTTCTCAGCTTTTCTTTTCTGTCTTTGTCAACTTTCGTGATTCCTCTGACCGAGTGCATCTTATGAACCAGTGCTGCAACCTCGACGACGTCTCCCATGTAGATTGATGGGGACCGCACCCAAGCCGAGACGGCAGACGCGGCCACTTCTCAAAGAGGTAACAATAACTTCATTTTTACTTCGACTTGTCATTCGACTGAAGTGTCTTCGTCCGATTGGATCGTGTATTGCAACTGATTGCGTCGAGTGAACGTAGTGCTTGCAGAGGTCATCCACGTCAGAGATGATGATGAAGAGTTGCCGCGGAAGGACACTGAGAATGGGACCCCAGTCCCGACTGCTCCTCAGGCCACGACACAGAAGACGCAGCCGAGCGAAGCGCCTCAAGTTCCTCATGTGCCTGCCGTGACCGTGCCTCTGGGGCAGGGTTCTTCTCAGGCTGGGGCTGGTTCTGCCGTGGCTCCGTCGACTGCCCTGGCTTCGGTTCTGACTCCTCCCATCAATATCTTCAGTCTATACAAGGTGCCGGAGGACCAAACTGGGGCCAGCAAGGAGGCGATGATCCAGGCGGAACTGATGACCCAAAGGCTCAAGGAGGTGTGCACAGCTAGCAAGCTAGCATACGATGCCAATGCTGACCTCCAGGAGAACGTTCGAGTAAGTACCCTTGTAAGTTGACTTCCAAGTCATTTTTCTTCAGTAGGAATTGCAGTTGAAAAATATCCGGTACACCCACTAGGTGTTTTTTTTGTTTGGCCGTCACTCGGATCGGGCGGACCGTTCCGAGTGGATACCGCTCCAGTGGGGGCACGCTGAGTGCACCCACTGGGTGTAGTCCCCGACACTGTCGTCAACTGCAGGCAGTCGGCGGGAGTCTTAGAGCTTAGAACTTGTTCTGCTATTGTTGCTTTATTTTTTTTGGCCGTCACTCGGAATGGACGGGCCGTTCCGAGTGGATACCGCTCCAGTGGGGGCACGCTGAGTGCACCCACTGGGTGTAGTCCCCGAGACTGCGTCGGCCGCGGGCGGCCGGCGGGAGTCATAGAACCTTTTGTCGTCTCTTTTTTTGTGTTTGGCCATCACTCGGATCGGGTGGACCGTTCCGATTGGATACCATTCCAGTGGGGGCACGCTGAATGCACCCACTGGGTGTAGTCCCCGAGACTGCCGTCGACTGCAGGAAGTCGGCGGGAGTCTTAGAACTTAGATTTTGATACTGGTCAAGCTTGTTCCTCCCTGTCGAAGGGTACTTCGGGGTCTGATACTGGTCAAGCTTGTTCCTTCCAGGAGCGTCGGTCTCTGGGCACTCGGAACCTTTTGCCTTGTTTTTTTTTGTGCTTGGCTGTCACTCGGATTGGGCGGACCGTTCCGAGTGGATACCATTCCAGTGGGGCACGCTGAGTGCACCCACTGGGTGTAGTCCCCGAGACTGCCGTCGACTGCGGGCAGTCGGCGGGAGTCTTAGAACTTAGAATTTGATACTAGTCAGGCTTGTTCCTCCCTGTCGAAGGGCACTTCAGGATATTTCTTGACATTAACTGTTCTCTCTTGTATTTTAGAAAACTTGCGAGCTTGGGACTCAGTATGTGGCACTGGAGAAGGAGACGGCTCAGCTCCGAGTGGATTTGGAGGTGGAGAGGAGGAACACAGTGCGCGCTCAAGCAGAGCTCAGGACCATGGGTGGTACGCCTCAGTTACTGAGCATTCCGCTTTCATCTCTCTCCGTTCTTTGAACCGAGTGACTTCACTCGAACAGATGTGCGTAGTGAAAACCATCGACTCCAAGTGCGGCTCAGAACCTCTGTTTCTTTAGAAACTATGAAGCAGGCACTCGAGAATAAGGACAGCGAGCTGGCGGGAGCACAACAAGTGGCGAAGGAAAAGACGAAGGCCGCCGAAGAGAAGCTGGCCTCACTCGGGAAGCTTGAAGCAGAGAACACATCGCTGAAGAAAGAGGTACTCGAGCTCAAGAAGCAGCAAACCGAGTGGGAGAGCAAACTCAAGGCCCAGGCGGAAGTCTACGAGAAAGAGAAGAAGACTCTGAGCGAGAAGATCGCCCAGCTGATCGAGAAGAAGAACGCTTTGGAGAAATACATAGAAGAGTTCACGGAGGAAATGTAGACTAAGCTTGCAGGTAACCTGTAACATCCAAGTGAACTTTTACCCGAGTGAACTTCATGCATTCTGACCTGCAACCCTCCTCTTTTCTTGTCCGTAGAGTACTGTCAAGACTTCGAGCTGGAAACTGACAGAATCGAGAGGGATCTGGATCCTTCCAGGTCGCTCGTTGGTGACAAGGCCGCGCTAGGTGTCCTGCGGGTGGAATCTCGCATCGAAGACGTCCAAGGTTACATTATTCGTCTACGGGGTGCACTCGGCAGAATCGACAAGGAGCTATGGCCCGAAGACGCCTTCGACACCGACCTGGAAGCCATGATGACTCGTCTCAACGACATTCCCAGCCGAGTGCAAGCGTGGAAGAAGTCGGCTACTCGCTGCGGGGCTGACGTGGCGCTCTCCCTGGTCCGAGTGCATTGCAAGGAGGCCAAGAAAGAGAAACTGAAGACTCTCCAAGTTGCCAACAAGAAGAAACTCAAGTTCGAGGACTTCATGGAGACATTCATCAAAGCGGCCACTCGGATCGCGGACGGAATCGACTTGGATTCCTTCGTTGAACCAGCCAGCCCTACAGGGGCGTGAGAAAACTTTAAGTCCTTCCCATTAGCCTCGGTATGCCGAGTGGAATTGTAATCGTTAAACTCTTTCGGGCTTTGGGCCCGCATACTCGTATTCGCTTTTGAACTTCTGGAGTTAATCGAATGCTTTCCTTCGAGTCTTTTGAATCTTTGAACTGGGTTTTAACTTAGGCGAAGCTGGTTCGCAGCTAAACCTCCGAGTGAGAGGGACGCTCTACACTCGAAGTAGATTTTTAACTTGGGTGAAATCTGGTTCGCAGCCAAGCCCCCGAGTGAGAGGGATGCTCTTCACTCGGAGTAGCGTTTTTAACTACGGCGAAAGCTGGTTCGAAGCCAAGCCCCCGAGTGAGATGGATGCTCTTCACTCGGAGTAGCGTTTTTAACTTGGGCGAAAGCTGCTTCGCAGCCAAGCCACCGAGTGAGAGGGGTGCTCTTCACTTGGAGTAGCGTTTTTAACTTGGGCGAAATCTGGTTCGCAGCCAAGCCCCCGAGTGAGAGGGATCCTCTTCACTCGGAGTAGCGTTTTTAACTTGGGCGAAAGCTGGTTCGCAGCCAAGCCCCCGAGTGAGAGGGATGCTCTTCACTCGGAGTAGCGTTTTTAACTTGGGCGAAATATGTTTCGCAGCCAAGCCCCCGAGTGAGTGGGATGCTCTTCACTCGGAATAGCATTTTTAACTTGGGCGAAAGCTGGTTCGCAGCCAAGCCCCCAAGTGAGAGGGATGCTCTTCATTCGGAGTAGCATTTTTAACTTGGGCGAAAGCTGGTTCGCAGCCAAGCCCCCGAGTGAGAGGGATGCTCTTCACTCGGAGTAGCGTTTTTAACTTGGGCGAAAGCTGGTTCGCAGCCAAGCACCCGAGTGAGAGGGATTCTCTTCACTCGGAGTAGCGTTTTTAACTTGGGCGAAAGCTAGTTCGCAGCCAAGCCCCCGAGTGAGAGGGATGCTCTTCACTCGGAGTAGCATTTTTAACTTGGGCGAAATCTGGTTCGCAGCCAAGCCCCCGAGTGAGAGGGATGCTCTTCACTCGGAGTAGCGTTTTTAACTTGGGCGAAATCTGGTTCGCAGCCAAGCCCCCGAGTGAGAGGGATGCTCTTCACTCGGAGTAGCATTTTTAACTTGGGCGAAATCTGGTTCGCAGCCGAGCCCCCGAGTGAGAGGGATGCTCTTCACTCGGAGTAGCGTTTTTAACTTGGGCGAAATCTGGTTTGCACCCAAGCCCCCGAGTGAGAGGTATGCTCTTCACTCGGAGTATCATTTTTAACTTGGGCGAAATCTGGTTCACAGCCAAGCCCCCGAGTGAGAGGGATGCTCTTCACTCGGAGTAGCATTTTTAACTTGGGCGAACTCTGGTTCGCAGCCAAGCCCCCGAGTGAGAGGGATGCTCTTCACTCGCAGTAGCGTTTTTGACTTAGGCAAAAGCTGGTTTGCAGCTAAGTTGAACGGCATATACCCGCTGGTGGTTGTAAGCCAGAAAATGCGTACAAGTGAACCCAATGTGGAACTGGAAAAGTCATGCTTTTATTCACAAAATATCACTCGAGTACATTTATTACATCTCATGATCAAGTATAAAATCGTCGCAGCAAATCCGCATTCCAAGCACGGGGCTCGTCTGCTTGCTTCTGAAGGTTGTATAGGTGGTATGCTCCATTGTGTATAATCTTTGACACGATAAAGGGACCTTCCCATGCGGGAGCAAGCTTGTGAGGTCGCTGCTGATCCACTCGGAGCACAAGATCTCCTTCCTGAAAGCTCCGACTCCTGACGTGCCTGCTATGAAAACGTCTTAGGTCTTGCTGATAAGTGGCCGATCAGATCAGAGCCATCTCCCTTTCCTCCTCCAAGAGATCAACAGCGTCTTGCCGTGCTTGCTCTGCTTCAGCTTCAGAGTACAGTTCCACTCGGGGTGAATTATTGAGCAGATCACTCGGCAGGGCAGCTTCAGCTTCGTACACCATGAAGAAGGGAGTGCGATTGGTAGACCGATTGGGGGTCGTCCTCAAGCCCCAAAGAACTGACGGCAACTCGGTGACCCAAGCTCCACCTGCGTGCTCCAAATCGCGCATGAGTCGTGGCTTTAACCCCTGTAGAATCAGTCCGTTTGCTCTCTCAGCTTGTCCATTCGACTGCGGGTGCGCCACAGATGCATAGTCGACTCGGGTGCCTTGAGCGGCACAGAACGCCCTGAACTCTTCCGAGTCGAAGTTTGAACTGTTGTCAGTGATAATGCTGTGGGGCACGCTGTATCTGAAGACTATCTCCTTCATGAACTTGATCGTTGTACGAGAGTCTAGCTTCTTGATGGGTTTGGCTTCGATCCACTTAGTGAACTTGTCGACTGCAACCAGCAAGTGGGTGAATCCACTCGCCCCTGTCAGGAGGGGTCCCACCATGTCGAGTCCCCAGACCGCAAACGGCCAGATAAGTGGAATCGTCTTCAGAGCAGACGCAGGCTTGTGTGACAAGTTTGCATAGAACTGGCATCCGGCACAGTGTTGGACTATCTCCTGCGCAGCTTCATTGGCACGTGGCCAGAAGAAACCGGCTCGGTAAACTTTAGCCACGATTGTCCGAGAGGACGCGTGGTGTCCACAAGTTCCCGAGTGAATCTCTTCCAGAATCAATCGACCTTCCTCTGGAGAGATGCAACGCTGAGTCACACCGGTGACGCTCTTTCTGTATAACTGATTGCACATCACTGTAAAGGCCTTGGACCTGCGAATGATCTGGCGGGCTTTAGCTTCATCTTCTGGAAGTTCCTGCCTGAGCAGGTATGCAATATAAGGCACTGTCTACTCGGGTGTGATTGCTAGGACCTCCATGACCAAATCAATGACTGCCGGGACCTCGACTTCGGTCGGATCAGAAGGACTGACCGCTTGTGGGGGCTCTTCTGTGAAGGGATCTTCTTTTACCGTTGGAGAACGTAAATGCTCGAGGCACACATTGCTGGGTATGGATTTCCGAGTGGACCCGATCTTTGCCAGATCGTCTGCCTCCTGATTCTTGGCTCGGGGAATGTGATGCAGCTCCAGACCTTCAAATTTCTTCTCCAACTTTCTCACTGCGTTGAAGTATCCTATCATAGCGGGGCTTCTGATGTCCCACTCTTTCATCACTTGGTTCACAACTAGATCCGAGTCTCCGTAGACCATCAAGCGCCGGACGCCGAGTGAGATGGCCATACATAGACCATAAAGGAGCGCCTCGTACTCGGCTTCATTGTTGGAGGAATCGAAGTGAATCTGTAGAACATATCTCAGACGATCGCCCTTCGGAGATACTAACACAACTCCAACTTCTGAACCATTCAGCATCTTGGAACCGTCAAAGAACATGGTCCAGTGTTCCGAGTGACTCTGAGTCGGCTGCTGTTGTTCAGTCCACTCGGCTAGGAAATCGGCTAATGCTTGGGACTTGATCGCCTTCTTCGCGTCGAACTTGATGTCCAGGGGTAGGAGCTCGATAGCCCACTTCGCCACTCGACCAGTCGCATCCCGATTGTTCATGATCTCAGACAGTGGGGCGTCGCTGACGACTGATACAGTGTGCTCTTGGAAGTAGTGGGCTACTTTCTTCGCAGTCAGGTAGATGCCATAGACGAGCTTCTGATAATGAGGATACCTCTGCTTGGAAGGAGTCAGAACTTCAGAGATGTAATAGACTGGCCGTTGAACTTTGTAAGCTTTGCCTTGTTCTTCTCGCTCAACTGTGAGGATAGTGCTGACAACTTGACCAGTGGCCGCAATGTACAAGAGCAACGGCTCGTTGCTGTTCGGAGCGGCAAGCGCCGGCTGGGTGGAAAGCAGGGCTTTGAGCTCAACAAACGATGCTTGTGCTTCAGCAGTCCACTCGAACGAATCAGATTTCTTCATCAATCGGTATAGGGGCAGTGCCTTCTCACCGAGACGGGAGATGAACCGGCTCAGAGCTGTGAGGCAACCCGTGAGCTTCTGTACATCATGAAGACATTCTAGACGTTTCATTCGTACAATCGCCCCGATCTTCTCAGGATTGGCATCTATCCCTCATTCGGAAACGAGGAAACCGAGTAACTTGCCCCCAGGAACTCCGAAAGTGCACTTTGCTGGATTCAGCTTGATGTCGTACTTCCGCAGGTTTGCGAAAGTTTCAGCTATGTCAGCCAGCAGGTCGGAACCTTTCCTGGACTTGACCACGATATCATCCATGTATGCTTCAATATTCCGACTGATCTATTTTTGCAAACACTTTTCGACCATGCGCATGAAAGTGGCACCGGCATTCTTGAGGCCGAATGACATGGTGATATAGCAGAAACACCCGAATGGGGTGATAAAGGCTGTTTTTATTTCATCTGGCCCATACAGTCGGATCTGGTGGTACCCGGAGTACGCATCCAGAAAAGACAGTCGCTCACAACCCGCGGTGGAATCTACGATTTGATGTATGCGGGGGAGCGGGAAGTGATCCTTGGGGCAGACCCGATTGATGTGCTTAAAGTCAATGCATATTCGGAGAGACTTATCCTTCTTAGGGACCATGACAACGTTGGTGAGCCACTCGGAGTGGTACACCTCACGGATGAACTCGGCTGCCAGGAGCCGAGCAACTTCTTCGCCAATGGCCTTCCTCTTTTGCATAGTAGAGCGACGGAGATGCTCCTTTACAGGTTTCGCCTTTGGGTCGACTCGCAAACGGTTCTCAGCCAGCTCCCTGGGTACACCTGGCATGTCGGATGGTTTCCATGCGAAGATGTCCCAGTTCTCACGGAGGAACTGGATGAGCGGTTCTTCCTATTTGCTGTCGAGTGTTGTTGATATGTTGGTGGGAGCAGCATTGGGATCTTCCGGGTGGACGTGCACAGGCTTCGTGTCGCCAGCCGACTGAAACACAGATTCTGCAGCTGGCTTCTTGAAGCGTAGAAGATCACTCGGATCAGCATTTTTCTTATACTCCTCCAGTTCCACCATGCCCATTTGCTCATCGGCTATCTTGGATCCTTGCTGCAAACACTCCTCCGCGCGCAGTCGACTGCCAGTGACTGTGATCACACCTTTGGGTCCGGGCATCTTCAACTTGAGATACACGTAACATGGACGTGCCATGAAACGTGCGTAAGCCGGCCGACCAAGGATGGCATGGTAGGCGCTACGGAAGTCGACCACTTCGAAGGTCAGCCTTTCCTTCCGAAAGTTCTTGTCGTCTGCAAATACCACATCCAGGGCGATCTGCCCGAGTGACTTTGGTTTCTTGCCGGGGATCACTCCGTGGAACTGCATGCTGCTCTCGCTGAGTCGGGACATCGGAATGCCCATCGCTTGCAGGGTATCAGCGTACAGTATGTTCAGTCCGCTTCCACCGTCCATGAGGACCTTGCGCAATCAGATGCCTCCCACGAATGGATCTACCACCAGTGCCTGCCGCCCAGGGGTGGCTATGTAGGCTAGGTGGTCCGACTGATCAAAGGTGAATGGAGTCTTCGACCAGTTCAGAAACTTTGTCGTCGCCGGCATGGCCATGTTCACTTCTCGATTGATAACTTTCAACCGGCTCCTGCTCTCTACATCTGCAAAGATCATCAGGGTTGTGTTGACACTGGGAAAAGGTTCGTCTTTGTCTCCATCATCAGCGTCTTCTGGGCTCTTCTCACTCGACGGGCCCTCTCGGAACTCTTGAATCAACAGTCTGCACTGTCGAGTGGTATGCTTGGGCAATATCAGATTGCCCTCTTCATCCTTCCTGGTGTGGATGTGACACGGCAAATCGAGGACATCTTTGTCCGACTGATCTCTCTTTTTCTTCGGGATCCATTTTTCCTTAGCCTTCCCCTTGTTCTTGGCTTGGCCGGCCAGAGCGGCAGCCTCGGCCTGAGTCGAACAATCAGCCTTGCGCTTCGGCTTCCGATTGAGATTACTGTTTCCGGGGTTGGGCTTGCTGGTTTTCCCTTTGCCGTTACGGAGACGGTCTTCCTCTTCCCCCTTTACGTACCGAGTGGCAATCTCCATCATTCGGCTCATGGTCAAGGATCCCGACCGACCAAATTTCAGGATGAGCTCCCGATATCTGACTCCTACTTTGAAGGCACAGACTGCTTGATGCTCCGTGACATTCTCCACCACATGATGCAGGGTTGTCCACCGCTGGATGTACTCCCTCAATGTTTCATTCGGTTTCTGCACGCAGTGCTGCAACTCAGACAATCCAGCCGGGCATTTGCACGTGCCCTCAAATGTTTTGATGAACACTCGGGCCAAATCTTCCCAGCAGTATATGCTGGCTGGAGTGAGCTGGTTGAGCCAGGCGCGGGCGGACCCTTCCAGCATCAAAGGCAAATGCTTCATAGCCACATAGTCATTTCCCCCACCAATCTGCACAGCCACTCGGTAATCCTCTAACCAAGTTTTTAGCTTGGACTCACCAGTGAACTTGCTTACTCCAGCTGCCAATCTGAAGTTAGGCGGGATCTCAGTGGCCCGGATGGCTCTGCTGAAACACTCGGGCCCGGAGATGATGGCTCCACTTCCACTCGGACGATCTCTGTCCAAGTTCTCTCTCAGAGCTCTGCCTCTGTCGACCAGGTTCTGAGCAAGAACGGATCTCGCGTTGAACTGCGGGTCGCGGTAATCGACTGGTTCCCTCTGGCGATAACCATCACCCTGACGGGGAGGGCTGGCCCTCCGATCGTTGTTGTAAGGACGCCTGGCGTCGTACGGCCGGGGCACGTACGAGCCATCCCGCGGAGGGGGCGACTGCATGCGGGGACGATCATCCTAACGCCACGGAGGCGTATTCTGACTGCGACCCTGCCCCGAGTACTGGTCTCGGTGACAATCTTGGTCGTTTCGCCGCGGAGGCGAGTGTCTGTTTCTCCTTGGGGACATTGGGCTGTGGGCCGACTGAACGGTGTAAGCCCTTATGGATCTGCTGTGAATCCGGTTGCGTGACTGGGATACTGCCGAATTTTGCTCCTCAGCCGCCTTGAGCAGGGCCCGGATCTGCCGAAGACCCTCTCCCGCCTCGGATCGGGACGGCTCAATGGAATCTGCTATATGAGTGGCCGCCGCCAGATTTTGGACGGGAGTGCGGAATACCTGGAAACTCTGCTGTTGGTCATTCAAGAACAACTGCCGCTGGCGCCGACTGGAACTGGGCTGATGCTGCCTGCGGGCGCGATCGTCGAGTGATTTCTGGAGCGCTTCCAAACGATTGCGCTCGGCCAAGTTGGCCTGGCGCACGGCCTCCAAAGCCTGAGCCTCGGGGGTCGTCCCAACGACGGGCGTCTGGAGGGCCTGCTCGGTCCTGCGCTGCTGTTCCTCTCTCTGCTGCCGAGTGAGAGGTCGGGGGACGTACTCTTTGTCGTGTCGATCCCTGCCGCCGCCAAGATCAGGGCGCAACGGGTCACCGTTCTCCGCGCCGCCGCGGCCGTACCCAGGCGGACTGGGCGGGGAATCGGCCGTCAGCACCTCCGCAGCGGGATCGCTGCTCTCGCACTCGGACAAGCTTGTCGAGTGCTCGTGCACGGAGGCGAACAGATCAAAGACAGGCTCATCGGGCTCGATTGCCATGATCTGCGGGGCTGCAGCCAGAAGGGCCGCCGCGTGCTTGATCCACCGCTAAAGCCGAGAGTGCCCGGAGCGCTTGCGACGACGGCTGATGGAGAGTGAAGACGTCGACTGATAAGGAGTCGACGGTTGTCGAAGAAGGACGCCAAAGGTACTCGCGCAGAAGTGCGCCGCGCCGCGGACGGCCAATGCCTCGACATCCAGCGGGGCTTCCTGGAGCCACGCCGAATCATTGGCGATGAAGCTGAGGATGCCGAAACGGATCTCGCCGCCCAGAGTCAGTCCGCCGCCGGAAACCATGGTGATGATCGGAAAAATGCAACTACGCCGGAAGTCGCTAGATGCCTGCCCCACGGTGGGCGCCCCCTGTCGTGGGTGCAAGTCTGACGGTAGTGTGTAGGGGTACGGATGAGAGGGCAGAGCCTAGCTACGGCGCAGGTGTTACACTCGGATTTACGAGTTCAGGCCCCTCAGCGGTGGAGGTAACAGCCCTACGTCTCAGTGCTCTGGAGCTTGATTGCTTGAGTGTATGAGTTACAAATGGATTGCGAACCCTTGGAATGGAGCTGGGGGGGTCGCTTATATAGTCTTCACCAGCCCTCCCATGAATGCCGCCATTACCAGGGGTTAAGAGGGGGTTTAATGGCGCCAGGTAACGGGCGCATTGATTACAATTAATACAGGCGAACGTGCGTCCCGACCGTTGCGCTCCTGGAGTCTCCTAGTCTTCTCTGGTCGAGTGACTTTCGGGTGCTCCGAGTGAAACAAGCTGGTCAAGTGAACTCTTGCATTCCGAGTGGTTCGTCGAACTCCGAGTGAATGTCAGTTTGCAGAACTCTTGGTTGCTGATCTGGCCCTGGGGCCCAGTATAAGACATGTGGCCTCCTAGGGTAGGGTCTATAGGTCAGGCCTATTACCCTATCCCTAGCATATGCCCTCGACAGGATGTAGACCAGCGGGGACCTCTCTGGAGAGCCTAGGTAGGACTTCAACATGTCGATCACTTTGAGTCTGGGCATTACACAGAAAAGTGTGTCTGGACAGGGGTAATCGAGCGTGTTGGGCAATGTGGTACACCCCTGCAAGGAAGACAAATCTATTCGAATAGACGTGTCCACGGTAACAGGACACTTGGAGTTGTATCCTGAGCTCTTACAACTATAATCGGATACTTGATGCAATACTTAACTGGTATTACTGCTCCGAGATTGCTTTCTCGCAGGGTAGTCGAGGAAGGATCTCAGGGTATTGTATTGTTGTGTTAATTACAAGTTGGTATCGTATGCGCTCATACTCCTTCTTTGCTGCAAGATGTTCTATTCTCTTCCCATGCTGCAAGATGGTGGCCCTTGTGTTTCATAGAGCTTTCTTCCCCCTGTTTTGGCATTTCTGCAGTATAGTCCTTGATACCGATGCATATTTAGTATAGATCTGATGTAAGTCTTGTGAGTACTTCGGATGAGTACTCATAGTCGCTTTGCTACTCTTTTCATCCAACCCGGTTGCTGCTATCAGATAGTAGTACCCGGGATGCAGGTTCCATCACTGATGACTACAACGTGGAGATCGATGACCAGGAGTAGTTCGGAGGTCCCAGGTAGGAGGCCTGTGCCTTTTCGATCTAAAGTCGTTGTTTGTTTTCGCCTTCTTATGGCACCTTTGTAATTGTCTATAGTTAGACCTAACTCTAGATGTAATTTTGGGTCTTACGACCCTGGTTTGTAATATATATGTTTCTTTGTTTACCTTTTTGTGTGGTAGAGTTGTGTTGTAGTACTACCGTGAGTCACCGTTCGTGATCGTGCATGCTGCGTGGATGATTAGTGCACGGTCAGATTCGGGGGCGTCACATTCTGCTTCCTCCTTGGTGTCACTCTTGCACTTCTTCCTTCCTAATTCCTCCTTGAGTGCTTCCAGTTCCTCTTGTACTTCCTTGAGGTATTCCTGGGTTCTGTGCAGCTTCATCCGGAGTCATTCTCCAAGCTTCTCGATAGCCTTCCATGCAGCGCTTCTTGTTGATTCGAAGAATGTTGTGTGCAACACTGGGTTGGTAACCATATAGTGTGCGCTCCTTTGTTCTCTACATGTGCAGTTGCACCCACCAATATTCTTGGCCCTCATCCATAACCGGGAATCATTTGTATACAGCTTCTCCGTTGAGTCCCATGGCTAACATGACATCATTCAGTGCTCTTGGAAACTCAGTCTCGCATTCCAAGGTCATGGTCATCAGTGGTCCTTTCTTGATGTATTGAATGAGACTGGTCATCTACATTTTTGAAAAGGAGAGGTTAAGAAATGCAACGAGGTAAGAAGGTACTAGATCAAAGCAGAAAATGTACAAGTGGCATGAAAATAAATTTTCATTCCTATGGCTTTTCCTAGTCCATTTCCTAGGGTCACAACCTGCAGTCAACATGTGCTCTGATACCATCTGTGACAACCCGGTCCCGGATAGTGGCCCAAATCTCTGCGCATTTCCGTGTCATTCCCTGGATAAATAGCTGGCATGCACGGTTCACGATGAAATGCCAAGATACATCACATGTCATAGTATTACATCATAGATCTAGTGTCTATTACATTACATACCTGCCTTGCTCAAGGCTAACTTATACAATCATGTAGAAGAAATACAACTTTGTCTTGTGGCGTCCATCCACTCACAGGCAAGAGTTGAGTATAGCACCGTAACCCTAAACGTAATCCCTTACTGGTCCGGCATAGTTCCTGCAACATGATACGTTGCAGCCAGAAGGGTCAATACATCAAATGTATTGGCAAGTTTCAACAGGAAAGTATAACAGGTTAATCATGCTTTTGGGGTAAGTGGAGGCTGGTTCATTTCTAGAAAGCAATGGTAGTTTTATCCTATCTTTGTACATAGGTGGATCTACTCTATACATAGGACACACTGGTAAACCCCGGCTATCCATAACATACTGAGACAAGTCCAGTACACCCCGGTCGTAGTCTTGGACACATAGGTAAACCCCCTTGTTAGTCATATTCCCATGTTCACCCATCAAGTTTTAGTTAGGAAATTTATGGTGATGAGATCAAGCTGATAGTTCTCGGTCAAGTTGCTCAAAGTTATCCATAACCGAGGACGCGGCTAATCATGATCAGTTTTATACACTCCGCATAGGTTTGTGTACTTTACCCACGATACCTAGTCACACCCTTCTGCTACTAAACTCAACTGTAGAGTAGCCAGGTTGACCAAGATGAGACTTTTGGGAAGTAGGAGCCCATACAGCAAGGCAGACCCATACAACCTAACATATAACTACATCAGTTAGTCTACCGGGTCGGGTTCCCACAACTTACTTCATCAAGACAGAGCCCATATTAACTCATGGTTACACATGGAAGCTACTCAACTTGGAACTCGTACAATCCCTTGGATGCATGGGTGGCGGTCCCCACCAAAATCACACTCGATGACCCAATCAATGCCAATCCGCCCAGATTGATTCATTAATTAAGTTGTCATTAAGTAGTCATCCAATATAGTAACTTGTCATCTAGTGTGGTTCCCACCCCGTTACTTCATAGCAAGGTAAGCATTGTCTAACAATGGTTGCAAGGAACAGGGTAGAGAACCTATGGCTCATGCTACTAGGTATCATGTCTACAGCAAGCAATATCTTCCTAATCATACATTCCTATTGAAAAGTTCTACATGCAAGAAAATATAGGATATGATCAAAGGTTCCACTTGCCTAGTATTGATGATGTTCTTCAATCTCACAATCTTGGTAAAGCTACTCTCCGCTCTCCGAACAATCTATCATAGGTAAAGATTTCACATAAACAACCATACAATACAATCAAACATACAACATATATATGTGAAGTGTATGGTGTTAGTGTAGCTGGTGCTGTGAGATTATGTGTCAGGTGTCAACTCAAAAGAGTTAGGAGACAACATACTAGTTGTTACTTGGAATACATGTGACATAAAGGTTCACATGCACATGGTATCAATTGGATAGGTTCATCACATAAGGAGTATGTGATGCAAAGTTGCATTGCTAGATTTAACTGGAAAAGGAATCATTGCAACTGGATTCATGGTCTATGAACTATAGTCTGCCAAGTTCATATTTAAGTTTGAATGACAATTCAAACTTGTATGACCTTTGTTGAATTTGGATTCACACTTGACTTAACTTTGGTCTCAATTGAGGTTCATAGCTAAACTTGGTTTGGTTCCAAATTGTCTTCCACTTGAATTCCTATTTGAATTTGAATTGGTTTCACTAGTACAAAACAGGGCTTTGGTCCACCCTGAAAAGCCCATTAGTCCCGGTTCACTCACAAACCGGGACCCATGGGAGCATCGGTCCCGGTTCGTGAGGCCGGGGCGCCGGCCGGGCCTCGTCTGACCCCTTTGGTCCCGGTTCCAGACACGAACCGGGACCAATGCGCCTCGTGGGCCATTGGTCCCGGTTTGTGGCTGGAACCGGGACCAAATGGTGAGGCTTTAGTCCCGGTTGGTAACACCAACTGGGACTAAAGGGGTTGAGGCTTTAGTACCGGTTGGTGTTACCAACCGGGACTAAAGGTTGGACCTTTAGTCCCGGTTGGAGACACCAACCGGGACTAAAGGGGTTCTGAAAGTTTTTTTTCCTGTTTTTACATTTGTTTTCTATTTTTAGTTTCTGTTTTAAATTGCTTATATCTTTTAAGATATTTGATGTTTTTGAGTGATTCTTTTTGAATTAGATTCAAAATTTTGTCTAGTTTCTGTTTGTGCCATTAGTTTTCAAATTTGAATTTGTTCAAATTTGCTTCAAACCCTAGATTGTGAATAACTTGAGTTTACAAATAGTTTTTAATTTAACTCTTTTTACTCCTAGTCACGTGTTAGATTGTTGTCACAGTAAGATTTATTTGGTTATTTTTAGAATAATTTAAATTAGGATTTTAATTAAAACAATACTGTTTTGCTTATATAGTTGTTTTAGTCATTTAATTGTTGTTTTTTATTATTTTTAGTTAGTTCTTTCTGTAGATTTTAAAATGTTGTAGTATGGTGCATATTGAATGCACAAAAAGTCTGGAGTTGAAATAAGTTTAAAAAAATGAAATGCATTTGAAACAGACGAGTTTTCGTCCGAAACCTTGATACTTCGAATGAGATGGTCCAGTTTGTACACGAAGTGCATCCAGTTTTTGCCGTAACCCTCTCAACTTTTTAGCACATGCTATGTGGGTGAAATGATGATACCATGCCAACTTTCAACCTTTTCAGAGTTCATTTGTACTGCTTTTCAATTTCAGGGTCATTTAGCTCAAAAAAATCAGTAAATGCATGAAAAATAGCAAATGAAGTCAGAAAGGGTTGAAAAGTGATGGCGTGGCTTCGAATGGTGCACACACAAAAAGTCTGGAGTTGAAATAAGTTTAAAAAAATGAAATGTCTTTGTAACAGACGAGTTTTTGTCTGAAACCTTGATACTTCGAAGCCGACGGCCGCATACCTTTCTGACTTGGTTAACCTTAGCTGTGACTCTGGCTGGGACGGTGCTAGCAGATGTGTAGTCGACGGTATGATTGGATGGACACCAACCCGGACTAAAGGGGTTCTGAAATTTTCAAACTCTACCCCCCCCCCTGTGGATCGCCTTTTTTAGTTTTGTAGAAAATAAACAAAAATGATAAAATCTTCAAAAAATAAAATCCTTCGAGATGTAGTTAGATTTTAGTGTCTAGTTGGTATAGAAATTTTGAAATATGAATTTTGACCTTTTTTGCAAAAAAACGGAAAAAAAATGTAAAACGGCCATAACTTTTGCATACGACGTCGAAAAAAAAAGTTTAATATATAAAAAAAAACTAGAGAAAAATTGGGACTCGATTTCACCCGGGTTTACCCGGTGAAGTTTTCTCAGATTCTCAAAATTCCAAAAGGAAAAAAAGTTATTTCAAATCAAAAATAATAATTTTAAAAAGTTTAAAAATTAATTTTATTTAAAAAAAATAAATGATGTCATATTTGGATTCCTCACATTTTTCTGATAATAATGGATATATTATTTGTCGAATTTTGATTTACAGATTTAAAGATATTAATTATGTCATATTAAATGAATAAATGGCAAAAAAATGAATAAAATAATATTATTACTTATTTTATTTTCATTGAAATTCAATATTATTAGTACTTATTTTGTTTATTTTAAAAATTGTTTAGAATTCAAAAAATTAAATCATGTGACATCAAGACCTAAGGGTTAACAGGATTGATAGCTTAAGATTGTCAGGAAAACAACAAGTGCAGACTTGGAAACTAGGGGAGATAGCACCTGAAAGTTAAGCGTGCTCGGGCTGGAGTAGTGAGAGGATGGGTGACCGGCTGGGAAGTTAGACGATTTGGAATGAGTGCTGATTAGAGACTCTAGAGATTAAATTCTGAAACAGTGAGGAGGGATGATTAGAGATTAAATTGTCAAATAATTCAAAGATTTAAAATTTGGAATAAAACTTAAAAACAAATCAAAAAAAAATTTAAAAAAAAACAAAAAAAAAATTCAATTATTTTTCCCCCGGCAAGGCAGCCCCCGGCAAGGACCTTTAGTCCCGGTTGGTGTTACCAACCGGGACTAAAGGTGGAGCCGTTAGTCCCGGTTGGTAACACCAACCGGGACTAAAGGTCCTCCCTCCCCCGCCCCAGGCAGCGCCACGTGGAGGGCCTTTGGTCCCGGTTCGTAAGCAAACCGGGACTAAAGGTTTTGGGCTTTAGTCCCGACCCTTTAGTCCAGGTTCCAGAACCGGGACTAAAGGCCCTTACGAACCGGGATAAATGGGGGTTTTCCTACTAGTGTTTGGACTTTGAAGTTCATGTTTGTATTTGAATTGGGTTCAAATGATTTGAAAAGGTTCACTTGAGTTCATAACATGGTTTGGGTTGCAATTCAATTTCAATTCGAATTAGGGTTTAACTTGTTTGAATTCAAATTGAATTGAGTTTAAAATAGGATTTGAATTTTGAATTCAATTTGAGTTTGAATTTGAAAGGTTAGGTTCAAGTTCAAATGAATTCATATTTGATTAATTTTGGTTCATGAATTCATTTAATAAAAGGTTTCATTTAATTTGAATTTATAAAATGGATTATAAGTTACAATTAAGTTTAGTTTTAAATTCAAATTAAGTTTGAATTTCTTAAAGCCAAACATGATCCTAAGTTAATAATAAAGTTTAATTTAGGTTACTGAATTATAATGCAAAAAGAATTACTCAATTTAAATCTATGGTTTAAAAGTTATAACCAATTTAAGTTTGAATATGATTTGAATTGAGCCTCTACTGAACCTATTAGGATTATTCAAATTACAATCTATTAGGATTATTCTGCAGAAAGTATTATTTAAAAAGGATTTATAGTTTGCAATTTATACCCTGTTCAGGTTTGAAATGGTTCTGTTTGAGTTCAAATTTGAAATTATTCAAAAGTTAAATTTTATTATTCTAGATGAAAGGTTCCTTCCTAAGGATCATTTTGCAAAACGTTTCACCCATTTTGGGCTTACAGGTAAAAAGTTATAAGGTTTTGAAGTTACAAGGGCTTTTCTGCCAAAGTGCCATTTATCTAGTGGCTTAATTTAAATAGAAAAGGTTTAGGGTAATGTTGTGCCACATGGCGTGTTCCTATTGGTTGATAACGGTTCGCAGGGAATTAAACATGGGCCGTGAATTTAAGTGGCCGTGGACGGCTGTGATTGAGCCACATCGGCTAGGGTTGCGGGGGCACACTGGGATCTCGCCGGAGTTGGGGAGACGGCGGCACGGTGCTCGGGTGTCATCGGGGACGGCGTTCCGGTGGTCGTCGGGTGTCGGGAAGGGCACGGCTATGTTCGGGAGGCGATGGCGAAGCTCCTGGTGCTCGCGGTTGTCACCGGGGTGGACGGAGGCAATGGCTGGGGCTCGCCGGAGTCGGCGCAGGCGGCGATCGTCTTTGGGTGTTGAACATCTACTCAAAATCAAGCTCCCCAGGATGTGCAGATAGGTCAGGACATGCGCGTGGTCATAGGGAACACGATGGACAAGGTGCGCAGGCCAAGAGCGTGCTCACCTCGTCGGTGTTGAGGTCGCGGCGGCGGTGAGGCTCGGTTATCAATGAACTTGGGGCTCCGGGATGCGGTGGAGGCACGGACGTTGTCCAGGAGGTGCGCCGTTGAGTGGTGAGGTTAGTGGTTGGACTGGTTTGTCGGGAGGGGCTCTATGTTCATCGGAATTTTGCTGGTGGCGGCTCGGACAGAGGCGGAGTAGGTGGGGGTCATGACGGAGCAGCCTGGTGGCAGTGTCAGACAGTGTTTGGGGCAAAAGAGAGAGGAGCTCGTGGGGGTTTTACAGGACAAGGACATGAGTATGGGCGCATGCGGGAGCTGCATGAACACGAGGTCATGGGTGTCACGGGCATCGGGTGCGTGCGCACGCGTCGTGCGGGCGGTTAGTGACGAAGATGACGCGTGGGGTCTGCGTGTCGGCGACAGAGAGAGAGAAGAGAGAGAGAGGGCTCAGGCGCTACGTGAGTCGTCCGATCTTGATCGGACGGCTGTGATAAAACAAAGCATACCCGTTCGCTAGGTGGGCTGCGCGCGTGCGTTAGCTGGCCCTCGTAGGCTAGTTTGGCCGGTTGGTCTGCTGCGTAGGCTTAGGTCGGTTCTTTTTTCCATTGTTTTCTTTTTCTGTTTTCTTTTCTGATTTGAATTCTGTTTTGAATTTGAATTTGTTTTCAAAACCAAACTTGGTCTAAATTCCCCTAGAAATATTTAAAGAAGTTTTAACATTTATTTAGGGCCTTTTCGTAATTTATTTTCTGCCAATAAATCCTTAGCTTTGTTTTAAATATTTCCATTTCAAATCTTGGGTTTCTTTTATTATTTGAATTTTATTGAATTTGACCTTCTGTCAAATCTTTTAATATTCGAACTACCAACTTAGTTTTGGGGATTTATTTTATTTCCATATTTTCCCCTTTGGGGTTTCTTTTTAATTCCCAAAGTTTTATTTGGGCCACACTTTCAAACAATCAAGCAACTCCTATTTAAATTCCAGCTAAAGTAACCATTCACAAGCATTTTGGGAAATATTTATTTCCCTCTAATTTTTAACTATTAACATGGCAAGTTTGAAAAATTTGGGATGTGACACACACCCCACTAGTCTATTGGAGAGCTTACATACATTCATAGCTCTAGTGCATCCGTTGCATGGCAATCCCTACTCCTTGCATCAACATCGACTATAAGGCCTTTCCATTGCCTAATGGTCAGCTGTGTTGGTGTGAGACTTTCTTCCTTTTGACTTCTCTTAAAACCTCCGTCATCATTATCTTTGCCATTTAAGTGCTAAGGCCGAGGCTCACGCTCAAGTGTTGAGTGGGTACTGAAACAGTTGACGCGAGAGAAGCGTGGTATTAACGCCTGGTTTGCTCCTGAGCTTGTTCAATGTTAACTATAGACAATTGCCTCGAATCATTTTATTTTGAGTTCATACCTATTACATCACTTGATCAAGATCATGTAGGGTAGCATTCACTATAAAAAATTATTTGTTTTATCATCTACCTACTTGAGGACGAGCAGGGATTAAGTTTGGGGATGCTGATACGTCTCAAACGTATATATAATTTTTGATTGTTCCATGCTATTATTATATCATTCCTGCATGCTTTTGGTATAGTTTTATATCAATTTATATTATTTTTTTGTACTAACATATTAACTCAGTGCCCAGAGCCAGTTGTTGTTTTCTGCTGTTTTTGAACTTTTCAGAAATCAATTTTCCAGAGCTCCAAAAATCCAAAAACATTCCAGAAAAAGTTTTGCACCGGGAAAGTTCTAGAAAGCACCGGGGCCAGTCGGGGGGCCACCCACAGCCACCACACGGCCAAGGCATGCGGCCAGGGGAGTGGCCGCGTGGGCAGCCCCTGGCTCTGACTTAACTCCTCTCGACACCTACGCCTTTATAATAATCTAAAACCATGGAAAATCATAAGGAGGGTTCCGTTCCACCACCGCACCTCATTGTTCCACGAAGATCCAATCTGGAGGCCTGTTCTGGTAGTCTGCCGGAGGGTGAATCCGCTTCCGGAGCTATCTTCATCAACCTTGCTGCCACCATGACCATGTGTGAGTAGTTTTCCTTTGGACTACGGGTCCATAGCAGTAGCTAGATGGCATCTTCTCTCCCTATGTTCTTCAATACAATGATCTCATGAGCTTCCCTATATGATTGAGATCCATCTGATGTAATTTGAGGTGTGTTTGTTGTGATATGATGAATTGTCACTTTATGATCAGATCTATCCATGAATTCATTTGTCTTTCTTTGGCCAAGTTAGATGGGTGATCTCCAAGAGGGAGTTGTGTATGATAGTTGGGTTCAATCTTGCAAGTAATCTATCTCAGTGACAGAAAGAGAAAAAGGCTTGTATTGTGTTGCTACCAGTAAGGATAAAAAGATAGTTGCGTAGTTGTCCTTTGAATGTAGGGTGAAGACAATATACTATCAACATTATGTCATCTTACTTAATGCAATGCTCTGTTTTACTTAATACTTTGAGATGCATGCTGGATAGCGGTATTAGGGTGGAGTATTAACTATAGATGCAGTTGGATTAACGGTCTATAGATACACAGACGTAATGCCTATATGTAATCATGTAGTCATAAATATTGCAATTTAATCGATGCTCAACTATAATTTGTTCACCACACCTTTACTATCTTCCTTGGAGAGATGCCTCTAGTGAAACTATCGTCCCCGGTCCAATTTATTCCCATTGCTATTACCCTCATTTGTATATTTTCTTATTGTTTACAATCTAAACCATTTCTTTATTTACTGTTATTTATCAATTCCTATCTAACCATACGTTTTACCCTTGTAACAACCTTCCTGACTCATTGGGGACAAGTCAAGTTTGTTGGTTGTGTGCAGGTACTGATCATTAACTGATGTCGTGGTAGTTCCTACTGGTTCAATAAACCTTGGTTCTCAACTAAGGGAAATAGTTGCTAATGGGCTACATCATCCCTTCCACTTGGGGGTACCCAACAACTTCTCCGGAAGTAGCAACAACCATCGTTACAAAGAAAAGGAACATCTTTTGTAAATGATTAGTTAGAGGTCTAGAAATTTTAGAAAAGTCTTTAATGAATCTCCTATAAGAATCAGCATGACCAAGAAAACTTCTTATACCTTTGATATCTCTGGGACATGGCATTTTCTCAATAGCTTCAACTTTAGCTCTATCAACTTCAATACCTCTTTCAGAAATTCTATGCCCAAGGACAATACCTTCATTTAACATTAAGTGGCATTTCTCTCAATTCAGGATAAGGTTAGTTTCCTCACATCTCTGCAAAACTAAGTTAAGATTGTGCAAGCAATTATCGAAAGAAGTTCCATAGATGGAGAAATCGTCCATGAAAACTTCAATAATCCTTTCACAGAAATCAGCAAAGATGGCAGCCATTCATCTCTGAAAAGTAGCAGGTGCAATACATAAACCAAAAGGCATACGCCTATAAGCATAAGTTCCATAAGGAGAAGTAAAAGTTGTTTTCTCTTAATCTTCAGGATGAACATGTATTTGAGAAAAACCAGAATAACCATCTAAGTAGCAAAAATGTGAATGCATAGATAATCTTTTTAACATTTCATAAATAAAAGGCAAAGGATAATGGTCTTTTCAACTAGCCTTATTCAACTTTCTATAATCAATACACATCCTATACCCAACAACGGCTCTTTGAGGAATAAGTTCATTGTTTTCATTAGGAACAACAGTAATACCTCCCTTCTTAGGGACACAATGAACAGGACTTACCCATCTACTATTAGATATAAGATAGATTATACCTGCTTCAAGAAGTTTGAGTATCTCATTTCTTACCACATCCTTCATCTTAGGATTTAATCGGCGTTGATGATCCACAACAGGTTTAGCATCCGCCTCCATATGAATTCTATGAGTGCAGAGAGTCGGGCCAATACCTTTGAGGTCATCAAGAGTGTAACCAATAGCAACTCGATGATTTCTAAGAACAGTTAACAATCTTTCTTCTTTGTACACTGAAAGGTTAGAATTGATGATAACAGGATATATCTTGTTTTCTTCCAAATAAGCATATTTCAGTGTATCAGGGAGTGGTTCAAGTTCAAACATAGGATCACTTTTGGGAGGAGGAGTTGGTTCTCCCAAAGTTTCAACCGGCAGATTATGTTTCAGAATAGGTGGTTGCCTAAAGAAAACATCATATATTTCTTTTCTCTCGTGCGTATTAGTCAAACTTTCATGCTCCAATAAGTATTGTTCTAATGGATCACTAGGAGGTATAGCTATTGCAAAAATTCTTTCTATCTCATCTACATGAGGCAAATCTTTAGCATGATGTTGTTAAGAAAACTTGGAGAAATTAAACTCAAGAGGTTCTCCTCCAAACGTAACATAAACTTTTTCTTTTTGGCAATCAACAATAGTTCTAGAATTATTCAAGAAAGGTCTACCAAAGATTATAGGACAAAAGTTATCTTATTTAGTACCGAGTATTAAGAAATCAGTAGGATACTTAATCTTACCATATAGAACTTCAACATCTCTAACAATTCCCATAGGTGAAATACTACACCTATCTGCCAACTTAATTGTCAAATCAATATCTTCTATCTCAGAGGGTGAAATATCATCCATAACTTCTTGAGAAAGAGAGAAAGGGATAGCACGTATACTAGCTCCAATATCACACAAACCATGATAACAATGGGTTCCAATCTTAACAGAAATAACAGGCATACCAACAGGATTAGGAGACCTCTTATATCTAACAGTATTAGTTGCCTCCTCACAAAACTGGATAACATGCCCTTCTAGATTTTCAGTTACAAGATCTTTAACCATTGCTATTTGTGGTTGCATTTCTATTCGATCATAAGGTGTATTAGTTTTAAGTCCACATTTATTAGTTACAGTTGTTACCATAGAGTGTTCCTTAATCCTAACAGAAAAAGGTGATTTCTCAATATAAGCCGAAGGTAACACAAAACTAACAGTATTAACTTGCAATTCCCTATTAGCAATTATATTCTCCTTACAAGTATCTTTAAAAGGATCATGATATTTAACCCACTTTTCTTTAGGGACATTAATATGGGCAGCAAAAGATTTACAAAAGTTGACAACTATCTCAGAATCAAGTCCAAACTTAGCACTAAGCTCATGAAAAACATCAGTTTCAACAAAAGACTTAATACAATCATATTCAAAGTTCATACCTGGTTCTTTACCTTTGTCAATTTCCCAATCTTTGGCATTGCACTGAATTCTTTCAATAAGATCCCATTTACTATTGATGTCTTTATTAGTGAAGCAACCTCCAGAAGAACTATCAAGTATTTCTTTATCATGATGAGGAAGCCTTGCATAAAAATTATTAACAATTATCTCCTTGGAAAGTTCATGATTGGGGCATTTGAGCATTATAGATTTAAGTCTCGCCCAAGCTTGAGTCATACTCTCTCCGGAATGAGGCCAAAAATTATAAATATAATTCCTATCTGCATGTACCGCGTGAAGAGCGTAAAACCTTGAATAAAACCTGGAGCAAAGTCAACCCATTCTATTCCATATGGATCATCCAAAAGCCTATACCATTCCATGCTTTGCCTTCCAAAGATAAAGGAAACATTTTCTTCTTAACTTCACCTTTTGATAAACCTGAAAGCTCAAAGAGTTCACATAATTCTCTGAGCCTGAGCAAGTGCTCCTTTGGATGGATAGTCCCATCTCCTGCATAGCGGTTAGTTCTTACTTGCTCAAATATGCCAATAGGTATCTTATAAAAAACTTTTTTGGAAAGTTGAGGTTCTCTCCTAACCACACTAGTAGCATAGGCAACCCCTCCTTACAAGTTACTAGCATCCAGATTCTCCATAATGGAGCAAAAGAACAAACGAAAATAAAAAAATAGCAAGTACAATAAAAGTTTTCCTTACCAAATTCCTCTTACCAAGAGCGCTACACTCCCCGGCAATGGCGCCAGAAAACAGTCTTGATAACCCACAAGTGTAGGGGATCTATTGTAGCTCTTTTCGATAAGTAACAATGTCGAACCCAACGAGGAGCAGAAGGAATTGGTCAATAAATTTCAGCAAGGATTCACTGTAAAAGCTACAAAGATTGTTTGACAGGTTGTTTGATAGCATGGATAATTGTAAGAACGCAAATAGTAACAAAAGTGCAATGGTGCAGCAAGTGGCCCAATCCTTAATTGTGCTAACGACAAGCCAGTTGTGTTTCTTATAGGGATCAAATCGCTCTCGAGGACACACAGGAATTTCACCAAGTTACTTTCATCTAGTTCCATTGAGTTTAATTTTCATTGCTTTGATAAGTGTTGTGTAGTGGAACCTATGCTAATGTACTGCCCTTACTTGGACAACATACATACTTATGATTATACCCTCTATGCAAGCATCCGCAATTAGAAGAAGAGTAATTAAGATAACATCTAACCATAGCATTAAACTTTGCGGTTCCAACAGCCCCTTATGCAACAGTTCGTAAACTTAGGGTTTGGTAATTCTGTCACTTCAACCACCCATCATAGACAAACTAATCACACAATGCTCTCCTCTAGGCCCATAAAGGTGAAGTGACATGCAGCCAATGTTCGCACATCACCACTAGAGAATAACACCACAACATAATATCAAACCATTGAACTTTATTCAACTTCACATGATTACTAGCAACAAGGCTTCTCCCATGTCCTCAAGAATAGAATAGACTACTCATAATACATCATATGGATCATGATCAGTGGTGGTAATGATATGATAAACAATCTGAACATACAAATCTTTCAGCAATTAAACCTCTAAGAATCAACTACAAGCAGTAATCAACACCAGAAAGTAATCTCAGCAACAGATCTAAGGTAATAGTTCATAGATTGAATAGGGGGATGAAGTGGAGGTGATGGAGATGATGGTGCTGATGAAGATGTTGATGGAGATGATGATCCCAATGATGAACGGAGTGTTGGTGATGACGATGGCTTCAATTTCCCCCTCCCGGAGGGATGGAATTCTGGCAGATCAGCCGGACGGACGGCAAAAAGGTTTTGCCTCTATTCCGCCTCGCAAACGGCGGCAGAAAAATCATGTAAAATTCCACGATAGGTTTTAGGGTAATATAGAGCTAGAGGGCATCAGAGCTAGCCAGGGGGCCTCCTGTGGTCCCCACGCAGCCAAATGGAGCGGCCAGGGGGCTGGCCGCTTGGGCCCCACAGGGGTCCCCTCAAGCTGGCCCAAGCCACCCTGGGTCTCTTCCCGTGCAAAAATAATTGTCATATTTTTTTTCATTTTTTTGGTCTCCGGAAAATACTTTTTCTCCACTGGTGCTTATTTTGCATCTGTTCTACAGCTTTTCGGTAATTCCCCTCTGCAAGTAAATCATGCAAATTGAAGGGAAAAGACATTAGAATTGAGCCATAATGTGAAATAGATCATTAATAAAGGGTAATTTAAAATAAGAAATAGTGATGCAAAATGGACGTATCAGCTTCTACTTCAGACGCAGTACCAGGTTGCCTATGTTGAACTCACGAGATCGCACCCGTCAGCCTTGATAATGACACAATTGCTGATGGTAAATGGCTGAGCACTCCAGAGCGATTAATCTGGCCTCCTCTTTTGTGTTGATGTCGTCTTGTCGGTCTTCCTCAGCTCCCTCCTCTTTGTGCTCCCTGATACATGGGGAATCATACTCTATGTCAGATGGGATGGCAGCCTTGGCCCCATACACCATAAAGAACGGGGTGTAACTAATGGGGTGGTTGGGAGTTGTCTGCAAGCTCCAAAGGACGAAGGGTAGGTCGTCAACCCACTTTCCAGCTGCTTTTTTCAATGGGGTAATAACGCGTGGCTTGAGGCCTTGCATAATTAACCCATTGACGCGCTCCACTTGGCCGTTGGATTGCGGGTGCCCCACTGACGCGTAGTCGATGGTGATTATGTGCTTGTGGCAGTACTCCTTAAAGACGGCCACGCTAAAGTTAGATCTGTTATCCGTGATGATGATCTGTGGCATGCCAAAATGATGGATGTTGTTGGAGATAAATTTGACCGTCGTATCAGCTTCCGCATTTGTGATCGGCTTGGCCTCAATACATTTGGTGAACTTGTTGATGGTGACCAGCAAAAACTTGAAGCCGCCAGGTGACATTTTTGGAGGTCCGACCATATCGAGCCCAAGACGGCGAAGGGCCATGTCAGAGGGATTGTCTTGAGTGCAGTAGCTGGCATGTGTAACTTTTGTGCAAACCTCTGGCAACCCGCGCATTTGCGCACAATTTCCTCAGCGTCTCGTGAAGCATGAGGCCAGAAGAACCCGTGGCGGAAGGCATTGCCAACTAGCGTTCGAGGAGCTGCGTGATGGCCGCAGGCCCCCTTATGGATGTCTTGTAAGAGATGCCTCCCTTCCTCTTGTGAAATGCACTATTGAAAGATGTTGGTGATGTTGCGCTTGTAAAGTCGCCAGGCTTCGTTCGTATCTTTGGGAAGTTCTCTATTGAAGAGGTATGGGAGGATTGGCTGGGTCCACTCTGGGATGATGGCAAGCGCTTCTTCTGGAACGGCTTCCTCAGCCCCCAATTGTCCAGCTTCCACCGCCTCCCCTTCTGTGGGAGCCTGCTCCTCCTCGGTGTCTGGCTCCATCTTAATGGATGGTTTGTGCAGATGTTCGAGGAATGTGTCGACCGGGACGGGCGCCCGAGTCGTGCCCATCCTGGCTAGTGCAGATGCAGCCACATTGTCGGTCACTTGATATGGTTCAACTCAATGCCATTGAATTTTTCTTCTAGCTGTCGTACTGCGAGGCAGGAAACCGCCATCTTGGGATCCTTCATGTCCAAGGTTTTCATCACTTGCTGGACTACCAGGTCGGAGTCCCCGTGGCAGATCAGACGACGGATGCCCATGGAGATGGCAAGGCGCATGCCGTGTAAAAGGGCTTCGTATTCTACCATGTTGTTTGAGTCTGGGAAGTGTATCTGGAGTATGTAGCTCATTTTGTCTCCCCTTGGGGAGATAAGGACCACTCCGGCTCCCAGGCCTTGAACCATCATGGAACCATTGAAGTACATGTTGGGGAACGTTGCATGGGAAACAAAAATTTTCCTATGCACACACAAGATCTATCCATGGTGATGAGCATCTACGAGAGGGAGAGTGAATCTACATACCCTTGTAGATCGTTAAGCGGAAGCATTAAGAAATGCGGTTGATGTAGTCGAACGTCTCCGCGATCCAAATCGCAAGTCGTCCCTTGATGCGATCACGAACTAGTGCCGAACGGACGGCACTTCCGCGTTCAACACACGTACGGCTTGATGACGCCTTCACCTCCTCGATCCAGCGAGCGATGATGAAGTAGTAGATGAGTTCCGGCAGCACGACGGCGTGGTGATGGTGGTGAGGAACAATCTCTGCAGGGCTTCGCCAAGCACTACGGAGATTATGACGGGAGAACTAGAGGGTTAGGGTTGCCGACACACGGCTTGGGAAATCTTAATGTGTCCCGTGTGCTAGCCCTGCCCCTCTATTTATATGTTGAGCCTTGGGGTCTAAACTTGGAGTAAAAGCCTCCTCCAGGTCGGTTTTGCCCGCACAAGGTCGGTTTGGCCCGCAGGGAAAGAGTCCAACTCGGATCCCTGCAGTACCGCGCACAAGCGGTAGTACCGCTCACGAGCGGTAGTACCGCTTCACCCAAGCGGTAGTACCGCTTATGCGGTAGTACCGCTTCACACAAGCGGTAGTACCGCTTACGCGGTAGTACTGCCTTACCAGCGGTAGTCCCGCTTAAGGCAGCAGCAAAACATCCTTCTGCACTTTCCAATACCTCGTGGGTTTTACCCCTTTGGCCTATATAAAGTGTTGCTGCACTCGAACACTTTGGTAAACATCCGGAACCTCTTCCGGTGAATTCCGGAACCCTTCCGAAGATCACAACACTATTATCACATATATTAATCTTTACCTCCGGACTCTTCCGGAGATCCTCGTCATGTCCGGGATCTTATCCGGGACTCCGAACAACCTTCGGTCACCAACAAAATAACTCAACTATACTAATCGTCACCAAACGTTAAGTGTGTAGACCCTGCGGGTTCGAGAACTATGTAGACATGATCGAGACAACTCTACGATCAATAACCAATAGCGGGACCTGGATGCCCATATTGGCTCCTACATATTCTACGAAGATCTTTATCGGTCGAACCTCTATGTCAAGGATTCAGTTAATCCCGTATGCTGTTCCCTTTGTTCTTCGGTATGTTACTTGCCTAGTTCAATCTTGTTTCCGGCAAGTCTCTTTACTCGTTCTGTAATACAAGATCTCGTGGCTAACACTTTAGTCACATTGCTTGCAAGGCTCATTGTGATGTTGTATTACCGAGTGCGCCCTGAGATACCTCTCCGTCACACGGAGTAACAAATCCCAGTCTTGATCCATGCCAACCCAACAGACACCCTCGGAGATACCTGTAGAGCACCTTTATAGTCACCCAGTTACGTTGCGACGTTTGATACACACAAGGTACTCCTCCGATGTCAGGGAGTTGCATGATCTCATGGTCATAGGAACAGATACTTGACATGCAGAAAACAATAGCAATAAACTGATACGATCATATGCTACGTTTATAGTTTGGGTCTTGTCCATCACATCATTCTCCTAATGATGTGATCCCGTTATCAAATGACATCTTATGTCCATGGATAGGAAACCTTCATCATCTTTTGATCAACGAGCTAGTCAACTAGAGGCTTACTAGGGACACAGTGTTGTCTATGTACCCACACATGTATTTGAGTTTCCAATCAATACAATTATAGCATGGATAATAAACGATTATCATGAACAAGGAAATATAATAATAACTAATTTATCATTGCATCTAGGGCATATTTCCAACAGTCTCCCACTTGCATTAGAGTCAATAATCTAGTTCACATCACTATGTGATTTACATTGTAATGAATCGAACACCCATGCAGTTCTGGTGTTGTTCATGTTTAGCCCTTGGAAGAGATTTAGTCATCGGATCTGCAACATTCAGATCCGTGTGTACTTTGCAAATATTTATGTCGTCCTCCTTGATGTAATCGCGGATGGAATTGAAACGTCGCTTTATGTGTCTGGTCCTCTTGTGAAATCTTGGTTCCTTGGCTAGAGCAATGGCACCAGTATTATCACAAAACAGAGTCATTGGGTTAAGCGCACTAGGCACTACTCCAAGATCTGTCATGAACTCCTTCATCCAGACACCTTCCTTCGCCGCCTCCGAGGCAGCGATGTACTCCGCTTCGCATGTAGAATCAGCTACCACGCTTTGCTTGGAACTGCACCAGCTAATGGCACCCCCATTAAGAATAAATACGTATCCGGTTTGTGATTTAGAGTCATCCGGATCAGTGTCAAAGCTTGCATCGACGTAACCCTTTACGACGAGCTCTTGATCACCTCCATAAACGAGAAACATGTCCTTAGTCCTTTTCAGGTACTTCAGGATATTCTTGACCGCCGTCCAGTGTTCCATTCCTGGATCACTTTGAAACCTTCCGACCATACTTATGGCAAGGCTGACATCGGGTCTTGTGCACAGCATTGCATACATGATAGAGCCTATGGCTGAAGCATAGGGGATGACACTCATCTTTTCTCTATCTTCTGCAGTCACTGGGCATTGAGTCTTACTCAACTTCACACCTTGCAAAACAGGCAAGAACCCCTTCTTTGACTGATCCATTTTGAACTTCTTCAAAACTTTGTCAAGGTATGTGCTTTGTGAAAGTCCTATTAAGCGTCTCAATCTATCTCTATAGATCTTGATGCCTAATATGAAAGCAGCTTCTCCTAGGTCCTTCATTGAAAAACTCTTGTTCAAATATTCCTTCATGCTTTCCAACATTTCTATATTGTTTCCAATCAGCAATATGTCATCCACATATAATATTAGAAACGCCATAGAGCTCCCACTCACTTTCTTGTAAATAAAAGCTTTTCCGTAAACTTGTATAAACTCGAACGCTTTGATCACGTTATCAAAGCGAAGATTCCAACTCGGAGATGCTTGCACCAGTCCATAAATGGATCGCTGGAGTTTGCAAACTTTGTCAGCATTCTTTGGATCGACAAAACCTTCTGGTTGCATCATATACAACTCTTCCTTAAGGAAACCGTTAAGGAACGCTGTTTTGACATCCATCTGCCAAATTTCATAATCGAAAAAGGCAGCTATTGCTAACATGATTCTGACAGACTTAAGCATCGCTACGGGTGAGAAGGTCTCATCGTAGTCAACTCCTTGAACTTGTGAAAAACCCTTTGCCACAAGTCGAGCTTTATAGACGGTGGCATTACCGTCCGCGTCCGTCTTCCTCTTAAAGATCCATTTGTTCTGAATGGCCTTACGCCCGTCAGGTAATACTTCCAAAGTCCATACTTTGTTTTCATACATGGATCCCATCTCGGATTTCATGGCCTCTAACCACTTCTCGGAATCCGGGCCCATCATCGCTTCTCCATAGCTCGTAGGTTCATCGTTGTCCAACAACATGACCTCTAAGACAGGGTTGCCGTACCACTCAGGAGCAGTACGCGTCCTTGTCGACCTACGAGGTTCGATAGTAACTTGATCCAAAGCTTTTATGATCATTATCATTAACTTCCTCTTCAGCTGATGTAGGCTCTACAGAAACATCTTTCTGCGCTGCGCTACTTTCAGGTTGAAGTAAAGGTTCAACAACCTCATCAAGTTCTATCTTCCTCCCACTCAATTCTTTCGAGAGAAACTCTTTCTCAAGAAATGTTCCGTTTTTAGCGACAAACACTTTGCCTTCGGATCTGAGGTAGAAGGTATACCCAACTGTCTCTTTTGGGTATCCTATGAAGACGCATTTCTCCGCTTTGGGTTCCAGCTTTTCAGGCTGAAGCTTTTTGACATAAGCATCACATCCCCAAACTTTAAGAAACGACAGCTTTGGCTTCTCGCCAAACCAAATTTCATATGGCGTCGTCTCAACGGATTTCGATGGTGCCCTATTTAAAGTGAATGCAGCTATCTCTAATGCATAACCCCAAAATGATAGTGGCAAATCGGCAAGAGACATCATAGATCGCACCATATCCAATAAGGTTCGATTACGACGTTCGGACACACCATTATGCTGTGGTGTTCCAGGCGGTGTCAGTTGTGAAACAATTCCACATTGTCTTAAGTGACTACCAAACTCATAACTCAGATATTCTCCTCCTCGATCAGATCGTAGGAATTTAATCTTCTTGTTACGATGATTCTCAACTTCACTCTGAAATTGTTTGAACTTTTCAAATGTTTCAGACTTGTGTTTCATTAAGTAAATATACCCATATCTACTTAAGTCATCAGTGAAGGTGAGAAAGTAACGATAACCACCGCGCGCCTCAATGCTCATCGGACCGCACACATCAGTATGTATGATTTCCAACAAGTCACTTGCCCGTTCCATTGTTCCAGAGAACGGCGTTTTAGTCATCTTGCCCATGAGGCATGGCTCACATGTGTCAAGTGATTCAAAATCAAGTGACTCCAAAAGTCCATCAGCATGGAGCTTCCTCATGCGTTTTACGCCAATATGACCTAAACGGCAGTGCCACAAGAAAGTGGTATTATCATTATCAATTCTACATCTTTTGGCATCAATGTTATGAACATGTGTATCATTACTATCGAGATTCAATAAGAATAAACCCCTCACATCGGGTGCATGACCATAAAAGATATTACTCATATAAATAGAACAACTATTATTCTCTGATTTAAATGAGTAACCGTCTCGCAATAAACAAGATCCAGATATAATGTTCATGCTTAACGCAGGCACTAAATAACAATTATTCAGGTTCATCACTAATCCCGATGGTAATCGAAGAGCGAGCGTGCCGACGGCGATCACATCAACCTTGGAACCATTTCCCACGCGCATCGTCACTTCGTCCTTTGCCAGCCTCTGTCTATTCCGCAGTTCCTGTTTTGAGTTGCAAATATGAGCAACCGCACCGGTATCAAATACCCAGGCACTACAACGAGAGTTGGTAAGGTACACATCAATAACATGTATATCATATATACCTTGTTTGTTGTTGGCCGCCTCCTTGTCAGCCAAATACTTGGGGCAGTTCCACTTCCAGTGTCCAGTTCCCTTGCAATGAAAGCACACAGTTTCTGGTTTGGGTCCAGCCTTGGGTTTCTTCACGAGAGGAGCAACTGCTTTGCCACTCTCCTTGGAGTTACCCTTCTTACCCTTGCCATTTTTCTTGAAACTAGTGGTTTTATTGACCATCAACACTTGATGCTCCTTCTGAATTTCAGACTCAGCGGCTTTCAGCATCGCAAACAGCTCGGCGACTGACTTGTTCATCCCGTGCATGTATAGTTCAACACGAAGCTCTTGTAGCTAGGTGGCAATGATTGAAGAACTCTGTCAGTGATAGCCTCTGGCGGAAGGGGCATCCCCAATTCAGCCATACGGGTGGAGTACCCAGACATTCTGAGTACGTGATCACTGATAGACCCATTCTCCTCCATCTTGCAAGCATAGAACTTATCGGAGATCTCATATCTCTCGATCCGGGCATTCTTCTGAAAGATAAACTTCAACTCCTGGAACATCTCATATGCTCCATGACGTTCAAAACGTCTTTGCAGTCCCGGTTCTAAGCCATACAATATTGCACATTGAACTATTGAGTAATCTTCAGAACGAGCCTGCCAGGCGTTCACAACGTCTAGAGACTCAACTGGAGCGGGTGGATCACCAAGCGGTGCATCAAGGACATAAGCCTTCTGGGAAGCCGTAAGGATAATCCTTAGATTACGGGCCCAGTCCACAAAGTTACTTCCATCATCTTTCAACTTAGCTTTCTCTAGGAACGCATTAAAATTCAGGGGTGCTACTGCGCGAGCCATGATCTACAACATAAATATAGCAAAGACAACTTAGACTATTGTTCTAGATAATGAGTTTAGTTAATCATATTACTTAAAAACTCCCACTAAAATAGACATCCCTCTGGTCATTCGAGTGTAACATGATCCAAATCCACCAACTCAAGTCCGATCATCACGTGAGTTGAGGTGGTTTCAATGGTGAACATCTTCATGTTGATCATATCTACTATATGACTCATGTTCGACCTTTCGGTCTCCTGTGTTCCGAGGCCATGTCTGTACATGCTAGGCTCGTCAAGTTTAACCCGAGTGTTCCGCACGTGCAACATGGCTTACACCCGTTGTATGTGAACGTAGAGTCTATCACACCCGATCATCACGGCGTGTCTCGAAACGACGAACTTTCGTAACGGTGCACACTCGGGGAGAACACAATTTTATCTTGAAATTTAAGTGAGGGGTCACCTTATAATGCTACCGTCGTCCTAAGCAAAATAAGATGCATAAAAGGATTAACATCACATGCAAATCATAAGTGACATGATATGGCCATGAACTTGTGCTTTTGATCTCCATCTCCAAAGCACCGGCATGATCTCCATCGTCACCGGCATGACACCATGATCTCCATCATCTTGATCTCCATCAACGTGTCACCATGAGGTTGTCGCGCCGACTGTTGCTTCCACGACTATTGCTAACTCATAGCGATAAAGTAAAGCAAAACGGCGAAAATAATTAAAGACAACTCTATGGCTCCTGCCAGTTGCCGTACTCATCGACATGCAAGTCGTGATATTCTATACAACACATGATAATCTCATACATCACATATATCTCATCATGTAGTTGGCCATATCACATCACAACATACCCTGCAAAAACAAGTTAGACGTCCTCTAATTGTTGTTGCAAGTTTTACGTGGCTGCTACGGGTTTGCAAGAACCTTTCTTACCTACGCAAAACTACAACGTGGTGTAGTGATTGCTTTTTGATCTTCTAAAAGAACCCTCTTCATTGAAATCGATTCAACTAAAGTGAGAGAGACAGACACCCGCTAGCCATCTTTATGCAACGAAGTTACATGTCAGTTGAAGGAACCGGTCTCTCGTAAGCGTACGAGTAATGTTGGTCTGGGCCGCTTCATCTCACAATACCGCCGAATCAAGTATCAACTAGTAACGGCAAGCAATATGTATACACCCACGCCCACAACTCGTTTGTGTTCTACTCGAGATCTCATCTACGCATAGACCTAGCTCAGATGCCACTGTTGGGGAACATTGCATGGGAAACAAAAAATTTCCTACGCACACACAAGATCTATCCATGGTGATGAGCATCTACGAGAGGGAGAGTGAATCTACATACCCTTGTAGATCGTTAAGCGGAAGCGTTAAGAAACGCGGTTGATGTAGTCGAACGTCTCCGCGATCCAAATCGCAAGTCGTCCCGCGATCCGATCACGAACTAGTGCCGAACGGACGGCACCTCCGCGTTCAACACACGTACGGCTTGATGACGCCTTCACCTCCTCGATCCAGCGAGCGATGATGAAGTAGTAGATGAGTTCCGGCAGCACGACGGCGTGGTGATGGTGGTGAGGAACAATCTCTGCAGGGCTTCGCCAAGCACTACGGAGATTATGACGGGAGAACTAGAGGGTTAGGGTTGCCGACACACGGCTTGGGAAATCTTAATGTGTCCCGTGTGCTAGCCCTGCCCCTCTATTTATATGTTGAGCCTTGGGGTCTAAACTTGGAGTAAAAGCCTCCTCCAGGTCGGTTTTGCCCGCACAAGGTCGGTTTGGCCCGCAGGGAAAGAGTCCAACTCGGATCCCTGCAGTACCGCGCACAAGCGGTAGTACCGCTTGAGCGGTAGTACCGCTTCACCCAAGCGGTAGTACCGCTTATGCGGTAGTACCGCTTCACACAAGCGGTAGTACCGCTTACGCGGTAGTACTGCCTTACCAGCGGTAGTACCGCTTAAGGCAGCAGCAAAACTTCCTTCTGCACTTTCCAATACCTCGTGGGTTTTACCCCTTTGGCCTATATAAAGTGTTGCTGCACCCGAACACTTTGGTAAACATCCGGAACCTCTTCCGGTGAATTCCGGAACCCTTCCGAAGATCACAACACTATTATCACATATATTAATCTTTACCTCCGGACTCTTCCGGAGATCCTCGTCATGTCCGGGATCTTATCCGGGACTCCGAACAACCTTCGGTCACCAACAAAATAACTCAACTATACTAATCGTCACCAAACGTTAAGTGTGTAGACCCTGCGTGTTCGAGAACTATGTAGACATGACCGAGACAACTCTACGATCAATAACCAATAGCGGGACCTGGATGCCCATATTGGCTCCTACATATTCTACGAAGATCTTTATCGGTCGAACCTCTATGTCAAGGATTCAGTTAATCCCGTATGTTGTTCCCTTTGTTCTTCGGTATGTTACTTGCCCGAGATTCGATCGTCGGTATCTCTATACCTAGTTCAATCTCGTTTCCGGCAAGTCTCTTTACTCGTTCTGTAATACAAGATCTCGTGGCTAACACTTTAGTCACATTGCTTGCAAGGCTCATTGTGATGTTGTATTACCGAGTGGGCCCTGAGATACCTCTCCGTCACACGGAGTAACAAATCCCAGTCTTGATCCATGCCAACCCAACAGACACCCTCGGAGATACCTGTAGAGCACCTTTATAGTCACCCAGTTACGTTGCGACGTTTGATACACACAAGGTACTCCTCCGATGTCAGGGAGTTGCATGATCTCATGGTCATAGGAACAGATACTTGACATGCAGAAAACAATAGCAATAAACTGATACGATCATATGCTACGTTTATAGTTTGGGTCTTGTCCATCACATCATTCTCCTAATGATGTGATCCCGTTATCAAATGACATCTTATGTCCATGGATAGGAAACCTTCACCATCTTTTGATCAACGAGCTAGTCAACTAGAGGCTTACTAGGGACACAGTGTTGTCTATGTACCCACACATGTATTTGAGTTTCCAATCAATACAATTATAGCATGGATAATAAACGATTATCATGAACAAGGAAATATAATAATAACTAATTTATCATTGCCTCTAGGGCATATTTCCAACAATACATTCTCCAGTATTCGAGATCGACATTTTGCGGGATCTGCTGGGCTTCTGTCCATTCAACCAGGAAATCAGCGAGGGCTTGTGACTTGATTGCAGACCGTGGCTTGTAGCAGATCTCGAAGGGCAGGAGCTCGATTGCCCACTTAGCTACCCGGCCGGTCGTGTCTTTGTTGTTTATGATGTCTGACAGTGGGGCGTGGCTAACCACCATGTTTGGATTTGCCTGAAAGTAGTGTTGTAGCTTCTGGGCTAACATGAATACTCGGTAGGCGATTTTTTGGTAGTGTGGATAGCGCGACTTGCATGTCGATAAGACCTCGCTGACGTAGTACACTAGGTGTTATACCTTCTGATCTCGGACTTGCTCCTGTCGTTACACACATATCACCACGCTCACCACCTGGGTGGTAGCAGATACGTATAACAACATCGGCTCGGCTTCTCCAGGTGAAGCTAGGATGGGGTTTGTTTGTAGCAAGCGCTTCAGGTCGTCTAGGGAGGTTTGAGCCTCACTGCTGCAACAGAATTCATCGGTCTTCCTCAGAAGCTGGTAGAGCGTCAATGCCTTCTCACTGAATCGGGAAATGAAATGGCTTAAGGCCGCAACGTAGCCCGTGAGTTTCTGCACCTCATGAATGGTTTCTAGTGGTTCAAGCCCTACGATCGCTTTGATCTTCTCCGCATTTGCTTCTATTCCGCGCTGAGAGAGAATGAATCCCAGGAATTTGACGGAGGGTATGCCGAAGACGCACTTGTCTGGATTAGCTTCATCTGGAACGGGTGCAAGTTGGCAAAGGTTTGTGCGAGGTCGGTCAACAAATCGGCCCCTTTACGTGTCTTGGTAACCACGTCGTTGGGGTCGGGCATTACTTCCACGCTGTGTTCGGCGATGTCTTCAGGGACACCGGCCATGTTGGCGGGCTTCCAGGCGAGAATGTCCTAGTTGTCCCAAAGGAACTGAACGAGGTCGGCTTCCTGCTCCGGGTTTAGGTCTCCTCCTATGATGACAGTTTTGGAGGTGTCCTCTGGGTGCACCAGTAATTTTTTTGTGTCTTCCGTTGGCTGGAAGGCGGGTCCGGGTTTAGGCATCCTAGGTAAGGAAGTGGTAGTCGGGTCCACCGTTCTCTTGATTTCCTCCAATTCTGCTGTCGCGAGGGCGGCCTCGGCCTGCTCCAAAGTGGCGACTTCGGCTTCAAGGGCGTTTGGAGCGTTGCTGCTGATGGTGATGATTCCGCTGGGGCCCGGCATATTTAGTTGGAGATATGCGTAGCATAGTAATGCCATGAACTTGATGTACGCAGGCCAGCCCAGGAGGGCGTGGTAGCCACTTTTGAAGAGGACAACTTTGAAACAGAGGGTTTCCGATCGGAAGTTATCCTCCTCGCCGAAGATGACTTCAAGTGATATCTGTCCTAAAGGCTGCACCTTCGGGATAAAGCCGTGGAAGCCGGTTGGTGAAGGATTTAGACGGGATGGCGAGATCCCATCTTTTTTATAGTGTCTATAAAGAAAATGTTGATGTCGATGCCGCCATCCATAAGGACTTTGGACAGGCGAAAGCCGTCGACGATTGGGTCGAGCACCAGGGCGAATTTTCCTGGAGGAGGGACGTAGTTTGAATGATCGGATCAGGTCGAAGGTGATGGTGGAGTCTGACCAATCTAGGTATTGGGTGACCACAGGGGAGGTTGTGTAGACTTCCCTGCATGCAAGCTTCTGAGCCCGCCGTGTGTTAGTGCCACGGAATATCATGTTTACTTCTTGCATTTGGGCGGGCTGGCGGGCTGTTGAAGATCTAGCCACCCTCGCTTGAGCCGGAATGCCCTTTCGGGCTTCGGGTCCCACGGGAGCACTGGGCGGGAGGTCTGTCGCAGCATGCGGTCGTGGGGACGAGCGCTGGCAATGGACTCCCTGCTCTTGGGGTGGGGAGCCCGGTCTGCGGCGGGAGGCATGTCGATGTCGAGCTATCCCGTCGAGTCGGCGACGAAACTCAGGGATCCGAAAACGAACCTTTGGCCCAGAGTGAAGCCACCAACTTGAGATCGAGATCCGATCTAGATTGGTTCTCCAGCCGGCGCAGCCTGTACCTGGAGCGCCAACTGACGGTACCGAAAACCATTAGTAGTCCCGATAGGGTGGTGCGCATGACTGGAAGTACCAGATGGGATCGCACACGAGGAGTTTACCCTGGTCCGGGCCCTCATCATGGAGGTAATACCCTACTCCTGCTTTGCTTTTGATTGATGGGGGAGAATGCCTCGTATGAGGGGGTTACAAATATGTGGTGATGATTGCTATCGAGACTAATATGATGAATCTGAGATACCCCAAGCTACCCCCTACCTTCGCCTTATAAAGGGGGACAAGGCCTAGGGTTACACGATGAACTAACCGACCTAGAGTGATTTTCAGACATCTGATCCTTAGAGTACGCGCCAAGTCAGGAACCTTCTGGAAGATGAGCCTCCTACCGGGCAAGGGACCTGGGCCATGCCTTAGCCGGTGGGTCCTAAAGCCAACCTGCTAGACCGACTCCCCTAAGCCTGTCCACCCCTGGTAGTATGTACCATCATTCACCTTCTTGGAGGCGGCATCTTGAGGTTCTGGCACAACTACTTCTTTGGGTCTTTCTCCGGGTTGAAAGCCTATGAGATGTGTTTGTCAGTTCAGACAATGATTTTTTTTTGAAACTATGATGATTTTTATAGCAAATTCGGAAAATGTACGTCCTAAAGCAATTTTTTCAGAACTATGACCCCGTCGGCTTGTAGGAGGCCGAAGAGGTAGTTTTTGGTCAACCGGAGGCCGAAAAGAGCTCTTCGATCTGCTGTTGGCCGAAGAGGGGGGGAGTGGGCCGAAGAGGTCGCTGTCGGGGGGCTGCCGACCGAAGGGACACTCTTCGGCCAGCCATCGGCCGAAAAGTGGAGTCTTCGGCCAACCAGCGGCCGAAGAAGTTAGGGCTTATCCCAAACGAGCCCGAACGGCCTCCATCTTCTTCCTCTGTTCGTTCATCCTCTCTCTCTCGTTTCTCTCTCTTTCTCTCGCAACCCCACGTCGATCTCCTCGCTGGTCCATCCATTTGTGCATCCAACCCACAAAAAGAGTAGATCGTAGCCAACCCCGGCGGCCTACGATATTTTTTTTTCAATGGGATAGTTTTTTTTATCGTACAAGTGAGGTGAGGAGGAGCCATGGTGGAGGTGGTTCAGCCATGGTGGAGGTGGTGGCGAGGAGGAGGTGCTGCTGGGGAGGAAGAGGTGGTGAGGAGGAGGAGGAGGTGCGGCTGAGTTGAAGAGAGGAGCAAGAAGCAGTGGCACACGCGTCGAAGGTATAACTATGTCATCACAAATTTTCTCTGAGTTGTAGAGTTTAGTTAGTGTAGATAAGTCATATTGCGTACTTCGAGTGTTAATTTGTCTGTGCTGACATTTTAGCGGTTAGTTAGTATAGCGGGTAATATTTTTGTTCATCGTGATTAATGAGAAGATGAAAATGTCTGGCAGGTGAAAATGTCTGAATAAGTAAATTTTTCTGTGCCGACATTTTAGCGGTTAGTTAGTGTAGCAGGTAATAATTTTGTTCGTCGTGATTATTGAGAAGATGGAAATGTCTGACAGGTGAAAATGTCTGAATGAGTAAATTTGTCTGTGCTGGCATTTAAGCGGTTAGTTCGTGTAGCGGGTAATAATATTTTTCGTTGTGATTAATGAGAAGATGAAAATGCCTGACAGGTGAAAATGTGTGAATCAGTAAATTTGACTGTTTACTATGGCCCTGGTAATGTTCGATACAATGAGTTTGGGGTTGATCTGAGCGAGTATAAAAATGGCGTCATGACACTTGCAGACCCGGACAGACTGGACATTAGACAGTTGAAGTACTGGTTGACTACTAGTTTTGGGCTGGATCCTGAAGTATGCTCCGTCAGTATTCATGCATTGTGGACCAAATCCTGTAAAAATGTCAAGTGGGAGTTGATGCCGATAGATAGGAGCCAGCATTGGTTGACGCTGTTAAGTCGTTGCCGAGACCGAAGAATCCACCCATATGCCCTAGTGCAACCTGTGGCGAAGGAGGAGAATACCGTACAACTCCGCGTGGGGTATGAACCCGGCCAGGGCAGTGAAGTGGCTAACGAGATTTGTTTATCCGGGTCACAGCCACTGGATGTGGATGGTAGCCAACCTGAGAAAGAGTCAGACTACGTGCCACACAATGTGTGTGGTCATGATACTGGGCAGAGTAGTCAGTCGATAATATTGGCGGAGGATCTGGATTCTGATGGGGATGAGGAAGAGGAGGAAATGCTGAGGGTGATGGAGGAAGAGGACAAGGATGGATTGGCGGGGGATCTGGATTCTGAAAATTCTGAGGATGAAGTGGAGGTACCGATTCCTTCTGCATGGGATCAGGACATATCCACCGGCCTTACGGTCAACGATGGCCATGAGGCTCCATGGCAGTATAATCTAAACCAAGTTCAGATAGGGGCTATGTTTGATACAAAGAAAAAAATGAAGTATGCGGTGATCAAGTGGGCTATGTCCACGCAGAGGGTTTTCCGGACACACATTTCAAGTCCAACAAACTATACCGTGAAATGTGTTGAAACAGGTTGTCCTGGGAAGGTGCACGGGCACGTGCCGAAGTATAACATCCACTGGGTTGTGACTGATGTCGTCCCACATAATTGTGTGAAAAAAAACCTTCTGGTGAATCATCCAAACCTGACTTCAACTCTCATTGCCCAACTCATGTATACTGAGATAGTGCAGAAGAAAGATATGGAAGCAAAACACATCCAGACAGCAGTGAAGGTCAGATGGAATTATGACATTCCTTATGGGAAGGCTTGGAGGGCTAAGCAGAAGGCTATGGAGGAAAGGTTTGGGACGTTCTTCGACTCATATGATAATGTTGTCCGTCTCCTTGACATACTGAAGGAGAGGAATCCCGGCACTTATGTTAACGTATAACACACGAGGTTGCCGAGTATACCATATTTCAAGGTGTTGAAGCGAGTATTCTTCTCTTTTACTATGTGCATCGAAGCTTTCCGGCATTGTCCTCCTGTGATGTTTGTGGATGGTACATTCCTGACTGGTCAGTACAAAGGGCAAATCCTGACTGCTATTGGTGTGGACGGGAACAATCAAATCATCCCACTTGCCATGGCATTTGTGGAGGGTGAGAACTTTCCGAGCTGGGTATGGTTCTTCCGGCAAGTGAAAATTGCCATCGTGAAGGACCGACCAAACGTGTGTGTCATTCATGACAGACATGGTGGTATATTGAAGGCCGTGAAGACACTAAGGAATCCAACAGAAGACGAACGAACACCTTGGAAGGACTTGCAGAGCCGGTGGTGCATGGGCCATCACAGTTCAAGAACAAGCGGTTGATGAACTTGTTCAAAAAATTATGCAAGCAGAACCAGCAGCGTAAATACCATTTTATTTGGTCAAAACTTGATGAGTTTACTAAGAAGCAGGTCGGTGCCAGGAAGAAAATGGAAGAAGATCAGGCTAAATTAGCAACACTCATGGCAGAGCTAGAGGAGCCAGTAGGTCTTTGTGACTTGCCAGCAATTGACCCTCCTAATACTAAGAGAAAGAAGGGGAGGGCAATAAAGAGTTTTACTCAGTGGATAGAGAAAGAGCCTCCCGTGAATTGGTCTTTCATGCATGACACCCATGGAGCCAGATATGGCCACATGACAACCAACCTTGCAGAGGTGTATAACTTTATACTCAGAGGGAATAGAGCATTGCCACTTACAGCTATTGTGGAGGCTGTATTCCATGGCACTTTAAGATATTTCAGAGAAAGGCACGAGTTAGAAAAGAAGCATATTGCAGATAATCACAACACACCTTATTGTAGCCGTGTCATGGAGTACATGGCAAAGAAGATAGAGAAAGCAAAGAAGCACACTGTCAGACTCATAGGTAATCAGGAAAGGAGGTATGAGGTTCAGCTACCTACTGATGGTTTTCGTTCTGCAAATGAGGTGAAGACGCACGAGGTAACAATTGGAACAGAATTTTATCCAACGTGTGAGTGTACATGCAACAAACCGAAGTTGTTGCACCTGCCTTGCTCAGATGTGTTGGCTGCCTGTGGCCAGATTGAATTGGACGCCATCTCCTTCGTGTCCCCATACTATTCAAAAGAGGCAGTTCTCAACACATGGACCGGTGAGATGACAGGGTTTAGAGTCGTCGGCAATTTCAACAAGGTAAACGACGGTGAGAGAGTATACATCCCGGATCCAGATCTTCGGCGAACAAGTAGGGGTAGACGTAAGGTCTGTCGCATCCGAAATGATATGGACCAATCTGAAGCTGGTGGAGCAACCAGACAATCTTTGCTATGCGCGGCTTATGGGCATAGGATGAAATATTGTCCCAACCTGAAGAAAGACGGTGCTTCCACATCGACGAGTGCTTCCACATCGACGAGTGCGACAACAGGAGCAAGAGGCGGACGTGGTCGAGGCCGTCGAGGACGAAGGGGGGGACGAGGAAGAAATAACTCACAAGCTATATAATTTGTGAGGACTAGGTGATACTTATTATTATGTGTCGGACTACGAGAAAATGTCGGACTATGTTTTAATTTGTAATATGTCTGGACTATGTTTTAATTTGTAATATGTCTGGACTATGTTTTAATTTGTAATATGTCTGGACTATGTTTTAATTTGTAATATGTCTGAACTTTGTTTTAATTGCATGTTAGATTTGTTGTTTTAATTGCAGATATGTCTTTGTATCCGTTGCTTGATGGTAACATTGATAGAGCTCACTGGGCTGCACTTATGCAAGCTGGCAGGAAGTTAGACGTGTTGGTCACTCGCACACCAAGGACTAACTGGATGATACACCCTTTATGGGTTAATAGGTATGTGTGTACATATAATGACTTACATGTTTGATATACGTTTGATACCCACTAACTGTATGCTACATTCTCTTTATTTTGTAGGTTAAGTTGGGCTGGACTTCTACCCTTGGCACAGCTGGTTGAGGGTACATTGGATGAGTGGGTTGAACATCCGGACTTGGATGAGGAAGGTGAACCAATGCAGTTACGCAAAAGGCAAGTGAAACATTTCTCTTACGACAGGTCACTGCTTACCTGCTTAGTAGATAGATGGAGACCAGAGACACATACGTTTCACTTTCCCTGGGGAGAGATGGCTCCTACTCTACAGGATGTGTCTTTCTTGTTGGGATTACCTTTGGCCGGTGCTGCCATAGGTCCTTTAGAGCCAGAACCTGGCTGGCTAGCACTGATGCAGGCACTTTTTCTAGCTGCGGTGCCAACTGCTCTGCCCTTAGACGACGATCCTCACGGGCCTCGTTTTAGGTGGTTGAGCTAGTTTCAGGTAACCTTCTCAGTGAGCTGAACATATTTTGTTTTCCTAGTTGCCCTTACTAGATAGTTTACACAATCATATGGTTTCTATACAGATTGTCTCGTTAGGGTACCCCGGAGTTGAGTTGTCAGAGGCACAGATTGATCGATCCCTAGAGGCATATATTCTTTGGTTGTTCGGCAAGACGATGTTCATGGAGAACCACGTGACTACTGTCGATGCGCGACTCATCGATATTGCATGAGAGATAGCTGACGCACGGTGCCCTGGGGACATTGTGCAGAGGAGTTTTGGTTCTGCTGTGTTAGCAGCTACGTACAGAGGCCTGTGCAAAGCTTGCTCGTTGAAGTCCCGAAAATCAGCTCTGGCTGGATGTCCACTACTCTTGGAGCTCTGGTCATACGAGAGATTCCCTATTGGACGACCCTATGTATACGTTGATAGACCTTTTGGGATGGAGGACATAGCAGGGGCTTACGTGCCTGCTATTGGCGATTTGCCCACTGTGGGATCTGTTTGGCCACGGAGAGAGGTACTTATATATTACGTAACAATTTATTCGATTAATTATTTCCATGCAAAAGTATTGCTAATGTTTATTTGTTGTCATGTACAGAGACAGTTTGCGCATACCCAGGTTAGGGGCTGCTACCCGTCCTTCACGGCGCAGTTTGATAGTTTGCACGAGGATCAAGTTATCTGGGAGCCATACTCGCATCAGGCTATATCATCCAGGTATCCAGTTGGGATATCTGGAATGTGCACTAGAGATCGGCACTATTGGATGACCAAGGCCAGACTGGTGTTCGATGTGACGGTTGAGGAGATGGCTCTTCATAGGGTGATGAGACAGTTCGGTCTATGTCAAGAGCCTGATATTCCAGTTATTCCACACATACCAGCAAACGTGCACAAGTAAGTAATTTTAATTTAGTTCTCAACATTGCATTCCGAACATAGCTAACCATGTAACACGCATGTCAATCTCAGGGAAAGCCGCATAGGAGGAAACAAGTCCATGGCTGTTTGGATTCAGACCATTGGCCCTTACGTTGAGGAATGGGCTACCGCGCCGACAAATATCTGGGATGAGGTTCGGTCCTTTGACTGGGACATGTTCGGGTTGTATCAGCGACGTTACCGGCATAGCACGAGGATCTACTTGGTTCCATCAGCTGCTCCTGATCAGATGGACACCCCTCTCACCAACGATATGTTCCCAACTGCCTCTGTTGTGGGAACCAGACACCACGCGGTACGTGCCATGGTTCTCATATGTGTAGTTTTATCATAACCTGAACATATACAATTGGTTAACTCTTCATGTACAGAGTGATTTGACAGTCGAGGCGCGAGAGGAGGTTTCCGCTTTAATGCGGCGGGTTGAGAGGGGGGATACTATCCCACAGCCAGAGCACCTCTCATGGTTGAGGCATTTTGATGAGAAGCTACGAGGGATTTAGGCAGCTGTTACGTGTAGACGATCTTCGGATGTTGCAGTTCCTCGTCCAGCACATCGTCCCCCACGTCCCTCTGTGTAGCGTTCAGAACCACGCCAATCTGTGCAGCGTTCAGAGCCACGCCACTCCGTGCAGCATTCAGAGCCACCTCCTTCACAACCAGGGAGCTCGTCCTGGCAGCAGCCACCTCCTTCACAACCAGGGAGCTCGTCCTGGCATCAGACACCTCCTTCACAACCAGGGAGCTCGTCCTGGCATCAGACACCTCCTTCACAACCAGGGAGCTCGTACTGTCATCATCAAATGGAACTAGGTAACACTACTTTGTACATTCTTTTAAACATTGTAGTTTCGCTCATCAATTTTACATGTTTTACTATACCGCAGGCGGCAACCAGTCGCAACATTTCATGCATTCAGTGCAGTCACCGATACTTAGTGGTGCTGGATGTGGATTAGAGGGCTACGGCGATGATGATGACGAAGCTGCAAACACTTATGACTTCTCTCAGACAGTGTTTCACACTCCACCACCAGCACCGACGCAGGAGACATAGACCGTGTCAGACGATGTTATCTACGGTCGTGGACACCGTGAGGCTCGCCCACCACCTCAGCGCTTATCGCCTTCCGGTCCTCGCCCGAGGAAAACCCAGATTCGTCGTCGTCCCCAGCAGTGATATTGTTATCTATGTATTAGTCATTATCTATGTTAGTTTCAGACTTTTCTCATGTGTGAGTCATTATTTATGTATGAGACATGCTTCATGTATGTGTTACTATCGTACTTGCTTCTATCTGATCAGGAGACATATATCTACCTATGTATGCGAGAGACTGCAACAGATAATTAAGATACAAGTACATCTGAATTAAACGGTATGGCTGAACTTAAAAAATACAGCTTACAAACTACATGAAGGCCTCATCGTCATCCTCCGTCGATGCAGCACTCTTGCCCTTCGACGATGCGGCACTCTTGCCCTTCGACGATGCGGTACTCTTGCCCTTCGACGATACGATACTCTTGCCCTTCGTGCTCGGCATGAAAAGATCATCTTCGTCCTCGCTGTCTTGGCTCCATAAATAAGTATGTTCTGCTGCAGCCTTTAGGAATGCTTCACCCTTATGTTGTTGCTTCTTCCACCTTCCATGCAACCTGAGAAGTTCTTTTCGTATCTCCTCAAAAGTCCTTGCAGGCCACCCGCACCTACTTAATGCATGAGCCAACTCATTCAGTAAGGTGTCACTACTGAGGAGTTCGTCCCATAGAACTATCCTATTGTCTATCTCGAAATTGGCGGCTAACCTCAGAAGACATTTCGACATACTAGGGTGAAAACTACGATCGAAAGGATAACCGGACATCTTGACGAGACTACACTGGCCTGCTTACCCTCCTTAGTGTGGAGGGGGTTTTATAGGTTGAGAAGAGAAGATGGCGGGAAAGAAGATGGTGGGAGAGAATGTCGGGAGAGAAGGGCGGGAAAGAAAATGGCGGGAGAGAATGGCCGGAGAAACTGGCGGGAGAGAATTGCGGGAGAAAATGGCGGGGGAGAATGGCGGGAAATAAAATGGCGGGAGAGAAGGGCGAGAAGAAGTTGGCGGGAGAGAATGTCGGGAGAGAAGGGCGGGAAAGAAAATGGCGGGAGAGAATGGCGGGAAACAAAATGACGGGAGAAAATGGATGGAAATAACGGCGGGTAAGAAAATGGAGGGAAAAATATTGCGGAAAGTACATTTTTTTCATCTTCGGCCAACGGTTCACCAAAGACCACTCTTTGGCCAACGATTGACCAAAGAGCATGCATCTTCGGCCAACGGTCGACCAAAGAGTACTCTTCGGCCAACGGTTGGCTGAAGTTGCTATTTTCAGCCCAACTGGGGACTCTTCGGCCAACGGTTGACCAAAGAGTACTCTTCGGCCAATGGTTAGCCGAAAAGGCCCTCTTCGGCCAACACACGGCCGACGGGGTCATAGTTTTGATTTTTCTGCTTTAGGGTGTATAGTTTCTGAATTTGCTATAAAAATTATCATAGTTTCAAAAAAATATCGGCCATGGAGGCGCCGTTTTTGAGTTTCGGGCCCTCACCTCTTCGTCAAAGGAAAGCGACCATGTGGAATATACATTTTTGCCATGAAGCGAGCGTGTGCGACCCCATATGGACCACTTTGTACGGACGCAGAACACGTACGAAGATGATGACCTACATAAGTTCAATTATTAGCTAGAGCACAAGCTGTACGACTGGAAGCAAGAGTTTGCACACATCGAGAACGTCTGCGCCCGAGTCGTCGACACTAGGTCGTCTCTAATACCGGGCTTTTCTACGGTGGTAATATACCACCGGAGGAACAAGCCGCTCGCCGAGAGGCTGCTAGAAGCCAAATACCACCCTCGTACAAGACCCGAGAAGATGCTCGCCCAACTGCTGCTGAATTACGGCGTAAAGGGCCTAAACAAGGGAAATCGACTATAAAAACTTGTGTATTTCCAAAATTGTCGTTCTCTACTTTCTACGCTTGTGCACATACGTCTTGTTACTTTATACACTTGTGATTTGCGTCATTGGTATATATGAGACATTTGTATTGTGTTTGTGGTTTCCATGTTGCATGAATATTAATGTGATGTATGTTTGATCATCTGCTATGAATTGAATCATTGTGAAATTAGAATTATTAATTCCTGATTATACATATAAGTAAAATTATAAAACATGCCTCCTGGAGTTACTAGTGACGGGCACAAATAGGGGAGCCTGTCACTGGTAAGACCACTGGGCTAGGCCTGGACGAAGAACTAGTGACGTGCCCCTTCATCGCGACCGTCACTAGTATGGATTTACCAGTGACGAGCGGCCCGCCCATCACTGGTAGCTAAGTACCAGCGACGGTCACCCTTGCTCGCCACTGATGGGCCTTTTGGGCCCGTCACTGGTAAGTGTTCCTGCAGTAGTATCTAGTGGCGTATATTGACATTCATCAACGTGGCAACTAAATTAATTTAATCTGTCAACTAAGTGGCTAATAATGTTGCAAGTAATGACACTAACATGGCAAGCGTTGGCGGGCATTTTTTTGTCGAAGCATGTCGACATGGATCTAGTTCCAAAGATCACGCCGCGAGAAAGTCAACGGTGAAAGAGGATCATCAATCACGTTAAGGGTTTGAGGAGATAAACTTTTTTAAATTTCAAATTTGTAGGAATCTTTGCTGATGTCATGCGTATGTGTTCTTTGTTACATGCATGCAAGAGAGTGAGAGGAGGGTGCTGCCGCATGGGAAGGCAACCATGCGGCGCTGCTCCCTAGTCCACCCAAGAAAAAAAATAGGTTAATCTGAATGCAGAATGGTCGATGTAGCTTGCATGCATGAATAATTAAAATTGTAGGACACATATTTATCTATTTATAACCAGTGGATTCTAATATGTTTTATAGATAACAGTGTGCGAGAGATACAAATGGATCAAACTAATACACACAACTGAATAAAATACACACGGATGCAATAGTGCTAACCAGAAAATGCACATGGTAACAAGATAATCTCGTCGCTGATGCTGGGAGAAAAAGGTTTAGAAAGGGATGTTTGTAAACAACTCAAGCATGCAAGGCATAGCCTTTAATGGAATACTGTGCATGTCTTAGTCACTTAGCATAATAAGAACTTCTTGGGTTTATGGGTTGGTTCTCATTTTCTCCTATGGTATACCCACTTAATTCTATTTCCTGACCATTGTTTGATTCTCCACCAAGAAGGCTTTCTGCATCCGTTTCCATGTCAGGTTGTACCAAGGGATGCAGTGAAAGTTTCCTCAATCTATTGAGCTCATCGGCGACCTCTTTCATGGAGGGCCTGTTGTGGCCACACATATCTAGGCATTTCTTAGCCAGGTCTGCAAGTCCTCTCAGCAACTCCATGCTCTCTTGGCCTTTCACGTGGCTCACCAACACAGCATCTAGATTATTCTCCTTCATAGAAGACAGAAAAATCAATGCCAAGCTTCTTTGCTTCTCAGGCCCCTCGAGCTTCAGTGGCAACTGGCCCGTGAGGATCTCTAGAAGGATAACCCCGAAGCTGTACACGTCGCTTTTGTCTATTAACTGGCATGTTTGCATGTATTCAGGATCAAGGTAACCACAGGTACCTTGAACCATTGTGACAAACTGCTCTTTATCAGATGGGGCTAGTATGGAGGTTCCGAAGTCTGACACTTTGGCCATATAGTTCTCATCAAGCAGGATGTTGGAAGTTTTCACATCACCATGAATTATTGGGGGAGATGCGTACGAATGCAGGAAGCTGAGTCCTTCGGCTGCTTCATGAGCAATTCTTAAGAGAGTGCTGAAGGAGATTTTCAACCTGTGGTTCTTGCCATGGATAAGCTCGAACAGTGTACCATTTAGGACAAACTCATAGACTAGAATTGGAACTTCAACCTCAAGGCAACAACCCAAGAGTTTCACTATGTTCTTGTGATTGATTTGGGACAAAATGAGGATCTCTTGTCCAAATTCTTTCTTTTGCCTTTCGTCAACCAAAGCACATCTTTTGATTGCAACCGGCTTGTTGTCCTTCACTATCCCTTTATAAACCGTTCCATGGCCCCCTCTTCCGAGGATTCTGCTATTGTCAAAGTTGTTAGTGGCATGTGTAAGTTCAGCTTCTGAAAAAACCGTGAAAGCAAGACCTTTCTCTGATTTCATCCTATCAAACAAAAGCAAGCCTCCATGCTGGCAAAAATACTCCTGCTTAACTTTACTCAATTTCTTCTTTTGACTTTTCATTTGTCCCCAGAAGACAATGGCCATGATGATAACCATTAGGCCAAATAATCCCATTGTAACTCCTGCATAATAAGATCATACTGTGTGAGATAAATATTTCTTAGATGGAGATGGAAAGACAGTAAAACATACATGATAGATATACGTTGGTTTGTTATTTTACTTTTGATAAGTGTTAGAAATCCAAGGCGCACATCGATCATACGAGGACAAGTTAAGCAATCACATCACGACACCGAGATTTGTTAGCGAGGTTCAGCACGAACGCCTACTCCTCGGGGCATGACTATGGGTACTTCTCCCCATGTACTAAATCAATATAGTACAATCGACGACAAGCCCGCCGAGGTCATCAGACAGAATCTCCGACCACCTGCCACGGCCGGTCTGGCCACCCCTACCACATGCGCCCGAACGGTCCCTCTTGTGATTCGTGTCTAGCCTACCAGCTTCGTCTAGTGTTTTTGGCTACCCCGCAGTGCCTTTATATAATAGGCCCGGGTTACACGTGTTCGACTCAAACACCTAACCCTCTGATAATTACAAGTCCAACTGTACCACAAATCGTACACACATTCGACATAATTCTAACAATAAGTTTACTTCTAGTACTATTGTTTGAGTTTACTTTGCACCCTCATTGAAATCCGTTTAGTTTGCACCTTCAAGTCTGAATACCATACTCCCCACACAAAAAAAGTTTAGATACCATACTAAAAGTGGCATGCTTACGTGGGAAAGAGCAAAGTCAATGCATAGGATTCCCTGTCCATGTCCAACACGGTACTAACGATGGGAGATAGGGATTAAAACCCCATCCATTTCGCCAGCGCGGAGTGAATTCCCGGGCGTCCTGCAGGCAGCGCTGATAGACTCGGTGGCCGGTGCCTGGAGCGGTTTGCGGTACGCGGAATAAATAGGCAGGCCACGCAGCGCTTAGCGAGACCCAAGCTAACTAGTATTCCTTTTCCTTAACGAGTTTTTAATCGTTTAAGGCTCTGTAGAATAAGCTTAGCATTGGAGGTAGAGGCTACCCAGTAATTTATTTATTTTTATGCCTTAAGCGTCTACGTAAGCACAATTGGAAATATGCCCTAGAGGCAATCACGTGATGATGATATTTCCCTATGCATTTTTTAGTTCCAAAGTATTGTCCTTGAACATCATCACTGATATGTATCAACAAGTATGTGACTTGTTTGTGAGACTATATATTCTATGATGGTTGTTCTAATTAATGGTCCCTAGTCGATAAGGTTATGCGGGCACATATCCTTTGACTAATATACGACTCGGCTGATGACTATGTTTCACAAGTCATGGGCATAGAGATACTAACCCGATAGTATGGACTCGGGATGAAGATCGCCGAGTCGGACAAACCCACTTTGAGACGCAGCGAGTTGTTGTCATCAGTTAGTCTCAATTACAATGTATTTGCCATGGCCTAGACCTGAGGTCTTCGCATGCACTCGGGATGTGGACCGACTCACTTAGAGGCTGTCAAATGCTACTCCATAACTGGGTAGTTATTAAGGTATCTTTCGGGTTAGTCGAGAAACATGCTGCGAGGCATGGCCGACCAAGATGGGATTTGCCCTCCGACTCGGAGAGATATTCTTTGGGCCCTCTCGAGTGATCAGATTCGGTAGCATGGCCATGCGACTCGGGTTAAGAGTTAACCCGACTCAGGAATCATATCACGGATTCGAGAAGAGAGGTCGAGCTACGAACAAGGGTGACAAGCACTCGCCTTGAGCTCGACAACAGATATCGTGAGGCAAAACGAATGTTGCATATGATACCATGTCAAGGTTCGTCAATATGACTTTACGTTCACTCGTGAGTTGGCACATTCTGCTAGGAGCCGCTACCAACTATCGACTTAAGTCCAAGTACTCGTGGGATGACTAGTGTACTCGGGGCCATAGGTCGGCACTCGGGGAAAACTTAAGTCATGTCTGAATGATCGCAAACCTATAGGGTCATGCGCTTATAAGGAACAGGAACCCACTCGGATGTGATCCGAGTGGAACTGGCCACATGAGATCACCCGGATTTGATCTGAGTGGGACTCGGGCAAAGGAGCTCACTAGGATTCCATCCGAGTGAGGCTCGAGTAAAGGGAATGACTCGGATTTGATCCGAGTGAATTCTAGATGTAGAGTCGGGATGGGTCTCAAGTGTTGAGCCCATCCAGGGACGTTTATGTAAGTGGTGCGGCTCAACAAGTTTAGGGATTAGACTTTCATGTGAAAGTTGTCACCAGGGACTGACCTAGCCACCTCCATCGATGGAGTCCTAATGGGACTCAAGTGTTGAGCCCATATAAGGACGTTTATATAAGTGGAGGGGTAAGAACCCGAAAGGGAGATGGCTACAGGGCCGCCACCACCTCCACGCCTAGGCTGTGCGTTCGGACCTAGTAGTCCGCCGCACGACGTTCCTCTCCGTACGTGAGGATACCTTGGAGGTGTTGCACGTGTGACGCTGGGACGAGCCGGTTGGTGTTCTGCGAGGAGCTGTTCGTGGGAACTCAGAAGGAAGACACACTGCTTCGACTCTTCTTCCGCTACGGGACTATGCGTCTAGTGGTAAACCCATGATCTATCTTACCTACAGCTAGTTCCTAGGCGCTCGCGCTGTAGTTTTTTTATTTGTTACCGTACGACCCAACAAGCGCATGGCCTAAGACGCCCCCCTTTCCCCTTCCCGCTCCTCCCTTGATAGAAAGAATTCCCTGCCGGGGAGACGGCGACGTCCATAGCGACAATGGTGGAATAAGCAAGCTTTGGAGGGCGTGCATACGTTTTGAATCAACATGTCAATGTCAGTTTGTACGATAAATCTAGTCTTGGTTGTGCTCTTTGTCATCTAAATGGTTTTTAAATTGGAGGCGCAAACTAGACTCTGGGGCAACAGTAGATTTTTGTATCAAAAGAAGATATTTTCCTTTACTCCGAATGCAATGCACAAGAAAGTAAATGGTAGCTGGTGATCTCGTTTGTTTAGCTGGTGTTACCTATTATAAAGCCGATGTCATGGTTGCATGTGTTACTTTTGTTGGCAATTTTTTTTCCTGCTCGGCAAGAACACCGGTGTCCTCCAACGGTATTGTGGCAAAAGCCGTCCGAAGGACATGGATTGCGGTTGCATTCGTTAACATCTGCAGAGAGAATTAGCAAAATCAAACATTATAATTTGGTACGTATAAAAGTAGGGGACCATGCATCTACATCCAGGGCGCAATTGATTGGGCATTAGATCGAGCATATACACATTGACATTCAAAACTAATTAATTAGTACCTTTGCATCCGTCTTGAAGGTAAGGGTTGCCTTCGTACCCATGGACACAAATGCATGTGTACCCTAGATCATTGGTCGAATTCACACACTTACTCTTGCTGCTCAGACATGCATAAGTACCTGTGTTATTCCGTTGGGCGACATCACATGACCTCACATCTCTTATAGCCCAATCAACCACCATAGGCACCCGCCCATGATATGTGTCATTGAACTTGGTACTGTTGCTTATGTACCAAGTCCTAAAGTTGAATTCTGCTGCCTCCATCAACACCGCATAGCTGCAACGGTTGAATGCCCAGATTCGACTTGTGTTCATCGATTTGAAGAACTCTGTATAGTAGTAGTGCATCTTCTTTGGTATCGTAGTCTGGGAGCAGCCGATACCAGAGCAGGATCCGTCCACCAAGTCCGACAGATTGCGGCACCTTGCGAGGCCAAAGGATTGGTACTCTGTGCTGTCGATGTCATACATGAAGGCAAGGGCACTGCACCCGATGACCGTGAACTTGTTGTGGACATAGGAGAGCCGGTAGGAAGAATAAGGATTGACTTCATTGACATCCATGCCCAATACATCCATGCTCATGGTAGATGGGTTGTAGCAGTACCCCTTGATGTTATTCAACACCCGGACCGTGCCATTAGTCAAGGAGATGTTGAGGACCTCTAAGGTATTCTTGAATGGCTTGTTGATGACATCTTGGACCACCTTGCAATCGATGTCAAAGTCTCGTGAGAGCGAGCAGCCCGGGTCGATACCGAATGGGTACGGTATGTCAACATCACCACACTTCCTTCGGCACTGTGAACCAGGAGCCACAGTTCCAGGGGCGTATTGTGCTGCAAGCAATGAGAGACCGAGCCCAAGCTGCAACAACACTTTCATATTCTTTGGCTGGAAAATAAGTAAACATGACACTGTCAAAAATAAATCGACACCTTTGTTTCAGTAAAAAAAATGGTAGCATATATAAAAAAATGGATGCTTCAACCAATATGGATGGTGGTCTAGCACTAGGAATAGTGAAGAATGAGTGCGTCATGTAATCTTTATGGTGTTTTGGTTGACTTAGCCTTGTTTAATCCTATTTGTATGACCCTTCGTTGGACTTGAAACTATGCAATAAAAGATAGCTGCGTGCATCAATCGATGCAGAGGCCGGGGGTTTACCCTCCTTTTCGAAAAAACACCAACTTGAAGAAAGAAGTGTTACAAAACCTTGTAGTTATTTCTGTTGAATTTCTCCCATTTTCGGTTAGCACTTAAAATGTTGCGTGAGTCCACTTGTTGGGTGTGTGCCATGCTTGTAAGGATCACCCGCTCTTGCAGCAATGCCAAGTTCAAAGTCATGTGATTGCATGACTCGCACAAAGCGCTTCGATCAGACCACGGAAGTTTTGTTTGCGTGAATAAGAGGAAAGGAAGAACATGAAAGCAATATGTATTATGCTGCGCCAAAATCATCTTCTTGACTCTCGACTGTTCGAGTGCAAAAAAAAAATAGCGTTTACTTGTTTAAAGAAAATTAGGGTTTAGAGCTGTCAAGAAGGTCCATGCAAGACATAAAGGAAACTTTCAGTGAGGTCCAGACTTACGTTAGAATCCTCCGAAATTCGTATGATTTAGCCACTCCATAAGAATTTTATAAGATTCCCACAAGCTCACTTTTTTTCTTTTTACTAAGTAACAGGGGAAGGGGGAAAGCATACCCATCCTTAGTTCCGGAAGGTTATGGAAGTTTTTTTTAGATGGAAGGTTAGTGAAGTTGGTGAACTCATGACAGGGAAATGTTATAATTATTTGGTGATCAAATGGTTAAAATGTTAATTACCATAAGTCCAAGTGGGTCCATTAATTAAATTTGGAATAACACAAATTAAGGGATAATTAACAAATCATACCCGTGATTGGGGGGGGGGGGGGGGGGTTACGCTAATATGGTTGATCCCATGGTTAAAGGCAGCACATTATATAAGGGAGGAGACTAGCACGTACGAATCAATCCATGGTATAGGGGTTACTTGCCACCCGAAAATCACTCCAAAACCAATCTGGAGGCGCAGCCCATTGACGTGAAGATCAAGCCATCGGTCCAGCGAGGTGCCGCATGCCCGAATGACACTGCTACTACGTCCACTGATCATCGACATCTACCTGATGGCCTCTCCAAGCGCATGTTTAATTTACACTCCTAATTCCGCTTAAGATTGAACCTTGTATTCACGTAATTAGAGAAGATCCGTTTTCCTTATAGTCGAGTACTGTCTAAATTACTACTCAGTTGATTAGCAGTAATTAGATTTCTCTAACAGGAAACTGGCCGGTGTACTCAAAGGAGTTACTTACCTCTGAGGAAGTCACCGGTTAGGATACATTAGTTGTCAACCTTACAAAGAAAACTAATTCCTTTGTTTCAAAGGGCTACATAGGAAATTTTCTTTATAGGATTATATTCCTTGGAACCGATCTCCAAAATGTCTAGAATACATAGATCTCTCCAAGTGGCAAATTATGAAATTCCTTCAACATCAGTTATATACATAAGTCAATGGCGAATCTACTGGGCAGGCTTTGAAGCCTGCCCTCCATAAAAATGGAATTTTTTTAGTACTATTAGTCCGGTCCAGCCCAGCTCCTCTGGCCCCAGCCCATCTACATACTCAATCTACGTATAGTTTGAGACCTCATGTCCCGCGCGTAAGGCGCAGGATACCAATCAATTGCGCACCCGAGCGGTAGGTAGTGGGCTGGCCCATTCCATCGGTTTGTATTAATTTGGGTATAGGATGCTGGCCCGGTCAGTTTAGAGTCTGGTTTTTTCCAAAAAAATCACTAAAAACATAAACCGGCTAAAAAATGTTTTAAATTTTGAATAAGTGTTCCAAATTTCAAAAAAATGTTCCAAATTTCAAAAATGTTCATGAATTAAAAAGAATCACGAATTTCAAAAATATTTATGAATTCGAAAAATGTTCCTGGATTTCAAAAAATGTTCCCATTTTCAAAAAATGTTCATGAATTTGAAAAATGTTTCTGAATTTTCAAAAATGTTCATGAATTTAAAAAGAAAAATAAAAAAAATAAAAGAAAAAAGAAAACATAAAATGAAAATACCGGAAGAAAACCGGATAAAACAAAAAAAGAGAACCTAGAAAAAACCAGGTGTAGAATGTTCTAGAATGTTCCTAAAACCGAAGGAAAAGAGAGAAGGAAAAAAAACGCCGCGTTTGGTGCGCATCTGTCAACGCGATAAATATGTATTGCCTACTAGTCCGGTCCAGCCCAGCTCCTCAGGCCCCACCCCATCTACGACTCAGCCCACCAAAATGCCTCAACTACACACGGCTCGTCCACGTCCAGTTCCTTCTCACTAACTCTGCACATTCAGTTTATTCGGTTCGGTAAATACGGTTTTTTGGTATGTACGGTATTAATACTTCGGTAAATACGGTATGAAATTATAATACGGTTCGGTTTCGGTATATACCAAACTATTTCGGTATGGTTTCGGTAGATACCAGATTAATCAAATTTGACGCGAATTTAAAAATTAGATAATAATGTTTTCATCCTGTCCTAGTCCTATAAGGCTACAGAACATGTATCTCTGAAAGTTCTGAACTTCCAATCCATATATTTGTACTAGGACTAGCATGGACTAGCCACGACATGCTTGCTAATTAATTAGCACTGGAAAACTAGAGGCTATTGAATGCATTGATAGATAAATTAACTTCACAAAGTAATTAGACGCTGGGAGCAAACCTCATGATGTCAAGTTGTCAAAGAGTTATCTTTGGACGGTAGCACTAGCATTCCGGTAACAACAGAATATGGTCTCACCATCAGTGTTCAGAACGAAGGCTACACAAATAATAACAGGAATCACAGATAGAAGTGCCGGGACGAGAACATTGGGAAGTAGGTTTAGGTTGTGCTTGTGCAGGGGCGGAGAACGCCGGGAAGCAGGAAGCTGCAACCTGTGAGGGCTGGTTGCTGCTTGGTCGGACGGGTAAGAGCAACTCCAATGGGGCGACCCATTTCGTCCGCTGGCGTCCGTTTGGGTCGGCGCGGACACAAAAGGCGGCCCAACGCGCCGACCCAAACGGACGCGCGTCCGCTTTTTGTCCGCCGGGCGACCCATTCCCGGCTCAAATTTGAGGACGAAATGCGTCCGCGCGAACACAGAACGGGCGCTTTCTGTGTCCTCCTCGTCCGCTGCATGCCCGGCGCTGGCCCATATGTCACCACCCACCTCTCTCTCTCCTTCTTTGTTTATTCGCTTGCCCACCCACCCACCTCTCTCTCTCCTCCTTTGTTTATTCGCTAGCCCACGTGAACTGCGTCAGCGCGTTGGCTGCACGCATGACCCATACGCAAAAAGGGGCGGACACCGAGCGGGTAGCCGACCCAAACGGACAAAATGCGGACAAAGCGCGCGTCCGTTTGGGTCGGCGCGTTGGAGTTGCCCTAAGGAGCTGAGCAGGCCGCCCTCCGTACAGCGGAGCGGCGCCGATGCGTGGCGATGCAGAGAGGTTGAGCGCCGGATGGGCAGAGCGGTGCCGGAGGCTTGGCGAACTGGCAAGGCAGCGAGGTTGAGCCGTTGAGGGCTTGAGGTGCTCGCTATCATCTGCCCGATGCGCTGTGCTAGGCTGCAAGCTGCCGCGTGGTTCGGTCGCCAGTGGACAGTCAGGTCTGGGCGTGCCTTAGGTGGGCTGGGCTGGGTGTGCCTGGGCCTAAATTGTTAATTGAGAAGCCTGCAGTCGGTATTTTCGGTAAATACCCAAAAAAAACGAATCCTTTATGGTTTCCAAATCTCATACCATACGGTAAACCAAAAACCATATTAACCGTAATTTGGGCTCAGTTCGATTTTCTCGGTAGTTTTTCGGTCCAGTTTTAAAAAGTGCAGAGTTACCCTCCTGCAAAAAAAAAGAAGTGCAGAGTTACTTCTCACGCACACGACTCTGCCGCGCCAGCCAGCCAGCCAGGAGATACTACACGATTCCAGTAGTAATCTGGGAATTTTTTAGCTTATTTGGACAACAAGATTGGGAGATAATGGCTATTTTGCTAGACATATTCAAATTTTGGTTCAAAATTTAATATTTTTCAAAAAATCCAGAAGCATTTCCGTAAATACTGCATGCTCCCAGTATTTGAGCTTATTTGGGCAACAAGATTGGGAGATAATGATTATTAATCATTTTTCTAGACGGATCAAAATTTTGGTTCAAAATTTGATACTTTTCAAAAAATCCAGAAACATTTCCATAAATACTACATGTTCCCAGTAGTAATTTGGGAAATTTTGAACTTATTTAGGCAACAGGATTGGGAGATTATGGCTATTTTGCTAGATGGATCCAAATTTTGATACAAAATTTGATATTTTTCAAAAAATCCAGAAAAATTCTAGTACATACTACATGTTTCCAGTAGTAATCTGGGAATTTTTTAGCTTATTTGGACAACAAGATCGGGAGACAATGGCTATTTTGTTAAGACATGTCTAAATTTTGGTTCTAAATTTGATATGTTAAAAAAATCAAAACAATTCCAGTAAATACTAGATGTGTCAAGTAGTAACCTGGAAAAGTTTGAGCTTATTTGCACTACAAGATTGGGAGAAAATGGTGATTTTTCTTCAAAAGAGCGTTTAGTTTTTCTACTAATTAACCTTCAAGTAAAGCGAAAGAAGGGAGTGACAGTTGATCATAAAAGACACATTAATTCCGGTAACAACACGTACATGTATGTCAATAGAGCTCACCTGAAATGGCCGGCAGGGGGGTTTCACTTCTCTTCGAGCAGAAGAAAATGCTCCATCTTTCCGTTCCTTTGGAGAGAGTCTGCTTCAGTACGTATGTGTAGGTAGTTAGGTGTGTTGTGAAGAAGAGACAACACCTTGGAGAGCTAATTATATGCACAGAGGACCCTCGATCAAGTTGTATGATACGTATTATGTATAATCTTGTGAACGTTTTCCTCAACGGCCCGGGACCAATCACATGCAGCAGACCTTGGAGCAGGTGCAAGTGCAATGCATGATGGATTAGCTGCTGGACACCTATGCGGTAGCTAGTAGTAAATTGTACTAGTATTTTTACGTGACGCACGTACGCTGCCGTGGTATGCCGACATCGATGATCCTATCGCAATTCGCTAGAAATTGCAAGCTGTGTCGCACATGTCGTAGGGTAATTATTAATTATATTTTTTTAAATAAATGGCACTAGCAATGAAACCGCAACATAATTAAATTCCCACCCGCCCTGCTGCAACTGTAAGTAGTAATACCCGGTACATACGTCCTCTCGCTCCCGTGCTGCTCGCTGAGCGGCACCGGGGCGCCCCCGATCCCCCAGCCCAGCCCTCCCTCCTCCTCTCCTACCCTCTTCGCCGCCGCCGCCGCCGGGCGTCGCCGGGCGAAGCCCGTGCGGCGCCGGCGGCGACGGGGCTCTCCGTCCGGCAATGTGATGTTGTGCGACTTCTTGTGACGCCCCCGCGGAGGCAGCCTATGGAATGCGCAAACAGGATCAAAGCTCTTGGCCGTCGGCGGCGACGGGGCTGTCCGTCCGGCAATGTGACGCCCCCAAGGGGGGATGCCTGGCCGTCGGCGCGTGCGGTGGACTGTTTGGCATCGACCGGCGCATGCCTCGGCGCTTGCTTGCGGTGAGGGCTACTTCGGTGGTCGTTGATGGTGAAGTCGGAGTCGCCCTCGCGGAGATGTGATGACGATGACACCGGATTGCAACCTCGACGGCGCTTTTCTCCTTGACGGTGTGTGTGCGTTCTTGTGTGGGTTGCCAGGTCATCCTGTGTGCCTTGTTTTTACGGGCGTGTTGTGACGGTTTTCGCCCGGTTTTCCGTTAATTAACTGGGCAACTCTCTTCGACCTTTTTTAATGAATCGGCCCTAAGGGACCGCGTTTCAAAAAAATACCCGATGCGTACTGCTGGTGAGCAAGGATTTTTTTTTCTTTCTTTCCGGTAACCGACACGTTACCGGTTTTGCTACCCGTTAAAGGCCTGTGGTGAGCGCTAGTGCCTGTGGTTGAGGATGGATCTGACTATGGGTCCCACTAGTCAATCCTGGAGATACACACAAAATAGAGAAGGAATGAGCAGTGGGTAATCTGGTAATCTTACACAAACTATGTGTTTGGTAGAGTGCATGGAGGATGCATGAGCTCAAAAGTTCCCTACTCAACCCACTTTTGGGTGTTTGGTAGCCTGCACGAGGCCTCCTCTGCCTGCACGAGCTCAGCCCAAATAACCTCGTAGCATGCACGAAGAGAGAACACCCCAGCAGCCGTTCGCTGGTTAACATGCTCGAGGGAAGCGAGCGACGACGTGTTTAAAAAACTGTTCAGAATTTCCAAAAAAAATTAAATTTTCAAAATAATGTTCAGATTTTCAAAATTATTTTAAATTTTCAAAAAATGTTCAGAATTTCAAATTTTGTTTAAATTTTTTTTAAAAATTCAGATTTTCAAAATTTGTTTAAATTTTTAAAAAATGTTCAGAATTTCAAAATTTGTTTAAATTTTCGAAAGCTGTTCAAAATTCCAAAATTTCTTTAAATTTTCAAAAAATGTTCAGATTTTCAAAATCTCCACTACTTATAAAAGAGCAAACATGTTGGGATACATTTGATCTCACGCGTTCAATTGCATTGGACCAACGACCCAGATCATTCCAATGTTGAGCCCAATTCAACACAATTTAAATCACATGCCTTAATTAGGAATCAAACCACAGTAATTAGGAAACAAATCACGCGTCATCATCTCATCACAAGAGCTTAATTAGGAATCAAACCAACTAATTAGGAAACAAAATCATGCACCATCTCACGTAAAAAACGCATCAAACCCAAAACCATGCGTTGTCTGAAGTCCTTTTGCAACACCCGCCGGTCCGCCGGCTCCCGTGCCCGGCGACTGAGCGCACCTCCAAACTCCCTGCCCGGCGTCCTCACGCCTACCCTGCTGGCGTACCTCGCCACCCTACACCCGCCCGACTTGCAGCGCCTACGGCCGCTCCCGTCTGCGTGCTCAGAACCATCGCCACCTCTGCCTCTCCCGCCGCCACCCAACACACATACACAGGCGGCCGGGCGCAGCCATCTCGCCCAACGTCATTGGTTGCAACGACGCAATTTACCTCCAGTGCCGTCATTGTTTTATATGGATGACCTCGCACGTACACCGCCACCAGCCCATTCTTCCGAAAACGATCAGGTACCAAGTTCGGTATTTCATATACTAATCAGTAATCACACTTTCCATTCATCAGTTTCATGCATGAACATTTCCTTGTCCAGAAAAAGGACAGAGGTGCACTGTAATATTTACTAATTAGTAATCAGTAATCACACTTTCCATTAGATAAGAGTATACATATCATTGAAACATGTTCTTTTTTTGTTATGAGGAATAGTTTCTTAGCTTGCTGACAGAAAAAGGACATCCTTGAAAATGAGTGGAACAAATAGCTTGTCATGTAAAGAAAATTCATGGTGCACTGTAATATTTGGATAGATTAGGGGCGGTGAACCCTGGAGCCGAGAACATGTGGAAATAGGTATTGCCTACTAGTCCGGTCCAGCCCAGCTCCTCAGGCCCCACCCCATCTACGACTCAGCCCACCAAAATGCCTCAACTGCACACGGCTCGTCCACGTCCAGTTCCTTCTCACTAACTCTGCACATTCGGTTTATTCGGTTCGGTAAATACGGTTTTTTGGTATGTACGGTATTAATGCTTCGGCAAATACGGTATGAAATTATAATATGGTTCGGTTTCGGTATATACCAAACTATTTCGGTATGGTTTCGGTAGATACCAAATTAATCAAATTTGACGCGAAATTAAAAATTAGATACTAATAATGTTTTCGTCCTGTCCTAGTCCTATAAGGCTACAGAACATGTATCTCTGAAAGTTCTGAACTACCAATCCATATATTTGTACTAGGACTTGCATGGACTAGCCGCGACATGCTTGCTAATTAATTAGCACTGGAAAACTAGAGGCTATTGAATGCATTGATAGATAAATTAACTTCACAAAGTAATTAGACGCTGGGAGCAAACCTCATGATGTCAAGTTGTCAAAGAGTTATCTTTGGCCGGTAGCACTAGCATTCCGGTAACAACAGAATATGGTCTCACCATCAGTGTTCAGAACGAAGTCTACACAAATAATAACAGGAATCACAGATAGAAGTGCCGGGACGAGAACATTGGGAAGTAGGTTTAGGTTGTGCTTGTGCAGGGGCGGAGAACGCCGGGAAGCAGGAAGCTGCAACCTGTGAGGGCTGGTTGCTGCTTGGTCGGATGGGTAAGGAGCTGAGCAGGCCGCCCTCCGTACGCAGGGCCGGCCCTGAGGGGGGGCAGAGGGGGCTGTAACACCCCTATGTAATGAGCTACAGTGATCCACTATATTAATGCCAAGTCATCTGAGATTTGCAATGATGATCCATGTGGATTAATATCTCATTTCAAATTCTGCCCCTGAATTCAAATTCAAATGCAAGTGAATTTTTGAATTTGCCCAAAAGTTTCTGGAAAAATGTTCATCATTTAGTAAATATTCCTAAACTAATATTTGTTCAGGAAAACAACATAACCCTTATGCTAAAATGGACAGTAGCATTTATAACAGTACCAAACCAGCAATTTAATTTGCAAATTCAATTATGAAAAATACAAATGAATTACCCTGGGCTCCAAAATAATTGTGACAATGCCTAAAAATGCAAATTAATTAATGGGCTAAGGCACACATTTTTCTAAAATGATTTGGTTGCCCAAATATTCTTTTCCTTCTCTGTTTAATAAATAAAAGAAGAAAAAGAAAACGGGCGAAGCCTTACCGTTACTGGGCCGGCCCAACCCAGCTCACCTGCTCCCACCTGCTCCCGCCTCGTTGTCATCTCCCCCGCAACCGGCGCGCGCAGCGGCCGCTCACCGCCCGCCACGGCGACGTAGCCGGTGAGAGCTGGGGATAAGGGCCGCCTCCTCCATTCCCCCTGGTCGCCTCGCCCTCATTCCTCTCCCTCTCCCAGCGCTCGCCCGCTCTTCTCTCTTCCTCCCCGAGCGCCACCGCCGCTACGAACGCCGCCGCCCCGCGGCCACCGTCGACCCCGCGGCCAGCTGAGCTGCTCGGAAGCTCCGCCAGCCTCTCCCTCTTCTACTGGAGCTCTCAGGCGGATCCGAGGAGCCCTGCCGCTCCCGATCCGTCCGCGACCGCATCTCTGGCCACCGTGGCGAACACCGGCGACCCCGACCTCCCCTGCTGCTACAAATCTGGCACGGGCCTCCTTGAGCCGCCCGGTGAGCCGCCCCCTCTCTCCATTTTCCCTCCCCGAGCTCTTTTGCTAGTCGCGCGCGTCGCCGCTGCCATTGCCGGACATTGCTCCGCCGCGGAGCTCGCCGTAGTCGCCGTGCTTGCCCATTGACCGAACCAAGAGCACGGGAGTGCTCCTGGTGAGCTCCTGCTTCCCCCCCAGATAGCTTACGCGCTCGGAAACGGCCCGTAGCCGTTTCCCCTCTCTGACCCGAAAATCACCGCCGCGGCACCTCGCCGTCCGGCCATCTCCGGCCATCCCCGAGTTCCCGCGCTAGTCCAGTTGGATGCGGCGCTCGGTGCTCGTTCGAACCGGCCCGGAATCACGCGAAATGGTGCACTGTGGTGAAAACCCGAGCTCGCCGGAGTTTTCCGCCGCGTCCGGCATTCGCCGGAGAGGATTCCGGCGCCGGCGCTGAGCTGGCGAGACGCGGGGCCCACCCAGGGTCGCTGCCATGTGGGCCCCTGGTCGTGGTTGACCAGTTGACCGCGGTCAACCCCGCTGACGTGGCGCTACTGTTACTGACGTGTGGGCCCTCTCGGATAATAAAACTAATTAATCCAGTTTTTAAAATAAACTTAATCTGTAATTAGATTAGTTGCTGACATGTGGGGTCCACCCCCCTAATTACTCTGTTAGTTTAAATTAATCTCTGATTAAAACCTCTGAGGCTGATAGGTGGGTCCCACCTGTCAGTTTGACCAGTCAGCTGGTCAGCCGACAGCTGACGCCATGCTTGCGTCATGCTGACGTCATTTTTCCATTTCTGTTAATTCTGTTAATTTAAATAATTTCAGAAAACTGTTTAAACTTCGGAAATTCGTAGAAATTAAACCGTAGCTCGGATCGAAAAACTTTCTACATGAAAGTTGCTCAGAATTTCAAGTCGAATCCGAATACGCCCTCCGTTTGCCTGTCACATGCCCACAACTACCTTAACATGGATCCATTCCCCCCGGTTCAGTATACCGAAGTCAGCCTAAACGCCGGGAAAATATCCCAGATATTTTCCCGATTCGTCTGCGACATGTAGCAATGCATTAGGTCACCACTAACATTACATATTGCCATGCCATGCATCTGTGTTGCATTATTTGCCTTTATTTATTGTTTCTTCCCCCTCTTCTTCTCCGGTAGCCCCCGAGACCGACGCAGCTTAGGAGACCGACGACACCACTGACGCCCCTTCCTTTGCCGCAGAGCAACCAGGCAAGCAACCCCCCTTGACGCATGCCTATATCACCTATTCTCTCTCCCTCCTGCTTGCATTAGAAATTGCTTCTACTACTGTTTTATCCTATTTCTGATGCATAGCATGTCCTTGTAACTGTTATTGATACCTGCCTGTTATCCAAACTGCCTAGAATAGGTTGGATGGTAGTGAACCATCTGTGGCCCCTCTTCCTTGCTGTAGTTGCCCCGCTCTAGTATCTGTGTCCCGATCGATGTGATTGTCGGGCTGAGACCAGCCTATCACCACACACCCCTAGTTGCTCGACGCTGCAGAACTAACATCGAGTGCCGAGGGTGATACCTCTCATCTCACTCCCGATGATGCCTCTGTAGTACAGCTAGTCGGTTGTGGGTTACCGAGGGTGATTCCTCTTTCCCCACCTCCGATGAAGCTTCTGTCGTGCAACCCCGCAAGTGTGAATACCATCGAGGGTGATTCCTCCGGATTCACTTTGACGGGATCATCGAGTGGGAATCCTACGAGGGTGATTCCTCGGATTCCTGCCTGATGTTATGGACACACGGTTACTTGCACTTTATTACTGATACCTGGATAAAGTCGGGTCGACCCCGAGGGGTACCCGCGAGTGATGTGGAGACGGGTTGACCATGAGGGTACCCGCGAGATGAATACGTGGCACGGCCGGGCATTCTTAGCCCTTGCCGTAAGTCCACGAGACGGGGCGACGGGGCCACATGTTTCGTGGATCTCTGCTCGTTTTCGCGAGCTCCCAATACACTTAACGGATTTGGATATGTGATCTGAGTAGGCCTTTGGACTTTTCGCGCTAACCAGCACGTGGGAATAATATGGGTACTCGACGCCGTATGTATCAGCCGAAAGCTCAGTCAGACGTCCAGTTCAGCATTGCGGCACGGCCGGGTCGGTACCCCAGAGGTGCTGCCTGGATCGCCCTGCACGCAACGACCCGGAGTGCAAAGGGCGATGGGCCCAAGACCCCTGAGCACTTAGGAGGTAGACCGGCGGGGACCTCTCTGCTGAGCTCTAGGTGGGGCTGCGGTGTGTCGATCAGCCGAGGCCGGGCATGACCCAGGAAAGTGTGTCCGGCCGGAGTTAATCGAGCGTGTTGGGTAACAGTAGTGCACCCCTGCAGGGAAGTATATCTATTCGAATAGCCGTGTCCACGGTAACAGGACGCTCAGTAAAGTATCCCGATCTACTACTTGAACTGTTTACTTGTTAATTCATTGGAAGCTCCGGGATCGCTTTCTCGCAGGGAGTCGAGAAAGGATCTCTAGGCTTTGTTATAACATGCTTGCTATTTTAATTATGTTACTAATCTGTACTCTTCTAATGCTGCAAGACCCTGAAGATGCTAGTCTTTGATAGGCTAGGCCTTTCTCTCTATTCTGGCATTTCTGCAGCTAAGTCCACATATACAGCCTTCCTTTCATACTAATGCATATTTAGAATAGATCTGCTGTAAGTCTTGCTGAGTACTTTGGATGAGTACTCACGGTTGCTTTGCTTTCCTTTTTCCCCATACACAATTGATGCGACCAGACGACGGAGCCCCAGAGCCAGCTGCCCCAGCAGCCGACGACGACTACTACCACTACTAGCCCCCCCGGATACTACTACTACGAGGAGCCGACCGACGACCAGGAGTAGTTAGGAGGCTCCCAGGCAGGAGGCCTGCGCCTTTCGGTCTGTGTTTTATTTTGCCCCACCTTTTTAAAGGCCTATTCTGTTTAACTTTGTATCTGTACTCAGATACTTGATGCTTCCGCTGAAGCTTGTATGACATCGAGCTTATGTATTCGAGCCCTCGAGGCCCTTGGCTTGTAATATAAAGCTTGAATTATTTTATTTGTGTGTAGAGTTGTGTTGTGATATCATCAAGTGAGTCCTTAGACTTGATCGTGTACACTTGCGTGTATGAATAGTACACGATTAAGCCGGGGGCGTCACAGGGGCGGCCGCCCCGGGCCCCCGAGTAGGAGGGGCCCCCGATGGCTTGGTTTCCCCTTGTATGTTTAGCCCATCTGCCCGTTCAACAGATCGTTAAACCATGTCCGTAACAGATCAAGTGATTCTCAATCAAAAACGAAAGGAATCCTAACAAATCGATTAATTCTCGGCATGCCCCACGCGCGCGGTCTTCTCGGCTTCTACTCCTTCTCTTTCCCAACTGGCAACGAATGAGCCATGCCAGGCCAAGGTCGACGGCGCGCCGCTGGACTAGTTGTGATTTTCCGCTGCTGAGCGGGATTAATGGAGGAAGGTAATTCGATTTTCCAGATTCCATCAACCTCCTCCTCAACGGAAATCCCCTCTTTTTATAGCTTTGGCAGATCGTTCGTTTCCTGAAGTTGATCCTCGTACATACTTATATCTTTCTTAGACTCTGATTTCCTGATTTCCTATATTGATCGGGATTAGAAAAAGGAAACTCAGATTTCTGTTCGTGACTCGTAACTCGTAAGCAGCACCAAAAGCTTTCGATTTCTAATTTTCTTGCCATGATCCAGGTACCTTGTTCAATGCCCTTTTTAGCATTTTTATTTACTTAGCAGTGTTCTTAATTTATTGGTTTGGGTCCTAATTAGCAAGATTGCTATCTATTTAGCAACATTTTATCTGGAAATTATCCATCTGCCATTGAGACCAAAAACATGCATATAATTTGATTGAGTTCCAGAAAGGAGGCTCGCTCCTCCCCCGCCCGCTCGCTCCTAGGGTTCCTCCCCCTCCTCCCTCGCTGCCGCCAGCGCCCCTAGGCCCTCCCCGCCGCCGCCGGCCGCCGGCTGCCCCGTCTCCCCCTCCTCCCCCGCCCCTCCTCTCCCCCCCTCCCGGATCCGCCCCTGCGCCGCCTCCCCGGGAGGTTGCCAGGGCGGCGCGCGACCCCGCTCCCCTTCGGCCGTCCCCCTCCCCCATCCCTCCCTGCCGCCGCCGGCGGGCGCCCCCGGCGCAGGCCCGGGTGGTGCTGGCAGCGGCGGGACCTTCAGTCCCCGCGCGCGGCTCCCTTGCCCGGGGCATGGGGCGGCGGCGGTGCACCTCGGCTAGGCGGCGGCCCGGTCACCCGGCGGTGGTGGCCGGCAGCATGCGAGGTGGTGGTGTGGCCCTTGGTGGCGGGGCGGCGTGGTGGCGCGGGATGGCCGGCGGCGCGACCCCGGACCAGATCCGGGCCCGGCGGGCCCCATCTGGGTCCTAGCGGGCTGGCCCCCGGCGTGGCTTCGTCGGCGTCTGTGTGGTGAGGAGGCGGAGCAGCTTGGACGGGGGGCGGCGACGCTGACGGCGTGCCTGCTGCAGCGCGATGGCGGGAGCTTTACGGGCGTAGAGGGCCCGGCCGGGCCTGTGGGCCAACGGGCCTGGTATGCTCCTGTTATTGTGTCCGGTCAGCTACCGTCGTTGACGTTGGAGGTTGAGCCCTCCCGCGTGCCGACGGTGCTGCTGCCCCTAGCCCCGGCTCCAATTCCTCGCTGTGCAGACCTCACCTCGTGGTGCCGTGGTGAGACGGCGTGGAGGCTTCATGACAGCTTTGGCGCAAGATGGTGGTCGGTTTGGTGGCGGGCTCCGAAGCATCCGAGGTGAAGGTTGGGATCGGGGGAAACCCCTGTCGGCGTGGCCGACACCGACGCGGTGGCGCCTGTGGGTGCCGCCGGACCTTCCTGGAGGGCGTCGGGGCTACCCTTCCTCTCGCCTCGTCGCGTACCGGGGGAAACCCTTGGCAGCAGCGTCGTCATCGTCGCGGTCCTTCTTGGAGGTGTTGATTGGTACCGGCGCTTCGGAGCCTTGGAGCTTGGTGGGAGATCTCCGGTGGCCGCAGTGGTCGTGAAGCTTCTTCGTTTTTGTCGATCCGCCGTTGTCGGCATTTCTTCTTCTGTTTTTTCTCTTTCGTTTCTTTTGGGTGTGACTGTGCTGCTTCCGCCCCAGCACCTATCGTTGGCTGTATTGGTTGGTTGCTTTGTAATACAAAGCGGGGGGAAACCCTTTTTCGTGGAGTTCCAGAAAGGAGCTATTGACATTTTTTAGAATAAAAACAAGTACTTTGATTGCTTCCTGGCAAAAAAAGATGGTTCGATTACTGCTAGGACTTCTGAGGAATTAGCATTAGTTACTGTTGAAGAACAAAACCTAGTGAAAAACAATAGGATGATAAAAGTTTGAGAGGGCAGGGACGTGATACTAATTCACATAATAATAAAAAAAGTGTGGATTGACAAGGGCGACCAGCTTTCAGTGTGAATGTTTATGATTCCTGGTTTTCAGAATATTCAAGATGACAAGGCAACCTAGATTATAGTGTACAGAGTATTTATTTGCAATTAAAATAGAAAATATATGTATATGTTTAGGTGGCTTTAGGGCCCCCTCGTATTGTCTTACCCCGGGCCCCCGAAATCACAGGACCGGCCCTGTCCGTACGGCGGAGTGGCGCCGATGCGTGGCGATGCAGAGAGGTTGAGCGCCGGATGGCGGAGCGGTGCCGGAGGCTTGGCGAACTGGCAAGGCAGCGAGGTTGAGCCGTTGAGGGCTTGAGGTGCTCGCTATCATCTGCCCGATGCGCTGTGCTAGGCTGCAAGCTGCCGCGTGGTTCGGTCGCCAGTGGACAGTCAGGTCTGGGCGTGCCTTAGGTGGGCTGGGCTGGGTGTGCGTGGGCCTAAATTGTTAATTGAGAAGCCTGCAGTCGGTATTTTCGGTAAATACCGAAAAAACCGAATCCTTTATGGTTTCCAAATCTCATACCATACGGTAAACCAAAAACCATATTAACCGTAATTTGGGCTCAGTTTGATTTTTCTCGGTATTGTTTTTCGGTCCAGTTTTAAAAAGTGCAGAGTTACCTTCCCGCAAAAAAAAAAAGTGCAGAGTTACTTCTCACGCACACAACTCCGCCGTGACAGCCAGCCAGGAGACACTACATGATTCCAGTAGTAATCTGGGAATTTTTTAGCTTATTTGGACAACAAGATTGGGAGATAATGGCTATTTTGCTAGACAAGTCTAAATTTTGCTTCAAAAGGTGATATTTTTGAAATAATTCATAAAATTTCAGTAAATACTAGATGTGTCAAGTAGTAACCTGGAAAAGTTTGATCTTATTTGGACAACAGGATTGGGAGATAATGGCTATTTTTCTAGACATATTCAAATTTTGGTTCAAAATTTAATATTTTTCAAAAAAATCCAGAAGCATTTATGGTTTCCAAATCTCATACCATACGGTAAACCAAAAACCATATTAACCGTAATTTGGGCTCAGTTCGATTTTCTCGGTATTGTTTTTCGGTCCAGTTTTAAAAAGTGCAGAGTTACCTTCCCGCAAAAAAAAAGTGCAAAGTTACTTCTCACGCACACGACTCCGCCGCGCCATCCAGCCAGCCGGGAGATACTACACGATTCCAGTAGTAATCTGGGAATTTTTTAGCTTATTTGGACAACAAGATTGGGAGATAATGGCTATTTTGCTAGACATATTCAAATTTTGGTTCAAAATTTAATATTTTTCAAAAAATCCAGAAGCATTTCCGTAAATACTGCATGCTCCCAGTAGTAATTCAGGGAAATTTGAGCTTATTTGGGCAACAAGATTGGGAGATAATGGCTATTTTTCTAGACGGATCAAAATTTTGGTTCAAAATTTGATATTTTTCAAAAAATCCAGAAACATTTCCATAAATACTACATGTTCCCAGTAGTAATTTGGGTAATTTTGAGCTTATTTAGGCAACAGGATTGGGAGATAATGGCTATTTTGCTAGATGGATCCAAATTTTGGTTCAAAATTTGATATTTTTCAAAAAATCCAAAAAATTCTAGTACATACTACCAGGAGTATATCATACGGAAACCAATATTCGGTGGAAACCGATGAAAACCACGCGAAAAAGATGTTTCGAAAAATCGAAAAAATCTAAAAAAATACGAGATGTTAAGAGCATGTTGTTCTATTGCCATGTGAAATTCCAAGTTCAAACACATTACGGGAGGCGACCATACCGATATTGGCAGTAGTTAAGATCATTTAAAGATCTTCTTTTTTCGATCGAAAAAAAACAATTAAAGATTTGAGATGATGATTATGAATCTTAATTGAGATCCACATACCAATATTACGATATACTAAGTTTGCTTATATAATTTTTGCCACAATTGATTGAAACTGAAAGACTTATAAATCATTTGTCATGAAAAAGAGCAATAAAACTTAAGGCATGGGTGCATAAAATTCAGATAAATGAATGGTCGGCACTACTATGCAGCTTGTTTCACTTCCCAAAAGTTTTAATCTAATTTTGGCCCCAAACATGAAACATTGTGCTACTGGTTCGTTATTATAACTAAGTGTACACCAAGCAAAGATAGATAAAAATACCACAAAATTCTGTATAGTAAAATACATTCAACAGTGGAGTTTCATTCATACCTGATCCATGGCGAGATTGAAGTAGTATCCCAACTGGCCTCCAGTTATGTGCCTCCCTGTGCACTTCTCTGCAACCAATTGGAACCCCGAATAGTATGTAGCAAGAGCCACCAAGCCCCCAGCAATCTGTACCAATTTAAACCTACATCCAACGCAACAAACATTGTCCTTCTACGTCAAATTTTGACCTTGTGCTCCAGAGCTCAGAGCACAACCTGTACTCATTGTAGTGACGGAAGGATTCACCCACTCAGTGCCCCAGCCGACATGTTGGAGAGCCAGGCACAACACGGCAGCTGAAACCCTAAACCCTAGCTCATCCCTCTTCAGCTCCGTGCACTGTACCCGTACTTTCTCTGGGACCCCGCTCAGGAGCCATCTGTTGGAGCCACGCCGACTCTGCCTCCACCCTCGCGGTCGCCGCCGGTGGCTAACTCGGTGACCACCGCATGTGCTACCTTGTCTGCTCTCGGCTTCGCATTCGTTGCCACGGCCGACAGGGTCCTCACCCGATAGGAGCTCCGAGAGTTTGAGAAAACCATGTGGGGTCGCTATGGAAAAGGAAAACTGAGCGGGGGAGTGCATGCCGGCATGAAGCCGCACCATGTAGTCCAGGTACGTAATCCCACCATCCAAAGTCGATCATGGCACCGCCGACAGCGCGATCTTATTGCCATCGGAGGTGACATCCCGCGGGTTCCACGGGAATGTGGCGAGCATTGCCGGGTCATAGACGATCGTGCGCGAGGCCGCCCAACTCCGATGCCAGAACTTCGACGGGGCTCGACCTTATGCGGCCGCAGTCAATCGTGAGTTGCAAATAGGTCGGAGGTTTGATTTTTTTTTTAGGGCAAGGTCGGAGGTTTGATGTACGTCCGCAAAGTGTACAATCAGCACGAAACCCAACTCGAGTGGGCTTCATAATCAACGCTGGACAGAACGGGCTGAGGCTAGAAGATGGATTTTACAAATAAGGCGACCTTCCTTTTTCCAACACAATACTTTGCGTGGTCTAGTGGCATGTCATGATGTTTGTCCTGTGGAGATCGCGGGTTCGACTCAGAGCCGTCCGATTGTATGCCGCGAGCCATCCGATCGTTTCTCTTCTCTATTTTCCTGCAACAAGACCCTTCTTGCAAAACTCCGTTCCAACGGAATCTTTGTTGCAAAAGCATCTTGGGCTTCTACTCTGTATTCCTGCAGCAAGACCATTGTTGTAAAAAATTGTAACAAGATATCCGGCCTCTTCTCTGCATTCCTGCAACAAGAGCAAAATTGCAACATCTTTGGCCTCTTCTCTACATTCCTGCAACAAGACCTTTGTTGCAAACAAAAAAAACTCTTCTCCGTATTCCTGCAACAAGACCCTTGTTGCAAAAGTTACAACAACATCGCCGACCTCTTCTCTGTATTTCTGCAACAAGACCTTTGTTGCAAAAATTCCATCTAAAGCACTTTTTTTTTTGCGGGAAAACTTTCAATCTATTCATTTTCAATCATGGTAGTACAATGAACACCAGAAATAATAAAAATTACATCCAGATTCGTAGACCACCCAGCGACGACTACAAGCACTGAAGCGAGCCGAAGGCGCGCCGCTGTCATCGCCCCTCCCTCGCCGGAGCCGGGCAAAACTTGTTGTAGTAGACAGTCGGGAAGTCGTCGTGCTAAGGCCCCATAGGACCAGCGCAGCAGAACAACAACCGCCGCCGATGAAGAGATGCGTAGATCGGAAGGATCCAACCTAGAGACACACGAACATAGACGAACGAAGACATCTGAGTAGATCCACCAAAGACAACCACCGACCGAATCCTGCGAGATCCGCCGGAGACACACCTCCACACGCCCTCCGACGATGCTAGACGCACCACCGGGATGGGGGCTAGGCGGGGAGAACCTTATTCCATCTTCAGGGAGCCGCCGCCGTCTCGCCTTCCTGAGCAGGACACAACCCCTAACAAAACACAAAGAAACATCTAAAAACGGAGCCCTCCCGCCGGCAAGGGCCGAGATCCACCACGTTGCCATGACCCTAAGGCCACCGGAGACGAGGCAGACCGGCGGCGCCGGCGGGAGGCAAAGAAACCCTTAGTTTTTCTGGAGGTGGCGGCGGCTGCATGTGTCTAGCTAGCGGCCCATCTGAAGCACTAGTAGCATTAGGCAGTGGATTTCATCCAAACCTCGGTGGTGAGCGACACATGCATGTAGCATCCGGAAACTTTAATTTGGTATGCCATGGATCTGGCCAACGAGCTTCCCTAGGTGGCAGGGGCATCAACAGAGACATGCGCCATGCATAAGGCAGCCGGCCACCGTCGATCTGAATCTCGCCAGTCTATGTCCCGTGTAACCGATGCGTCACCACAGTATGGAGAAGAGAGAGGGGAGGCGAGAGAGATGGACGAGCAACGCGGGCTTACAGGAGAGAGATTGGGGGGAGATGGAAGCAGACGGGATGGACGAATGGAAAAGAAAATGGTTTCAGCGAGAGGCTTCGGGAATGGGAGGCGAGGTCGTGGGCGTGAGGATAAGAATGAGCTGGTCCCAAAGGGACACGCGTCGCGAGCGTGAAGAGGAGGATGGGCGACAGAAAATTGGTCGGTTGAAGCCAATCATTTCCCCAATTTTTTAAGTTTTAATAATACCTTACGTACGCAAAAAACAGGCCTAGGTGGGGTGACGGACCAATCCAAGAAACAATCTTCTCTTAAATCTCGGCCGTCAATCTTTATCGTTAACACAAAATCAACAGATATGAAAGGGTGACGGAAGGAGAACTATGAAATCTTCCTCCCTTTAATATTAATTAGGTATTAGGTATTTGGTATTAGGTATATATAAAGATAAAGAAAGGACAGAGCAGAGCTACACTTTTGTAGCATTCTACTTTTACATCTTTGTCACCTCAATTTTACCTTTGCAAGAATCTACTTTTACTTCTCCAACGATGTGCTTATCTATGTTTTGCTTCGCTGTAAATTCCTGGTGTTCCTGTGATATACGGGCTGACATTAGTATAGAAATAGACGAACCACATTGTTGAAATCATTCGTCGCACAAGGACTTCTGACCCGTGTGCAGGAGACTGTCATTGTTGAAACGCACACGACCTAGAGTTCGTGTGCTATATACAAAAGATCACACACGAAAAAAAAAAAGCACCCATGTGCGATTTGACATATGGATTGTAAAAACGAAGATGGAATTTGTCGCCCTACCTGGTTCTTCCTTTATCTTTGATTAAAGAAAGGGCAGAGCAGTAAAGCTGGGCCATACACTTTGGATCAGATACCTCTTTGTTCTGGCAAGGGTGGGAAGCACAGCGAAGTCAGTAATTTTTGCGCTTTTGTTCACGTGCGGAGTGAAATTACTGGAACGTACTGCCGCCATCAGAAATGCATTTGTAAGAAAACCGATGTCAGGGTTATCTACTACCATGCATTATGTACACATTGCATGTAAACATATTTTCTTTCTTCACTGCAACTTGCATTGTGTACAGATTGGTCCCGCTCTTATCTTTGCTTCGGCGACTACTCGAATATATGGAGCCAGTGGCGTGGGCTTGTACATAGCTAGCGAGGGTAGCCCTTTCGAATGGGAAAAAAATTGAATTTAATGAGGATTTGGTTCACCCCACTCGTACCCGTTATGCACAGCTGATAGCACACCTATGCAGCGGAAGGGAAGTAGCCTAAATCGCTTGAAGGTTTAGCGTAACTCAGAATAACCACGAAAGTATTTACCCAACATCAATGAAGCGATGGAGGTCCAGACTTTGGGCCGATGCTTCTTTGCCTCGGTGTCCTATATATAGTAGGGAGGTCTGTAAGGATGAAACAACCCCTGGGTCCGGACAATTAGAGGGAACGCTACGATGCAGCCCCTGAGCTGACTATGGTGGGTTTCGCCTTGCGCGATGCAGCCCCCGAGTCTGGCTGCAGATAGATCAAATTGGTTTCAACCCCTAAGTCTATCCCGAAGAGTTCATTTTTCATTTCAGCGATCAGAAACAGGGAATAAAGAGAATCACAAGGCTCTATTTAATGAGACAGAACTTCCTTATTCAATAAACATTTGATCGTCCTAAACAAGTATTTAAAAGCCTAAAAAGAAATAACTTAAGCATAATAAAGACGTAGCAGGGCAGTGTTCCACGTGCGTGGTGTAACCCTTCCAGTCTTCTTGTTGCCAAGCCTATAGACTCCACCGCTGAGCACCTCGTGAATGATGTAAGAGCCTTCCCACGGGGAGGAAAGCTTGTTCTTCTTCGGCTTCTGTTTTAGGTGCGACATCAGGTCGCGGACATTGAACTCGCGAGCCCTGACCCGCCAACCTTGATACTGGCACAACTTCTGCTGGTACAAAGCTGTGCGCTCGAGGGCAATCAATCTGGCCTCCTCTTTGGTGTCGATAACAACTTGTCGGGCTTCCTCGTCAGGTTCTTCGTTGTACTCCCGGGATGCGTGGCAAGTCATACACGATATCTAACGGGAGGACCACCTCAGCCCCATGTACCATAAAGAATTGTGTATATCCTACTGACCGGTTCGTGGTTGTGCGCAAGCCGTAAATTTTTATCTAGAGGTAGTATAACTTCATGGGATGAATGTTGCAGCAAATTTTTATCTAAGTTTTGCCCCCCTGCAAAAATTATGCAATTACGATCTTAGATTACAAGTTTTAAGTAGGAAGAACTTGAGCCACTAGCGCTTGCGTGGGATCGCATGAAGGGGGCTGTAAGAAACTGCACCAATCAGGGGATGGAAGAATGGTTAGTTCTTCATATGTTTTACAATGATCTTACTCCCATGTCGAAAACTTTGCTTGATACAGCTGCAGGAGGAACTATTATGGGGAGACCTATTGATGAAGCCAAGAAGCTGCTTGACCATATGCAAGAGAACCATGCCCAATGGCATGTAGAAAGGTCTACCACAAAGAGGGTCAACGCTATCTCCCAGGGGAAGAACGGAGAGCTGACCGCTAAACTTGATGAACTCATCGATGCTATGAAAGGTAAATAACAAGTAACCATTAATGCAATTACCAAGAAGATGTTAATGATGTTAACTTCATTGCTCATAATAACTATAATTCCAATTGGAAAAATAATGGGTATGCTACTAGACCACCTTATCCTAATAATAATAGATCCCCCAGTAATTTTAATGGAACGAGCAACGGTAATAGAACCACTTTGGATGAAACTCTCAAAAGTTTTATTACTAGCCAAAGCGAGCAAAAGGCCACGTTTACCAATATCTTGAAGAATCATGATAACTTACTTGGTTAATTGACCGGTACAATTGCTGGACTCACTAATGATGTGCATGCTCTAGAAGGAAGAACTAGAAGCATGGAAGCACATGTTGCTATAATTGCCGAGAGTCAAACAATGATTCTAGCAAAGTTTGCTGGAAAGCCGTAACCTAACCCGGTTTAAAGTGTCAAAATTATGAGAAGTAGCGAAGAAGCTACAGAGGATCTTGATAGGAGCCACATACACGAACAATCTTACTGTTGCAGATTTCGTGAAGATGTTGACGCTAAAGAATCCACTACCCGAGGTATCAAATGACGAGGCTTATAAAAGTTTTGCTCATCAAGTTGCAGCTTGTTGGAGATATGCCCTAGAGGCAATCATGTGATGATGATATTTCCCTATGTATTCATGAGTCTTTTGTATTGTCCTTGAACATCATCAGTGATATGCATCAATAAGTATGTGACTTGTTTGTGAAACTATATATTGTATGATGATCGTTCTAATGGTCCCTAGTTGATAAGGTTATGCGGACACATACCCTTTGAGTAGTATATGATTCGGTTGATGACTTTGTTTCACAAGTCATGGGCATAGAGATGCTAAACTGATAGTATGGACTCGGGGATGGAGATCACCGAGTCAGATAGACCCACTTTGGGATGCTGCAAGATATTGTCATCTGTTAGTCTCAAGTATGTTGTATATGCCATGTCCTAGACCTGAGGTCCTCGCATGTTCTCAGGATGAGGATCGACTCACTTAGGGTCTATCAAATGCTACTCCATAACTGGGTAGTCATAAACGTATCTTTCGGGTGAGTCATGAGACATGCCACGAGACATGGTTGACCAAGATGGGATTTGCCCCTCCTATACGAAGAGATATTCTATGGGCCCTCTCGAGTGATCAGATTTGGAAAGCATGGCCATGCAACTTGGGTTAAGAGTTAACCCGGTTCGGGAATCTATATCACTGTTTCGAGAAGAGAGATCGAGCTACCACAAGGGTGACAAGTACTCGCCTTGAGCTTGACAACATATATCGTGATGCAAGCGGACTGTTGCATATGACACATTATCGAGGTTCGTCAAACGACTTTACACACACATGGGAATTGGCACGTTCTGTTAGGAGCCGCTACCAACTATCGACTCGGGTCGTGTCCATGTGTACGTCAACCTATAGGGTCGCACACTTTAGGGGCTGCAGCCCATTCAGATTAGATCCGAGTGGAAATTGGGTGTAGACTCCTAGTGAGCCTCAAGTGTTGAGCCCACCTCAGAGGTCTATATAAAGGGGAGTGGGTGCACCTCTTAGGATTCATCTTTATCCTCCCTCTACAGCTGCCACCACTCCCCACGCCCCATACCGCGTAACCGAACCTAGCAGTCCACTGCCCGACGCTGCTCCCCGTACGTGTGGATACCTTAGAGGCATCGCATCTGTGGTGCTAGGATGAACCATCCGAGGGAACCGCGAGGCGCCGTTCGAGGGATCAACGAGGAACCATTCGCGGGAGATTGGCTACACGAGGAGGAGACGACTCTGCTGATCGTCTACACGCACCAACTCTACTTCCGCTGCGGTGACTGCGTGTCCAGTGGCAAACCCGATCCCGTGATCTATCTCCACACTAGTACATGACCCCCTCATTAGCGGTGTTTGGGATCACCTACTAGCATCGTTCGGGCGGCGTGCTACTAGTACGACGCTGCCGGTAATAGTTCACTAGCAGCGTTCTGGGCCAACCCTGCTAGAATGGTCCTCAATGGCAGCATTCAAAAGGGGGAACGCTGCTAGTGTACTACAATATAACAGTGTTTCCTTCTGTCAAACGCCACCGGTATTAATCATGATTAGCAGCGTTTATTTATTGGGATGCCGCAAATATATTTAATAATTAGTAGCGTTCTCTTCTCCCGAACGCTGCTAATGCTTGGTTAAGGGAAAAAGTAATTTGCTATGGCAGCATGTGGCAGCGTTTACATACCACAGTGATATCGTTCGTTCAAAAGATATAGCGACATATATATGAAACCAAAATGTCTTGCACATTGATACCAAATATAGGAACATGGCATTTATGAGCAGAAGGGCTCATTTTTCTGTCGTGCCAGACTTATCATGTTTCCATGCATACATCGAATAACTAACAAGGTTTAATGTCCCCCTTCAAGGTAGGTCACATTCACCATGCATCCTAGTTAAGAACTTCAAGTAGCAGCTACACAAAAGGTATGTCAACTCTAGACAACCAAGTTTGGAACAGCCTTAAAAATGACAAAGTACTGTTACACAAAACACGACGACTCCGATGTTAGTCATTCACTTCTGGGACGCTGATCTCTTCTTTAGCCTGGACGACGAACGACCACCTTCTTGCACGTAGGATTTTTGGGATGCAGATTTGTTTTTCCAGGACAATGAATGGCCATATTCTCGCACTTGGGCGGGGAATAGGTCGGGTATCTCCTCATGCCATTTCTATTGCCGATACAATCGCTTCTCGTCGGTTTCTTCCGGGCTATAGAAGGTCCCGTTCGGTTCAATGACTTCCTTCAAGATGATTTTGGCAAGGGTTTTTTGGATTCATCTAAACTCGACTATGTGATCATCAAGCGCGATAGCCTCAAGGCTTCTACCCCAGATCATGATTTCATCCTTTCTCTGAAAGGTATGGAATTGCCGTGTGAACTCATCCATGTGGTGCATGACATAGTATGCGTACGTCGGTACATCCTTCGGCTATTGAAAGGCAACTCAAGTTGTGTTGTGGATGAAGCGTGGTAAGCCACCGTCCTTTTTCCTCTGGCACCCTGGCTTGTAGTATCCTCCCTTCATTTTGTAATCAAGGAGAGTGGCATCCAGAACTGCCTTCAACTTGTTGTAGTCCTTCGTCACTTGTCGATTGGAATCCAAAATATAAGAACTAGAAGTCTTCGGGTTTAGAATGATGAGGATCCAATGGTCGCTGCACAACAATACAAGAGACAAGTATTGTTAACCTTCCTACGATGCAAGCATCGATAATGGAAAATGCACGGAAGCATATTTTAATTGGTGAAAGCTAGAGAAGGACTTACACCATCTGGTAGAGGATGAGGAGGTGGTCCGTACTCTTATTTTCCACCAAGAACTTGGCAAGGTAGTTTGTCATAACTTTTACACCTCGCAGATCTTTAAGGTTGTTTCTGTGCAGGTGGTAAGGGTCCGCTACCGCGACGGATAAGTTATCGGTCTTGACCTTCCGTGAGAGATGTAGCACCCATAGCCTCAACAAGGAGCATCCCTCTATATCGCGGAGGTGGAGCAGGTTCGAGATGTCCCCAAAATCAATATAAAATTTGTCCGTGGGGAAATCTTCAAGGAAGCCGACACCTGGTGGCACCTTCACTGTGTAGACCTGGCAGTTTTCATATGGGGTAGGAAATGTTACCTTGTGACGGTGTCATGCACCAGGGGTAGCTCACTGAGAGGAGCCCGGCAGAGGACCTGCCAGAGGGCCCACAAGGCCCGGCGACAGAAGGGGGCCCAAAGAAGAGGATAAGCACCTGGCGATCATCTTGGCCCCCAAGCTGATAGCGGCGGCCACCTAGATCGCATCTCTCTCTATAAAATCCTAGCCTCCACCGTGTATATAAGGGGAGGCTAGGGGGGTCTCAATCCCATCTATTCTCTGATAGAGCAACTATCAGTAGCAATCTCATCTACACCATTGTAACCTCTTGCACGAGGTATCCCTCCACCATGAATAACAAACACGAGCAGGATGTAGGGTATTACTCTCCGGAGGCCCGAACCAGGGTAAATCCCCCGGGCGACCTCCGATCTGTGACTTCCAGCTACGCGAGGACCCGTACCGAGGGACCTGATGGTTTTCTACACCATCAGTTGGCGCGCCAGGAATGGGCCGCGTCAGCTGGAGACCGATCTCAGATCGGATCCTTCCAAGCCACCAGCGGCCTCCCGCTGGGGGAGAGCCTTACCTTTGGCTCCCTCACCTTCACCGCCAACGGGACGAGCCGGGTCAACATCAACCCACCGGCCCACCCTGTACGCACGATCTATGTCGGCGCATGGCCTTCATCATCAATAACACGGCGACTCATTTCGATCTTCCTCCAGCCGCATTGCAACCTAGGCAATAGGGTTATCCCCTCTTCCACGGATGCAAGGCCTGAAAGGAGTGGAATGCTATATGCATGCATTTCTGGTGGTTCATTTGGCAGGAATGAAATGACATGACTTTCAACTCAATGGCACGCCTACCGCCCATTGTATTCTAGTTGGTGCTAGATGAAGTTTTGGCCTTGGCTAGCGCCAGCGTCAATGTTGTGGAGTAGCTGCTACCCCGATGATGTCATCCTTCCTATGTTTGTGTGTTAACACATGCTTCCCGACGCCTACTAATTCCTCAAGAGTGATCTGAAGCCCCCTTGATAACCTAACTTAACTATGTTTCGATTTTGGTAGCCGAGTGTAGTTCGCAGACGACCTATGGCCAATTCCTTGCAACCTTGTAAATTCTACTCTTCTTAATCAATGAAATCAAATGCTGCAAATTTTTTTCAAAAAATATATTCAAAATATTGTTAAGAAGATCAATTCATAACAGAAAATATCATAGCTCCTTCTGTTAGCTTAGATGAGTCATAAATATCAGCCGGCTAACACAGTATCCACTGTTATTTTAGGGATACAAATAAGCATTGTTTACACTTGTACAAGCACACTAACTCTTAATCAAAGAAAGGTCTAAGCACAACAGAACACGCACACGATTCATTAAAGTTTTGAAGAAACATAGTTCTGATGATAGTAAATCTGATCAAAATCTCCAATTAGCAGAGCAAAAATAGCCACACTTACAAAAGATGGTAATGGTCCATATATTCAATATGTGTCTATTTAACCCTCTTAAAGCTAATTGAGTCGGTGCTTGTACTGTTGGTTCCGTTTTTGTGACCAGTGTGACTATGTAGTCAAAAAGATGATATGACATCATGGATTTCCCCTTTCTCCTGTAGAGTGATCTTGTTAGAACAATGTCCTTCTGTACCACATCCCAATTTTGATAGATCAATATGAGAGAACTCAGGACACATACAACAACGACAGTCTTATGAGCAACTGGAGCTAGCATCGTATAGATACCAAGTGCAAAGGCAACTACCAAGCTTGTAACCAAAATTTGCATAAGAGTGTACGCCCTTCGTAAGTGATCTTTCCGGCCCTGAAGGTGAACCATGGGAGATCCAGAAAATGCGAGAGAAATTGTAGCCATTGCCGAGAAACTGAAAGCAAGTGCATTGGCCAGAGTGAATGCATCAAAAGCATACCTTCCAACAAGTGTTGGTGTGCTTCCATTAGCGTGATCATCGGCTCTATAACCTCCAGGCATGGCAAAACATGCACCAAATGTCACTGTTGCAATTAGTGCGGAGCCAATACATAGATTTTATGTCTCCTCTTTCACTTGATCATTTGGATGTATCTCATCCTGTCTTGCTTGGGCAATATTGTTTTCTGTCAGGTAATGCTGGCAACAAATACCGCTTACAACATCGACATGTCAAAGTAATTGGAGTATCATTGCTTCGCTGTTCTACAACATCAAAATAAATAAAAATAGAATCACTCAAATCTCAATTATTCTCATTCACCCCAATGGTTGTGCTTAAAAATAAAATTGTCGTGTATATTACCTGGTTATAATGCAATCCTTTAGGAATATTGCGACTTGCTATATCTCGTGGAGTCTCCCCCTTCTCCTTTGTTAAATTCAAGTCTACTTGTCGATTCTCTAATAGAAGATGAAATATTGTAAGACTCCCTGCTTGGACAGCTAGGTGCAGTGCGGTGTTCCCATCGTTGTCTTTCATATTCAAAATCCATGATAAGGATCAGTTTTCAAAAGCATAACTAAATGTATCCTCTTGCATGCATTTTGACAGCGGCAACATGAAGAAATGTTCTTTCCTTAGTATCATGCAAAACAGTGCAATTGGGCGACTTCTCAAGGAAATCCCAAACAACCAATTTTGCACTGACGGATGCAGCCACATGTATGGGGAATGATCCATTGTTGTGTTGTTGATACAATGCACTTGGATTGGCTTTTAGTAGTTGTGAACACACATCTCTTTGCCATATGGCGACACGGTGAAGAGGTCTAGCTACTTCCATTTCCACCCAATTGCCCTACGGCGGCAAAGTGAAGAGGACGCAGCCATAATGCAAGGTCATTGTTCTATTCAAACAACATCTTTGTAAAATCTGCGAGCAGTGTATATCGGTAACCAATCAAATGACCGAGCAAAAACGCAACAACTATTAAAAGAATGCTAAATTAAATGTGTTCATGTATCGGTAAAAGAAATTGAGGAGACATCCTATAAAATTAAATAGGTGATCCCCACTAACCTATTTCTCTAAACATGTAAACATGCCACCTCAACATGCAATCATGCATGGGAAAAAGGCCCACCTCAACATACAACCATTCAAGTGAAAAGGCTTTCCATATTATGCTACTTAAATTCAATAAATATTTACATGTATACAAGAATCAAATACAATATATCATATGTATTTTTAGTTTCAGTTCTCATATTATTAATCCTAATATTCATGTTCCATATAACGAAATCTCATTGAGATATATTGCAACCAACTCCCGCAGCAAAATAGGTGACCCCCACTAATCTAATTCTGTCAACATGCAAACATTCCAACTCAACATGCAACCATGCATGGGAAAAGGCCTATCGTGACATGCAACTGTGCATGGCCTAGGCCCACCTGAGCACGCAACCATGCATGCATGCAAAAATGTTTTCCGTTCTTGCACACTACCTATATTGAGTAAATACTTCACAACTACATAACAATGAAATACAATATATCACATGTACTTTCTGTAACACCCCCAAATTTGTGACCTAAGTTTTTGCAAAATAAAAATTTACTATAAATAATCCTAACAATTGAATTTGATCTTTAAATAATTTTAAAGTCTGTTCTGGCATCTTTTTTTCCAATTCTTCCACTCTTTATAGAAAAATTTGGGTAATATTATTGGTCCTAAATTTTTTGCACAAACTCTTTCATTACTTCTTAAATTTTAGTAGGAATTATTTTCAAAATAATATGGCTCAAAAGAATGTTTTTAATTCCATTTTCAAACCCTAGAATGCTTCTGTTGACTTGGAAATATTTCAAATAAATTTTATAAAAATGCCACAAAATTTTGGGAGATTGTCCTAGGCCTATAGATCACTTTTATACAAAAACCCGACCTTGTCTTTTGAAAATTTTGATAACAACATCCATTTTTCAATTCTGTCCCATTCTTAGCTTATTACTACAACTATATTAAATATTACTTGAACAATTCTCAAATTTTTCCATCTCATAGTCCTTCTGTAGAAAACCTTAATTCCAAAAATTCAGCACTATTTACATCTTGGAAGACCTCCAAATAATTCCCTAAAGCTTTGGTTCAGAACTGAATTCCATCAAAACTTGCCCTAACCACTTTCTCCTTTTGCCAAACCAATCATGCCATCATCTTTATCATCTAAAGAAGCATCACCCTGTTAATTTTCATAGCCAACAAAATTCCCTAGGCCACTTTTCCATTTCATCAAAGACCTCATGTGCATGGCAGAAATTTGTAACCCCTTAAATTTCCATTGATAGCTAATTCTTTTGAACCAACCACTGCTACCATTTGCTTTAGCATCCACCAAAGACTAACCCTGCCAAGTTTCAATTTATTTGGATCAATATATTGCCAGAATGGGACCGGCATGTTCACCCCCTGTCCTCGCGTGATCACCACCTCGCAGAGCACCCGTATGGCAGGCTTCGGCATCGAGCTCCTGTCGCCCCCTCTGTTGCCTCCCCCGCACGCGAGCCACCCCAGAAAGCTTCATGAGCAAGCTCCGCGCCTCGCCGACGCCTCCTCTAGGCCGCTAGTGCCGCCCCCACTGTCCAGCACTGCCACCCGTAGCCGTCGTCTCGGGTACGGCAACGTCCATAACACCTGGCTCACGTCTGAGCCAACCAGCGCACCCCGAGTCAACTGCCTGTTGGGGAACGTTGCATGGGAAACAAAAATTTTCCTACGCACACGCAAGATCTATCCATGGTGATGAGCATCTATGAGAGGGAGAGTGAATCTACATACCCTTGTAGATCGCTAAGCGGAAGCGTTAAGAAACGCGGTTGATGTAGTCGAACATCTCCGCGATCCAAATCGCAAGTCGTCCCTCGAACCGATCACGAACTAGTGCCGAACGGACGGCACCTCCGCGTTCAACACACGTACGGCTTGATGACGCCTTCACCTCCTCGATCCAGCGAGCGATGATGAAGTAGTAGATGAGTTCCGGCAGCACGACGGCGTGGTGATGTTGGTGAGGAACAATCTCTGCAGGGCTTCGCCAAGCACTACGGAGATTATGACGGGAGAACTAGAGGGTTAGGGTTGCCGACACACGGCTTGGGAAATCTTAATGTATCCCGTGTGCTAGCCCTGCCCCTCTATTTATATGTTGAGCCTTGGGGTCTAAACTTGGAGTAAAAGCCTCCTCCAGGTCGGTTTTGCCCGCACAAGGTCGGTTTGGCCCGCAGGGAAAGAGTCCAACTCGGATCCCTACAGTACCGCGCACGAGCGGTAGTACCGCTCACGAGCGGTAGTACCGCTTGGGCGGTAGTACCGCTTCCAACAAGCGGTAGTACCGCTTACGCAGTAGTACTGCCTTTACCAGCGGTAGTACCGCTTAAGGCAGTAGCAAAACTTCCTTTTGCACTTTCCAATACCTCGTAGGCTTTACCCCTTTGGCTCATATAAAGTGTTGCTGCACCCGAACACTTCGGTAAACACCCGGAACCCCTTCCGGTGAATTCCGGAACCTTTCCGGAGATCAAAACACTATTATCACATATATTAATCTTTACCTCCGGACTCTTCCGGAGACCCTCGTCATGTCCTGGATCTTATCCGGGACTCCGAACAACCTTCGGTCACCAACACAATAACTCAACTATACTAATCGTCACCAAACGTTAAGTGTGTAGACCCTGCGGGTTCGAGAACTATGTAGACATGACCGAGACACCTCTACGATCAATAACCAATAGCGGGACCTGGATGCCCATATTGGCTCCTACATATTCTACGAAGATCTTTATCGGTTGAACCTCTATGTCAAGGATTCAGTTAATCCCGTATGCTGTTCCCTTTGTTCTTCGGTATGTTACTTGCCCGAGATTCGATCGTCGGTATCTCTATACCTAGTTGAATCTCGTTACCGGCAAGTCTCTTTACTCATTCCGTAATACAAGATCTCGTGGCTAACACTTTAGTCACATGGCTTGCAAGGATCATTGTGATGTTGTATTACCGAGTGGGCCCTAAGATACCTCTCCGTCATACGGAGTAACAAATCCCAGTCTTGATCCATGCCAACCCAACAGACACCCTCGGAGATACCTGTAGAGCACCTTTATAGTCACCCAGTTACGTTGCGACGTTTGATACACACAAGGTACTCCTCCGATGTCAGGGAGTTGCATGATCTCATGGTCATAGGAACAGATACTTGACATGCAGAAAACAATAGCAATAAACTGACACGATCATATGCTACGTTCGTAGTTTGGGTCTTGTCCATCACATCATTCTCCTAATGATGTGATCCCGTTATTAAATGACATCTCATGTCCATGGCTAGGAAACCTTCACCATCTTTTGATCAATGAGCTAGTTAACTAGAGGCTTACTAGGGACACAGTGTTGTCTATGTACCCACACATGTATTTGAGTTTCCAATCAATACAATTATAGCATGGATAATAAACGATTATCATGAACAAGGAAATATAATAATAACCAATTTATTATTGCCTCTAGGGCATATTTCCAACAGTCTCCCACTTGCACTAGAGTCAATAATCTAGTTCACATCACTATGTGATTTACATTGTAATGAATCGAACACCCATGCAGTTCTGGTGTTGTTCATGTTTAGCCCTTGGAAGAGGTTTAGTCATCGGATCTGCAACATTCAGATCCGTGTGTACTTTGCAAATATTTACGTCGTCCTCCATGATGTAATCGCGGATGGAATTGAAACGTCGCTTTATGTGTCTGGTCCTCTTGTGAAATCTTGGTTCCTTGGCTAGAGCAATGGCACCAGTATTATCACAAAACAGAGTCATTGGGTTAAGCGCACTAGGCACTACTCCAAGATCTGTCATGAACTCCTTCATCCAGACACCTTCCTTCGCCGCCTCCGAGGCAGCGATGTACTCCGCTTCGCATGTAGAATCAGCTACCACGCTTTGCTTGGAACTGCACCAGCTAACCGCACCCCCATTAAGAATAAATACGTATCCGGTTTGCGACTTAGAGTCATCCGGATCAGTGTCAAAGCTTGCATCGACGTAACCCTTTACGACGAGCTCTTGATCACCTCCATAAACGAGAAACATGTCCTTAGTCCTTTTCAGGTACTTCAGGATATTCTTGACCGCCGTCCAGTGTTCCATTCCTGGATCACTTTGAAACCTTCCGACCATACTTATGGCAAGGCTGACATCGGGTCTTGTGCACAGCATTGCATACATGATAGAGCCTATGGCTGAAGCATAGGGGATGACACTCATCTTTTCTCTATCTTCTGCAGTCACTGGGCATTGAGTCTTACTCAACTTCACACCTTGCAATACAGGCAAGAACCCCTTCTTGGACTGATCCATTTTGAACTTCTTCAAAACTTTGTCAAGGTACGTGCTTTGTGAAAGTCCTATTAAGCGTCTCGATCTATCTCTATAGATCTTGATGCCTAATATGAAAGCAGCTTCTCCTAGGTCCTTCATTGAAAAACTCTTGTTCAAATATTCCTTCATGCTTTCCAACATTTCTATATTGTTTCCAATCAGTAATATGTCATCCACATATAATATTAGAAACGCTATAGAGCTCCCACTCACTTTCTTGTAAATACAAGCTTCTCCGTAAACTTGTATAAACTCGAACGCTTTGATCACCTCATCAAAGCGAAGATTCCAACTCCGAGATGCTTGCACCAGTCCATAAATGGATCGCTGGAGTTTACAAACTTTGTCAGCATTCTCTGGATCAACAAAACCTTCTGGTTGCATCATATACAACTCTTCCTTAAGGAAACCGTTAAGGAATGCTGTTTTGACATCCATCTGCCAAATTTCATAATCGAAAAAGGCAGCTATTGCTAACATGATTCTGACGGACTTAAGCATCGCTACGGGTGAGAAGGTCTCATCGTAGTCAACTCCTTGAACTTGTGAAAACCCTTTGCCACAAGTCGAGCTTTATAGACGGTGACATTACCGTCCGCGTCCGTCTTCCTCTTAAAGATCCATTTGTTCTGAATGGCCTTACGCCCTTCAGGTAATACTTCCAAAGTCCACACTTTGTTTTCATACATGGATCCCATCTCGGATTTCATGGCCTCTAACCACTTCTCGGAATCCGGGCCCATCATCGCTTCTCCATAGCTCGTAGGTTCATCGTTGTCCAACAACATGACCTCTAAGACAGGGTTGCCGTACCACTCAGGAGCAGTACGCGTCCTTGTCGACCTACGAGGTTCGATAGCAACTTGATCCAAAGCTTCATGATCATCATCATTAACTTCCTCTTCAGCTGATGTAGGCTCTACAGAAACATCTTTCTGCGTTGCGCTACTCTCAGGTTGAAGTAAAGGTTCAACAACCTCATCAAGTTCTATCTTCCTCCCACTCAATTCTTTCGAGAGAAACTCTTTCTCAAGAAATGTTCCGTTTTTAGCGACAAACAATTTGCCTTCGGATCTGAGGTAGAAGGTATACCCAACTGTCTCTTTTGGGTATCCTATGAAGACGCATTTTTCCGCTTTGGGTTCCAGCTTTTCAGGCTGAAGCTTTTTGACATAAGCATCACATCCCCAAACTTTAAGAAACGACAACTTTGGCTTCTTGCCAAACCAAAGTTCATATGGCGTCGTCTCAACGGATTTCGATGGTGCCCTATTTAAAGTGAAAGCAGCTGTCTCTAATGCATAACCCCAAAACGATAGTGGCAAATCGGCAAGAGACATCATAGATCGCACCATATCCAATAAGGTTTGATTACGACGTTCGGACACACCATTACGCTGTGGTGTTCCAGGCGGTGTTAGTTGTGAAACAATTCCACATTGTCTTAAGTGACTGCCAAACTCATAACTCAGATATTCTCCTCCTCGATCAGATCGTAGGAATTTAATCTTCTTGTTACGATGATTCTCAACTTCACTCTGAAATTGTTTGAACTTTTCAAATGTTTCAGACTTGTGTTTCATTAAGTAAATATACCCATATCTACTTAAGTCATCAGTGAAGGTGAGAAAGTAACGATAACCACCGCGCGCCTCAATACTCATCGGACTGCACACATCAGTATGTATGATTTCCAATAAGTCACTTGCCCGTTCCATTGTTCCAGAGAACGGCGTTTTAGTCATCTTGCCCATGAGGCATGGCTCACATGTGTCAAGTGATTCAAAATCAAGTGACTCCAAAAGTCCATCAGCATGGAGCTTCCTCATGCGTTTTACGCCAATATGACCTAAACGGCAGTGCCACAAGAAAGTGGTATTATCATTATCAATTCTACATCTTTTGGCATCAATGTTATGAACATGTGTATCATTACTATCGAGATTCAATAAGAATAAACCCCTCACATTGGGTGCATGACCATAAAAGATATTACTCATATAAATAGAACAACCATTATTCTCTGATTTAAATGAGTAACCGTCTCGCAATAAACAAGATCCAGATATAATGTTCATGCTTAACGCAGGCACTAAATAACAATTATTCAGGTTTATCACTAATCCCGATGGTAATCGAAGAGCGAGCGTGCCGACTGCGATCACATCAACCTTGGAACCATTTCCCACGCGCATCGTCACTTCATCCTTTGCCAGCCTCCGTCTATTCCGCAGTTCCTGTTTTGAGTTGCAAATATGAGCAACCGCACCGGTATCAAATACCCAGGCACTACAACGAGAGTTGGTAAGGTACACATCAATAACATGTATATCATATATACCTTGTTTGTTGTTGGCCGCCTTCTTGTCAGCCAAATACTTGAGGCAGTTACGCTTCCAGTGTCCAGTTCCCTTGCAATGGAAGCACTCAGTTTCTGGTTTGGGTCCAGCCTTGGGTTTCTTCACGAGAGGAGCAACTGCTTTGCCACTCTTCTTGGAGTTACCCTTCTTACCCTTGCCATTTTTCTTGAAACTAGTGGTTTTATTGACCATCAACACTTGATGCTCCTTCTGAATTTCAGACTCAGCGGCTTTCAGCATCGCAAACAGCTCGGCGACTGACTTGTTCATCCCGTGCATGTTATAGTTCAACACGAAGCTCTTGTAGCTAGGTGGCAATGATTGAAGAACTCTGTCAGTGATAGCCTCTGGCGGAAGGGGCATCCCCAATTCAGCCAGACGGGTGGAGTACCCAGACATTCTGAGTACGTGATCACTGATTGACCCGTTCTCCTGCATCTTGCAAGCATAGAACTTATCGGAGATCTCATATCTCTCGATCCGGGCATTCTTCTGAAAGATAAACTTCAACTCCTGGAACATCTCATATGCTCCATGACGTTCAAAACGTCTTTGAAGTCCTGGTTCTAAGCCATACAATATTGCACATTGAACTATTGAGTAATCTTCAGAACGAGCCTGCCAGGCGTTCACAACGTCTAGAGACTCAACTGGAGCGGGTGGATCACCAAGCGGTGCATCAAGGACATAAGCCTTCTGGAAAGCCGTAAGGATAATCCTTAGATTACGGGCCCAGTCCACAAAGTTACTTCCATCATCTTTCAACTTAGCTTCCTCTAGGAACGCATTAAAATTCAGGGGTGCTACTGCGCGAGCCATGATCTACAACATAAATATAGCAAAGACAACTTAGACTATTGTTCTAGATAATGAGTTTAGTTAATCATATTACTTAAAAACTCCCACTCAAATTGACATCCCTCCGGTCATTCGAGTGTAACATGATCCAAATCTACCAACTCAAGTCCGATCATCACGTGAGTTGAGGTGGTTTCAATGGTGAACATCTTCATGTTGATCATATCTACTATATGACTCATGTTCGACCTTTCGGTCTCTTGTGTTCCGAGGCCATGTCTGTACATGCTAGGCTCGTCAAGTTTAACCCGAGTGTTCCGCACGTGCAACATGGCTTACACCCGTTGTATGTGAACATAGAGTCTATCACACCCGATCATCACGGCGTGTCTCGAAACGACGAACTTTCGCAACGGTGCACACTCGGGGAGAACACAATTTTATCTTGAAATTTAAGTGAGGGATCACCTTATAATGCTACCGTCGTCCTAAGCAAAATAAGATGCATAAAAGGATTAACATCACATGCAAATCATAAGTGACATGATATGGCCATGAACTTGTGCTTTTGATCTCCATCTACAAAGCACCGGCATGATCTCCATCGTCACCGGCATGACACCATGATCTCCATCATCTTGATCTCCATCAACGTGTCGCCATGAGGTTGTCGCGCCGACTGTTGCTTCCACGACTATAGCTAACTCATAGCGATAAAGTAAAGCAAAAACGGCGAAAATAATTAAAGACAACTCTATGGCTCCTGCCAGTTGCCGTACTCATCGACATGCAAGTCGTGATATTCTATACAACACATGATCATCTCATACATCACATATATCTCATCATGTAATTGGCCATATCACATCACAACATACCCTGCAAAAACAAGTTAGACGTCCTCTAATTGTTGTTGCAAATTTTACGTGGCTGCTACGGGTTTGCAAGAACCGTTCTTACCTACGCAAAACCACAACGTGGTGTAGTGATTGCTTTTTGATCTTCTAAAAGAACCCTCTTCATTGAAATCGATTCAACTAAAGTGAGAGAGACAGACACCCGCTAGCCATCTTTGTGCAACGAAGTTTACATGTCAGTTGAAGGAACCTGTCTCGCGTAAGCGTACGCGTAATGTCGGTCCGGGCCGCTTCATCTCACAATACCGCCGAATCAAGTATCAACTAGTAACGGCAAGCAATATGTATACACCCACGCCCACAACTCGTTTCCTTTGCGTTCGTCGGTATGTTACTTGCCCGAGATTCGATCGTCGGTATCTCTATACCTAGTTCAATCTCGTTACCGGCAAGTCTCTTTACTCGTTCCGTAATACAAGATCTCGTGGCTAACACTTTAGTCACATTGCTTGCAAGGCTCATTGTGATGTTGTATTACCGAGTGGGCCCTGAGATACCTCTCCGTCATACGGAGTAACAAATCCCAGTCTTGATCCATGCCAACCCAACAGACACCCTCAGAGATACATGTAGAGCACCTTTATAGTCACCCAGTTACGTTGCGACGTTTGATACACACAAGGTACTCCTCCGATGTCAGGGAGTTGCATGATCTCATGGTCATAGGAACAGATACTTGACATGCAGAAAACAATAGCAATAAACTAACATGATCATATGCTACGTTCGTAGTTTGGGTCTTGTCCATCACATCATTCTCCTAATGATGTGATCCCGTTATCAAATGACATCTCATGTCCATGGCTAGGAAACCTTCACCATCTTTTGATCAACGAGCTAGTTAACTAGAGGCTTACTAGGGACACAGTGTTGTCTATGTACCCACACATGTATTTGAGTTTCCAATCAATACAATTAAAGCATGGATAATAAACGATTATCATGAACAAGGAAATATAATAATAACCAATTTATTATAGCCTCTAGGGCATATTTCCAACACTGCCAACCAACCCGAGTGCATCCGCAGCCACCAAACCTTGCCACCGTCGTCAGCTCCACCTTAAATGGCCACTGCCACCGTGTCCGTTTTCTGGAAACCATGGCACCGCCTCCTGCTCCCTATAAAGCCTCACCCATCACAGTCCAGCACCACGGATAGCCTCCTCTAGCTCCAATAGCCTCTTCTGGGCAGGGAATCAATGAGGCAAGCTCGTCTTCTTCATCTTCGGTGACAACGGTCGCCGCCGTGTCTCGGATGATTCCAAGGAAACGAGCACATGATTCCTAGTCTTCTTGCGTCTGAGCATCCCTAGTGTACCCCTACTCTCGATCCCCTACTCTATTTCCACCAGAGGAAGCCCACCGCCGAAAGGCATCGTCCACCATCGCCACCGTCCGCCATGACGGACGCCCGGCTCGCCTCGGCCCTTCCCTACAACTGTGGCATGGCTTTCCCGACGCACTGCTCCTCGATGAGCGTCCCGGTGGTTGGAGCACCACTAATGGTGGTCTGTGCCACCAGGGATAGTCGTCGGCATCGCTGGGCAAGCCGCCTCCTCTGTTCCAGCAAAAGGAGGGAGACGAACCTGCAAGTGGGCCCCGCAACCCCTTTGGCCCCACGTGTAAGCGAGTCAATGAAGGGAATGACCCGCCGACAGCTGGGCCCGTCCATATAAGTGGAAGCGCATTTCGCTAAATACGCTTTCCTTTCGGGAAAGCGTATTTTTGTCCAGATGCACGACCAGCCCAGCCTGGTCCGGCCCAACTCCAGTTAGTTTCGGCCAAAGCAGCCCAACCACACAGTGCTGTTTATTATTTTCGCAGAGGAAGCTGTTGAGGACCCATATGCAATTATTTTATTCATAGATAGGACCCTGAAACTAAAACTTTAATAAATTTTTATTCCTAACTCCTTTTTAATTGATTCTTTTTCTAAAATTCTTTATTTTTCATCTAATTTATTTTAGCATTTATTTAAAAAAATATGAAACACTTTTATGTACTGTTGTGAGTTTATGTGGTTTTTGCATATTTTTGAAAATAGGAAAATGGAGGGAAATGATTTTTCCAAAGCTTGAGAAGTGAACCCAACTCTCCAACATGCCCAAGGCAAGCATCGTGAACATTTGACATGGTGATTACTTTGTTGATTGCATGCTAAAAATTTGACATGCTTTAATCGAATGATTATGTGATAAGTGGCATTTATAGTTTTGATCGTGGCATGTGTGCATAGTCTCTATTATGACCTCAGTAAAGTATGATGTGTGGTGATAACATGTTATGCTATATGCAGCATGGTACTTGTCAGGTTTAACTTGCAGGAACAGGAACAAAAGAAGTCCGGTGGTCGCGTGACCGGCAGAAGGGTGATCACGTCGGAGCGTGATCATGCCTCGATTGTTATGCATGTCGGAGCGTGCTAGGGCTGTGGCCCTATCTTGGTGCTGAATTTAAAGATAATAATCATCATGCTAACCACTTCAGGGAATATAAGCCTCCTGAATCGACATAGATCGAGTCTTGTTACCGTTAACCCCCAAACTTGATTCGTGCTACCACATGTCCCTACTACGGGTAGGGTATGGTTTAGTAAGTTGTTAACCCCATCCCTATACACACCATACAGAGGGGCCGTGATGATGGTTCCATGGCCCTGGGTAATGCCAGTCATCTGGTCAGGGGGCATGAGTGTTCCGGTTGTAGCCGAAGAGGGGTAGCGCCCCTATGTGTCGCGCGCGTTATAAATATGGTCGTTTGCTCATGCTACTCGAGGTTGTAGCCTCCCCAACTTAGGGTTTTGTTTGTCCGATGCTTTGGGTGATTCCTGGCTCAGAGAATGAAAGCTGGTGTGTTTAGGCCAGGTGTGTTATCAACCCAAAGATCATAATTGGAAATCTCTCGTTAACACTCCGATGTTGGCAAAAGAAATCCTTTACATGTGGGTAAAGAGTGCAACCTCTGTGGAGTTTAAAACCTATTTGAATAGCCGTGTCCGTGGTTAAGGACTACAGTTTGGAAGGGTCAAGTGTCGGTCTTCGGAGGAAATAACTAAATTGATCATGGATCACTCATAATTGATGATTATTATTGATACTGTTGTTATTGATGCTATTATGAACTAACCCTTTCTCTTATATGTATTGTTGAGTATCTCCTGGGAAGGTTCTACCTCCTAGATACTCATTACACCCTACTTGATACTTGTCTGTTTTAATTTTCTTATATAAGCCCTTTATAAGGCATCGCTTCAGACACCCGACTGTGGCATTTACTTTCAAGACCTTCCAAGGCATCACTTCAGACACCCGATTGCCATTTCTCTTCAAGACCTTTCGAGGCGTCGCAACAGACACCCGACTGGCTTGTATATTAGTTTCTTTTGGGATTCTTGGGACGGTCCTACCTCCTCAAACCCATCTTGCCCCTGGTTTATTTGGATCAATGCCCTTTGCGTGGCATCACAAAGACACCCAACTATGGTATTCTTTTATAATTTTCCCTTGGGTTCTTTCGGGACGGTTCTACCTCCTGAAACCCGATTTTATATTTTTGTGTGACAATATGATTACTTATACCTTGTTGATATCGTTTGGCTAACCTTTATTTTCTATGCAGATATAATATTCTTATATGATTGCATACTGTTATCTCCTTATTCATATGTTTGGAACGATTGGTGTTATGTTTTGTTATTGGATCGATAATAGGAACGTTCGAAGGAAGTAGTTGATCTTGATTGATTTGCCTGTCATAATCCATAATTAACATGAAGTTGGATTTCCATCACAAGTTTGGGATCACATAAGATTTGGTTGTGTTGTTAAGACAGAGTATTTCAAGCCTATGGTTAAGAAACTAAGTAGTAATCTACCTTTAACCATGTATCTTCGTTAAATTAATAGCATGCGTTGGTTGACCTCATGCCATGTCATAATGCTTGACCTGCTTGAAAATATAATTGCACGCACTCTGCCTACTTTCATTATATCTTTTGTCCATGATGTCTTGTGAGTACATTCAAAGTACTCACCTGGCTTGTTGATTGGCCAGATTCTGAAGATGAGGTACCAGCCTAGGAGCCAGCGATAGCGACCGTGTGAGCTAGGAGTGAACCCAGTCAGCCGTCCTGTGGGAGTGAAGCCTCACCGAGACTATGCTATTCCAGTAGTTTCCGCCTTCTGCTACTAGAAACCTCTGATGTAAATCCTTTAGACCTTTACGGTCTTGTATTCAAATCTTGTAATTGTCTGGTAATCTGTATCAAGGACGTGTTCACCAGTTTATAAATGATCTTGGGGCTGGGGATGACACAAGGGGTTATTTCTGGAATTTGTTTCTGATAAGCGGCCCCAACACTTTCAGTTACAGTTCTCATATTATTAATCTAAATATTCATGATCCATACAACCAAATCTCAGTGAAATATATTGCAACTAATCCCGTAGCCATGCGCGGGTATCATCTAGTGCACTATAGATGTTTGGGTACTGGTGGTCACAAGATTGTTACGGCTCATGAGAAGTCTAGAGATTTGGCCTAGTAAGTATGATTAGTGGTTGATAAAAGAGTTGCATCATGTACCCTACACCAACTATTCATACATAGTGGAAAAGAAATGAAATGGAGTCTCTTCATAAACTTTGTCCAAGTTGTTATGGTATCGGAACTAATGTTAGTATGAATGAAATTAAGCAATTACTTTCTCGGTTTTAGAAAATAAAGTTCCTTGGTTAAATGGCGTGCTTACTTATTACTATCAGCATTTTGACATGTGATTGAACCAAAGTTTAAAATAGCGGGATATGGCAAATAGCGGGAGCCTCAAAATAGGCTAAATCGGTGCTATAGCCCCGCTAAATGGCACTATATCCCGCTAAAACCACTAAATTGTACGTAGATGCCGTTTAGCGGGACCCTGCTAGAAATGCTATAGCCCGCTATTTAAAACCATGGATTGAACATTCCATTAAAATGTTCCTTGCAGAATTATTGTTCGGTCATGCTAGACAATAGGATACTAAATTATGGTGCAATTAATCTTGTCCCAAAGCGCGATTCAAATATTTAGACCAATTTTTTTCTTAATGCAGGGTCCAAACTCTTGACCAAGGGAACCCATTAATCCTTAGGGGGGATGTGTAGATTAGCTTATTGAGAAAATTCAAACTGCTTTCTTAAAGGAAGAAGCACAATGGAATGTACTGCATGAAGTAAACACTAAAGACACACCAGGTGTTATTATGAAGATTGATTTTGAAAAGACACATGACAAAATAAATTAGCCATGTACAAAGAGATCCAACTAATTTCTTTAAAACTGTGCAATTGACATGATTATGAACGAAATGATTGGAGGCAAGGTAAACATTACGTTGAATGATGGATTCGGACCTATTTTACCACCTATAAAGGGGGAAGATGAGGTGATCCTCTCTCACATTTAGTGTCTAACATTCTTGTTCATGCATTAGCATCATTGGTGAAAAGATCTAAAAGAAATTCATTATAGAAAATCAAATTACATAGGTTATGGGTGAAAGAAAAAGAAGACTGGGCATATACATCCTTTTACAAGTCCCATTGATTACAAAAATTTGAACCTAATGATACACTAATGGTCCTGAATTCAAAATGATAAAAGATTAATGAGGCAAATATATGTTAAATAGTATATATCTCACAAAAATGTATAGGAAAAATGGTGTGTGAAACTGAGATTTAAAATTTGAGAAGGGAGGGCACGTTTGTACCTTTGCCTCGGAGAACAGCAGCATGTAATGCATTTTGTCCATTTGGATGAGAGTAAGAAAGAAGCCCACCGCTCAACTCATAGAGTGTTTTCGCATGTAAATAGAAAATTTTCTTCTCCATTGCAGCTTATGTACCGAGTAGCTGGGCTCTTGGTAATTTGCTTTAGTGACTACCGGAGAGGATATGGAGCCAGTGGCAGGGGCTTGTACATAGCTAGAAAGGCTGGCCAAGAAGGTATCTACCCGACATAGATAGAGCCATGCAGGTCTAGACTTTGAATCGACGCTTGTTCGCCTTAATATCTTTTTCTTTCGTTATTAGACTATATTTTACAATTTTTTAGAACTTTTTTTACTATGTCTATGGCCTATGTGTATCTTGTTTTACGGTCGGGTGTTAAGTTCTATGTAGTTGGGTCCGTGGTTTTTCTACGGTCGAGCTCCATGGCACCCCATGAACAGTAAAATCAAAAAAATAGTAAAAAAATCAAAAAATTCTGAAACTTTGTAGCTTCGATTCTGACCAAATGTTTTAGGTGCTTGCAAAATTTGGTGGCCAAATGACATCTAAGGATCTCTGTACAAAAAAAACAAAGTTTGTGCTCAAAATATGTGCACTGTTTGAGCAGAATTTGTATATTTGTTTGTGTGGAGATCATTTGATGTTATTTGGCCACCAAACTTTCCAAGCTCCTAAAACATTTGCTCATAATCAATGCCACAATGTTTCAGATTTTTTTGATATTTTTTACTGTTTTTTTGATTTTACTGTTCATGGGGTGCCATGGAGCTCCACCTTGGATACAACTTTGTCCCATGGCTTAGCATGACTTGAAACATCTCCACGCTGCTCCTCATGTTCTCCGCGAGGCCGCCCATATCACGCCCGAGCAGCTACATCTTTCTGGCCATCCTCCCCAACGTTGTGATCTATCTAGTGGGCATCATCAACATTTTGAGTTATGAAATGCTTATGTGTGTCCTTCTGCACGGCCCAAATCCGCTATCTTACATGAAAAAAAAACAAAGCCCCAATCATCAGCGGCTCAAAATTGGGTAATTAATCATCGCTACACAGCATTATCGGTTTACATCCGTAAGCTGTATTGGTTTACTGCTATGTTGCAAAAGCAAGCTTGGAGTTGCCTGAGTAAGGGCATCTCTAATCGATCCCCATAACTTAACTACCAAAAAGCCACTCCAAAATTTAAGTCCCAAAAAATTCTGGTTCTTTTGAGACTGCATTCTAACTGATCACTAACAATTTTCTTTTGCTCTTTCTCTCATCCTATTGCATATGTAAACCTCATTTCGACTTCATTTCAACAGCATAATGAATAAAACTTCGATGTTTTGATTGGATAAATTTCAATGACATTTCAAATGTCAATCCACGAAATCAAATTGAGATCACACATGTTCACGAACTGTACCAAAAGCAACAGCGTTGTTCATCTGAAAGCAACAACATATGCAAAGTTCATAAAGAAGAAACGGAAGGCAGCATTGAGCCTAGATCAAGCACCCGCATTGCGACTTGCACTTCCCGGGTACATCGACCTTGGCAAGGATGATGGTTGTTTTGGCGCTTCCAAGATCTCACTCTTGAGGGGAAGTAGTTTCACCGAATTCTCGTGCTGCGCGTATTGTATTTTGGGTTGTATTTACCTACATACGTGCGGTGCCAGGGGCCCGTGCCTGGGGACCGACATCCCTAGATGTGCCACCCCCTATTTCCTTAGTGGGGGTTGTATTCTACAAGGAAAGCCAATCCAACTTGGAGGAGAAGAAAAGGAGAGACGCATCCGAGAAGGACTCCAACCTCTTTAACCCTATATAAGGTGGCCAAGACCCTGTAAGGAGGGACAAATTCTACACAAGCTACCATGGGAGATCTAACGAAGCCATAGTTTATACATCATAGACAAATCGATCTAGACAACCCGTCTAGATAGCTCACCATATCTCTAGTGAGTCGCCTATGAACTCGCCAAGACCACCATTGTAATCCCTCCTTGTACCTTGTCTCGGTATGTATAATCCCATATAAGCATGAGTAGGGCTATTACTCGCATCACAGGACCCGAACCTGGGTAAACTATGTGTCCCGTGTTCATCCGATGACCCAAAGTGACGACCCACTGTCACACAAATCCACATACGTTCACCGTATTGTTGTTAGGTACTTTGTCAAACACCGTCGACACTCACGATGAGCTTGCTCCAAATATTGTTTTGCCGTCTCATCCAGTTGTGAAACATCAATGAGCACGAGCGCTTGCTCTAGCTCCTTCCTCTTGTTTGTCTCTGCCTCGGTGGTGATCCTCAACCTATCCTCCTCAAGGGCAAGCCTCTTCTCCTCGGTCGCCGCCTTCCTCTCCTTGATAGCTGCCATCACCTTCAACATCTCCTCCTCCAGCTGTGTGAAATCCATGCACCTTGCCATCTTCTATGCCTTCTATTCGGCTGCCAACTGCTTCTTTGCCTCTATCATTTCTTTGATCTCCTCCTTGTACGTGCCAACCACTACACCACCATTCTTCTTCTTCTCCTTTGACTTTTTTCGGCCATCCGACATAGTGGTAGGATTGGGACTTTTTCCCCTCTCCTCACCTTCCTCATCTTCAGCGTTGGTAGAAGAAGTTCTCACCCTTGCACTCTTTTGTGTTGTCTCCCAATTCCTTATTGCCCATTTCCTATTATTTTGGAGAATTTTCCAAGGATGATGCAAAGTGAAGGCCTTCCCACCATTCTTCTTGTTCTTTTCCTTGAAAAGTGCTTGGATGTAGGTCTCATTCTCATTGAGTGGCACACCACTTGGTGGCATTTTGTCCACTTGCTCAACACAATCCGCCCACCAGTTGCATTGATCTCGAATCGCGGCCCAACAGTGCGAGAGTGAACATTTTGTTCGGTGGAATCACCCTTCATCATGCGGCGATAGTACTCCTCAATCCGTCTCCAAAGCATTTCTTTGCTTTGATTTGTGCCCACCGCTGCATCAAGAGACACATTCATCCATGAATAGCACAATGTTATGTCCTCCTCCATATTGTAATTGCTCATTCTTCCCATCTTGTTCTTCACGGTTTGGCTCAGGATCTCAACGACATCTTCCTCCTCTTGTTGCATTGCCGATCCCTCCATCTCGAAGTTGAGATCGTCAATGTCAATATGCCATCTGGCGCCGTATCATTCGAACTTGACATGAACTCATCTACTGTCAAATCACGTTGCACACTATGTGCAAGTGCACAAATTATGTAGACCTCAACAGTAACATAGCTTGGACAAGGGAAGACGAAGAAGAAAATTTACCTTGAAGGAATTTCCTCGACCACTTGGTGCACGCCCGTGCCTATGTCGGATCCGCCGGGATTGGAGGCCATGGTAGGCATAAAGGGGGGAAGAGGAGTCGGCGTAGTGGTAACTACAGGTGGGATCAGTGGCTCCGGGTTCGTGTCCTTCCCTCTCCCCACCGGTTTCTTCTTCTTTAGTGGCTTCATGGTTGTCCCATCCTTGAGAATGGCTGGGCTGCGCCTCCTCTTGTTTGCCATGTCTGCCAGAATAGGAGGCCGGTCCTTGGCGGTAGAGGTCGTGGGCACGTTGACGGCGGGAGCGGTGGGCAGGAGGATGCTGCCCAGTTGGTGTCGCTTGGTAATGGCCCCGTCCATGGGTGCCGCTTTTTCCACTGTCATCGGAGTAGGGGCAGGCGAACCGGTGCTGGGAGTCGCGGGGGAGGCTTCGGACTCCATTCCTGGCGGCGGGGTGGATGGAGCACGGCGGCCGACGGCGGGACGGCGGGAGGCGAGCAGTTGGCCCTGAAAATTCCTTATCGCTCTTTTTGGTGGGATTGGGAAGGGTATTGGCGTGCCTGCCTTTGGCTCAATATTTCAGACCGAGGGGGTATTTTTTGGTGCGCCTCGATTTTTTTGGGTCTAAATTGGTCGGGGTTGATAGAAGACCCCCTGCATTTCATTTCTCAGTTGACAAATTTGACGGAATTGTTTTTTACCAATGCATACAATGGACGGCAGCTGGAATTTCTCAATGGCTGGTTACCCAACCTGAAGATTCTTCAGTTACGAGACCTTCCTCATCTGGAGCGGCTAGACATAGAGCAAGGTGCTATGGCGACTCTGGAAAAATTACTCCTAGCCAACCTCAACAGCATGAAGGAAATCCCATCTGGTATTCAGTTCCTTGTGACCCTCCAGCATCTATACTTCCTGGAAATCAGTCCAGACTTTTTAATGTTACTGCAGCAATGTCTTACAAAAGGCGGTATCCACCCGTTTCGGTATTCTCTGCGAGCTTGACTGATGTTTTCTGATCCACAAAATGTGTATGTAAGTAATTCAGCTGCATGCCAAAGATTATTTGCACTAGTGCCTCTCGTTCCCTCGTGCATTTTAATTACTAGCTTAACATGTGTTGGCACTGAGTTGTTTGCTACATAATGTAGGCCGCTGGAGTGAAGCAAGCAAGCAAGCAAAATGTCTTCAGCTGAAGTTCAAAGACTCCTGCAACCAGCTCTTGTCAAAGATCCGACGACTACTGGTACCTGCATCACATGTTCCACCGTCCTGCTACTTCGTGTTCGCAAAATTACAGCTAAGAACTACTCCCTCCGTTACTATATATAAGTATTTTAAGAGATATGGACTACATACGAATGTATATTGACATACTTTAGAGTGTAGATTCACTCATTTTGAGTCCATAGTGGAATCTCTAGAAAGACTTGTATTTAGGAATGGAGGAAGTAGTATTACTACTGCGCTACTAGCATACCTCTTGCATGCGATGTGTGCTTTACAATATGGCTTTGTAACAACATGACACTTATTGTCATCAAGACTGCTGTTGGGTTGTGGTTTGATCTTTCTCTGACCTTACTTTCACATTGCTCCGTTCAATAACCTACTACTGTTCGGTGTGTTTGGGGTCTTTGTACTGTAACATTTTCGCGTATATATTTCAGTTGTATTGAGTGTAAAATAATTGAAAACATTTGATGACCTACATACCACTATGGTTTGCAATTTCATAATGCTCGGACCATCGGCCCCGACGGAAACCCTGGCCTCTCTGTGAGCCCTGGTCTGGATGTCTGCCCTCCGTCATTGCCGCGTTCCCCTAGGGCGGTATGCTATATCCGCTTGCCTGGGACCCCCCATGCTCCGACCTTGGGGTCCCCGGCAATGATGCCCGCCTCTCCACTGCCGTCGGGTGTGGGGCTGGCCGCGGTCGACCCCACCCTCTCCGCGCCTGGACACAGTGCCCGGTCGTTCTCCTCTCCATCGGTGGCGGCCAGGCAGAACGCTCGCCTCTCCAGCTCTAGAGCAATGTTGGACAGTAGGATCCCGACCAGCACGGAGAAGGCGACCATGCGTGCGGCAGCTCGCGACCTTTCCCCAGGTACGACCACTCCCGACCCAAGTTCATCCTGCCCTGGTTCCTGCTTTGCGATCCTAGGTTCTGTTCCGCTTGATCAGCTTGAAGATGTAGCGTCCGACTGTGACATTGTTTTTTGCGGTGAGAAGGGTCCTCGTCTTGAGCAGATCTCGGCTATTTGTGCCAAGGAGCGACTTGACGGGGCTCTGGCCGAGGCTCGCGCTCGTGTGGAGCGGCGTCCTGAGGACACTAGAATCCCCATCATCCCTGGGCAAGGTGGGACTCAGGTGAACTCCGCCTCCGAAGACCCTGGACATAGAGAGCCCAGGGTCGAGGACCGGCCGGGTAGCCTGAGCCTACCGCCTGCCCTTGTGTTAGCCCTGCATCAGGCAGGGTACCACGGGGCAGACCTCCCACGCGCCTACACCCTACTGAACAGAGGGTGGAGGCTTGTGGCATTAGTGTCGGTCTTCCTGCCCGGAACTACGAAGCCACGGCTGCCCCTATTAGGAAGGGGCGGCGCGGCCGCCCATCCAAGCGAGTCCCCTGGTCTGCTAAGGGCGGTCGGGCTAGCTCCCCCCCCCCTGAGGGGCCTTCTAGTTCCCCGAAAATGGTTCCATCATGAAGCTCCTATGTTGGAACATAAGGGGCTTCAGGCACCTGGGCCGGAAGCGACAGTTGGTTGAGTACATTAGACAAGAAAGCATCAATATTGTGGGTCTTCAGGAGACAATCCGCCGGGACTTCTCCATCCAGGAACTCCAGGGGCTCTCCCACCACTCGTTCGCTTGGCAGTGGCTGCCCTCAGCGGGCCTATCAGGGGGCATCCTGTTGGGGGTCAGGAAGGATGTCTTCACGGTCGAGGACATGGACCGGGGAGAGTTCTTCCTTAGTATGTTCATCACGGACCGGCGTGTGAACCTCAGTTGGGATGTGATCATCGTCTATGGTCCGGCCGATCATAGTAGGTCAGCGGACTTCCTAGCCGATCTCAAGGACAAAGTCGAGCGATGCAATACCCCCGTTGTGGTGGTCAGGGACTTTAACCTTATTAGGCTTGAGTCTTATACGAGCTCCCCCAATGTGGACCGGTTGCGCATGCCCATTTTTAATGACTGCATTGTCGACCTGGCTCTATGGGAGATTGCCCGCGTAGGGTCCAGATTCAAGTGGACCAATAAGCAAGGGAACCCCGTCCAAAGTGTTCTGGATCGGTTCCTAGTATCGGTACAATGGGAGCTCATGTTCCTGCTGTGCTCACTTCGGGCGGACACATGCATTGGCTCCGACCATGTCCCATTGCTTTTCTCATCAGGGGACGATGCACCACCTAGGACGAGATGTTTCCACTTTGAACCTGCTTGGACGATACAGCCAAGGTTCCCCGATCTGGTGCGAGACCGTTGGGTAGATACCGCAGCCTCCCCACCTAGAGCCTTCCGTGCTACTGATATTTGGCACCATTGCTCGAAGCTTACCCACCAGTTCATGCGGTGATGGGGGGGGGGGGGGCAATCTAGGTGTGGATACTAGAGCGCGTAAAGAGGAGCTTCTTCTCCAGATCAAGGACCTCGATATGGTGGCTGACTCATCTGGCCTCTCGGCAGACGAATGGCTGAGGAGGTACGCCCTCGAGGCGTCGCTCTTGGAGATTTACAAGGGTGAGGAACTATTCTAGCAACGCATGGGAGGCTTGAAGTGGCTTCTCCAGGGCGATGCCAACACCGCATACTTCCAGGCGATCGTGAATGGGCGTCACCAGAGAGGCGCTATTATGTGTCTCTAGGAGGGTGACAACCTCTTGGAACAGCCTGATGAGATCCGGACCCACATATACTCCTCTACAAGGAGCTTTTCTCAGCTTCACCCCGCAATGGGGTGTCGCTGGCCGAGGACTTTTGGTCCCCTGATGACAGGGTTTCGGAGGAGGAAAACACGGATATAACCCTCCCGTTTTCGGAGGAGGAGGTGAGCAGGGTTATCTCCTCTATGAAGGCGGGCTCGGCCCCGGGCCCCGACGGGCTTCCTGTGGTTTTCTTCCAGAAATTCTGGCACGCCATTAAACCGGTGAACATGCCGATGTTCCATGATTCTACATTGGGACCTTTGACATGTCCCGGATTAACTATGGCGTGATTCCCTGATCCCCAAAATAGTTGGGGCGACGGATATTAGGCAGTTTAGGCCTGTCACGGTGATCAATGTGCTCGAGCGCATATTCTCAAAAGTCTGCGCCACGCGGTTGGCCCCGGTGACGGAGAGGCTCGATCACCCACTTCAGACCGCCTTCCTGAAGGGGTGTCGGATCCATGATGGGATCCTGGCCCTCCAGGAGATCGTTCATGAGGTACACTTGCGTGGCCATAAGGGCGTCTTCCTCAAGTTGGACTTCCAGAAGGCTTATAACCGTCTGGATTGATCCTTCCTGAGGTTGATACTACAGCGCCGAGGCTTTGATGACAGATGGTGCTCCTGGATCATGCAGTTGGTATAGTCTAGCCAGACGGCCATTAACATTAATGGCGAGGTGGGACTCTATTTCTCCTCCTCGGCTGGTGTGAAGGAAGGGGACCCGATCTCGCCCCTTCTCTTCAACCGCTGGTTGATGCCTTGGATTGTATTCTAGACAAAGCCCGGTTGACAGGTCATCTTACTAGGGTGGTTGGCCACCTCATCCCTGGTGGAGGGGTTACACACCTCCAATATGCGGATGATACCATGATCATGGTCGAGGGGTCAAACCTCGACTTAGTCAATCTAAAATTCCTTCTCTTGTGCTTGAAAACGATGTCGGGCCTCAAGATCAACTTTTACAAAAGCGAGGTGTTTGTCCTTGGATACTCGCAATAGGACCAGCTTCGGATTGCGGATAATCTTAACAATAAGCTCTCGGTGTTCCCTGTTGGGGAACGTTGCATGGGAAACAAAAAAATTCCTTAGCACACGCAAGATCTATCCATGGTAATGAGCATCTACGAGAGGGAGAGTGGATCTACGTACCCTTGTCGATCGCTATGCGGGAAGCGTTAAGAAACGCGGTTGATGTAGTCGAACGTCTTCGCGATCCAAATCGCTAGCCGTCCCGCGATACAATCACGATCTAGCGCCGAACGGACGGCACCTCTGCGTTCAGCACACGTACAGCTCGATGACGATCTCCGCCTTCTTGATCCAGCAAGAGGGGGCGGAGAGGTGGATGAGATCTCCAGCAGCACGACGGCGTGGTGGTGGTGGTGGTGGAGTTATCCCGGCAGGGCTTCGCCTAAGCACTACCGGAATCTATTTGATGGAGGAACTAGAGAATAGAGAACTAGCACGTGGCCATGTGTTTTCGGGCTCTATTCCTCTAGTATATATAGGAGGGAGAGGGAGGAGCAAGCCTCCATAGGGTTTCCCCTAGGGGTCGGCCGAACCAGGGCAAGGAGGAGTCCAATCCACTTCCTACTACGAAGTTGATTCATATTAGGAAGGAGTCCTACTCCTTCCTATCTCCACCTTTTTTCCTCTTGGGAATATGGGCCCTTATGGGGTCGGTTCTCCACCCCATTAGGGGCTGGTGCGCCACCTCTTGGGCCCATGTGGCCCCCGGGGTGGGTGGGCCCCACCCGGTGGACTCCCGGAACCCATTCGTCACTCCCGGTACACTACCGGAAATACCCGAAACTTTTTCGGAACCCAAATACCACTTTCCTATGTAAAAATCTTTACCTCCGGACCATTCCGGAGCTCCTCGTGATGTCCGGGATCTCATCCGGGACTCCGAACAACCTTCGGTCACCAACACATATATCTCAATACTACCGAAACGTCACCGAATGTTAAGTGTGCACACCCTGCGGGTTCGAGAACTATGTAGACATGACCGAGACACTTCTACGGTCAATAACCAATAGCGGGACCTGGATGCCCATATTGGTTCCTACATATTCTACGAAGATCTTTATCGGTTGAACCTCTATGTCAAGGATTCAGTTAATCCCGTATGATGTTCCCTTTGTTTATCGGTATGTTACTTGCCCGAGATTCGATCGTCGGTATCTCTATACCTAGTTCAATCTCGTTACCGGCAAGTCTCTTTACTCGTTCCGTAATACAAGATCCTGTGGCTAACTCTTTAGTCACTTTGCTTGCAAGGCTTATTGTGATGTTGTATTACCGAGTGGGCCCTGAGATACCTCTTCGTCAAACGGGGTAACAAATCCCAGTCTTGATCCATGCCCACTCAACAGACACCCTCGGAGATACCTGTAGAGCATCTTTATAGTCACCCAGTTACGTTGCGACGTTTGATACACACAAGGAATTCCTCCGGTGTCAGTGAGTTGCATGATCTCATGGTCAAAGGAACAGATACTTTGACATGCAGAAACAATAGCAATAAACTGACACGATCATATGCTACGTTCATAGTTTGGGTCCTGTCCATCACATCATTCTCCTAATGATGTGATCCCATTTATCAAATGACAGCTCATGTCTATGGCCAGAAAACCTTGACCATCTTTGATCAACGAGCTAGTCTATTTGAGGCATACTAGGGACACAGTGTTGTCTATGTACCCGCACATGTATTTGAGTTTCCAATCAATACAATTATAGCATGGATAATAAACGATTATCGTGAACAAGGAAATATAATAATAACCATTTTATTATTGCCTCTAGGGCATATTTCCAAGAGTCTCCCACTTGCACTAGAGTCAATAATCTAGCTCACATCGCTATGTGATTTACATTGTTATGAATCTAGCTGACACCCAATGAGTTCTGGGGTTCGATCATGTTTTGCATGTGAGAGAGGTTTTAGTCAACGGTCTACAACATTCAGATCCGTGTGTTCTTTGCAAATCTATATGTCATACTTCAGATGCTACCACGCTCCACTTGGAGCTATTCCAAATGGTTGCTCCCTTATACGTATCCGGATTGCTACTCAGAGTCATCCGGATTGGTGTCAAAGCTTGCATCGACGTAACCCTTTATGACGAACTCTTTATCTCCACCATAATCGAGAAACATTTCCTTAGTCCTCTAGTTACTAAGAATAATTTTGACCGTTGTCCAGTGATCCACTCCTGGACTACTCTTGTACCCCTTGACAGACTCATGGCAAGGCACACACCAGGTGCGGTACACAGCATGGCATACTATACAGAGCCTATGGATAAGGCATAGGGGACGACCTTCGTCCTTTCTCTTTCTTCTGTCGTGGTCGAGCTTTGAGTCTCACTCAACTCCACACCTTACAAATCAGGCAAGAACTCTTTCTTTGACTCATCCATTTTGAACTCTTTCAAAATCTTGTCAAGGTATGTACTCATTGAAAGTCTTATCAGACGTCTTGATCTATCTCTATAGATCCTGATGCCCAATATTTAAGTAGCTTCATTCCGGGTTTTCATTTGAAAAACTCCTTTCAAACAACCGTTTATGCTTTCCAGAAATTCTACATCATTTCCGATCAACAATATGTCATCCACATATACTTATCAGAAATTCTATAGTGCTCCCACTCACTTTATTGTAAATACAAGTTTCTCATAAACTTTGTATAGACCCAAAAACTTTGATCACCTCATCAAAGCGTATATTCCAACTCCGAGATGCTTGATCCAGTCCATAGAAGGATCGCTGGAGCTTGCATACATTTTAGCATCCTTAGGACTGAAAAAACCTTCCGATTGTATCACATACAACCTTTCCTCAAGGAAACCGTTAAGTAAACGATGTTTTGACATCCATCTGCCAGATTTCATAATCGAAAAATGCAACAACTGCTAACATAATTCCAACAGACTTTTAGCATCGCTACGGGTGAGAAAGTCTCATCGTAGTCAACTCCTTGAACTTGTCGGAAACTTCTTTGTGCCAAGTCGAGCTTTATAAATGGTGAAATTTACCATCAGCGCATGTCTTCTTATTAAAGGTCCATTTGTACTCAACGGCCTCCCGTTTAACGGGCAAGTCTACCAAAGTCCTTAGTTGGTTTTCATACATGGATCCTTTCTCGGATTTCATGGCTCCTAGCCATTTATTGGATTCCGGGCCCACCATCGCTTCTTCATAGCTCATAGGTTCACTGTTGTCTAACAACATGACCTCCAAGACAGGATTGACGTACCACTCAGGGGCGGTACGAGTTTTTGTCAACCTACGAGGTTCGGTAGTAACTTGATCCGAAGCTTCATGATCATCATCATTTGCTTCCTCTTCACCTGGTGTAGGCGTCGCAGAAACATCTTTCTGCGTCGTGCTACTATCCAACTGAAGTGACGGTTCAACAACCTCATCAAGTTCTACTTTGCTCCCACTCAATTCTTTTAAGAGAAACTTTTTCTCGAGAAAGGACCCGTTTTAAGCAACAAACACTTTGCCCTTGGATCTGAGATAGAAGGTATACCCAACTATTTCCTTAGGGTATCTTATGAAGATGCACTTTTCCGCTCTGGGTTCGAGTTTATCAGTCATAAGCGTCGCATTCCCAAACTCTGAGAAATGATAGCTTAGGTTTCTGCCAAACCAAATTTCATACGGTGTCATCTCAACGGACTTAGATGGTGCCCTTATTTTAAAGTGAATGTATTTGTCTCTAATGCATAACCCCAAAACGATAGTGGCAAAACGATAAGAGACATCATAGTACGCACCATATCCAATAGAGCACGACTACGACGTTCGGACACACCATCACACTATGGTATTCCAGGTGGCGTGAGTTGTGAAACAATTTCCACATTGTCTTAAGTTGCATACCAAACTCGTAACTCAGATATTTACCTCCACGATCATATCGTAGACATTTTATCTTCTTGTCACGATGATCTCAAACTTCACTCTGAATTTGTTTGAACTTTTCAAACGTTTCAGACTTGTGTTTCATTAAATAAATATCCCCATATCTACTAAAATCATCAGTGAAGGTAAGAAAATAGCGATATCGACCGCACGCTTCAACACTCATTGGACCGCTACATCAACATGTATCATTTCCAATAAGTCACTTGCCCGCTCCATCATATCGGAAAACGGGGTCTTAGTCATCTTGCCCAAGAGGCATGGTCCGCATGTCTCAACCGATTCGAAATCGAGTGAGTCAAAAGATCCATCTAAGGGAGTCCTGGTTTAGGGGGTCCTCGGGAGGCCGACCTATTTCCTATGGGCCGGACTGTATGGGCCGTTCGCCGGACACTGGATGAATTGAAGACCTCATCTCCAAGAAAGAAGCTTCGAGAATCGTGGCTTGTCCTCCACGTTTGGAGTAGTGAATAGGCATGTTTATCCCTTCGACGTGTAACCGACCATGTATAATCCCTAGGTACCCTCGGCGTCTATATAAGCCGGAGGGTTTTAGGTTGTAGGCCAACAGAACTCATCTAGGGTTTTAGTCATACGATCTTGTGGTAGATCAACTCTGTAATCCCCACACAATCAATATAATCAAGCAGGACGTAGAGTATTACCTCCATCGATCCTAGTCTCACAGCTCGGGACCCCCTACCCGAGATCCACCGGTTTTGACACCAACATTGGTGCTTTCATTGAGAGTTCCGCTGTGATCGCCGGAAGGAATCGATGGATCGCCTTCTTATCAACGGCGAGATCTGTGCCCAGGGAATTCTCGTCCCGGGTCAGATCCGCGTGAGCAGCGACATCTCGTCGCGCACTTACCCGATCGGCCATCTAGGCCAGATCGGACACTTTCCCCCCGACCAAGGGATCAGGTTTGGAACCCTAGAGTTCTCAGCTGATTCCCGGGGAGAACTCGTACTGATGGAATCCTTGATCCCTACGGAGAGGCCCGCAGATCCCGATGCCTCGGCGCTGAAGACATCGGGCCTTGTCTCCGGAGATGAAATTGCTGTCTCCGGACCGTCTGGGCCACCCGGTCCGGTCGTCACTACCGGATCTACCATGGTTGAACAAAATCCGAACACACTTTCGCGCAACTCTGGAACTGCGACACCGCACGCCGACCCCACTCGCTTCAGCGACACGCATCCCACCATCGCCTCGTTTCTCAACGAGTTGTTTGATCGGATGGAGATTATGCGAATGGCTGATGACCAGACCCCGGTCTATGACCGGCTCGGGCTTAAACCCGACCATAGGGAGATTCAATTCCCCACGGTCACCCACCTTGTCGCCACCATCGAGTGTCCGGCGGAGGGCTCGACTTCCCAGCTATCGGAATTAAGAACGGTTTATACTCCAATCTCCGATCACCGAGACCCTGCTTGCAACCCGGACTCTGGCTTTCGTTCCGGAGATAGTCCGGTGTCGATCCCTGTTCTATCGCACAGTTCGGAATCCTTGATCCCGAACTCTCACCGTGGCGTGGAGTCAAACCTTCTCCCACCCACCTCCCAAGTAGATGACTCGAGCATCGCAACAGAGCCCAAGTTTTCGGACTTACCGGACATTGTGCATTTATCAAGGGAGTCGGTCCATCATTACTGGGCCAGACTACTACTCGCCCGAAACAAAATACGGGGCCTTAGTGATCAAGATATAATGGCAACCTTCAAACGTAACTGCCACGACAAGGGGATCCTAAATGCCCTGGCGCAGCACCACATCATTGACTTTGCCGAGCTGTCAAGCTTGGTACAGAAGTATTGTGCCATGGAAAGTGCTTGGCAAGCTGAGCGGCTATTTTCGGAACCAACCTCTACCGAATACCCTAGAGGAGATCGGCACAAGAGGATACCTCCAAACCGGCCAGCCAAACCCGAGCCCGCAAAAAAGAGGAACAGGCCCCTTCCAGGGGCCAGTACTGTCCTGGATGGACTACTGGACAAACCCTGCCCTATACACTCTGTTTTGCTGAACACAGCTCCGACTCACAGCCTTAGAACTTGCTGGGTCGTCAGGCAGATCGCAAAAAGTGGTGAAGCCATTCTTGAGGAATCACCGTCTAACTGGCGCTCTACAACCCCATCGGAATATAACACCGAAGTCCTGACGATCTACGAAACATTCCCGTCAAGGAACAGGAGGAAAAGAGCTCTTTAAGAACTTGAACAGGTATATCACGTGGCAGCAACAAGTGCATGGGCAGATATACCCATTACCTTCGGAGATGTTGACCGACCAGCCATTCTTCCCGGTCATTCATCGGCCGCGCTAGTCCTGAACCCCATCATTGATGGCTTCAGATTACATAAGGTGCTAATGGACGGCGGAAGTGGGTTAAACCTAATCTACGAGGATACTCTAGAAAAAATGCAGTTTGACCGATCTCACGTCGAGCATAGCAGCACAACTTTCTGAGGAATAATCCTGGGGAGGGAGGCGCGCTGTTCAGGATGTATCACCCTGTACGTAGTGTTCGGCACGCCCGATAACTACCGATCTGAAGAACTTCTCTTCCACATCGTGCCCTTCCCCAGTGGCTACCACGCCCTGTTGGGACGTGACGCCTTCGCAAAATTCCAGGCTATACCGCATTACGGGTATATGAAACTTAAGATGCCAGGACCAAACGGAGTAATCACAGCTGCTAGTGACCCGAATATAGCCCTACGGGCCAAAAACAAAACAGCGGCGCTTCCCCTCGAGGCTCTAGCTGAGACCTTTGCTGCAGAGGAGCTGACCGCACTTCAGTCAACAGTGGACAAAGACGACGTGACCCTCAGCAAGAGGCCCAAATCAACATCCTTTAAGCCGGCAAAGGAAACCATTAAATTTAGGTACACCCGACGGACCCTAACAAGACAGCGTCCATCGGAGCTCAGTTCGATCCCGTAGTGGACGAAGCACTGCGAGCTTTCTTACAAGAAAATTGGGACATCTTTGCCTGGCACCCTTCCGATATGCCCGGCATCCCACGACGGCTGGCAGAACATAGTCTGAACATCATCGCAGGCTTTAAGCCCGTAAAACAGACTCTGCGCCGCTTCTCCGAGCCCAAACGACAAGCTATGGGTGAAGAACTGGCTAAATTGCTAGAGGCCGGGTTCATTCGGGACATTAAGCACCCCGAATGGTTGGCAAACCTGGTTATGGTACCAAAGAAAGATAAATCATGGCGGCTATGTGTCGACTTTAAAGACCTCAACAAGGCCTTCCCCAAGGACCCTTTCCCTCTACCACGAATAGACCAGATTATTGATGCCACAGCCGGACACGACTCGCTGTGTTTCCTCGATGCTTATTCCGGGTACCATCAGATTAAAATGAAGGAATCCTATCAAGCGGCAACCGCATTCATCACCCCTTATGGGCCGTTTTGCTTCAACACAATGCCTTTCGGGCTAAAGAACGCTGGGGCTACATACCAGCGCATGATCCAGACCTGTCTCGAAAAACAGGTTGGCAAAACAGTCGAGGCGTACGTGGACGATGTGGTCATTAAAACCAAAGACGTTAGCAATCTGATCGACGACTTAAGGCAAACCTTCGACAGCCTACGCGAATACGATATTCGGCTCAATCCAGAGAAGTGTGTATTCGGCATTCCCGCTGGTAAATTGCTCGGATTCATCATTTCACATAGAGGAATAGAAGCGAATCCGGCAAAGATCCGCGCCTTATCCGAACTTGCTAAGCATGTCCAAAGATTGGCGGGCTGCGTGGCAGCATTAAGTCGCTTTATCTCCCGCCTCGGTGAAAAAGCTTTACCACTGTATAAGTTGCTGAAACGGACCAAGAATTTCGAATGGAACGACGAAGCAATGGCTGTGTTAGAAGAAATCAAGACACTCCTGGCAAGTAACCCCATACTCACAGCACCAGGCGCTGGTGAGCCCATGTTATTATACATATCGGCCACCAACCAAGTCGTTAGCGCGGTGCTCGTCGTCGAACGAGAGGAGGAGGGACACAAATTCCATATACAGAAGCCGATCTACTACATGTCAGAAGTACTAACGCAATGCAAGTCCAGATACCCGCACTATCAGAAGATAGCCTATACAGTTTTTATGGCATCACGGAAGCTAAGACACTACTTCCAAGAGTGTTCGGTTACGGTAGCATCCGAAGTCCCCTTGAATGATATAATCAATAACAGGGACACCACCGGCCGCATAGCCAAATGGGCGATCGAGCTCCTTCCTTTCGAGATTACCTACAAACCACGCCGAGCTATTAAATCTCAGGTATTGGCAGATTTCCTCGCCGAATGGACAGAAGCCGAACTCCCCAGAGAATATAGTACATACTCCCATTGGACGATGTACTTTGATGGATCCAAAACTTTGGCCGGACTGGGGGCTGGAGTTGTTCTCACATCCCCCACAGGTGACAACGTTCGATACGTGTTACAGATCATGTATGCCGACTCCAACAATGCAGCCGAATACGAAGCCCTCTTGCACGGTCTTCGGATGGCAGCTTCAATGGGCATACAGCGGCTGGAGGTACGGGGAGATTCCAATCTGGCCATCTCTCAAGTCAACGGTGAGTTTGATGCTAAGAATCTGAAGATGGCGGCATATAGAAACGCTGTCCTCAAGATATCCGCACGGTTCGAGGGGCTGGAATTTCACCACGTCGCTAGAGACGACAACCAAGCTGCCGATATACTGGCTCGAATAGGAGCCAAACGTGATCCTGTCCCACCAAACACTTTTCTGGAACAGCTCTTTAAGAAATCTGTGGTTTGGCCAGATCAAGAGGACGCCGATCCATCCAGTGCAAACAAGGTTGTTCCCCCTGTAAACGAACCAGACGATCAAATCTCCGGCGGCTCCGTCATGGACGAAACGCCCTCGGCTCACGAGGTCATGGCAGTAATCGCGCCATGGACCGAGCCCTTCCTCGCCTACCTCCGTCGCAAAGAACTCCCCGACGATCAGACGGAGGCGCGACGCATAGTCCGGTGCTCCAAAGCCTTCAAGGTACACGAAGGAGAGCTATACAAGAAGAGCACCACCGGAGTACTACAGCGGTGCATATCCGAGGAAGAAGGGCGGCAGCTATTAGCCGAAGTCCACGCAGGGATGGGCGGTCATCACGCCGCAGCAAGAGCCTTAGTAAGCAAGGCCTTCCGGGCTGGGTTCTTTTGGCCTACAGCTCGGGCGGACGCCCAGTCACTTGTCAAATATTGCGTGGGGTATCAACTTTTCGCAAACCAAAGTCACATGCCCCCAACAGCTCTTCGGACTATTCCGATCACTTGGCCCTTCGCGGTCTGGGGGCTGGACATGGTCGGACCACTTAAAGGGGGGACCAAGAAAAATAAATACTTACTGGTCATGGTCGACAAATTCACCAAATGGATAGAGGCCAAACCTGTTAAATCAGCCAAATCCGGACCAGTAATCGACTTTATATCCGGCGTGGTACACCGTTACGGTGTCCCACACAGTATAATAACTGATAACGGATCCAATTTCACGGCCCAGGAGGTCAAAGACTGGTGCGCAAAGATGGGCATCAAGCTCGATTACGCATCGGTTTATCACCCGCAGACCAATGGACAAGTCAAACGAGCAAACGGCCTCATAATGAGCGGCATCAAGCCACGTTTGGTCCGGTCTCTTCAAGAGTCCGATTGTCAGTGGGTAGAGGAGCTCGACTCCGTTCTATGGGGCTTGCGCACCACCCCGAACAGATCAACGGGATACACACCGTTCTTCATGGTCTACGGGGCCGAAGTGGTCCTTCCTTGTGATATCATTCACGACGCACCAAGAGTGCGCATGTACGAGGAAAGAGAGGCCGAGTTAGATCGGCAGGACGACTTGGACGCCTTGGAAGAGGAGCGTGACATAGCTCGGGCCCGTTCTACTTTTTATCAGCAGCAGGCCCGGCGTTACCAGAGCAGGGAGGTCAGGGCACAAGCATACAACGTGGGCGAACTAGTCTTACGACTACCGGAGAAGCAGAAGCATAAACTCAAGCCCAAATGGGAAGGCCCCTTCATCATCGACGAGGTACTCACAGGAGGAGCTTACCGTCTTCAGAACCCGTAGGATAACCGCCTTGAACCAAACCCATGGAACGCAGCTCGTCTTCGGCGCTTCTACGGTTAGACCGGTGTTGTCATACTTTTTACCTTTCTCCTTTCTTTCTTTTCATTGTTATTTCTTCTCCCTCCCACCATGACTTCTGGCAGGGTTGATTTCTTTTTCTTCCCAACTCTATGTTCGGTTCAACCGATCTTGTACTAATGATTTTTCGGCCTACACCTTTAAGTGTTAAATCCGAACATAGTACCCGGGGGCTTCCTTTCCGAAGCCAATGCTTTTATGTTATAAGCACTTGTGCACATTTCTTGTGTACGCATACTTTCCTTGTCATTCTTTACGCCATCTTATGCATCAATTAGAACTAAGAATTTGCCAAGCTGGGTTGCCTTGCTCCTGTGCTTACCCTCTACGTTCCCGATTGTTCGGCCAGAGGGTAAAGGGAGCACCTCTGCGATTGTTACGACCGGGTCATCCGGATATGTACCTCAGATGGGTGAAGCCAAAAGCTAGCTATCTTCAGTAGATAATTGATCGGCTACGACGGATTCAATTATGGCCGTTTATGACCATTATTCGGGCTTTTTTCACACAAGCCCTTGGCCGCACACTATCAATATACGGCCTTTTCTCCTACGATTTACGTCGCACCCCTGAAGGAAGGTATCGATAGAGTTACTATTTTCTTCATAAGATGTTTCTTACGCTAAGCAGTAATATAACATATCTCCCTGTGTGCTTTCTGTCTGTTCGCACCACATTGCCGGATTGCCTAGTTACCCGAACATAGTTCCCTCCCCGTCGGGTGATAACTTATAAGGAACACTCCCAAGCTCTTAGCACGCGAGGTTAAAGCCGATGGCCGGTTAAGACAAAGTTCACAACACAGACGGAGTAATTTTTTGATTATAAAAGTACATAGCTACATATGATCATACATTTGGCTGCTGATCGAGATTATCGATTATGGTGTCCAGGGAGCAGTCTTGTTGTGAGAGACGGGCGGCAGGCATCACCTGGTCGTATACCAGGTGAAGCGGCACTTCTTGTCCATTTGCCCCCACTGGTCCAACCTGAGCCATACGCTCGGGGTCAAGTCCGGTATAGCGGGTCTTGATCATCGCCCACGCCTCTCGTGCTCCCTCCCGGCAAGCCGATGTCTTCCACAGCTCGAGCCTTGCTCGGGCTCCCTTGAAGCGATCGATTAGTTCGGTCATCCTCTCCGGAGGTTGCTCGGCAGGCCATAGTGCCTTCACCATGCTTTTCATGGCCTTTCGAGCCCGCTCATGAAGGGCGGACAGCTCCTTCAACAGATTCCCCTGGTAGGATCCGATTTCCTCTTCGGGTCGCCCGGACAATAGACCTGCATATGAGTCACGGCATGCGTATCACACCTCGCTTATAAGAGATACTTTCCGATGTTAAAATCACACTTACCGAACATGCCTCTCTGTAGATTCTGGTTTTCTCCTTGGGCCTGGGCCAATTGAGCCTTTAAGCTCTCAATCTGTTCGGCTTGTTGTCTATTCTCTTCCTTCAGGCGGTTCTTCTCTTCAAGATGACGTTGTAAAACGCGATGTCCAGCTTCCAGCTGGGACTCGGCATATTGCTGAGATTCTCGGGCTACATCCAAATCTTTTTGTAATTGCCCTATTGATTCAGCTGCTACATAGTACCCTTGCATAAGCACGGGGATATACTAAAGATCAGCAATATATATATATACTAACCATGTGCCTCCCGAGTAAAGCTCTTCACTTGCTCTAGTTCGGCCTTCACAGCTTCGACCTGTGTTCGGCTGGCTTCCAGTTCCTTGGCCAGTTGCTCGCACCGCTGCTTCGAAGCCTACATTACCAGTTAATTAGTACGGCGATCCTTAATTCGGTCGTACCGACCAATTTAAGGCTCGGGGGCTACTGAGTCTACACAAGTGTTCGGACTTTAATAAACAACTACTTACCTGTAGGCTGGACGATATCAACTTTACAGCCTCCCCGAACCCAGCTCGGGCGGCCCCGAGGTGTGCATCCGCCGTGCGTAGAGCACCGAACTCTTGTTCGGAAAAGGCTGGATGACGCAGGGCTTCTCGTCGCCGCCGATGGTGCATAGCACTCCCAACCTCTGATTTGGTGACAGATATGGAGTCACCAGAATCGGCTGGGGCAGGATGGACGGTGGGGGCTCCCGCAGCAGGATCGGCATGGGTGGAAGGCCTGGAATCTTGGGCACCGTCGGACGTCCTGACGATGTCCTCGGCGGGTGACGGCCGAACCCTTTGCCTGAATATTTTGGCAAAATGGTTTCTTGTTAGGCCTTATCAAATCATGATACTGACTCAAGCGATCAAGCGAAATACCTTTGGGATGAACTCGTAGGCGCACTCGCCCCCGCGACCGGCCCATTTGCCGGATCCTTGTGGCTTTCCGGTCCAGGCGCGGCCACCGCGGCCGGTGTATGTCGCGCGGATCTATGGCGTTTGGGTGTAGAAGCCGGCGCGTTAGGGCCAGTGGAGGACGCTTGCCTCTTGCGGGATGTTTTCTTCTTCTTGCTTGTTGCGGGAGAAGGGAAGGACCCAGGGTAATCGGCGATAATGGCCACCTTGGAGCCGTCAAGGCCCTCTTGGTAGAAAACCCCATCTTCGAGTTCGATTGACAGATTTGGGTCTTCATGATAGCCCGGATCGTCGTCACGGGAATAGTCTTCGGGCTGAGGGGCCGGACAATGGACTGTCTCGATAAAGCTCCTCCATTCCTGTTTGCATGAAAATAAAGACTTCGGTCAAGAAGGGACAAATTGATAATCCGAACTATGGTCGCGGGATTGAAAGGCTCACCCATTCGATGTGATTATGGCTTGAGTATCCCTCTTTGGTCGATCGCCAAATGAAATCTTCTTGCTCCCCTTTGTATAGGTCGGCAAGTGCGGCGGCCAATGCCGTTTGATCGGCAGGACCCAGTCTTCGGGAGCGAGTAGTATCGCTTGTCCCGTTGTAGCGCCACAAGGGGTGTATCCTCTGTTGAAGGGGTTGGACGCACCGGGAGATGGCGGCGGCCATGACATCTATCATGGTCAGCTTATGATGGGCTAGTATCCTCACACGAGCTGCTAAGCGCTGCACCTCAATGCTGTCTTCCTGGGACAGGCTCTTCGGGCGCCAGTTGTACCTCTTCCTCATGGGGGCATCGGAGTATTCGGGCAGACCCTTCCGAGCTGGATCGAATAAAGGGACGTCCTCGATATAAAACCATTCCGAAGTCCATAGTTCGGACTCCTTCGGTGTCCCCATGGGGTATCTCGTCCCCGCTATGCGGCATACTTCGGCTCCGCCGACCTCAAAGATTGTCTTATCTCGAGTGCGAGGGACGAGGCAAAAGTATTTCCTCCACAACTCGAAGTGCGCCTCGCAACCCAGGAACATCTCGCAAAGGGCGACGAAACCCGAGATGTGCAGAACAGACCCTGGAGTGAGGTGGTGGAGCTGAATCCCATAAAACACCAATAGCCCTCTCAGGAACGGATGAATGGGAAACCCGAGCCCTCGCAGGAGGAATGGCACAAAACACACATTCTCCCCCTTTTGTGGATGGGGGAAATTCTCCGCGAGGGCCTCGCCATTGAATGACGTCAAACCGGCGCGGACGGTTGTCAGATCCGAGAAAGGAAGATACCCTTGGGTCTCGAGGTCGCGAAGTCGAAGAAGCGGCACGGAGCAACTGGTCTAGTCCCCGGGACGGGATCCGTAAGGATCCGAGGAGGAACTAGGGGCGCTCGCCATTTTTGGTGGAAACCTTTCGCTGGAGGTTTTTTCCGATGGGGAAGGAGAAGGTGTGGTTTGGACCACAATTCAGTTTGTTTAAATGGGTGGTGCCTCCCTTGTGGAGGGGCAATTTTGTCAAAGGCTGCTGAGCCGCTCGTCTCCCCACGACGCGCGAAGATAGAGAAACGCTATTACTTTGGACCCAGTAATCCCGTGACGTTTGGGATTTCACCGATGACAGGACGGTTGTCGAACAGGAAGGGATGACGGGACTCGCCTCGCAAGCCGAAGACTTCGACGTACAAGATTATCCGGATATACCTCGGCGTTGGAGGCTAGTCCGGGGGCTACTGAGGGAGTCCTGGTTTAGGGGGTCCTCGGGAGGCCGACCTATTTCCTATGGGCCGGACTGTATGGGCCGTTCGCCGGACACTGGATGAATTGAAGAGCTCATCTCCAAGAAGGAAGCTTCGAGAATCGTGGCTTGTCCTCCACGTTTGGAGTAGTGAATAGGCATGTTTATCCCTTCGACGTGTAACCGACCATGTATAATCCCTAGGTACCCTCGGCGTCTATATAAGCCGGAGGGTTTTAGGTTGTAGGCCAACAGAACTCATCTAGGGTTTTAGTCATACGATCTCATGGTAGATCAACTCTGTAATCCCCACACAATCAATATAATCAAGCAGGACGTAGGGTATTACCTCCATAGGAGGGCCCGAACCTGGGTAAAACCTTGTCCCCTTCGTCTCTCGTTACCATCGATCCTAGTCTCACAGCTCGGGACCCCCTACCCGAGATCCGCTGGTTTTGACACCGACACCATCAGCATGGAGTTTCTTCATGCGCTTTACACCAATATGACCTTGGCGGCAGTGCCACAAGTATGTGGTACTATCATTATTAACTTTGCATCTTTTGGCATCAATATCATGAACCTGTGTATTACTACGATCGAGATTCAATAAACCATTCACATTTGGTGCATGACCAATGAAGGTATTATTCATGTAAACAGAATAACCATTATTCTCTAACTTAAATGAATAACCGTATTGCAATAAACACGATCTAATCACATTCATGCTCAACGCAAACACCAAATAACATTTATTTAGGTTCATCACTAATCTCGAAGGTAGAGAGCGTGCGATGGTGATCACATCAACCTTGGATACACTTCCAACACACATCGTCACCTCGCCCTTAGCTAGTCTCCGTTTATTCCGTAGCTTTTATTTCGAGTTACCAACATTTAGCAACTGAACCGGTATCTAATACCCAGGTGCTACTAGGAGTACTAGTAAGGTACACATCAATAATACGTATATCAAATAGACTTCCATTGACGTTGCCAGCCTTCTTATCTACCAAGTATCTAGGGTTGTTCCACTTCTGTGACCATTCTCCTCATAATAGAAGCACTTAGTCTCGGGTTTGGGTTCAACCTTGGGTTCTTCACTAGAGCAGCAACTGGCTTGCCATTCATGAAGTTTCCCTTCTTACCCTTGCCCTTCTCGAAACTAGTGGTTTTACTGACCATCAACATTTGATGCTCCTTCTTGATTTCTACCTTCGCGGTGTCAAACATCGCGAATAGGTCAGGGATCATTATTTCCATCCCTGGCATTTCATAGTTCATCACGAAGCTCTAGTAGCTTTGTGGCAGTGACTTGGAGAACTATATCAACCACTATCTTATCTGGAAGATCAACTCCCACTCGATTCAAGCGATTGTAGTACCCAGACAATCTGAGCACATGCTCACCGATTGAGCTATTCTCCTTCATCTTGCAGGCAAAGAATCTTGTTGGAGGTCTCATACCTCTCAACACGGGCACGAGCCTGAGATCTCAATTTCAGCTCTTAGAACATCTCATATGTTTCGTGACGTTCAAAACGTTTTGGAGCCTCAATTCTAAGCCGTAATGCATGACGCACTGAACTATCAAGTAGTCATCAGAACGTGCCTGTCAGATGTTCACAACATCTACAAACGACGCTTGAGGGGGTGGTGCACCGAGCGGTGCATTAAGGACATAAGCCTTCTGTGCAGCAATGAGGACAATCCTCAGATCACGGACCCAGTCCACATTATTGCTACCATCATCTTTCAATTCTATTTTCTCTAGAAACATATAAAAACAGGGGAGCTACAGCGCGAGCTATTGATCTACAACATCATTTGCAAAGTCACTTTGACTATGTTCATGATAATGAGTTCAGTTAATCATATTACTTAAGAACTCCCACTCAAATCAACATCCCTTAGGTTGTCTAATTGTGACATGACCAAATCCACCAACCCAAGTCCGATCATCACATGAGATGAGGTGGTTTGAATGGTGAACATCTCCATGTTGATCATATCTACTATATGACTCATGTTCGACCTTTCGGTCTCTTGTGTTCCGAGGCCATGTCTGTACATGCTAGGCTCGTCAAGTTTAACCCGAGTGTTCCGCACATGCAACACTGGCTTGCACCCGTTGTATGTGAACGTAGAGTCTATCACACCCGATCATCACGTGGTGTCTCGAAACGACAAACTTTCGCATCGGTGCACACTCGGGGAGAACACAATTTTATCTTGAAATTTTAGTGAGGGATCACCTTATAATGCTACCGTCGTCCTAAGAAAAATAACATGCATAAAAGGATTAACATCACATGCAAATCATAAGTGACATGATATGGCCATGAACTTGTGCTTTTGATCTCCATCTCCAAAGCACCGACATGATCTCCATTGTCACCGGCATGACACCATGATCTCCATCATCTTGATCGCCATCAACTTTTCGCCATGAGGTTGTCGCGCCAACTGTTGCTTCTACGACTATTGCTAACTCATAACGATAAAGTCAAGCAAAAATGGCGAAAATAAATTAAAAACAACCCTATGGCTCCTGCCGGTTGCCGTACTCATCGACATGCAAGTCGTGATATTCTATACAAAACATGATCATCTCATACATCACATATATCTCATCATGTAATTGGCCATATCACATCACAACATACCCTGCAAAAACAAGTTAGACGTTCTCTAATTGTTGTTGCGTGTTTTACGTGGCTGCTATGGGTATCTAGTAAGAACGATTCTTACCTACGCAAAACCACAACGGTGATACACAAATTGCTATTCAACCTTCTCAAGGACCGCCTTTGTCGAATCCGATCCAACTAAAGTGGGAGAGACAGACACCCGCCAGCCATCTTTATGCAACAAAGTCACATGTCAGTTGATGGAACCGGTCTCTCGTAAGCGTACCAGTATGGTTGGTCCGGGCCGCTTCATCCCACAATACCGCTGAATCAAGAAAAGACCAAGGGAGGAAGCAATATGAGCATCAACGCCCACAAACTCCTTTGTGTTCTACTCGTGATCTCATCTACGCATAGACCTAGCTCATGATGCCACTGTTAGGGAACGTTGCATGGGAAACAAAAAAATTCCTATGCACACGCAAGATCTATCCATGGTGATGAGCATCTACGAGAGGGACAGTGGATCTACGTACCCTTGTAGATCGCTTAGCGGGAAGCGTTAAGAAACGCGGTTGATGTAGTCGAACGTCTTCGCAATCCAAATCGCTAGCCGTCCCGCGATCCAATCACGATCTAGCGCCGAACGGACGGCACCTCCGCGTTCAGCACACGTACAGCTCGATGACGATCTCCGCCTTCTTGATCCAGCAAGAGGGGGCGGAGAGTTGGATGAGATCTCCAGCAACACGACGGCGTGGTGGTAGTGGTGGTGGTGGAGTTATACCGGCAGGGCTTCGCCTAAGCACTACCGGAATCTATTTGATGGAGGAACTAGAGAATAGAGAACTAGCACGTGGCCGTGTGTTTTGGGGCTCTATTCCTCTAGTATATATAGGAGGGAGAGGGAGGAGCAAGCCTCCCTAGGGTTTCCCCTAGGGGTCGGCCGAACCAGGGCAAGGAGGAGTCCAATCCACTTCCTACTAGGAAGTGGATTCATATTAGGAAGGAGTCCTATTCCTTCCTATCTCCACCTTTTTTCCTATTGGGCATATGGGTCCTTATGGGGTCGGTTCTCCAGCCCATTAGGGGCTAGTGCACCACCTCTTGGGCCCATGTGGCCCCCGGGGTGGGTGGGCCCCACCCGGTGGACCCCCGGAACCCATTCGTCACTCCCGGTACACTACCGGAAATACCCAAAACTTTTCCGGAACCCAAATACCACATTCCTATATATAAATATTTACCTCCGGACCATTCCGGAGCTCCTCGTGACGTCCGGGATCTCATCCGGGACTCCGAACAACCTTCGGTCACCAACACATATATCTCAATACTACCGAAACGTCACCGAACGTTAAGTGTGCACACCCTGCGGGTTCGAGAACTATGTAGACATGACCGAGACACCTCTACGGTCAATAACCAATAGCGGGACCTGGATGCCCATATTGGTTCCTACATATTTTACGAAGATCTTTATAGGTTGAACCTCTATGTCAAGGATTCAGTTAATCCCGTATGATGTTCCCTTTGTTTATCGGTATGTTACTTGCCTGAGCTTCGATCGTCGGTATCTCTATACCTAGTTCAATCTCGTTACTGGCAAGTCTCTTTACTCGTTCCGTAATACAAGATCCCGTGGCCAACTCTTTAGTCACTTTGCTTGCAAGGCTTATTGTGATGTTGTATTACCGAGTGGGCCCTGAGATACCTCTCCATCACACGGAGTAACAAATCCCAGTCTTGATCCATGCCCACTCAACAGACACCCTCGGAGATACCTGTAGAGCATCTTTATAGTCACCCAGTTACGTTGCGACGTTTGATACACACAAGGTATTCCTCCGGTGTCAGTGAGTTGCATGATCTCATGGTCATGGAAAAAATACTTTGACATGCAGAAACAATAGCAATAAACTGACACGATCATATGCTACGTTCATAGTTTGGGTCTTGTCCATCACATCGTTCTCCTAATGATGTGATCCCGTTTATCAAATGACATCTCATGTCTATGGCCAGGAAACCTTGACCATCTTTTATCAACGAGCTAGTCTATTAGAGGCATTCTAGGGACACAGTGTTGTCTATGTACCCACACATGTATTTGAGTTTCCAATCAATACAATTATAGCATGGATAATAAACGATTATCTTGAACAAGGAAATATAATAATAACCATTTTATTATTGCCTCTAGGGCATATTTCCAACATTCCCCACAACTTATTTGGGGATGCCTCTGGCCGAGTCGAAGATCCTGGCAACTGGATTTGACCCCTTGTTTGGCCGGGTTGCTTCGAGTGCTGAGTCATGGCGAGGCCGTTTTACCTCTAAGGGGAGTAAAACGGTTCTCATTGGTGCTAACATGGCAAGTCTCCCCATATATATAATGGGGTTGTATATCTTGCCGGAATGCGTTCATAGCTCGTTCGATAAGGAGCTTGCTAGGTTCTTATGGCAGGCCTCTGATGGCCGCCAGAAGTACCACATGGTCAAATGGGCAGATATATGCTTGCCCAAGGACTGTGGAGGGTTGGGGATCACGGCATCCCGCCCGATGAATACTGTCCTCATGCTACGGTGGGTATGGCGGATTCTCTATAACGACGGTGGCTTCTGGCTTGCACTCCTCCAGGCGAAGTACTTAAGGGGTGAGCCAGTCCTCGCTTGCTCCCGCACGGGCGGCTATCAGTTTTGGCGGGTGATCCAGAAAATCAAATAGGAAATTCGCATAGGAATTTCCTTTACTATTGGCAATGGGGAAGGGACCCAGTTCTGGCTGGATCCATGGGTTGGGGATGAACCTTTCAGACTGGGATTCCCTGGTCTGCTTTCCATTTGCGAGGACCCTTCCCTTCTTGTCTCTGCGGCCGTCCATCAAGGGCAATGGGATATTAGGTTCATACGACCATTCAGCCAGATCGAAATGGCCGAGTGGAACCGCCTTCTGGACGCCCTGCCACAGGGCCTCCCGGACTGTCCGGACACGCAGTAGTGCAGAATCGGCCTATAGTGCCGGTTTGTAAGGGCCTTTAGTGCCGGTTCTCCAACCGGCACTAAAGGGTGGGAACTAAAGGCCCCCCCCTTTAGTCCCGGTTCAACACGGCCCGGCACTAAAGGCCCACCATCGTATTCATGGAACCCATGGCCAGGATAGCTGTCGTCATCCTCTTCTTCTTCATTCTCTTCCATTAGGACCCCTCTTTCTCCGTGCTTGGTCCAACAGTTATAGCCGGACATGAAACCGGACTCAAACAGGTGGACGTGAATGGTTCTTGAGTTAGAGTAATTTCGATCATTCTTACAGCCAGCACATGGACAATACATAAAACCATCCGCCCGCTTGTTTGCCTCAGCCGCAACCAGAAAAGTATGCACGCCATTAATGAACTGGGGAGAGCATCGGTCATCGTACATCCATTTCCAGCTCATCTTCATTACACAGCACCGAAAAGACCAAATTAATACAAGTTCATACATAAAGTTCATACACACTTGTTCTCATAAAACAACATACAAACTCTCTAGCTAAAGCATTTAAATGCAACAACAAATGCGATCAAGATCGCAACTAAGGTAACAATTGATCCAACAGCATAGTGATACCAAGCCTCACTATCAATGGCATATTTTTTAAATTTTCTAATATTCAAGCGCATTGCATCCATCTTGATCTTGTGATCATCGACGACATCGGCAACATACAACTCCAGTTTCATCTTCTCTTCTTCAACTCTTTTCAATTTTTCTTTCAAATACTCGTTTTCTTTTTCAACTAAATTTAACTTCTTGACAAGAATATCTATGTCGGTTGCAATTTCCGGTTCACATACCTCCTAGATAAAAATATCTATGTCAACTTGATGGGCATAATTGTCATAAACACGAAATGCAACAAATAGTTATAAAAGAGAGTATATACCACATCCGAATCATAAACCGGACGAGGGCCGACGGGGACGGATATCAAAACCATGCCACTATGTATAACAAACAACCATATAGGTAAGAAAACTATACAAGTAACTATCTAAATCTTACAAACACGATTTTTTTTTATAAAAAGGATAAGAACAAGAGGCTCACCAAGGTGGTGCCGGCGACGGGACGGTGCGGGCGATCGACAGTGGTTAGGACGGGGACGGGAAGGCACTAAGTAAACCACACCTACACATGCAAAGTAAGAAGTTAATTTGAGCTCAAATTGCATATAAATCAAATAAACTACCACATATAAATACTCCCAAACTAAAACCCACAAATCACTATACTTATAGAGCATTGCAAGAGCTAATCTAGCAATGAGAGATGAAAGGACAAAATTGCTAACCTTTGTGAACACTTGGATGGATGGGGTGCCTCCAAATCTTGACAAATTTTGGCAAAAATGGAGGTGAGCTCGAGCAAGGGGAAGAACAAAGGAGAGGAAGAAGGGGAAAAACAGGGAGGGGTGTGCTCGGGCTGGCCGAAGGGTTCATGTAGGGGATCATTAGTCCCGGTTCGTGCCACGAACCGGGACTAAAGGTGATCGTGGTGCCCCAGGCTGACACCAGCCTGCCACCACCCCTTTAGTCCCGGTTCGTGTTACGAACCGGGACTAGAGGTCCGGAACGAACCGGGACTAATGATGCCCATCCCGAACCGGGACTAATGGTCACATTAGTGCCGGTTCAAAACCAGACTGGGACTAATGCTTTGGACAAAAGGTCTGTTTTCTACTAGTGACGGTGGCCTGGCGTATTGCTCCCTCTAGGGAATTTTGGGTTAGCTCGGCATATAAAGCGATATGCCGCGCCCCCTCTATCCACTGGCTATCTCCTCTATGGAAGGCCCCCCTGCCCCTGAAGATAGAAATTTTCGTCTGGCAACTACTCTGTAACGGCCTCCCTTCGGGGAAGGAGGTATCTAAGCAGCACGGACCCGGCGACGGCATGTGCCCCCTTTGTGTGGTTCCGGAGACGACTACGCACATCATGTTCCCCTGTACGGCGGCTAGGGCCATGTGGGAATTCGTCCGTGAGGCTCTTGGGCCTGACTGGGAGGCTCAGGACCTCGCGGAGTTTCTCCAAGCCAGGGCCACACATCGTGGCCGATGACGTCGCCTATATTGGCTGATGTTCGCAGCCATGTCCTGGACCCTCTGGACGACCTGCAATAAGATGGTGATTGAGCGAATCTTCCCGAGGCATGCGACTGACTCCTTCTTCAAACTCCTTCCCTTTCTGCAGCATTGGCATCCGCTCTCTAGGAGGCGAGACAGGGATCGTCTTGACGGCATGCTGGATGCGCTTCAGGCTACGGCAAGTCGGCTAGCTCGCCAGTAAGGCCTATGCTACCTGGCCACTAGGTGGCCTTTTTCTCATTTCTTTTACTTTCTTGGGGCCCTAATGTGCCGTTGCCCCGGCTGCCTTATGACTTTGAACGTGTTTGTGGGTTGTATGGATCGTTGCTTTATCTATAAAGCGGGGCGAAAGCCTATTTCGAGATATCTGGGACCGTTGAGATCGTACCAACTTATATGTGCCATGAGCCCGTGACTCATAGATTGGATTCCAGTTCAAATTGTGCATTATATTCTTTCATCTAAAATTTGGGCACTGCATACATTGTTGAGAGTAGCAAATTGTTGCTGACGGTAAGGGCTGCGTGCATGGATTTATCCATTTAATTCATGTTCTCAAGTCTTTAAATTTACTTGTACGCTTTCTTCAACGATTTTTTGTCAAAAAGGATCACCTGCTCAACGGTATTGCCAGAAAAGACCCCCTCTGAATGAAATTGGCAAAAAAGACCACCTGGGCCGTGGCGGCAGGCGCGTCAGCTGACACGTGGCACCTGCCGCCCGCGCGGAGGCGACAGCACTGTTCACCACACTGTTCGCACACGAGACGGTTTTCGCACGGGAAACGGAAACGGGACGAGTGAACAGTAACATGCCTCCACACCCCACGCCGACAGTACTGTTCACGGAACCGGGGCAGTGAACAGTGTTTTTTGGAAAAAATAGCAAACAAATTCAAAAAACCCTGAAACTTTTTGGCAGCAAAGGCAATCGAGCGTTCTAAGTGGGTGCAAAATTTCAGATTTTTTTGATTTTTTTTCTATTTTCTGAAAAAAAATTGGAAATCATTGTTCACCCCGCGTGAACAGTGCTGCCGCCAAGAGGTGTGGCGGCATGTTACTGTTTGTTCGCCCCATTTCCGTTTCCCGTGCGAAAACTGTCCCGTGTGCGAACATTGCAGTGAACAGTGCTGCCGCCTCTGCGCATGGCGGTAGGTGCCACGTGTCGGCTGCCGCGCCTGCCGCCACGGTCCAGGTGGTCTTTTTGCCAATTTCATTCAGAGAGGGTCTTTTCTGGCAATACCGTTGGGCAGGTGGTCCTTTTGGACAAAAATTCTTCTTCAACAACGAGAGATGTTTGTTTTGTGTTGACAGATCAAAGAAAATTAATTCCTCTGCTCATGCATGCTTAGCGTCTGAACTTGATTCTCTGGTGCAGCTAATCGATCAGAACGGCTAATAATATAATTATAGTCCTGAATTGCATCAGTTTACAAACTACCCCCACTAAATCTGAATGTTTTGTATCCAATTCTGAGAAGAGCACACACTTGTGTATCATCCAGCACACAATCTTGCGTAAATATTGGACACCCCTAAGCTAGTGATCATAAACCTAATCCTAACAAAGATACCTTGGCGCACACAAAAAATCTTCTCATGAAGTGTTTTACCACGGTAAGTGAATACTTGGCACACACCATTTGGTTTGAACTTCTAACCTGCAACAAACTGATAGCAAACACTGACCGTTAGTAGTACAAGGTTTTCCCTCACAAGTGAGATTATTTTCCCTTTTGTTCTGCATCGCATGGGATATCTCATTTTGAACTTAACATGAATTTTCAGTACCTTCCTGTGTCTTTATGTGATTTGAAGCCGCTGAAAGAAAATAGTGCTTCACAATGGCTGCACGGTGCCCAAAAAAGAGGGGTCAGAAGCACTCAGCACGGCAGGGATGGTCACATGATTTCTGAGGAGGGTGGCGTCACCACAGCAGTGAAATTGTTTTGCAGAGAGGATAGTGATGATGAATAGGAGTGTTCCCTCAATCAGTCTCACTTTTCAGTGATTATGTTATGACCGGCCTGACTTATGGCCGTAGAAGGCCCACCGGGCAAGCTTAGCCCACAAGTTATCTTAGGTTATTCCATATACAAGTTATCTTAGGATATAAATACGTGATGTAAGACTCTTTTGAAATCAGGCAATAAGAATATTCATCTATTGCCGGCTCCCAGAGGAGCCGGCCCTAACCCTAGCCGCAACTCTCTCTCTCTCTCTCTCTCAGCCGCCTCCTCCCTCAATCGCGACGGCGCCGACGCGCCGGCCGCGGCCTCCTCGCCCTCGTCAAGCTCCAGCCTTCCCCTACAATCTAAGGAGCCGGTCTGGTAGGGCCCTGGGTTCTACCAATTTGGTATCCAGAGACTCAGGTCCGATCATGTCGTCTTCCCCGCCACCGCCGCCGCTGCCGACCACCTCCACGGCGCCAACAACCATCGTCACATCCGGCTTCCCGACTCCGCCGACTCCGGCCGCGACCGCTGCGCCGCCAGCCGCCGTGCTCTCACCGGAGGAGGTCTCCAGCACCCTGCGGGACCTCGTCACGGCCGTCCAAGGCATCAGCCTGTTCTTGGCTGGGCCGCACCATGGACACCCCGCGTCGCCATGGCTGTCCCAGGGCGCGCCCACGTTTAGCGGCCCTCCGCTGCTGCCGCTCCAGGCGTGGCAGCCGCCGCCACCGCTGCACCTCAGCGGGCCGCCGCCGCTGCACCTGCAGTCCCCGTCCGGCGCCGGTCCTCTCTGGCCACCGTGGCCGCCTGCCACCGCGGCTCCCGCCGCGCCCCAGCAGCAGCTGCAGGCGCCGCTGCTGCCCACGTCCGGACCGCCGTCGACCACGCCGACCGGCCTGCCGATCCACCAGGTCCGGTTTCCACCCTCTCCGTCGCCACTGCCAGCTTGGGCGGCTGGGTCGTCGCCGCCACCGGTCTACACCACGGCTCCGGAACATCCTACTCCATCCCGGCAGTTCGGCGGGCCTTCCGGCTCCGCGGGCCCCTACCCGGCGCCCTCTGAACCGGCGCCGCACCCCTCGCTGCTCCGCACCGCCGAGCCTCACGGCTACGGCGGCCAGCCACCGACGCCGCCCCGGTTCGCCAAGATTGATTTCGCCACCTATGACGGCACCGAGGACCCCCTCAACTGGCTCAACCAGTGCGAGCAGTTCTTTCGGGGGCAACGCACGCTCGCGTCGGATCGCACCTGGCTCGCATCCTATCACCTCCGGGGCGCCGCACAGACAAGGTATTATGCCCTCGAGCAGGACGAGGGCGACATGCCCCCATGGGAGCGCTTCCGCGAGCTCTGCCTCCTCCGCTTCGGGCCTCCGATACAGGGGAGCCGGCTGGCGGAGCTCGGCCGACTGCCCTTCACCTCCACGGTGTAGGATTTCGCCGACCGGTTCCAGGCCCTGGCGTGCCACGCGCCCGGCGTGACGGCTCAGCAGCGGGCCGAGCTCTTCATCGGCGGTCTGCCGGATCACATCCGCGTGGACGTGGAGCTTCGGGGACCTTAGGATCTCCAGACGGCCATGTACTACGCCCGCGCCTTCGAGCGTCGCGCGCAGGCCTTGCCGCAGACGACGCCGGTTCGGGGTGGTCGACCACCGGGCCGGGCTTCCCAGACTCCGGTGGTGCCGTCCCGTCCGCCCCCGGTCCCTTCCGTGACTACACCTCCGGCCCCGACGCGGCCCTTCCGCCGGCTCTCCCCGGCCGAGCAGCTCGAGCGCCGTCGCCAGGGGCTCTGCTATAACTGCGACGAGCCCTACGTGCCGGGCCACGTCTTCCCACGCCTCTTCTACTTGGAGGCGGCCGACTACGTCGAGGCGGACACGGCCGCCGATGGGCTGGGCGACTTGACCGACCCAGCGGCTGGGGAGGTCGCACCGGCGACCGCTCTCGTGGTCTCCCTCCATGCCCTCGCGGGTATACGAGCGGAGAAGACTATGCTCCTGCTGGTGGTGATCAACGGCGAGCGTCTCCTGGCTCTCCTGGATACGGGCTCCACGCATAACTTCCTGCCCGCGTCGACCATGCGCCGCTTGGAGCTTCAGCCGACGGGCGGGGAGCAACTTCAGGTCACCGTGGCTAACGGCGACCGTCTCCGATGCCATGGGCTTGCGCGGGACGTTCCCATCTCCATCGGCGACGAGCACTTCACCATCACGTGCGCCGGCATCGACTTGGGCTGCTTCGACTTCATCCTCGGCGTCGACTTCTTACGGACTCTCGGACCCATCCTCTGGGACTTCGAGGCGCTGACGATGACCTTCTGGCGGCTCGGCCGCCGCATCCGGTGGGAGGGCGATGGGGGCGCCTCCCCCACGCCGTCTTCGCTTCAGCTGGCCACGACTTCCACCGGGCCCGACCACCCCCTGTTGGATCACCTCCTGCAGCAGCATGCCGACCTCTTCGAGGAGCCGCAGGGTCTTCCGCCAGCACGCCTGTATGATCACCGCATTCATCTCTTGCCAGGCACGGCGCCGGTTGCCGTGCGACCCTACCACTATCCCCAGCTGCAGAAGGACGAGTTGGAGCGGCAGTGCGCGCTCATGCTCGCTTTGGGCATCATCCGGATCTCCACATCGCCATTTTCCGCGCCGGTCCTCCTCGTCCGCAAGTCGGACGGCACGTGGCGCTTCTGCATCGACTACCGCGGCCTTAATGCCGTGACGCTCAAGGACAAGTTTCCTATTCCGGTGGTCGATGAGCTCCTGGACGAGCTACATGGGGCGCGCTTCTTCACCAAGCTCGACCTCCGGTCGGGCTACCACCAGGTGCGGATGCACCCAGAGGATGTCGCCAAGACGGCGTTTCGGACTCATCATGGCCACTTCGAGTTCTTGGTGATGCCTTTTGGCCTTTCCAACGCCCCGGCGACTTTCCAGGCTTTGATGAACGACGTCCTCCGACCCTACTTGCGCCGGTTTGTGCTCGTTTTCTTTGATGATATTCTTATCTACAACACCTCGTGGGCGGAGCACCTTCAGCACGTCGCCATCGTCTTCAACGAGCTTCGAGCGCACCATATTCATCTTAAGCGCTCGAAGTGCTCGTTTGGGACGCCTTCAGTCGCCTACCTCGGCCACGTCATCTCGGCCGAGGGGGTTGCTATGGACGCCGACAAGGTGGCGGCCGTCACAGCCTGGCCGACACCACACTAACCGCGGGCTCTTCGCGGCTTCCTGGGCCTCGCGGGGTACTACCGGAAGTTTATCCGGGAGTTCGGCCTCATCGCGTCTCCACTCACGCGTCTGCTGCGTCGCGACGCCTTTGACTGGGATGAGGAGGCGACAGCAGCTTTCGAGGCCCTCAAGGGGGCCCTCACGACGGGCCCCGTTCTTCAGATGCCCGACTTTGACCGCCCGTTCGTCGTGGACTGCGACGCCTCCGGTGCCGGATTCGGCGCCGTCCTTCATCAGGGCGATGGACCCCTCGCCTTCTTCAGCAGGCCCTTCGCCGCGCGCCATCTTAAGCTCGCGGCTTATGAGCGGGAGCTCATTGGCTTGGTGCAGGCGGTGCGTCATTGGCGGCCCTATCTTTGGGGCCGGTCGTTCCGGGTTCGCACGGATCACTACAGCCTCAAGTTCTTATTGGACCAAAGGCTGTCTACCGTGCCGCAGCATCAGTGGATCAGCAAGCTCTTTGGCTTCGACTTCACCGTCGAGTATCGTCCGGGCCGCCTTAACACCGTGGCCGACGCCCTGTCGCGCCGCGATGCCGACCTCGACACCACCGCCGGCGCCTCCGAGGGGGTGGCGCTCTGCATCCGCTCGGGGCCCTCTTTCGCCCTCTTCGACGACATCCATCGGGCCACCGCGGCCGCGCCGGACGCGCTGCTCCTTCAGCAGCGGCTTGCTGATGGCGATCTGGAGGAGCCGTGGTGCCTCGCGGAGGGCTTGCTCCTACATGGGCGCCGCGTCTTTGTGCCGGACCACGACGACCTCCGTCACCAGGTTCTCCTGCTGGCACACTCGGCCGGCCACGAGGGTGTGCAGAAAACCCTTCATCGTCTTCACGCCGACTTCTACATTCCCGGTGATCGGGCCCTGGTCTGGGACTGGGTACGTTCTTGTGCGACGTGCCAGCGCAACAAGACGGAGACACTGCGACCGGCTGGTCTGCTACAGCCCTTGGAGGTGCCGTCTCAGGTCTGGACGGATATCTCCATGGACTTCATCGAGGGCCTTCCCAAGGTGGGAGGCAAATCCGTCATCCTCACGGTGGTCGACCGTTTCTCCAAGTATGCTCACTTCATCGCACTCAGCCACCCTTACACTGCTGCGTCCATGGCCCGAGCCTTCTTCGACGGCATCGTCCGCCTCCATGGGTTTCCCTCTTCGATCGTCAGCGATCGGGACCCGGTGTTCACGGGGCATGTCTGGCGCGATCTCTTCAGGATGGCGGGCGTGAAGCTCCGCATGAGCACGACCTTCCACCCTCAGACGGACGGCTAATCCGAGGTCGTCAACAAGGTGATTGCCATGTATTTGTGTTGTGTCACAGGTGATCGTCCTCGCGCTTGGGTGGATTGGCTCGCGTGGGCGGAGTACTGCTACAACACCTCTTATCACTCCGCCCTGCGCGCCACGCCTTTTGAGGTGGTCTACGGCCGTTCGCCCCCGCCCATCTTGCCGGTGGACGCGGAGACGGCTCGGACGGAGGCGGCAGGCGATCTCCTTCGCAGCCGCGACAAGATGCTTGCGGAGGTGCGGCAACGCCTCATTCAGGCCCAGCAGCTGGCCAAGCACTACTACGACGGCCACCATCGCGAGGCGGAGTTCGCGGTGGGCGATTGGGTGTGGCTGCGTCTCCTTCACCGCTCTACGCAGTCACTGGACCCACGCACGAGGCGCAAGATGGGCCCTCGCTACGCCGGGCCTTTTGCTGTCTCGGAGCGTATTGGGAAGGTGGCTTACCGCCTTCAGCTTCCGGCAGGTGCATGCATCCACGACGTCTTCCATGTAGGGCTGCTCAAGCCCTTCCGTGGGGAGCCACCTACGGCCACTCCAGAGCTTCCTCCGACCTTCGACGGGCGTCTTCTTCCGGGACCGGAGAAGGTGTTGCAGGCCCAGATCCGTCGTGGGGTGTGGTACGTGTTGATTCAGTGGGCTGGACTTCCAGAGGAGGAAGCTACTTGGGAGCAGCGCGACGAGTTCCGCCAACACTACCCCGACTTCCAGCTCGAGGACGAGCTGTTTGCGCAGGCGGGGAGAGATGTTATGACCGGCCTGACTTATGGCCGTAGAAGGCCCACCGGGCAAGCTTAGCCCACAAGTTATCTTAGGTTATTCCATATACAAGTTATCTTAGGATATAAATACGTGATGTAAGACTCTTTTGAAATCAGGCAATAAGAATATTCATCTATTGCCGGCTCCCAGAGGAGCCGGCCCTAACCCTAGCCGCAACTCTCTCTCTCTCTCTCTCTCAGCCGCCTCCTCCCTCAATCGCGACGGCGCCGACGCGCCGGCCGCGGCCTCCTCGCCCTCGTCAAGCTCCAGCCTTCCCCTACAATCTAAGGAGCCGGTCTGGTAGGGCCCTGGGTTCTACCAATTTGGTATCCAGAGACTCAGGTCCGATCATGTCGTCTTCCCCGCCACCGCCGCCGCTGCCGACCACCTCCACGGCGCCAACAACCATCGTCACATCCGGCTTCCCAACTCCGCCGACTCCGGCCGCGACCACTGCGCCGCCAGCCGCCGTGCTCTCACCGGAGGAGGTCTCCAGCACCCTGCAGGACCTCATCACGGCCGTCCGAGGCATCAGCCTGTTCTTGGCTGGGCCGCACCATGGACACCCCGCGTCGCCATGGCCATCCCAGGGCGCGCCCACGTTCAGCGGCCCTCCGCTGCTGCCGCTCCAGGCGTGGCAGCCGCCGCCACCGCTGCACCTCAGCGGGCCGCCGCCGCTGCACCTGCAGTCCCCGTCCGGCGCCGGTCCTCTCTGGCCGCCGTGGCCGCCTGCCACCGCGGCTCCCGCCGCGCCCCAGCAGCAGCTGCAGGCGCCGCTACTGCCCACGTCCGGACCGCCGTCGACCACGCCGACCGGCCTGCCGATCCACCAGGTCCGGTTAACGCCCTCTCCGTCGCCACTGCCAGCTTGGGCGGCTGGGTCGTCGCCGCCACCGGTCTACACCACGGCTCCGGAACATCCTACTCCATCCCGGCAGTTCGGCGGGCCTTCCGGCTCCGCGGGCCCCTACCCGGCGCCCTCTGAACCGGCGCCGCACCCCTCTCTGCTCCGCACCGCCGAGCCTCACGGCTACGGCGGCCAGCCACCGACGCCGCCCCGGTTCGCCAAGATTGATTTCGCCACCTATGATGGCACCGAGGACCCCCTCAACTGGCTCAACCAGTGCGAGCAGTTCTTTCGGGGGCAACGCACGCTCGCGTCGGATCGCACCTGGCTCGCATCCTATCACCTCCGGGGCGCCGCACAGACATGGTATTATGCCCTCGAGCAGGACGAGGGCGGCATGCCCCCATGGGAGCGCTTCCGCGAGCTCTGCCTCCTCCGCTTCGGGCCTCCGATACAGGGGAGCCGGCTGGCGGAGCTCGGCCGACTCCCCTTCACCTCCACGGTGCAGGATTTCGCCGACCGGTTCCAGGCCCTGGCGTGCCACGCGCCCGGCGTGACGGCTCAGCAGCGGGCCGAGCTCTTCGTCGGCGGTCTGCCCGATCACATCCGCGTGGACGTGGAGCTTCGGGGACCTCAGGATCTCCAGACGGCCATGTACTACGCCCGCGCCTTCGAGCGTCGCGCGCAGGCCTTGCCGCAGACGACGCCGGTTCGGGGTGGTCGACCACCGGGCCGGGCTTCCCAGACTCCGGTGGTGCCGTCCCGTCCGCCCCCGGTCCCTTCCGTGACTACACCTCCGGCCCTGACGCGGCCCTTCCGCCGGCTCTCCCCGGCCGAGCAGCTCGAGCGCCGTCGCCAGGGGCTCTGCTATAACTGCGACGAGCCCTACGTGCCGGGCCACGTCTTCCCACGCCTCTTCTACTTGGAGGCGGCCGACTACGTCGAGGCGGACACGGCCGCCGATGGGCTGGGCGACTTGACCGACCCAGCGGCTGGGGAGGTCGCACCGGCGACCGCTCTCGTGGTCTCCCTCCATGCCCTCGCGGGTATACGAGCGGAGAAGACTATGCTCCTGCCGGTGGTGATCAACGGCGAGCGTCTCCTGGCTCTCCTGGATACGGGCTCCACGCATAACTTCCTGCCCGCGTCGACCATGCGCCGCTTGGAGCTTCAGCCGACGGGCGGGGAGCAACTTCAGGTCACCGTGGCTAACGGCGACCGTCTCCGATGCCATGGGCTTGCGCGGGACGTTCCCATCTCCATCGGCGACGAGCACTTCACCATCACGTGCGCCGGCATCGACTTGGGATGCTTCGACTTCATCCTCGGCGTCGACTTCTTACGGACTCTCGGACCCATCCTCTGGGACTTCGAGGCGCTGACGATGACCTTCTGGCGGCTCGGCCACCGCATCCGGTGGGAGGGCGATGGGGGCGCCTCCCCCACGCCGTCTTCGCTTCAGCTGGCCGCGACTTCCACCGGGCCCGACCACCCCCTGTTGGATCACCTCCTGTAGCAGCATGCCGACCTCTTCGAGGAGCCGCAGGGTCTTCCGCCAGCACGCCTGTATGATCACCGCATTCATCTCTTGCCAGGCACGGCGCCGGTTGCCGTGCGACCCTACCGCTATCCCCAGCTGCAGAAGGACGAGTTGGAGCGGCAGTGCGCGCTCATGCTCGCTTTGGGCATCATCCGGATCTCCACATCGCCATTCTCCGCGCCGGTCCTCCTCGTCCGCAAGTCGGACGGCACGTGGCGCTTCTGCATCGACTACCGCGGCCTTAATGCCGTGACGCTCAAGGACAAGTTTCCTATTCCGGTGGTCGACGAGCTCCTGGACGAGCTACATGGGGCGCGCTTCTTCACCAAGCTCGACCTCCGGTCGGGCTACCACCAGGTGCGGATGCACCCAGAGGATGTCGCCAAGATGGCGTTTCGGACTCATCATGGCCACTTCGAGTTCTTGGTGATGCCTTTTGGCCTTTCCAACGCCCCGGCGACTTTCCAGGCTTTGATGAACGACGTCCTCCGACCCTACTTGCGCCGGTTTGTGCTCGTTTTCTTTGATGATATTCTTATCTACAGCACCTCGTGGGCGGAGCACCTTCAGCACGTCGCCATCGTCTTCAACGAGCTTCGAGCGCACCATCTTCATCTTAAGCGCTCGAAGTGCTCGTTCGGGACGCCTGCAGTCGCCTACCTCGGCCACGTCATCTCGGCCGAGGGGGTTGCTATGGACGCCGACAAGGTGGCGGCCGTCGCAGCCTGGCCGACACCACACTCACCGCGGGCTCTTCGCGGCTTCCTGGGCCTCGCGGGGTACTACCGGAAGTTTATCCGGGAGTTGCTCATCCGCGGGCTCATCGCGTCTCCACTCACGCGTCTGCTGCGTCGCGACGCCTTTGACTAGGATGAGGAGGCGACAGCAGCTTTCGAGGCCCTCAAGGGGGCCCTCACGACGGGCCCCGTTCTTCAGATTTTCTGCCCTCCCCCAGTTATCCATGAGAGGACTGCTGCATGTGCTGCTCTCTGCTCTAATTTTTCTCCTGTGATGATGAACATGAGTAGTATTTCTAAGGGAAGGAGCCTGCTACTTTTCTTTGATTAATTGCATCTCTGATGATCAGCTGAGACCTGAGTGAGAGTGTTTGAGAAGTTTCTCACTGTCTGCGTACATAGAGGTATAGAGCTTAGATTGTGCTTGTCTGATGGCGTGTCCTGCTTTTCATTGATTACCATATAATTTTGTCTCCCGAAATCCCCCCTTAAACTGCATATGAGTGGTCTGTCATTCACAACGAGTGACAACCATAGCTTTGGTTCAGGCTTTATATGTAAAGACAGCAAGGATGTAAAACAGAAACTCCCATGTTAGGGGACGATTGATAGTCTCCTCCTGCACTATTTATTGGGAGCATATATAAGTCTCAAACCCATGAATATCGATGTTGTATTTGGCTTCAACATCTTTCTTACCTGCTCTAAACAGATGCCTGAATGTTAGTACTGTAACTGTCTTCTCCCACAAGCTAAGCAAAAAAGGGATTAATTGTTCTCCAACTATCTAAGGGGCTAATTTTCCTTCTTGTTCTGCAAGGCGGAGGTCAGGACATCTGATTTGAAGACATGCATTTGTGATTTGCGCTCGATCCACGAGAAAGAAGACATGCATATGTGATTTGAAGATGCCGAAAGACATGTCGTTGCCTGACAATGTCTGGACGGTGCCCACAAAGGAGGGGTCAGCAGCATTGATGATGCTCCCTCGGTAAATCTCACTTTTCACTCACATGTGAAATAATTGAGCGGAGGAGGTAGGTAACTAGCTCGCCCCATAGACCTCCTATAAATAGTGGCTCCGGAAGCGTTGGTTCCTCATCTCATACAAGTCACTTCGATCCCCTTCCTTCAGTCCTGCCCCTTAAATCTGTACCAACAACTAAGAAGTTGGACATGGTCATGATGAGAGGCAACAATGTCAAGACCTTGGCGTTGATACTCGTAGTTGTTGGTCTTGTGGCACTCCAGCAAACCCAGCATGTCCAAGCTTCCCATTGCTGTTGTCATCTTGACTCGGTCCCTACCTATTTTGACTGCCGCGACAAATCTGATAGCACCGTCTCAGAGTGCTGCGGTGTTTCTGCTGGCTATATATCAGTTGTTGGTCTGAATGCAAGTCTGGTTATATAGATATAGAGACAACACTGCAAGGTATGTGAAATGACTAACCCTTTCTTTTCGTCATATATATTAATTTATGTTTTGCATAAACTATTGATTGTAACTCCTGCTTGAACATAATAATATATCTGTCTAGCTATATCGTGCATGGTAGGAAGAAGAGATGGATGAACTCCAGTTTGAATATATGTAGTGCAAGAGATGGATCGATATATGTTTAATTTTTGCTTCGTTACATTTACATGCATATACGCTGCTGCCTACCGGAAAACAGCCGTCAACTACTGCAAGCTGGGGTGCAGGGCTTCCTTGTGCAACAACTTAAAATTATCAGGTAAGGTTCTCGATCTGTTGCTACTTCGTTACTTCGTCAATCACTAACACCAATCCCAAGCATAACATGCGCATGCTGCTACAAATCTCAAGGCAATACACCTTGCAAAATATACATACAATGCATGCAGTCCCCGAAAAAGTCCCATAGTGTAGTAAAAGTCGCACCTAAATATAACCCCTTACACGCAAGTATCACCTAATTATTATTATTTTGTTCATCAGTTGCTGGCGGCAGCGACGATGCTATGGAGCAATGCACCAATGGATGCCACGATCTATGCACCACAAACAGCGCCGAAGTTCAAAAAGTTCGTGACGCTTAACTAGTTTAGCTAAGGAGCTGCATCTCAAAAGCCTGCCAAGGAGTTTTAATGTTGCCTTCAATAACTGGATATCATATCCAATATGAGTAGATGTCAAATGTTACTTGTGTTTCAATTTTAGTATTTCCAATAACGATCATGAGATGTACAATGCATCTTCCTGCGAGGATGTATGGTGTTCATCATGTTAAATGTTTGTGTTGTATCCTTGGCGTATGGCATAATGACTTCATGGTTTTAATGAAATCTTGTTTAATTTGCAAATTATTACAATGTTTCATTCATCATGCCCTTGGTTTTCCTTTTCCCTTTTGACATGGCAGAGGTGTCAATAAGCTTGCTGCATGCAAAGCTTTTTGCTCTGTTTTCATCGTCAATTTTTTCAACTCCCGTCTATTTAAACTTTGTTCAATTTGTTTTCTCACATACTTTCCTGGCCGCGAGTTTCCTCTCGTCGAGCTCCATCTTCCGCATTGGTATTTTCCATCAACATGTTAAACCTCTCCTCTTTATTTTCCTCCTTGACCTCGTTGCGTTTGTACATGCCTCCTCTTTCGCCAACATGTCCTCCAATGGGACTCCACGGAATACCATTGTGCTGTTGTCGCGTGGGACTCCACCCAACAATCTCAAGTATTGCCCTCATTCTTGTGGTACAACGCCGATACGTGCACGGGATGGCAAAGCAATACCATCACGTGTTCAAGGTCAACACGTTGCAACATAGAGCGAAAGAACACGAAGCAATACTTACGAGCTCATGGAGTCCCACGCGGCAATGACACAATCCTGCCTCCTCTTTTGCCAACAAGTCCTCCAAATTCTCTGGCAAAATAGTTTTATGGTGGCACAATACTTAGGAGCTCATGAAGTCCCACACGAAACATGTCCACCAAGTATTCGGTGGGCCAACACGGCAACGGCACAATGGTCCTCAATGGAGAGGGGCTCGAGCCTTCGCGGCCTCACGAGCCGCATGTACCTTTATCTCTCGCTTGACCTCATGAGTCGGTCTTGGCGTTTCATTGTCCCTAAGTTCAGCGGTGCGGACACGGGAGGGTTAGGTGGGATGACAAACATGGTGGTGAGCTGTAGCAGATTAATCACGGTGGTGGCTCAGCTAGGATTGGATGTGGGCGACTGCATAGGTGCTGAGTAGGCCGAGTGTCGGTGGCGGGCGCGAAAAGAGAGAAGCTAGATTGTGAAATTATGCGGTTTTCGACTAGGTTTTGGGTGGTTCTTTGTTGTTAGACAACGACGTGGCGGACAGCCGGACTCATGTAGACCACTCACTCCCAAAACGACTTGGGGCCGGACTGAGGGTTTTCAGACCTCTGGACCTGTCCGACCGAAAATGGTCGGCCACGTTGATGACTAATAGTGTTTGGACCGTTCGGTCTGAACATAAAGGGGGTGTTTTGGCTGTTTGCATAATTTATATGGAGTGCTTTCCCAATCGAGCGCCCCATCCAATATATTTGGAGGCGGGGGGAGGGGGGGCTCATATGGAGTGGCCTCATTACGCAACCGCTCGGGTGGGAGGAAAGTTTCAGCCCGACTTCTTCCTTTCGCATGTAGCTCGAAAAATGGCAAATTGGCAATGTCGTCCGTAGAGCTACCGCTTTCGTCACTGTCGATGGCTCGGTCGCATTTCCACCTGGAAGTGCGTACATTGATGGTTGTCGATGTGTTTCCTATGTTGGTATAATCCAAACATGGCTACGTGTGAGTAGTACTAAGTTGCTTGAGTTTGATTTAATTAGGAAGTGATTCGCGTTGCCGGGTAATTAGGATTAGGTATGTCCGAGTTTGGTAGTAGCTCTATACGTGTGCCTGAGCAGTAGTACGTCTATAGGTGTTCGTGTTGTGTCCGGCCACCTGAAGTTGCCTTGCGCATCGAGTCTGGTTTGTAATGGAAGTCCGTATAGGTTAGGAAAAGGAAGTCTGGGTTGATAGCGTGAGTCAGGTCCAGCACCTATATAAACAGGGGCAGGGTGCGTGAGTTTTGTACTGAGAGAAAAGGAGAAAAATAATAAAGAGATGAATTTAGAGGGTACGAGACGTACCCTTGGCTAAAATTGTTTATCCCGTGTATTCGTGTGATTTGATGTGATCGATCCTGAGGACAAAAAGCCAACAATTGGTATCTAGAGCAAGGTCGAGGTGAATTTGCGCTTGCCCCGGGGTGGCGACCCGACTAGCGCCTCGGGGCGGGCAATATAGTCGTTGGGTGGTGCAGCGATAAGGAGGGACGAGAGATATAGTTGCTGGGAGGTGAAGCAACGAGGAGAGCAGTCAATAGTCGTTGGCTGTACACCGACGTGGAGGATAAGAGAGTCGTTCGGCGGAGCGACGACGAGACGGTTGTGAGGGTGTTGTCGCAAGCGAGGCGACGGGTGATTGTCGTTTGGAGGAACGACTTGGAGGAGGGCGACATGCTGTCGTCGACAAGGTACTGGTGATCGTTGATGGTTATGTAGGTGTCGAGTTGGCACTGGGTCGAGTTGGCACTGGGTTGTTCATCGAGACCATCGTTGGAGGGTGGAAGTTGGAGATGGCGAAGTTGTGAGCCGTCATCAAGGTGTGCACATGAGTTCTTGTAAGGTGCGTACAAGAGCTCAGGTGTGTGAGTCTTTTGTTGCACTTGAGATGCGTCACTGGCAAAGGACATTTAAGAGCGAGAGCGGATGGAAAAGGTAATTGTGCCTTGCGTTTCCGTTCGTGATCAAGGGGTTCCGGCGAGTTCATATACGGTGAAGTTGAGTTGCGCGTATATGGCGAGTTGTGTTGCCGCCGGACAGGAGGTGTCGTTCGGTAAGTTGTGTCACCAACGACAAAGAGAAGAAGAAGATGTGGCGGGTGAAGAGATGTGTCTCCCGGTGAGCAAGCAACCGGTGTGAAGATGAAGATCAACGTGAAGACGGACGCGGACCAGTTAAGTTGAGTTCCTGCATGAGGCTATGTGTTTAGTCTGCATGTAGCACGCTAAAATGTGGCAGCGTGGCTGGTAGTCTGGATAATCGTTGGTTTTAGTCTACAGGTTGGCAGAAAAAAAGAAAAGGGTGGGTGTTTGGATTAGGGGGTGAATGTTAGATAATCCAAACATACATACGCTAGTAGTACTAAGTAGTGTTTTGTGTAGGAGTTGGAGTCATGTTAGGATTGTGATCAAGCTTGCTGGTTATTAGACTAGGAGAGTCCGGCTAGGACTTTGAGTCAATGTCCGTGTTGGGTTAGGACTTAGGCTCAGGTCGGTTTGCTATGCGTGCTATGAGTAGGGTAGCTCCTATATATATACGCACATATACATAGCTTTGTAATATATCGAGTTGTGGAGGAAAACAAGAAAATAATAAAGAGGAGAATTTAGAGGGTACGAGACGTAACCTTGGCAAGAATTTTATGTGCGCGTGTTCGTGATTTGTTGATGTGATCGATCCGTGGGCGAAAAGCCAACATCCTACCAGAGATTCCCACACACGTACGCCAATTCTGCCCCCCTTTGCTGCCAGATCACATCCTTTCACAGGATATATAAACCCCACCAGCCCGCCACGCCTTCCTCACAAACATTTTCACGGTGAGACTGAAAGAAGGCGTTGGGAGAGAGTACAAGGAGAGGACATAGGATTACTCCCAGTGGGTCGAGGGGGAGTGCTACGGGATCGCAGCAACTCCTTGCGTCATGCCAGGATGTGGTAGGTAGAGACAGAGGTGAATTGCGTGGGGAGGAAGAAGAAGCACAGAGGAAAGCTTGGAATTAGGAATAATAGTATTCAGTCATTACAGATATCTCTCCACTCTCCTTGAGCCAGACTATATGTAGGTGTTGTTACAGGCCACAATGGGCCGGCCCATCAGGCCACTCACACACACCGGTGGGCACAGCCCAGGTCGTTGCATGCCCCTCCTCTTGAGAAACAGGACGCCCTCATACTGTTCATCATCTTGCCGTTGTCGCTGGTGTTAGCAGTGATGTCCACTCCCAGGTTGCCATCGAGAGGGGAAGGCCACGCCAGGCAATCTTGACTTGCGGTCGTGTGTGTCCGCCTACCTGCACCAAGCGAGACTGTAATACCTGAGCAGGATGAAGAGGCGGCGAGATCTGGAGAGCATTAGCCGTGTCAGTGTTGCTATTATCTTGCGCCGGGGGTTGTGCAGGTTTCAACAGAGAGACGTGGACCACTGGATGGATTTTGCTGGAAGCTGGGAGGGCGAGCCTGTAAGCCACTTCACCCACTTTCTCCAAAATCTGGTAAGGACCAAAGTATTTGAATCCTAGCTTGTGGTTTGATCTTCTCACTACTGATTGCTGCACATACGGCTGAAGTTTGAGGTATGCCCAGTCACCCACTGAAAATTGTCGGTCTGAGCGGTGTTTATCCTCCTGTGCTTTCATGCGCTGTTGTGCACGCAGTAGGTGTTCCCGAATCAGACCCTGCATCAGGTTGCGTTCAGCTAGCCATCCCGACAGATCAGAGGACAATGAACTCTGGAGATTGGCAATGCCCAAATGTCGTGGTTAGTATCCATAGAGAACTTGGAATGGTGTTTTGCCTAGTGCTGAATGGTAGTTGGGGTATTGTACCAGTATTCTGCTTGTGGTAGCCAGTAAGCCCATTTCTTGGGAGCAGAGTGAACCATGCACCTCAGAAAGGTTTCCAGGCACTGGTTGAGTTTTTTAGATTGGCCATCAGTTTCTGGATGACTGGCAGAACTCATGTTCATCTTTGTGTCAGTTAGTTTGCACAACTCTTGCCACAGAGTGCTTGTGAAAATAGGATCTCTATCAGTGACTATCACCATGGGCAGACCGTGTAATTTATACACATTATCCAGGTATACTTGGGCCACTTGGAGGGCAGTGAATGGATGAGCCAGAGGTAGGAAGTGGCCATACTTGCTGAATTTGTCAATGACCACCAGGATAGTGTCAAAATTCTTGCTCTTGGGTAGACCTCCAATAAAATCCATAGTAACCAAATTCCATGCTTCTTTAGGTACTGGCAGAGGGCTGAGCAAACCAGATTTTCTGATATGTTCAGCTTTAGCTTGTTGACACACAGTGCATTCCTTAACATATATTTGGATATCCTGCTTCATGGCAGGCCAAGCAAACAGTGCTTTGATCCTTTGATATGTGCCCTGGAAGCCTGAGTGACCCCCCACTCCACTGGAATGTAAGGATAACATGATTGCTTTGTGAGCTTCAGTATTATGACCCAGCCACACCCTGTCCTTGTATCTGATAATGCCTTGATGTAATACATATCCCTTGTCATTGGAGCCAGATAGAGCTAATTCTTGGAGCAACTGTCTGTCCTCCTCATGTTGCTGATATCCTTCAGATACTACTGTCAACCATTTGGGTGTGCAAAAGGAAATTGTATGGAGTTCACTAGGAGCAGGTGATCTGGAAAGAGCGTCTGCTGCAGTATTGTCCTGTCCTTTCTTGTACAAGATATTATACCTCAGTCCTAGCAACTTCAAGAGAGCCTTCTGTTGCATAGGGCTGCTGATTTTCTGATCTTGTAAATGTGTCAAGCTCTTATGATCCGTGGCCAAAGTGAATGGAGCATGTTGTAAGTAACTTCTCCACTTATCCACAGCTAATATGACAGCTAGACACTCCTTTTCATAGGTGGAAAGTTCTTGAGCTTTGGGACCCATGGCTTTGCTTAAGTAGGAAATAGGATGACCTTCTTGCATTAACACTGCCCCAATTCCATTGTTGCTAGCATCCGTCTCAATCACAAATGTTTTCTTGAAATCAGGCAGAGCTAGTACAGGGGCTTGAGGTAGGGCAGATTTCAGACTCTGAAATGTCGCTTCTGTAGTAGGTGTCCAAGTGAACATCACATCTTTTTTCAGTAAATCAGAGAGACTCCTGCTGATAATGCCATAGTGCTTGATGAACCTTCTATAGTATCCAGTAAGGCCTAGAAACCCTCTCACTTGCTTCACATTTGTTGATACTGGCCAATCTTTAACAGCTGCAATTTTAGCAAGGTCAGTTTGGACACCAGCACTACTGATCACATGACCCAAATATTCCAGCTCCTGTTGGGCAAAGGAGCACTTGCTCAACTTCACATACAGCTGATTTTCTTGCAGAATGGTGAAGACTTGTTCCAAGTGTTGTAAATGCTCTTCTAAGGTTGCACTATAGATAAGAATATCATCCATAAATACTAGCACACATTTTCTCAGTAACAGTGCAAACATGATATTCATGGCCGCTTGAAATGTTGCAGGGGCATTTCAGCCCAAATGGCATTACTTTGAACTCATACAGCCCATGATGTGTTTTTTAAATGCAGTCTTATGCTCTTCTCCGTCAACCAATCTGATCTGATGATAGCCAGCCCTCAAATCCAACTTTGTGAAGTATTTTGCTCCTGCAAGTTCATCCAAAAGTTCCTCTACAATAGGCATGGGATATTTGTGATGTACTGTTACTGAGTTAAGCATTCTATAGTCTACACAGAATCTCCAGGTGCCATCTTTCTTCCTGACCAGCAACACAGGGGAGGCAAAGGAACTAGTACTATGTTGGATCACTCCTTGTTTAAGCATAGTAGTTACTTGAGTTTCTATTTCTTGCTTTTGCATGGGATTGTACCTGTATGGTTTGACATTGACAGGTTTTGCCCGAGGTAGCAGAGGAATCTGATGGTCAAACTCTCTATGAGGAGGCAGAGTGTCAGGAGTACTGAACAACTGCTGGTGCTTGTTAATAAGTGGTTGAACCTCAAGTGGAATACAGGTTTCTACCATGTGTCTCTCTGCCATATGACATAGGTGAATTACTTGCTCAACTGCTCCAGTGTTCAAAAGTCCTTGCAAGTGTTTCCCAGAAATGGCTGTGCAAGAGTTGAGTTTATCTTTAACTCCCCTGAGTGTGATTCTTGTTCCTTGGTATTTAAACCTCATGACCTTCTTTATCCAGTCGACCCACATAGGGCTCATCGTTTCCAGCCACTGCATTCCCAGGATGATATCATAGGTGCCTAATGGGAGAACCTTGAACTGGGTGTTGAAAGTATTCCCTTGACAGAACCATTGTAGGTTGGGTACTTGTGTATTGCAGGGCAGAGTGCCTCCATTTGCCACAGTCACGGCTGCAGCAGGGATTTCTTCAGTTGAGCACTTGAGTTCCTTTGCCAAATCAGCTCGAATGAAGTTAGTGGAACTGCCAGAATCCACGAGAATTAGTAGTTGGCGCTTTCCCACCATGCCCTGCAACTTGATACTCTCTTTAGAAGATGTTCCGGTAGCTGCTTGCACTGACAGTTTCATACAGTCATCACTTTCTTTGTCAGAGGGCTGAGAAGCCGCTTGCTCACTGTCAGACTCACTAGAAACAGACTCAGATGACTGTAGTGCATCCCATAACTCTTCCATCACATGTAATTGCACCTTACTGGGGCATTTGTGGCCAGGGCCATATTTTTCACCGCACTTAAAGCATTCCCCTCTAGCCCTACGCTGAGCTCTGAGTGTATCCACTTTGTCAGGCACTTTAGTTTGATCTTCTGAACGTTTGTCTGTCGGTGAGGCCCCCATTATACCCTGATGCACATATGTTTTGGAACTGAACCATGGCTCCCATTTCTTGCTGAATTTGGTTGTGTCCTCAACCAATAAGGCTTCCTGTGTTTGTGCCAGTGAGTAAGCCAAATCTACTGTACTCGGTTGTTGCAGCTTAACGGGTGCTCTTATAGCTGGCTTGAGACCTTGAACAAAGCGATTGATGAAGAATGTCTCGTCATAAGACTGGTTGTACACCAACATCTTATGCATGTGCTCCTCAAAGAGATTGGCATACTCATCCACAGTGTCAGTTTGTTTCAGTGCAAAGAACACATCGATATCTCTGGTGTATTTGTTTCTGTTGAATTTGGCAAACACTGCGACGCACAAGGCTGCCCAACTGTCAATTGTGTGCCTGGCTTCGTAAGTCTGAAGTCACCGAGCTGCATTGCCTGCAAAATGCATTGTTGCAAAATCGACCCATATCTCTTGCTGCACATTGTACATCCGGAAGTATTTTTCACACTGCTGTTTCCACCATTTGGGATCCTCTCCATCAAACTTGGGAAATTCAGACCGAGGAACGCGTGGTCTGTATCCATTGTGATGCGATCGGTGGCCGTAATCAGGAGAGTGATCTGGGTCCTCCAGGTCGTCCGAGAAATACTCATGGGTAGGGGGTTGGGACTGAGACATCTCACTGCCGTGTGGTTGGTGTTGATTCGGGCGGAGCCACCGCTGATCTGTCGCCTGCGGTGCTTGCAGGCTGCTCTGTCCCTCCATACGCAGCGAGCCGGGGCGTTGTGGTGGTGGCTGCTGCGAAGTGCCCGTCGCCGGTACCCTCTCCAGCTGGTCCACGCGGCGTATCACTCCATCCATCGCGCGCTTCATCTCGGCCATCGCCGCGTCGAGAGAATTGTTGGCGATGAGGACGCGGCCGAGGGTGGTCTCGGTGCGGCCCAGCGAGGCCGTGGTCGTCTGCGCGAGCGCATCGAACGCCTTGGCGGACGAGGATGCATACTTGTCGAGAGAGTCCTGGAGCTCGTTGACCCGCTCCGCTGTTGCGGCGCCCCCATCTGAGACCGCCTTGCTCTGCAGGATCGTGTCCTGCACCAGTTTCTGCAGATCCGCCAAGGAGATCTCCGCCGCCGCCATGCGCGCAGAGATCGTCGGCTTGTTGGAGCGCGCCGTTGGTGCCGGTCGATCTGCTCGACCAGACGCGGGTACACCGAAGTGTTTTGCCCGGAATCACCCGAGGGGATCCGCACCTTTTGCCTGGAATTAGGAGCAGGTCGATGGATTGATCGGAAGATCATGAAAAATTTCGGATCAGAGGATGCGGATCGTTGGGCTCTGAGTACCAGATGCTACGGGATCGCAGCAACTCCTTGCGTCACGCCAGGATGTGGTAGGTAGAGCCAGAGGTGAATTGCGTGGGGAGGAAGAAGAAGCACAGATGAAAGCTTGGAATTAGGAATAATAGTATTCAGTCATTACAGATATCTCTCCACTCTCCTTGAGCCAGACTATATGTAGGTGTTGTTACAGGCCACAGTGGGCCGGCCCATCAGGCCACTCACACACACCGGTGGGCACAGCCCAGGGCGTTGGGAGAGAGTACGAGAGGACATAGGATTACTCCCAGTGGGTCGAGGGGGAGCATGGTAAGGGTGAATCAGCTGTCGGTTACGGCCACCTCCCCTCCCCTCTCTCCTACTTTGCACGCATGTTGATGGCCGCCTAGGCAGAAATCGATTACGCGCTCACATCGGCCTTCGGGATTGTGGCCTTATGCCGTGTCCAGGATGCACATGCGCTTGTTGACCGCGTGATGACAGAAGTCGCGACAGCTGAAGCCTCCCCGCCCACAAGGTCTCTTACAAAGAAAGGAAGAGCCCGTAGTTTAAATTGTAGTAGAGAACCATAGTTTAAATGATTGTTAAAATCCTAGTGGTAATCCATGTTGAAGTCGAAATTCATGTTAAAATCCGTGTTTATATGTAGTATGAAAAATCTTGTATTGTACATGTGGGGAAGAAAGAGGTCTTATAGCCAATGACAAATGGGTCCAACGCAGAAAAATTCTTACTTCATTTCCTCAAAAAAAATCTTACTTCATTTTGAGTTTGCACATCGCCTAGCGAGTCTTCAAATTCTTACTTCATTTCGTCAAAAAAAATCTTACTTCATTTTGCAAAATAAATGATTTTTCCTAGTGCGCGGTCCATGGACAACAGAGTAATTAAGAGCATCTACAGCCGGACCTTGCAAATCCGGTCCCTCAAACACGCACGGGCACGTCCACGGACACTGACCGGTCACGCCTCAAATAATGCATTCCACATCCGGATACCTTAAATTAGAAACCTCAAATCCATACTATTACATGCAGCGTAATCCTAATACTCAGCGGAGGTCGTCCGGCTCCGCCGTGCCCATGTCCGGCGGCTGGCTGCATCCCTCGCAGTGTCGGTCCGGTCGCCGGCAAGGTAGAGTAGGACATGGGACACTAGCCGGCTCACGGGACTCGATCCATCGCCGTCTCCCATGCCCCACTCTTCCTCGTTGGAGCCCGTAACCCGGACTGTGCCGGTGGACGTGAGGTCGATGATAGATCCGTCCGAGACGATGTCAACCACGACGCTGTTGCGGCGCCCGCACTGCTGCACCCTACGGGGCGTCGGAGAGTGTGACTCCCCCTCTCCAATGTCCACAACCGCGAGGGCCTCCGCCGCCTCCCTTGCCCGCTGCCTCGCCCGGCGGGCACGCCGCGCCATGGCATTGTCCGTGCACGGCCATGCTTCGTGCTCGGCGCGCCAACGGAGGGGTTGCGCTTCCTCCACGGCGTTCGGACGCCAGACGGACCGCATCGCCTCCGGTGAGGCAGCGACGCCGGATCCAAGCACCGGTTGTGCGGACGCAATGGATTCCCGGCGTTGCGAGTCCGAGCGCTGCCGTCGTGCGACCGCCTCCCGGGAGCGGTCGAGCGCAACACGGACGGATGGCCATCTCCTCCTCGGGGATGAGCTCGTGTTCGACGGATCAGGAGGTGAAGGACTCAGATCCACTGCCCGCCATGTCGGAGAATGCCGGAGATCGCCGGAGGTGAGCTTGACTGGCGGATGGGAGTGGAGGGGAGTGGAGTGCAGTGCCTAGGGTTTGGTCCGACGAGCGGATGGGGACGAATATATGTGAGGTCGATGCAGGCCAGTGCGGGCCAGGGCCCAGGCTCCCCTATAGGTGCCGGTCAGCCTGGGCGTTTGAGGCCGGTTTGAGGGGCCCGTCTGGATCGATTTTTTGTGACCGGGCGGTGACCGAGCGGTCTGTCCGGACGTTTGAGGAGGGTATAGGGGTCCGGCTGTAGATGCTCTAAGTACTTAACAGGAAAATCTATACACTACGATTTGTAGTACTACTGCATGGACCTCACAATGTGGCCTCTTCCTTGATTTGAATGACATGTTGGCAGTATATCATGCAGGCTGTCGACTCGTGTAACACGAGGCGACAGTGCCCACTTTTCATCATGCACCCTGGACCTCCACTAGTTGCTGGCTGTCAGCACGCACTATACATGAGTGACATGTGCATGCTTCAACTAGGCCCAGTCGTACGTTACTTACTGTTGTTTCGTTACCACAATGAAATACTCCATGAGCAACGTTTACCACTACGCCCATAAAATTCAAAAATGCAATGGTGGACATGAGTGCACATCTAACTCCACAAAAAAAAAAAGTGCACATGTACCTGAAATTTTACAAAAAAATTAAAATTGTAAAAAAACAAATATTTCTAAAACTTTTCTGCGACAACCTCGTGGCTACCGTTTTAGTTCTTGGAGTTGTTATGGCCATTAATTGTTTTGCTCACCCTACTCATGAATTCATGGTCCAAGACCAGTCGTTGTTGCACACAACCCCGTCCCAGAGCACACACCAATGTAGTATGCTTTGAACTGTGATCTAACGGCAGAATCCTGCAAGTGTTGCATGCATGCATGCCATAGTAGCACGCTACTATTTATTTGGATGCATGCATGGTAGAGCTACGTGCAACCAGATCCTGCAAGCTCCAAGTGCCGCATGCATACAACAATGCCAGACTACTACTCCCTCTGTTTCTAAATATAAGTATTTTTAAAGATTTCACTACGAACTATATACAAATATATATATATATATATATATATATATATATATATATATATATATATATATATAAACATAATTTAGAGTGTGCATTCACTCATTTTGCTCCGTATGTAGTCCGTAGTGAAATCTCTAAAAGACTTATATTTAGAACGAAGGGAGTATTAATTTGTGCCGCATGCATACAACACTAGCAGTCTGCCATTAATCTACGCAAAGACTTGTAAGAAAGTGATTTTTTCAACCTTGGAGAAACCATGTGAGACTTTGGACACCGGTCAATGATGAGAAGCAGCACGCATCGGAGTGGAGAAGCGGGGTGTATTAATAAACACAAGGGATGTGTAGAAGTAGGGAAACGACAGGGCAGAGGTGCTTTTTTTTTTGAGAAGGAGGATTACCCTCGGCCTCTGTATCTAGACGATGCATGCAGTCATTTTATTGATTATTCATAAAGACTTACAATGTAGTACTTCAAGTAGTCTAAAGCCACCATCTTAGCAACAACTGTCGCTACTCCTATCCACTTGATGAAGGGGTGCCGATAGTCCGAGCCTAATAGCAAACAGACATTGCACGAAAGCCTAACATCTAAAGCCGGAGGCCCCAACCAAGCCACATACTAGGTTTAGGGTACAAACCGGTCCGACGCACTCATGTGTCGTCGCCGCCGTCTTCCACCATTCCACCTTCAAAGCAGAACCTAACGCACCGACCTTGCCAGGCCTCTCTAGCATTGACGCCATCATGACTCCAGACAGCGTCCTCCTCCTACGCGAGTCCATCTCCGCGCATCAGACGCCGAGTCTCCACTGCGCCGCGCCTCAGAGATCCGTCGCCATCAATGAGTAAGATGAAGCACCGCTCCACCAAAGAAGCCGTCCACTGGTCCCTCGAGCCCATGTACACCTCCAAGAATGATGCCCCCAAGGGGGAAACGACACCAGAGTGCCGCCGTCATCTGATCTACTGATCTAGGGTTTCCCCCGAAGGTAGCGGATAGAGGTCGGAGCTTCTCCACGGCGATGCCATCAAGAAGGTAACGACACAAAAGAGTGCCGCCATCACTGGTCTTGGCAACAAGCCGAGAACGAGGTTTTCACCCGGATCCGCTCGACGAACCTCCATCAAGCATCGTGTGCACGGGTCGCCACCGATCTGTGACGCCGCGTAACGAGTAGGCCGCATCAGCCAGATCAGATCTGTCCGGAGGCCAGACCACGCATGGCGCCGCCCGATCCACCAGGCCCTCCATGCCGCGGCCGTCGATCCGAGGCCAGATAGCCCGTCGCCGCAGACGGTAGCTGCCGCCGAATGCATCCAACGCCGCTACCCAAGCAAGGCCGGCCGCCATGAGTCACGCCGCCGCCGCTCAAGGCAGAGGTGATTTTGAGAATGCTTATTGGTGAATGACATGTGGGATTAAACGAACGAGGGTATCATTAAACTGACATAGGTTGAGTTCCGTGTAGGTGGTGATTCGCGAGTAGGAGAAAAGAGAGCGGTGCGCCATTGCTCGGCCCTCCACTCCTTCCCTAGCCAGTGGCGGAGCTAGACAGAACCAACTGGGGGGAGGGGGGGCTGGGGTCAAGAGCTAAAAATGATCTCATCTAAGCCATCACTTTTTTTGGTTCACAATTGTTTCAATGTTGGGGGGCCAGAGCCCAGCCAGGAGCCTGCATAGCTCCACCTTTGTCCCTCGCCATCCCGCTCTATGTGTCTTTACCTCGCCATGTTGTGGGTGCTCCACCTCGCAGCACGGAGTCATGGTTAGCCGGAAGCCCCTATTTAAAGCTTCACAAGCATATATAGGGCATCATCTCACTGGGTCGGTCAAATAGAAAACCTATCACGAGCCAGCTAGACCAGAGGGGTTACCATAGCAATTTATTGATTGTTTTTATAAAATTTTGATACTATTTATAAAAACTGAACATTTTTTGTCCACATTAGAACTTATTTCAAAATGATTATGAGCATTATTTAGAGACGCAATCATTTTCTGATTTTTTTTATCATTGATCAAATTACATGAAACATCAACATTTTCTTAAAATTACAACAGTTTTTGAAAATTTCAACACTTGTTAAAACAAGAACCATTTTGGAAATTCTGTTTTTTTTTTCAAACTCTGAACATATTTAGAAAAATAATAGAACACCCAAAAAAATGAAAATAAAACATCATGGAAAATGAAATAAAAAATAGATCTGAACAAAAAAAACAAAGCTAGAAACTGCATTTTTTTACGAGTAAAACCAAGTTTATCCATCAAAAGCCCCAACAAGTGGGATAAAATTTGTGTCATGGGGTTGGCCAAACCATATATGGCGCCCCGGCCCTAGTGACAATGAAAACTTTGCTTGACTATGTGCTTCTGTATTGGCAGTGCGGCCTGGAAAAGTAATATTACAAGTAAATTGATTTTTTTAGATTGATCTCACTAACTATAGCCTCATAGCTACCTCGGCTACCACTACTAATATCAGTGTGACGCCCTCGACTTAATCGTGCACTAATCATACACGCAAATGCACACGATCAAGCCTAAGGACTCACGGGAAAATATCACAACACAACTCTAGACACAAAGGTAAAACAATACAAGCTTTATATTACAAGCCAGGGGCCTCGAGGGCTTGAATACAAAAGCTCGAGTTATACAAGCATCAGCGGAAACAAGGGGTATCTGAGTACAGACACAAGTTAAACAAGGGTGTCTTAAGAAGGCAAGCACAAACAACGACACTGATCGAAAAGGCGAAGGCCTCCTGCCTAGGGCCTCCGAACTACTCCTGGTCGATGGGGATCTCCACGTAGTAGTAGGCTCCTCCGGGAATCTCCTGCTCCTGGACTCCGGCATCTGAATGCAGCAATCGAGCATGGGGGAAAAGAATAGCAAAGCAATCGTGAGTACTCATCCAAAGTACTCGCAAGACTGACATCAGAACTATACTACTTATGCATCGGTATCAAAGGAATGAGGCTATATCTTTGGACTAAACTGCAGAAGTGCCAGAACAGAGGGGGAAGGCCTAGCCTATCAAAGACTAGCATCTTGAAGCAGTTCTTGTAGCATCAGAAGAGAGTAGAGCAAATAATATATAATAGTGGTTATATAGTAGCAGCGCCCTGAGATCCTTTCTCGACTCCCTGCGAGAAAGTGATCCCGAGAGCAGAAGTATCAGTTTAATAAGCATCATCATCAGTTTGTAGTTGTCATAGATCCGGATACAACTCTGAGCGTCCTGTTACCGTGGACACGGCTATTCGAATAGATTACTTCCCTGCAGGGGTGCACTACTGTTACCCAACACGCTCGATTAACTCTGGCCGGGCACACTTTTATCGGGTCATGCCCGGCCTCGGCTGATCGACACACCGCGGCCCTACCTCGAGCTCAGCAGAGAGGTCCCCGCCGGTCTACATCCTAAGTGCTCAGGGGTCTTGGGCCATCGCCCTGTGCACTCCGGGTCGTTGTGTGCAGGGTAGACCAGGCACCACCTCTGTCCTGGATGGCGCCGGCCCGACCCAGCCACAATGCTGAACTGGACGTCTGTCAGAGCTTTCGGCTGATACGTACGGTGTAGAGGGCCCCATTAAACCATTATCCCACGTGGTGGTAGTGCGTATAGGGCACGACAACCCACTCAGATCAAATACCCAAATCCGTTTAATCATGTTTAGTAACTCGCAGAGACGAACAGGGATCGTGTCGCTCCGACTTGGTATGTCATATCGCGCGGGTGCTCTTGGAGCCGACCCGTCTTTAATGTCATTTACTCGCGGGCACCCTTGGGGCCAGCCCGACTTTAACAGTTTAAATGATGTAATAATGTAAACAGTTCCGCGATCCTCACCCAGAGTGATCACGGCCCGGTATTAAGCATGGCATACGCACAAGGGTGTAGGGCCACCGATGAAGAAGTAGCACAGCTTACTAGGTAATGTGGGACAACAGGTGGGGTATCAATAACAGACTACAAAATCAGGCTATGCATCGGAATAGGTGCTATCGGAACAGTAACAGGGCAATTCTAATGCAAGCATAAGAGAGAAGGGAGTGGGCGATATCTGATGATCAAGGGGGTTTTGCTTGCCTGGTTGCTCGGCAGATGAAAATGAATCCTCAACGAAGTAGTCGATCACAGGGGCACCGGCAGCGGTCGCAGGGCCTACCGGAAGAGAAGAGGGGGAAGAAACAGATAAATAACGGAGCACACAATTGCAACAATAAGCATGACAGGCCTATACGACATGCAGGGGTGATCTACGGCATCGATTAGTATTCTAGACGGAGAGGGAAAATATCCGGGAATATTTTCCCAGCTCCGGACGGTTATCGGTATACGGATCCGGAGAGGACGGTTCCATGTTCATCATGTTAGAAGGGGCTGACAGGTAAGTGGGTGGCATATTCGGATTCTTCATATTTTTCTGGTCATTTTTCATATATAAATTATTTCCATCTGACATACGGTTTATTTTCTATGATTTTCTAAAGTTTTAAAGTATTTTCTGGAATTTCTGAAATTCTTCTAAGTCTGAAATCTGTTTATTGTTTACCCATTTTGTGAGGGCTATAATGGGTTATTCTTAGCTCTAATGAAAACACATCCTAAAGATGATTTACTCTACTCCAAAAGTACTTCAAGGCCATGCCATTTGATGGTATGAACAGTTCCTGTACAGGTCCAAATTCAGCTCTAAAATGGCTAAGGCAATAATCTGTTTTTCAGTTATTCCAATTAACAGAACATTGACTTTTGTCATTTTTGTAGGAATTAATCCATGTATCAAATGAAGTTGCTCCAAAGGAATGAAATGGAGTTTGTCAATTGTACTATCTACACATTTTATTTTTACCCATGTTAGCACTTGATTAGCTGGTGATTAGTGGTTGTCAAAAGGGGTAATCAGTGCATAATAGCAAAAGCTAGCCTCAGCTACAGTAACTGAATGTTACTGTAGCAGCGGTGGACGCGGGCAGAGCAGAGCAGCGGCAGCAGCGACGTAGAGCAGCGGTGGACGCGGGCAGGCAGCTGCGGGTGCGAGCGCGGCGAGGCCGGCCGGCCGGGGCTGCGTCAGGCAGCGACGTGCGACGGCCGCGGCAGCAGCAGCAGTTGCAAGCGGCGGCAGCAGGCGAGAAGCAGCAGCAGCGCGTCAGGCAGCCGCAAGCAGCAGCAGGTAGGAGCGGGCGGGGGCGGCGCGACCGCGCGCGCGGGGGCGCGGACAGGGGGCGGCCAGGCAGGAGTGGCGCAGTAGCTGCAGCAGCACAAGGAGCAGCAACGGGCGCGGCCATGGCCAGCAGGTGGCCGGAACACCAGGCGGGTGTGCGGGGGAGAGGAGCTCCATTGGCGACCATGGCGAGCTCAACACGACGGCTACGGCGATGGATACGAGGGGGGAAAGAGGGGAATCGGTCGAGGGCCTCACAGCGGTCCTCGACGACGAGCTCGGGAGGTCGGGGAGGCGCCGGTGGTGGAGATCGACGGAGACGACCGCGGCGGCCGTGGGCGAAGAAGAGCTCGATGGCGACGGCAGGGAGCTCTCCTACTCAAACCGATGGACGGAGCCGACATGGACGATGACGGTGGTCCTCCTGGACGCCTCCAGGTGACGCGGGGTGGCCAGTGGCCGTGACGGCGACAACGCGCGGCGATGGTTCCGTTCGGGCTCGAACCAAATCGAGGCAGGGAGGGGGAACGAGGGGATTAGAGGCTAGGGTTTGCAGCGGGAGGGAAAGGGCGGCCTATAGGCGTCGGGGAGGTCGGGGATGGCCGACGCGTGGCCGGGCGTGGCCACGGCGCTGGTGGATGCCTGCCACGGCCTCCTCTGCCTCTGTAGCGAGAGGTTAGGGAAAGGCCAGCCAGGTGGGCTGGGCCTGGTACAGTAAGTGAGATGGGCCAGGCGCACAGTGTAGTTTCACTATTTTCTTTTATCTTTTTCTGTAATCTCTAATCCCTTTGCATTGCAAAAATGTTTAGCCTTAAATTGAATCTTGTAAAATATGAGACTAGGCCCAAAATTAACAGTGCAATATTTGCCACTGCTATAAAATGGTTTGGAGGTGTTTTGAATTCATTTGAATTTGGTTTAGTTATAATTCGGTTTTAATGTTGCTATCTTGGCACTGATTTTATGATGTTAGAGTCACTTACCTAATTCAATTAATATAGATTATATTTTTATAAATGCTTTTGGATTATTTATAATTTAATGAACATTTTAGTTTTCATTATTTGACAAGGTTTCATTTCCGCCACAATTTGAATTGGATTCAAATGGAATTTGAAATGAGTTTTGAATTGAAGTGATCATTAAGCCTTTCCAAAACATGGTGACCTGGCATTTTCATTGATGATCACCGTAGATAATACAGGGGATGTTACAATTCTCCTCCTCTAAAAGAAATTCTCGTCCCGAGAATTAAGAGGAAGGCTGAAAGAAAGCGGGGTATTCTTCGCGAAGACGATCCTCGCGTTCCCAAGTGGCTTCAGCTTCAGAATGATTCGACCACTGAACTTTGAGGAACTTGATCGACTTCTGACGGGTTCGACGTTCAGCTTGATCAAGAATGCGGATCGGATACTCTTGATAAGAAAGATCCTCTTGCAATTCAAGCACTTCATGATCCACTTCTCGGATAGGATCCTTGAAGCAGCGTCGGAGTTGCGACACATGAAAGACGTCATGCACTTGAGAAAGGTTCGGTGGCAATTCCAATTGGTATGCCACTTCTCCTCGACGGGCGAGAATACGGAGCGGGCCAATGTAGCGAGGAGCTAACTTGCCCTTTATCCCGAAACGATGAGTGCCCTTCATCGGAGTGACGCGAAGGTAAGCTTGTTCGCCAGGTTGATAGACCATTACCTTGTGTTTACGGTCATAGTTGCTCTTCTGACGAGACTGAGCAGTCTTCAAATTTTCACGGATAATGCGGACTTGCTCTTCAGCTTGTTGAATAATGTCCGGTCCAACGAGTGATCGTTCCCCAGTTTCTGACCAATTCAGAGGGGTCCGACACTTACTTCCATATAGAACTTCAAAGGGTGCCATCTTCAGACTAGCTTGGTAGCTATTGTTGTATGAAAATTCAGCATACGGGAGAGATTCCTCCCATTTCTTACCGAATGAGATGACACAGGCTCGAAGCATATCTTCAAGCACTTGATTGACTCGTTCAACTTGTCCCTGGGACTGGGGGTGAAAAGCGGTGCTGAAGGACAGATGAGTTCCCATAGCTTCCTGGAAACTATTCCAAAACCTTGAGGTAAAGAGGCTGCCACGATCTGAACTGATCTCCAACGGAATACCGTGAAGTGACACAATTCGGGAAACATACAAGTCTGCTAACTGACTAGCAGTGATTGTCTCCTTGACTGGCAGAAAGTGAGCAACCTTCGAGAATCGGTCAATGACGACAAAAATAGCATCATGACCTTTCTGGGATCTAGGAAAAGCAGTGATGAAGTCCATTTCGACCTTGTCCCATTTCCATTCAGGAATATCAAGTGGTTGCAGAAGTCCAGCAGGCCTTTGATGTTCTGCCTTGATGCGACGGCAAACGTCACACTCGGCAACATATTGAGCAATGTCATGCTTCATATCAGGCCACCAGTACCGTTGACGAATGTCTTGGTACATCTTGGTGCTACCAGGGTGAATTGACAAAGGGGTATCATGTGCTTCTTTCGTAACATACGAACGAGAGTCCAGGTTGTGTTTCCTGGGGACCACTAGGCGACCTTTGAAGAACAAGGCACCATCATCACCAACATGGTAGAATGAAGAATTTCCCTTGGAGAGGTACTTCTTAATCTTTTCGACTTCAGAGTCATATTTCTGCCTTGTCTTGATGTTGTGCTCGAGATCTGGTTCAACAACCAAGGTATTTAGATATCCTTGAGGAACTATCTCGATGTTCAGCTTTCGAAGCTCTTCATACAGGAGTGGTTGCTGCAGTTGAACCTCAAGTTCACAACAGTAGGATTTACGGCTCAAAGCATCAGCCATTACATTAGCCTTGCCAGGGGTATAGGAAATACCCAAGTCATAGTCAGTAATGGCCTCCATCCATCTTTGCTGACGGAGATTCAGAGATGGTTGAGTGAACAAGTACTTCAAACTTTTATGATCCGTGTAGATCTCGCAACGATTACCAAGGAGGTAATGTCGCCATAACTTCAATGCATAAATAACTGCTGCAAGTTCGAGGTCATGCGTTGGGTAATTCTCTTCATGAGGACGCAACTGTCGGGAGCCATAAGCAATCACCTTGCGCTCTTGCATTAGGACACAGCCTAATCCTTGACGGGATGCGTCACAATAAATCACGAAGTCTTTGCGAGAATCGGGAGGAGCAAGCACTGGGGCAGATGTCAGCTTGTCCTTGAGTGCTTGGAAACTTTCCTGACATTTTTCTGTCCACTCAAACTTGACGCCTTTGTGAAGCAGATCAGTCAGAGGCTTGGCAATCTTGGAAAAGTTCTCGACAACTCGGCGGCAATAACTGGCGAGTCCAAGAAAACTTCTGACTTGCTTGACATTCTTCGGAGGAGTCCATTCAAGAATAGCCTGAACTCGTTCTGGGTTAACAACAATGCCATCTTTGGAAATCACGTGGCCGAGATATGTCACTTCAGATAACCATAATTCACACTTGGAATACTTGACATATAGTTGATGTTCACGCAGCTTCTCCAGTACAAGCCGAAGATGTTCGGCGTGCTCTTCTTCATTCTTGGAATATATAAGAATATCATCCAAATAAACCACGACGAATTTGTCGAGGTAATCCATGAAGATGTAGTTCATCAGTCGAGAGAATGTTGCTGGAGCATTGGTTAAGCCAAAGGACATGACAGTGTACTCGTAAGAACCATAGCGAGTAACAAAGGCTGTCTTCGGAATGTCCTCTTTACGAATTCGGATCTGGTGGTATCCCAATCTCAAATCAAGTTTAGAGAACACTGAGGAACCAGCAAGTTGATCATATAGATCGTTGATCCTGGGAAGCGGATACTTGTTCTGAATTGTTGCTTGGTTGATAGGTCGGTAATCTTGAACCAACCGATTCGTTCCATCCTTCTTCTTAACAAAGAGAGAAGGTGCTCCCCAAGCAGAAGAACTAGGGCGGATGAAACCCTTTTTAAGTGACTTGTCGATTTCCTCCTTAAGTTCAAGGAGTTCATGTGGCGGCATCTTGTATGGGCGCTTGGCAATAAGAGTGGTGCCTGGCTTCAAGTCGATGACGAACTCGACAGCTCTGGCAGGTGGTACTCCTGGGAGTTCCTCTGGAAAGACATCTTGAAAGTCACGAACAACTGGGACGTTCTCTATCCCTTCAAGAGGTGAAGCATTCAAGGCATTCAGTGCATATATCTGGCTTTCGGCACTCTGGACTATCCGGGCTGAGTAGCTGACGGTCTGGCCAGAGGGATGTGTAAGTTGGACTTTCTTAGCAGCACAGTCAATCAAAGCATTATGGGCGGTCAACCAGTCCATACCGAGAATGATGTCTATGTCGGAAGGTCCGAGAGCAATGAGGGAAACCGAGATCATCAACCCTTCAATTCTGATCTGATTGTTGTGACTTACCATCTTGGTTTGCCACCTGGAACGGGGAGTGATAATCTCTAATGGGGTGGGCAACAACTGCAGAGGTAATTCATGTCGCTGAGCAAAATGTTGAGACACAAAGGAATGTGATGCCCCGGAATCAAAGAGAACAGAAGCTGCAACTGAATTAACTGGAAGAGTTCCCATCACGATTTTTGGGGACTCACGAGCTTCTTCCATCTTGACGTGGGTGACTTGACCACAACCCATGGCAGGCGGCCTGGCATTACAATTTCTAGAGGGATGGTTTCGACGGCCCTTCTTACACTACTAGAAAAACGGCTATAGCTAATATGGACATTAATGGCGCACCATGTATGTGGTGGGCCACTGCTATATAGCAGTGGCGCACCAGATATGGGTGCGCCATTAATGTCCATATTACTAATGGCGCACCTGGTGTGTGGTGCGCCACTGCTAAGTTTCTCCTGGGCACACCCCCCTCCCCAGACTTACCAGTGGCGCACCGGGGTGTGGTGCGCAATTACTAGTTTTAACTAGTAATGGCGCACCACACCCCGGTGCGCCACTACTAACAATTTTTTTTCAATTTTTTTTTCAAAACTAGTAATGGCGCACCGGGGTGTGGTGCGCCATTACTAGTTTTAACTAGTAATGGCGCACCACACCCCGGTGCGCCACTACTAACAAATTTTTTTTCAAATTTTTTTTCCAAAACTAGTAATGGCGCACCACACACCAGGTGCGCCATTAGTAACCCTGGTTACCAATGGCGCATTCTTAGGAGGTGCGCCATTGGTAACCTGAGAGCAGCTAGATATTTTTGACAGCCACCTACCATACTCACTTTCCCCACTTCATTCTCTCCACCTCTACCAAGCTTGGTCTCTGCTGCCTCCTCCTCCTCACCTCATTTGCACCATAGATTCACACAAATTAAGTGGTTAAATTTCCTTTTTTTGATAGGTAAGTAAGGGGAAAGCTTTCTTTATGTTCTAGATCTACTTTTTTCTCCCTCCAACGTACACACTTTTTATGGCCTAGATCTACACTTTTCTCATTGAGCTAGATCTACGTATGTTTGTGGTGTTGCATATGTTAGTGTTTGCAGGTACCGGTATTTGAAATGCGATAGTTGCCAATATTTTGCCGGAATGTTGATTCATTTCCGTTTCGGCGAGAATTTGGCACTATGCATTCTTTTTGGTCCTATTTTAAGGCAAAGTCATGCCAATTTTTTTTTTGGTTCTAAAATATCGTTTTGCTCTACCCCGCAGGCGACCATGGTCCGCACAATGACCGAAGGCATCGTGAATAGGTTTTTGAGCTCCGCGAAGGCCGAGATGCTTCAAAAGAACGAGACGGAGATAAGATGTCCGTGTCGAAGATGCAAGCTGAAGAGCCTTATGGACCCGGATTCCAGACAGGTGCGGGACCACCTGCTCGTGCGTGGTTTCATGGATGGCTATCGGTGGCAAGGTGATGAAGATGATTATGAAGTCGTCCATGGGGGCCGGGCAAGAAATAAGGAAGGGCAGCAAGACAATAGCGGCGAGGGCAGGCGAGAAGACGAAGAATCTCCAGGACATGATCACGAAGTAGATGCAGGACACAGTCATCATGTAGAAGATGCCGGACATGATGATGAGGAAGATCAAGATGAAGGGCATGATCATGAAGATGAAGATGCCGGAGCAGACGACGATGGACCATCGATGGGCTGGGTGCAGGACCCTCATATTCAAGAGCTGCTTCTCAAGCAGACAGGTAACGCAAGAGCTGCCGCCCGAGAGAAAGCCAAGCTGGATCAACTGGAGATAGACGCGGTTACTCCATTGTATGAAGGATGCAGGCCTGAGGATACCCGCCTGAAAGTAACGCTCATGGCTCTGGAGATGAAGGTAAAACACAAAATGACCGACGCATGCTTCGACAAGAACATGTCATTCTGGCATGAACGTCTTCCCAAGGGGAACAAGTGCCCGACCAATTTCGAGGAGGCGAAGAAAATCGTGTGTCCTCTGGATTTACCGCACGTGAAATACCATGTGTGCATGAACGATTGCATCATTTATCGGGGCGAGCACGCGGAGTCTACCATATGTCCGGTGTGCGGCGTCACTCGATACAAGAAGAGGAAGAAAGCTCCTCGAAAAGTGGTGTGGTACTTTCCGATCACTCCTCGTCTACAGCGGTATTTCGCGGACCCTAAGCTAGCAGAGCTCCTGCGTTGGCACGCGGATAGGAAGGAGAAGAAGCGAGAAGATGACGGAAATGATCCGGAGATAAATAAAAAAGACAAGATGCTGAGTCACCCTAAGGATGCGAGCCAGTGGCAAGCGTTGAACTTCGAACACCCAGAATTTGGGGACGATCCAAGGAACATCATGCTGGGGGCGAGCACCGATGGAGTCAATCCGTTTGGCAGCCAGAGAAGCACACATAGCACCTGGCCTGTGTTTGTGTGGATGTACAACCTTCCCCCCTGGATGTGCATGAAGAGGAAGTACATTCACATGAGTATGCTAATTGAAGGGCCGAAACAACCAGGGAACGACATCAATCTGTATCTGGGGCTGCTGAAAGAGGAGCTAGACACACTGTGGAAAACGCCAGCCAATACGTGGGACGCCGCAGCGAAAGAATATTTCCCTATGAGAGCCGCACTGCTCATGACGGTGCACGACTATCTCGGTTACAGATATGTCGCGGGGCAGGTGGTCCACGGATTTTGTGTATGCGTCAGGTGCATGGATGACACAACGTATCGCCAGCTAGATAGAGATCCCGGGTCTTCGAAAACCGTGTTCATGGGACATCGAAGGTGGCTTCGCGACGATGACGCATGGAGAAAACGCAAGGATCTGTTCGATGGTGAAACCGAACCCCGAAGACCCCCACGTACGAGGAGCGGCGAGGAAATAGACGAGCTGTTGAAAAATTGGAAAGAGTGCCCACCGCCGGGAAAGAAGCGAAAGGCGCTAGAGCCGCTGCTGAAGGTATGGAAAACGAGGTCTGTTTTCTGGGACTTGCCGTACTGGAAGATCCTCCGTGTGCCTCACAGCCTTGATGTCATGCATATCACGAAGAACGTGTGCGAGAGTCTGTTTGGTACCCTGCTCAACATGCCAGAGAGGACCAAAGATGGGCCGAAAGCAAGGGCAGACTTGCAATCAATGGGCATCAGGGAGGAGCTTCACGCAAAACGCCCTAATGATGATGATGATGATGATGATGATGATGAGGCGAAGGACACGGAAAGTCGTCGCAAAGGCAAAAAGGCCAAGAAGATCGAATATGACTGCCCTCCCGCGTGCTTCACTCTAAGTCAGAAGGAGATCGAGCAGTTTTTCACCTGCCTCATAGGAGTAAAACTTCCTTACGGTTACGAGGGGAAGATAAGCAGATACCTAGACTCAGCGAAGCAGAAGTTCAGCGGGATGAAGTCTCACGACTGTCACGTGCTGATGACGCAGATACTTCCAGTTGCAATCCGTGGGATCATGGACGTGCACGTCCGTGAAATGCTATTTGGCCTATGCAACTTTTTCGACGTCATCTCTTGGAAGTCGGTTGGCGTGAGGCAACTCAAAAGGCTACAGGAAGAGATCGTGGTGATACTATGCGAGCTTGAGATGTACTTCCCGCCCGCATTCTTCGACGTTATGGTGCATCTGCTGGTCCATATCGTGGAGGATATCATCCAACTCAGGCCGACGTTCCTGCACAGCATGATGCCGTTCGAAAGGATGAATGGTGTCATCAAAGGATACGTTCGCAACAGGGCACGTCCAGATGGAAGCATAGCCAAGGGCTTTCTGACCGAAGAGTGCATCTCCTTCTGCACGAATTATCTAGGCATCGAGAACCCCGTTGGTCTGCCCGTCAACAGGCACCTCGGCAGGCTCGCTGGATGGGGTCACCGCGAGGGTCGCCACAAAATGCATGTCAACTTCAAGGGTCGACTCGCCGACTTTGAAAGAGCAAACCTAGTCGCGCTACAACACATAGACGTGGTCGATCCTTGGGTGGTAGAGCACAAAACCTTTATTGAGAAGACGTACAATGACCGAGGCCAACAGAGGACGGACGGAGATATAATCAAAGAGCACAACTCATGTTTCACGCGTTGGTTCAAGGACAAGCTTCTGTCGTACCCTTTACATGAGGATTCTTCCGCGGAAGAAAAACTCATATTCGCCTTGTCACAGGGCGCCGAGCACAACCTGATGACCTATCAGGCGTACGATATCAACGGCTACACATTCTACACCGAGGAAAACGACATGAAGAGCGATTATCAGAACTCCGGGGTAACGATGGAATCCTACACCGGTAACGACAAGGACAGATACTACGGAAGGATCGAGGAGATCTGGGAGCTGAGCTACGCTGGAGAGAAGGTCCCGATGTTCCGTGTCAGATGGGCCAAGAGCGTCCTAAAAGAAGACCGGTATTTCACCACCATGGTTATACCCGAAGCCAAATCCAAGACCGCGGGCGCAAACGTCACCGCGAAAAATGAGCCATGGGTACTGGCTTGCCAAGTGGACCAATGCTTCTTCATTACCGACCCGTCAAAGCCCAGTCGTGTTGTCATGAGGAGAGGCAAAAGGAACATCATCGGAATGGATGGAGTCGCCAATGAGCAAGACTTCGACAAGTACGGCGACCCGAAGATGGAAGATGACGACGACGATGAAGTACCATACACCACAAGAAGAAGCAGGACCACCCTACCTAAAGGACGTCCGTTCAAGAGAAGAATTCAAGGGGTTCCGGGGCTAAATTATTCAACCGCGAGAAAGAAGGGCAAGAAGATTGTGAAAAGATAGCTAAGATCGAATCACGACGTGTCGGCCGCGTGTGTGTGTCAGTGGCAAGCTCAATCTTTGATGACTGTTATTTCATGTCACTTGGCATGGTGATGTAATGTTCAATTCCATGTGGTGATAAAATGTCAAATCCATTTTTGGACTCCATTTGAATGCAATTTGAATTTCTCCTTTGTGGTTAAAGAAGGCATTCAATGAATTATCACTCCATTTGAATTTGAATTTTTATAAGATTTTATCACTCCATTTGCATTTTCCTTTTCTTTTATCTCAAATCTTAAATTATTACATGCAACTAAAAATTCAAAAAATAAAAAAAAAGTTAGTAATGGCGCACCAGGAGAAGGTGCGCCATTGCTATACCAATTTTTATGGCGCACCCCTAAAAGGTGCGCCATTGCTATACGGGTATTTATGGCGCACCAGGAAGAGGTGCGCCATTGCTATATGGGTATGTATGGCGCACCCCTCCCAGGTGCGCCATTACTTGTGATATGTGTGGCGCACCCCGCCACGGTGCGCCATTGCTATATGGGTGTGTATCGATAGGCCTGGCTCACTCTCCCGACCGCCGTTACCCTAACTCACTCTCTCCTCCCCGGCCCTGACCCTCCCCCGACCGCCGCTCTCCCCTCCGCCGCCCGCCGCCCCACGTCTGCCCCCGCGCCCGCTGCCAGGCTCGTCTCCCCGCCGTCCACCTGAGAGCCGCCGCCTACTACCCCCGCCACCGGTTCGTCGACGTCCCCTCCCCACGGTGAGCAGCCGCCTCCCCATCCTCCCCTGTCCCGTGTTCCTGTTCGCCGCCGTGCTACCAGTAGTCCGCCCCATCCCCACCCGTGACCCCGACCGCCGCCGCCGTTGAAGAAACCCCCGCCCCGTCCACCAACCCATACCCACTCACCCCCGTGCTCCCTGTAGTCCGCCGTGCTCCCTGTAATGGCGCATCTGGAACAGGTAGCCTGGGAAGGCGTAGTACGCGAAGCTGCATGTGAACGCCACCAGGAAGAACTGGTTGCGTGTGAAAAAATGTCATTGACTTGAAAAATGAGGATGGCTCCAACAACTCACAGGGGCCAGCTGATGCTAATTTAATCCTTCGATTGGAGTTTTTTCCCCCTCTCGTAATCCCGAGTTTTATGGTTGATGACCCACATGATGCCAATTTTCTCAAAATTCAAATCTGCTACTTGCACGCATTGAGCTCTAATCAGGCATCAACACTTCAGTCCTTGTCCAGAAGTGTGATGTTTTTCCTGTTTTTTGAGTTTTCTGTGCAGAGAGCTGCTGCGATCATTCTTCAGGAAGAGTGTTGGCCTTGGCTTCAAGACCCCAAGGGTGCCACTGAACATAGTTCATCCGCTGATCTTGGTCTATAGTAGCATTCTTTGTGGTAATTTTGGAGCAGCACATCTATCTTGTAGTCATGTCCTCTGTAAATCTTTGTGGTAATTTTGGAGCAGCACATCTATCTTGCACTACTAATGCATTATGGTGTTATCTGGATGTATAAACAATATTCTAGTGCGCCATTACTTGTGATGTTGGTCTGAGGCCTCCTGTTCATGGCACAAAACATGCATGCTTGTCTTGTACTCCTATATATGAATACATTTTGTGCAGGGATTTGTGCCCGTTATCGCCAAAATGTTGATTCATTTCCGTTTCGGCGAAAAACGGGCACTCCTAGGTCAAGAAATTAGCAAAGGTCATGCCGAATTTTTCCTTGAATTAAAATTAGCAAAAGGGCTAAAGCTGGGTGGGTGCTGGGTGATGTTCTGCCCTGGTATAGTTGCTGGCCTGGGTGATGTTCTGCCCTGGTGGGTGCTGGTGTAGCTTCAAAAAAACAGGATTTTTCCTATAATTTTTGCCCTGCTGCTATACAAAGCACAATCTGCTGCTACTACAAGAACAGCCTACTAGACTGGGCTGTTGTGCTAGCTACCGCAACTCTTCTTCTACTTCTGCTTAAGCTAACCAATGACCACAGGGAACCCACCTACAGCAAGCAAACAAGTTTGTTTATTGCTACATATTTTGGAAGCATAATCTCCTTCCCTTCAAAATAACCCCACTAATAACCTACACAAAATTCCCCATGGAAAAAAAGATCCAGCTCGTCCTACACATGTGTAGTCACTAGCAGCAATTTGTTTTGCCACTAAACTAGCAGCAAGTGCGAGAGCGACGCATCTGCGGAATCGAGTCAGTGGACACGCATATGCTTGAAAAATAGTGTGCTTCTCTTTATCAAGACTAGTAGTTATGGGTGAAAGCCTGACAACCTTGACTACTAGTATTCATCCCCTGAAAGTATCATCTAAGGCCTTCAGCTACTAGTATTAATTGTAGATCACCATGGCACTAATTATTAGCCATTTTTTCCTATTTAGAGCGAACATGGCCGACAACGATGAGGCCGGCGGTTCGGGCAAGCCATTCTGGGAGCTGTCCCAGGAGATGGAGGAAGAAACTCATCGCTACGAGGACGCCGCGGAAGACACCGATCCCGACTAGACAACCCCTAGTGGCGTCGGGGATGACACCACTGATGGTGCTGCCGGGGATGCCACCACTGATGATGGCAGCGAACGCACAGATGGCATCCAACCGAAGAGGCAACGGAAGGACCGGCGCCCGAACGTGCTCGGCACCGTCAAGGAGGAATTTACTGAAGTGTCCTCCAGTGGGCATCCAACGGCGCCCAAAGAATTAGTCGGTGGGTACGCGGGACAACTCGGGTGCATTCTCCGGAGCACCGTCTCGATCAACACCGAGAACCTAAGGCATCGTGACCGAGGGAATTTGCGCAACCTCCTCTTCACGAAGCTGCACGAACGATACAAGTTCCCCGGTGACTTCGCAAACACACGCCTCTCAGGGAATAAAGTGAACAGTGCCCCCCTCACGAAGATGAGCACAGCCCTGGCTACTTGGAGAGCCGCGGTGAAGAGAATGATTCTAAGAGGTGATAGTTATGAGAAGATCAAGGAGAAAAATCCTTCGATCAGCGAAGCTGACTACCTGGAGTTCAAGATCAAGTGCGAGAGCAACGCATCTGCGGAATCAAGTCAGTGGGGGAAAGATATGCGGGACTTGAACTTAGGGGTCCACAAACTCGGTCCCGGCGGTTACAGAGTGGCGGAACCTAAATGGGACAAGGAGGACGCGGAGCGTGCCGAGCAAGGCCTACCGCCCCTCTTCGATAAATACCATGAAAAGCAGACCAGGAACTATGTCAGGGCCCGGTACAAGGTGGACCCGGTAACAAAGGAGCTTACCATGGATCCGAAGGTGAAGGATCTTGAGCGTGTTCTGGTAAGGAATACACCCCCGCATAATTAGCTCCATATGGTTGCATTCTAATTAATGAAGCCAAATTTCTAAATGGTTCACGTTCCTTCCGCAGGAAACTGAAAGCAGTAGCGCGGGGTCTCAGAGCTCCCCGTCTGCCCCTTGGGACACCACTTTAAATAGGGCGTTGAACGTAATGAAACACAAGGATAAGTTCAGTAAGCCGTCGTCAGCTGGTCGTGTGGCCGGCGAAGGCTTGTCCACGAAATGGTCGGAATACTATAAGGCTGGGCGAAAGGAGAGAAAGACCAGCTCGGAAAGCCAGGAGCGCGAGGTTAAAGAACTCAAGGCAAAAGTGGCGTGGATTCCGGAGATAGTCCAAGAGCAAGTGCGAGACCAACTGGGAGCGACGATCACCGCCATTATGCCTACCTTGCTTGAGGGGCTGCGGGGGTGGATTGCGGGCGGCCAACAGGGGCCGCCCCCGATTCCCAGCTTCACGGGCAGCAACTCGCACAACGCGCCGGCATTGGTGTCTCCGGCGGAGGCGGCATTGGTGTCTCCGGCGTCGGCGCTAGTATTGGAGCTTAATGCACCCGGGTGTGGGAAGAATACGCCGGCCGGCACCTCGGCAGCAAGCGGCCCCTCTGTCACTTGCACGCCTGCCGTTGGCGGTGCCTCGACATTAGCCGAGCTCGACGCCATCACGGTAACTAAGCCTCGGCCGATGACTTCATCTCCTTGCCTTTGACTGGGCATCCCTGACGCCCTACATGTTTTCACAGGGCGCCACCAACGTTCCATGCACTCTCCTGCACTTCGTGAACGGTGAGTTGATCGATGTCGCCAAGGCCAAAATCGTTGAACCGGGCAACCGCGCGTTCCACGGTGATCCGATGCCACCCACCGTGTATAGGGTTCAACTGGTTCAGGTGCTGCGGGGCTGCGACGACTTGTTACCTCCGTATCGACCCCCTGGGGCCGACGAAGATGATGTGATGACCCTCAGCGCCTGCTTAAACTGGTCCATGCTTTGGCCGAAGAGCCAGATTCGTTTGGGGGTGGGGGACACCACCCCACAGACAACACCGCCAGTCGTGCTGGCGCCAAGCCATGGCAAGACCGCCGCAACGCTACCGCCGTCAGCTAATCCGGACATGCATATGGCACAGGATCCGGATGACGACGACGATACATTTTCCAACGTCGATAAGTACTTCAACGAACATGGGTACGGTGACGAATTCTTGGGGCCTCCTTCTCAAGAACCCAACCCTGCAAAAGACGATCGCGATCTAGCTGGTACCGCGGAGAAACCCAATTGCAACAGGCGTCGTCTGTTCAGTTCTCAGGAGACGCCTCCAGCTGCCGCCTTCACCGAGACTCAAACAGCCGAGGTGCGAAATATTATCAGCCCCAACACACTCAAGAAGGTGGTCTCTGAGCAGAACTCGATCCCATTACAGCAGAAGAAGCAGAAGGAACGGAAAAGAAAAAATAACAAGGGTGCGAGCCAGCCGGCACCGAGTACGATCCGTGCTCAGGACGGGCCACCAATACCTAAGGATATCTCGAGGAGGGTGCATGTGGCGGGTAGGCCGATGCTACCGACTAATCTGCTCAATGCTGCAACCGGTGCTATGCGGAGTCTGCATGACGGTGTTCTTTCTATGGAGAAGCGGCGTCTCTCCGAGAATGATGTGGCATACCCGGTTTTCGTGGCCAAGGTGCCAGAGGGCAAGGGCTTTGTCGATAGCCCCATCGGGCGTATGATCGTCCTGCGGTTTGATGACATCTTCGCTATGTTTAACCTTTATCCGCTGCACTACACCTTCATTCGGCTATTTTCGCTCAGTATGGAGATGCGGATCATTAGAGACAAGACCCCGGACATCGTGATAGTCGACCCCTTCTACATGCGTGCCAAGATCTTGGGCAGCGCTGGGGACCGGCAAGTCGCGAGTTCATACCTCGAAGGCGTCATTCTGGCGAACCCAGATAAGGATAACTTCCTCGTGCCTTACTTTTCCGAGTAAGTCATCCCCTCACCGCCCCGTAACATATGATTTCTTAGATTTCGATCGTTCTTTTTTTTTCTAACATTCCGTGTTTTGTGCAGTGACACATGGTGCACACTCATCCTCTTAAGCCCGAAATATTCCATGGCCACGTATTTCGACTCGGACCGTCAGTCGAAGAAAGACTACACAAATATCAAGAAAGTTCTTGATGATGCTCTCCCCGGCTACGCCAAATCTGGAGGCACCTTCAGGAGGCCAATTTGTAGGTACGGCAAGCACGTGTTCACCCACGTAACGACGTTCCCCTGCGTCAAGCAGCCGCCTGGCAGTCAGAAGGATGCCTACTACGCCCTCCATCACATGCGGGCGATCGTACGGAACCATCATCAGCGTATGCTACCAAATAATCTCAAAGAATGGGCCGCACGCTTGTCGGCAATCCAGGACGAGGACATCAGACAAGAATTCTTTCGCATCCAGTCGGAGTTAGCGGACATCATCTATCAAGATGTCCTTCGTACCTCGGGGCAGTTCTACCTCAACTATCAACCGTCCAACAGTGAAATAGAAACAACGCTACAAATGCAGGCTGACAACGACCGCACATTCATGACCATCACGAAAGACGGCGGCTTCATCCATGCTCCGGTCCCTGAGTCGAGTCGAAAGTATTGATGCTATGTAGTTCTGAAATATCGATTAGCTCATGTTGTAATTAAACTTTAATGAACTTGTATGTCTCTTTAGTTTGGACAGTCGTTCAACTTATATGTAATCGATGCTATTTATTAGTAGGACCATGAACCGTGCTATTAATGTGTTGCTTTTCTCTTCCGATCCTTTTGTTGCATACTTATATATTGCTTATATACTAACGTTTTGTTTGTCTAGTGCATAGAGATGCCGTCGTATGTCGTGTACAAGGGTGAGGTTCCCGGAGTCTACGACGACTGGGAGGAGTGTCGGAAACAGGTTCACCGTTTCAGCGGTAACAGTTACAAAGGGTACACCACTAGGGCGGAGGCGGAAGCTAGATACGCGCGCTATCTAGCGGGAGAGAGGAGGGAGCGGAGGAGGAACCGGATGAAGACCAGTTTCATCGCGATGATGCTCATCGTGACGGCAGCTCTCTTCTATGTGATGGTAGTTTAGATGATATCGACTTTGTAATGTGACGACAAACTCGCTACTCGGTCTCGAGACCTAAACTTGTCTAATATTTGAACTTTGTTCGCTATTTCGAATTCGGAGACTAATATGACGAATTGTATTATATATGTTCTGTTTATATTATGTGTTGTTTTTATTCTGTGCTGTGTATTGTATTCTGTAACCTGTGCAAATACCAGAAAATAAAAAAAAATTCCTAGAATTAATATTAGTGGCGCACCATAATTCATATTAGTGGCGCACCCAGTTAAATACCAGGGCCCCTAGGAGGCATATCAATGGCGCACCAGGAGGCATAGCAATGGCGCACCCGGTTAAATACCGAGGCCCCTAGGAGGCATATCAATGGCGCACCAGGAGGCATAGCAATGGCGCACCCAGTTAAATACCAGGGCCCCTAGGAGGCATATCAATGGCGCACCAGAAGGCATATCAATGGCGCACCATGTAGTGCGCCATTATTATCTGGGATACTAATGGCGCACCAGTGGTGCGCCATTAGTATTTGTTACTAGTGGCGTGATAATAGTGGCGCACCTATAGTGCGCCATTAATAGCCAAAATAGGTGCGCCACTAACAGCCTTTTTTCTAGTAGTGTTACGGCCAACAGTAGGACGTGATGCATTCTGTGGCTGACCCTGGCGACAATTGAGAGCACGGTGTCCTGGCTGTCCACACTTGCGGCATAAACCATCATTAGGGGGAGGGACCATAACATTGGGCTGTCCACCCTGAACCGTTAGCTGTCTCGATGGCGGAGGCAGACGAGGTGCAACATAAGACGGCCTTGGTGTTGGAGCTGGTCGGTGATGCACATTGTGCGGAATCCAGACTTGACGCTTCTGAGCAGGCTGACCCGAGGACGAGCCAACGTCACGAGTGCGCTTGAGCGACTCCTGGTACTTATTCAAAGCAGTTTCAATTCGGAAAGACTGGCTGACAAGCATTGCAAAGTCTGCGGCTTCATGAACAGCAAGTGCGAGCTTGATATCAGGATGCAGTCCTTCACGGAATTTCTCCTGCTTGCGAGCGTCAATGCAGACGTCATCTTCAGCATAGTGGGATAATTCAAGGAATTTCCTCTGATATTCATCCACAGTCATTTTGCCCTGAGTGAGTTTGCGGAACTCCTGCTTCTTCTGGTCGATCAGACCTTGAGGAATGTGTCGTGCACGAAAGGCTGACTGAAATTCCTGCCAAGTGGTTACAGTTCCAGTAGGCAGCATACGCCTGTGGCTTTCCCACCATTGAGCAGCTGGACCCTTCAAGTGAAATGCCGCAAAGGTGACGTAACAGTCAGGGGCAACACTAGTGACTCCATCTCAAACAGGATGTCACGAAGCCAATCATCAGCATCCATAGGGTTGGTGGAGTTGCGGAAAACAGACGGGTTGATGCGCACGAACTCTTGCAGTGAGATCGGACCAGGCTCCTGACGAGCATTGCTGCTGGCTAATCGGTCCACTAGACTCCCCATGAATTGCCGGTTCAGTTCAAACTGCTGGCGGTTCAGCTCAAACTGTTGTGCCATTGCGGCCATATAGGGTGGAGGTGGAGGATCATCAGCCATCCTGCCAAATCAACAAGGGCAGTTTAGCAAGAACAACTGCATGTGTCAGAGATCATTTATGACGTAACATGAGAAATGAACAAGAAGTGCATTAGATACATATTAGTAGTCATTAAAGACATACAGATCCATGCACAGAATTGGATATCAACGGACAGCGCGAGTTCAGAAACACACGCAGTTAAACAAACTAGGCGGCGCGCAGGCATGCGGTGAGGAATACACAACGGGACATAGCAAAGGCTATATCAACGTCGGAGAAAACTTTTGGGGCGAGGAATCTGCAAATGACAACGCAGGGTGTCCTCGATAAAAGGATCCTGCGGTCCGTGGGCATTGTGCAACAGAACCTGGCCCTCATCTTGAAGAAAGGGGGGATAATTCAGAACTCCGGATGGATGTGATCACGAGAACCTAATGTTAGAGTTAGCAAAACTTTAACCCGAATAGGAGAGAGAATAGAGTCCCAGAGTAAGGAAGAGGAATAAAAGATCCTAATCCCATCCATTGGCGACGTGGGCCCGTAAGCCACACAGCCATGTTAGTAAAATAAATAAATAAATAAAATTGAACGTCTAGACTCAACTTCGGCCAAGGAGTTGGAAAGGGGGTTTCCTACAGACAGTCGGCTCTGATACCAACTTGTGACGCCCTCGACTTAATCGTGCACTAATCATACACGCAAATGCACACGATCAAGCCTAAGGACTCACGGGAAAATATCACAACACAACTCTAGACACAAAGGTAAAACAATACAACCTTTATATTACAAGCCAGGAGCCTCGAGGGCTCGAATACAAAAGCTCGAGTTATACAAGCATCAGCGGAAACAAGGGGTATCTGAGTACAGACAGAAGTTAAACAAGGGTGCCTTAAGAAGGCAAGCACAAACAACGACACTGATCGAAAAGGCGAAGGCCTCCTGCCTAGGGCCTCCGAACTACTCCTGGTCGATGGGGATCTCCACGTAGTAGTAGGCTCCTCCGGGAATCTCCTGCTCCTGGACTCCGGCATCTGAATGCAGCAATCGAGCATGGGGGAAAAGAATAGCAAAGCAACCGTGAGTACTCATCCAAAGTACTCGCAAGACTGACATCAGAACTATACTACTTATGCATCGGTATCAAAGGAATGGGACTATATCTTTGGACTAAACTGCAGAAGTGCCAGAACAGAGGGGGAAGGCATAGCCTATCGAAGACTAGCATCTTGAAGCAGTTCTTGCAGCATCAGAAGAGAGTAGAGCAAATAATATATAATAGTGGTTATATAGTAGCAGCGCCCTGAGATCCTTTCTCGACTCCCTGCGAGAAAGTGATCCCGAGAGCAGAAGTATCAGTTTAATAAGCATCATCATCAGTTTGTAGTTGTCATAGATCCGGATACAACTCTGAGCGTCCTGTTACCGTGGACACGTCTATTCGAATAGATTACTTCCCTGCAGGGGTGCACTACTGTTACCCAACACGCTCGATTAACTCTGGCCGGACACACTTTTATCGGGTCATGCCCGGCCTCGGCTGATCGACACACCGCGGCCCTACCTCGAGCTCAGCAGAGAGGTCCCCGCCGGTCTACATCCTAAGTGCTCAGGGGTCTTGGGCCATCGCCTTGTGCACTCCGGGTCGTTGTGTGCAGGGTAGACCAGGCACCACCTCAGTCCTGGATGGCGCCGGCCCGACCCGGCCACAATGCTGAACTGGACGTCTGTCAGAGCTTTCGGCTGATACGTACGGTGTAGAGGGCCCCATTAAACCATTATCCCACGTGGTGGTAGTGCGTATAGGGCACGACAACCCACTCAGATCAAATACCCAAATCCGTTTAATCATGTTTAGTAACTCGCAGAGACGAACAGGGTTCCTGTCGCTCCGACTTGGTATGTCATATCGCGCGGGTGCTCTTGGAGCCGACCCGTCTTTAATGTCATTTACTCGCGGGCACCCTTGGGGCCAGCCCGACTTTAACAGTTTAAATGATGTAATAATGTAAACAGTTCCGCGATCCTCACCCAGAGTGATCACGGCCCGGTATTAAGCATGGCATACGCACAAGGGTGAAGGGCCACCGATGAAGAAGTAGCACAGCTTACTAGGTAATGTGGGACAACAGGTGGGGTATCAATAACAGACTACAAAATCAGGCTATGCATCGGAATAGGTGCTATCGGAACAGTAACAGGGCAATTCTAATGCAAGCATAAGAGAGAAGGGAGTGGGCGATATCTGATGATCAAGGGGGTTTTGCTTGCCTGGTTGCTCGGCAGATGAAAATGAATCCTCAACGAAGTAGTCGATCACAGGGGCAGCGGCCGCAGGGCCTACCGGAAGAGAAGAGGGGGAAGAAACAGATAAATAACGGAGCACACAATTGCAACAATAAGCATGACAGGCCTATACGACATGCAGGGGTGATCTACGACATCGATTAGTATTCTAGACGGAGAGGGAACATATCCAGGAATATTTTCCCAGGTCCGGACGGTTATCGGTATACGGATCCGGAGAGGACGGTTCCATGTTCATCATGTTAGAAGGGGCTGACAGGTAAGTGGGTGGCATATTCGGATTCGTCATATTTTTCTGGTCATTTTTCATATATAAATTATTTCCATCTGACATACGGTTTATTTTCTATGATTTTCTAAAGTTTTAAAGTATTTTCTGGAATTTCTGAAATTCTTCTAAGTCTGAAATCTGTTTATTGTTTACCCATTTTGTGAGGGCTATAATGGGTTATTCTTAGCTCTAATGAAAACACATCCTAAAGATGATTTACTCTACTCCAAAAGTACTTCAAGGCCATGCCATTTGATGGTATGAACAGTTCCAGTACAGGTCCAAATTCAGCACTAAAATGGCTAAGGCAATAATCTGTTTTTCAGTTATTCCAATTAACAGAACATTGACTTTTGTCATTTTTGTAGGAATTAATCCATGTATCAAATGAAGTTGCTCCAAAGGAATGAAATGGAGTTTGTCAATTGTACTATCTACACATTTTATTTTTACCCATGTTAGCACTTGATTAGTGGTTGTCAAAAGGGGTAATCAGTGCATAATAGCAAAAGCTAGCCTCAGCTACACTACCCGCTACAGTAACTGAATGTTACTATAGCAGCGGCAGCAGTAGGCAGAGCAGAGCAGCGACGTAGAGCAGCGGTGGACGCGGGCAGGCAGCTGCGGGTGCGAGCGCGGCGAGGCCGGCCGGCCGGGGCTGCGTCAGGCAGCGACGTGCGACGGCCGCGGCAGCAGCAGCAGTTGCAAGCGGCGGCAGCAGGCGAGAAGCAGCAGCAGCGCGTCAGGCAGCCGCAAGCAGCAGCAGGTAGGAGCGGGCGGGGGCGGCGCGACCGCGCGCGCGGGGGCGCGGACAGGGGGCGGCCAGGCAGGAGTGGCGCAGTAGCTGCAGCAGCACAAGGAGCAGCAACGGGCGCGGCCATGGCCAGCAGGTGGCCGGAACACCAGGCGGGTGTGCGGGGGAGAGGAGCTCCATTGGCGACCATGGCGAGCTCAACACGACGGCTACGGCGATGGATACGAGGGGGAAAAGAGGGGAATCGGTCGAGGGCCTCACAACGGTCCTCGACGACGAGCTCGGGAGGTCGGGGAGGCGCCGGTGGTGGAGATCGACGGAGACGACCGCGGCGGCCGTGGGCGAAGAAGAGCTCGATGGCGACGGCAGGGAGCTCTCCTACTCAAACCGATGGACGGAGCCGACATGGACGATGACGGTGGTCCTCCTGGACGCCTCCAGGTGACGCGGGGTGGCCAGTGGCCGTGACGGCGACAACGCGCGGCGATGGTTCCGTTCGGGCTCGAACCAAATCGAGGCAGGGAGGGGGAACGAGGGGATTAGAGGCTAGGGTTTGCAGCGGGAGGGAAAGGGCGGCCTATAGGCGTCGGGGAGGTCGGGGATGGCCGACGCGTGGCCGGGCGTGGCCACGGCGCTGGTGGATGCCTGCCACGGCCTCCTCTGCCTCTGTAGCGAGAGGTTAGGGAAAGGCCAGCCAGGTGGGCTGGGCCTGGTACAGTAAGTGGGATGGGCCAGGCGCACAGTGTAGTTTCACCATTTTCTTTTATCTTTTTCTGTAATCTCTAATCCCTTTGCATTGCAAAAATGTTTAGCCTTAAATTGAATCTTGTAAAATATGAGACTAGGCCCAAAATTAACAGTGCAATATTTGCCACTGCTATAAAATGGTTTGGAGGTGTTTTGAATTCATTTGAATTTGGTTTAGTTATAATTCGGTTTTAATGTTGCTATCTTGGCACTGATTTGATGATGTTAGAGTCACTTAACTAATTCAATTAATATACATTATATTTTTATAAATGCTTCTGGATTATTTATAATTTAATGAACATTTTAGTTTTTATTATTTGACAAGGTTTCATTTCCGCCACAATTTGAATTGGATTCAAATGGAATTTGAAATGAGTTTTGAATTGAAGTGATCATTAAGCCTTTCCAAAACATGGTGACCTGGCATTTTCATTGATGATCACCGTAGATAATACAGGGGATGTTACAATCAGATACAACTTGCTTCAAATCAGAAGCGGTAATGAAACGCCAAAAGCCTCCCGACATGGGATAGCCTCCAAAATCGCTGGAAACTGCTAAAAACAGAATTTGGAATTCTGTAGAAGGAGGTAAGAACAACTTTCACATGACACTACCTCTATGCAAATTGGCGACTAATTGATGCATTATGCGTCAAATAGTCTGCCTCTTTCGCGTTTCTCTGCCCACTACAACCATTATGATAGTGCTCGCCCACTACATGTGCTACTGGCCGACCGACCCATTAGCGCATAGGGGAAGCGGCCAGGAGGGTTTTTGGTTCGGTTTTCGTAACCCTCCTTCCACTTTTACGTAGGTTTCATCGGTTTACTATTTTTCTTAAACCGTGAATATGTTTTAGATGATGAACATTTTTTCCTATTTTATGAGCATTTTTTTCCTAATCCACAGTTTTTTTCCAAATTGTAAAAATATATTTTTAAAATTTGTGAACTCTTTTTAATTCACAGCATTTTTTATTTTCATCATTTTTTTGAAATAACAAAAAGAATAGATAGGCTGATTTTTCATGAACATGAGAGAGAAAATAAAAGCGAAACGTGCCTAAAAAAAGCAAACATGCGAGTGAAGAAAAAAAACAAGCGAGCGGAGGGAGCAATTGTGAGCTTCATGGGCCATTCCACCAACGCGGCGTAACGTCAGCGATATCAATCATACCGCTAGGCGAGTCTATGTCTCGCTTCTAGCGAGGCAGAAGAACACGTCGCCTCAAGGCACCTTGAAATGAGTCGGGCCAGTTAACGTAGCTCCATTTTTCTTAGGTTTTGTTGTTTATATACAGTAATTTATATTGTTCATTTTTTAATAGAATTAATGTACTTACGATCTCGAGTCACTGCCGTCGAGATGAGCCTCCTGCTTAGGTGATTCTCCTGACTTTGCCTGCCCTGCATCGCCATTTTGCTCGGGTCTGCTAGGGTTTGTAGACCCACAGCTGAGAGCATCTCCAACAGGCACCCCAAAAACGCCCCGCACTGCAAAATTTGGCGTTTTAGCGTGCGCGCAGAGAAACCGGACGCTCCAACGGCCGCCCAAAAACCGCGCGCGCGGCATAAGTGCTTCCGCGCGCGGAGCGAAATGGCATCGCGCGCCGCTTATTTGGTGCACCCGCTCCTGCGCGCGGAACCACTCGAGCGCTCGCGCATCGTCTCCCACCTCCCTCCACCCCAGCGCCCGCGCCGCCGCCGCGCCACCCCTTTGCTCCGGCGACCCGACGGCGTTTCCCGGACCTATCCCCGCGCCTCCGCAGCTTCCTCCCCCTCCCTCTAGTCGCCGCCGGCCCTTGCGCGTTGCTCCAGCGAAAAGCGCATGGCCGCCCACTGCCGCTCGACGCCCACAAGTTGTTCGACAGAACGCCCACAAGGCATATATTGCTCAAAGTACACATTTCTTACATTAATTTGATGCTTGTTGTTCATAGTTTTTATAGACTAGTTTAAATTCAATATTGTAGATGAGTTCATCATATAATTCTTCCAAAGAAAAATTTGATATGGAAGAGGAAGAGGACCTTGCAATCATCGTAGCTATGCACATCAATAAAAAACCAAAGCACGGTGGTTCGGTTATGGGTCGGCAGAAAATTTGGAGGGACAAGATCGATGCCGATAACAGATTGATGAGGCACTATTTTGTGGAGAATCCCACATACCCCGAGTCGTATTTCCGGCGCCGTTTTAAGATGAGCACCGGGATGTTCAGGCGCATTGCAGAGAAACTAACGAGCCATGATCATTTTTTTTAGCAAAGGAGGAACGCCGCCGGAGAACTCGGGCATAGCACCTTTCAAAAGGTGACAGCCGCTTTGCGTATGTTAGCATACGGTATTCCGGCTGATCTAGTTGATGACCACTTGGCCATGGGTGAGAGTCAAGCCATCATGTGTGTCAAGCGTTTTGTAGTCGGAATGGTGCAAGTGTTTGGCCCGGAGTATTTGAGATCTCCCAATGCTGAAGAGGACCGGCTAGATTTTGGGATCAAAAGATCCTTTGGTACATCATGCACGCTTATGTGATCATGCATAACATGATCATCGAGAATGGACGTGGCTAAGATTTAGACTACTCTCAGTACGAGCTCTTGGAACATCCCGTGCGAGTCCGGCGGAGTGCTGCGAGGGTGGCCCGATTTGTTGCTTCCTATCATGCTATTCGGCGTGCTGAAACGCGTGACGATCTTCAAAACGATCTCATCGAGGAGTGGTGGGAATGGAATGGCCGACATAACGCATGATGATTTGGTTATTTAATGTTGTATGTTTGATGTTGTATTGTTGAACTATTTGTTGTATTGGATGATAAACTATTTGTTTGAGTTGTAATAATAAAATTAAACTATTTATTGTTGATTGTTTAATCTTTTGGTTTTATTTTTGGAGTGCATATGTTGTTTGTATAGGGCTTGCCAAGACAGCTTCCAACTTGTCGTGGCAGGGAATGGACCTCCCTTGCTCTCTGGCAGACATTAAGTTCTTCATGCAAGCTACCGATATCACCGTGGGGAATGGTACCCTTATGAATTTCTGGTCTGATGCCTGGGGTGGTGCGCCGTCTGCGAGCCAGGTTATGCCAGAACTTCACGCTCTCTCCCGTAGAAACAATCAGATCTTGAAGGATGCTCCCCGCAAAAAAAAAAGGTCTTGAAGGATGCTTCGGATGAAGCCGCCTGGATCCGCGACCTTCAGGGACGTATCACTTCGCCTTTGCTCCAGGATTTTGTTAACCTGCATGTCATCCTCGTCCCGAACCAGGAGGACCGGTTCAGATGGTGTTGTCCCTCACCAAAAGCAGTTTCAAGGAATCGCGCCATCAGCCCTCAGCATTGTTTGGAGGGTTTGCCCCCAGGTGTCGGTTTTATGTTTGGCTGCTCCTCTATCGTGGCTCTCGATGGCTGATCGACCATAGCGCCACGGCATACCCAACAACTGCTATTGCGTGCTTTGTGTCCGAAACCTCGAGACGCCCATGCACCTCTTTGGCCACTGCATCGTGTCCTCCTCTTCATGGGAGAAGGACATTGCGATGATGCATTGACCTACCCTTGCCCTTGGACATCGGGCATGGCGGCGCTCGGACGAGATCGTTGATGCCGCTGGATGGGTGCACCAGCTTCTTCGGGCGTTGTGATGTGCAGATGGACCACCTAGATTGCTGTGGCCACACTCTGGGAAATCTCGCTGGAGAGGAATCGAAGGGTTTTCATGGCTTAGACGGGTTTAGATGATCTGCATATATGGATCTTGGCCGGTGTTGTGCACCTTGTCTCGCAAGAGTAGGCTTGTATCTTAATTCACTCTCTTCCCTCCGTTCAACCCCGTAACTACCCTTGTACAGTGTGTTCTCCTATCAATGAATACCAACAACTTTCCTGTTGGACTGAAAAAACAGCTCAACACAACTCACTGAAAGTATGTCCAGCAAAATCACAACTCCTTGCCGACATGCATGCATTGTTGGGCTGCAACTTGCTCCTCTTCCTCTTCTTGTCCTCGGACTTTTCGCCTGCGTTCTTGAGCTGGAGCAGACCATATCACCATCCTTACCATGATGATAAAGATCCGATCAAGGACGGCAGTAATGTCGGCGAAGAGGGTGAGCGCGTGTCCGGTGTAGTCCATGTCGCCGTGGTGCGCTCTCTCGATGATCTGTTGCATGTCGTACACCATGTATCCCATGAAGATCGAGAAGCCAGAGTAGACCTGCAGGGTACTCAAGCATTTGTATCATGTTCATTCAGCCAATATGGATAATGTATGTTGGGTGGTGGCTTCACAGTATATCCTACCTCAACCATGAAGCTGGCAGTGAAGAGGCGAAAGATGGATGTGGCCAACTGTAGCCAGAGAAGGATCGATAGGTCGGAGGAGAGCAAAACACAGAGGTACATGTACTCACTGCGCTTTGCGATGATGGAGACACCGCGCTTTGCGATGATGGCTGCGCAATAGAAGTACGCTAATGCGATGACAATTCCAACAAACCCTGTCACAAGGATGATGTCCGCGCAGAGGAACAGCCAAGTTATGGCAGCCCTGTCAGCCAAAATAAATTAAAGCAATAAACAGCAACAAACTAAACCCAAGCCCAAGTAACAAACAAGAGCTACAAACAATCATTACTTCATCGTCACACAACAAACAAGCATATCATTTTTTGCAGAATTGTAGGTACACAACTTCAACATCATTACAAACATGAATGCCCAAAGGGTGTTTGACCAGGCCCAAAGATCTATTTAGTAACCCAAACAAAGGATTCAAACCCCATAGGGAAGCACTAGTAGAAAATAGGGCTTTCGTCACAGCTCGATCTACACATTAGTCCCGGTTGTATTACGAACCGGGACTAATGTGAGCATTAGTCCCGGTTCGAACGGCTAGGGCGCTGGTCGGGCATTAGTCCCGGTTCAAATGGGACCTTTAGTCCCGGTTGGAGACACCAACCGGGACTAAAGGGGCCGATACACCTTTAGTCCCGGTTGGAGACACCAACCGGGACTAAAGGGGTTGAGGCTTTAGTCCCGGTTGTACTGTAGCTAGCCTTTTTTTTTTTGCATTTGTTTTCTGTTTTTAGTTTCTGTTTTAAATTGCTTATATCTTTTAGGATATTTGATTTTTTTGAGTGATTCTTTTTGCATTGGATTCAAAATTTTGTCTAGTTTCTATTTGTGCCATTAGTTTTCAAATTTGAATGGTTTAAATTTGAATTTATTCAAATTTGCTTCAAACCCTAAATTGTGAATAACTTGAGTTTACAAATAGTTTTTAATTTAATTCTTTTTGCTCCTAGTCACGTGTTAGATTGTTGTCACAGTAAGATTTATTTGGTTATTTTTAGTATAATTTAAATTAGGATTTTAATTAAAATAATATTGTTTTGCTTATATAGTTGTTTTAGTCATTTAATTGTTGTTTTTTATTATTTTTAGTTAGTTCTTTCTGTAGATTTTAACATGTTGTAGTATGGTGCATATTTAATGCACAAAAAGTCTGGAGTTGAAATAAGTTTAAAAAATGAAATGCCTTTGTAACAGACGAGTTTTCGTCAGAAACCTTGATACTTCGAAGGAGATGGTCCAGTTTGTACACGAAGTGCATCCAGTTTTTGCCGTAACCCTCTCAACTTTGTAGCACATGCTATGTGGGTGAAATGATGATACCATGCAAAGTTTCAACCTTTTCAGAGTTCATTTGTAGGGCTTTTCAATTTCAGGGTCATTTAGCTCAAAAAAATCATTAAATGCATGAAAAATAGCAAATGAAGTTAGAAAAGGTTGAAATTTAAGGATGTGGCTTTGAATGGTGCATATTGAATGCACAAAAAGTATGGAGTTGAAATAAGTAAAAAAAATGAAATGCCTTTGTAACAGACGAGTTTTCGTCAGAAACCTTGATACTTCGAAGGAGATGGTCCAGTTTGTACATGAAGTGCATCCAGTTTTTCCCGTAACCCTCTCAACTTTGTAGCACATGCTATGTGGGTGAAATTATGATACCATGACAAGTTTCAACCTTTTCAGAGTTCATTTGTAGGGCTTTTCAATTTCAGGGTCATTTAGCTCAAAAAAAATCATTAAATGCATGAAAAATAGCAAATGAAGTTAGAAAAGGTTGAAATTTGAGGATGTGGCTTTGAATGGTGCATATTGAATGCACAAAAAGTCTGGAGTTGAAATAAGTTAAAAAAAATGAAATGCTTTTGTAACAGATGGGTTTTCGTCCGAAACTTTGATACTTCGAAGGAGATGGTCCAGTTTGTACACGAAGTGCATCCAGTTTTTGCCGTAACCCTCTCAACTTTTTACCACAAGCTATGTGGGTGAAATGATGATACCATTCCAAGTTTCAACCTTTTCAGAGTTTATTTGTAGTGCTTTTCAAATTAAGGGTCATTTAGCTCAAAAAAATCATTAAATGCATGAAAAATAGCAAATGAAGTTAGAAATGGTTGACTCTGGCTTGGTTAACCTTAGTTGTGACTCTGGCTGGGACGGTGCTAGCACATGTAGTCGACGGTATGATTGGATGGACACCAACCCGGACTAAAGGGTTTCTGAAATTTTCAAACTCTCCCCCCGGTGGACCGCCTTTTTTAGTTTTGTAGAAAATAAACAAAAATGATAAAATCTTCAAAAAATTAAATCCTTTGAGATGTAGTTAGGTTTTAGTGTCTAGTTGGTATAGAAATTTTGAAATATGAATTTTGACCTTTTTTGCAAAAAAACAAAAAAAAAATGTAAAACGACCATAACTTTTGCATACGACGTCGAAAAAAAAGTTTAATATATCAAAAAAAACTAGAGAAAAATTGGGACTCGATTTCACCCTGGTTTACCCGGTGAAGTTTTCTCAGATTCTCAAAATTCCAAAAGTAAAAAAAGTTATTTCAAAAAGAAGATTTTTTCAAAAAGATTTTTTCAAAAAATTAATTTTATTTAAAAATAAATAAATGATGTCATATTTGGATTCGTCACATTTTTCTAATAAAAATGGATATATTATTTGACGAATCTTGATTTACAGATTTAAAGATATTAATTAATCTATATTAAATGAAAAATGCCAAAAAAATGAAATAAATAATATTATTACTTATTTTATTTTCATTGAAATTTAATATTATTATTACTTATTTTGTTTATTTTAATAATTGTTTGGAATTCAAAAAATTAAATCATGTGACATCAAGACCTAAGGGTTAATAGGATTGATAGCTTACTATTATCAAGAAAACAACAAGTGCACACTTGGAAACTAGGGGCGATAGAACCAGGAAGTTAAGCGTGTTGGGGCTGGAGCAGTGAGAGGATGGGTGACTGGCCGGGAAGTTAGACGATTTATAATGAGTGCTCCACGCTGGAGAAGTGAGGACGGGTGATTAGAGATTAAATTGTCAAATAATCCAAAGATTTGAAAATCGGAATAAAACTTAAAAACAAATCAAAAAAATTTAAAAAAAAATTCAAATTTTTTTCCTTTAGTCCCGGTTGGTGTCTCCAACCGGTACTAAAGGATTCACCTTTAGTCCCGGCTGGTAACACCAACCGGGACTAAAGGTCCTCCCTCCCCCGCCCCAGACAGCGCCACGTGGAGCCCCTTTGGTCCCGGTTCGTAAGCAAACCGGGACTAAAGGTTTTGGGCTTTAGTCCCGACCCTTTAGTCCCGGTTTCAGAACCGGGACTAAAGGCCCTTACGAACCCGGGACAAATGGGCCCTTTCCTACTAGTGAAGGGCCCAGGTTCAGTGAAGGAAAGAGGGAGCCTCAAGAAAAAAAAGGCCAATCCAAAAGTAGAATTTAGCATGTAACTAATTAATGCTTCCACGAATAACATACAATCTCTGATAAGGACACCTAATCGCCAGATATCCGAAAATCGAACCACGTGTTTTTAACAAACAATTTGTGTCGCACTCAGGACTCGACCCGTGACGTATCATCCAATGCCAGGATCAACTTGGTTTGCTACCACAGTGTTTAGTCCTAAACTATTTCTAATGTGCCAAGACATTTGAAACAGCAGCAAAAACAAATTCATCTTTACCTTACATCAAAGTCCATGGGAAGGTTAATCAGAGGGCAAACCGTTGCCCCTTGTAGGAGGGCGGCAGTCATCATCATCCCAAACCTCTTCCTCTGTTCACAGGGAAAGGCACACCAACAAAGTCAGCGCCACAAAATTCCTTCGCATTTCCTTTAATATTCCACGTAAAAATAATTAAACTGTCAAAATCCCTTCGCATTTCCTTTAAGTTGAAGAAGGCCTGAATTGTTAGCCGTGCAGGCAACAAACAAGTTATCAAGGTTAGGAGAAGAAATCTCGACAAACCTCCTCATAGACTGGCACCGAAGACAACAAGGCAATGTTTCCCATGCACGCAAGCATTGTCAGCATCCCACCGATGTTGAGGGCAACGTGCAGGTAACCACCCACAGCCGACGAGACCAGGGCAAAACATACGGTCCGGTAAACCTGCAGAAACCAGCAGAATTGAGCCGCTGCAACCATCAACAGTGAATCTGATTACGGCGCATAGTAGGATGCAGAAACCTCATTCAAGCACTCTATAGTGACAAAAGAAACATTGATATCCAAGCTGAAAACGACACACATGATAGCAGGAACACTATAAACGAAAATGACCACTGCCCACATGAGCATGGTTTTAAATAGCACTTGAGAGATAAGTAAGGGAGGTAATGAGGAGAAGTGTTGATAATCAAGCCCGAATTTCTGGAGAGAGTGATCTGGTTAATAATCAAGCCCGAATTTCCTTTGCTTATGTCTTGATGGTCTCACTCACAGGATGGATCCTTGCTTCCTTTCCTTGACACAAGCAAACCAAATGAAACGAAATCTTATTTATTTACAATCAAATCAAAACAAGGAAGCAAGGAAAGATGAAGATGGACTGCACTTTAGTTTACTTCATTTCATTTCAGACAAGCAAACCAAAAGCAAGTTTATTTTTATTTGCTTCACTTTGACTGCACTTTAGTTTAAGTGAATGTACAGTTTCAGTAACAATAAACATGCTTGTCTGAAAAAACAGGTAGCTAGTTCACATCCAGCGAAAATGAAATCTCACGCATGATGGTCTGGTCCAGGAAAATTCAGAAAATGGTCTTGAAGCAAAGCTCATGAATTGAAACCAGGGAGCAAGCTCTTGAACCAAAGCTCATGAATTTAAACCAGGGAGCAAGCTCTTGAAGCAAAGCTCATGAATTGAAACCAGGGAGCAAGCTCTTGAACCAAAGCTCATGAATTGAAACCAGGGAGCAAGCTCTTGAACCAAAGCTCATGAATTGAAACCAGGGAGCAAGCTCTTGAACCAAAGCTCATGAATTGAAACCAGGGAGCAAGCTCTTGAACCAAAGCTAATCTTACACATTTTGTTCAAACTTCCTCAACGTGAGCTAATTAGCTGATAATGCTACACACAGAAAACTCATCTGGCTAATGAATTCGAAAATTTGAATCCCAGAAAGCAAAGAAAGGGAGGACGGGATTAGATCACATTCATGTAGAGCGAGTAAAGCAGCGTTCTGTTGGGCAGGGTGGCCCAAAGACATGGCCGGCGCCGCCTAGTTGTCGGAGAGGTCCCACGCCTCGTAGGACGTCGCGGCAGCAGGTATCGCCTTCTTCTCTTCCTTGACGGGGCCGAGCTTGGCGGCGGCGCGAGGAGGAGGAGGAGGAGGTGGCAGCGTCGTAGAAGCCCACAGCAGCAAGAGGTTACAAAAAATGAGCATGGCATCTATGGGTTACAAAAAATGAGCATGGCATGTAGTGGTTACAAAAATTGAGTATCAGGATACAAAAAATTGAGCATCTACTTTGCTTTTATAAAGCATCGGGAATTCAGGATGCAAGAATTTGAGCATGATAAAGCATCAGGATACAAAAATGGAACCATTACATCTTCTCTGCTTTTCTCATAAGTACATCTATCAAGCTCCCAACTTCATATAGCACCTCAAAGCAAATTCGTCATCTAGCAGCAATACCACTTCATATAGCAGCAGTACCACATCAGGATTAACACTTTGCCAAAAAAACAGAGGATATCCTCACTTTGACTATTTTGAGCATGACAAATTTGAGCTGATGGACATTTAGTTTCAAATTTGTCAGTGAGTACAGTAAAACTTGACACAGAAATAAAATTTGATTGCAATGAAATTTAGACAGCGAATACAGTTTTGACAATACTCCACTGTCAAATTTTCAGTGAGCAAAATTCAGTTTTTATAGTTTGGGGGCACACGGAGTAAACTTCAGTCTTGACAATATGAGGACAGAGATTCTCACCTTGCTCTGTCTTCGCGGGTCACGATGCCCTTTTGCGCCGCTGTGAAGAGCCCGTACCAGAGGATGCATACGGGGATGTCGCCGCTGAGCACGGTGTTGTACAGCTCGTACAGCTCCATGAGCCTCCTGGCTCCCATGGGTCAATCTGCTAAGCTCAGCAGCGGTAGCACGAACACAATCAGAGCATGGCCACAGAGATGGAAAACACAACTCTGTCTTGAGGTGGACGAGGTTGGCGGCTACGTGAAGGATCTGGCGGGGACCGACTTCGTGGATGAGGTTGATGGCGAGGTGGACAAGGTTGACGGCGGGGACCGCTAGCACCTCCAGGGCCGGCACCTTCCTCTTCTTGGCCGCGTCCTTGAGCACCTTCCTCGCCCCCCAATCGAGCGATGCCTCATCGAAGAAGGGATTTTTAGCACCGGCACAGCGTTTGTGGAGAAGAGAGAGGAGGAGATGCGCGGGGAAGTAGATCGGCGCGGCGGAGGGAAGCGGCACAACGGCGCGGCGCGGCGGAGGTGGATTTTGTAAAAATGCCACGGGGACAACCTTTTTCAGACGGAGGGAGAGTACATCGGATGGATCACAATCATGTAAAGCAGCTCATGTGATCTTTGTATTCAGAACTGGCATGGATGTAAACATCGACATACCTGGTTGCAAGCCGGTACCAATAAATACGATCATAAAGTTACAATTCATAATATCCCAATAGACACACCACAAAAATTATATCGAATGGATCACAATGATGTAAGGTAACTCATGTGATCTTTGTATTGAGAGAGAGAGAGAAAACCATTTAGATACTGCTACAGGACTGTAGTCCAAAGGACTACGAGCAATCATGATGACCTTCAAGTTGATGGACATGGCCAACGTGATGCTTTCTCCCTCTCGCAGAGTGCCCGAAAAAGCCGTCAAATTGGATCTTGAAGAAACAGACGCATGTGACAGCTGAAAAGTTCGGGCGATAAATTCCTGAGGTTCTCCGGAAGAATATAAAGACACGACAACTGAGAGACGGTGGAACGGACTCCTACGTGGTTGTGCGTTGGGCGCGTGGGTTGCACCCATGCTATGTGAGTTGTTGCTGGAACCTTTCGGACTTGAAACTTGCGCTGATTGTTTTCTGGATTTTTTGAATCTGATAAAATTTATTTTTCTGCAAAGTCCAAAAACAACAGAAAACAACAACTAACACTAGACACTTGATTAATAGATTAGTCCAGAAAAATAGTAAAAAAATAAATTTATGCCAGAAATATGCTAATTTTATGTAAATATGACATAAAACAAAAAATATATATAAATACGTTGATACGTACCACACTCAAAATAGACGAACGTCCCTTATGTAACATTTTAATTGCACTGGACGAAACACTCATATGGAAAAAGTGAAGTGTGTACTACACTAGAAGGTCACAACAACAATCATGTTTGTCCATAACCCCGTTCGCACAAAATAAAGAACAAATTCATTTTCTATACTTGATAGCCATACACATAGTAACAGAAGGTGATAGTAAAAATGTGTGCCTACATATAAATGTGTGAGCTAAAGAATTGAAGTGACTACTAAACACTTGCATCGAAAGTTAGGAACATACTTACTTGCTAAGGTCACAAGTTTCATCACTGATCAAGCCTACAATGTAGTATTGATGTGAAGACGAAAACAAATACAATACAAGGTTGGTATTACTTATATTAGATATTACCCAGACAATATCACATGCTACTTGCTTCATCATACATATATCACCAGAGTATAACTCAGATTTACTACTCCTTTTCACTACTAGAAAAAGGCCTATTAGTGGCGCACCTGTTTTCGTTAGTAGTGGTGCACTATAGGTGCGCCACTATTAACACGCCACTAGTAACAGATAGTAATGGCGCACCTCTGGTGCGCCATTAGTAATCCAGATAGTAATGGCGCACCTCTGGTGCGCCACTACTAACCCTTAGGTGCTCCACTAGTATTCCCTCTAGGTGCGCCACTAATAGCCTTATAGGTGCGCCACTAGTAATAAAGGAAGGTGCGCCACTAATAAGGGCTGAAATGCGCCACTAGTAATGTATTTGGAAAACAAAAAAAAATCCAAATTTACAGAAAACAACCTATAAGGAAAAATAATTTAAAAACAAAAAATGAAATAGAATCATAATTTTTATTATAGTAAGAATATTACAATGTCTTTACAAGTATCCAATAAAAGAAAAATTACAAGAAAAATTACAATGTTATACCCTCAGTAACAACACAAGCCAAGAAGAGCCAGCCAGCAAGACTTTCTTGAATCCTGGGAGGCGTCACATTGTTATACCCTTCACATCCTGGGAGGCGTCAAGGCTCTGCCGGGCCACCTCAACCGAAGGGTCTCCCATCTGCCAAAGAAAGTCGACACGCTTTAGTGCACACCAATCCGGACAAGGGCTAAGAACCGATAGATACTACTATGTTGAGAAAGTAATCGCGCGCGAGAACATCAAGTTACTATGTGACTGGACAGTGAAGAACTAGACTAGAGCACGACAATGAGGTGCGATAAACTGAAAAGCATCATTTTGGTTAATAAAAGCAAAGCCGTCACGAATCTACCAAAAAATGCGAACTAAAACTTCAGACCAGAGAAAACACAACATACTATTCAAACTCAATAGTTGCAGCGCTACTTGCGTCTCGTCTCAGCAAAATCATGGGATTTGACCAACTATAAATAGAAGAAATAAGGATGTAGCCTACAATAGCACCCAGCATACAACAGATGGATGATCCATAACAACAATGAATGATTTCACCCCCTATAGCCTACAACAGCGCCTATATCATCTCTTCTTAACTTCAGACTGGTTGGAAAGGAAGTACCTCTAGGACAACAACAATATAGTCTACAACAACACCTATATATACACACAATCATAACATGATGTTGCAATTCGAATTGACCCAGAGCATGAATGATCAACCAACCAATCGACAGATTGAAAATGGATTAAGCTGAAGATGGAGCGAACCTGTAAGGGGTCTCACCGCCAAACTTTTTCTGGTCCTGCTCATGGTTGACCGAAAACTGCAGCAGCAGGGTCCTCTCCTTGTTGCTGAAATCCGGGTAATGCGCCAAGATGGCGTAGAACCTGCAGTCCGCCAACAAACAGAACAAACAGAGTAACTCAGTTCCATTTGCCGCACAATAGAATAGAACAAAACAAAATCCAGCGATGACCCAAAAATGTTATGCTATATTGATTACATATGTCTGCAGCGTGTCTCTTATTCTATAACCAGGAGTGGTTTGTTAATTCTTAACATGGAGTGCTGAAAAACACATAGAACACTGCATTCCCACCAACGGAAGTTGGCAATATCATTCAGCATTGGGCCTCATTCAATTCCAATTTCCAAGACAGGAACCATATCTTAAAATGACAAGAAAACACAACAGATTGGTTGGGTTGAGATACTGTACATGTGTTAAAACTAACCAAACCAGAAAATTGGTTGGTGGAGGAAAAAACAAAGTTGTTCGATTATAAAAATCAGTGTTAAGAGAATTGAGAAGGTTCTTCCAAGTAGCATGTCACCTTAGCATTTCAATAATACAAAGATTATAAACTTAATTAATGTTGCAGGTGAAGAGAGAACAAAAGAAAGAAAAAGAATACTCCCTCCGTTCGGAATTACTTGACTTCATCAACAACCATTTTAAGAGTGGATCAGGGTTAAGGCATATAACCCATTTCCGTAGCACGCAATAACTATCAGTTCCTAGCCAGTACACAATGGTAACTAACGATGCCATAAGTAGCTGAACTAGGTGAAACATCACTATAAGCCAAGGCATGAAATACACAAATTACGGACTATACAAATAAATCTGGGGAAGGGACACTTTTGGCATTCTTTTTATTGTTGTGCACAAGAATTAAGGTCTGATGACCAATAAACTTGTTCAAAAAAAAAATCCATCCAGTAATAAACTATCAAGATAAAATATCAAGCCTCACTTTCGCCTCTCTTATTATTAGTGTCATGTCAGCATGTGAGTATAGTGAACGCTTGCCACTGCCAGCAATCCCAGGATCGAACAGGCCCATTTTGAACACCAAAAAATCTCATAACTTATATACCCTCTGTTCCTAAATATAAGATGATTTGGCAGTTCAGGCAGTTCAATTTAAACTGCCAAAACGTCTTACATTTAGAAACAGAGGTAGTACAATTCACACAAGTAAATCTTATTTTTCGAATGAGAATTCAAAGTATCTTATTTTGGGCATGAGAATTCAAACAAGTTTAGCTTATTTTCTGCATGAAAAATTCAAACAAGTGTAGTTTATTTTGGGTTTAACTGAAAAATTATCCCATTTAAAGAACGGGAACTACAAGTCCACATTGTTGAAGTGTATATGTGGATTGCCTAGCAGTTAATTTCCATCAGTTCAAACTTTTGGTTGCGTTGACTAGTGCATGAAGCTTAACACACATGACTACGAGAGAACTCAGTGCACATATAAGATACTTGATCAAATTCACAGAACTGGTAGACAGCAAAACGTATCCAGCCTATATAAAATTGTCGACCAGAAGCTCATGGCTAATTATTACCTTCTTGCTGCCTTTTTTCCAGCCTCTCCTTTTCCAACTGTAATTTTGCAGGGTCTATTTGCTGCCCCTGAAAAAGAGATCAAAACAGCCCATCAGCCAGAACTGCAAGTGCAGCAGAAAACTTGCCGACTAAATAGCATAGTTTTGCAATGCTAATGTACAAATTTTAGCATGTATATTACAGAAAATTACATGGTCCAGAAGTGCCTTCTGCTGTGCCTTCACAATCGTTCCAGCAAAACGTCTCTTAAGCATTGCTGCACGAAGGGCCTTGGTTGGTGACAAAGGTTCAGCATGTAAATAACTTCCGTCTCCTGAGATTCACATCACAACATGCATTGCATTAGCAACAAAATATATAGCAACAAGATTGTGCCGAGTTCCTAACTGTTATGTTATCACCACAGATAAAGAATTAAACAATAATTAGATGAACAAAGATATGATAAAAGAGGGCAAGCTGATAGAACCTTGTCCATAGGAAGAAAGAGGCGAAGTTGAAGTATCACTGCAAGACCTTGATTCATTTCCTAAGATAGCAAACAGAAGCATTAACAAAACAGATGACCTGGGATACAATTAGATGGAATTCATCAACATACCAATCGACTGAACTCTGTGCTCACTTGACTGGACCTTAGTTGTGTTAGCGCTCTCCTAAAGATAGAATACAAGTCTTAGGAGGGACAACTGAGAATTTGCTTCACTAATGAGATCCCCAACCCATTAGCCCTAGAATCATAGATCGGACCCTCGTGGCGTGTGCAAGAGAGAAAAAAGAACCAACCTGGGCGCATCTTTGCCGGCGCGGAGGACAGCCCCCCTGGAAGCACCCTCGGAATCCTTGGCCCCGGAGGGGGATGCCTCCGCTGGCGTCGTAGAGAGCCGGAGGCGTGCACGCGCGCGGAGGCTAGGGTTTCGGCCCGGGCTCCGCGGCGCGCGGCCTTTGCGTCGAGGCAGGCCGTCGGGGGCGGGCGGTGGAATATTCCGGCGGGGGAGCGGCGGGAAAGAGAGGCCGGAGGATGGGGCCGGCGGGAGGCGGCGCTGCAGGTGGGGAATTTGGGCGCGGGGGGCGGGGAGCGGTGGCTGGTCGAAGTCGGGGGCAGAGGAGCGGCGGAAGGGCGTCGGGGGCATGCGGTGGGAGTGGATGCGGAGGTGGGAAGAGGGGGCCGCCGGGAGGCGGCGGGGATGCGGGGAACGAGGTGATGAACCTGTTGGTGGTGGACGGCGCGTGCTCGTGGTGCTCCTGGGGACGAGCTCGGCGGGCCTCCTCCTCCTGTTGGTGGTCGAGCGGGCGGGCCTCCTTCTCCTGGTGGTCTCCGGCGGGCCTCCTCCTCCTGGTGGTCGCGGGCGGGCGCTGCCGGACGGGAGAGATGTCAGAGACAGGGGAGAAGGCGGAGGGGAGAGAAAGGAGGGGAGGGGGGAGGGAGGGGGAGCAAGAGGGGGAGAGGGGGAGCTCACCCTCGACGTGCTGGTGGCGGCGGACTCGACGGCGACAGGCGATGGCGCGGCGCGGGGGAGAGGGGGGATCTGGGTGTGCTCCAAAGTGCGGGAGTGAGGAGAGGGAGGCGCGGGGAGGAGAAGCAGGGGAGGGCCGGCTAACAATGGCGCACCAGGGATACATGCGCCATAACAGATCGATAGCAATGGCGCACCAGGGATACATGCGCCATAACAGCTCGATATCAAAGTCATAAGAATTGCGGCGGTGGTTATGGACAGAACCACACACATGGCCTAGTGGTTGGTCCCTTGATACATTACGCAAGCCACCCAGGTTCGAATCCTGGCAACCCCATTTTTTGCATCTTTTTTTAAAATTTTATTTTAACCTTATGATAAACATCCAAACACTTTAAAATAAACACATGGCAATTTTAATACTCCCTCCATTCCTAAATATAGGGCGTATAATTTTTTTACAATGCATCTCCTTTACATACTTAAACCATTGTGATAATTTAAGATTTGAGATAAAAGAAAAGGAAAATGCAAATGGAGTGATAAAACCATTGTGCAAAGATTTAGAATTAGACGACATGGTTGAAATCAAGTGATACATGTAATAATTTAGTTGCATGTAATAATTGAGCTTGCCACTGACACACACACACGCGGCCGACACGTCGTGATTCGATTTCCGTCATCTTGTCTTTTTTATTTATCTCCGGATCATTTCCGTCATCTTCTCGCTTCTTCTCCTCCCTATCCGCGTGCCAACGCAGGAGCTTTGCTAGCTTAGGGTCCGCGAAATACCGCTGCAGACGAGGAGTGATCGGAAAGTACCACACCACTTTTCGAGTAGCTTTCTTCCTCTTCTTGTATCGAGTGACGCCGCACACCGGACATATGGTAGACTCCGCGTGCTCGTCCCGATAAATGATGCAATCGTTCATGCACACATGGTATTTCACGTGCGGTAAATCCAGAGGACACACGATTTTCTTCGCCTCCTCGAAACTGGTCGGGCACTTGTTCCCCTTGGGAAGACGTTCGTGCTAGAATGACATGTTCTCGTCGAAGCATGCGTCGGTCATTTTGTGTTTTACCTTCATCTCCAGAGCCATGAGCGTTACTTTCAGGCGGGTATCCTCGGGCCTGCATCCTTCATACAATGGAGCAATAGTAATGGCGCACCACACCCACGGTGCGCCACTGGTAAGTCTGGGGAGGGGGGTGTGTTTGTGTGTGTGTGGTGGGGTGTGTCTGTGTGTGTGAGCAATAGTAATGGCGCACCCTCCCTGGTGCGCCATTGCTAACCTTAGCAATGGCGCACCAGGGAGGGTGTGCCATTACTATTGCTCACACACACAGACACACCACACCACACACACATAGCAATGGCGCACCACACCAAGGTGCGCCATTACTATGTAGCATAGTAATGGCGCACCTTGGTGTGGTGCGCCATTGCTATGTCTGGTGAGGTGGGGGGGTGGGCAAAAAAAATAACAATGGCGCACTGCTCAGGTGGTGCGCCACTACTAAAAAAATAACAATGGCGCACCTGTTTCTGGTGCGCCATTGCTATATAGCAGTGGCGCACCACCACCATGGTGCGCCACTAATAGGGATATTGGCTATAGCCAGTTTTCTAGTAGTGTTTCCATGAACAGTATGCACTCTCTCGATACAAATTATTTTGTCGCAAGGACTTTGTCTTTACACAGTTCATACTACTAAAGAGTCTGGAAAAAGTGAGGGTCATGCGAAAGATATTAGTTGAAAAAGTTGTGGAAGTTATTTTCTTGGAAATCTTGTGGAAAAATTACCAAGACATGTATTTTTAGCTTTTTCATCATCAGCGGTACGAACAAAACCTACCTAGTCAGGCCTTAAGGTTCTATATATAGTCTTAATGTGCACAAATAGAATACTAACATGCACAGTAAAAATAACATGTAAAATTTTGCCACATTAATAATGAATCATTCACACGATGCATAGCAAACTTCAAATTTCAACACTAATAGAAAGGAATAGAGTTCATCATCATGGACACTGCTTGTTCGAATAGTTGTGTAGAGATAGGAAAACATTTTAACTTGTAATCTCTTCTATCTCTTCTTCTGTCTTCTCTTTCCCGTGTAATGATCTATCTCTGATCGACAACTTGTAAGCCAAGGTATTACTCCTATATATATAGATGCGGCCCGGACGAGGGGTTTAACGCTTCCCAATTATTCTTTCATGGTATCAGAGCATCTTCCTCTTAGATCAAAGGAGATCGCATCTAGCTACCCGGCCGAGAGATCATGACCACATCATCCACCCTCGCTAGTTCCATGATCACGCTCGCCACAGCTTCGTCTTCCGCCTTCGCCCCCTCCACCAGCACCAACCAAACCTCTCTCGGACCACCCCCATAGGAGAAGCTCACGAGGAGCAACTTCCTCTTATGGAAGGCCATCGTGCTGCCCCAAATTATGGGCGCACAGATGGAGTACTACCTCGACCCGACGAGTCCGGCACCGTCGGAAACCCTCACCGTCACAAAGGACGGGAAAGAGGAGCAAGTCGTCAACTATGTGCACGCCATCTGGTACACACAGCAGCAGCAGCTCCAAGGTTACTTGATGGGATCGTTTTCCCGCGAGATCCTTGCGCAGGTCGTGACTCTACAGAAGCCGGCCGAGGTGTGGAGCTTCATCCACGCTATGTTTGCTGCTCAATCTCATGCACATGCTATCAACACACGGATTGCCCTCACTAATCTACAGAAAGGTAACTCAACCATGGCAGAATATCTTGCAAAGATCAAGAGTCTTACTGATGAAATTACTTGTACCGGTGCAACTATCTCCGATGCTGAGATCACCTCGCACATCCTTGCCGGCCTCGATGTCGACTACAATCCAGTTGTGTCGGCGCTCGCTGCTCGGGTTGAGCCCGTCTCCGTTCAGGAGTTGTACAACCAACTCTTGAGTTTCGATGCGCGGCTCAGCCTTCTTCACTGCGGGAATTTCAGGCAATCTTCGGCCAACACTATATCACGTGGCCGTGGCTACGGGCGTGGCTACCAAGGGAGGAACTGCAGCGGCAACAACAACGGGCGCGGGCGTGAGAACACCCATGGCCAGGGCGCTCGATCTGGTGGCAATGGCTACAGCAACAACAGTAACAACGCTGGTGGTTATGGCCACAGAAACAACACCAACAGCGCTGGTGGTTACAGCAACAACAATGCCGGTGGCCACAACAACAGCAACGCATGTGGTTTTTCCGGATCCGGTGGCCGGCCTCGCTGCCAACTTTGCAAGAAATCTAGTCATGAAGTGATGTACTGCTGGCACCGTTATGATGAGGACTATGTCCCTGAAGCTCGTCATGTTGCAGCAGCAATGAGAGAGCAAGGAGGAGACACGGTCTGGTATGTTGATTCCGGTGCAACAGATCATGTGACAAGTGAACTAGAGAAGCTTGCTGTTTGTGAGAGGTACATCGGCAATGACCAAATTCACACCGCAAGCGGTGGAGGTATGGACATCCGTCACATCGGTCAAGCTCTTATTAATTCCCCTAATGTTAAAGGTGATCTAGTTTTAAAGGATGTTCTCCATGTTCCACAAGACGACAAAAATCTTGCATCTACGTCTCGTTTAGCCACCGATAATAATGTGTTCTTTGAAACTCACCCCAAGTAGTTTTTTATAAAGGATCGGGCAACGAGGGAGCTCATTCATCACGGTAGATGCATTGGAGGACTTTACCCCATCACTTCAGGAGCCCTTAGTGGAAAGCGGCGTCAAGCGTGTTCCGTTATCAAGCCCTCTTTGGCAAGGTGGCATCAAAGATTAGGTCATCCATCTTCAGTCATAGTCAAGCAAGTAGTTAATAAAGACAATCTTCCTTTGTCATGTAGTCAAAATAGTGAGTCCGTTTGTGAAGCTTGTCAATGTGCCAAGAGTCACCAACTTCCGTATCCTAAGTCAAATAGTGTGTTTCATGCTCCTTTAGAACTTATTTTCAATGATGTATGGGGTTATGCTCGAGATTCTTTTGGAAGAAAAAAATATTATGTTAGCTTCATTGATGATTATAGCAAATTTACTTGGATATATTTGCTCAAGTTCAAATCCGAAGTCTTTTCCGTATTCCAAGAGTTCCAGAAACTTGTTGAGAGACACTTTGACAAGAAAATCATAACAGTCCTGAGTGACTCGGGAGGAGAGTATGAGAAGCTCAACTCTTTCTTTCATAGCATAGGCATTGAACATCATGTGTCTTGCCCACATGCTCACCAACAAAATGGCTCAGTAGAACGAAAACATCGCCACATTGTAGAAGTTGGCTTATCTCTCTTAGCCCATGCATCGATGCCTCTCAAGTATTGGGATGAAGCTTTCATCACAGCCACCTACCTCATAAATCGGCTCCCTAGCAAAGTGATTGGGAATTCTACTCCATTAGAGCATTTATTTCATCAAAAACCGAACTACAATTCCCTCAAAATATTTGGGTGTGCTTGCTACCCAAACTTTTGTCCATATAATCGCCATGAACTTGAGTTTCGTTCCACACAATGCGTTTTTCTCGGTTATAGCAATCTTCATAAGGGATACAAGTGTCTTGAAATTGCAACCGGACGTATTTATATTTCTCGAGATGTCATTTTTGATGAAACTTTGTTTCCTTTTGCCAAGCTTCATCCCAATGCGGGAGCTCTCCTCCGTGCTGAAATTGCTCTCATCCCAAATTCTAGGCCTAATTTTGATCACGAGGGTGAATTAAATAAAGCTGATCATGTGACTAACTCCATGGAAAATGATCCTTTTGCTAAGTGTGCAGATTCTGGCTATGATTTTATGTGCAAAGATACAAACCGCAGCGTCACGGTATACCAGGATAACACTGTTGGTAGTCCTGCGCGATCCGAGGTGGATCAGCGGCGTGACAGTTCTGCAGCAGCAGCAGGCGTGCGATCCCGGGAGGATTCGGCTGCTAAACATACTGCGCATGGGCGGGTGGCCGACAGCCCCATCAGTTTGGAGCCCACCAGCCCAGGTGCAACGAGCGGAGGCCTCTCGTTGCGTGCCACGAGCCCGTAGGCTGATTCACCACACGACCGAGAGACAGTCGCGGGACCCAGTGCTGTTGTTTTTAGTCGCACGTCCGAGCGGGCGGTAATCGAGGACTCGACGCTGCGTGTTCCCAGTGGCGAGGAGACACAACAGACGCTGGTTTCCTTGGATTGGGAGCCGGATCGGGACCTTGCTGTGGATGGATTTTCTGCAGCAGACTTTGTCACGCCAGGATCTTCTGTACTGAATGCTACAGCAACTCCAGGCAATGTAATTCCTCCACTACCTCGGCGTCATACAAGGTCACAGTCAGGTATTGTGAAGTAAAAGCAATACACTGATGGAACAATCAGGTATGATAAAACTAAACGAGCTTTCCTTACAAGCACTCGTAAACCGGTTAATTTGCATGAGGCTCTTGCTCATAAAGATTGGAAGGAGGCCATGGAGAGTGAATATGATGCACTTATGAAACATAAAACTTGGCATTTAGTCCCACCAAAGAGGACTAACAATGTGATTGGTTGCAAACGGGTGTACAAGATTAAGAGAAAATCTGATAGAAGCATAGACAGATACAAGGCTAGACTAGTTGCAAAAGGTTTTAAGCAAAGGTTTGGTATTGATTATGAAGATACTTTTAGTCCTGTTGTTAAAGCAGCTACTATTTGTCTTGTATTGTCCATTGCTATTTCCAGAGGTTGGAGTTTGCGACAGCTAGATGTTCAGAACGCATTTCTTCATGGTGTTCTTGAGGAAGTGGTTTTTATGCAACAACCACCAGGTTATGAGGATAAAAGCACACCACAGTATGTTTGTAAGTTAGATAAAGCTTTGTATGGATTGAAACAAGGCCCTAGAGCTTGGTACTCAAAGTTGAGCACACAGTTACAACAACTTGGGTTTACACCATCTAAAGCAGATACCTCTTTGTTCTTCTACAATAAGGGCAACATTACTATATTTGTTCTTGTTTATGTTGATGATATAATTGTTGCCAGCTTAAGTTCAGATGCCACTACCTGTCTGCTTAAGGATCTAAAGCTGGAATTTGCTCTTAAAGACTTAGGAGACCTTCATTATTTTCTTGGAATAGAAGTTAAGAAGGTAAAGGATGGCATACTGCTTACACAGGAAAAATATACCACTGATATACTGAGGCGTGTAGGATTGGAAAACTGCAAAACTGTAAGTACACCGATCTCTACTTCAGAAAAACTTACAGTTGAGAGTGGAGAGGCACTTGGGCCAGAGGATGCAACAAACTACAGGAGTGTTATAGGTGCATTGCAGTATTTGACTCTTACCCGTCCTGATATCTCTTACTCTGTGAATAAAGTATGTCAATACTTGCATGTTCCCAGTACGGTTCATTGGACCGCAGTTAAAAGAATCCTGAGGTATTTAAAAATTTACAAAAGGGCTTGGCCTTCAGATTGTCAAGTCTCCATCTTTGCTTGTTACTGCCTACTCTGATGCAGATTGGGCTTGGTGTGCTAATGATAGAAGATCTACAGATGGTTTTGTTGTGTTTCTGGGAACAAATTTGATATAGTGGAGTGCAAGGAAACATGCCACAGTCTCAAGGTCGAGTACTCAGGCTGAATACAAAGCTCTGGCAAATGCTAAAGCTGAAGTCATGTGGATTCAGACTTAGCTTCATGAACTTGGGATTAAGTCTCCTCAGGCTGCGAGATTATGGTGTGATAATATTGGTGCAACCTATCTCTCAGCTAATCCTGTTTTCCATGCACGCACAAAACATATTGAAGTTGATTTTCACTTTGTCAGAGAAAGATTAGCTCGAAAGCTACTTGAGATTCGTTTCATACCCACTGGAGATCAGCTTGCCGATGGCTTCACAAAACCACTCACCATGAGAAGGTTGGATGAGTTCATGTACAATCTTCACCTTGGTAAAATTTCCTAAGGTCTAGATTGAGGGGGAGTGTTAGAATAGTTGTGTAGAGATAGGAAACCAGTTTAACTTGTAATCTCTTCTATCTCTTCTTCTGTCTTCTCTTTCCCGTGTAGATAACTTGTAAGCCAAGGTATTACTCCTATATATACAGATGCGGCCCGGACGAGGGGTTTAACGCTTCCCAATTATTCTTTCACTGCTGTGACCGTAGAATTAGGAAGCACATGTTCGGTCTACGGCCAGGCAGAAATGCAGGGGATAAGCGTACGGCTGTTGGGAGGAATACAATGACCGGATCGGATAGAGACCACTCATCACCATCGAAGACGCAACAGAAAAGCATTGTACACAAAGGGAGTGAAGGCGTTGTGGCATCGACTGGCGGCGAAGCACGACGATGGCCAATCTGCATCTTTGTGACGCGCGGTGTCGGCTGCATCGTCAGACTCTTTCCAAGCGATAGGTCGGCACCTCCGCACCTGGACAGAGGTGAGATACAAGAGGAAGGCATACAGGTGGCCAGGAACGATCGAGACCAAGAGAAAGTGTCAGCGGCGTGAAGTGAGGGTTTGGAATGGGGACGGGCAGTGGACAATCGATTATAACATGTCACATACAAACTAAAACTGACTGGCGGGAAACACAAAGGGTCATATTTGAATCAGCTACACTGATATTCAGTGATAATTTTCACCCCATTTTGGTTATCGGATCATATTATCATAGACCATCGACTTTTACTCCCCTTTGAGATAAATATCCATCAAACCCCAACAAGCCTTATCACTGACGCCTCCGGAGTGTACGGTCAGTTAGCACTGACGCGTGGTCACGAGGAGGTATGTGATGAGCGGTTAGTGCTATTCGGATCTATAGTAGTGGTCGGTGGTGTGGGGACGTTGGTACCTAGGGTGCGGTCCGTGCTATCCATTTCCTTTTTAATGGTGTTCTTGCATTGTCCTGGCAGATGCGATGGTGCCATGGTGCCACTCATTGTTGGCGCCCTTGGTGTTTCATCTCTCTCTCTCTCTTTCTTTCTTTCTCTCCGTGTGTGTGCAAGAGTGTTTTTTCGGTTGTTTCTCTTTTCCCCTGTACTCCATGTGCCCTTTGGTTCACTTGAACCTATCTTGTAAATGGTTGGAATGCTTCAGAGGCAAAGTAAATCAAAATATTCAAGCGAGAAATTAGTCCCCATAGCGACCATTGAAAAAACTTATTTCCATAGGAGACACACTTGTTTGTGCATTCATGCATTCTTCATGTGAAAAGAAAGAGAAAACACTATACACCATGAACAAGATTGCAGGTAGTTAGTTGTGTAGTGATATAATCATGAGTCATGACTGCATACATAGCTATCGGATGATCTAGCTAGTAGCATTTGTCTGGTGGATATATAAGTCCATCTCAAACTGTACATCTTCCTTCCTCCACTGACAGATAGTAATAGCAAGTCAGCTAGCTATAACTATACTAGATGGAAGCATGTAGTCACGAACTAGCAACTAGATATTCAGATACAGTAACTATTACTGGTCCCTAAACCATTCTTCGATGTACATACAATTAATTTCTATGAGATGTTGGAGTAAAACAATCAAACCAGGTGTTTTACGATACAAGACCTATCAATGGGTTGATCCAGCCATTGAGGGAGAGTGGCATGTCATTCCGATTACCGAATCCATCCATCAGTAGTGGTATTGCAAACTACGGGATGGTACACTGCGTCAATGGACCCAGGATGCAATGACAGGTACTACTGTGACTGGTCACCGTAAGACCTCCCCTTGTCGGTCCCATCACCTATCGGCGCCACCAAGCTCGTCCGTATGTTATTGAGTTAATTAGCACTATTAATCTTACACGCACGCGTCTTGAGCGAGGAAAATTCAGTAAAAACATCAGTACTTTGTGTATAAAGTTCTTATTTGGAACTCGATATTCAAGGATTAGCTGGTTGGATAATGCATGCTCACTTCTCTGATCGAGTTGGTTTCTCCTAAGGCCTTGTACAATGCAAGGTGCTTAGAGGTGAGGTTCTTAGCAAAATAAATCAAGCTTTTTCTAAACACCGATGCTTATCTCTATATGAGGGGTGCTTAATTAAACGTTTACCCCATACAAATAGGCACCGGTGCTTCAAAAAACCGGTTTATTTGTCTAAGCATCTCCCTAAGCATCTTGCATTGTACAAGACCTAAGAGTGCTGCATTTGGCCAGCTTCAAGGTCATGGGCCGGGCTACTGCTTGTGGCTGGCTGTATGGATAGGCTGACCCTAGCGCGGAATAAATTAGGCGGCGCGCGGCGCGTTGCATTGCAGGATATGACAGGGGGGTATTTTTTACTGAGAATTTGGTTGGCAAATCTTGCTTGTCAATTTGCTGCCCAGACAGACGGATGCACGGCGCGCCATTTGTCGGTGCAGTACGGATTGGGTCCTTTAGTACCCCGTACTTGTGCACGGGCAGTTGTAGCCACACCTGCGGCAAGGCCTGTCGGGAGACAACCGAATGCAAGTTCATAAAGCCAAGAAGGCATCCAAGACAAGGCAATAATCAGAAGATAGAAGATTGGAGGCTGGAGCCCCGGCAAGATCTTGCCGGGATGGTTCATAGCCCCGGCAAGGCTCGCCCCCAGCAAGCCCTCGCTGCCCTGTCACCGCTCCAGTGCGGTCACCAGCTTGTCCTCCTGGTAACGTGTCAGGTGCTAGCGGTGGATGGGCTTAAGCGGTGCGATGGGACGGCCCCTTTTTCCAGCCCCAAGACGCTAAGGGACACCTCAACGGAGCATTAAATGTTCTTGTCCTAAACCGTCAGTGTTAGGTATGATAGCACTGTAGCTACTTTTACACCTCATATATGCACTGTACGCCACTGTTGGTGACCCCTTCGAACGTATAAAAGGAGGCCCAAGGCGTAGCTACAGGGGGATCGGATCTTCTCTAGCCCATTCTGCATGTGTAGCTGCTGAGTACTGTAGCGCTCCCAGGACTTGAGCTAGAACGAACTTAATACAACCAAGCAGGAGTAGGGTTTTACGCATCTTTGCGGCCCGAACCTGGGTAAAATTCCCGCGTGTTGATCATCAGATCTGCTCTCTGTACAAACCCTTCCCCTTGCCGAATCGTAAAGGGATCCTCGCGATCCCATAGGTGTCGTTTCTCCGACATCTTTGGCGCGCCAGGTAGGGGCATAGAGGTTGTGCGGACCTGATCAGGTGACTAGCGCGCCAGTTCTTCATCATCTTCTTCGCCATGGCCCCCAAGAGGAAGGGTTTCACGGCGGTTGGTCCATCCACGTCCGTTGCGCCTGTGCTTACACGCACGGGCGACGGTGTCGACACGGGTGGAGGAGGAAGTAGAGATCCCGAGCTTCCACGACGCTCTGGTGATCGTAGCCAGGCGAGCGGCGTCGTTCGCGCCGCTGGATCTAGGGATGGAGCTGTGCTGCCAGCAGGCGGTGCAGCGAATTCCAGAGATGGAAGGGCGCCTTCCAAGACACCCACACCGGCGCACGTGCTGCGACCTTCTCAGGGCGCGCGCGATGAACATCACCATGGTGTTGGTGGGTGATATGTCTCCAACGTATCTACTTTTCCAAACTCTTTTGCCCTTGTTTTGGACTCTAATTTGCATGATTTGAATGGAACTAACCCGGATTGACGCTGTTTTCAGCAGAATTGCCTTGGTGTTATTTTTGTGCAGAAATAAAAGTTCTCGGATTGACCTAAAAATTTACGGAGAATATTTTTGAAATTAATAAAAAATATTGGCGAAAGAATTAACTGCAGGGGGCCCACCACCTGGCCACAAGCCAGGGGGGCGCGCCCCTGTGGCTTGTGGGCCCCCTGTTGCTCCTCCGACCTCGTTTCCACTTCTATATATTCCTATTCGGGGAGAAAAAAATCAAGGAGAAGAGTTCATCGCGTTTTACGATACGGAGCCGCCGCCACCTCCTGTTCTTCCTCGGGAGGGCAGATCTGGAGCCTGATTTGGGCTCCGGAGAGGGGAAATCGACGCCGTCGTCATCACCAACCATCCTTCACCACCAATTTCATGATGCTCTCCGCTGTTCGTGAGTAATTCCATCGTAGGCTTGCTGGACGGTGATGGGTTGGATGAGATTTACCATGTAATCGAGTTAGTTTTGTTAGGGTTTGATCCCTAGTATCCACAATGTTCTGAGATTGATGTTGCTATGACTTTGCTATGCTTAATGCTTGTCACTAGGGCTCGAGTGCCATGATTTCAGATCTGAACCTATTATGTTTTCATGAATATATATGTGTTCTTGATCCTATCTTGCAAGTTGTACACACCTATTACGAGTTATGATCCGCATCCCCCAGGGTGACAATAACTGGGATTCTTTCCGGTGATTACCATAGTTTGAGGAGTTCATGTATTCAATAAGTGCTAATGCTTTGGTACGGTTCTCTATTAAAAGGATGCCTTAATATCCCTTAGTTTCCATTAGGACCCCGCTGCCACGGGAGGGTAGGACAAAAGATGTCATGCAAGTTCTTTTCCATAAGCACGTATGACTATATATGGAATACATGCCTACATTACATTGATGAATTGGAGCTAGTTCTGTGTCACCCTATGTTATAACTGTTGCATGATGAATGCCATCCGACATAATTATCCATCACTGATCCATTCCCTAAGAGATTTTCCATAATGATCTTTGCTAAGTTACTTTTCCGTTGCTACTGTTACAATCACTACAACACCGCTGCTGTCACTTTGCCATCGTTACCGTTACTTCCATACTACTTTGCTACTGAATACTTTGCTGCAGATATTAAGTCTTTCTGGTGTGGTTGAATTGACAACTCAGCTGCTAATACTCAAGAATATTCTTTGGCTCCCCTTGTGTCGAATCAATAAATTTGGGTTGAATACTCTACCCTCGAAAACTATTGCGATCCCCTATACTTGTGGGTTATCAAGACCTTTTTCTGGAGCCGTTGCCGGGGAGCATAGCTCTATTCTCTGAGTCACTTGGGATATATATCTGTTGATCACTATGAAGAATCTGAAAGATGCTAAGACTAAGATCTACCCCTCAACTACGAGGACAGGTAAGGAACTACCATCTAGCTCTGCTCTTGATTCACCTTCTGTTATGAGTAAGCTTGCGACACCACCACCTGCTAGTAATTCTGATATGTCGCAAGTAATTGATGATGCTACTTCTGCTATGCATGATGCTTATGATGATACTTTGCTTGATACTACTGTGCCACTGGGTGAATTTCTTGATGAACAAATTGCTAGAGTGAATGCTGAAACTGATGATATCTCTGAATCTGATGAAATTATTGAAACTGAACACTATGATACACCTGCTAGACCTAGCTCTCCTAGATATGAATTGCCTGATATCCCTGAAGGTTATGTTATGGAAGGAGAGGTAGCTAGGGACTTTCTTGCTTGCAAGGATAGAGATGATCTTAAGAAATTGCTCCGCAAGTGGAAAGAAAAATCTTTGAATGCTAGAATGCAATATGATCCTAAGTTTGCTACTTCACCTATCTTTGTTACTGATAAGGATTATGAATTCTCTGTTGATCCTGAGTTAATTACTTTGGTTGAATCTGATCCCTTCTATGGTTATGAATCTGAAACTGTTGTGGCACATCTTACTAAATTGAATGATATAGCCACCCTATTTACTCATGAGGAAAAAATTCGCTATTATTATATTCTTAAGTTGTTTCCTTTCTCATTAAAGGGTGAGGCTAAGATATGGTTTAATTCTCTTGCTCCTGGTTGTGTGCGTAGTCCCCAGGATATGATTTATTACTTCTCTGAAAAATATTTTCCTGCCCATAAGAAACAAGCTGCCTTGCAGGAAATATTTAACTTTGTGCAAACTGAAGAAGAGAGTCTCCCACAAGCTTGGGGGAGGCTTCTCCAATTACTTAATGCTTTGCCTGATCACCCTCTCAAGAAAAACGAAATACTTGATATCTTTTATAATGGACTAACCGATGCTTCTAGGGACCACCTAGATAGTTGTGCTGGTTGTGTTTTCAGGGAACGAACTGTTGAACAGGCTGAACAACTATTGAATAATATATTGAGCAATGATAATGATTGGACTATTCCTGAACCACCTCCAAAGCCAACTCCGAAGAAAAGAGGTATTCTATTTCTCAGTCCTGAAGATATGCAAGAGGCAAAGAAATCTATGAAAGAAAAAGGTATTAAAGCTGAAGATGTTAAGAATCTACCACCTATTGAAGAAATACATGGTCTTGATAACCCGACACAGGTAGTAGAGGTAAATTCTCTCTGTAGATTTTATGAAGGCGATATTCCTTATAATAAGTTTGCTAGCCAATGCTTGGATGAGTTTGATAACTTTGTAGTCAAGCAAGAAAATTTCAATGCTTATGTTAGTAGACAATTGAAACATAATGCTTACATGCTCGATCGCTTGGGTGATTATTTGAGTAGAACTGTCAATGATCTTAAGTTTATTAGTAAACATGCTTCCATGGTAACTACCCAAGTAGAACAAGTGCTTAGGGCTCAAAATGATTTGCTTAATGAAATGAATAGTAAGAACAATGATCATTCTGTTAAAGTTGTGACTAGAGGTGGTAGAATGACTCAGGAACCTTTGTATCCTGAGGGCCATCCTAAGAGAATTGAGCAAGATTCTCAGAGAGTTAATACTGATACACCTAGTCGTTCCAATAAGAGCAGTAAAAAGAATGACGATAGGACCTTGCATGCTGCTAGTGAACCTGTTATAGATACACCTGAGAATCCAAATGATATTTCTATTTCTGATGCCGAGACACAATCTGGTGATGAACATGAGCTTAGTGATAATATTAATGATGATGTTCATGTTGATGCTCAACCTAGTAATGATAATGATGTGGAGATTGAACCTGCTGTTGATCTTGATAACCCACAACCTAAGAATAAGAGATATGATAAAAGAGACTTTATTGCTAGGAAGCATGGTACAGAAAGAGAACCATGGGTTCAGAAACCTATGCCCTTTCCTCCTAAGCCATCCAAGAAAAAGGATGATGAAGATTTTGAGCGCTTTGTTGAAATGCTTAGACCTGTCTTTTTGCGTATGCGCTTGACTGGTATTCTGAAAATGTCTCCTTATGCTAAGTATATGAAAGATATTGGGACAAATAAAAGAAAGATACCGTAAGCTGAGATTTCCACCATGCTTGCTAACTATACTTTTAAGGGTGGAATACCAAAGAAACTAGGAGATCCCGGGGTACCTACTATACCATGCTCTATTAAAGGAAATTATGTTAAAACTGCTTTATGTGATCTTGGAGCTGGTGTTAGTGCTATGCCTTTCTCTTTATATCGTAGAGTTGATTTGAATAAGTTGACACCTACTGAAATCTCTTTGCAAATGGCTGATAAATCAACTGCTTTACCCATCGGTATTTGCGAAGATGTGCCTGTTGTGGTTGCAAACGTTACTATCTTAACGGACTTTGTTATTCTTGATATTCCCGAGGACGACAGTATGTCGATCATCCTTGGTAGACCCTTTTTAAATACTGCAGAGACTGTTATTGATTGCAACAAGGCCAATGTCACTTTTCATGTTAATGGTAATGAGCATACGGTACACTTTCCGAAGAAACAACCTCAAGTTCATAGTATCAACTCAATTGAAAAGGTTTCAACGATTATTATTGGAGGCTTTGAATTCCCTCTTCCTACTACTAAGAAGAAATATGATATACTTATTGTTGGGGACATGCATATCCCCATTGAGGTAACCTAGTGTTATTCGAAAATTCTCCGGTTTCATGTCATTCGAAAACGGTTTGTCAATAAGACTTGATCAACCTTATTGATGGATTCTTTTTGAGGAGCATGAGATGGATGAATTCAGAAGGCACAACTTTCTGTACCCAACTTTCACTTTCTGTTATTTAGATTAAATAGAGTAAAAATGCTATTATTCTCCTGTTCTCTGTTTTATCCGTGCAATAGAAAAATGACCTGAAAATAAAAGTCCTCAGAATGCCCTGAAAATTTAGTACGATTTTTTCTGGAATATTTTAGAATTTTTGGCACTGAGTATGCATCAGGGGGCTGCACCAGTGGGCCATAAGCCTGCAGGGCGCGCCCACCCCCCTGGGCGCGCCCCCCTGGCTTGTGGGTCCCACGTGGGGCCCCCTCACTTATTCCAGCACCCATCCACTTCTTCTTCCTCTAGAAAAAATCCCACCATTGCTCAAACCCGTGTTCTAGCTCATTTTGCTGCCATTTTCTTTCTCCTTGCTCAAAGCCCCATTTGCAAAACTGTTTTAGGGGATTGCTCATCGGTATGTGACTCCTCCAATGGTCCAATTAGTTTTTGTTCTAGTGCTTTATATATTGCAAATTTTTGCTGCTGTGGTGACCTTGTTCTTGAGCTTGCATGTCAAATTTATATGGTCCCAAGTAGTTTTGATGCATGATATAGCTTCTAGGCACTTGTGGGAGTAGTTGCTATGAGTTTTATTGAATTTTGTTCACCTTTATTTGGAGTCACTAAAAATTTCAGAATTAATTTTCAGCAAAAGAGATGTTGAGGAGAATGTATCAAGGTGGTTCCTCGAGCAAGAAAACTCCGAGACTCGCGTTACGTGAGCCTGATTTTGAACCACCAAGGGAAGCTCAAGTGCGGTCTTGTGAATGGCCGTCGGATCAATTCATGGACAATGCCGGGTTCAAGGAAGAATTCTATGCGTACATAAGGAATGCTGGCCTAGAGGATTTTATTTCAGATCGATGCAAGCAATATTATCAACTCACCGATTCTTTCGTGCGGAGGTTTGAATTTTCATCCAAGCGTAATTCTCATTCTGTTCTATTTAATCTTTATGATAAGTCCTATACCATGGACCTGGAGGATTGTAATGATGCATGCAAAATTCCACAGTGGGGTAGCCATAGCGATCCTCATAAAAATGAATTTTGTGATTTCCTTGCTAGCATCACGGTGGGAGAAACTAGAACCATTACTCAAGCTACTTTGGGGAGCATCCACTTTCCTGCCATACATTATTTTGCTCTCTTCATAGGTAGATGCATTAACGGTAAACATGACCATAGCCACCTTTGCGTACCTGATCTAAGTATTCTTAAAAGTGCGGTCATGGGAGATAAACGATATAACCTAGGGGCTATTATTGCTAGGAGATTACATCTTAACGCTAAGGATGGAGATTTCTTTGGTGGAATTTATGCCACTCGTGTAGCTAAGTATATTGGGGTACCCATAAGAGAGAATGATATTGAGTTACCCCCCTGCTTTTCTTGATTATGAGGCTTTGGTGCGCTACCAGTTCCTTGAGAGGGATGAACAGTCCATCCTGTACCGACTAATTTTTGACAGACAGCGTGCTGTCCATATTACTCTTCCTGCTCCTGCCTTCTTTAACTTTCAGGAAAAACGAAGACGCTTTATAACCAGAGAGGAGGCAAATGAGTATGAGAGAGAGGCGGAAGCCACTCGCCTCCACGCTGCAGCTGTTCAGGCAGTAGCCGCCGCAGCCCAGTACCACCCCAATTATGACTTCGGATATTATCCGGGCCAGCCGTGGCCCTAGAGCAACTTAGGCCAAAAGCCTAAGCTTGGGGGAGTACGTATTTCTTACCGACATTACATTCATGTTCACACACTCATTCCAGTTGTCGGTGTTCATACTTTTTCATTGTGCCATCCATGGTAGTTTATTTCTTCTTTATGCTTTCTTCTTATGTGTGTTTAATTAATCTTGAGAAATTAAAAAAAATTATTCTAGCTTTACCTTCTAGTTATTTAGTTGTAGTATTAAAAGAAAACCCAAAAATATTTCTCGTTCTTCTTTTGCTTGTTGGGAGCTTTCCCGTGTAAATAGTTTTCTTTTCTTCTTTGGGTCGTAAGGAGAAGACCGCGATGAAAATGTTGAGTGGCTCTCATATGCATTATTGTTTAGTTTACATAGAGCCCATATTACCTTGTCTTCTCCTTTGAGTTATTGCTTGCAGATTCCAGCTTAGGCCAATGCACGTGCACTGTTATTATTATTCACATCATTCGGTCGTGCAAGTGAAAGGCAATAATGACGATATATGATGAAATGACTGAGATGGAGAAAAGCTGGTATGAACTCGACCTATTTTGTTTTTGTAAATATGATTAGCTCATCGTTCTTAATTCAGCCCATTATAGATGAAACATGTTTGCAATGACAATTAGAGATTATAGTTACTCATGCCATGCTTAATTAACTAAGAGTGGATAATGGTTTATCTTGAATGCCAACATGCATATTAAAATGGTTGTGATGTAGTATGATAGAATGGTATCCTCCTCTGAACGATTCGAGTGGCTTGACTTGGCACATGTTCACGCATGTAGTTGAAACAAAACCAACATAGCCTCCATGATGTTTATGTTCATGGTGATTTATATCCTACTCATGCTTGCATTCAATATTGGTTAATCTTAAAGCATGTTGATGACTGTTGTCGCTCTCTAGTTGGTCGCTTCCCAGTCTTTTGCTAGCCTTCACTTGTACTAAGCAGGAATACTGCTTGTGCATCCATCTCCATAAACCCAAAGTTGTTCCTTATGAGTCCACCATATATACCTATATGCGGTATTTACCTGCCGTTCCAAGTAAATTTGCATGTGCCACCCTCCAAACCTTTAAATAAATATTCCGTTTTGTATGCCCAAATCGCTCATGTAGTGACTGGGGGCTGTCAGTATCTTCCATGCTCGGTGGGTTATTCTCACGATACGTGTTGATTCACTATCATTCACGAGAAAGTGGCTGGTATTCGGGATTCCCAGTTCCATGCTCAAAATTCAAATGAAAATGTAATAAACAAAACTCCCCCAGGATTGTGTTTGTATGGACGGTACCCATGGATTCGGCCCGCCGTGGAGTGTGATTGATTTGGTGGAGGGGGAGTAAAAACTTTACTATTCTGTTTGGGAGCCGCCTCTAATTTATCTAGCATGGAAGATATCGAGATCTCTTAGTTGTTATGTTGGTAATGAAAGCATACCTCTCAAAATTATTATTCATCCCTGTTTTAAAAGCTCGAGCTCTGGCACCTCTGCAAATCAATGCTTCCCTCTGCGAAGGGCCTATCTATTTTACTTTACTGTTGAGTCATCATCCTCTCATCGGTATGTGACTCCTCCAATGGTCCAATTAGTTTTTTTCTAGTGCTTTATATATTGCAAATTTTTGCTGCTATGGTGACCTTGCTCTTGAGCTTGCATGTCAAATTTATATGGTCCCAAGTAGTTTTGATGCATGATATAGCTTCTAGGCACTTGTGGGAGTAGTTGCTATGAGTTTTATTGAGTTTTGTTCACCTTTATTTGGAGTGACTAAAAATTTCAGAATTAATTTTCAGCAAAAGAGATGTTGAGGAGAATGTTTCAAGGTGGTTCCTCGAGCAAGAAAACTCCAAGACTCGCGTTACGTGAGCCTGATTTTGAACCACCAAGGGAAGCTCAAGTGCGGTCTTGTGAATGGCCGTCGGATCAATTCATGGACAATGCCGGGTTCAAGGAAGAATTCTATGCGTACATAAGGAATGCTGGCCTAGAGGATTTTATTTCAGATCGATGCAAGCAATATTATCAACTCACCGATTCTTTCGTGCGGAGGTTTGAATTTTCATCCAAGCGTAATTCTCATTCTGCTCTATTTAATCTTTATGATAAGTCCTATACCATGGACCTGGAGGATTTTAATGATGCATGCAAAATTCCACAGTGGGGTAGCCATAGCGATCCTCATAAAAATGAATTTTATGATTTCCTTGCTAGCATCACGGTGGGAGAAACTAGAACCATTACTCAAGCTACTTTGGGGATCCACTTTCCTGCCATACATTATTTTGCTCTCTTCATAGGTAGATGCATTAACGGTAAACATGACCATAGCCACCTTTGCGTACCTGATCTCAGTATTCTTAAAAGTGCGGTCATGCGAAATAAACGATATAACCTAGGGGCTATTATTGCTAGGAGATTACATCTTAACGCTAAGGATGGAGATTTCTTTGGTGGAATTTATGCCACTCGTGTAGCTAAGTATCTTGGGGTACCCATAAGAGAGAATGATATTGAGTTACCCCCTGCTTTTCTTGATTATGAGGCTTTGGTGCGCTACCAGTTCCTTGAGAGGGACGAACAGTCCATCCTGTACCGACTAATTTTTGTCAGACAGCATGCTGTCCATATTACTCTTCCTGCTCTTGCCGTCTTTAACTTTCAGGAAAAACGAAGACGCTTTATAACCAGAGAGGAGGCAAATGAGTATGAGAGAGAGGCGGAAGCCACTCGCCTCCACGCTGCAGCTGTTCAGGCAGTAGCCGCCGCAGCCCAGTACCACCCCAATTATGACTTCCGATATTATCCGGGCCAGCCGTGGCCCTAGACCAACTTAGGCCAAAAGCCTAAGCTTGGGGGAGTACGTATTTCTTACCGACATTACATTCATGTTCACACACTCATTCCAGTTGTCGGTGCTCATACTTTTCCATTGTGCCATCCATGGTAGTTTATTTCTTCTTTATGCTTTCTTCTTATGTGTGTTTAATTAATCTTTAGAAAATTAAAAAAAAATAGTTCTAGCTTTATCTTCTAGTTATTTAGTTGTAGTATTAAAAGAAAACCCAAAAATATTTCTCGTTCTTCTTTTGCTTGTTGGGAGCTTTCCCGTGTAAATAGTTTTCTTTTCTTCTTTGGGTCGTAAGGAGAAGACCGCGATGAAAATGTTGAGTGGCTCTCATATGCATTATTGTTTAGTTTACATAGAGCCCATATCACCTTGTCTTCTCCTTTGAGTTATTGCTTGCGGATTCCAGCTTAGTTCAATGCACGTGCACTGTTATTATTATTCACATCATTCGGTCGTGCAAGTGAAAGGCAATAATGACGATATATGATGAAATGACTGAGATGGAGAAAAGCTGGTATGAACTCGACCTATTTTGTTTTTGTAAATATGATTAGCTCATCATTCTTAATTCAGCCCATTATAGATGAAACATGTTTGCAATGACAATTAGAGATTATAGTTACTCATGCCATGCTTAATTAACTAAGAGTGGATAATGGTTTATCTTGAATGCCAACATGCATATTAAAATGGTTGTGATGTAGTAGGATAGAATGGTATCCTCCTCTGAACGATTCGAGTGGCTTGACTTGGCACATGTTCACGCATGTAGTTGAAACAAAACCAACATAGCCTCCACGATGTTTATGTTCATGGTGATTTATATCCTACTCATGCTTGCATTCAATATTGGTTAATCTTAAAGCATGTTGATGACTGTTGTCGCTCTCTAGTTGGTCGCTTCCCAGTCTTTTGCTAGCCTTCACTTGTACTAAGCGGAAATACTGCTTGTGCATCCATCTCCATAAACCCAAAGTTGTTCCTTACGAGTCCACCATATATACCTATATGCGGTATTTACCTGCCATTCCAAGTAAATTTGCATGTGCCACCCTCCAAACCTTCAAATAAATATTCCGTTTTGTATGCCCAAATCGCTCAAGTAGTGACTGAGGGCTGTCAGTATCTTCCATGCTCGGTGGGTTATTCTCACGATACGTGTTGATTCACTATCATTCACGAGAAAGTGGCTGGTATTCGGGATTCCCAGTTCCATGCTCAAAATTCAAATCAAACTGTAATAAACAAAACTCCCCCAGGATTGTGTTTGTATGGACGGTACCCATGGATTCGGCCCGCCGTGGAGTGTGATTGATTTGGTGGAGGGGGAGTAAAAACTTTACTATTCTGTTTGGGAACCGCCTATAATTTATCTAGCATGGAAGATATCGAGATCTCTTAGTTGTTATGTTGGCAATGAAAGCATACCTCTCAAAATTATTATTCATCCTTGTTTTAAAAGCTCGAGCTCTGGCACCTCTGCAAATCAATGCTTCCCTCTGCGAAGGGCCTATCTATTTTACTTTACTGTTGAGTCATCATCCTCTCATAAAAGGCACCAGTTAGAGAGCACCACCGTCATTTGTATGCTTTGCTATTAATTGATATTAAGTGTGAGTGTGACTGGATCTCTTTTACCATGAATTACAATGTCTAGTCAGTCCTTGTTCTCCAGAGGTGCTCTGCATTTATGTTTTGCGGTCTCAGAAAGGGCTAGCGAGATACCATTATGTCATATTGTATCATGATTGTTTTGATAAAATTGTTTTCATCCGAGACTTATTATTATTGCTCGCTAGTTGATTATGCCATTGATATGAGTAAATGTGAGACCTAAATGTTATTGTGAATGTGGTTAGTCTATAATCTTTGCTGAAAATCTGAACATAAGTTAGACATATTTACAACAGCAAGATGAAACAGAGTTTGTAAAAGTTTTTATTTATCACTTTCAGTTTATCAACTGAATTGCTTGAGGACAAGCAAATGTTTAAGCTTGGGGGAATTGATACGTCTCCAACGTATCTACTTTTCCAAACTCTTTTGCCCTTGTTTTGGACTCTAATTTGCATGATTTGAATGGAACTAACCCAGACTGACGCTGTTTTCAGCAGAATTGCCTTGGTGGTATTTTTGTGTAGAAATAAAAGTTCTCGGATTGACCTGAAAATTTACGGAGAATATTTTTGGAATTGATAAAAAATATTGGCGAAAGAATTAACTGCAGGGGGCCCACCACCTGGCCACAAGCCAGGGGGGCGCGCCCCTGTGGCTTGTGGGCCCCCTGTTGCTCCTCCGACCTCGTTTCCACTTCTATATATTCCTATTCGGGGAGAAAAAAATCAAGGAGAAGAGTTCATCGCGTTTTACGATACGGAGCCGTCGCCACCTCCTGTTCTTCCTCGGGAGGGCAGATCTGGAGCCTGATTTGGGCTCCGGAGAGGGGAAATCGATGCCGTCGTCATCACGAACCATCTTTCATCACCAATTTCATGATGCTCTCCGCCATTCGTGAGTAATTCCATCGTAGGCTTGCTGGACGGTGATGGGTTGGATGAGATTTACCATGTAATCGAGTTAGTTTTGTTAGGGTTTGATCCCATGTATCCACTATGTTCTGAGATTGTTGTTGCTATGACTTTGCTATGCTTAATGCTTGTCACTAGGGCCCGAGTGCCATGATTTCAGATCTGAACCTATTATGTTTTCATGAATATATATGTGTTCTTGATCCTATCTTGCAAGTTGTAGACACCTATTACGAGTTATGATCCACATCCCCCAGGGTGACAATAATTGGGATTGTTTCCGGTGATTACGTAGTTTGAGGAGTTCATGTATTCAATAAGTGCTAATGCTTTGGTCCGGTTCTCTATTAAAAGGAGGCCTTAATATCCCTTAGTTTCCATTAGGACCCCGCTGCCACAGGAGGGTAGGACAAAAGATGTCATGCAAGTTCTTTTCCATAAGCACGTATGACTATATATGGAATACATGCCTACATTACATTGATGAATTGGAACTAGTTCTGTGTCACCCCATGTTATAACTGTTGCATGATGAATGCCATCCGACATAATTATCCATCACTGATCCATTCCCTACGAGCTTTTCCATATTGATCTTTGCTAAGTTACTTTTCCGTTGCTACTGTTACAATCGCTACTACACCGCTGCTATCACTTTGCCATCGTTACCGTTACTTCCATACTACTTTGCTACTGAATACTTTGCTGCAGATATTAAGTCTTTCAGGTGTGGTTGAATTGACAACTCAGCTACTAATACTCGAGAATATTCTTTGGCTCCCCTTGTGTCGAATCAATAAATTTGGGTTGAATACTCTACCCTCGAAAACTGTTGTGATCCCCTATACTTGTGGGTTATCAAGAGTGGGTCCGGGCGTCCCCACGGAAAGTCTCGTGAGCATCAGCCTCGGGATATGCGATACCAACATGCACGTCCACATGCTGGAGGGAGCGGTGTACGGTCGCAGGACCGTGATGGCGCTCCTTCCAACTTAGTTGGGAGTCAGAGCACTTCACGTTCCTCGCACCTGTCACCACCGCCAACGCGAGCAGAAGCGCTGGCACGTGCACAACTGCTTCTGAACTTTCCTCCTGCTGCAGACAAGCTCGACGAATGGAGAGCAGCCATTCAGAGCCCCGTCGGCCTCGCCAACAAAGATAAGCCGGAGCAGGCGGAGCCCTCGCGGCGGCAGTCCATCGAGCCGGCACGCGTCGGCGGTGAGAAGACTATGGGCGGTACAACTACGGTGTACTCTCCCCCACAGCGGCAGTAGCGGACGCTGACTCGACGGGTCGACACCCGTGATGACGATTCCACGGCGTCGTCCGATCCGCGAACTCGCCGCGATGAACGTCAAGTTCTTCGGGAGCGAGGCAAGGAAGACGCTCGAACTACCATCGAGCGGCGGCGGGAAGCGCGCTATCAATCTGACAAGCGCGCAGGACCTACTGTAGACAAGCCAGCGTCGGGGTATCCTGTCGATCTACCTTACGAGGTGGGTTGTCCAGCGTTTACCCGTGAGCTGTGGCGAGTCCAGTGGCCCAATTCCCGCACGTTCAAGCCGGAGGTCCCGGAGAAGTATGACGGCAAGACCCACCCGTCGGAGTTCCTGAGCATCTACACCATCGCGGTGCAGGCTGCCAGGGCTCGTGATGACAAGATACTTGCCAACTACTTCCCGTTGGTGCTTAAGCCCAACGTCAGGTCGTGGTTGATGCACCTGCCGGAGAATTCCATCTCTTCTTGGGCAGACCTGTGCCATGAGTTTGTTGGCGCCTTCACTGGAGGCCACCAAGCTCCTGGCCAGGAGAGCGATCTGCATAGCATCCCCCAGAAGGAAGGCAAGACCTTGCGCAAGTACATCCAGAGGTTTAGCCGCATACATCACAACATTCCAGACGTTCACCCTGCCGCTGTTATCAGCGCGTTCCATCAGAACGTGCGCAACCGCAAGATGCGGGAAGAGCTGGCGATGAACAAGATCAGGGATGTTGCCGAGCTTTATGCTCTGGCAGATAAGTGTACTCGACCTGAAGAAGGGAGGAGACTCCCCGGCGAAGATGCTGGTGCAGGGGTCGACTCTGGAGATGAGGACACCACCGCTCCGGCAAAGAAGGGCCGGCGGCGTAACAGGAAGTGCAAGGGCAAGGCCGTGCTTGCCGTTGAGGGGTCCGGCAACCCCGGTGGCGCCAAGAAGGCCAAGGTTGATGACCCCGGCAAGGATGTTGCCGGGTGTGCCTCCTGCCAAGCCTTGGCAGCTGCCGACAAGCCAGACGGTTCCGGCAAGCAGTACTGCAAGATCCATCGCACCAAGGGCCATGATCTCCAAGACTGCCGGCAAGTCGAGCAGCTTGACGAGAAGAAGAAAGCCGAGTACGAGAGGCGAGACAAGGAGAAGGCCCAGGATGGCGCGGAGGGGTCCGGCAAGAAGCGTGGTGGCCGAGGTGGTCGCCGCGGCAAGGCCAAGCAACAGAAGGACCGGCCCGCCCGAGGCCACGACAAGCAAGAGGGGGGTGATGATGACATGGAGGAGGACGATGAATCCAGTGAGCAAGAGTTCCAGAAAGCTACGGACGCCATGTGCGTTGACCGAGGTGCCTCGTTGCATTCTTCCCACCGCCAACTTAAACAGTGGGCACGTGAGATTAATGCGACTGAGCCATCTGTGGGCGCCCGGAAGCCTTTGAAGTGGTCCAACACGCCTGTCATTTTCGACGTTGAGGATCACCCTGATCGTGTAACTGCGGTTGGGTGTTTGCCGTTGTTGGTTTCACCAACGATTCGCAGCCTCAAAGTGACGAAGATGTTAGTTGACGGTGGGGCCGGTTTGAACTTGATCTCACCCGAGGTAATCAAGAGGTTGCAAATTCCTGATGGAGATCTCGAGGAAATGGGCTCATTTCAAGAGGTCAATCCAGGAAGGAGCCAGCCCAAGGGGAAGATCACGCTGCTAATGACATTTGGCAGCGATCTGAACTTCAGGACAGAGAAGATTGTGTTCGACGTCGCCAAGATTCCATTGCCATATAATGGGATCCTTGGCCGCCCAGTGCTGGCCAAGTTCATGGCGGCATCTCATTACGCCTACAATGTGCTGAAGATGCCCGGGCCGATGAGCGTTATCACTGTCAACTCTGACAAGAAGGACGCGCTTATCTGCAACGATCAACTCTACCGGGAGGCAGTTGCAGCATCTGCCGCCAAGGCACTTGCTCCTGCTGCTGAAACTCCCTGGGGGAAGAAGACCGGCAAGGCCTCTCGCGTGCTCTCCGGCAAGCGCACCTCTTCGGAGTGCTGCGCTCCCATTGAGGATGTGCCAGAGAGTTCCACCGGCAAGAGCAAGAAGTCCAAGGCTGCTCCGCCAGAGACCAAGAAGGTGCCCACCAAGGAAGATGGCTCGGGAGGAACTTTCACCATAAGTTCCATCCTCGACAGTAAATAGGAAAGCGCGCTCGTTGCCTTCCTGTGGGCGAATGTCGATGTGTTTGCATGGCAACCATCTGATATCCCAGGTGTTCCCAGGGAGGTGATTGAGCACCACCTTGCCGTCTGTCCACACGCGCAGCCCGTCAAGCAAAAAGTCAGGAAGCAAGCTTTGGAGCGGCAACAGTTTATTGCCGAAGAAATTAAGAAGTTAGAAGCAGAAGGCTTGGTTAGAGGAGTACTTCATCCAACATGGTTGGCCAATCCAGTTGTAGTGCGCAAGGCGAATGGAAAATTGAGGCTATGTATTGACTATATATACAGATATCAATAAAGCCTGTCCAAAAGATCCTTTTCCCTTGCCGCGCATCGACCAGATTGTGGACTCCACTGCCGGCTGCGACTTGCTGTCATTCCTTGACGCCTACTCAGGCTATCACCAGATTCTCATGGCCAAGGAAGACGAAGAGAAGACCGCATTTATCACCCCATGTGGTACGTACTGCTTCTTGCGTATGCCTTTCGGGTTGAAAAGTGCTGGTTCTACATTTGCAAGAGCGGTCCAGATCGGTTTTGAGCCCCATCTACATAGAAATATGGAAGCTTATATGGATGATATAGTGGTCAAAACCAAGGACAAGGCAACGCTCATATCAGATTTAGAAGAAACATTTGCCAATCTGCGCAAAATCAACTTGAAGCTCAACCTTGAGAAGTGTGTGTTTGGTGTCCCATCCGGCAAGCTTCTCGGGTTCTTTGTATCTCAACGTGGAATTGAAGCGAATCCCGACAAGATCAAAGCAATTGAGCAAATTGAGGCGCCAAGACGTGTCAAGGATGTGCGCTGTCTTGCCGGCTGCGTTGCTGCTCTGAGTAGATTCATCTCAAAATCTGCTGAGCGCGCCCTGCCCTTTTTCAAAATTTTGAAGAAGGCGGGTCCAATGAAATGGACTCCGGAAGCGGAGGCAGCGCTGCAGGATTTGAAGAAGTACCTTTCCTCTCCGCCAGTAGTAGTCGCGCCAAAACCACAAGAGCCATTGCTGCTATATCTAGCGGCAACGAATCAAGTGGTAAGTGCTGCGCTAGTGGCAGAGAGAGAAGCTGCTGAAGAAGCAACGCCAGCGGCAGGACCGCCAAATGACGAGCTGGGATCTTCCCCGGCAGGGTCTGGTGCCGACAAGGTTGAATCTGCGCAGTCAAGCCAAGCAATACAGAAGAAGAAGATGGTGCAGCGCCCGGTCTATTTTGTCAGCTCCCTTTTGCAGGGGGCTAGGTCAAGATATTTTGGTGTGCAAAAGTTGCTCTTCGGCCTCCTCATGGCCTCAAGGAAGCTGCGCCATTACTTCCAAGCACATGAGATCACCATTGTCACTCGTTTTCCATTGCAGTGGATTTTGCGGAACCCATATGCTACCGGCAGGATTGTGGAGTGGGCTTTGGAGCTGTCAAGCTTTGGTCTCCAGTTTGAAAGTACTTCGACGGCGGAGTTCATTGCAGAATGGACCCCATCGCCAGATGAAGAAGTTCCAGAGTCAACTCTCCCCGGCAAGGAAACAAATCAAGAGTGGATTATGTATTTTGATGGGGCTTTCTCGCTGCAAGGCGCCGGTGCTGGCGTGCTGCTTGTCGCACCCACCGGAGAGCACCTCAAATACGTGGTCCAGATGCGTTTTCCCCGGGAGAGGTCAACAAACAATACCGCCGAGTATGAAGGGTTGCTTGCCGGTCTCAGGATCGCGGTAGACATTGGAATCGAGAAGCTTATTGTCAGAGGTGATTCTCAACTTGTCATCAAGCAAGTCAACAAAGATTATCAGAGCCCGTTGATGGAAGCTTATGTAAATGAAGTGAGGAAGTTGGAAGAGCATTTTGACGACCTGCAAATGGAGCACGTCGGAATGCGCTGCTCTCAAGTTACCTGTGGAACCAGGGACTTTTGTGCTTCGACTGACTCAACCATCCGTGACACCATCAATGGGACAATAGAAGAGAAGAAAGTTGAGTTCCGGCAAGTACTTCCCGGTAGAGCTCCCAGAAGCCGCCGGCAAAGAAGCTGCCGGGAACGACGCCAAGCTTGTCGGAGAGCAACAGGCTCCGGCAGAGCCTCAAGCTCTTGCCGTCGAGACAAACGCTCCCGCCAAGCTTGCCGGGGAACAGCAAGCTCCGGCAGGGTCTCAGGCCCTTGCCGTCGAGACAACTGCTCCCGTGGCAGAAGATATGCCTTTAGTCCTTGCCGTCGAGCCTCAAGCTCCAGCATGGGCACAGCACATCGTCCATTTCCTTCAGACAGGAGAACTCCCTGAAGAGCAGGAAGAAGCAGAGAAAGTAGCACGTCGGTCTAAAATGTACCAGTTTGTGGACAATGTCCTGTACAGAAAGAGGCCGAACGGTGTGAAATTGAAATGCATTCCTCGGGAGGATGGACTGGAGCTGTTGGCAGAGATACATGGAGGCATATGTGGCTCCCACATAGGATCAAGAGCACTTGCCGGTAAGGCATTCCGGCAAGGTTTCTTTTGGCCTACTGCTCTCCAGGATGCAACAGCGCTAGTAACCAAGTGTGAAGCATGTTAGTTTCATTCAAAGAAATTACATCAACCAGCTCTAGCCCTTCAGACAATCCCTCTCTCCTGGCCATTTTCGGTCTGGGGGCTCGACATCTTGGGCCCTTTTCCCCATGCTACCGGGGGCTTTGAATACTTGTACGTTGCAATCGACAAGTTTACAAAGTGGCCGGAAGTGGAAGCAGTGAGGAAGGTGACAACACAGTCAGCCGTCAAGTTCTTCAAAGGAATAGTTTGCCGCTTTGGTGTACCGAACAGGATCATCACCGACAACGGCACACAGTTCACGAGCCGCACCTTCATGCAGTATGTCCAAGACCTTGGCGGCAAGATCTGTTTTGCTTCTGTTGCCCACCCCAGGAGCAACGGTCAGGCGGAAAGGGCTAATGCTGAAGTGCTGCGAGGACTCAGAACAAGGACTTTCGACAGGCTGCGCAAGTGCGGAAGGCGCTGGGTTGATGAGTTGCCGGTGGTTCTTTGGTCAATCAGGACGACACCGAATCGAGCTACCGGCCAGACACCCTTCTCCCTAGTATATGGGGCGGAAGCAGTTCTCCCCACGGAACTCACATACGGGTCACCTCGAGTGCTCGCTTATGATGAGCTTGAGCAAGAGCAGCTGAGGCAAGATGACGCTGTGCTCCTTGAGGAGGATCGTCTCCAGGCTGCTGTGCGAGCTGCATGCTACCAGCAAGCTTTGCGCCGCTACCATAGCCGCAAGGTTCATGCCCGAAGTCTTGAGGAAGGCGACCTTGTTCTTCGGCGCGTTCAGTCGGCCAAGAATTCCAACAAGTTGACGCTGAAGTGGGAAGGCCCTTATCGGGTAGTACGAGTCACCAGGCCTGGCGCAGTCCGCCTGGAGACCGAAGACGGTATTCCGGTGAGCAACTCCTGGAATATCGAGCATCTTCGTAAGTTCTACCCATGAGGCGCGGTTGCCGGGTCTCCCGGCAACCCCTTTTGTACAAGTCTTGCCGCTGTAGCATGTAATCCTTTGTACAAAGCCAGGCGCAGACCCTGTGCCTAGTTGAATAAAGCCTAAGTGTTTTGCAATTCTTGTCGATGTTCATGTTTATTTATATGCATGTTTATCTGAGATATTGTATTACACATATCTCCAGCAAGTGCTAACGAACCGTCAAGGTTCCATATCTCTATTTTCTCTTCTTTCTTTTTCTCAAAGGACAGAAGGTTCCCTCACATGCAAGTTTGCCGGGGGGATAGGATGGTATGGATACCGACAGGCGACGTTCAAAGTTGACATCTTGCCGGAAGAAGTACAGCAACCAAAAGCTAAGTTGCAGAAACTTTGAACATTTTTTCTGTTATTGTTATTCTCCTTGAACGATTTTGATTCTTGTATGGAAAACCTAAACGCGAAGGAACCTTGTTGTGATTAGTTGAGCCCTTATCCTGTTTCGAGTCCGCTCAACAGTTTAGGTGGCTGCACTGAAAACGTCAAGGTTTCTTGCCGGTAGCGGCACCACCGGCAGGCTGCTAAAGTCCCGCACCTAGCGCTCGCGGCAAGGGTGCGCGCACCGGCAAGTTTCCAATCAAGCGTAGGGCGAATACGTACAGGAAGAAATTAAGCAAGGGGAATAGCATAGCATTTATCCAGAACATAGCAAGTTATATTACATCAATCTTGCCGCAATTCTAACATAAGATAAACTGTTCTTGCCATGGATGGCGGCGAGAAGTGAGGTAGCTAATCCTGGCGATCGCCTTCAACTCTCTTGACTTGGCTTACCCTGTCGACGATGGGCGCGACAAGCTCCTCAAGTGCCTTGACGTCCACGTCCTTCGGCAGGCGGTCGAAGATGCTGAGGTTGATGCCGGGGTTTTTGTGCACCATCCTGACGAGCACCTTCTGAAGGACGGCCTGGCAGAGTTTGCGCGACTCGCTGGCCAGATGAGCTTTTCGGTCTGAATGGAGCTGCTCCAGAGCTCCAAGCACACGGTCGAAGAACATGGTCACCTTGGCGCTCGGGGACACCCTGTCATCAAGAGGCTGCCTGTGATCTTCCAGGCCCATGGTAGACAGTTTTGCAGCAAGCTTCTCCGCGACGTCGACAAGCTTCTCAGTCCAGATTTGCACTCCCTGCACATAGTCGTTGTGGGCAGCAGCAGCACTCCTGACCAGCTCCTCCTCGTCCCGGAGACTTTTGACCAGGGTCTTCTCGCGAGCCTTGGCGGTCTCCAGAGTCTCATCCAGTGTGGACAGTTTCAGCTTCAGATCAGCGATGGATTCGTTGGCTATGGAGAGCTCCTTGGTCTTGTCGGATACGGCAACTTGCGTCTCCATCAAGCTGTGGAGAGCTTTGTCTCTCTCGGTCTTGAGTGTTGAGATCTGCTTGCCGTGTTCCTCAAGATCTGCTTCCAGCTTTTTCACTCCGTCGGCAAGCTTGTCCTTGGCGGCCTCTGCAGCTTTGGCGGCATCGACGGCCTCCTTCAGCTTGCCGGCATGATCTACAATCAGAGCCTCGAGGGCCTCCTTGTGCTTCAGCTCCAGATTCTGGGTCCGCTGCGCGACAAGCCTTTCAATCTCCTCGTCTTTGGCGCGGAGCTTGTCGGCAAGTGCCTTCTCGCGAGCGGTCAGGTCGTCATCGTGAGCCTCAAGCCCAACGCGGAGTTCCCTTAAGCGTGCTTCCTCTGTGGCAGCCTGTTGCTTGGCATCCTCCTGTGCCTTCTCCACGTCAGACTGCTTCATGAGGAGATCGTTTCATCTTTGGCTCAGCTGCTCTTGGCCAGTCCTCAACTCCTGGAAAGCTTTGGCAAACCAAGCCTGCGTCTCCTCAACACGCTTCTGGAGATCTGCTTCAACCTGGTCGGCAATCGCAGCCCTGGAGTCTAGTTTCTCCTTCCGGGCGCGGTGGAGTGCTTGGAGCTTCTGGTAGTTGTCATGCATGGCCTTGAGGAGTTTCTCTTCTTCAAATCTACTGCTACTGGCGCTTGGTTCATCAACGACCTCGAGCCCGGCAGCGGCAATGGCGTCTTCATCGAAGACTTCCCCTTCAGTTGGCGCCCTAGTGCTTGCCGTGCCTGGGATGCTGACGAACAAGTTGTCGCCAATCTTGAGGTACTTGCTTGACGAGGGAGCTTCGGATGTTGGCGGCTGTTCCTCGATAGCTGCCTCCCCGGCAGCTGGGGGCTCTGTGTCCGGCGTAGCGCCTGGCGCTCCTGCGGCAGGGATGCCGTCAGTACAGTCACTAGCCTCCTCGCCGGCCTTCTCGGCGGATTCCTTGGCGGCCTCTTCCTACGCAGCCCTGGCAGCTTCGGCGTTGGCATCCTTGGCGGCCTCGGCGGCAGCGTTCTTGGCGGCCTCCTCGACGGCAAGCCTACCGGCCTCGGCGGCAGCATCCCTGGCGGTCTCCTTGATGACGGTGTCAACATCCATTTGCTCTGCCGAGGGAATGTCTGAGGGCCAAAAAAAGAAGGAAAACAGAATGACAAGTACCTGTGCCAACATTGGTTGCCGGCGTAGAGCTGCCGGTGCCCATGCTTGCCGGCTCTTCCTCATCGCGATAGAGCACGCTAGAGGAAGTCCTTGCCGGCGACCCGTCCCTGGGCGGCGTGGTTGATGGAGGCGGCACATCAGGGGCGTCCTCTGATGGTTCTCCTTGTCGCTGCTCTCCTCCTGCACGCCTGGTGATGTCAGCAGTAAAGATGCACACCCCGGCACTTGCCAGCGGAAAGTGAGTAATAAACTCACGCTGGGGGCTACGCCGGGGGCTGAGCCGAGGACTGCGTCGCCGGCTAGGCTCCGGGCTGATGGTGATTGTCTCCGGCGCACCTGAGGTGCTTGCCGGCGGTTCCTCGCCCGTCGAGGTCTTCGCCCTCTTCGCCATCCTCTGCACCAGAGTTTCCGTATCCCTGCGGAGACAGGCCAAAGCAAGACAAATGAGTCAAGTAAAATCAAAAACTTAGAAAGTAAGGGACGCGGCAAGATCCTTACTCTTCTTCTTCTTCTCCCGAGCTAAAGGCAGGGAGGTCGAAGTCGACTTCCGCCACGGGAGGAGGTGGAGGGGTGCTCCTGGGTCGCTTGGTTGCGGCAGGCGCAGGTTGCTGAGGAGCTCCTTGCCGCTGCGTGGCCTTGCTGGCGCCCCCTTGCCGGGGGCTGCACTGCTCGAGGAAGCTTGGCGGACCGAGGTTCCAGAAGCGGCGCTCCGAAGGACACGCCTTTTCCTTGGTTCAAGGGTCGGGGCTTCCTCGTGCAGTTCCTCCTCGGCGGTGTCTCCAGCAGAAGGGTCTTCGGTTGATGTGCCACCCTGCTCTTCTGCGGTCTCGTCCAGCCCGGCAAGATCCTCATCCGGCAGCGCTTCCTCTCCGCTGGTTCCTTCTTTCACGAAGCCAGCGCTGCCGGCCTCCGCGGCAAGATTTGCTTCCTCCTCCCTGCTGGCAATGTATGCCACTTCTTCCTCAGTGGTGGCGCGGACGAGGCCCTCTTCTTCGCGGATGGCCCTCTCCGTCAAGTTGTCAAAGAATTGCTGCACTTGCTCTTCAGATGGCTCAATCCAAGATCCGTCAAGGCTGTGAGCGTCAAACGCCGGCATCATGGCGATGATTGGGCCTAGAGAGGAGTTGTTGCATAGAGGGACTATGCTTGCCGGCAGCTTGCATACCACGTCGCCCCTGAACAGTTTCTGGCAGAGACCTGCGTGCTGCATAAATGGCAGATTGCCATTCAGCCCAGGGCGCAGTCTCATGATGTCTGCCGCGTTCCGGAATTGCCAGGCTGGTCTCCCTTTGTTCTGCAAGGGGGCGATGCGCCGGCAAAGGAAATCGGCGCCTATCATCTCTACTGTGAGACCGGCGGCTCTGAGGCGGTGAATCCTGGTAGTAGCGACTGTGAGCTTCTTGTCATAAGGGTCAAGGGCGCTCCAGTCATTGCTGTGCACTATGTTCGTCTGACGCGGCAAGAAGAAAGGTTGGACTTTTGGTTCTTCTGTCTCCCGAACCCAACACCATCTGGCCCGCCATTCATCCCACTTCTCGTGGAAGGCACCGTCTGGGTAGACCTCCTTGGTTCCTGGCCGTGGGATCCAAGCGATGGAACCAGAAAGGGCCTCGCCTTTTTGGATGCGGGGAATGAAGTAATGGCGAAAAAGAGCGGTGCTAGGAACTACTCCGGCAAAGTTTTCGCAAAGATGAGCGAAAACGGACATGCAAGTTACGGCATTCGGCGTGAAATCCAAAAGTTGGAAGCCGTAGGTGAGCATGATGTCGTTGAAGAAATCGGAGAAAGGGGGCAGAGTCCGCAATAGAAATAATCGGCAAAGAAGTGGTATTTAGTTGGGCCGCCCCTAGAAGAACCTGGACTCACGGCGGTGGCCGGATGCGTTGTCGTCTCTGTCGCCCACATGAACTGATACCGCTCCCTCAGTGCGGCCGCATCAAGCGCCGGGGGGAAGACGACGTGCTCCTTCCGCATCTTCGCCATCTTGCTCTCCGAGACGGCGGCATCCACCTCCTTGCCCCTGCTTGCTTTAGGCGGCATGGCGGCAATGGGAGACGGAGGCTGAGGGCGGAGAGGGCGTGGAGGCGGCGGATGAGAGGGGGAAGCTCTATTTCGACTCGAGGAAGAAGACGGTGGCGGTTCCCAGATTGGAAAAGGCAAGAGGTAAATGAGTGGTGCCTCTGCGGATTCCTTTTTATGGGGAGAACGCGAGGCTGCCTCTTTACTAAAATAATATTGAAACGCTTCGCGAGCGCGCTGCTGTAACGGCCGCGCTGCGCACGTCCCCCACGTCCTGCATTCAATGGGCGTCGTGGGCGGCGCAGTAAATGGAATGTTTACGGTGGATAACTCCTGCCACGCGTGCCCGTGCACTGTTTGGGCCTGGCCCAACAACGCCTCGCACCCGTGTATGGCCCAGGCCCGGGGGCTCCTGTCGGTGCACTAAGGATTGGGTCCTTTAGTACCCCGTACTTGTGCACGGGCAGTTGTAGCCACACCTGCGGCAAGGCCTGCCGGAAGACAACCGAATGCAAGTTCATAAAGCCAAGAAGGCATCCAAGACAAGGCAATAATCAGAAGATAGAAGATTGGAGGCTGGAGCCCCGGCAAGGCTCGCCCCCGGCAAGCCCTCGCTGCCCTGTCACCCCTCTAGTGCGGTCACCAACTTGTCTTTTAGCTGTTGTCCTCCTGGTAATGTGTCAGGTGCTAGCGGTGGATGGGCTTAAGCGGTGCGATGGGACGGCCCCTTTTTCCAGCTCCAAGACGCTAAGGGACACCTCAACGGAGCATTAAATGTTCTTGTCCTAAACCGTCAGTGTTAGGTATGATAGCACTGTAGCTACTTTTACACTTCATATATGCACTATACGCCACTGTTGGTGACCCCTTCGAACGTATAAAAGGAGGCCCAAGGCATAGCTACAGGGGGATCGGATCTTCTCTAGCCCATTCTGCATGTGTAGCTGCTGAGTACTGTAGCGCTCCCAGGACTTGAGCTAGAACACACTTAATACAACCAAGCAGGAGTAGGGTTTTACGCATCTTTGCGGCCCGAACCTGGGTAAAATTCCCGCGTGTTGATCATCAGATCTGCTCTCTGTACAAACCCTTCCCCTTGCCGAATCGTAAAGGGATCCTCGCGATCCCATAGGTGTCGTTTCTTCGACACCATTACTACTCCACTTAGCTCACCACTTTACCGGTCGGCCGGCTAAAAATTAAGAAGATAACATATGAACTTGCCAGTGTTGTGTTGTCGTGAATTTGCCAGTGTTGTCGTGAGGCTGAATCACTACTCCACTTGCCAGTGTTGTCGTGAATTTGCCAGTGTTGTCGCGCCATTACTACTCCACTTAGCACACCACTCCACGCAGTCCATCTATCCGGCAACAACGGGATCGAGATTGACCGTGTTCATTGACCATCGCGAGGCCTCGTCGTCAGTGGGTCGCTGGCGGCGATCAAGCTGCCGGTACACTACAATGTGGTACTAACCCCAGCAGCAGCAGGAATTGATTCAGCAATGACGGCGTCGGCCCAGGCAAAGTGGTTCCTCTGGTGCTGCTGACCGAGCCATTCCCAGTGCAAAACCCCGGTACCCCTTCGTCGTTGTCGGCGGAGTTGAAAGCATTTGTTAGTGTTAATCACGTTTGTAAGACTACCAAGTCTCTATTGCATCAGAATATAGGAAATACTGCGGAATTCTGATTGGGCGCTCTGAAATGGCTATTCCGATTGGGCTCATGCCTCTGTTTCGGCCATGGTGTCAACATTTACAGCACAAGCTAGCCCAGTTATATAAGGGACTGACATTTTTTTTTGGAGTACAAGGCTAAGTAATTAATTTTGGTACGGGGGATCGTATACATGGGCGGGGTTGGGGCGACAGTTGGATACGTGAAGGCCCCGCCCTTGCCTGTCGGGTTGGCCAAAAAAAACTTCTCTAGATGTTGATCATGCCTAGGAGTCACACATGTTGTGCTTGTGCATGACTTAACTCTTCATCTAAAGAGAAAGAGAAACAACAGTGTGCCACGAATAGCATGCAGTGTGCAGTAATATACTCATGACCATGTACATAGCATGACCTAGCTAGGCATTTGGTATATATATGTATAGTCCATCACAAAGTAGCCTGTAGTAGTATAAAGTCAGCTAGCAATTGCTTGATGGAAGCATGTAGTCACAAACGAGTAGCCAACTGGCCATTCCAGTAATTGATTATTGCTTATCTCAAAACCACTATTCTTCAAGCATATCGAGCTTTAACGACGTCCAAAACAATTGCTATGTATGAGATGTTGGAGCGAAACAAACAAGCCAAGTGTTCTCCTATACAAACAACATGAAAGATTCGATCCGGCTATGGAGGAAGTCTAACGGGTCATTCCTACCACCCAATCCATCCATGGGCAATGATACAACGAATATCAGGTGTCCTAACATGCGTCCATGCACCGAAATTGTGATGATGGGCCATACTACCATTGGTCAAGTCCATATGTTCCCAATGTCGAGTCCAGTAGTGAGCTATACTTATTCTTGAAGACGACTCCATGACTGAGGGATGTAGAAAAAATTGACAATTTCCACGTATGCAGATGATATATATATATATATATATATATATATGGACGAAGGTAATTAACCTGCGATAAAACCAGTTAAAGTGTGCAAAAGACAAACAAAATGGCTCCAGTTTAATTACACAGAATCAACCATTGAGATCAATATAGTGGTCTAATTATCTCATACAGTGATCATACTCTTAGGTTGGATCAACCACCTATCTAGCTAACTTTGGAAAAGTCGAATTTGAGAAGTGATTTTGGTGTGAAGACTACATCACCACGATGTTATAGATGACCTTGAATATCACTCCAGGCTTGGAGAAGGGTTTCCGTTCCATTCACTCATATTTGGAGAACATATTAGGTTTCAAGATGACGACCATCAGCACAGCTTAATCGGGTGTGTTCGACGGATTAACCAGTGAATGTAATTAACCGTTTTGTCTTCCAAGGTTTCGGGAAACTGCAACCATACAATCGACGATTCGAGTCGGATATCTATGAAGGCGCAATAGTTATAACTCAGTCGGAAACTGTAATTTGTAATTCTCTGGAAAATTAATAAAGAAATATTTCCCTATGTAATCGTACCTTTTATTTATTATATACGATTATATACTAGCATGCCCACATTTTACTTGTTGTTAATTACGCCATTAAGAAATACCCCTACCCGGAATGTTTCCTTTTCGTGAAGCACTACTATTTACACAACATCATGGAGCACTTTTCCCATCTCTTCTCTAGTGCATCACGGGGAACTCTCCTGAATGACTCTTAACTGTGGCTAGGAGGAAGAGAAGGGATAAGGGCATCTTCAACGGCAACCCGCAAATTTCCGTCTATGGACACGGATTGGAAGGACGACATCAAACGCTAGCTGCATACATTTTGACAACAATTCGAATCAATCGGACGAAATTCGTGCAAACACCGCCAGATCTATAATACCTAAATTGTTTTTTTTTGCGAGTATAATACCTAAATAGTTGATCCCCACTATCTTATTTCTCTTGACATGCAACATGTCCACATCATCAAATAGGTCCCACCATGAATTCTCTTTACATGTAAGCTTCCACCTCACAAAATTTGCCATGTCAAAATTTTAAAATAAAAATCATTTACTATGCAGACCTGTCGTCTTCTTTAGAAGTGACATTGTCTTTATCTCTTCAGTTACTCCCCCACAATCAATTTCCCTCACCATCTTACTCGCCCATAGCGGAAAATTTGTTTCCTCCCCACCTTCCACTTTTTTCTCTTCTTCGTATCGAGTATATAAGGAGCTTTATCGATGGTTTCTAATCCTCCTGGCGACCATGCTTCGGTAGATCTTATCTTGTGATGATCCTTGCAGGGGCCTAAATCCCAAAGGGTTGGCACTAGGCCGAGGCGCACGTGTCGTCCGTCCGCCAGCAGCGCTTGGTCGACCGGCTGCGCCGGCGCAGCCATCCATTGGCGTCATCTACGAGCCCCCGGAGGCCGAGGACGGTGTTGGCCTCGGCTAGGAAAAACCAATCTAGACCCCGTTCCGGCACCCTTCCGGAGGGGGAAATCATCACCGGAGGCCATCTTCATCATCCCTATGTTCTTCATGATGAGGAGGGAGTAGTCCACCCTTGGGGCTGAGGATTTGTACCAGTAGCTATGTGTTTAATCTCTCTCTCGCGTGTTCTTGATTTGGCACGATCTTGATGTATCGCGGGCTTTGTTAATATAGTTGGATCATATGGTGTTTTCCCCTCTCTATCTTGTTGTGATGAATTGAGTTTTCCCTTTGAGATTTCGTTATTATCGGATTGAATACTTTTATGGATTTGAGAGCACTTGATCTATGTCTTGGCACTCAACTCGTGGATTCCCGAGGTGACATTGGGGTAATCTATGCATAGGGGTTGATGCACATTTTCGTCCTACCTTCTCCGGTAGAAATCTTGGGGCACTCTTTGAGGTTTTTTTTGTGTTGGATTGAGTATTATGAATCTGAAATTGTTTGATGCGTATCGTATAATTAACTCATGGATACTTGTGGTGACATTGGAATATCTAGGTGACATTAGAGTTGGTTGATGTGTATCATATGGTGTTATTTTAGTACGAACTCTTAGATAGATCGATCGAAAAGGATAATTTGGTGTTATTTTAGTACAAACTCTTGGATAGATCGATTGCAAAGGATAACTTTAAGGTGGTTTCGTACCCTACAAAATATCTCTTCTTATGTTCTCCCCTAGATAAGAACTTTGGAGTGATTTTTCGTTGCACGTTAAGGGATGGTTATGTGATCCAATTATATTAGCATTGTTAAGAGATTGCACTAGCGACAGTACGGACCCTAGGCCTTGTTTTCAAGCATTGCAATACCGTTTCTTCTCACTTTTGTTACTTTCTACCTTCCTATTTTTTATCGTTACTATTACAAAAATCAACATCTACTATCATTACTAAACTTGTATCATCATCTCTTCGCCGAACTAGTGCACCTATATAATTTACCATTGTATTTGGTGTGTTGGGGACACAAGAGACTTTTTATTATTTGGTTGCAGGGTTGTTTGAGAGAGACCATCTTCATCCTACGTCTCCCACGGATTGATAAACCTTAGGTCATCAACTTGAGGAAAATTTGCTACTGTCTTACAAAACTCTGCGCTTGGAGGCCCAACACAAGTCTACAAGAACAAGTTGTGTAGTATACATCAAGCTCTTTTCTGGCACCGTTGTCGGGGAGGTGAGTGCTTTAAGGTATATCTTAAGATCTTACAATTAAATCTTTTAGTTTCTTGTTTTTCACTAGTAAGGTTTTATAAAAGAAAACTATTATGAATGAGAAGAAATTTGCTTATGTGGAGAGTGATAAATTTTCTATGCTTGTAGATCATGAAAAGAGTGATTTATGTGATAGTTATATTGTTGAATTCCTTCATGATGCTACTGAATATTATTATGAGGAAGGAACATATGCTTGTAGGAATTGCAATAATATCAAGTTTCCTCCCTATGTGTTCAAAGTTTTGAAGTTATGCTTGTTTTGCCTTCCTATGCTAGTTGATTCTTGCTCCCACAAATTGTTTACTCACAAAATCCCTATGAATAGGTAGTGGGTTAAATTTAAATGTGCTTACCATGTGTTTGATGATGCTCTCTTGCATGTTTCAACTATTATTCCTATACAAGCATCGTTGAAATCATCATGCCTAGCTAAAAGACATTAAAGAAAAGCGCTTGTTGGGAGACAACCCAACACTTTTACTTTCTCTTTTTGTGTGTTAACGTGATTAGTCTACCATGGTAATCATGTTTTATAGCTTTTATTTCAATAAAGTGCCAAGTAAAGCCTTTGGGATAGTGTGGATACTTGTTATTTTGATTCTGTGCAAAAACAGAAACTTTTGCGTTTAGTACATGAATTTTGTTTCTCTGCTGGAACGTGATAAATTGCTGAAATTTTTACACAGTATTTATATGCAAATTATCCGCGTTATCCTAATTTTTGAGAATTTTTAGAGATAGTTAAGTATGGTTATACTACAGATCTTCACAGACTGTTTTGTTTTTGACAGATTTTGTATTGCATGCATAGTTTGCTTGTTTTAGTATTCCCATATCTTATATTCAGTGATATAAATTATGTGAATGGTATAATACAGTAAGTATTATGTGAGAACAATTATGAATCTTGTCTTGACAGTACCTAAGTGAATGATCTTTATTTATTATACTAACACATCTCACGAAGTTCCGTTAAGTTTTGTGTGATTGAAGTTTTTAAGTTTTGGGTGAGACACCGATGTGAGAAAAATAAGGAGTGAAAAGAACCTAAGCTTGGGGAAGCCTAACGAACCCTCAAGGCAATATCCAAGGAAGACTCAAGCGTCTAAGCTTGGGGATGCCCCGGAAGGCATTCTCTCTTTCGTCTTCAACACTATCTGTATATCTTACTTGGAGCTATATTTTTATTCATCACATAATATGTGTTTTGCTTGGAGCATCATTTTATTTTGTTTTTCTATGTTATATGTTATTTATAATCTTGTTTTTCAATAAAAAGTTCCAAGAATTGCCTTTTAGGATGCTTGAATTGCATGTTTGATATGTGACGTGTAAAAACAGAAACTTTTTCTGTAGTGTTTGAATTTTCATATTTTACTGGAACGTGGAAAGTTTCTAAAAAATTTACACAGTATTGTCATATAAATTATTTATCACGTCCTAAATTTTTATAATTTTTTGAGTTACAGAAGTACACTGGTTTAATAGATTGGTGCAGAATGTCCTGTTTGGACAGATTGTTGTCATAGTTTTGTTATCTACTTATCCTATAGTTTCCATAGCCTATATTGGTAGATACTAGCAAAAATGCCCGTGCGTTGCAACGTGAGAAAAAAATCACACTTCGTAGCCTAATAACATGGTATAAACCACATGAACGACGTCGAGGAGGTCCAGCTAGGGAAGCCATACCGGTATCCAAGGAGACAACATGGTAGCAACCCAAGTAGATAAAGTTAGCCTCAAGGCCGCATACGGAGAACATGTGGGGATTCGCCCGAAGCGAAAATGACCGATTTACATTGCTGGAGATCGGCGTAGCGGACAGACTGCGTCAGTCGAGAATGACGAACGAGGAAGGAGGAAACGGGAGAGGGGCTAGGCGGCGGAGCGGCCGGAGGTACGACGGGGAAGGTCGCCGGTGGCAGGGCGTGGCGGAGGTGTGGGGTCGCCGGCGAGGCGGCTCATGAGCGCGAGGGTAGCTCGGGGAGGAGGGAGCTGCGGGCGGCGGCATGGTTCGGTTTTTTAGTACGGCAACAATTCGGCTTGGGTTGGGCCTTGGCTTGATGACGGGCCGGCTGGGGCAGGGAACGACGGGTAGCACGTTGAGCGGGGTGATGCTCCGGTGGTGACGACGGCGAGACCCGGTCAGATCGATCTAGACGGATATGGACGGGGTGGATCCATTTTCGGCGGATTTGTTGTGGAGGCGGCAGGATCCGCAAGATTTAGGGCCGGCAGCGTCATGGCCCTCCCAGAGGTCCTTGTTCAGTGAGAAAGAGGGAGAGCGGTGAGAGGAGATCGAGAGGAAGGAGGAAACGGGAGGAGGCGAGGCGGCGGAGCGGCCGGAGGTATGACGAAGAAAGTCGCCGGCGGCGGGGCGTGGCGGAGGTGTGGGATCGCCGGTGAGGTGGTTGGGATTTCTGATGGTGCAGATGTTGAAACTGAACCAGGCCCAGTAGGTGTGAAAGAAGGCAGCGGCGACGCTATATAAGTGTCGTTCCCTCCTGAAGGTGTTGTCGTGGAGCTTAGGTGTTATAGGGCGTGGTGTGGCGTTGTACCAAGTTCTTCATGTGCTTTCTGTTGGTAGCGTAGTCGCGTACGTCTTGCATTATCTGGTTGTCTGGGATCGGCATTGTATGCGGTCTACCTTAGCATCATGTATCGTTCAGTTGTGTACTTTGTTCGGGTGAAAGTCTGTTTTGAGTGAGTAGTGAGATATGCTTATTCTTGAAGAAGACTACTCAGAGAAGTAGAAAAAGGAATTTTCCATGTATGCTGATGGGAGGATAAATGTATAGCCGAAAGTAATTAACCTGCCATACAACCACCTAAGGTGTGCAAAAGACCCCAAAAAAATGACCACACTTTACATAGAATCAACCAGTGAGATCAATATAGTGGTCTAAATTAGTACCTCATACAGTGGAACAGGTCAACATAAACTAATTGGCTCGCTGCGAGTTCTGGTTAATCGAACCAGTTGGAGCGAAGAAGAATCGCACTAGTACTAGCTAGCTGGGCGGCGACTGCTGTGTGATTGTGGGGTTATTGATTGGCAAATCTTGCTTGCCAGTTGCCGCACATGCACATGCATACACAACGCACCATTTACGTATTACTCCACTTGGATCTCACTTGACCGGCCACCTACAAGTTAAGGAGCCTACTGATCCACACGTTGACGTATACATCGACGGAGATCAAGAGCCCCGAGTGGTTGATCATGGCGAGGGCTTTGTGGTCAGTGGCCAGGGGTTGTTGCTGCCATGATGTAGGCGGTGTTGCTGGTGGTGCACTGCATCGCGGTGCCCGATAGCAGGTGTTGATTCAGCAACGAAAGCGTCGGTCAAGGCACGGCGTCTCCCTCCCACAGTCCCGATCGAGTTGTTCCTGACGCCAAAGCCACTTTCGGAGTTGTCGTTGCCATCAGCGGCGGTGAAATCGTCTCTTCCTCCTCGCCACCGCCTTCCCATGCAACCGTAGTCCGTAAGTAGGATGATTACCTAGCCAGTGGATTAGCACAAAGAATCTCCAAATATGAGAAGGGTTTCCGTTCTACTCACCCATATTTGAAGAACGTTTTAGGTTTCAAAACGATGACCATCAAAGCAGCTTAATTGGATGTGTTACACGGATTTAACAACGGATGTAATTAACCGAATTGTCTTATGAGGCTCCGGAAGATATTTGGGTTGTCTCCTCCCTATGTGTTGTGTGTGGTGATGGCGTGTGTTTATATCGATTTGGTCGATGGTCATTGCTTTATATATAAAGTTGGCCAAAGCCTTTTTTCGGTGTATGTTGGGTCAATAAGAGTCACGCATGTTGTGCATGCATGCATTCTTCATAAGAAGAGAGCTAGAAACAGTACGGTCTAACAAATAGTATGCAGGGGCAGGGGTGAGGAGAAGTAAAATACTCATGACTACATACATAGCTATCGGGTGATCTAACCAAGTGTTTGGGTGGTATATATAGTCCATCACAAATGGTCTCTCTGGCATCTTTCCTACAGTAGCAAATAGTACCAAGTCCGCAAGATATAGCTTTATGTGGAAGCATGTAGTCCTGGACTAGTAGCTATATATTCCAGTAAGTAGCACTTCCTACTCCTCACGCTTTGATACTTTGAGATAGTGGAGTGAGACAAACATGCTATGTATTTTCTTATACGAGAAGTGTGAACGGGTCGATCTGGCTATAGAGGGTTTAGGGTTTAGAGTATGCAAGTTCCATCGATTGACAATGATGCAACAAGGACCAGGCAACGAGCATGTTCCCATGGACCTGAGTAGTGATGGTCGGTCCTACGATAAATGATCCTCGCTCAACCTCCCCATGTTGGGCCTGGCCTTGCCACCACCGGCGAGGTCGATTGTTGGCCCTTCTTGGTTTCATCCAACTCAACCAAGATGTTTCGGTGGCTAGCTAGTAAACTTTTTATTGCAATTCAATTCAAGAAACCAAGACTGAGTGAACCTGAAATGTGTATTTCGGCTTCTTGATCAAGTTTTCTAAAAGTTTATAACTCGTGTACATTCCTAATGTAAGTAGTTGCTGCCCCAGTTATCTAAGGCAACATCTTCGAATGATTGAATTTCGGTGGAGACTACTTATCTCCTGGTTTTGGAATATATGGCTATAGTACTGTTGGCTATTCTAGTAGCAGGACAAAAGGTTTGTTACAATGCGAGGCTTTTTTTTATGAAAACAACAGCGCATCATCTAGATATCTAGTGTCATTACTTGTCGCATGCCTATAAGCCCTAGATACCGAGTCGTACTCTTTCGCAAAAGCTGCATGGTTTAGAGTAGTAGAAAAAAATACTTCAGGTATGCACATGGGAGGATATATAGCCAAAGGTATCATCCATCCAGCGGGCGGAATAGCTATCCATCGGCATCTTAAATTTTGGTCCAGTTATATGTCGATTCATTCCAGGGCCATTCTTGTTTTTGAAATGATTCGAGGGCCATTCTAGTAGCAGGACAAAAGGCTTGTCACAAGGCGAGAAAAAAAAATATGAAAACAATAACGCATCATCTAGATATCTAGTGTCATTACTTGCAGCATGCCTATAAGCCCTAGATACCGAGTCGTACTCTTTCACAAAAGCTGTGTGGTTTAGAGTAGTAGAAAAAAAATACTTGATGTATGCACATGGGGGGATATATAGCCAAAGGTATCCACTAAACTGAAGTTCTTTTCTCTTTGATTTAATTTAGTTTGAAAATGTAATAAGCTTGAAATGGATATGGTTCTTCTGTCGGACTCTTCTGAGAGCAATGTGTGATATGTTGTCTAATTTAAACTATTAGTAGAAATTTTTATTATGCATTGGTTTTACCACTTGTCGCCCTACTTTTCCAGATGGTAATCTTGATCAGTTTTGTTTGTTTGTGTTACATTTTGGTGTATTCCTATAAAATAGATCAACTTCGTAACATGCATGTAGTCCCTCCGTTTTTATCTACTTTGCATATTAGCTTTGAAGTAAGTTAAATTTTGTAAACTTTGATGAAGTTTATATAGAAAAATTTGAGAACATCTACAGTACCAAATCAATACAATTAGATTCGTCATTGAATATATTCTCGTGTCATATATACTCTATCAAACTTCATACAGATTGATATAGGACAAAGGTAATATGCATAGTTAATAAAAATAGAGGGAATAAAATATAAAGCTCTAAGCAATGTAAAGCATGATCGAAATGCATGATGCATGCAGGTAGCTATGTAGTGATATACTCATGACCATATACATGGCTATCAGATTATCTAGCTAGACATATAGCGGGTCTATATAGTCCATCGCAAATTGTATATCTTCCTTACCTCCACTAACAAGTACTCTCTCTAGATATATCTGTTTGAGCGACAGGTTTTTCTGGATGGAGAAAGTAGTGCGTACTAGGTATAGCATATTGTTGTACTACTAGTGGAAGCTTTAGTTCTGGATTAGTAGACAGATATTCGGTTTCAGTTCCCACACACACAAAAGGGATATTCCGATTCAGTAACTATTACTTGTCTCAGAATCATCCCTTAATTGATTGGTAACTACGTATGTACAATTAACTGCTATGAGATATTGAAGTGAAACAAGCAAGCTAGGTGTTTTCTGATGCGAACAGTTTGAAAGAGTTGATCCTGCAATGAAGGGAGAGCTAACTATTTCGTCTCCCGACCTTGGGTCCGGCTGGGCAGTTGGCCCAGCGTGCTCCTGCCCTGTGTCTGGTCTGCTACCGCCTGAGCCGGTGGAGGTTGTCCCCTCCCACGTGGCTGCGGTACTGCCGGTCCCTGTCTATGGTGGCCTCGTTTCGGTCCGGTTGGCCTCGCAATGTTTGCCGTGGTGAGGCGACGGTGGTGTCATCGTGACTGTGATGGCGCATGTTGGTGGACGGTTGGCAAGGTGGAGCCAAGGGTTGGTTCTGGGGGGTGTGTGTATGGGGTCGGGAGAAATCTCTGTCGGATCTGCCCGACACCGTCGCGGTGACGCCTGTGGGCGCCGCCATCCTTCTTGAAGGGCGTCGGGGTACCCCTCCCTCACTCCCCTCCGTGTACCGGGAGAAATCCTAGGATTCGTCCAGGCAGCAGCGTCGTCGTCGTCGCAATCCTTCTTGAAGGTGTTGCTTGGTGCGCGGCAACCCGATGGCATTGGAGTGCGGTGGACCTCTCCGGTGGGCGCAGCAGTTGCGGGATGCCATGGCTTTCGTTGATCCAGTGTGGCTCGCATTTGTTATCTTATTTTCTCTTGTTCTTTCTTTTGGGCATAATTGTGTTGTTTGCCCCAGCATGAAACACGTTGATGTATCAGATGGTTGCTATATCAATATAACGGGGCGAAAGCCTATTTCGAGATTACAAGGTCGGTACAGAAGACATGATAGTAACTTAAACCAACTCTATCTATCTCCAGGAACCAAGTCAATCTCTATTTCTATGAAGATAACTTGTAGTACTATCTATTAGTTTAATTAGACAATATATCACACATCGCAATGGCAAATTATGACTAGTCACAGGCATTAATGTGCACGACTTCCACTGAATATATATATATATATATATATATATATATATATATATATATATATATATATATATATATATATATATATATATATATAAACACTATTCTGATCACGGTGTCAGAATATTATTCTGATCACGGGTTGAATTTCCTGAGTTACACAACCTGAACTTCCCTTTGTAGGAACCCGACCTTCGGGCTATCTTCATAACCGTGTCTCCCCACGCGAATTTTTTCTTGTCAGTCGTGTTCTATGTGATGTAAGTGTAATCTGGAAACGGTTTTTAGCAACTAAATGCCCATTTTAAATAGGAATCTCGCTCGTTGGCGGATTTGTTCTCGGGACGTGATGAACTTGCGTCTGTTGCAATTTTACTGCCTGAGTTGTTCGACCTGAACTTTCCTTGGTGAGAGGTTGAACTTCCCGTAACATTGTCCAAATGAGGCTTGCAATATACCGTTGGAAAGCTGTGGACACGACGGTCTAAGTTGAATTTTTGTCAAAATCTAAATGGTTTAAGAGCAGTTTTGAAAACCATTTTTGTTCATACAAAAAAAACGTGAATAGTATTTTCGACACTATTTCCAAACCATTTATCGGAATGAGGCAAATGAGATGGCGTTGGATAGCTGCTGAAAATCCGCTCATTTCACATGTTGAACATTTTTCCAAATTCCCTGCGGATTAAGAGGAATTTCAAAAATGGCGGAATATTGGAAACCGAACAGCCGGGTTCGTATTTCGGGGTTAATTTGAAAACGGCTAGTCCTATCGACGCATATGATATGGCATTGGAAAGCTTATGAAAATGCTCATCTTTCCATATTAAAGTTTGTTCTAACTATGAACGCTTTAAAAGTAATTTGGAAAATGGCCGAATCTGTACCGAGTTCGTATTTTCACGATATTTTGTAAACGGTTTGTCGGAATGAGGCAAATGATATGGCGTTGGAAAGCTTGAAGAAATGCGAAACTTTTTTATGTAGATCATTTCTTCCAATTCTTTACGGTTTTAAGTCAATTTCGAAAATGGCGAAAAACGTTTTTTGGCCGTAATTTTTAGAAATTTTATCAGAATGGGGCAAATAATATACCGTTGAAAAGCTACAGAAAATGCGAAACTTTTTCATGCAGGTGGTTTTATCTGATTCCTAATCGTTTTCAAGTAATTTCGAAAACGGCGAGATGACGCGTTCTGCCTTTTATCGCGAAACGGAGTCTTCGAAAATGCACCGCGTGAAGAACTTGAACTTCATCGGCACATCTACCTGAGCTTCACTCTGTTTCTTCTCATACTGTTTTTTTCTCGTAGCTCTCCATCCACTCACCGGAATTGAGCAACTGATATACCGATGGAAAGCTGCTGTAAACACGCAACTTTTCCATCTTGATCATTTTTTTCATACTGGCGACGGTTTAAAAGATTTTCATCCGAAATTCATTTAGCGTAGTAGTTGAACTTCCTCCTGTTTCCACGTTGAACTTCTGTCTCGTATTTTTGTTTGTAATTTCTCACCCATTTGTATTTTAGCATACTCACACTAGAGATCTCGAACTGCACCGGGAGGAGCACATGAACTTCTTGCAACAAATCTTTTAGGCTTTTAGTTTTTTATTCGTTTTATTCTCATTTGAAATGCATTCCGTGTAGTAGTTGAACTTTCCGCTGTTTTCACTTTGAACTTCTACCACGTATTTTTGTTCGTAATTTCTCACCCGTTCATCGGAGTTGCACAAATGATATACCATGCCAATTACCACTCTCACAACAAGTTTTGAACTTTCCCGTGCCGAGCACCTGAACTTCTTGCAACTAAATTTTTATACTTTAACTTTCTATTTCTATTTTCTTTTATGAAAACACACACCATGCATTACGTGAACTTCTGGCAGTTATGAATTTGAACTTCTCTCTGTTTCGCATTAGTAATGAAAAAAATCTGAGTTTTTTATAGACATCGAACCGCTCTAACTTTTTTATTTGAACTTCTTTGTGTTTTTTTCGAAATGTGAAAATTGGAGATTTTTAAGAAACATCAAACTTCTTCGTTATTTCTTGTTCACATAATTCATGAGATAAAAGAACTAGCACTCATGGAAAAAAATGGAAAGTTCACGGGTAGCAGAGGGAGCAGGTCGGCATAGCAGCTGGTGGGCGTCACTTTTTTGAGGAGTGTTGGAGTATAACAACAACAAAAACAATTACTACACATCAGCATCCGTTTTTAAATGCCCTTGTTAAGTACGTCGAACTGCAACAGTTTCTCTGGTCGAACTTGGCATCCAGCAGGATCTTCTCAACGCCGATCTCTTTGTATCTTCGCGCCTTTCTTTAGGACAGGAGAATGAGGTGAGGGAGAGAGCGGCATGGAGAGGCGGTGACCCCCCAGATGCTTCCATGGGGGGAGGAAGAATGCGACGGGGCGGCAAGGTGTCGGTAGCCACCGGGAGGAGGTACGCGGTAGCGGGGTGCGGGACACGAGCTATGGTGGTCGATGGCATCACCAGATCCAGGGCGCTCCGTCGGTGGAGGAGCACGACCGAGAGGAGGCTGAGGAGGCAGTTGTCGACGGAGGCGCAGTGGCCAACGGTGGTGGGGGTGCGAGGAGCCAGGCGCCGCCCCAAATCTTGCCTCCACCAGGTGGCAGGTGGTGGAGGCGTGAGGTGGCCGTGGCGTGGAGGGGCAGCGGGATCCGGCGGCGCCTGGTACCGGCGGTGCGCGGGGATGTGGGGGGGGGGTGTCGCGCGTGGGTGAAGGGGTCCGGCGGTGGTGGAGCTAGGGAGCGAGGACCCTGATGGTGGTGAGGTTGCGGGATTCCTGACGATGCGTGGGGGTGCAAGGTTCCCGGCGGCACGCAGCGGTGCGGGTGATCCCGGCGGTGGTGGGGGTGTGTGGCCACTGGCAGCGCGCTGGGGTGCGGGCCTCGACGGCGTTGGGCGCAGGCAGCGGCGCATGGTTGTTGGGGGCACGTCGCTGCAGCGGGTGCTGTTGGGGTAGGGATGTAGAGGCGGCGATGCGTGCTAGCTGGGGGCTGGGGGAGGCGTCGTGGCTGCGCGCTGGCCAGAGGAGGAAGCTAGGGCGACGACGCGTGCCGCCGGCGGAGGAAGTAGGCACGGTGGCCGGATCCTTGAGCGGGGGCAGCGGGGCGGGGGCTCGTGCAGGTGGAGGAATCGTGGGGAGAGTGAGGTGTCCGGCTAGGTGTCTTTTTTCTCTTTTATTAGTCCGGGGATCCGTTTTCTGGATCTCGGGATAGTTGGATCGGGCCCTTATAAGGCCGCTGTGATCAGAATAGTTATTCTGATCCTCACATCCAACAACATAGCCAACCCATGAACCTCGTCGGCGGCATTCATCACGTTGCATGGCAGCTCACCACTAGGAGATTAAGGGATTCCATTCTCGCCAGAATTATTTTTTGGTACGGCCATCGTCGGTAATTGCTGCCGATTGGGATTATGAGCGTTGTTGCATGTTGCAAGGTATATTTCCAGCGGACAAAATCTTTTCATAATATTTTTGATTGGTTTATTGTTTGATCTCAACTCATCGCTAATCTACAGCAATGGGCCGATCCACTTCCTTTGCATGCATCGACTCTACATGTGAGCGGCAGGGTGATTCTCAAAATCCAGATTTGATGATGGGGAAGGCGGCCAGCAAGTCAACCAAGTACACAACCGAGGAAGACTATCGTCGCATATTAGTTTCTCCATAATTAAATATGCATGAAGTCACGGCCACCGCCGCCGTCGATTTGCGCCGCCGCTGCCACTGTCGATGTGCTCACCACTTGTGCATCGACCCCATGCTCTTGAACATGCCCAACCTATCACTACCTCCAGCATCACCCTGAATGGCAATCTAGTTCTAAAGTTGCAGATCAGTATATACGTACATGCATTAACGTGCATCACCACTAGTCCAAGAAGCTACGTGTTAGAGTTCTATTCCGTAATGTTTCCTCTAGCTCATTCTAGCTAGAATGTACAATTGCTTGAAGATGTAATATTTTGACAGTTTTTTTTTCTTTTAAGATATACAGACTATTCATTATGTTGCATAAATGTACATATTTTTTGTTAAATTAACACGCAAACTCGTCATATTTTGCACTTGTATGTGAAGAGATAATAGAAAAAAACATATGCATTGGAGATACTTCTCTTATTTTGTAGTATATCTTTTTATTTTCTGGTAAGTATATCTCCTTTTATTTGAGATACTCCTTATTCTGGACTATATACTCAACATTCGGACGTGCTCCATACTTCATACTCCTTTTGGACGATACCACATACCACATACTCCCCATTTCATACCTACAGCATACTCCGGAAATGCTATCATCAAATAAAAGTATATGTACACCATACTCCATACTTCATGTTCAAAGATACACTTCATATTTTACTTATGAAAATCCACATACTCTTCTGTTTAAAGTGATGTACTCCATACAACAGGCTCATTTTTTTTATTGTACATACTCCATACTTTTTTTTTGTACATACTCCATACTACTGGATGTATATAATATACTCCAGCCTCCCATATATAGAAAACTGTATAAGTAGCTGCCCATGTTGATGGAATGCGTACATGCATGTGTACCAATTTTTTTTTTGGAGATAACAGCGTGTAGAAGGGAACATTAATTAATCAATTTCGGGGTCATTTAGCTCCAAAAAATCAATAAATGCATGAAAAATAGCGAATGAAGTGGGAAAGGGTTGAAAATTGATGATGTGGCTTTGAATGGTGCATGTTGAACGCACAAAAAGTCTGGAGTTAAAATAAGTTTAAAAAAATGAAATACCTTTGTAACAGATGAGTTTTCGTCCGAAACCCTGATACTTCGAAAGGGATTGTCCAGTTTATACACGAAGTGCATCCAGTTTTTGCCGTAACCCTCTCAACTTTTTAGCACATGCTATGTGGGTGAGATGATGATACAATGCCAAGTTTCAACCTTTTCAGAGTTCATTTGTAGTGCTTTTCAATTTCAAGGTCATTTAGCTCAAAAAAATTAATAAATACATGAAAAATAGAGAATGAAGTGGGAAAGGGTTGAAAATTGATTATGTGGCTTTGAATGGTGCATGTTGAACGCACAAAAAGTCTGCAGTTGAAAGAAGTCTAAAAAAAGTGTTATGAAAAAGTAAAACGGCTATAACTTTTGAATACGATGTCGATTTTTTTTTTAATATATCAAAATGTTCAGCACGAGAAACCGGTTTCGATGGCAACCGCCATAGGCTGTTTTGTAAATTTTTAGAATCCTCAAATTCCGAAAGGAAAAAAAGTTATCCTCAAATTTAAGTTTTTTTGAATTTTTGGTCAAACTACTTATTCAATAAATATTAGTGTTACAAATGGTGAAACGTGTGACATCATGCTCAAGGGCTTAATTGGATTGATATGATACATATAACATAAATTAATTGAATAAGTAGTTTATTTTTTTTAAATGTTTTTAATTCTTTTAGATTTTTGAAATTCGAAAAGAATAAAAATTCAGATTTTAAAAATTATTATTTTTTAATAAATGATGTTATATTTCGATTCCTCACATTTTTCTGATAATAATGGATATATTATTTGTCGAATTTCGATTTACAGATTTAAAGATATTAATTATGCCATATTAAATGAATAAATGGCAAAAAATGAATAAAATAATATTATTACTTATTTTATTTTCATTGAAATTCAATATTATTATTACTTATTTTATTTTGAACTTTTTATTATTTTGGTTTTTTTGTTTTTTTTGTTTTTTGAGAATTTTTGAGTTTTTTTGAATTTTTTTGCCTTTTTTGAAGTTTTTTGGAGTTTTTAAATTAATCATTGTTGTTTGTTAATCATTGTTGTTTATTTTAATAATTGTTTGGAATTCAAAAAATTAAATCATGTGACATCAAGACCTAAGGGTTAATAGGATTGATTGCTTACTATTGTCAAGAAAACAACAAGTGTAGACTTGGAAACTATGGGAGATAAAACTCAAAAGTTAAGCGTGCTGGGGTAGGAGCAGTGAGAGGATGGGTTACCGGCCGGGAAGTTAGACGATTTGGAATAAGTGCTCCACGCTGGAGCAGTGAGGAGGGGTGATTAGAGATTAAATTGTCAAATAATTCAAAGATTTAAAAATCAGAAAAAAAATAAAAAAATTGAAAAAAAATTATTATTTAAAAAAAAAATCCTTTAGTCCCGGTTGGTAACACCAACCGGGACTAAAGGTCCTCCAGCCCCCGCTCCAGAAAGCTGCCACGCGGAGCCCCTTTAGTCCCGGTTCATAATCCAACCGGGACTAAAAGCGGAGGCCTTTAGTCCCGATTGTTTTGTCCCGTTGCAGAACCGGGACTAAAGGCCCTCTGAAACCGGGACTGATGCCCTGTTTTCTACTAGTGGGATGATGCGTTTGGCTATATATCCTCCCATGTGCATACCTGGTGTATTTTTTTTTTGTACTCACGCAGCCTTTGTGAAAGAGTGCTACTCGGTATCTAGGGCTTATAGGCATGCTGCAAGTAATGACACCAGATATCTAGATGATCCACTGATATTTTCATAGTTTATTTCTCGCTTTGTAACAAACCTTTTGTCCTGTTACTAGAATGGCCAACACTATAGCCATGCATTCTAAACCAGGAGATAAGTAGTCTCCACCCAAATTCAATTGTTCGAAGGCGTTGCCTTAGATAACTAGGGTAGCAACTACTTACATTAGGAATGGACGCGAGTTATAAACTTCTAGAAAACTTGCTCAAGAAGCCGAATAGAAATTTAAGTTTTTAAGTTATCTGTTAGTCAGCACTAATGATCTTGCACGCGTGCACCGTGGCCAATAGAAATTTAACAAAAATAATGTTGTACGCGTCACACGGCCGCTCGCTGCAAGGACAAAAGAAAAACCTACAAATGAAACTTGGTGTTCAAAAGTTAGGTGGTTGGATAATCCATGCCTAATACTCTGATGTAGATTGTTTATGCTCTAATTAAGAATACCGTTGAATACCTAGAAGACTAGAACGTAGATGTTTATCCCATTTTATTCGCTTGGCATGCACACATGAATGAATTGTGCAGGGGCAGCTTTCTGACAAATTCAGACAAACAACCAAAAATATGGGATCAAACAGATGAACTTTTTTTCACGTGAATCTCGGCATTTTCCTGGCAAAAACAAGGCGTCCTCTCGCTCATGCCTTCCTTCTTTGCAGCGATATACTCATGACTGCATGCGAATACATGGCTATCGGATGATCTAGCTAGGCATGCATTTGGCTAGTCTATATATAGTCCATCGCAAAGTGTCTTCTATCCTCCCTCCGACAACAAATAGCAATAGTAATTGTGAGCTAGCTAGCTATAGGATCAAACAGAACCATGCATGTACCCCTGGACTATATAGATACTAGAAGAGATTAGCCATGTCCAATTGCAGTGAGGTATTGGAGTGAACCAAACAAACCTACTTCTTTCCCATATGAATATATGATTATATATTTTGTATCTTACTTTATCTTCTCAACCTCTCCGAAATGTTTAAAGGGGAAAGAACCAAACCAAAATACCAGGGGGAAAAGCAGAAGACCGATAGACCGAGTATCAACGGCTTCTGTCTTCGCTGGCGTACCAACCAGTTGTGGAAATGGTGGTGGGGAGGCCTTTTAGCGTGTAGGGCGTTGCTTCAGCATTCCCGCAGCTTCATTATCAATCTTCAACACTCTTAGCGTCATTGCCCTGGTTCAAATCTACGACTGATTAGTCCTGCTCAGGACCATAGATCTCGGGAACTACGTGAGCACTATGGTGATGATGACCGTGACACACATGAGACGACGAGGACAGTCTCTACATCGGCCACCGCAACTATTATTTTTGGCTGCTCACCTGTGCCAATCTTTTGAATGTCCATGTGTACGTGCTATCGCAAGTTGGTATGCCTATAAGAGGTCCGACGGCCAATCGAGAGCAGTAATTGGAGTGTTGTGCGAATTTACCTGGAGAACGGAAATTTCGCACAACAAAGTAAACCTGGCTTTGATTAGGTATCATGGGGTTGTTTGTTGGTCTGTTTCTTCGGTCTTACACTAGTAGTATATATGTTCAGCCAGTGTGTTTTGCTCCCAGCTTGCCGGATTTTTTATTTGGGATTTATAAGTGAAGTTTATTAAATCAAAGTAGATCAGGCATCAGGAAGAACAACAAGCTTAATCCCACTATCCACCAACTGAAGCATTTTGTCTTTGAGTCTCGTTGCCTGACTTCCAGTATCTGATTCCCAATCTCTCTCAGGAAGAAGAGGTTGAGAAAGTTCAACACCAGGGACCTAGACTTGATAGATGGGGAAGCACAAATGTAAAAGCACCTCTTCCACCAGGATCCGACCAGAGCAGCAATGGGGGGCTCCTGGTAATAAGCTCCAAGTCATCTATTGTTTTTTCCAGCTGCACTTTTTGATACCCAGCAAGGAGAATCTTTCAGTGGGTCAGAGTAACATATATTTTCCTGAAAATCACATGTAATCCAGATCAGCAAGAAGAATTAAAAGCATACATCATTGCGAGTTTTCCATATAGACTACAAAATTCAACATCTGCAGTGAGGAGATGTTGGCCCAGACCGCGCCGCCGAGTACTTTCGACGACACCCGACGACCGACGACGAACGAAGCTCGTTGACGAACTCGACGAAGTTCCTTTACGTCGAGATGTAACCGCGGTGTGCAAAACTAGCCTCCAATCGCTCTAACACGTACGTACTGCACAATAGCTACGGCCGATCGATCGATACGATCTACAAGCTAGCCGGCTCACAACGCACACACGTACACTTAGAAATCGATTGGATTACCACGGGCACGTCTCGTGCCCGGTGATTACTTTATTGCTTTGATCAACTCACGGTTCGGTATGTTTACAACCAGGGTACACGCATATATATAGAACCAGCTAGCTATCCAAAGTACTACTACTCGGTTGCTAATTCTAGTCCTAGTAGGATACATGTACGTAGACGAGTCGGACACACACCGGCCACCGGGGGAATTGGTCGGGTTTAATTCCAACAATCACCCCCCTAAACACGACGTTGTCACGTTACAGTCCGACGCCGACCTTTTTTTACATCTCCAGGATCTTCTCTCGATCCAAAGCCTTGGTCCGGATGTCTGCCAGCTGATCATCGGTGCACCCATAGTTGACCTTCATCTTACCTTCTTCTACGAAATCCTTTATGTAATGATACATTGTATCAATGTGCTTGCTCCTGTCATGCCGCACTGAATTCTCGCGTAGAAAAAACATAGACTCACTGGAAACGTTGAGCACCACTCGTTCCGGATCTCGATCCATGAGATCACCGTGTAGCCCTCCTAGCCGCACATCTTGACACTCTGCTTCACTTGAAGTCGATGTCACCACTTTCTGCTTTCGTGATAGCCAGCTTACTACGCTTCCACCATGGAAATATGCCACGCCCGAAGTACTCTTACGGTCGTCAACAATTCCTTCCTTGTCACTACCACTATAGCCGAGTAGTTTCACCATCTCCTTCTTGCTCAGCTCAAGACGAGGTTCCATCGAAGCATCAATTTGATTGCAATATTTCATGCCACAATTTTCAAGTAACTTCCTTATGTATGCCTCCTGGCATAGTGTGATCCCTTCTGGCTTTTGCTTTACCTCGAACCCGAGGTAGTAACTCAATAGCCCTAGGTCATCCATCTTGAAAAACTCCTTTATATGTAGCTTGAACCTTGCAATCACCTCTTCATCTGCTCCGGTTATCAATAGATCGTCGTCGTAGATGACAACTAGTAGACGATCCCTTCCTTCACCTCTCTTGTACATTGCATGGTTCAGTGGGGCTTTCTCAAATCCAAGAGAAATCAAAGTCCGAACAAGTTTGATGTTCCACGCCCGAAGGTCCTGCCGTTGCCCATACAAGACTTTGTGTAGCTTCAATACCTTGTGTTCGTCTCCCTCTTTGTTGGAGCTCGGTGGCTGATTCACATACACATCTCCTTCTATCTCACCGTTCAAAAACGTGGATTTTACATCCATGTGATGTATCTTCCATGATTCTTGAGACGTGAGAGCGATGAGTAATCTCACCGATTCCATCCTTGCAATGGGAACGAACACTTCTTCAAAGTCCACACATTTCTCTTGCATGTATCCTTTGGCTACTAGGCTTGCTTTGTGCTTCACACAATTACCTTGGGCATCTTCCTTGACCTTAAGTTCCCACTTGAGATCCATGGCTCTTTCATTGTTGGGAAGATCCATAAGCTCCCATGCATTCTTGTCGTGAATCGACCCCAACTCTTCTTTCATAGCATGACACCAACACTCCTTCGTATTTGCGCCTTCAAAATCTGCCGGATCCTCGACGCTTGATAGACACCTTCGCCCACTCCCTTTGATCTTTGTAGGGTCAATCGTTCGAAGAGTATCCTCCGGATATGGGTGTAACACCGGTTGTAGCTTTATGGATATAGGTGATGGTGTCCTTTCCTCCAGTACAGTCGGAGCAAAAAAAACTCTTGCACTGCGTACAATTTTGCTGGTGCAGCCGCGGCCTCTTCCAGTACACCTTCACGGCAAGGGCTATTGGTAGAACCAACGCCACATCTTCCTTGCTGCTCCTCAGGGGCAGTATCTTTTTTGCTGCAAACTGAGTTGCTGCTTGCTGGGCACTTCGGTCTTTTTTCCTTTTCTGGACGTGTAGCACCTATTAGTCCATCAACTAGGCCTCCACGTAGTGACGTGCTCCCTTGAACAAGGTGTTGGGGAACGTTGCATGGGAAACGAAATTTTTCCTACGAACACCCAAGATCTATCCATGGAGATGCATAGCTACGAGAGGAGAGATCGGATCCACATACCCTTGTAGATCGCTAAGCGGGAAGCATTAAGAAACGCAGTTGATGTAGTCGAACGTCTTCGCGATCCAAATCACAATCCGTCCCGCGATCCAATCACGATCCGTCCCGATCTAGCGCCGAACGGACGGCACCTCCGCGTTCAGCACACGTACAACTCGATGACGTCTCCGCCTCCTCGATCCAGCGAGCGTGGTCGGAGTAGTAGATGAGTTCTCCGGCAACACGATGGCGTGGTGGCGGTGGTGGTGGTGCTATCCCGGCAGGGCTACGCTTAGCGCTACCGAAACCGCGAACGGAGGAGAAAACGATCTAAGGAGAGAGAGGGGCGCCAAGGGCTTCGTGTGTGCTCTTGGGGCGCCCCCTCCCCTCTATATATAGGTGGAGGGGTGTGGAGATCAGCCCCTCCAAGCCCTAGGTCGCAGCCAAGGGGGAGGAGTTGGACTCCTAGTCCAATTCCCTCCCTTCCCATAAACAGATGGATCTTCCACCTCTCCCAAGCCACATGGGCCTTGAGGGACTTGTGCGCCTGGCCCAATAAGGCCAGGGCGCCTCCCCTCAGCCCATGCAAACCCTTGGGACGTGGTGGAACCCTTGGTGGACTTCCGGACTCCTCCGGAAGTTTCCGGAACCTTCTAGAAGCTTCCCGGTACAATACCGGAAAAACCCGAAACTTTTCCGGTAGCCAAAATATGACTTCCCATATATAAATCTTTACCTCCGGACCATTCCGGAACTCCTCGTGACGTCCGGGATCTCATCCGGGACTCCGAACAACCTTCGGTCACCAACATACATAACTCGACAATACCAAATCGTCACCGAACGTTAAGTGTGCAGACCCTGCGGGTTCGAAAACTATGTAGACATGACCGAGACACCTCTACGATCAATAGCCAATAGCGGGACCTGGATGCCCATATTGGCTCCTACATATTCTACGAAGATCTTTATCGGTTGAACCTCTATGTCAAGGATTCAGTTAATCCTGTATGATGTTCCCTTTGTTTATCGGTATGTTACTTGCCCGAGATTCGATCGTCGGTATCTCCATACCTAGTTGAATCTCGTTATCGGCAAGTCTCTTTACTCGTTCCGTAATACAAGATCCTGTGGCTAACTCTTTAGTCACTTTGCTTGCAAGGCTCATTGTGATGTTGTATTACCGAGTGGGCCCTGAGATACATCTCCGTCACACGGAGTAACAAATCCCAGTCTTGATCCATGTCAACTCAACAGACACCCTCGGAGATACCTGTAGAGCATCTTTATAGCCACCCAGTTACGTTGTGACGTTTGATACACACAAAGCACTCCTACGGTGTCACTGAGTTACATGATCTCATGGTCATAGGAACAGATACTTGACATGCAGAAAACGATAGCAATAAACTGACACGATCATATGCTACATTCATAGTTTGGGTCTTGTCCATCACATCATTCTCCTAATGATGTGATCCCGTTATCAAATGACAACTCTTGTCCATGGCTAGGAAACCATTACCATCTTTTATAAACGAGCTAGTCAACTAGAGGCTCACTAGGGACACATTGTTGTCTATGTACCCACACATGTACTTGAGTTTCCAATCAATATAATTATAGCATGGATAATAAACATTTATCATGAACAAGGAAATATAATAATAACCATTTTATTATTGCCTCTAGGGCATATTTCCAACAGTCTCCCACTTGCACTAGAGTCAATAATCTAGCTCACATTACTATGTGATTTACATTGTAATGAATCTAACACCCATACAGTTTTGGCGTTGATCATGCTTCGCTCGTGGAAGAGGTTTAGTCAACGGATCTGCAATATTCAGGTCCGTGTGTACTTTGCAAATATTTATGTCACCCTGCTCGATGTAATCGCGGATGGAGTTGAAGCGTCGCTTTATGTGTCTGGTCCTCTTGTGAAACCTTGGTTCCTTGGCTAGAGCAATGGCACCAGTGTTGTCACAGAACAGAGTCATTGGATCTAGTGCACTGGGCACAACTCCGAGATCTGTCATGAACTGCTTCATCCAGACACCTTCCTTCGCCGCCTCTGAGGCAGCTATGTACTCCGCTTCACATGTAGAATCAGCTACCACCACTAGTAGAAAACAGGGTACTAGTCCCGGTTCCAGAGGGCCTTTAGTCCCGGTTCTGGAACCGGGGCAAAACAAACGGGACTATTACCCAAAACCTTTAGTCCCGGTTTGCTTACGAACCGGGACCAAAGGGGCTCCACGTGGCCGCTGCGGGGCGCCCAGGCAGGAGGACCTTCAGTCCCGGTTGGTAACACCAACCGGGACCAAAAGGCAGCCACGCGTCAGCAGCTCGCACGCGCTGGGTTTTTTTTTTGGAAGGGGGGTTTAGGGGTTTGGGAGGGTTAATTTAGGGGTTTCATATTATGTTAGCTAGCTAATAGAGAGAAGTGACCTCTCTTTCTCTGTGCTTGGTCGACGCTAGCTACTATACAGATAGAGAGAACTCGACGCTAGCTAGTGAGCAAATGAAGGAAACCATTAATTACACAAGATCATCATGAACATATATATAGAGAAGTGACATCTCATTCTCCATGCTTGGTCGAACAACAAGTTTTCGTATATCTATCCGACGCTACTACATATGTACAATATAACATGTCTTACAATCCCTAACACCTAAGATCCATTTGCAATTTCACATGGTATTCTCCGTGTTCAGGTATGACGTGGTCAAGAAACAATCCTGCCAATTCCTATTGAATTGCTCGTATGCGATCATGTGGTAGGAGTTCATCCCGCATCTGCCAGATCTAATTTAAAGAAGGGGGTCAATACATATATATGAATGAAACTCAACACAATTGATGGTAATATATAAAATAAAATTGTGAATATTGTTTACGTACTTTAAATTGTTTCTCAGAGAAGCCCCACATAAATGATTCCCGGGTGCCTGGTACAAGCACTTTACGAGAATAGAGTTAAATCAAACTGATAAGCAAGCATGATAATGGTATTGATGAAACTAGAATCAATGAGAGATGCGCGGAACTAGCTAGTTGAAACTGATAAGCAACCATTCCGGTGAACTTTTTCCAAACCCTGGCAGGCAAAGAAAATGATTACTTGATATCAGGAAATGAATGAAAGTTGCCGATATGGTCCCGGTATTGATTGAACTTACTTCTGGAGCATTGCAGTCATGTCCGCATAATACTTGGGATCTTTACGGAGCGAGTCTAAGACAGTTACTAATGCCCCGTCAAGCTGAATGGATAGCAGAATAAAGTGGAAGCTACGCACGCATAACTCATCAATTACATTACTTAACCTCGAGTAAGCGAAACCGAATATGCACAAGACAGTAACACTCACTTGAAGTTGTAAGGAAGGAGTATTTCCCTTTTGTTTAGATGTCTAAGGAACGCTTGTAGCAAGTTGTCCTCAGTATCTTTGGCTCTCTTTTGTACCGACCATTCATTTACGGTATTTGGGCTAATGAACCCAATGTCATAGATTTTTTCTTTTTTGCATTCGACCATCTTCAATCTGCATAATATAGTGAGGATAATTATATATACATGCAATGAACGAGCTGAGCTAGAGACTTAATTATAGAAGTAATACTGGGCCTCTTGATTGTATAACTGAAATAACTCCACAAATTCAACAGGCAGCAGGTCGACTCCAATGAAGTCATGCTCTTTTTTAATTCCAACAAACAAACTATCGGTCCCAGACTCCCTGCAGGTTTCCATGTACCACTCATGCAATTTTTGCATCATCGTTGTTAGAGGAGGATGATCAGGTTTGCCGAGAGGCTTCCCGTGCTCGTATATAAAGTCCTCTACTGCTACCACCTCAGCCGTTTCAAACTGTACATCATCGGGCAGGTAATCACCAAGAGTGGTACCGGGTAGTACCACCGGATGATTAGCAATATCGCTAGACACCTTGAGCGGGGGGCACGATTGCTTCTCCTGTTGGCCGAGCTGGGGAATTGTTTTCCCACTTCTTCGTTTTTTGTCTCTTCTTGCATCACTGGAAGTACTTCCCGACCGCCCCGCTTCTTCATATGTCTTTGTAATTATGCGGTCATAGTTGGATAGCCGAGTCCGTGGTGGTCGCTTCAGGGCATGCAGAGTGCACTTCACTTTCACCGGATCTACCGTTTACTTTGGAGGTGGATCTTTCCGTGCAAAATGGGCGTTCACTTCGGCTGCACTGATTTCAGCGCTTTCCTCTTCGGTCCTGTCATATGGTAACTTCGGAAGAGGCTTGAGGCTTGGACAAAATTTGTATTTCTTCCCGCCTATTGTACTGGTAGCCGCCGGAGTGGCGGCGGCGACTCTCTTCCGCCGTTGCTGACGCGCCGGAGGAGGCGTAGTGCCCGGACGCACCGGAGGAGGAGGAGGAGGAGGCAGAGTGCCCTGACGCGCCGGAGGAGGTGAAGGAGGAGGCGGAGTGCCCTGACGCGCCGGAGGAGGCGAAGGAAGAGGCAGAGTGCCCTGACGCGCCAGAGGAGGAGAAGGAGGAGGCGGAGTGCCCTGACGCGCCGGAGGAGGAGGAGGCGGAGTGCCCTGACGCGCCGGAGGAGACTGAGTCTGCTGAGGCGTCCAGTTTGGAAGGTTGATGTACTCTTTTCTCCATAGACATGTACTCCTCAAACAATTTTCTAGAAGAATAATATCCTGTTCACCTGTAGGGTTGTCAAGCTCCAGCCCCTCAAATCCATCCATTATTTCATCCACCGTCACAACAGCATAGCCATGTGGAATCGGACGGCAATGGAAAGTTCCCTCAGCTCGAGGAGGTACAACAGAGCCGACCGCCGCCTTGAAGGTCAGGTTCTGGCATTTCGCCATTAGCTCGCAATGTTCAGCCGCCGTGATACTATCCACGGGGTAGCGAGGAGCCATGAAATCAGGCTGAACAAGCTCCGTGGAAGCCACGCTGCTTCTCCGTTGAGATGGTGGGGTAGCGTCGAAGGAAGGATCTTTGTGCCGCTCAGATGGTTGGCCGGTAGCTCGCTGGCTCTCAAGTTCCTCTAGTTTTGCTAATCTTGCACTGAGCTTCTGCATTTCTCTTGCTTCATGTTTCCTTTTTCTCTCTCGGCTTCTATAACCACCGCTGTCGGGAAACCCATGCTTCCACGGAACGGAGCCTGGTGTGCCTCGTGTTCGTCCAGGGTGTTCAGGATTCCCGAGGGCCTCTGTCAGCTCGTCCTTCTCTCTGTCGGGAATGAACGTCCCTTCCTGCGCTGCCTTGATTGCTGCCTGAAGCTTCCGGAAAGGTATTGCAAGTTGCCACCTGATCCCGGACATGGCGCCTCTCAAGCAGGTGGTTGCCACCGAGTCAACGACGAGGATGCTGGCCGGGCATCGTCGACTCAACGGCTAAGCTATGCAACTAAACATTTAAACATCTAATTAAACATATATCTGCCTAATATAAAATCGTCGATATCGTCGGGGACTCTCGCTCCCTCACTGACGATCGTCAGGGACTCTCCCTCACCGACGATCGTCGGGGACTCCTTGATATCGCGTCACCGACGACCGACGATACTACATTATTTCCAACTAAAAGAACTAAAACATAAAAAAAAAACTAAACAACTAAAACAACTAAAACATAAAACAACTAAATAAATCAAAACTGAACATCTAAAACTAAAACTAAACAACTAAAACAACTAAAACTAAAACTAAACAACTAAAACAACTATAACTAATTAAACAACTAAAACTGAACATCTAACAAAACTAAAACTAAATTAACTGAAACTGAACATAAAACAACTAAAACTAAACTAAACTAAACTAAACAAACTAAACTAAACTAAACTAAACAAACTAAATTAAACTAAAACTAAAACTGAATATGAACATCTAACAGGATTTGGGGAGCTCAGCGGGTGGCTGACGAGGAGAGCGGCGACGACGACGAGCGGCGATGTCATCGGGTCGGGGTGGCGACGGCGACGAGCGGCGACGGCGTCGGGTCGGGGTGGCGGCAGCGCAGGGCAGGGGTGGCGGCGACAGGGCAGGGGCGGCGGCAGCGCAGGGGAAGGCCGGAGCTCACTGAGGGCGGCGTCGAGGAAGTCGGCGAGGGCGTCGACGGCGAGGTGGAGCAGCCTGACGGCGTCGACGGGGCAGAGGGCAGCCTGGCGGCGTCGATGTGCTCGGAGTCGTCGGGGGCAACTACAGATGAAATTTGGAAAATTCTCTAAGTGCCCTTTATATAGCCCACCCTTTAGTCCCGGTTGGTGGTACCAACCGGGACTAATGCCCCCCTATAGTCCCGGTTGGTGCCACCAATCGGGACCAAAGGTCAATTTCCAGCAGCCCAAAGGGCGGGAAGCAGAGACCTTTGGTCCCGGTTGGTGGCACCAACTGGGACTATAGTGGGGCATTGGTCCCGGTTGGTGGCACCAACCGGGACGAAAGGTTGGCAATGGTCCCGGTTGGAGCCACCAACCGGGACTAAAGGGTTGGTCCTGGCTGTGGTGGGAGTTTAGTCCCACCTCGCCAAGCGAGAGGCGCTCGCACGGGTTTATAAGCCTGCCCCTCTCTGCCTTGTTGAGTTCCTCTCAAAGTGAAAATAGATGCCCTTATACGGGAAATTTGACCTAAATTCAAAGTGCTAGTATGCACGTTGAATTTCAGGTCGAATTTTCCCTATAAGCGCATTTATGTTCACTTTTGCTATTTTTTTATGTTATTTTTTTGCATATTAAAAGTTCTTACCAAAAAATACTTTATGAATATTCTTTTTGCTATTAAAGTTTTTAACAAAAATAACTTTGATAATTTTAGTTGCATAAATTTTATATAATATTAAGTTAAATAAGTTTGATCGGACGAAAACACGTCTATTACAAAGGGATTTCAATTTTTTAAACATATTTGAACTCAAGACTTTTTCTGCATTCAATATGCACCATTCAAAGCCACATCATCACTTTTCAACCCTTTTCTGACTTCATTTGCTATTTTTCAAGCATTTCATGATTTATTTTGAGCAAAAATGACCCTGAATTGAAAAGCACTGCAAATGAACTCTGAATTGGTTGCAAGTTGGCATGGTATCATCATTTCACCCACATAGCATGTGCTAAAAACTTGAGTGGGTTACGGCAAAAACTGGATGCACTTCGTGTATGAACTGGACAATCTCTTTCGAAGTGTCAGGGTTTTGGACGAAAATTCATCTGTTACAAAAGGATTTCAATTTTTTAAACATATTTGAACTAAAGACTTTTTCTGCATACAATGCACCATTCAAAGCCACATCATCACTTCTCAAACCTTTTCTGACTTCATTTGCTATTTTTCATGCATTTCATGATTTATTTTGAGCTAAAATGACCCTGAATTGAAAAGCACTTCAAATGAACTCTGAAATGGTTGCAAGTTGGCATGGTATCATCATTTCACCCACAGAGCATGTGCTCAAAAGTTGAGAGGGTTATGGCAAAAACTGGATGCACTTCGTGTACAAACTCGACAATCTCTTTCGAAGTGTCAGGGTTTTGGACGAAAACTCATCTGTTACAAAAGGATTTCAATTTTTTAAACATATTTGAACTCAAGACTTTTTCTGCATTCAATATGGACCATTCAAAGCCACATCATCACTTTTCAAACCTTTTCTGACTTCATTTGCTATTTTTCATGCATTTCATGATTTATTTTGAGCTAAAATGACCCTGAATTGAAAAGCACTGCAAATGAACTCTGAAATGGTTGAAAGTTGGCATGGTATCATCATTTCACCCACATAGCATGTGCTAAAAAGTTGAGAGGGTTACAGCAAAAACTGGATGCACTTCGTGTACAAAATGAACAATCTCTTTCGAAGTGTTAGGGTTTTGGACGAAAACTCATCTGTTGCAAAAGGATTTCAATTTTTTAAACATATTTGAACTCAAGACTTTTTATGCATTCAATATGCACCATTCAAAGCCACATCATCACTTTTCAAACCTTTTCTGACTTCATTTGCTATTTTTCATGCATTTCATGATTTATTTTGAGCTAAAATGACCCTGAATTGAAAAGCACTGCAAATGAACTCTGAAATGGTTGCAAGTTGGCATGGTATCATCATTTCACCCACATAGCATGTGCTAAAAAATTGAGAGGGTTACGGCAAAAACTGGATGCACTTCGTGTACAAAATGAACAATCTCTTTCGAAGTATCAGGGTTTCACACAAAAACTCATCTGTTACAAAAGGCATTTTAGTTTTTTATACATATTTGAACTCAAGACTTTTTCTGCATTCAATATGCACCATTCAAAGCCACATCATTACTTTTCAACCCTTATCTGACTTAATTTGCTATTTTTCATGCATTTCATGATTTATTTTGAGCTAAGATGACCCTGAGATTGAAAAGCACTGCAAATGAACTCTGAAATGGTTGAAAATTGGCATGGTATCATAATTTCACCCACATAGCATGTGCTAAAAAGTTGAGAGGGTTAAGGGAAAAACTGGATGCACTTCGTGTACAAACTGGACAATCTCCTTCGAAGTATCAGGGTTTCGGACGAAAACTCGTCTATTACAAAGGGATTTCATTTTTTAAACATATTTTAACTCAAGAATTTTTTTGCATTCAATATGCACCATTCAAAGACACATCATCACTTTTCAACCCTTATCTGACTTCATTTGCTATTTTTCATGCATTTCATGATTTATTTTGAGCTAAGATGACCTTGAGATTGAAAAGCACTGCAAATGAACTCTGTTATTTTAGTTTTCTATTAAAGATTTTATTTTAGTTGATTCTTTTTAGTTCATTCTTTTTAACAAATAAATACTTTGATAATTTTAGTTAATATTATTTTGATTCTTTTTAGTTAATGTTTTAGTTGATTCTTTTTAGTTCATTCTTTTTAGTTAATATTTTAGTTGATTTTTTAGTTCATTCTTTTTAACAAATAAATACTTTGATAATTTTAGTTAATATTATCTTGATTCTTTTTAGTTCATTCTTTTTAGTTAATGTTTTAGTTGATTCTTTTTAGTTAATCACTACCGGAATCAGGGATTTTGCCGTCAGCCGACTCTTTGCCGTCAGCAGGCGGACGGCAAAGAAAGTCATTGCCGTTTGCTGGCTTAAAGCTGACGGCAAAGGGTGAGCTGACGGCAAAGAATGAATTTGCTATAGGCTGGTTCTTTGCCGTCAGCCAGCTGACGGCAAAGGGCCAGCAGGGCAGACGGCAAAAAAACGGCCCACGGCAAAGGGAAGCTGGCAGACGGCAAAGGGCTAGCTGGGCCCATCGGGCCCTTGCGCCGTTTAGGTCAGTTCTTTGCCGTCTGCCAGCAGACGGCAAAGGCGACGCCCTAATAACGGCCGTCCCCCACCCCTCTGTCCTCTCCCTCTCTCCCTTCCTCCCTCATCGATCCCTCCCCTCCCTCTTCCCGCCGCCCCGCCACCCCCACCCACACGTTGCCCCGACGCCCACCCCCGCCTCCCTTCCTCCCTCTCCCCGACGCCCACCGGCTGCCGCCCCACCCACCGGCTGCCCCGCCGCCCCGCCACCCCCACCGGCCGCCCCCCGCCCCGCCACCCCCACCGGCCGCCCCCCGCCCCGCCACCCCCACCCATCCGCCGCCCCGCCACCCCCACCCACCCGCCGCCACCACCCACCGGCCGCCCCGTCGCCCCCACCCACCGGACGCCCCGCCGCCCCCGTGCCCCTGCGCACCACAGCCCCGCCGCCCCGGCACCCAGACGCCCCCGCCGCCCGAACGCCCCCGCCGGTGAGCTCTCTGTGCCTCCTCCCTTCCCCCCTCTTCCGCATTTTTTCTGTTTTTTTTCATTTTTTAGATTAGAAATTAGCTAGCTAGCTACTGTTAGAAGAAGAAAAGAAGAAGGAAAAAGGACAAATGAAAAGAAGAAGAAGAAGAAGAAGAAGAAGAAGAAGAAGAAGAAGTAGAAGAGGAGGAGGAGGAGATGAAAAGGAAAAACAGAAGAAGAGGAGAAAGTAGAAGAATAAGAGGAGAAGAAGAAGAGGAGAAGAAAAGAAGAAGAAGAAGAAGAGAAGAAGAAGAAGAAGATGAAGAAGAGAAGAAAAGGAAGAAGAAGAGGAGGAGAAGAAGAAGAAATAGAGGAGAAAAAGATGAAAATAGATGTGGAAAAGTAGTCATACATAGAGAGATTTTTCTATCGGGATTGAATATTCGTTTTGATCGTGTGGATCTAAATGTGCAGTTTTTCGGCGCTTGAAGGGTCTGGTGTTCGACGGCCTCCCCATGCGACTACGTCCCCTACACGATCTAGTGGTGAGCACTACTGTCATCTCCTCCCCGACCCTCCCCTATTTGCTCTGTTCTTGTTGTCATGCCGTTGTCACTTAATTTTATTTTCATGTCAAGTTTTGTAACCTAGGCGTCTCCCGTTCGAAAGGACGACATCTATAAATATGCATGTCTTTGCATATTTATAACTGCCGTCCTTTCGAATTGTCCAACATTATCCATGGACAGCCCGAGTATGTCTAGATTGGGTTCGTTTTCCCGTATGCTTTGCTCCGCATCCTATGCAGAATTTCGTCAGTGCCTCCCTGTTGTTCTCCGGGTACACATCCTCTCTACTTAGTGCCGAGACGTGTATTAGGAGAACAGCGGGGAGGTGCTGTCGAAATTCTGCGTCGGATCCAGAGCAGTGCATGGGAAAACGAACCCAATCTACACAAACTCGGGTGCGATTAGGACGTATCTTAACCTATTAGTGTGTAGGTTGCATGGACGTAATAAAACTGACAAACTTGATTAACTGATGAATATATATGCTGAAATATATATATATATTTCTTGTCTGTCCAGTAGCTAGGCAAGATGACTGATCGTTCGTGGATGTACACCGGTCACACCAGTCAGAAAGACATGACCAAAGAATGGTTAATAAATACCAAGGGGTTTGTGAGAGCCGCATTTGCAAATGGCCAGGAAAAAACATGGTGTCCATGTCCCCGGTGCGACAACTATAAAAGGCAGACAGAGGGTGAAATGGTTAAACACCTGCAGAAGTGGGATTTTAGGCCTAATTATACGGTGTGGACTTTTCATGGTGAGTCTGCCCAACGTGCCAGAGCTGAGGTGGTTCGTCATAGCACCGACGAGCATGGTACTGGGATCGAAGACATGGTGCAAGACTTTGATGATGCTCGGGATTCGGACGATGAGATGGAGGAATCTGCAAAGGCATTCTATGAAATGTTGGAGTCTTCAAAACGTCCTCTCCACGAGCACACTGAGCTTTGTCAGCTGGATGCCATCGCGCAAGTAATGGCTCTGAAGGCTCAATTCAACCTAGGCAGAGAATGCTACGACGCGATGATGACAATATTTGGACGCTTTCTACCTAAAGGCCATGTACTGCCTGAAAACCTGTACCAGTCGGACAAAATTCTCCGTGTACTTAAGATGCCCTATGAGAAGATAGATGCCTGTGAGAGTGGATGTGCCTTATTTAGGCTTGAGTATGCGGACTTGAACTATTGTCCCATTTGCAAGTCTTCCAGGTATGTTGTCGTAGACAACGGTATGGGTGAGAAGATGCAGACAAAAATTCATGTTAACATTCTTCGCTATATGCCAATCGTACCAAGACTTCAACGTCTTTTCATGGTCGAAGAGACGGCCAGACAGATGACATGGCATAAATTGGGCAAAAGAACCGAACTAGATGCAGATGGGAATCAGATGTTGGTACACACTTCAGACGCTTTTGCGTGGAAGCACTTTGATGCATTACATAACGATAAAGCGGCAGATCCAAGGCATCCTCGAGTCGCCATCAACATGGATGGGTTCAATGTGTTTGGTATGACGGCAACCCAATACAGTTGTTGGCCTGTATTTGTCATTCCACTCAATCTCCCCCCCGGAGAGATTATGAAAAGAAAGAATATTTTCCTGACGTTGATAATTCCAGGGCCCAACTATCCGGGGAAGAATATGAATGTGTACATGCAGCCGCTTAAGGATGAATTGCAACAAGCTTGGGATAATGGGATCAAGACATACGACGCCGCAACCAAAAAAACCTTCAAAATGCATGTGTGGTACATGTACTCGACGCATGACTTGCCGGCGTATGCCCTATTCGTTGGCTGGTGTGTGCATGGAAGGTTCCCGTGCCCCACATGCAAGGCAGCTCTTCAGTTCCATTGGCTGCAGGCGGGTCGCAAGTATTCTTGCTTCGACATGCATAGATAGTTCCTGGATCCTCGCCATAAGTTCAAAAAAGACAAGAAGAATATCATCAAAGGTAGAGTTGTCAAAAACTCTGCACCACCCGCGTTGACAGGCCAACAGCTCCTGGATCAGTTAAACGCTCTCGAGCCGGATCCAAAACGTCCTGGGTATTTCAAAGGGTATAATACGGAACACGCATGGACTCACAAGTCATGCTTATGGGATCTGCCTTACTTCAAAGGCCTCCTTTGCCCACACAACATCGACGTGATGCACACTGAAAAGAATATCGCCGAGGCCATTTTTGGTACATTGTTTGGCATAGAGGGGAAGTCAAAGGATAATCCTAAGGCTAGAATCGATCAGGAGGCTCTATGTGACAGACCGTTACAAAACATACGACAAGGGAAATTAAAGCAGAACTGGACTAAGCCAAAGGCATGGTTCAATCTTGGAAGGCCGGCTATGAGGGAAATGATCTTGTGAGTGAAAATGCAGTTGATGTTCCCCGATGGTTATGCAGCGAATCTAAAGAGGGGAGCGAGTCTTGACAAACTGAAGATATTTGGTCTCAAGAGTCATGATTGGCACATATGGCTTGAGCGGGTAATGCCGGTGATGCTGCGTGGCTTTATCCCTGAGGATGAATGGCTAGTACTGGCAGAGCTGAGCTATTTCTTCCATTATCTTTGTGCGAAAGAACTATCGCCTGGCGTGATAGATGAAATGGAAGAGTTGGCGTCGGAGTTGATATGCAAGTTAGAGAAGATCTTTCCACCGGGCTTCTTTAATCCAATGCAGCATTTGATTTTGCATCTCGCGATCGAGGCAAGATTGGGGGGGGCCCGTGCAAAATCGTTGGTGCTTCGCAACTGAGAGGATGCAGAAGACGCTTCGAGCAAAATGTGAAAATAAACGTAGAATTGAAGCATCGATGGCTGAGGCATTCATTACTGAGGAGGCGGCAAACTTCGTGACAGCACACTACGAAGCCAAAAATCGTCATTTGCATAATCCGAAGCCTCGGTACAATGATGGCGACCCAAAAAAAAGTCGATCCAACCTCAGCCTATTCAAAGGGAAGCTCGCACCAGCCGGTGCTTCTGAAGCAAAAGCGTTGGATGTCGATGAATGGCGGACCATTTCGTTGTATATCTTCAACAACCTAACAGAAGTGCGGCCGTACATCGAGTAAGTTGTCGGTACATTATTGTTTCGCAACTTGTAATTCCTTAGAACTGCTCTTATTCCCGGATATTTTATATAGTCGATACGTCGCCAAATTCTCGGATGCAGTGGTCATCCAAAAGGATTTCGTCGAAGAGTATGAGCTCCTAGCGAAGCATGGAGGCGGCTATCCCGGTTTCATCTCTTGGTTCAAACAAACTGTAATTACCATTAATGGACCATTTCATTTCTTCGTCTTATTTGCGGCTAATGCAACAATCCTTTCGTATTAAACTTGTAGGCTAATTCAGAGTCTATGGACGCCGAGCTGAGACAAGTCGCTAATGGTTTTGACTATAAGGTCCGTTCATTTGACAGATACGACATCAACGGGTATCGCTTTCGTACCTTTGGCAAAGAGCTATCTATGCCCGACCTGAAGAGTATAAATTGTTGTGTCTCTGCTATCAGCGAAGGAGGTACATAGTACTATGGAAGAGTTGAAGCAATTTATGAACTTCTATTCTATGGTGAAAACCCACCGAACGTCGTAGTCTTCAAATGTCATTGGTTCCAGCCGAAGGAGACTAGAAGGACTCATGAACATATAGGGCTAGTCGAAATCAAACAAAGCACCCATTTAGATGTGCCCGATGTCTATATTACGGCTCAACAGGCGACCCAAGTTTTCTATCTACCGTGGGCCTGCCAAACTGATCCAAATCTGAAAGGTTGGGATGTCGTTTATGAAGTGCCGCCACATTTTAGACCACCTCCCCTCAATGAAGAGGATTATGAACCTCACATTAACCAAGACACATATGAAGGAGAATTCTTCCAAGAAACACGTATTTCCAAAAAACGTTTCAAGAACCGCTCTACTTCACCCCGGAACATTGAAGTAGATAGCGACAATGAATCCGACTTAATCCCTGAGCCGAAACAGGAAGAGCCAGAACAAGAAGAGGTTACTGATGCGGATGACCTGTCAATGCTTAACCGATTACATGAAGGAGGCCTTCCACACGTTGTTCCTGATAGTGATGATGATCATGCATTTATTGATGATAGTGATGATGATGATGCATTTATTGATCCTGGAGAATATATAGACGATCAAGATTATTATTAATTCATGTCAGGTAATCAACTTTTAGTTCATGTTAGGTATATGATGATACACTTAAATTATATACATTTTATTATTCATGTCGGTATTTAATTTTATGTTGTACTAATTTCGTTTACTATTTGTCATGGCAATTGTTGAAAGATGGTGGGAAAGGGTCGAGAGCACTCCGCGGCTCCTTCGTCGGAGGGTGGTGGGATGGGTACTTCCATTCCTGCCGACTCTCTCCGGAGAGCGTTGTTCTCTAGTCTGCATACACCGGTGGCCGCTTCTTCGTCGACCCCCGTGAGAGGAGGTCGGGGGAAGAAGAGAGGTAGTAGAGGTGGGAGAGGAGGCCGTGGCAAAGGTAGGGTGGCTGCTACGCCTTCCTCGCCGCCACCCCCAGCTGATTCACCCGAGCACAGGACTGCTAGGGTGGACCAGTCTGAGGACGAGGCTACGCGGACTCCGGTCCACGAGCCTCGGGTCGATGAGCCTTCGACCTACACGACTCCTGTCCCAGAGGCTTCGTCCCACGAGACTCCGGAGCAGAGTAGGGATGAGGGCACGTCCCGGCAGACCCCATGGGATACCTGGCCGGAGGAGCCTAGTGGCCATGTTGATGGTGGCGGGGATCGTTTTTCTGATAGCGACGAGGAGCTGCCTGAGGGCGCCACCGTCTACCAGCGTGGTATGACATGGCTCCCGCCCGTGCCGGTGACCAGCGAGCTGAGGTGGTTGATTAGGCCTGATGGGGAGAGGTAAGTGCATGTACTCTTTTTTAATCTTTTGCCTTCATGTTTTTTCAAATATCTAATGTGTTGGCTTTGTCATACTGCAGGGGTTGGCATCATCCCGAGGATGCCCGCAGGCCCAACAGCATCCTTGGTGTCCTTGTCAGGCAAAACTTCCCGGGGTTTGTCACGTTGCCCGGTGAGGGTCATGTTCGAGAGTTAGGACTGACTTGGGAGCACTACTTGGCTGCACCGGTCCCGCCTGAGGAGAGGATCGACGGTGTTTTGTGCCACACGAGGGCGGAGATGGTGATCAGGCATTTTTGGGTAATTTCTCCTTTACACAATTAAAAATCAACAATAGCTAGTTATTGTACTAATAAGTGTTGTGTCATTTGATTGCAGACCTTCTACAGGTGTGAGGAGGGTTACGAGGAGGCCGCGGCAAAGGTTATCGATCAGCAATGCAAGCGCCTACTGCAAAACTTTCGGCACGAGGCTCGGGTGCAGGCTGTTCGAGACTACTATGCCTCACGGCGTATTAGGAAGGAGAAGTCGACGTGCCGCGGAAAGAAGATGGAGAAGGAGCATTACATGAAGGTAATTACGTATTCTTAAGGCCTTGTACTTAGTTTCCTTCATTTGATTCCTACGCGTAGCGCTCAAATATCTCTTTATTAACTTAGGTGCCCCCAAGATGGTGTGCGGATATGATGGATTGTTGGGAGGCGTTGGTGGATGAGTGGTGCTCAGAACAATGGCAATCCGTCCACAACAATGCCAAGGACCGGCGTAACAAAATGGTTGGTGTGCCACACCATCAAGGGAGCGCCAACTTAAATCAGTTTGGTCTGAACTGGGTATGTGGTTAGCTTCATGATTCATGCAATTCATTCTTGATTCTAGCTTGAGCCCTTTACTAATACTTTGTTCCTCTCTCTCTCTTTTAGGCGCATCACAATAAAATGGAGGTGCCACAGATGTACGATCTCTATGCGATGGCCCATACTGGATCGTACAAGAAGGTCAAGGCATTCTCTGAGTCTGACCTCGATGATCCCTTGCAGTTCAGCAACATCTCCTCCCACAACAAGATCATGAGGTACAGAGATGAGGGGAAGGCGAGGAAAGGGGAGAACTTTAACCCGAACCAGGAGCCTTTTGATCCAGAGCTAGTGATGATAGCTGGCGGCGGGATGCTCCATGGCTCGATTGCCATTGGAGATGGCCTTATACGTTGTCCTAGCAACCTCTGGGAGATCAAGGCACGCCAAACGAGCTCCTGTCCTGAGATAAGGCCTCGTCCACGGCCAGTCGAGCTCGCCATCGAGGTTAGTTATACGGACTCAGATATCTTTCTTCATTACGTTGTGTGTGTGAAAAAAGATGATTACAATGCAAACGAGGAGTTGTGTTGCAGGCTGCTATTCAGAAAGAGAGAGAGGCAACACAGGCGCTTATGGCAGCGAAGGAGAAGGAGATGGAGGAGAGGACGGCAAGGTTGTTGGAGGAGGAGAGGGCACGGTCCGATGCGTCTTACCGGGCCATCTACGAGCTCTTCGTGGTAAGATTCTTCTTCATTTTTAGCAAATCTTGCATTTAATGTTCGTTTCATTAATAATGAATATCGTTGACTTGTGAAAACCAAATGTGCAGACTACGTGCGAGAAGACCGGCCAGACCGATCCGTCGATGCCAGTCATTACCACGGCTGCAACAGTGAGTTTCATTTCAATGCAATGATCTTTTCAGTGTCATCATGCTAACGAGACATTGCAAATCATCTTTGGTGCAGCTTAACTCCGGAGTCGCATCGCACGACCCTTCTCCAGGGCAGCCTTCTCCAGGTGAAACAGGTCCGAGCAACCGCGGTGCCTCTCCTCCGTGATGACGAGGACGGTAAGCCCCAAACTTAGCTCGTTTTCTCAAAGAAAGACAAACTTAGCACTTAGACAAACTTAGCTCCTTCCGAAATATTAGTGTTCTTCATCTTCTTCTTCTTATTCTAGTCTTCTTCATCTAACTTTCGCCCGAATGACACAAATAAGCAATAAGAAGAAGAAAACAAGAGGAGAAAGATAGAGAGAAGAAAACCGCTTCTTCATCTTCTTCTTCTTATTCTAGCCTTCTTCATCTAACTTTCGTATTTCCCATTTTGCCGATTAGAGTCACTTCACGGAAGCTTGCATTGATGGAGTGCTTGTGATTTTGTATCGATGAACAATGTTAAACTTGCTACATATGTGAAACTTGTTACTAATGTAATATGGTGAACAATGTGACATTTGTTTTGGCATGTTTGTTGGATACTTGTGCTTGTGCTTGTTGTTGGATGATCATCAGTAGGGTTATTGTGAAATATATACATATATAGCATATTTTGCCTGTGAAAATTGGATGTAAGAAAAAACAGAAAAAACTGGGGCAATATTGCCACTTTGCCGACGGCCACCGTCGGCATAGCTTCTTTGCCGTCTGGCACCGACGGCAAAGGCGCCACGTGGCACTCACCTGTGCACCCTGGGAGTGCCAGTCCTGCCATTTGCAACATTTGCCGTCCGGGGGCGGACGGCAATGAAGATATGCCGATGGTGGCCGTCGACAAAGGAGGGTGGCGGGGGGGCGGACGGCAAAGAAGCTATGCCGATGGTGGCCGTCGGCAAAGAAGGGTGGCGGGGGTTCAATCGGCAAAGAAGCTATGCCGACGGTGGCCATCGGCAAAGGAATGGCCGTCGGCAAAGGAGGGGCGGCAGACGGCAAAGCGTGCAGACGGCAAAGGGGGGGGTAGCAAACGGTAAATGCTTTGTTAGCCACTAACAGGGCTAACTCAAGTTTAGGCCGTCCAGTCGCTTTGCCGTCTGCTGCCTGACGGCAAAAACACTTTGCCGTCCGCTGTATAAAGGCAGACGGCAAAGCACTCCTTTACCGGAGTTCCCAGTGCCGGAATTTTTGCCGTCTGCTACCGGACGGCAAAGGCTTTGCCGTCGGTGGTCCTGCCCTTTGCCGTCCGCTATGGCAGACGGCAAAGTACCTGATTCCAGTAGTGAATATTTTAGTTGATTCTTTTTAGTTCATTCTTTTGAACAAATAAATACTTTGATAATTTTAGTTATTATTATATTTAACTGCAGTGATATTCTAGATCAAAGCCATCATCAGAATAGTTGTGGAGAGAAAGTCTTCACTTTTTCTTCGCGTGTGTCCCTTGCTTATTGTGCCGTAACCATGGACAATCTTCATCACATACATCACAATGCTTCAGAAAGCTTGCTCACATCATACTAAATATTCTTACACACAAACCGTACTTAAACAGTGACATAATAGAAATAATAGTTCTGATATCCATTATAGAAAGTACTGCATAATTGAAGATACCAATCCTACTCTTCCGGATTGCAAACCTACTCGTCCCAATCAGGAGACCCCCAAGCACTACATAATAGAGATAAAAGTGTTCGCCATTGCAAACACTACTCGTCGTCCGGATCAGAATACCCCCAAGCAGGAGACCCATGGGGCACTGGTGGTGGTCCTAGCGGTACGAGGTGACGCTGCCCATAATTGAAGATTCCAATCCTGCGGTACAACTCGTATGAAACGTACCCATCTATTGCTGCATACTCAATGTTGATAGGGTCAAGTGGGGTCTTCTCCCAATGTTTGTGCCCTGACTTGGGGAATTTTGTCTTCATATCAGCGTAGTCCTCATCGATAAGGGCGGCTGCCATATCAGCCATTGAAGTCTTGTCATGCTCAAGCCTGAACCTGTCCTGAAGATCAATGTGGCATTCAGCTGGTATCTCAATACCCCAGGTGCGCCTCATCTTGATCTTGTCATTCGTTATATCAACGCTAGCAAAATATATGCCGCTGCGAAGGAACTCCATGAGTTTTGGACAGTGCTTGTCACTACTGCAACAACAAAATGGACTGCACAAGGATTCTGATCTATTGCAATAAAATTTATTGCTACATCTATCTTTAGTTGCAATAAAATGATGTATTACCACAAACTTCCAGTTCGTGGAAATAGGCCCTACATATTGCGACATGTTTGTTTCGCCTCGCTAGGTACTCCTTTTGCTGCAATAGAAGCCGTGTATTGCCACAAGCTGTGTGACCGTCGTAATATGGTAGCGCTATTGCAACAGTTCTATTTCGTTGCGGAAATTAGTCATTTTGATGCGATAGAGACTAGGTATTGCAACAAAGTAAATCTTTGTGGTAATATTCTGGCATGTATTGCAACAGTTTCAGCGTGAGGCGCTAGGCACAGATATTGTTGCAAAAAAATTGCTTTGTATTGCAACAAAACACGTGTTGTGATAGAACGACTTTTTGCCGCGCCTTCATTGTGTTGCAATAACTATTATATATTGCCACAAATTGTGCAATCATGGTAATATGTACAACATATTGCAACAATCCCCTAGTGATGCAAAAAAGGAGCAATAGAACATCTATGCATTTTTCTTTTTGTTATAGACATATAATTTATATTCGGATTTATAAATATTAAGTGATGATTTTTGCAAGTTTTCAGAAGGAATTAAATTATTTATTAATTGCACCAATTTTAATTAACCAAAACAGTAAACAAAGTTTATAAATAGAGAGAACACATTTTTCTGATAGAAATACCAATTTTATTTTTCTGATAGGAATACATATTTTATTTTGGAACTAGGGTGTTTTCTCCCAAAACGAGGGGCTTGTGGGATAGAAGCAGGTTCAGACCACTAGGGTGTGCATGTGTTGGTGACAGTATAATGGCCTGGCAATAGATATCGTGTACCCGCGAGGTTAACTGCACTTGAAGCAAAACTTCAGAGTTGCAGCCCGATGGTGATGACGGAAAACGATCGGCGACGACCATGAACTGGCGCCACTCCATCCGCGTGAGTGGGATGACGAGGTGCAAGCATTCCGAGGCTACATTTAAATATCTCCTGGACATTACCTTCGCTCAAGACAAAAGACTCCCAGACTATCAGCAAGATATATAACACATCTTTCAACCTGACAGCACACAAGTTTTAGCAGCCATACTTGTATAGATTGTTCACACAAAAGACCATAAGTTCACGGCAAAGTAATGAAAATAGCAACAACACTAAAAGACCACAAGTTCAGCAACGGTGTGTACATAGCATCACTATCAAAATAGCAACAATACTAAAAGAAAAACATCCATGATATTACACATCAGCAACTACTCTTCTCTTCTCTTCTCTTCTCTTCATCACCAAATTGTTAGCGCTGAGCACTAGCTTATGTTCCCATTCGCCACAACAGATGACACTATGCATGTGCGCCTTGTTTGAACCTGTTTCACATCAGATTAAACTTCAGGAGAGAGACTACTCATAGGTAACCATAAAAAAAGTTCGGGATTTATATTCATGGCTTAAACATGTGAATAGCACCTTACCAAGAGATTAAAGCCTACACAAAGAACCCGTGGTCATCATCCAATTCTTCTTGTCCCAAAGGAGCAACATTGCCATCATTTATGTAAGCCTCATCATCATCCGTATCATCACCAGATTCGAATTGAACATCTTCAAACTCAACATGTTTTATATTCTATATGACTGAAACATCAACGCTGGATCCTTTGTCATCATTTCTACTCCAACTAGTGTTCTCTTCAGGTACTGTAATCTTTGGCACTATAATTTCTGCATCTACGACATCCAGTACATATGCCTCACCACCTTCATCGTCGTCAACAGCTTCATCAAGGCCTACACCATTTAAAACAGAAGGAGCAAACAAATTGCGTGGATTCATTTGAATAACAGCTGCCCAATCAGGGTTCTTCACATCTCTCACATAGAAAACCTGTTGAGCTTGGAGGCCTAGAATGTAAGGGTCCCCCTCGAATCTGTGTATAGTAGTGTCGAGGTCAATAATTCCATATTTTGTGTCCTTCTTATACCCCTTACTCTCAGTTCTGTTGGCAGGAGGCACATCAAACTAGTCACACTGGAATAGAACAACCTCCTTATCAGGAGGAAAGTCAAGAAATATGATTTTCTTGATCACCCCGTAATAATCAATATTGCCTATGGTTGCATCGCCCTTGACTATGATGCCACTATTTTGGGTACTCAAATCCTTCTCTATATAGGAATTCCGAAAAAAATATCCATTCAAAACTGTACGGTTGTATACACGAGCTAGGTGATCGGGTCCTTTAGCTAGTGCATAAATAAGATTGCTGACCTTCCCATCATTGTGGAGTTCTGTGATCTGTTTCATCGAATAGAATATGTGTGAGTGTAATGTACAGCGTTGGTACATTATTACGAGGAACACTAGTGAAAATGCGAAAGAAACTTACCCGTCTCTCAAACCAGCCAACAAACTCTTCCTTGTGCTGCTTCTGAGGATTAGGAGAATTGTTACTCGTGAGCTCCTCAAGATGTTCACTTGAAAGGGAAATGATTGTTAGTTTAAAAGCAAAGTATTAATGCATATCATGATGTGAAATAAATACACAAGTATCCTTACTCAATCCATGGCGCGGTTTCCTCATTGTTTGTTATTATGAAATGCCTCATTCTATTAATCTCAGCCAAAGAGAATGATTCACAAACAAAACCTTTCTTGGAGTAATCCACTGTACTCATTATGCTAATCCTTGTTGGTGGTTGATCTGTACCTCCATCGTCATGATGTTCAGACTGACTTAGCTTGGTAGGCATTCCATCAAGGAATCGACTGCAAAAAGTCATGCACTCTTCAAGTATGTACCCCTCTGCAATAGAACCTTCTGGTTGAGCCTTCTGCACGTATCCTTGGAGCGTACGCAAGTATCGCTCAACTGGATACATCCATCTATACAAGACAGACCCTCCTAACCGGGCCTCTTCAGCAAGATGAATTGGGAGATGCGTCATAATATCAAAGAATGCTGGTGGAAAGATCATCTCGAGCTGACATAGAGTTTCTGGAATTGTTTTGCTCAACTTCTCCAAATCTTCATCCCTTAACTCCTTGGAGCATAAATCAGAAAAGAATTTACTCAGCTGAAGCAATGGGTTAACAACATTCTCTGGCAAAAGCTTGCGCAACGCAATAGGAAGAAGTTTCTGAAATATAACATGGCAGTCATGAGTGTTGAGTCCACTAATCTTGCACTGATCGAGGACCAGACATCGCTTAATGTGTGAAGCATAGCCATCAGGTAACTTAATGCTCTGCAGAAACTTGAGGAGCATTATCTTCTCTTCCTTTTTTAAAGTATAGCAACCTTTCTTTATTTCATACTTATGCTTACCGGGCTTTGGATGCTGGTCCTTCCTAATTTTCAAGTCCTCCAAATCAAGACGAGCCTTCACACCATCCTTTGATTTCTTATCCATCTTAAGCAAAGTCCCCAGAATGCTGTCACAAATGTTCTTCTCAATGTGCATAACATCCAAATTGTGCCTAACGAGCAAGTGCTTCCAATATGGGAACTGGAAAAATACACTTTTCTTCCGCCAGTTATGCCAGCTATTAGTTTCCTGTCGCTTTCTCTTATTTGACCGTCCAAATGGTGCATGCTCAATGCTATCAAGTTCCCGCAGAACTTGTTCACTAGTAAGTGGCACTGGAGCTTCTCTATTATCTGTCTTGTTGTTGAACAAGCACTTGTTTCGACGCCATTTGTGGGTCCTGGGCAGAAAACATCGGTGTCCCATGTAGCAATGCTTTCGACCATACTTGAGCCACAAAAAATCTGTATGTTCGTGGCAATACGGGAATGCTAGCTTGCCTTTTGTGCTCCAGCCACTCAGCATTGCGTAAGCTGGGTAGTCATTGATGGTCCATAACAAGCATGCATACATCTGGAAATTTTTTTAGTTGCAGCATCATATGTGCAAGCACCATCCTTCCATAGAACATTCAGTTCATCAATCAAGGGCTACAAGTACACATCTATGTTATTTCCTGCTGACTTTGGTCCTGGAATAATCATTGACATAATCCAGTTTTGTTGTTTCATGCACATCCAAGGTGGCAAGTTATATGGGATAAGAATGATAGGCCATGTAGTGTGTGATATACTCATGAGCCCAAAGGGGTTGAATCCATCTGAAGCAAGGGCAAGCCGAACACTGCGAGCATCTTTTGCAAATTTCTTATAATATTTCTTATCAAAATGCTTCCAGGCCTTCGAATCTGCAGGATGCCTCTTTACGCCATCATCCACCCGACCCTCCTTATGGCATTTCATATGTGATGACATCTCTGCTGTCATGTACAGCCTTTGCAGTCTTGGAATGAGTGGGAAATACCTTAGAACTTTCTGTGGCACTAGCTTCTTTGATTGACGGCTCGATGCATAGTCTTCGTCACTGGTAGGAGTAGATTTCCATCGGGACGCATGACAGACAGGGCATTCTTCGGCATCAGCATGATCATTGCGGAATAGCACACAATCATTAACGCACGCGTGCATCTTCTTGTAATCCAGCCCAAGATCTCGGATCACCTTCCTTACTTTTGTGAGATTAGTAGGAATGCAGTGACCCTTTGGCAGCACCTGCACGAACATCTGCAGAACTAAGTCACATGCTCTGTTGGTCATCCCAGAGATGCACTTGATTTGGTAAAGCTTCACTATGAAAGATAGCTTCGTGAAATCCTCACAACCTGGGTACAACTCTTTTTTTGCCTCTTTCAATAGTTCGAAGAACACCTTGGCTGTTGCATTTGGCTCCTGATTCCTTCCATCATCGCTGGAATCATCCACATGAATGTCTCCTGTACGTTCATCATGATCTGCATTACTTTCCATGCTTGTGCCCCTTATGAGAGTATTGAGCATGTCACACATCCCAGCACCATCATCTACAGCGTCTTCATTATCAGAATCTTCAGAAATGATGCTCTCATCGGGTTGTTCACCATGGTATATCCAGTGAGTGTAGGTCGGATCCATCCCATGGTACAGCAAGTGAGTATGAACCTCCTTTTTATTTCGCGGAGCACTATTCAGACATCTCCTACATGGCCATGGTACAACTGAGTCTGGATGAGCACCATCGAAAGCAAAATTCAAGAAATTCTTCATGCCAGTTTGTCACTGAACAGAATCTCTTTCCTTATCCATCCAGCTCTTATCTCGTGTCATTTTGCCTTATCTCCGTAAAGCCTGTCCTATTAAACAAACATAGCAGCTACATTAGTACCTGCATTACAGTCAATAGCATCACAAGGCAAGACAACAGGGATACATAAATACCAATAGGGATACCATACATAGGCTCATTACAAGACATAGAAAAATAGCCAATAACATGCTTTCCTGCATAATTTGTGTGTGGAAAGGTTTGCACAAAACAGATTCTAAAGTAAATGTACAGTTCTGAATAATTCATTGGCAACCACAAAAGTAAGATAATCACATGGATTAATACTTTGACTAGAGAGTTTTCCTCAGGTATAGGCTAACAGCCTTCTTTTTCATCTACATCACATTTGCATAAGAAAGGTAAAATCAGTGGCAATTTGGCCTGGACTGATGAACATTGGAAACAATTTCAATTTACATAGTAAGCACCAAATGAATAACATATTAATAAGTACTAAGTAGTTCAATTTCAATTTACAAGCAATCAATGAAAAATCTTCAGATTTGTTAGAAAAACAGAGGGATATAATACCTTGTTGGATGGCTAGATGTGGAATTATGGATGGATGCAGATGGCAGAACGTCCAGAGGCCGGACTCGGACCACTGGAGGGTGCTGCCGTCCTGTGGAGGCCGGAGCAGTGCCGGAGGCGGACTGGCAGTCTGCCGACTGCCGCTTTGCGGAACCGTGAAGGACGGAGGAGGGGGTCGGAGGGTGAGAGTAGGGGAGGTTATCTCCGTGTTCTTCCCTGCATCGCGAGCGCACTGCCGGCCTGCCCAAGTCGGGGTTGCTCGCCACATCCCTGAATCTCCATAGCAACCGCTGTAGGTTATCAGTCTATTTGTTTTTGTTGCTTGGTCTCACACTGCACCACTGTAGAACAAAGAAGAAGCAGAGCAGGTTCATCAGTTCTGAACCTCCATAGCCAGCCCTGTACATAGTATGGTTTGTGTGGTATTTTTTCTGCTCAAAAAAATCTATATGATACTTTCCAATTTCTCGTGTGTCAATTAAGCATGTCTATTGGTAAGCCTTCTTGGGTGATAATATTTGTGGTCAGATTGTTTATATAGGCCAAAATTAGTTTATGATAAGGAAAATAAACTGACTGAACTTTCTGTATGAATGATACTGAGAGTTAAGTGGTATTTCTTTGTACTATTGCATAGCTTGACATGAAAATATATTCAACGGAATAGTGGATTCAAGGTCATGCAAAAAATTATCGCAAGCTAGCATCTAGTATCAAAAGAACACCATCATAGATATTTTTTAGGTCATGTTTTTATGCCTACTTTAAGCATTGTGTTTCTTTCGATATTTTTTCAAATTATGATATTGCCTACAGAATGCCACAATGACGAATTCAACACAAGATCCTGCTGGTAGGAGACCGAGTACAATACAGCGACAACTTGGTAATAACATTTATGTTCACTTCAATTTATGCCATATCAGATTATGTAATTAACATTTTGGATTAACATGCAGTTAGGGATGCGTCAGGTAATGTTCACCATTCAGAGGAAAGAGATGATGCACACGACTCCTTTCTGCAAGGTACCGGGCATCCTTAATTCTTATTCATTTATATGAATGGTGCACATTGATAATGCTAAGTCCCTTAATTTTTTTTGTGTGCAGTAAAGAAAGGATCTGTTCTGGTAACAAGGATGGAAAGCATAACAACTTACAAAAACCAGCATGGACAACCGAGAACTGGTAAAAAGTTTATGACATTTACCCCGTTTGGTAGCTTAGCATTTTAAAAGTATTCTGAGAATACTGCAGTTTTTCAGATTATCATTGCTTTGATTACAAGGAGGTGTTTGGTTGTCTCTAACAATGATGATTTTAGTACTCTAGTATTAGCTGAACTGTAGTTTTTTCTTTGCATGAGAAAAAGAAGTCAAGACTTCTTTTAAAAAGAACGGTTGGACGTCGTTTTTCCTTTCCTAACTCTGCATGTCGCTAAGCTTCACTCGAGTTGTTTGTCTAGTCTGCTAGCATTCTTAATCCAGTTGCTCGACCTTGTATGGAATATGTTTTTGCTGGTTGCTGGTTGCTGGTTGTATGTATTGTGAATATATACTTCAAAATACCCTGTTCCGATAAAACCATGGTATCTCATACCAATAGGAAAAAATACTTCAGTTTTTCATACATTGGTTTATATAATAGTTTTTTATCAAACACAGCCTTTGGTTTAATACTTTGGTTTATATAATACCAACAGGAACTCAAGACCAATCTACACTCCAGTGTCTGCTAATGACATGTGTGCGCTGGATGAATGGCCATCCCATGCTCGCCGCAACCGTGCGCAACTACAGGATGGTACTGCTGTTGTTTATATCTGTGTATTCATTTCTTACAATGTAATGGCGAGTAATACAATATTTCTTGAATGATTTGGGCTGTAGAAGCTGCTGGACAGAAGAACAAAGGGCGAGGTGTTCTAAAATGTTTTAAAGCATCTAAGAAGTGTTTTGCCAATGGATCTGCAAAGCTAAATATTGCATTCTCTGAAAAATTGGGTGGTACTGTAGGAATGAACTATCATTCATTCAAGGATGACGTGGTAGTCATAATGAAAAGAAAGTTACCACTCATTGGAGTGAGGAAGTGGTCGGACATTCACCCTACCATCCATCGACTCATTGTTGTAGATATGATAGTGCGTACAATCTTTTCCACTTGTGTTATCTTATTTTACCATCGATAATGCACTTCTTATGTATGTTCATTTGTTGTATGCTTTACAGGATAGATGGGACCTGGAAGATACACTAGACACAGACGAAAAAGTACTCAAAATTGCGAAAGAGCGATACAGAGGCTAGCGATCAACTCTAAGCTCCACTTACAAGGCATACAAAACAGATCTGGCTAGATTGGCTAATCTGCTGGAAGATTTACAACCAGAAGAGTGGGAATGGATGATTCCGTACTTTGGCACAGATTCAAAATTCAAGGTTATCTCTAAGAGCACTGTTTGTCCAATATGTGTTAATCTGAAATGGCTTGTATGACTGGTTATATTTGGTTTCAATGAATTGATAGGAACGCAGCCAAATGAACACCGATAACCGTAAGAAGCAGAAGACAAAACATAGAATTGGATCAAAATCTTACTCGCAAGTAAGTTTTGAGAAGGTATAACTCTAACTACATATGTATGCCTCGCTGCTAAATATGGTTTCATGTTTCAAGCATCTCATTCTTTTTTCACTTGTAGAGAAACCCGGAAACTGGAGAAGAGCCAGATTGTATTGCTCTGTGGGAACTCACCCACACGAAGAATGGAACATGGTCTAACACAGAGTCACAGGATGTTTACGTGAGTACATTGTCTTTTGGTTATTCTATTTACACGTTGCTTCATCATCAGCTGAGATTATTCATGCGTTGGATCGTGTTATTCTTGTTTCATCTTTTATAGTGTCAATATTGATGCCGTACCTATAATTGTTCTTTTCATTTTTAGGACAAAGCATGTAAGGTTGAAACGAAAGAAACAGAAACTCAAGGTCCGCTTTCAAGTGAGCAGAGAAACAATATTTTCCAGACCGCATACAAAGACACTCTGAAATGCAAGTCATCGCAGCCTCGTGGGTACGGATACATGGCCAAACCTTCAACTGGTTCTGAAAGGTTTCGTATCCAGATTGAAGAGCAAGTTCATGCTACAGCAGCCACCCAACAGCAAAACTCTAAGCTCAGCCAGCAGGTCAATGAATTACAAGATCAACTACAAGCTGAACGGGCAAACACACAAGAGAGGATTAACTTGGAGCGTGCTGAGAGAGAACAACTTGAGGAGAGGCTAAAAGAAGAGCGTGCTGAATGGGAAAGATTATTGGAGGCGGAGCGAACATCAAGAATGGACTTTGAAAAGATCATGATGGCAAAGTTTGCAGAATTGAGCCAACAGATGGGAACCCAACAGGTGATTACAGTCATATGCTTGCGACCTTGTAAGATTTTTGTTGCTTACTTGCATTGTTAAAAGTGCACTTCTATTTACAGGTGCCTTTCAAGAGGATTGACAAAGAAAATAGTAATCCAAACTTGCAAAATACTCTTTTACAGAGATCTAGTCCTAACAAGTCTCTAGGTGCAAGGCAAACTGTTATTTCTTCAAATGCGCTCATACAAGCTGCAACAAGGCAGTCTCGAATGTATAAAGCAACAATGGTAAGTCACAACCTCGCTTTCTCTTCATGTTCACCTGCATTTTATATGTCATTGTCGTTCGTAATTAGCTAGCTGCTATATAGTTTCTGTTAGCCTTATGCTAATATCTAGTTACCTTTTCAAAAAATTATACGAAATTGTTCATCATTTACCATAAATTTCCATTATTGAAAATGTTGAATTCTACCAAATCCAACTGCAACTTCTATGCCATATGTTACATATATAAGTGGAACTTCAAAATAGGCAAGCAGCTGTGTCTTTGGGAGCAGAGTAATTTCTGTCTGCAGTTGTGTAATATATAATTGTACTGTCACTAGACAGAGAACCACCTATACTGTGAGTTGGTTTAGAAAGTTGCACTACATGGTCAAAATCTTAATTTCTGTCTGCAGCTGTGTAATATATAATTGTACTGTCACTAGACAGAGAACCACCTATACTGTGAGTTGGTTTAGAAAGTTGCACTACATGGTCAAAATCTTATATTACATGGTCACAAAATGAACAAAAACCGAATATGTGCTAGCTAGGGACAAGAACTTAACTGAAATTATACATCGAGTCACAACTTAAATCCATAGTGGAAGCTTTTAGTAGATGTACTTGTGCTTATGATTTAGACATTTACACTTGTTTTGATCCCTCAGTTACCTGCTTGCTAACACGGTATTAGTCCAGTTAGTATGGGGCTTAATTGTATGGTGTATGTTATGCTGGGCTCATTAACTAGAACTTTATTATTTCTTGATTGCAGGATCCAAGGAACTAGCTGGATTGGAATCGAGATCAAATATAGTTTAGTCTTGGCACTTACTTACGATGGCTTAGTTACATTTGAGTTTCATTTGATAGATATTTGCTATGAGAATTATGAATGTTATGAATATACATATTATAGTCATGGTTTTGAATATTTTAATTGAATGCCTGTATTTTTTTTACGTTTGCAATAGGCTATTACCACGACCCACTTTCCATTGTCACATGTTAGCACCACGAAAAATATAGTGTTGCCTCAAATCTCAGTCGCCACGCCTACATGTTTTGTTGCATTAGGATGTTACAACAGAGCAATTTATATTGTCGCAATAGCTTTGGCGCCACAATTTTTTTTCACGATGCTATAACTACGTGGCGCCACGAAAGTAAGTTTTGTTGAAATAGAGTGTCGCCACAGAAATTTGCATTGTCGCAGTAGCATCTCGCTACAAACACTTTGCCCGTTGCGATAACTATTTTGCGCCACCAAGCTAAGTTTTGTTGAAATAAAGTATCGCCATGAAAAGTTTAAATTGTCGCAATAGTTTCTTGCTACAAGCATGTTGCCTGTTGCGATAACTATTTTGCGCCACCAAAATAAGTTTTGTTGAAATAAAGTATCGCCATGAAAAGTTTAAATTGTCGCAATAGTCTCTCACTACAAACATTTTGCCCGTTGTGATACATATTTGTCACCACCAAAACGAGTATGTTGCAATGTCCTATTACGACGAATGGGAAATTTGTTGCCATAAGTTAATGCCACAAGTGTAGTGGTTCGTGGCAAAATACCTAATGCCACGAAACCAAGGATTGTTGCCATAGTTTGTTGCCACAATTAACTATTGCCACAAAAGAGTTTGCACCACGTAACGAGCATCGTTGCCATAGGTTGTTGCCACAAATGTGTGTCGCAACGAACTATCAAACGCCACAATTCGTTACATGTTGCATTAAAGCTATCTTCATGAATGAAAATGTGGCATCAGGTGAGTGTTACCACGGGAAAACATGTGGCAACTTCCCACATGGATGTTGCAATAGAACACTTTATTGCCACAATTGCTTTTTTGTGGCAATAGCCTATTACCATGCGTCCAATCGCAACGGCTGCCAACAAAAAAATGTTTTGTGGCGATAGGTACTTATCGCCACAAATCGACATGTATTGCGACGAACGATTTTGTTGCAATAGACCGGAATCCTTGTAGTGGGAACAAATGTGTTAAATACTGCTGCTACAAGTATATTTTAGAACAAGTATAATAAGAATCATAACAAGTATATTTCGGCACAAGTATAATAAGAATCATAACAAGTATATTTCGGCACAAGTATAATAAGAATCATAACAAGTATACTAAGAATCATAACAAGTATAATTTAGAACAAGTATAATAAGAATCATAACAAGTATAATTCGGAACAAGTATAATAAGAATCATAACAAGTATAATAAGAATCATAGCAAGTTTCCTATTCCTATGCATTTCCTATCCTATGAATCAAAAGAAGCCCCTAAACTATGACATGTTCTCCCACGATGGCCAATATGCAACTACAAGGAAAATTCTTATGCAATTTTCCTATCCTATTCCTATCCTCCTATTCATATTCCTATGCAATTTTCCTAATCCTCCTATTCCTATGCAATTTTCCTATGAATCAAAGAAAAGCCCCAATTTTCCTATGAATCAAAGAAAAGCCCCAATTTTCCTATGCATTTTCCCTACGAATCAAGGAAACTATGACATGTTCTCGACATTCCCAATCCACCTATTCCTACGCAATTTTCCTATCCTATGAATCAAACAAAAGACCCAATTAAAACTATGACAAGTTTCGTATTACCTTGCCCACTGGAAGACCATGACATGTTGCTTCAAACAAAGTTGGACGACGGCAACATTGCGACCATCGACCGCGTGTACTCGAGATCGAGGACCATGAACTTGTGTTTCTCCTGTTGAAGCCATTCCTCGAACATGGAAAGAAAACCCTCGACTTTGGCGATGTCGTTCATGTAGACGACATGGAGATTGGTCGTGCCATGTGCGAGCACGTTCCCGTAGCGAGTGATTGGATTCATGGTGGAGGATGGGGAAGAAGAGAGGAGAGGGAGACGAAAAGAAATGGAGGCCGGTCGCGTTACTGTAGCGTTTCCCATGTATGATCTCGCGCGGAACAACTTCCAAGGTGCGGGATTTGAACGGTTGGGACCTTTAGTCCCGGTTTGAGCCACGAACCGGAACTAAAATGGCTCGCGCCAGGCGAACGGTTGCCACCACCCCTTTAGTCCAGGTTGGTGTCACCAACTAGGACTAAAGGTCCCGTTCGAACCGGGACTGATGCGTGACGAACCCCGGCTGGCGTCCTAGCCGCTCGAACCGGGACTAATGCTCACACTAGTCCCGGTTCGTAACACGACCGGGACTAAAGCTCTGATCCGGCCTGGACCAAAGCCCTGTTTTCTACTAGTGCACGCTTTGCTTGAAACTGCACCAGCTTACCGCTCCACCATTAAGAATGTATACGTATCCGGTTTGAGACTTAGAGTCATCCAGATCAGTGTCAAAGCTTGCATCGACGTAACCCTTTACAACGAGCTCTTGATCACCTCCATAAACGAGAAACATTTCCTTAGTCCTTTTCAGGTACTTTAGGATATTCTTGACCGCCGTCCAGTGATCCATACCAGGATTACTTTGAAACCTTCCGGCCATACTTATGGCAAGGCTGACGTCTGGTCTAGTGCACAGCATTGCATACATGATAGAGCCTATGTCACAAGCATAGGGGATGACACTCATCTTTTCTCTATCCTCTGAACTCACTGGGCATTGGCTCTTACTCAACTTCACACCTTGTAACACAGGCAAGAACCCTTTCTTGGACTGATCCATTTTGAACTTCTTCAAAACGTTATCAAGGTATGTGCTCTGTGAAAGTCCTATCAAGCGTCTCGATCTATCTCTATAGATCTTGATGCCTAATATGAAAGCAGCTTCTCCTAGGTCCTTCATTGAAAAACTCTTGTTCAAATAAACCTTCACGCTTTCCAAAAATTCTATATTGTTTCCAATCAGCAATATGTCATCCACATATAATATTAGAAACACTATAGAGCTCCCACTCACTTTCTTGTAAATACAAGCTTCTCCATAAACTTGTATAAACCCAAACGCTTTGATCACTTCATCAAAGCGCTTATTCCAACCCCGAGATGCCTGCACCAGTCCATAAATGGATCGCTGGAGCTTGCAAACTTTGTCAGCATTCTTTGGATCGACAAAACCTTCTGGTTGCATCATATACAACTCTTCCTCAAGGAAACCGATGAGGAACGCTGTTTTGACATCCATCTGCCAAATTTTATAATCGAATAATTGCTAACATGATTCGGACGGACTTAAGCATCACTACGGGAGAGAAAGTCTCATCGTAGTCAACTCCTTGAACTTGTGAAAAACCCTTTGCCACAAGTTGAGCTTTATAGACGGTGACATTACCGTCCGCGTCCGTCTTCTTCTTAAAGATCCATTTATTCTGAATGGCCTTTCGCCCTTCAGGTAATACTTCCAAAGTCCATACTTTGTTTTCATACATGGATCCTATCTCGGATTTCATGGCCTCTAACCATTTGTCGGAGTCCGAGCCCACCATCTCTTCTCCATAGCTCATAGGTTCATCGTTGTCCAACAACATGACCTCTAAGACAGGGTTACCGTACCACTCTGGAGCTGTACGTGTCCTTGTCGACCTACGAGGTTCAATAGTAACTTGATCCGAAGCTTCATGATCATCATCATTAGCTTCCTCTTCAACTGAGGTAGGTTCCACAAAAACATCTTTCTACGCTGCGCTACTCTCTGGTAGAAGTAAAGGTTCAACAACCTCATCAAGTTCTATCTTCCTCCCACTTAATTCTTTCGAGAGAAAATCTTTCTCAAGAAATGACCCGTTCTTTGCGACAAACACTTTGCCTTCGGATCTGAGATAGAAGGTGTACCCAACTGTCTCTTTTGGGTATCCTATGAAGACACATTTCTCCGCTTTGGGTTCCAGCTTTTCAGGCTGAAGCTTTTTGACATAAGCATCACATCCCCAAATTTAAAGAAACGACAACTTTGGTTTCTTGCCAAACCACAGTTCATATGGTGTCGCCTCAACGGATTTAGATGGTGCCCTATTTAAAGTGAATGCAGCTGTCTCTAATGCATAACCCCAAAACGATAGTGGCAAATCGGCAAGAGACATCATAGACCGCACCATATCCAATAAAGTATGATTACGACGTTCGGACACACCATTATGCTGTGGTGTTCCAGGCGGTGTCAACTGTGAAACAATTCCACATTGTCTTAAGTGATTGCCAAACTCATAACTCAGATATTCTCCTCCTCGATCAGATCGCAGGAATTTAATCTTCTTGTTACGATGATTCTCAACTTCACTCTGAAATTGCTTGAACTTTTCAAACGTTTCAGACTTATGCTTCATTAAGTAAATATACCCATATCTACTTAAGTCATTGATACGTCCATTTTGCATCATGCTTTTATATTGATATTTATTGCATTATGGGCTGTCATTACACATTATGATACAATACTTATGCCTTTTCTCTCTTATTTTACAAGGTTTACATGAAGAGGGAGAATGCCGGCAGCTGGAATTCTGGACTGAAACAGGAGAAAATCTGAGATACCTATTCTGCACAACTCCAAAAGTCCTGAAAATCTACGGAGAATTATTTTGGAATATATAAAAAATATTGGGCAGAAGAAATACCAGAGGGGGGCCACCAGGCAGTCACAAGCCAGGGGGGCGCGCCCTACCCCCCTGGGCGCGCCCCTGTGGCTTGTGGCCCACCTGGCAGCCCTCCGGTGCCCATCTTCTGCTATATGGAGGGTTTTGACCTGAAAAAAATCATAACAGAGCTTTCGGGGCGAAGCACCGCCGTCTCAAGGCGGAACTTGGGCAGAACCAATCTAGGGCTCCTGCGGAGCTGTTCTGCCGGGGAAACTTCCCTCCCGGAGGGGGAAATCGAAGCCATCGTCATCACCAACGATCCTCTCATCGAGAGGGGGTCAATCTCCATCAACATCTTCACCAGCACCATCTCCTCTCAAACCCTAGTTCATCTCTTGTATCCGATCTTTGTCTCAAAACCTCAGATTGGTACCTATGGGTTGCTAGTAGTGTTGATTACTCTTTGTAGTTGATGCTTGTTGGTTTACTTGGTGGAAGATCATATATTCAGATCCTTGATCATCATTAATACTCCTCTGATTATGAACATGAATATGCTTTGTGAGTAGTTTCGTTTGTTCCTGAGGACATGGGATAAGCCTTGTTATAAGTAATCATGTGAATTTGGTATTCGTTCGATATTTTGATGAGATGTATGTTGTCTCTCCTCTAGTGGTGTTATGTGAACGTGGACTACATGACACTTCACCATTGTTTGGGCCTAGAGGAAGGCATTGGGAAGTAATAAGTAGATGATGGGTTGCTAGAGTGACAGAAGCTTAAACCCTAGTTTATGCGTTGCTTCGTAAGGAGCTGATTTGGATCCACACGTTTCATGCTATGGTTAGATTTATCTTAATTCTTCTTTCATAGTTGCGGATGCTTGCGAGAGAGGTTAATCATAAGTGGGAGGCTTGTCCAAGTAAGGGCAGCACCCAAGCACCGGTCCACCCACATATCAAATTATCAAAGTAACGAACGTGAATCATATGAGCATGATGAAAACTAGCTTGACAGTAATTCCCATGTGTCCTCGGGAGCGCTTTGCTTTATATAAGAGTTTGTCCAGGCTTGTCCCTTGCTACAAAAGGGATTGGGCCACCTTGCTGCACCTTATTTACACTTGTTACTTGCTACCCGTTACGAATTATCTTATCACAAAACTATCTGTTACCGATAATTTCAGTGCTTGCAGAGAATACCTTACTGAGAACTGCTTGTCATTTCCTTCTGCTCCTCGTTGGGTTCGACACTCTTACTTATCGAAAGGACTACGATAAATCCCCTATACTTGTGGGTCATCAAGACTCTTTTCTGGCGCCGTTGCCGTGGAGTGAAGCGCCTTTGGTGAGTGGAACTTGGTAAGGAAAAATTTATATACTGTGCTGAAATTTACTGTCACTTGTTACTATGGAAAGTAATCCTTTGAGGGGCTTGTTTGGGGTATCTTCACCTCGACCGGAAGCACAAAGAGTTGCCCCTCAACCTACTGAACCTACTGAAAATATTTGTTATGAAATTCCTTCGGGTATGATAGAGAAACTGCTAGCTAATCCTTATGCAGGAGATGGAACACTACATCCTGATTTGCATCTAATCTATGTGGATGAAGTTTGTGGATTATTTAAGCTTGCAGGTTTGCCCGAGGATGTTGTCAAGAAGAAGGTCTTTCCTTTATCTTTGAAGGAGAAGGCATTGACATGGTATAGGCTATGCGATGATATTGGATCATGGAACTACAACCGATTGAAATTGGAATTTCATCAGAAGTTTTATCCTATGCATCTGGTTCATCGTGATCGGAATTATATTTATAATTTTTGGCCTCGTGAAGGAGAAAGAATCGCTCAAGCTTGGGGGAGGCTTAAATCAATGTTATACTCATGCCCCAACCATGAGCTCTCAAGAGATATTATTATTCAGAATTTTTATGCTTGGCTTTCTCATAATGATCGATCCATGCTCGACACTTCTTGTGGTGGTTCCTTTATGAAGAAGGATATTGAATTCAAATGGGACTTATTGGAAAGAATTAAACGCAACTCTGAAGATTGGGAACTCGACGAAGGTAAGGAGTCAGGTATAAACCTTAAGTTTGATTGTGTTAAATCCTTTATAGACACCGATGCTTTTCGTGAATTTAGCACTAAATATGGACTTGACTCTGAGATAGTAGCTTCTTTCTATGAATCTTTTGCTACTCATGTTGATCTCCCTAAGGAGAAGTGGTTTAAATATCATCCTCCCATTGAAGTGAAATTAGTTGAACCTATTAAAGTTGAAGAGGAAACTATTACTTATAATGTTGATCCTGTTATTCCTACTGCTTACATTGAGAAGCCACCCTTCCCTGTTAGGATAAAGGAACATGCTAAAGCTTCAACCGTGGTTCGTAAGAGTTGTATTAGAACACCTACACCCTCTGAACAAATTAAATTTGAACCTAGTATTGCTATGGTTAAAGATCTCTTGGTTGATAATATTGATGGGCATGTTATTCATTTCTGTGATGAAGCTGCTAGAATTGCTAGACCTGATACTAAGAGTAAACATAGACCAGTTGTTGGCGTGCCTGTTGTTTCTGTTAAAATAGGAGATCATTGTTATCATGGCTTATGTGATATGGGTGCTAGCGTGAGTGCAATTCCCTTTTCCATATACAAAGAAATTATGCATGATATTGCACCAGTTGAACTAGAGGGAATTGATGTTACTATTAAGCTTGCTAATAGAGAGACTATTGCACCAATGGGGATTGTTAGAGATGTTGAAGTCTTGTGTGGGAAAATAAAGTATCCTACTGATTTTCTTGTTCTTGGTTCCCCACAAGATGATTTTTGCCCCATTATATTTGGCAGACCCTTCTTGAATACTGTTAATGCTAGGATTGACTGTGAAAAGGAAACAGTTACTGTGAGTTTTGGGGATGTGTCTCTTGAGTTCAATTTCTCTAAATTTTGTAGACAACCTCATGACAAAGAATTGCCTAGTAAGGATGAAATTATTGGTCTTGCTTCTATTGCTGTCCCTCCTACAGATCCTTTAGAACAATATTTGCTAGACCATGAAAATGATATGCACATGAATGAAAGGAATGAAATAGATAAGATTTTCTTTGATCAGCAGCCTATTTTGAAACACAACTTACCTGTTGAAATACTTGGGGATCCTCCTCCACCCAAGGGTGATCCCGTGTTTGAGCTTAAACAATTACCCGATACTTTGAAATATGCTTATCTTGATGAAAAGGAGATATATCCTGTTATTATTAGTGCTAACCTTTCAGAGCATGAAGAAAAGAGATTATTGAAAACTCTGAGGAAGCACCGTGCTGCTATTGGATATACTCTTGATGATCTTAAGGGCATTAGTCCCACTCTATGTCAGCATAAAATTAATATGGAGCCTGATGCCAAACCAGTTATTGATCACCAACGACGGTTGAATCCTAAGATGAAAGAAGTGGTAAGAAAAGAAATACTAAAGCTTCTGGGGGCAGGTATAATTTATCCTGTTGCTGATAGTAGATGGGTTAGTCCCGTTCATTGTGTCCCCAAGAAAGGAGGTATTACCGTTGTTCCTAATGATAAAAATGAGTTGATCCCGCAAAGAATTGTTACAGGTTATAGAATGGTAATTGATTTTAGGAAATTAAATAAAGCTACTAAGAAAGATCATTACCCTTTACCTTTTATTGATCAAATGCTAGAAAGACTATCCAAACATACTCATTTTTGCTTTCTAGATGGTACTCTGGTTTCTCTCAAATACCTGTATCAAGAGAGGATCAAGAAAAAACCACTTTTACGTGCCCTTTCGGTACCTTTGCTTATAGACGTATGCCTTTTGGTTTATGCAATGCACCTGCTACCTTTCAAAGATGTATGATGGCTATATTCTCTGACTTTTGTGAAAAGATTCTTGAGGTTTTCATGGATGATTTTTCCGTCTACGGAACTTCTTTTGATGATTGCTTGAGCAACCTTGATCGAGTTTTGCAGAGATGTGAAGAAACTAATCTTGTCTTGAATTGGGAAAAGTGCCACTTTATGGTTAATGAAGGCATTGTCTTGGGGCACAAGATCTCCGAAAGAGGTATTGAGGTGGATAAAGCTAAAGTTGATGCTATTGAAAAAATGCCGTGCCCTACGGACATAAGAGGTATAAGAAGTTTCCTTGGTCATGCTGGTTTCTATAGGAGGTTTATTAAAGACTTCTCTAAGATTTCTAGGCCTCTCACTAATCTTTTACAAAAGGATGTTCCATTCGTTTTTGATGATGATTGTGTAGAAGCATTTGAAATTCTTAAGAATGCCTTGATTACCGCACCTGTTGTTCAACCACCTGATTGGAATCTACCCTTTGAAATTATGTGTGATGCTAGTGATTATGCTGTTGGTGCTGTTCTAGGACAAAGAGTTGATAAGAAATTAAATGTTATCCATTATGCTAGTAAAACTCTAGACAGTGCTCAAAGAAATTATGCTACTACTGAAAAGGAATTTTTAGCGGTTGTGTTTGCTTGTGATAAGTTCAGACCTTATATTGTTGATTCCAAAGTAACTGTTCACACTGATCATGCTGCTATTAAGTACCTTATGGAAAAGAAAGATGCTAAACCTAGACTTATTAGATGGGTTCTTCTGCTACAAGAATTTGATTTGCATATTATTGATAGAAAGGGGGCTGATAACCCTGTAGCAGATAACTTGTCTAGGTTAGAAAATGTTCTTGATGACCCACTACCTATTGATGATACCTTTCCTGATGAACAATTAGCGGTCATAAAGGCTTCACATAATGCTCCATGGTATGCTGATTATGCTAATTACATTGTTGCTAAATTTATACCACCTAGTTTCACATACCAGCAAAAGAAAAAGTTCTTCTATGATTTAGGACATTACTTTTGGGATGATCCACACCTTTATAAAGAAGGAGTAGATGGTATTATTATACGTTGTGTACCTGAGCATGAACATGAACAAATCTTACGCAAGTGTCACTCCGAGGCCTACGGAGGACACCACGCTGGAGATAGAACTGCACATAAGGTACTACAATCTGGTTTTTATTGGCCTACCCTTTTCAAGGACTCTCGTAAGTTTGTCTTGTCTTGTGATGAATGTCAAAGAATTGGTAATATTAGTAGACGTTAGGAAATGCCTATGAATTATTCTCTCGTTATTGAACCGTTTGATGTTTGGGGCTTTGATTATATGGGACCTTTTCCACAATCTAACGGGTATACTCATATTCTAGTTGCTGTTGATTATGTTACTAAGTGGGTAGAAGCTATTCCAACTAGTAGCGCTGATCATAACACTTCTATTAAAATGCTTAAAGAAGTTATTTTCCCTAGATTTGGAGTCCCTACATATTTAATGACTGATGGTGGTTCACACTTTATTCATGGTGCTTTCCGTAAATTACTTGCTAAGTATGATGTTAATCATAGAATTGCATCTCCTTATCATCCTCAGTCTAGTGGTCAAGTAGAATTGAGCAATAGAGAAATTAAATTGATCTTGCAAAAGACTGTTAATAGATCTAGAAAGAATTGGTCTAAGAAACTTGATGATGCATTATGGGCTTATAGAACTGCTTATAAAAACCCTATGGGTATGTCTCCGTATAAAATGGTTTATGGTAAAGCATGTCACTTACCTCTTGAACTAGAGCATAAAGCTTATTCGGCAATTAAAGAGCTCAACTATGATTTCAAACTTGCTGGTGAGAAGAGGTTATTTGACATTAGCTCACTCGATGAATGGAGACCCCAAGCCTATGAGAATGCAAAGTTGTTTAAAGAAAAGGTTAAGAGATGGCATGATAGACGGATACAAAAGCGTGAATTTAATGTAGGTGATCATGTCTTGCTATACAACTCTCGTTTAAGATTTTTTGCAGGAAAACTTCTCTCTAAATGGGAAGGTCCTTACGTTATCGAGGAGGTATACCGTTCCGGTGCCATCAAGATCAACAACGCCGAAGGCACGAACCCGAAGGTGGTGAACGGTCAAAGGATCAAACATTATATTTCAGGTACTCCCATAAATGTTGAAACCAATATTATCAATACCATAACCCCAGAGGAGTACATTGGGGAGACCTACCAGAACGTTTCAGACTCCGAAAAGGAATAGGTATGTGGTACGGTAAGTAAACCGACTCCAAAACTTTTTCAATGGCAAATTTTATCTATTTTGGAATATTTAAAAAATTAGGAAAATTTAAAGTAGTCCGAATAGTGCACGAGGAGGCGACAAGCCAGGGGGGCGCGCCCTACCGCCCTGGGCGCGCCCCTTTTGCTTGTGGCTACCTCGTGTACCCTCCGGACTCCGTTTTCTTGTGGTATACTCCTTCGGGTCGGCAAAAATTCATTATATAATCTCCCGAAGGTTTTGACCCTCGTATCACGACAGTATCTCCTATTTTTGTTTTGAGTTGTTTCTGCAGCAGATTTAGATCAACATGACGTCCCCAAGTGCTTCGAAGGACAGGTTCTTCGAGAAGGTCATCAACCCCTACCTTGCAGAGGTGCTGCGACACCCTCAAACCATTGAGATGCGTGAGGGGGTGCTGCACATCCGTGATGTGGAGGGTCCCAAGAAGACCGGAAGCACGGAGACAAGTCTCGAAGCAATGGAGCAACAAGTTTTCAAGTGCCAAGGGATGGTTGAACGAGGACTCAATGCCAATCATATGATGATCGCAGAGTTTACCCAAAAGCACAAGCTGGACGCCAAGGATATCGGGGGGCACATTTTCAAGCTTTACGAGAAAATAGAGCATCTCCAAGCCCAGATCTATGACCTGGAAAACCAAAACTGTGAGTATGAATACAGATTTAAGAAAATGAGTTTGGCTGCAGATTTGAGGATCCCGGAGACTCGTGCATCTTTTTACGATGGTGAGCCCATGGCTTGGAAGACGGAGGACAAGCTTCCAACCTCATCAACAACTCCCACATCACCACCTCCTAAGCAAGATAACTAAACACATGGGTACGGGCACTCCCCTTTGCTTGTGCCAAGCTTGGGGGAGGTGCCCCGGTATCGTATCACCATCACACCCTTTATTTTTATTTTTATCGTTTTTCTTAGTTTGATCCTTTTGATTATATCTTGATCTAGTAGGATAAAGTTTTTAGTGTGATCTAGCTTTGAGTTTTGCTTTATGTTCCCCCTATGTAAGCAAGTCCAAGAGTTATATAATAAAGAGTAGTCTTGAGTTGAGGGCTTTGCTTGTTTGCTATGATCTTGAGGATAAGGTAATAAAAAGAAATATAGAATAAAAGCAAAGAGTATATATGTTAATCCTATGGGAAGTAATGACTTCACATATAAGAAGTATGTCGATTGAAACCCGTTGTGGGTTGACAAACATAGCTATCGGTCATTGTGGCAATTAAAAGGAAGTAATAAAGAAAGAGAGGTTCACATATAAATATATTATCTTGGACATCTTTTATGATTGTGAGCACTCATTAAAATATTATATGTCAAGAAGTTGATGTTGGACAAGGAAGACAACATAATGGGTTATGTTTGCTTACCTCCGAATAGAAGTTATATTGTTTTTGATCCCTCAACATGTGTCGCTTGCTTCCACCCCATATCAGCCAAAACTTCCGCACCAAGTAGAGATACTACTTGTGCATCCAAACACCTTTAACCCAGTTTTGCCATGAGAGTCCACCATACCTACCTATGGATTGAGTAAGATCCTTCAAGTAAGTTGTCATCGGTGCAAGCAATAAAAGTTGCTCTCTAAATATGTGTGATCTATTAGTGTGAGGAAAATAAGCTTTATACGTACTTGTGATAGGGAAGAAATAAAAGCGACGGACTGCATAATAAAGTTTTCTATCACAAGGGGCAATATAAAGTGACGTTCTTTTGCATTAAGGGATTGTGCATCCAAGTATAAAAGCGCATGACAACCTCTGCTTCCCTCTGCGAAGGGCCTATCTGGTACTTTTATTTTCTAGTACTTACCTTTATGCAAGAGTCGTGGTGATCTCCATCACTTTCTTTATTTCGCCTTTATCTTTTGGCAAGCGTCATGTGTTGGGGAATGATCTAGACACATATATCCACTCGGAAGTAGGCGAGCATGAGTTATTAATGTTGACATTACCCTTGAGGTAAATAGTTGGGAGGCAATACTATAAGCCCCTATATTCCTCTGTGTCCGATTGAAGCTTTGACCTCATAGGTACCTCGTGAGTGTTAGCAATTGTCAAAGACTAAGAGATGATTGAGTATGTGGATTTGCTTTACAAGCTCTTATATTGACTCTTTCCTACGTTATGATAAATTAGAATTGTTTCAATGACTGAGATCATAGTTTGTTAGTTCTCAATAGAGTTCTTGATTCATACTTTACCCAGTGAATGAATTGTTACTTCAGCATAAGAAATTATATGTCAATATATGTTTCTGTTTTAAAGATGATCATGATGCCCTCATGTCCATATTTTATTTTATCGACACCTCTATCTCTAAACATGTGGGCATATTTATCGATTTCGGCTTTCGCTTGAGGACAAGCGAGGTCTAAGCTTGGGGGAGTTGATACGTCCATTTTGCATCATGCTTTTATATTGATATTTATTGCATTATGGGCTGTCATTACACATTATGATACAATACTTATGCCTTTTCTCTCTTGTTTTACAAGGTTTACATGAAGAGGGAGAATGCCGGCAGCTGGAATTCTGGACTGGAAAAGGAGCAAATCTGAGATACCTATTCTGCACAACTCCAAAAGTCCTGAAAATCGACGGAGAATAATTTTGGAATATATAAAAAATATTGGGCAGAAGAAATATCAGAGGGGGGCCACCAGGCAGTCACAAGCAAGGGGGCGCGCCCTACCCCCCTGGGCGCGCCCCTGTGGCTTGTGGCCCACCTGGCAGCCCTCCGGTGCCCATCTTCTGCTATATGGAGGGTTTTGACCTGAAAAAAATCATAACAGAGCTTTCGGGGCAAAGCACCGCCGTCTCGAGGCGGAACTTGGGCAGAACCAATCTAGGGCTCCTGCGGAGCTGTTCTGCCGGGGAAACTTCCCTCCCAGAGGGGGAAATCGAATCCATGGTCATCACCAACGATCCTCTCATCGAGAGGGGGTCAATCTCCATCAACATCTTCACCAGCACCATCTCCTCTCAAACCCTAGTTCATCTCTTGTATCCGATCTTTGTCTCAAAACCTCAGATTGGTACCTGTGGGTTGCTAGTAGTGTTGATTACTCCTTGTAGTTGATGCTAGTTGGTTTACTTGGTGGAAGATCATATGTTCAGATCCTTGATCATCATTAATACTACTCTGATTATGAACATGAATATGCTTTGTGAGTAGTTTCGTTTGTTCCTGAGGACATGGGATAAGTCTTGTTATAAGGAATCATGTGAATTTGGTATTCGTTCGATATTTTGATGAGATGTATGTTGTCTCTCCTCTAGTGGTGTTATGTGAACGTTGAATACATGACACTTCACCATTGTTTGGGCCTAGAGGAAGGCATTGGGAAGTAATAAGTAGATGATGGGTTGCTAGAGTGACAGAAGCTTAAACCCTAGTTTATGCGTTGCTTCGTAAGGGGCTGATTTGGATCCACACGTTTCATGCTATGGTTAGATTTATCTTAATTCTTCTTTCGTAGTTGCGGATGCTTGCGAGAGGGGTTAATCATAAGTGGGAGGCTTGTCTAAGTAAGGGCAGCACCCAAGCACCGGTCCACCGACATATCAAATTATCAAAGTAACGAACGCGAATCATATGAGCATGATGAAAACTAGCTTGACAGTAATTCCCATGTGTCCTCGGGAGCGCTTTGCTTTATATAAGAGTTTGTCCAGGCTTGTCCCTTGCTACAAAAGGGATTGGGCCACCTTGCTGCACCTTATTTACACTTGTTACGTGCTACCCGTTACGAATTATCTTATCACAAAACTATCTGTTACCGATAATTTCAGTGCTTGCAGAGAATACCTTACTGAGAACTGCTTGTCATTTCCTTCTGCTCCTCGTTGGGTTCGACAATCTTACTTATCGAAAGGACTACGATAGATCCCCTATACTTGTGGGTCATCAGTCATCGGTGAAGGTGAGAAAATAACGATATCCACCGCGCGCCTCAATGCTCATCGAACCGCACACATCAGTATGTATGATTTCCAACAAGTCACTTGCCCGTTCCATTGTTCCAGAGAACGGGGTCTTAGTCATCTTGCCCATGAGGCATGGTTCACATGTGTCAAGTGATTCAAAATCAAGTGACTCCAAAATTCCATCAGCATGGAGCTTCTTCATGCGTTTTACACCAATATGACCTAAGCGGCAGTGCCACAAGAAAGTGGTACTATCATTATCAACTCTACATCTTTTGGCATCAATGTTATGAACATGTGTATCATCACTATCGAGATTCAATAAGAATAAACCCCTCACATTGGGTGCATGGCCATAAAAGATATTACTCATATAAATAGAACAACCATTATTCTCTGATTTAAATGAGTAACCGTCTCGCAATAAACAAGATCCAGATATAATGTTCATGCTTAACGCAGGCACTAAATAACAATTATTCAGGTTCATCACTAATCCCGATGGTAGTCGAAGAGCGAGCGTGCCGACGGCGATCATATCAACCTTGGAACCATTTCCCATGCGCATTGTCACTTCGTCCTTTGCCAGCCTCCGTCTATTCCGTAGTTCCTGTTTTGAGTTGCAAATGTGAGCAACGGAACCGGTATCAAATACCCAGGTGTCGGTGTAGAAACCGGCGGATATCGGGTAGGGGGTCCCGAGCTGTGAGATTGGGATCGATGGATAATAGGAGACGAAGGAGACGATGTTTACCCAGGTTCAGGCCCTCTTATGGAGGTAAAACCCTACGTCCTGCTTGATTATATTGATGTATATGGAGATTACAGAGTTGATCTACCTCGAGATTAGTATTGCTAAACCCTAGATGAGTTCTTCTACCCTTTATGATCTACACCCTTCGGTTTATATAGACACCGAGGGTACCTAGGGTTTACATATGGTAAGTGTCCTGCCAGAAGCAAAGATGTCGGTCCTCCCATCTTGACTTGGAGTGCATGCCGCCCCCTCGGAGGTGCCCTTCTAGAATACGGGATCATCACCTAGCCCGACCCTTCTTGTAGCAATCGGAGGGCGGCCCACCAAGCCGACCTATGAGAGATAGGCCGGCAGCCCGAGGACCCCTTAGTCCAGGACTCCCTCAGTAGCCCCCGAACTAGCCTCCAAAGACAGAGTATATAGTTCTGACTATTCAGTGCTCCCAGAGTCTTCGGCTTGCGAGGCGAGTTCTCCTCCTTCTATCTGTTCGGCAAACAATAATCCGATCAGGGCGAGCTCTTGACTATTGAATCGTTGCAGGGCCCACAGCATCAACTTCGCCGCCCCTCGATCCCCGCGCGCCAATAGGAGATGAACGGCCCGGCAGCCCATCACAGAAACTTCCCATTTAAGCAGGCTGAATCATGGCCTAAGCCATCTACTCTTCCGTTCCTTCAAAGAAAAAACTCCGGGCCAGAAATCCTGCAAACATGGCAAGCGCCCTTGGTTTATCCTCGCGCCCTCATGGGCCCCTTCCCACGCCGCACAAGGGAGAGCGAGTATGCTTCGTATCCTTCCTCTTACGGGGCTTAGGATTCCCCATTCATCACTTCTTGAGGGGATTGTTGGAATTTTACGGGATTCAACTTCACCACCTCACCCCTGAATCCATCCTGCACATTGCGGGCTTTGTCGCCCTCTGCGAGATGTTTTTGGGCTGCGAGGCCCATTTTGAGTTATGGACGAAGTATTTCTGCCTCGTCCCCCGTACTCGAGGAGGGGTGATTCAGGAAGTAGGTGGAGCCGAAGCATGGCGCATAGCCGGGACGGGGTATCCCATGGGGACTCTGAAGAAAGAATCCGGGGAATGGACCTCAGAGTGGTTCTATATTGAGGATGTTCCTTTGTTTGACCCAGCTCGGAGAGGTCTACCCGAATACTCCGACGCCCCTTTGAAGAAAAGGTTCAACTGGCGTCCGAAGAGTCCGTCCCAAGAAGAAAGCGCCGAGGTGAAACTCTTAGCCATGCAAGTGAGGCTTCTAGCTCATAATAAGTTGACCATCATTGAACAAAGGGTACACCCCCTGTGGTGTATAATGGCACGAGTGACACCACCCGCTCCCGACAACTGGGTCCCGCCGATCAAGCAGCCAAGGCGGTCGTTCTGGCCGATCTCTTTCAGGGAGAAAAAGAGGACTTCACCCGACTATCAGCCAAGGATGGCTACTCGAGTTATAACCCCGTCGAACGGGTAAGCCTTTTGATTTTGTTCATTGAGTTCGGATGTCGATACACAGTCTCTTTAATTCAAACTTTTAACCTGTCCGAACAGAGCTGGAGGCGTTGGGTCAAGGCAGTCAACTGTCCGGCGCCTCAACCAGAAAATTATTCTCACGACGACGATCCCGGATTCCATGACGACCCGGAGCTGTCAATCGAATATGAGGACAGGGTCTTTTACCAGGAAAAAAGCCTTGATGGCTGAAAGGTAGCACTCCTAGCCGATCACCCTGGTCCACTTCCTTCCTCCGCCACCGGTAAAAAGAAGGTCTCCTCCCGCAAAGGGCGAGCGGCCCGTGCCAACCGGGTGTGCCAATCTCTACTCCCAAAGGTCGTCGGTCCACGCGTCGAACACCATCTACGACAGCCGGGCCCGTCCCGGGCAACAGCAGAGACCATCCTCGTGAGCCAACCACGGGGACCACTTCGTCCGCGCCCTCATCCAAGAGGTTCTTTATTTAACCATTTTAGTTCCGCCATTATCATAATTGCAACAGAGGCTCACAAAGTCTCATGTCTAAATGCTTCAGGAGACGAGTCCAGCCACCTCCCTCTGAGGACGTCGCCGAGGCCCTGGGTAACCATCATGAATCTGGGACTGCCACCCCAGCAGAGCTTAATGCGGGGGTCCCTGTGACAGACATACCCCCTGAAGACTCCAGTGACGTCTTGGTTACCAATTCCGAGGTGGAGAGCGCAATGAATCATCGGCGACGAAAGGAAACCCTGCGCCACCAAGCTTTCTCTGATCAAGAGTTTAATGCCCTAAGCTCGGTGGACGCATACGTCGGGGCTGCCCGGACTGGGCTCGACAAAGCCACGAAGCTGATATCGCATAGCCTGGAGGTGAGTACTCGGTTTTAATATCCGAACACAAAAACATCAACCCAGTAGCCCCCGAGACTTAATTTGGTCAGGACGGCCGAATTAAGGATCTGCGTTTTGTCTTTACAAATAATGTAGGCCACAAGGCAGCAGAATGAAAAGCTGGCCCAGGAACTTGCAGAGAGCCGAACACAAGTACAAAACTTGAGGACCGAGCTCGAACAAGTGAAGAAGTTCACCCGCGAAGCGCACGGTGAGTATGTCAATTTGCCGATTTATTCGACATGCCCATACTAATGAGAGAATTATTTATAGCAGCTGGGCAGTTACAGAAAGATTTGGATACTGCCCGAGAATCTCAGAGGTATGCTGAATCCCAGTGCGAGGCTGGTCACCGTGTGTTGAGCCGAAGTCTTGAGGAGAAGAACCGACTTGAGGCGGAAAACCAGCGGCAAGCTGGAGAACTTGAGAATTTAAAATCTCAATTGGCCCAAGCCCAAGAGGAGAATCAGAGGCTACAGGGCGGCATGTTCTGTAAGTACACTTAAAATTTTCGTAATCCTGAAAAGTACCTTTATCATACCTAAGCGTAAGGGACATGCTTTGTCTTCATGTTTAGGCCTCCTTACTGGGCGGCCCGAGGGAGAAATCGGATTATTCCGGGGGGACCTACTGAAGGAACTATGTGTCGTTCATGAACATGCTCGGAGGGTCATGAAGTGCCTGACCAAGGCACTCTGGCCTGCCTCGACGCCTCCAGAAGGAATGTCCGCACTGGTATAGCGGTTTAAAGAAGCTCGATGTCGCTTCGAGTTGTGGAAGACGTCGGCTTGTCAAGAAGGAGCGCGGGAGGCATGGGCAATGATCAAGACCCGCTTTACCAAACTTAACCCAGAGCGTATGGCTCGGGTTGGGCCGGTAGGGCCGGATGGGCCGGATGGGCAGGAAGTCCCACTTCATTTGGTTTACGACCAGGTGATGCCCGCCGCTTGTCTTTCCCAAGAAGACCGTGCCCTGGATACCCTAATAGATAATCTCGAAAAGCAGCCAGAAGTTTGATTCTATGTAACTATGTACTTTAGATCAAAAAATTTCTCCATCTATGTTGTAATCGTTATCTTAACCGACCATCGGCTTCAACCTCCCCCGCTAAACGCTGGGGAGTGTTCCGCATTGAATGTCTTTCGATGGAAAGAACTTATTTCGGGGAACCAGGCAATCCGGCCATATGGTGCAAACAGACAGCACGTGCACATAGAGATATGTTATATTACTGCTTAATATAAGAAACATCTTCCGAAGAAAAATAGTCCCTCGATCGGTACCTTCCTCCGGGTTACTACGTAAATCGTAGTTGTCATGACCGTATACGACTAGTATGCGGAGAATAGTTTCTTTGGGAAAATAATCCTAGGAATGGCGGTGACCCACATAATTTTTCCACCTTCGTTGAGGCCGATCAATTTTCGTCGTAAGATAGCTAGCTTTTGGCTTCACCCGTCTGAGGTACGTATCCGGATGACCCGGTCGTAACAATCGCAGAGGTGCTCCCTTTACCCTCTAGCCGAACAATCGGGAACGTAGAGGGTAAACACTGGAGTGAGGCAACCCAGCTTGGCCGAAATCTTAGGTCCAATTGATGCATATAATGGCTTGAAAACGATGGGGCGAGTGTACATGCAAAATACACGTGCGTTGATGCACAGGATATATATTAATCCTGTAAATCTAAAAACAAAAGGAAAGAGTACGAAGATGAAAAAATGAAGAAAAGAAGAAAAAGGAAAGTATTTGGGAGTTAGGACGACACCGGTCTAGCCGTAGAAGCGCCGAAGACGAGCTGCGTTCCACGGGTTTGGTTCGAGGCAATTGTATGGCGGGTTATGTAGGTGATAAGCCCCTCCTGTAAGTACTTCATCGATGATGAAAGGGCCCTCCCACTTAGGGTGGAGTTTATGCTTCTGCTTTTCGGGGAGCCGTAAGACGAGCTCGCCCACATTGTACGCTTTCGCTCTAACCTCCCTGCTTTGGTAGCGCCGAGCCTGCTATTGATAGAAAGTAGAACGGGCCCGAGCTATATCGCGCTCTTCCTCCAAGGCGTCTAAGTCGTACTGCCTATCTAACTCGGCCTCCTTGTCTTCATACATGCGCACCCGGGGTGCGTCGTGAATGATATTGCAGGGAAGGACTGCTTCTGCCCCGTAAATCATAAAAAACGGTGTGTAACCCGTTGTTCGATTCGGGGTGGTGTGCAGACCCCACAGAACGGAGTCGAGCTCCTCGACCCAATGCTAGTCGGATTCTTTAAGAGATCGGACCAGGCGTGGTTTAATGCCACTCATTATTAGGCCGTTAGCCCGTTCAACTTGCCCATTGGTCTGCGGGTGATATACCGAGGCATAATCGAGCTTGATGCCCATGTTTGCGCACCAGTCCTTTACCTCCTGAGCGGTGAAATTGGATCCATTGTCCGCTATTATGCCATGCGGGACACCGTAATGGTGTACCACGCTGGATATAAAGTCGATTACCGGTCCGGACTTGGCTGATTTTACTGGTTTTGCTTCGATCCATTTGGTGAACTTGTCGTCCATGACCAGTAGATATTTATTTTTCTTGGTCCCCCCTTTAAGTGGTCCGATCATATCTAGCCCCCAGACCGCGAAAGGCCAGGTGATCGGTATAGTCCGAAGAGCTGTCGGGGGCATGTGACTTTGATTTGAGAATAGTTGACATCCAACACAATGTTGGACAAGTGTTTGGGCGTCCGCTCGTGCGGTGGGCCAAAAGAATCCGGCTCGGAAGGATTTGCTTATTAAGGCCCGTGCTGCGGCGTGGTGACCGCCCATGCCTGCATGTACTTTGGCCAAAAGCTGCCTTCCTTCTTCCTCAGAGATGCACCGTTGGAGTATTCCGGTAGTGCTTTTTTTGTATAACTCACCCTCGTGGACCTTATAGGCCTTGGACCGCCGAATTATGCGTCTCGCCTCCGTCTGGTCATCGGGGAGCTCTTGGCAAAGAAGGTAGGCAAGGAAAGGTTCGGTCCATGGTGCGATTGCTGCCATGACCTCATGAGCCGAAGATGATTCTTCAATTAAGGAACCGCCGATGATCTGTTCATCTGGTTCGTCTATGGGGGTAACAATTTCGTCCGCACCGATGGCTCTAGCACCCTCATTCTGGTCCTGCCATACCACTGATGGCTTGAAAAGCCGTTCGAGGAAGGTGTTTTTCGGGACGGGGTCGCATTTGGCCCCCATGCGCGCGAATATGTCCGCAGCCTGATTGCTGTCTCTAGCGACATGGTGGAATTCCAGCCCATCAAACCTTGCGGATATTTTAAGAACAACGTTCCTGTATGCTGCCATCTTTTGGTTTTTAGCGTCAAATTCGCCGTTGATTTGGGACATGGCGAGGTTAGAGTCTCCCCGGACTTCAAGCCGCTTTATGCCCATTGATACTGCCATCCGAAGACCATGTAACAGTGCTTCGTATTCGGCCGCATTGTGGGAATCGGCGTACATGATCTGTAAGACGTACCGGACGTTGTCTCCCGTGGGAGATGTAAGGATGACTCCAACCCCCAGTCCGGCCAGTGTCTTGGATCCGTCGAAGTACATCTTCCAATGGGAATATGAACTATATTCTCTTGGGAGCTCGGCCTCTGTCCATTCGGCGAGGAAGTTGGCCAACACCTGAGATTTAATAGCTCGGCGTGGCTTATACCTAATTTCGAAAGGAAGGAGCTCGATGGCCCACTTGGCTATGCGGCCGGTGGCGTCCCTGTTATTGATTATGTCGTTCAGGGGTACTTCGGATGCCACTGTGACCGAACACTCTTGAAAGTAGTGTCTGAGCTTTCGTGCTGCCATAAACACAGTATAGGCTATTTTCTGGTAGTGCGGGTATCTGGACTTGCATGGCGTTAGCACTTCTGACACATAGTAGACTGGCTTTTGCACACGGAATTTGTGACCCTCTTCCTCTCGTTCAACGACGAGTACCGCACTAACCACTTGATTGATGGCCGAGATGTACAGTAGCATTGGTTCACCGGCGCCTGGCGCCGTGAGTATGGGGTTGCTGGCCAGTGGTGTTTTAATTTCCTCAAGTGCCGCCTTTGCATCAACGGTCGACTCGAAGTTTTTGGTCCATTTCAGCAGCCTATAGAGTGGTAAAGACTTTTCACCAAGGCGGGAGATAAAGCGGCTCAAAGCCGCCATGCAACCCGCCAGCTTTTGGACGTGCTTTAGCTCCATAGGAATCGCAAGTTGAGACAGGGCACGAATTTTGGCGGGATTCGCTTCTATTCCTCTATGGGAAACAATGAATCCAAGTAGTTTGCCGGCTGGGACTCCGAAGACACAGTTGTCCGGATTGAGCCGTATATCATATTCCCGTAGACTGGCAAAAGTTTGCCTGAGGTCGTCTATCAGCTGGCTGACGTGTTTGGTCTTAATGACTACGTCGTCCACGTATGCCTCGACTGTTTTACCGACTTGTTTTTCGAGACATGTCTGAATCATGCGCTGGTATGTAGCACCTGCGTTTTTTTGCCCGAAGGGCATTGTGTTAAAGTAGAATGGCCCGTAGGGGGTGATGAATGCGGTAGCAGCTTGCTCGGATTCCTTCATTTTGATCTGATAGTATCCGGAATAAGCGTCGAGAAAGCACAATGAGTCGTGTCCGGTTGTGGCGTCAATAATTGATACGTCTCCAACGTATCTATAATTTTTGCTTGTACCATGCTGTTATATTATCATTCTTGGATGTTTTACAATCATTTTACTACAATTTTATACTATTTTTGGGACTAACCTATTAACCTAGTGCCTAGTGCCAGTTCCTGTTTTTTCCGTGTTTTTAAGTTTTACAGAAAAGGAATATCAAACGGAACAAAAATCTACGGTGATTTTTTATGGACCAGAAGAAGCCCAGGGAGCGTTGGAGTTGGGCCAGAAGAGCCACGAGGCCACCACAAGCCTGGGGGGCGCCCCCCCCTAGGGCGCGCCCCCTGGCTTGTCGCCGCCTCGTGGCCCACCTTGACATGTTTCCGACGCCAAAAATTCTTATAAATATAGAAACCCCCAGAAACAAACCTAGATCGGGAGTTACGCCGCTGCAAGCCTCCAGAGCCATGAAAAACCAATCGGGAGCCCGTTCTGGCACCCTGCCGGAGGGGGAAACCATCACCGGAGGCCATCTTCATCATCCCGGCGGTCTCCATGGCGAGGAGGGAGTACTTCACCCTCGGGGCTGAGGGTATGTACCAGTAGCTATGTGTTTAATCTCTCTCTCTCGTGTTCTTGAGATGACACGATCTTGATGTACCGCAAGCTTTATTAATATAGATGAATCATATGGAGTTTTCCCCTCTCTATCTTCTTGTGATGAATTGAGTTTTCCCTTTGAAGTTTTCTTATCGGATTGAGTCTTTAAAGGATTTGAGAACACTTGATGTATGTCTTGTGATGGGATATCCGTGGTGACAATGGGATGTTCTATTGTTGCACTTGATGTATGATTTGGTGATCAACTTGCGGGAATCTATGCATAGGGTTTGGCACATGTTTTCGTCTTGACTCTCCGGTAGAACCTTTGGGGCACTCTTTGAAGTTCTTTGTGTTGGATTGAACATGATGAATCTGAAATTGTGTGATGCATATCGTATAATCAAGCCCATGGGTACTTGTGGTGACATTGGAGTATCTAGGTGACATTAGGGTTTTGGTTGATGTGTATCTTAAGGTGTTATTTTAGTACGAACTCTAAGGCTGTTCGTGACACTTATAGGGATAGCTCATAAAATTGATCAGAAAAGATAACTTTGAGGTGGTTTCGTACCCTACAATAATTTCTTCGTTTGTTCTCCGCTATTTGTGACTTTGGAGTGAACTCTTTGTCGCACGTGAGGGATTTACATATGATTCAACTATGTCAGTATTGTTGAGAGAACTTGCACTAGTGAAAGTATGAACCCTAGGCCTTGTTTCCGAGCATTGCAATACCGTTTGTGCTCACTTTTATCATTAGTTACCTTGCTGTTTTTATATTTTCAGATTAAAAAAACCTATATCTACCATCCATATTGCACTTGTATCACCATATCTTCGCCGAACTAGTGCACCTATACAATTTGCCATTGTATTGGGTGTGTTGGGGACACAAGAGACTCTTTGTTATTTGGTTGCAGGGTTGTTTGAGAGAGACCATCTTCATCCTATGCCTCCCACGGATTGATAAACCTTAGGTCATCCACTTGAGGGAAATTTGCTACTGTCTTACAAAACTCTGCGCTTGGAGGCCCAACACGAGTCTACAAGAAGAAGGTTGCGTAGTAGACATCAATCTCTTTTCTGGCGCCGTTGCCGGGGAGGTGAGTGCTTGAAGGTATATCTTTTTATCTTTCAATTGAATCTTTTAGTTTCTTGTTTTATCACTAGTTTGGTTTTATAAAAGAAAACTACAAAAAAATGGAATTGAGGTTGCCTCATATGCTTCATCTTTTTAATGCCTTTCGTGAAAATGATGGAAAATAAAATTGTGCTCAAGTGTTAGAAGAAGAAGTTATTAAAATGTTTGGTACTAAATCTTTGAGTGATGAGCATGATTGCAATGTTGTTAGTATGCATTCTTTGAATATCCATAGTACTAATGATGATTGCACTAGTCATGATAAAAAGATTTCTTATAAGCATGTCAATTTTTGTGGAGTGCATAGAGTTTGTGAAGACATACCAAAAAGGGAAGATAGATTTTGTAAGAGGCATAAGTATTTAGAAACTAAATGGTTGCAAGAGAGTCTATATGTTTGTGCTGAAAGACTTCATATTTCTCGCCATCCTTGTGAACTTTGCAATGAAAGTGGTCATTTTAATTTCCAACGTGAATTATTTCATGATCGAATTGTGTCCAAAAATTGTGATAACCTCATTACCCTTGAGCATCATAATGAACTTAGTCTATTTTTGGGGTATGAAGAAATGAAACATAAAACTAAAGATGTTCCAGCTTCGGTTCTCATGAAAATGATTGATGTTGATCTAAATGAAATCTATATGTATTGCGTGGTAAATTGCATTGAGAATCCTTATATTGCCAATTACTTAAAGACAAGAAAACAAATAGAAGATGAAGATAATACTAATGAAGGGGAAGAGGTTTCCCAATATCCTCCTATTTTTTCTTATGATGAATCAGGTAACGAGGAGGAGCTTTTTATTCAGCCAACCTCTTCAAAAAGAAGCTTGGAGGAATCAAATAAACCCACACATAATGTGGTGAAGAAGAAGAAAAGAAGGAAAAGTAAAGGTAAAGAGGTATCTCTCCCAAATAATGTTGCTCCCATTATTGATAGGTCTCATGAGAATGAATCAAAAATAGTTGCGGAAGATGATACACTTGAGGATAATTTTGTTATGCCTATTGCTTGTTGTGATAATTATGATTGGGAAGATAATGATACTTCTTATAATCTTGAAAATATTTATGGCATCAACTTGGAAGAAGATGATAATAATTGCTATACTATTGGTGCTATTCATACTATTAATGATGAGAGTGATTATGTTTATGATATACAAAGCCACAAGCTTGGGGATGCTATGCTTAATGAAGATGATCTTTTTATTCCCCCTACTTTGAATGATCAAATTTGTTATAATGATTGCATGCCTCCTACTTATGATGATTATTGTGATGATACTTATGCAATGAAAAAGAGTGATGATTACTGTTATGATACTTGTCATAATTATGAATATCCTTTTACTGAATATTACTCTTTTAATGTGGAACCAATTTGTAGTATTCAATTCTTTTATGATACTCCCACTATTAGTCATGAGAAGAAATTTTCTTGTGTGGTGAGTAGTAAAACTTCTATGCTTGTGGATCATGAAAAGAATGCTTTATGTGCTGGTTATATTGTGAAATTCCTTCATGATGCTACTGAAAATTATTATGAGGGAGGAACATATGCTTGTAGGGATTGCAATAATATCAAGTTTCCTCTCTATGTGTTCAAAGTTTTGAAGTCATGCTTGTTTTGCCTTCCTATGCTAGTTGATTCTTGTTCCCATAAATTGTTTGCTCACAAAATCCCTATGCATAGGAAGTGGGTTAGACTTAAATGTGCTTGTCATGAGATTCATGATGCTCTTTTGCATGTTTCAATTATTATTCCTATGTGAGCATCATTGAAATCATCATGCCTAGCTAAAAGGCATTAAAGAAAAGCGCTTGTTGGGAGGCAACCCAACACTTTTACTTTCTGTCTTTATATGTTCAAATGATTAAGCTACTGTACTAATCATGTTTTGTGTCTTTTATTTCAATAAAGTGCCAAGTAAAGCCTTTGGGATAGTGTGGATGATAGTTGACTTGATTCTGTGCAAAAACAGAAACTTTTGCTCTCAGTCCAGGAATTTTGTAAATTCACTTGAAGGTCTTTTGATCTGAATTTTTTGAACATGATTGATATACAAATTGCCTAGATTCTCATAATTTTTCAGAATTTTTAGAGACAGGGAAGTATGGTTACACTACAGATCTTCACAGACTGTTCTGTTTTTGACAGATTCTGTTTTGCATGCATAGTTTGCTTGTTTTAGTGTTTCCATAGCTTATATTTAGCGCTATAAATTTTGGGAATGGTAGAATACAGTAGGTGTCATGTGATAACAATTATGAATCTTGTCTTGACAGTACCTAAGTGAATTATCTTTATTTATTATACTAACCCTTCTCACGAAGTTCCGTTAAGTTTTGTGTGATTGAAGTTTTCAAGTTTTGGGTGAGACACCGATATGAGGAGAATAAGGAGTGACAAGAACCTAAGCTTGGGGATGACCAAGGCACCCCCAAGGTAATATCCAAGGAATACTCAAGCGCCTAAGCTTGGGGATGCCCCGGAAGGCATCCCCTCTTTCATCTTCAACACTATCGGTATATCTTACTTGGAGCTATATTTTTATTCGTCACATATTATGAGTTTTGCTTGGAGCGTCATTTTATTTTGTTGTTCTCTGTTAGGTGTTATTTATAATCTTGTTTTTCAATAAAAAGTTCCAAGAATTGCCTTTTAGGATACTTGAATTGCATGTTTGATGTGTGCTGTGTATAAACAGAAACTTTTGCTGTAGTGTTTGAATTTTCATATTTTACTGGAACGTAGAAAGTTTCTGAAATTTTTACACAGTATTTTAATATTAATTTTGTAGCATGTCCTAAATTTTCATAATTGTTTGAGTTACAGAAGTACACTGTTTTCATAAATTGCTACAGACTGTTCTGTTTAGACAGATTGATGTCATAGTTTCGTTATCTACTTATCCTATAGTTTCCATAGCCTATATTGGTAGATATAAATTGTGGAAATGATAGTATACAGGACCTAATGATTGAAAATTATTGTGCAACTTGTCTTGGCAGTACATGAAGCGTTGATTTATTCTTATGTGTACTAACCTATCTCACGAGTTCTTTTCAAGTTTTGTGTGGATGAAGTTCTTGAGAATAGGTGAAACCATGATATGAGAGGATTGAATGAGATACAAAATCTCAAGCTTGGGGATGCCCAAGGCACCCCAAGTAAATATTTCAAGAAGTATCAAGCATCTAAGCTTGGGGATGCTACGCATCCCACCTCTCTTCATCAACAATTATCGGTTAGCCTATGTTGAGCCTAAATTTTTATTCGTTCACATGATGCGTGCTTTTCTTGCAGTGCTATTTTTTTTTGCTCGCTGTTTAATAAATTGCTTAAGATCTGAAAATATTTATTGAGAGAGAGAGAGAGTCCTCTCATAGCTACTTAATTGTTTGACTACTCATTGATCTTCACTTATATCTTTTGAGAGTAGCTTGTCATTTCCTCTCATTCTTCACTTATACCTTTTTGAGAGATGAAATTTTTATGCTCTTGTACTTCACTTAAATTTGTTTGAGCTTGCCAAAAAGCAATAGCAACATATGAAACTAGTCCCAAGGTGATAGATATCCAAGGAGGATATAATAAAAACTTTCATGAAGATCATGGGACAAATTAAACTTGATTCTTTGTAATAGTTTTGAAACATGATGATATTAATATGTGAGTCATGTTAGTGAGTAATTATGCTTAGTAGGAATATTGGTGTTAAGTTTTGTGATTCCCTATGCATGCACGAAAGTCAATAGCTATGCAATGAAGTTACATCCTACTTGTGGTGCATTATTCGGTGTTAGTTATGACTCAATGCTCACTTATGTGATTTTTTGTTCCTTGGTTTGGTTGCTTCCCAATCTATTTGCTAGCCTTCATTTGTACTAAGTAGAAATACTACTTGTGCATCCAAAATCCTTAAACCAAGTTTTGCCTTATGAGTCCACCATACCTACCTATATGCGGTATTTCCATGCCGTTCCAAGCAAATTTGTATGTGCCATCTCTAAATTTTCGAAATAATTTTTCTCTTTTGTGTGCCCGTACCGCTCATGAAATGGTGGGGAGTATCCAATATTTTTCCATGCTAGGTGTGTTATTCTCACGATATGTATTGATTCAATATCATTCACGAGAAAGTGGCTGGTATTCGGGATGCCCAGTTCCATGCTCAAAAATCAAATCAAAATATAATGAAACAAAACTCCCCCAGGATTGTTGTTTGTATGGACGGTACCCGTGGATTCGGCTCGCCGTGGAGTGTGATTGATTGGTGGAGGGGGAGTAAAAACTTTACCATTCTGTTTGGGAACCGCCTATAATGTATCTAGCATGGAAAGTATTCTGAGCTACTTTGTCGTTTTCGTTGATAGGAAAAGCATGCCACTCAAAATATTTTTCTCTCTCAATTTAAACCTTGAGCTCTGGCACCTCTACAAATCCCTACTTCCCTCTGCGAAGGACCTATCTATTTACTTTATGCAATTTTTATTTTTGCTTTGAGTCTCCATCTTCTCTTATAAGCACCAACTAGGGGGCACTATGATCGTACTTGAGCATTGGACATAGCTAATATTTGAGTGTATTTCATGAATGGATCAATGATTGAGCATGATGGGCTAGGGATAACTTTCTTTAGTGTTGATATTTTGAAAGACATGGTTGCTTGTTAACATGCTTGAGTATTGAAGTCATTATGTTAAAACTAGACTATTACTTTTATTCATTTACTAGTTCAAATGTCCATGCTATAGAAAGAAGATAAGAATATGATGAACATGTTAGGCAGCATTCCACATCAAAAATTCTGTTTTTAGCATTTACCTACTCGAGGACGAGTAGGAATTAAGCTTGGGGATGCCGATACGTCTCCAACGTATCTATAATTTTTGCTTGTTCCATGCTGTAATATTATCATTCTTGGATGTTTTACAATCATTTTACTACAATTTTATACTATTTTTGGGACTAACCTATTAACCTAGAGCCTAGTGCCAGTTCCTGTTTTTTCCGTGTTTTTGAGTTTTACAGAAATGGAATATCAAACGGAGTCCAAACGGAATAAAAATCTACGGTGATTTTTTATGGACCAGAAGAAGCCCAGGGAGCGTTGGAGTTGGGCCAGAAGAGCCATGATAACCCACAAGTATAGGGCATCGCAACAGTTTTCGAGGGTAGAGTATTCAACCCAAATTTATTGATTCGACACAAGGGAAGCCAAAGAATATTCTCGAGTATTAGTAGTTGAGTTGTCAATTCAACCACACCTGAAAGACTTAATATCTGCAGCAAAGTATTTAGTAGCAAAGTAGTACGGAAGTAACGATAACGGTGGCAAAGTAACAGTAGCAGTTTTGTAGTGATTGTAACAGCAGCAACGGAAAAGTAACTTAGCAAAGATCAATATGTGGAAAGCTCGTAGGAAATGGATCAATGATGGATAATTATGTCGGATGGCATTCATCATGCAACGGTTATAACATAGGGTGACACAGAACTAGCTCCAATTCATCAATGTATTGTAGGCATGTATTCCATATATAGTCATACGTGCTTATGGAAAAGAACTTGCATGACATCTTTTGTCCTACCCTTCCGTGGCAGCGGGGTCCTAATGGAAACTAAGGGATATTAAGGCCTCCTTTTCATAGAGAACCGGACCAAAGCATTAGCACTTAGTGAATACATGTACTCCTCAATCTACGGTAATCACCGAAAAGAATCCCAGTTATTGTCACCCTGGGGGATGCGGATCATAACTCGTAATAGGTGTCTACAACTTGCAAGATAGGATCAAGAACACATATATATTCATGAAAACATAATAGGTACAGATCTGAAATCATGGCACTCGGGCCCTAGTGACAAGCATTAAGCATAGCAAAGTCATAGCAACATCAATCTCAAAACATAGTGGATACTAGGGATCAAACCCTAACAAAACTAACTCGATTACATGGTAAATCTCATCCAACCCATCACGGTCCAGCAAGCCTACGATGGAATTACTCACGAACGGCGGAGAGCATCATGAAATTGGTGATGAAGGATGGTTGGTGATGACGACGGCATCAATTTCCCCTCTCTGGAGCGCAAATCAGACTCCAGATCAGCCCTCCCGAGGAAGAACAGGAGGTGGCGGCGGCTCCGTATCGTAAAACGCGATGAACTCTTCTCCCTGATTTTTTTCTCCCTGAATAGGAATATAGAGAGTTGGAGTTGAGGTCGGAAGAGCTTCAGGGGGCCCACAAGACAGGGGGGCGCGCCCTAGGTGGGGCGCGACCCCCTGGCTTGTGACCAGGTGGTGGACCCCCTCCGGTTGATTCTTTCGCCATTATTTTTTATTAATTCCAAAAATATTCTCCGTGAATTTTCAGGTCAATCCGAGAACTTTTATTTCTGCACAAAAATAACACCAAGGCAATTCTGCTGAAAACATCGTCAGTCCGGGTTAGTTCCATTCAAATCATGCAAAGTAGAGTCCAAAACAAGGGCAAAAGAGTTTGGAAAAGTAGATACGATGGAGACGTATCAACTCCCCCAAGCTTAACCCATTGCTTGTCCTCAAGCAATTCAGTTGACAAACTGAAAGTGATAAAGAAAAACTTTTACAAACTTTGTTTGATCTTGTTGTTGTAAATACGTCGAACTGATGTTTAGATTTTCAGCAAAGATTATAGACTAACCACATTCACAATAACATTTAGGTCTCACATTTACTCATATGAATGGCATAACCAACTAGCGAGCAATAATAATAAGTCTCGGATGACAACAATTTTATCAAAACAATCATGATACAATATGACATAATGGTATCTTGCTAGCCCTTTCTAAGACCGCAAAACATAAATGCAGAGCACCTCTAAAGAACAAGGACTGACTAAACATTGTAATTCATGGTAAAAGAGATCCAGTCACAATCATACTCAATAGCAATTAATAACAAAGCATACAAATGATGGTGGTGCTCTCTAACTGGTGCCTTTTTATAAGAGGATGATGACTCAACAGTAAAGTAAAATAGATAGGCCCTTCGCAGAGGGAAGCATGGATTTGCAGAGGTGCCAGAGCTCGAGCTTTTAAAACAGGGATGAATAATGATTTTGAGTGCACTACTAGGAGAAAGCCTATAGATAAGATTTTAGCAGTAGCGCTGGAAATAGGGAAAGCGCTATTGCTATATAGTAGTAGCGCTGGCTGTCGACAAGCGCTACAAGTAGACAAGTAGCAGTAGCGCGGGCTACCAACCAAGCGCTACTGATAAGTGGTCCCGTTGTCAGTGCCAGTGGCTACCTGTAGTTGTAGCGGCTGTCCAAAACCGGCACTACTACTACTGCCATAGCAGTAGCGTGTGTCTATGGACCACCGCTACCGCTATGGCGGTACGTTGCGAGCAGGTGGGCCCTGATTATCAGCAGCGCTGGGTTTCTGACCAGCGCTACTGCTATGATGCTTAGCTGTAGCGGATTTCTATTCCAGCGCTACTGCTTCTCGTCGCACCCACCTACCACCCTCCCCCACCGTCTCCCTCTCTCCCCATTCGATCCCCTCTCCCTCTCATCAGTCCCTCTCCCCCGACCGCCGCCGTCGCCATCGCCTCTCGACGCCGCCTGTCGCGCCCCCTCCCTCGCCGTCTCCCCTGACCGCCACCGTCGCCATCGCCTCTCGACGCCACCACCATCGCGCCCCCTCCCCCGCCGTCTCCTATCCCCGAGCCCGCACCCGGACGCCACCACCGTCGCCCCCTCCCTCACCGTCGTGCCCCCTCCCTCCGCAGGTAGCCCCTACTCCCTCCTTCCTCCCTCTTCCCCCTGCCCTCACTCCCTTCACCGCTCTCTTGCATCCGGCCGTTTTGTAATATTAGGGGGGTTAGGTTGATTCTAGGGTTAATTTGGTTGATTCTAGGGTTAATTAGGTTGATTCTAGGGTTAGGTTGATTCTAGGGTTAGGTTTGTTAGCTAAATTAGTTTAGAGCAAAATATGAATGTGCCCAAGTGCCCAAGTACTTTGAATTGTTCGATAATTGTGCCCAAGTGCCCTATATAATTGTGCCCAAGTGCCCTATTAGGACAGAAATTTAGCTAGGTTTCAAATTAGGACAGAAATTTAGGTAGGCTCAATTTAGTTTCAAATATTGTGAAGAAAAACCTTATTGCATTTTCTTCATGTTCTATATTTTTCTTACTGTTATATGCAAATGATCCGAGTGGCCTATGTTTCGCCGGAATGTTGATTCATTTCCGTTCCGGTGAATTTCAGGCGCTCGATATGTCCACTTTTTAGAAAAGGTCATGTCGAAATATTGGCATGACTTGTGCTAGAAAGTAGGCATATCGAGTGCCGGGATTTGCTGGGAAACGGCATTCTGGAAAAGCGAGTCAAGAATGAGTCTAAAATGAGTTTAAGAAATTAAGCATTTCTGAAATAGCAAAACATTATACGATAAGAAAATGTTCTCATAGGAATTTGTCTCAACGTCGACGATGCCTGGCCCGAACCCTCGTCATCGTCAAGTCGGCGTCGACATCCTTGAGAGGCGCAATGTCCGGGACTGGGCTCCGCCGGGCTGGCACTTGGAGGTGCTACCTTCCCGGGCTCAGAGCTTGGTGAGGAATCCTGGTCTCGTCGTCGACCCGGAGCTTCTTTGGTGGCGGTCGCGTGGGCCACTTTCGGTGCAGAGGGAGCAGGCCCCCCTGAGGTGGTACGTCGCCGTGTCAGGGAGGAGGACGAGCACGTCCGTCGCTACATGGCGGCGTTGGACGCCGGGTTCTCCAATACCTGGCAGGTTCTTCAGGGATCTCACCTGAGTTATGATCCGGTGATGGTTCCTTATGTTTGGGTGTCCACCGCCAGGGACTCAGAGACCGCTAGTGAACCGAGTTCACCGTCCTCCACTTCGGATTCTAGGATATTCGATCTGTATTAGTGATCTTATATGATAATATTCGAGATGTATTAGTTAATATTTGATGATGCATTAACTGGATTATTCGAGATGATGTATTAGTGATATTATATTCGAGTTCATTATAAATGTATTAGTGATATTATATTCGAGTTCATTATAAATGTATTAGTGATATTATAATGGTATAATGCGTGTGTGACTTTCGGTCTATCGTTGCTCCTTGTGTGACTTTCATGTGTGTTCTTGATGGAGGAATCCCGACTGTTGTCATGGGGGACGCTTCTTCCTCTTCTCTTCTTGCGATATATACCTCGGTGTAATGCGCAAGGAGAGGAGAGGAAGTGCGTCCATCACCGACGGTCGAACTATTAGTGTGAGAGAGTGTCCACCAACATATATACACCACCATATCAGTGTGAGAGAGTGCGCACCAACACACCATAAGATATGAGAGTTATTTAAGGAAAGCCTCGACGGACTGAAAGTCAACCGATACTGAATTAGATCTATTTGGACATGTGTGTATGTTATTGCTCAATATCTCTTACATTAGCAATGGTCATGCCGTAATTTTTGAATCATGAACACAGGAAATGTCGTTGTCTGATGACGACGATAGGATCCAAGCATGTGAACTCTGCGGCGAAGATAAGGGTCTTTGCGACCAGCCTCGGCTGCGAGACTGCAGGTTCTTCACCCTGAAGCTTTACGAGGACTTCGATATTTCTACGGTACGCAACGATGGCAACTGTTTTTTCGTAATTAAGCATGACTTCTGTTTCTTTGCTTCAACGTGTAATTTCTGTTTTATACAATTCGACTAGTTCATCCCCTTTCATGCAAGACGGTATTTCTTGCAGAGGCTCGGTTTCGAAGAGCACGAGAGTTTCGACACGAGGAGAGCCAACCTGAGGACTAAACATGGTCACACATTTCTGGTCAAAGTAATGAATGCTGTTAATAACACAGAATTAGGGTGCTCAAATTGGGAAGCTCTTTGCAAGGCATATGGATTTCAGGAGGATATGGAAATAACCTTCGATCTTCGTCCTGAAGATCATATTCAAGGTAACATCGACATTTGGGTGGATGTCGATATGCTTCCTGTTTTACCTCCATGTGAGTTTATCAACCATGCATATTTGTCAAGTAATTTGCATTCTATATTTAAAAATAGTTGGTGTTCATCCATACTAAATTTGTTAATTTATAATTTACAGCTTATTTTGTTTCTTCGAGTGAAACACGGAAATAAATTGACACGACACACTACACTTATGTATCACATCTAACTTGGGAGGAGAAGGATGATCTTATCAACTTTGTTATTGGTGTCCTAGTTGGTAGGGAGGTATTCCCGTATAATTTGGGAACTGGCCCAATTTATACATTGTATAGGACACTAGTGCATAGGTTGAGGGCGGATGACATTCGCCGAAATATCTTGGTAAGAGTTGCTAATTAAGTACACTACTATTGCGTAAATGGTATTGATTACATTGCTAACTAGGCTACTATTATGTTCTTCAACAGAAACTGCCAAATGAAGTTGTGCCTCCGTTGATGCAACCCGAAGGTAATATGACAATTAAAAGCCCCTTCCATCCCGAGTTCTCTTTTGCATACTCGACTGAGCGCAAACCACCAAGACGGCTCCAAATTGAAGCATGGGGACAAATAAAGAAGGATCGCAAGCCACAAGTTGGAGACCGTTGGATCTCTTTGCATCATCATGGAGACATAGGTGTTATTTTGTTTTAGGTCATTTTACCTAGGAGGGAGGACTAGGTCCTATGAGAGAGAAGTTTATCTAACTTGTATGATCAATTAGGATGATTACTATTATGATGTTTTTCTGTTTTATGAGATTTTAACTTGATATGATTAAGATGATGATGAGTTGTTAGATGAGTAAGATGATGTTGAGTTATATGACATATATTTGATTAAGGCGGATGGGTGCAAGTGATCATGTTGAATTAGAGGAAAATATGATGTTGCGATTGACAACATCATATTTTCTTCTAATTCAACATGATCGCTTGCATCCATGCACTTTAATCTAAATGTAGTTGTTGGCACAATAATTATTGATGTTGTCATATACCGAAACTACTGTATAGAGCATGCACAAATATGTAGAGGGGAATGTAATCTGTGAAAGCAGGAATACTAGCAGCAGCGCTGGAAGGCATCTAGCGGCAGCGCTGGATTATCAGCTGCGCTTGCCTTCCTGCAGCGCTACAGATAGTTAGCAGTAGCGCTGCACCAACCAGCGCTACTGCTACAACTTAGCTGTAGCGCGTTAGCAGTAGCGCTGGACCCAGCGCTACTGCTATAGGTATTTCAAGCCCTACTAGTAGGCTTTTTCCTAGTAGTGGTGGTATGCTTTCATTGCCAACATAACAACCAAGAGATTTCGGTATCTTCCATGCTAGATACATTATAGGCGGTTCCCAAACTGAATAGTAAAGTTTTTACTCCCCCTCCACCAGACAATCACACTCCACGGCGGGCCAAATCCATGGGTACCGTCCATACAAAGAACAATCCTGGGGGAGTTTTGTTTTATTATATTTTGATTTAAATTTTGAGCATGGAACTGGGCATCCCGAATAACAGCCACTTTCTCGTGAATGATAGTGAATCAACACATATCGTGAGAATAACCCACCTAGCATGGAAGATACTAACAACCCCCAGTCACTACATGAGCGATTCGGGCATACAAAACTGAATATTATTTGAAGGTTTAGAGTATGGCACATGCAAATTTACTTGGAACGGCAGGTAAATACCGCATATAGGTAGGTATGGTGGACTCATATGGAACAACTCTTGGTTTTATGGAGATGGATGCACAAGCAGTATTCCCGCTTAGTACAAGTGAAGGCTAGCAAAAGACTGGGAAGCGACCAACTAGAGAGCGACAACAGTCATAAACATGCATTGAGATTAACCAACATTGAATGCAATCATGAGTAGGATATAAATCACTATGAACATAAATATCATGGACGCTATGTTGATTTTGTTTCAACTACATGCGTGAACATGTGCCAAGTCAAGCCACTTGAATCATTCAGAGGAGGATACCATCCTATCATACTATATCACAACCATTTTAAAATGCATGTTGGCACTCAAGACAAACCATTATACACTCTTAGCTAATTAAGCATGGCATGAGTAACTATAATCTCTAATTGTCATTGCAAACATGTTTCATCTATAATGAGCTGAATTCAGAACGATGAGCTAATCATATTTACAAACACACGATAGGTCGAGTTCATACCAGCTTTTCTCCATCTCAATCATTTCATCATATATCGTCATTATTGCCTTTCACTTGCACGACCGAACGGTGTGAATAATAATGAGAGTGCACGTGCATTGGACTAAGCTGAAATCTGCAAACGAAAACTCAAAGGAGAAGACAAGGTAATATGGGCTCTCTATAAGATAAACAATAATGCATATGAGAGCCACTCAACATTTCCATTGTGGTCTTCTCCTTACGACCCAAAGGAAAGAAATTTCAAAACAAGAACGAGAAAAACTATTTACACGGGAAAGCTCCCAACAAGCAAAAGAAGAACGAGAAATCTTTTTGGGCTTTCTTTTAATACTAAAACTAGAGAAACTAAAAGGTAAACCTAAAACTATTTTTTTTGGATGTTCTTAAAGTTAATTAAACACACAAGAAGAAAACGAAAAGAAGAAATAAAATACCATGGATGATACAATGAAAAAGTATGAACACCGACAACTGAAATGAGTGTGTGAACATGAATGTAATGTCGGTGAGAAATACGTACTCCCCCAAGCTTAGGCTTTTGGCCTAAGTTGGTCTAGGGCCATGGCTGGCCCGGATAATATCCAAAGTCATAGTTGGGGTTGTACTGGGCTGCGGCGGCTACTACCTGAGCGGCTGCAGCACGGAGGCGAGCGGCTTCCGCCTGTCTCTCGTACTCGTTTGCCTCCTCTCTGGTTATGAAGTGTCTCCGTTTTTCCTGAAAGTTAAAGAAGGCAGGAGTAGGAAGGTTAATATGGACAGCACGCTGTCTGTCAAAAATTAGTCGGTACAGGAGGGATTGTTCGTTTCTTTCAAGAAACTGGTAGCGCACCATAGCCTCATAATCAAGAAAAGCAGGGTGTAACTCAATATCATTCTCCCTTATGGGTACCCCAAGGTAATTAGCTACACGAGTGGCATAAATCCCGCCAAAGAAATCTCCTTCCTTAGCATTTTTATGTAGCCTCCTAGCAATAATAGCCCCCAAGTTATATCGTCTATCGCCCATGACCGCACTCTTAAGAATACTAAGATCATGTACGCAAAGGTGGCTATGATCATGTTTACCGTTAATACATCTACCTATGAAGAAAGCAAAATAATGTATAGCAGGAAAGTGAATGCTCCCCAAGGTAGCCTGTGTAATGTTTCTAGTTTCTCCCACGGTGATACTAGCAAGAAAATCATTATATTCAGTTTTGTGAGGATCACTATGGCTGCCCCATTGAGAAATTTTGCATGCACGGTTGAAATCTTCTAAGTCCATAGTATAGGATTCATCATAGAGATTGAATAGAATGGAATGTGTATTACACCTGGATGAAAATTCAAACCTCCGCACAAAGGAATCAGTAAGTTGATAATATTGCCTGCACTGATCTGAGATGAAATCTTCAAGGCAAGCATTTCGTATGTACGCGTAAAACTCTTCCTTCAATCCGGCATGGACCATGAATTGATCCGACGGCCATTCACAAGGCCGCACTTGAGCTTCCCTCGGTGGTTCAAAATCGGGCTCACGTATCGCGAGTCTCAGAGTTTTCTTGCTTGAGGAACCACCTTGGTACATTCTCCTCAACATTTTTCTTCTGAAAAATTTCTGAAATTTTTAGTGACTCAAAATAAAGGTAAACAAAACTTATATCAACTACTCCCACAAGTGCCTAGAGGCTATATCATGCATCAACACTACTTGGGACCATACAAATTTGACATGCAAGCTCAAGAACAAGGTCACCACAACAGCAAAAAATTGCGATATATAAAGCACTAGAACAAAAACTAATTGGACCATTGGAGGATTCACATACCGATGAACAATCCCCCAAAACAATTTTGCAAATGGAGCTTTGAGCAAGGAGATCGAAAATGGCAGCAAAATGAGCTAGAACACGGGTTTGAGCAATGGTGGGATTTTTTCTAGAGGAAGACGAAGTGGATGGTGGCTGGAATAAGTGAGGGGGCCCCACGTGTGTCGGGCCCCTTTTCTGAGATTAAATCACAGAAGAGCCCTAGAGTCATACCAGCCCCAAGAACCATTGGATAAATACTATTACAAACTTATTGATATAGATAACCAGTACAAATATGTTATTACATAGGGTTGAGTGAGGGCGACTCAACAAATTTATTACAAACTTGCCTAAATACTACGGTGGTAGAATATGACAGTGGTGCGGTGTACTCTCATACTGATACAATAAAATAGAGCCAAGTGTCAGAGTGGGACTTGACTTCTTTATTTGTGTAGCTCAGCGGATGATACATGCGGTAGACTCCTATATCACAGGTGGTCTGACTGGGACTCCTCTAAGCATCGGGTTCGCTAGCGCAATCCTCCTCCATAAGCTCGTCCTCCTCCAAGTCTGGCCAAGTAAATAGCCAGGGACAAGCCAATGAGTACGTTGGAATGTACTCGCAAACATATTGAACAAAAGACATAATGAATGCATACACCCATGATATGAAATGCTCATGCTAACCATAACAGGTATATATGCATGCTGGCAGATTTTAAACATGGCATGATAAATTTGTAACATGTATAGAAGTGATGTGTTAGTGATAAGAAATATAAAAGGAAAATGCCAGTCGGATGTCTAAAAATGACATCACGGTAGGTCTTGAAGAGAAATGCCAAACGGGTGTCCACAAGAGTAGTGGCGAGACATACCGCCTGTTAAATTCGAGGGACGCCACGAGAGGTCTTGAAAAGAAATGCCAATCGGGTGTCTAAAGAGAAATCGGACGAGACAGGACCATCCGAGGACTCGGGCGACACCACGAGAGGTCTTGAAAAGAAATGCCAATCGGGTGTCTAAAAGAGGAATCGGACGAGACAGGACCATCCGAGAACTCAAGCGACACCACGAGAGGTCTTGAAAAGAAATGCCAATCGGGTGTTTAAAAGAGGAATCGGACGAGACAGGACCATCCGAGAACTCAAGCGACACCACGAGAGGTCTTGAAAAGAAATGCCAATCGGGTGTCTAAAAGAGGAATCGGACGAGACATGACCATCCGAGAACTCAAGCGACACCACGAGAGGTCTTGAAAATAAAACTAAATGTCCGGGGTAGTCTAGCCGGCCCCTGAGACACTCAGAAAATATAATAAGACCGACACCGGGACCGATACTTGACCCACCCAGCTAACGTCCTTGACCGCGCACACGGCTATTCGAATAGATATAACTCTGCAGAGGGTGTACTCTTTACCCACGTGTATGAGGTTTCTTTAGTCAGTACCGTGACACTGGCTAATTCTCATTACGGTCTTTGGGTTGAAAACACACCTAGCCAGCACACACCAGATTAACCGTCCGGATGTCAGGAATCACCCAAGCATCTTTCCAGGAAAACTCTAAGACGGGGAGACCATCGTCCTGCATGGGATCACTATTCATACGCGCGGATTACAAGGGGGCCCCCCTCTCGGCTACACTGCCGGAAACACCCATGCCCCCTGACCCGATGACAAGATTTAGTCCATGGCCCTGGAAACCCTCATCGTAGCCCTCTATGTGGTGTGTACCCGGTCAGGGGTTATCAACTTACTAAGCCGTACCTTCCTAACAGAAGGACCCGTGGCAACACGGTATACAACTAGGTGTAACGGAACAAGACTCGATCTAGGTCGACTCAGGAGGTGTTTGTTATTATTACCGGTACACTCGATATCTGTCACCGTGACACCACCGTGTCAAACGTGACCCGTGCCTACCGGCACGTCCAAGGCAGGAGCTTTACTTCTGGAGGCTCACAGCCTTCAACCATGTTAGAAAGATTCTTGGGCTTGAGTGTGGTACAAGTCATGTGCAAGAAAAGAAATGCTCATGCATGCATGCGCTTGCGATATACTTCATATGCGGTGCAAACTTCAACTGACGCAACCATGCAATGCAATCACCATATCCAAAGTTCATATATGCTTGCCTTGCCCAAAGTAGTCAGAAGGAGAACCCTCGAAATTCCCGGCAAAGTCTCCCTCTCCTTTTTCTGTAAAAATCAATTTCAAATACTAATTCAAATTTTTGTAACAGTACCAAAATTTCCTTAGAAACATTTTTGAATAAATACTAAAAAAAACTAGAGTGAAAAATAAAAATTTCAAAAAAAGAATCAACTCAAACATGGTTGTAGTTTAAAAGTTATTAAACTTTTAAAACCAGGGGCCTTTCTGCAAAACAGCAGGTCCCTGTACGCTTTCAACTGAAAACGCTTCGGCCAGAATGCGTTTTCCAGAGCAGGAAGCGTAAATGGCTAAATATGTTTTCTGTTTAAACGGTGAAAAATAAGAAAATGCTGACGGGTGGGGGTCCACTCGTCAGGTTTGAACTCAAACGCGATCGCGCGCGTTGACAGAAGGGAGGCGACGATCGCCAGCGACGATCGTTGGGCTTTCAGCGAGTGGTGGTGGTCGGAACACGATCAGGGTGGACTACCGCATCGGTGGGTGGTGGTGGTGGTCGCCGGTGAGCTTCAGAACGACGGTGAGGTCGACGCCGGCGGACGGTGGTTCGGGTGGTTTTGGATTTCGTCGGAGAGAGCTTGGGAGTTGTAATTGGAGTGCGGGATCGTCGAGTGGATGCAAGAGGAAGCTACTGGCAGGTTTTGAGTGGTGGAGGTGGAGTGGTGGCGATGAATGGATCGGGGACAGTGGCGGCGGAGCGGTGGTCGGAGTTGGGGAAGATGACCTCCCCGAGGTCGGGGGAGTGCATGGAAGGGCGATTGGGAGGTGGTGTGGGCGAGGTGAGTGGTCATCAAAGCTCGGGGTCCCCTTTTATAGGCAATCCGAGGGTGGCCGGCGAGGGCGGATAACACCGGAGTTACTCCGCCGGCAAGGTAGGTTAGGGGCGGTGGGCAATTGCGGCGCGCGATCAAGGAGGTCTGAGGAGTCCTCTGGAAGCCTCAGCTTGGACGGGCTCGAGCTCCTCGGCCTCATCCGCGGCGAGGTGTCCGCACGGGTGTGGCAGCCGTGCCCAGCTCCGGGGACTGCCAGGCGGGCTCCAGGGGCTTGGACGGCGCGTCAACGATGCGGAGAAGGTGCTGCGTGGAGGGAGAGGTAGGTTGGGGTGGTACGGTGGAGTGATGGAGGTCGGTGGCCGAGGCGACTCTTCGGTCCGCCGTGGATGAGCACGGTGGTCGTTGCACCGGCCGACCGACAGCTCGACATCGGAGAGGAGAGGCTGGGAAGTGGGCCAGGGATTCTAGGCATTGATGAGCGACGGCGTCGCCGTGAAGGAGAAGGAAGGGGAGATGCGCACGGCACCGATCGCCACTGTGACTGAAGAAGATTCAGTTAACTGAATTTCTTCGACAGTGCTACAGTGTGCCCACCAAGTGCTTGATGAAATGCCAGAGGGGTCTAGACATTTTAGGAATTTGCAGGAATATTTGTTGTGAAGTGTTGATGCATAAGGGAGGGTCTGACAAAGATTCAGAATTTTTGGAGCAATATAAATTGAGTTTTGATCAACACAATTGAATCTGGTCCAAATTTGAACAGGACAGATTTTGAAAATTTTGAACAGTGGAACCCAATGTTTTTGGTGAAATGGGTTGTAGGTACCATCTAGTTGCTGGAGAAATTTTGGTGGGAGTAGAGGACTTACAGAAAATATGGTTCCTTTGTAAATCAAAGAAACCATGAATAAATTGAATTCCAACTTTGGAATTTAGTAAATATGGTAGAAATATTTTTGTAAGGTGGAAAGGAGTTGGTTGCTGTCCTAAAGAGTGGGAATGGCTCATGGGATAGTTGAGAGGTGGTAGAAAGATTATTGGAAGGATTTTGGAAGTGTTAGGAAAGGAAAGAGCTTCACCTTAGAGTATTTTAGTTATCTCAAAAACTTTCCAAAAGAAAGCACTTGAATTCTAAGAATCATCCTCCAAATAAAACCATAAATCAAATCAGACCCTTTCTTGAGAAAATTTTGAACTCAACTAAAATTTGAAAAGGCTTCCAAACAGAAGGAGGAAAATAGAATCAAAAATCCTTTTCAATGAATTCATTTTAAAGAAAAGATTTTTTAAAAAAAATCCAGAAGAATATTTTTGGGGTGTTACACCGTGGGACCCAGAAGCCAGGGGGCACGCCCAGGGGGGGTGGGCGCGCCCTGCAGGCTTGTGGCCCACTGGTGCAACCCCCTCATGTGTTCTTAGTGCCAAAAATTCTAAAATATTCCTGAAAAAATCATACTACAATTTCAGGGCATTCTGAGGACTTTTATTTTCAGGTCATTTTTCTATTGCACGGGTAAAACAGAAAAGAGAAGAATAATAGCATTTTTACTTTATTTAATATAAATAACAGAAAGTAAAAGTTGGGTACAGAAGGTTGTGCCTCCTAAATTCATCCATCTCATGCTCATCAAAAAGAATCCATCAATAAGGTTGATCAAGTCTTATTGACAAACTTTTTTCGAATGACACGGAACCGGAGAATTTTCGAATGACACTAGGTTACCTCAATGGGGATATGCATGTAGCCAACAATAAGTATATCATATTTGTTTTTGGCAGTAGGAAGAGGGAATTCAAAATCTCTAATAATAATCGTTGAAATTTTTCCAATGGAGTTGATACTATGAACTTGCGATTGTTTCTTCGGAAAATGTACCGTATGCTCATTACCATTAACATGAAAAGTGACATTGCCCTTGTTGCAATCAATAACAGCCCCTGCAGTATTCAGAAAGGGTCTACCAAGGATGATCGACATACTGTCGTCCTCGGGAATATCAAGGATAACAAAGTCCGTTAAGATAGTAACGTTTGCAACCACAACAGGCACATCCTCACAAATACCGATGGGTAAAGCAGTTGATTTATCAGCCATTTGTAAAGAGATTTTAGTAGGTGTCAACTTATTCAAATCAAGTCTACGATATAAAGAGAAAGGCATAACACTAACACCGGCTCCGAGGTCACATAAAGCAGTTTTAACATAATTTCCTTTAATAGAGCATGGTATAGTAGGTACTCCGGGATCTCCTAGTTTCTTTGGCACTCCACCCTTAAAGGTATAATTAGCAAGCATGGTGGAAATCTCAGCTTCCGGTATTTTTCTTTTATTAGTCACAATATCTTTCATATACTTGGCATAAGGAGACATTTTCAGAATATCAGTCAAGCGCATACGCAAAAAGACAGGTCTAAGCATTTCAACAAAGCGCTCAAAATCCTCATCATCCTTTTTCTTGGATGTCTTAGGAGGAAAGGGCATGGGTTTCTGAACCCATGGTTCTCTTTCTCTACCATGCTTCCTAGCAACAAAGTCTCTTTTATCATATCTTTTGTTCTTAGGTTGTGGGTTATCAAGATCAACAGCAGGTTCAATCTCCACATCATTATCATTACTAGGTTGGGCATCAACATGAACATCATCATTAATATTATCACTAGGCTCATGTTCATTACTAGATTGTGTCTCGGCATCAGAAATAGAAATATCATTTGGGTTTTCATGTGTATCTATAACAGGTTCACTAGCAACATGCAAAGTCCTATCGTCATTCTTTTTCCTACTATTACTGGGACGACTAGGTGCATCAGTATTAACTCTCTGAGAATCTTGCTCAATTCTCTTAGGATGGCCCTCAGGATACAAAGGTTCCTGAGTCATTCTACCACCTCTAGTCACAACTTTAACAGAATGATCATTGTTCTTACCATTCATCTCATTAAGCAAATCATTTTGTGCCTTAAGTACTTGTTCTACTTGAGTAGTTACCATGGAAGCATGTTTAATAATAATCTTAAGATCATTGATAGTTCTACTCATATAATCACCTAAGCGATCAAGCATGTAAGCATTATGTTTCAATTGTCTACTAACATAAGCATTGAAATTTTCTTGCTTAACTATAAAGTTATCAAATTCATCCAAGCATTGGCTAGCAGACTTATTATAAGGAATAATACCTTCATCAAATCTACGGAGAGAATTTACCTCTACTACCTGTGTCGGGTTATCAAGACCATGTATTTCTTCAATAGGTGGTAGATTCTTCACATCTTCAGCTTTAATACCCTTTTCTTTCATAGATTTCTTTGCCTCTTGCATATCTTCAGGACTGAGAAATAGAATGCCTCTTTTCTTCGGGGTTGGCTTTGGAGGTGGTTCGGGAATAGCCCAATCATTATCATTGATCAATATATTATTCTATAGTAATTCAGCTTGTTCGACAGTTCGTTCCCTGAAAACACAACCAGCACAACTATCTAGGTGGTCCCTAGAAGCATCGGTTAGTCCATTATAAAAGATATCAAGTATTTCATTTTTCTTGAGAGGATGATCAGGCAAAGCATTAAGTAATTGGAGAAGCCTCCCCCTAGCTTGTGGGAGACTCTCTTCTTCAATTTGCACAAAGTTAAATATTTCCTGCAAGGCAGCTTGTTTCTTATGGGTAGGAAAATATTTTTCAGAGAAGTAGTAAATCATATCCTGGGGACTATGCACACAACCAGGAGCAAGAGAATTAAACCATATCTTAGCATCACCCTTTAATGAGAAAGGAAACAACCTAAGAATATAGTAATAACGAATTTTTTCCTCATGAGTAAATAGGGTGGCTATATCATTCAATTTAGTAAGATGTGCCACAACAGTTTCAGATTCATAACCATGGAAAGGATCAGATTCAACCAAAGTAATTAACTCAGGATCGACAGAGAATTCATAATCCTTATCAGTAACAAAGATAGGTGAAGTAGCAAACTTAGGATTATATTGCATTCTAGCATTCAAAGATTTTTCTTTCCACATGCATAGCAATTTCTTAAGTCCCTAGCTACCTCTCCCTCCATAACATAACCCTCAGGCATATCAGGCAATTCATATCTAGGAGAGCTAGGTCTAGCAGGTGTCTCATAGTGTTCAGGTTCAATAATTTCATCAGATTAAGAGATATCATCAGTTTCAGCATTGACTCTAGCAATTTGTTCATCAAGAAATTCACCCAGTGGCACAGTAGTATCAAGCAGAGTATCATCATAAGCATCGTGCATAGCAGAAGTCGCATCATCAATTACTTGCGACATATGAGATTCAATAGCAGGTGGTGGTGTTGCAAATTTACTCATAACAGAAGGTGAATCAAGTGCAGAGCTAGATGGCAGTTCCTTACCTGTCCTCATAGTTGAGGGATAGATCTTGGTTTTAGCATCTTTCAGATTCTTCATAGTGATCAACAGATATAAATCCCAAGTGACTCAGAAAATAGAGCTATGCTCCCCGGCAACGGCGCCAGAAAAAGGTCTTGATAATCCACAAGTATAGGGGATCGCAACAGTTTTCGAGGGTAGAGTATTCAACCCAAATTTATTGATTCGACACAAGGGGAGCCAAAGAATATTCTCGAGTATTAGCAGCTGAGTTGTCAATTCAACCACACCTGAAAGACTTAATATCTGCAGCAAAGTATTTAGTAGCAAAGTAGTACGGAAGTAACGGTAACGGTGGCAAAGTAACAGTAGCAGTTTTGTAGTGATTGTAACAGCAGCAACGGAAAAGTAACTTAGCAAAGATCAATATGTGGAAAGCTCATAGGCAATGGATCAGTGATGGATAATTATGTCGGATGGCATTCATCATGCAACGGTTATAACATAGGGTGACACAGAACTAGCTCCAATTCATCAATGTAATGTAGGCATGTATTCCATATATAGTCATACGTGCTTATGGAAAAGAACTTGCATGACATCTTTTGTCCTACCCTCCCGTGGCAGCGGGGTCCTAATGGAAACTAAGGGATATTAAGGCCTCCTTTTAATATAGAACCGGAACAAAGCATTAGCACTAAGTGAATACATGAACTCCTCAAACTACGGTAATCACCGGAAAGAATCCCAGTTATTGTCACCCTGGGGGATACTGATCATAACTCGTAATAGGTGTCTACAACTTGCAAGATAGGATCAAGAACACATATATATTCATGAAAACATAATAGGTTCATATCTGAAATCATGGCACTCGGGCCCTAGTGACAAGCATTAAGCATAGCAAAGTCATAGCAACATCAATCTCAGAACATAGTGGATACTAGGGATCAAACCCTAACAAAACTAACTCGATTACATGGTAAATATCATCCAACCCATCACCGTCCAGCAAGCCTACGATGGAATTACTCATGAATGGCGGAGAGCACCATGAAATTGGTGATGAAGGATGGTTGGTGATGACGACGGCGTCGATTTCCCCTCTCCGGAGCCCAAATCAGACTCCAGATCTGCCCTCCCGAGGAAGAACAGGAGGTGGCGGCGGCTCCGTATCGTAAAACGCGATGAACTCTTCTCCCTGATTTTTTTCTCCCTGAATAGGAATATATAGAGTTGGAGTTGAGGTCGGAAGAGCTTCAGGGGGCCCACAAGACAGGGGGGCGCGTCCTAGGGGGGGCCGCGCCCCCCTGGCTTGTGACCAGGTGGCGGACCCCTTCCGGTTGATTCTTTCGCCAGTATTTTTTATTAATTCCAAAAATATTCTCCGTAAATTTTCAGGTCAATCCGAGAACTTTTATTTCTGCACAAAAATAACACCAAGGCAATTCTGCTGAAAACAACGTCAGTCCGGGTTAGTTCCATTCAAATCATGCAAATTAGAGTCCAAAACAAGGGCAAAAGAGTTTGGAAAAGTAGATACAAGCCTGGGGGGCGCCTCCCCTCCCTAGGGCGTGCCCCCCTGGCTCGTCGCCGCCTCGTGGCCCACCTTGACTTGTTTCCGACGCCAAAAATTCTTATAAATATAGAAACCCCCAGAAACAAACCTAGATCGGGAGTTCCGCCGCCGTAAGCCTCCAGAGCCATGAAAAACCAATCGGGAGCCCGTTCCGGCACCCTGCCGGAGGGGGAAACCATCACCGGAGGCCATCTTCAACATCCCGGCGGTCTCCATGGCCAGGAGGGAGTACTTCACCCTCGGGGCTGAGGGTATGTACCAGTAGCTATGTGTTTGATCTCTCTCTCTCGTGTTCTTGAGATGACACGATCTTGATGTACCGCGAGCTTTATTAATATTGATGAATCATATGGAGTTTCCCCCTCTCTATCTTCTTGTGATGAATTGAGTTTTCCCTTTGAAGTTTTCTTATCGGATTGAGTGTTTAAAGGATTTGAGAACACTTGATGTATGTCTTGCGATGGGATATCCGTGGTGACAATGGGATGTTCTATTGATCCACTTGATGTATGATTTGGTGATCAACTTGCCGGTTCCGTGACCTTGGGAATCTATGCATAGGGGTTGGCACATGTTTTCATCTTGACTCTCCGGTAGAAACTTTGGGGCACTCTTTGAAGTTCTTTCTGTTGGATTGAACATGATGAATCCGAAATTGTGTGATGCATATCGTATAATCAAGCCCACGGGTACTTGTGGTGACATTGGAGTATCTAGGTGACATTAGGGTTTTGGTTGATGTGTATCTTATGGTTTTATTTTAGTACGAACTCTAGGGCTGTTCGTGACACTTATAGGGATAGCTCATAAGATTGATCGGAAAAGATAACTTTGAGGTGGTTTCGTACCCTACAATAATTTCTTCGTTTGTTCTCCGCTATTTGTGACTTTGGAGTGAACTCTTTGTCGCACGTGAGGGATTTACATATGATTCAACTATGTCAGTATTGTTGAGAGAACTTGCACTAGTGAAAGTATGAACCCTAGGCCATGTTTCCAAGCATTGCAATACCGTTTGTGCTCACTTTTATCATTAGTTACCTTACTGTTTTTATATTTTCAGATTACAAAAACCTATATCTACCATCCATATTGCACTTGTATCACCTTCTCTTCGCCGATCTAGTGCACCTATACAATTTGCCATTGTATTGGGTGTGTTGGGGACACAAGAGACTCTTTGTTATTTGGTTGCAGGGTTGTTTGAGAGAGACCATCTTCATCCTACGCCTCCCACGGATTGATAAACCTTAGGTCATCCACTTGAGGGAAATTTGCTACTGTCCTACAAAACTCTGCGCTTGGAGGCTGATAACCCACAAGTATAGGGGATCAGTTGTAGCCTCTGTCGATAAGTAAGAGTGTCGAACCCAATGAGGAGCTAAAAGTAGAACAAATATTCCCTCAAGTTCTATCGACCACCGATACAACTCTACGCATGCTTAACGTTCGCTTTACCTAGAACAAGTATGAAACTAGAAGTACTATGTAGGTGATGTAGGATAGGTTTGCAAGAGAATAAAGAGTACGTAAATAAAAACTAGGGGCTGCTTAGATAAAGAAACAACTAAGTTAGTCTGAGTAGAGAGCTTTTTGTCACAAGAAAGTTATTTGTCCCTAGGCAAACGATAACTAGGCCGGTAATCATTATTGCAATTTTATATGACGGAGAGGCATAAGCTAACATACTTTCTCTACTTGGATCATATGCACTTATGATTGGAACTCTAGCAAGCATCCGCAACTACTAAAGATCATTAAGGTAAAACCCAACCATAGCATTAAGTATCAAGTCCTCTTTACTCCCATACGTAAGCGACCTACTTACTCGGGCCTGTGCTTCCGTCACTCACGCCACCCACCATAAGCGAATCTTAAACATATTGCAAACCCTACAGCGGGGATCCCTCACGCTTGCACGACACGGAGAGCACCATAGGATAGCACCAATAATAAAACATGCAACTCAAACCAATCATGATCATCAATCAACCCATAGGACAAAACGGATCTACTCAAACATCATAGGATAGCCATACATCATTGGGAAATAATATATAGCGTTGAGCACCATGTTTAAGTAGAGATTACAGCGGGGAGAAGGGGTGTTACACCGCTGCATAGAGGGGGAGAGAGTTGGTGATGACGGCGGCGAAGTTGTTGGTGTAGATCGCCGTCACGATGATGGCCCCGGCGGCGTTCCGGTGCCACCGGGAGAGAGGGGGAGAGAGCCCCCCTCCTTCTTCTTCTTCCTTGGCCTCCCGCCCCTAGATGGGAGGAGGGTTTCCCATCTGGTCCTTGGCTTCCATGGCGGCGGAGGGGTGAGAGCCCCTCCGAGATTGGATCTCTCTCTTTGTTTCCTTCTGTTTCTGGCTTCTAGATTCTGGCCTTTCTCCGTTTCTTATATTCCCGGAGGGCTGAAATTTTAACACGATTTTTATCCAGATATTAGCTTTCTTGCAGCGAAAGAAAGGCACCAACCGCATTACGGGGTGGCCACAAGCCTGCCTGGCGCGCCCTACCCCCCAGGGCGCGCCCCTATGGCTTGTGGGCCCCTTGGGCACCGCCTTCTGTTGATTCCACTTCCCAAAATTCACATATATTCCAAAAAAAACTCCGTAAGTTTTTATCCCGTTTGGACTTCGTTTGATATGGATTTTCTGCGAAACAAAAAACATGCAACAAACAGGAACTGGCACTGGATCAATATGTTAGTCCCAAAAAGTAGTATAAAAAGTTGCCAAATGTATATGAAAGTTGTAGAATATTGGCATGAAACAATCAAAAATTATAGATACGACGGAGATGTATCAGCATCCCCAAGCTTAATTCATGCTCGTCCTCGAGTAGGTAAATGATAAAAAAAAGATAATTTTTTGATGTGGAATGGTACCTAGCATAATCTTGATCATATAATCTAATCATGGCATGAATATTAAGACACAAGTGATTCAAAACAATAGTCTATCATTTGACATTAAGACAATAATACTTCAAGCATACTAATAAAGCAATCATGTCTTCTCAAAATATCATGGCTAAAAGAAAGTTATCCCTACAAAATCATATAGTCTGGCTATGCTCCATCTTCATCACACAAAGTATTTAATCATGCACAACCCCGGTTTTAGCCAAGCAATTGTTTCATACTCTAGTATTCTCAAACCTTTTCAACTTTCACGCAATACATGAGCGTGAGCCATGGATATAGCACTATAGGTGGAATAGAATATGGTGGTTGTGGAGAAGACAAAAAGAAGGAGATAGTCTCACATCAACTAGGCATATCAACGGGCTATGGAGATGCCCATCAATAGATATTAATGTGAGTGAGTAGGGATTGCCATGCAACGGATGCACTAGAGCTATAAGTGTATGAAATCTCAAAAAGAAACTAAGTGGGTGTGCATCCAACTCGCTTGCTCACGAAGACCTTGGGCAATTTGAGGAAGCCCATCATTGGAATATACAAGCCAAGTTCTATAATGAAAAATTCCCACTAGTATATGAAAGTGACAATATAGGAGACTCTCTATCATGAAGATCATGGTGCTACTCTGAAGCACAAGTGTGGTAAAGGATAGTAGCATTGCCCCTTCTCTCTTTTCTCTCATTTTTTTTTTGGTGGGCTTCTTTGGCCTCTTTTTTTTATTTGGGCTTCTTTCGCCTCTTTTATTTATTTGTAAAGTCTGGAGACTCATCCCAACTTGTGAGGGAATCATAGCTTCCATCATCCTTTCCTCACATGGGACAATGCTCTAATAATGATGATCATCACACTTTTATTTACTTACAACTCAAGAATTACAACTCGATACTAGAACAAAATATGACTCTATATGAATGCCTCCGGCGGTGTACCGGGATGTGCAATGATCTAGCGTAGCAATGACATTAAAAAACGGACAAACCATGAAAACATCATGCTAGCTATCTTACGATCATGCAAAGCAATATGACAATGATGGTGCGTGTCATAATAAACGGAACGGTGGAAATTGCATGGCAATATATCTTGGAATGACTATGGAAATGCCATAATAGGTAGGTATGGTGGCTGTTTTGAGGAAGGATATATGGTGGGTGTAATGCACCGGCGAAAGTTGCGCGGTACTAGAGAGGCTAGCAATGGTGGAAGGATGAGAGTGCGTATAATCCATGGACTCAACATTAGTCATGAAGAACTCACATACTTATTGCAAAAATCTATTAGCTATCGAAACAAAGTATTAGACGCATGCCCCTAGGGGAGAGGTTTGTAGGAGTTAACCATCGCGCGCTCCCGACCTCCACACAAAGGATGACAATCAATAAATAAATCATGCTCCGACTTCTTCACATAACGGTTCACCATACGTGCATGCTACGGGAATCACAAACTTTAACACAAATATTTCTACCAATACACAATTACTGACTAGCATGACTCTAGTATCACCATCTTTATATCGCAAAACTATCACAAGGAATCAAACATATCATATTCAGTGATCTACAAGTTTTATGTAGGATTTTATGACTAACCATGTGAATGACCAACTCCTGTTAACTCTCTAAATAGATATAAGTGAAGCATGAGAGTTTAATTCTTTCTACAAAAGATATGCCCATGCTCTAACAAATATAAGTGAAGCAAAAGAGCATTCTACAAATGGCGATTTTCTATGTGTAGAGAAACAGGCAATCCAAACTTCAAATGATATAAGTGAAGCACATGAAGCATTCTACAAAGCCATACTCAAAAGATATAAGTGAGGTGCAAAGAGCCTTCTATAAATCAACCAAGGACTTTCTCATACCAGCATGGTGCATTATTAAAAGAAAAATAAAATACACACGACGCTCCAAGATTTACGCATATCATGTGACGAATAAAAATATAGCTCCAAGTAAAATTACCGATGGTTGTTAGAAGAAAGAGGGGATGCCTTCCGGGGCATCCCCAAGCTTAGTTTCTTGGGAGTCCTTGAATATTACCTTGGGGTGCCTCGGGCATCCCCAAGCTTAGTCTCTTTCCACTCCTTATTCCTTCATCCATCGTGATCTCACCCAAAACTTGAAAACTTCAATCACACAAAACTTAACAAAACCCTCGTGAGATCCGTTAGTATAATAAAGCAAATTACCACTTTAACTACTGTTGAAAACCTATTCACATTTTATTTTTGCATTTTAGCTACTGTAATATAACTTTTCCATGGCTTATACCACCGGAACAATCGATAGTTTCATCAAAACGAGCAAAACAATGCATCAAAAACAGAATCTGTCAAAAACAGGACAGTCTGTAGTAATCTGAACTTTCACCATACTTCTGTAACTCTAAAAATTCTGAAAAATTACGAAAAAATAAACAATTTTCATAGCAGTACTGTGTAAAAAATTCAAAAACTTTTGACATTCCAGTAAAAAATGTAAATTCATGCACTACAGCCAAAGTTTCTGTTTTTGCACTGCACACACCAAACAAGCAATCTAATCATCCTAAAGGCAAATCTTGGCACATTATTTTTATAATACAATGGATTTATACAAGGGGATAATTATTTTTGTTGAAAAGTTTCTGTAATTAAGATTCACAAGGTTTCCATGGGCATGAACAAAGTTCAAGGCTAGCTCCCACTTTCACAATGCTCGTCTCTCTCACTTTCACTTTTCTTTTTGAAAAAGTTTTAGGTTCCCCTATTTATTTATTTTGTTTTTAAACTATATAAAATCACACAACAGAATAAAATGACTCTCTAAAACTTCCGGGTTGTCTCCCTGGCAGCGCTTTCTTTAAAGCCATTAAGCTAGGCATAAAGTGCTCAAGTAATGGATCGACCCGGATCCCAAGGTATATCAAAGCCAATTTTAATTAACAATGATTTGTAATTTAGTATTGAGCACAAAGTAACATATATCATGCAACAACGAAGTCTAACTCTCTTCCTATGCATCGGCATGTCATAAAAGAATAATTCATGCACACAAAGTAAAGGCCAATACATAGCATAAGCAGTTTCTTGCAATTCTATTGTGTTGCAAACATAGAGAGGTGGAGATGTAGTTCCTCTCTCAGAATAATTGCAAGTAGGAGCAGAAAGCACATGCATATTATATTTATCAAAATCATCATGTGTAATAGTGGAAGGCAACCCATCAATGTAATCCCTAATAAGATCAAACTTCTCCGATATAGTGTAGTTGGGAGAATTCAAAAAGATAATAGGACTATCATGTGTGGGTGCAATAGCAACAATTTCATGTTTAACATAAGGAACTATAGCAAGTTCATCTCCATAAGCATCATTCATATTGGCATCATGGCCACAAGCATAGCAAGCATGAAGTTCATCAAAAAGGGATATTTCAAATGAATCCAAGGGATCATAGCAATTATCATAGCATTCATCCTTCGGTAAGCACGAAGGGAAATTAAACAATGTATGAGTTGAAGAGTTACTCTCATTAGAAGGTGGGCACGGGTAGCTAATCCGCTCTTCCTCCTTTTGTTCTTCGCTCTCCTCCTCATCTTTTGCATCCAATGAGCTCACAGTGTCATCAATTTCTTCTTCCATAGATTCCTGCAAAATATTAGTCTCTTCTTGGATAGCGGAGACTTTCTCAATAAATTGATCAATATGGGCATTATATTCATAATTGGCATAACAATAACGAAGCATAGCCAAATTCTGAGATCGGTAAACAGCATCATCATAATCTTCATACTTTTCAAACAAAGCTTCAATTTCATAAGCACCTTTAAAAGCAACAAACTCTTCTATTTGTTCCACATCATAGTAATCATATATACCATTAGCATAAGAAGCCAAGGTTTCATTATCATTAAATTTACATGAAAAGGGAAGGTGTTTAGCCTTCATCCTAGAGCAACAAGTAATATCATATCTCAAGCATAGATTCCAACTATACCATTTCAACATATGAATTTGATCCCATAACAGTTTGCCTTTTTGAGTCAAGCGATAATCCCTAAAGTATTCACGTTGATCCAACGTGTGTCCCATTATATAATTGAATGGGGTTTTCTCAGGATTATTAAAGTAGTGCATAATATCTTTCACATAATGAGCATCGAGGGTTTTAGGAGATTCCCCATCTCCATGAGTAGCAAGTACACCTAATTTTTTTGGTATTTCGTGTTCCATATCCATAACTAAAGATAGAGAACAACTTAGAACAGCAAATAAAATCTACTTAGTGATAAAGCAAACAAGCACACACGAGAATATTCACCCCACGCTATTGCTCCCCAGCAACGGCGCCAGAAAAAGGTTTTGATAACCCACAAGTATAGGGGATCAGTTGTAGCCTCTTTCGATAAGTAAGAGTGTCGAAACCAATGAGGAGCTAAAACTAGAACAAATATTCCCTCAAGTTCTATCGACCACCGATACAACTCTACGCATGCTTAACATTCGATTTACCTAGAACAACTATGAAACTAGAAGTACTATGTAGGTGATGTAGGATAGGTTTGCAAGATAATAAAGAGTACGTAAATAAAAACTAGGGTCTGCTTAGATAAAGAAACAACTAAGTTAGTCTTAGTAGAGTGCTTTTTGTCACAAGAAAGTTATTTGTCCCTAGGCAATCGATAACTAGGCCGGTGATCATTATTGCAATTTTATATGAGGGAGAGGCATAAGCTAACATACTTTCTCTACTTGGATCATATGCACTTATGATTGGAACTCTAGCAAGCATCCGCAACTACTAAAGATCATTAAGGTAAAACCCAACCATAGCATTAAGTATCAAGTCCTCTTTACTCCCATACGTAAACGACCTACTTACTCGGGCCTGTGCTTCCGTCACTCACGCCACCCACCATAAGCGAATCTTAAACATATTGCAAACCCTACAGCGGGGATCCCTCACGCTTGCACGACACGGAGAGCACCATAGGATAGCACCAATAATAAAACATGCAACTCAAACCAATCATGATCATCAATCAACCCATAGGACAAAACGGATCTACTCAAACATCATAGGATAGCCATACATCATTGGGAAATAATATATAGCGTTGAGCACCATGTTTAAGTAGAGATTACAGCGGGGAGAAGGGGTGTTACACCGCTGCATAGAGGGGGAGAGAGTTGGTGATGACGGCGGCGAAGTTGTTGGTGTAGATCGCCGTCACGATGATGGCCCCGGCGGCGTTCCGGTGCCACCGGGAGAGAGGGGGAGAGAGCCCCCCTCCTTCTTCTTATTCCTTGGCCTCCCGCCCCTAGATGGGAGGAGGGTTTCCCATCTGGTCCTTGGCTTCCATGGCGGCGGAGGGGTGAGAGCCCCTCCGAGATTGGATCTCTTTCTCTGTTTCCTTCTGTTTCTTCCTTCTAGATTCTGGCCTTTCACCGTTTCTTATATTCCCGGAGGGCTGAAATTTTAACACGATTTTGATCCGGATATTAGCTTTCTTGCGGCGAAAGAAGGGCACCAACCGCCTTACGGGGTGGCCACAAGCCTGCCTGGCGCGCCCTACCCCCCAGGGCGCGCCCCTATGGCCTGTGGGCCCCTCGGGCACCGCCTTCTGTTGATTCCACTTCCCAAAATTCACATATATTCCAAAAAAAACTCCGTAAGTTTTTATCCCGTTTGGACTTCGTTTGATATGGATTTTCTGCGAAACAAAAAACATGCAACAAACAGGAACTGGCACTGGATCAATATGTTAGTCCCAAAAAGTAGTATAAAAAGTTGCCAAATGTATATGAAAGTTGTAGAATATTGGCATGAAACAATCAAAAATTATAGATACGACGGAGATGTATCAGCATCCCCAAGCTTAATTCCTGCTCGTCCTCGAGTAGGTAAATGATAAAAAAAAAGATAATTTTTTGATGTGGAATGCTACCTAGCATAATCTTGATCATATAATCTAATCATGGCATGAATATTAAGACACAAGTGATTCAAAACAATAGTCTATCATTTGACATTAAGACAATAGTACTTCAAGCATACTAATAAAGCAATCATGTCTTCTCAAAATATCATGGCTAAAAGAAAGTTATCCCTACAAAATCATATAGTCTGGCTATGCTCCATCTTCATCACACAAAGTATTTAATCATGCACAACCCCGGTTTTAGCCAAGCAATTGTTTCATACTCTAGTATTCTCAAACCTTTTCAACTTTCACGCAATACATGAGCGTGAGCCATGGATATAGCACTATAGGTGGAATAGAATATGGTGGTTGTGGAGAAGACAAAAAGAAGGAGATAGTCTCACATCAACTAGGCATATCAACGGGCTATGGATATGCCCATCAATAGATATTAATGTGAGTGAGTAGGGATTGCCATGCAACGGATGCACTAGAGCTATAAGTGTATGAAATCTCAAAAAGAAACTAAGTGGGTGTGCATCCAACTCGCTTGCTCACGAAGACCTTGGGCAATTTGAGGAAGCCCATCATTGGAATATACAAGCCAAGTTCTATAATGAAAAATTCCCACTAGTATATGAAAGTGACAATATAGGAGACTCTCTATCATGAAGATCATGGTGCTACTCTGAAGCACAAGTGTGGTAAAGGATAGTAGCATTGCCCCTTCTCTCTTTTCTCTCATTTTTTTTTCGTGGGCTTCTTTGGCCTCTTTTTTTTTATTTGGGATTCTTTTGCCTCTTTTATTTATTTGTAAAGTCTAGAGACTCATCCCAACTTGTGAGGGAATCATAGCTTCCATCATCCTTTCCTCACATGGGACAATGCTCTAATAATGATGATCATCACACTTTTATGTACTTACAACTCAAGAATTACAACTCGATACTAGAACAAAATATGACTCTATATGAATTCCTCCGGCGGTGTACCGGGATGTGCAATGATCTAGCGTAGCAATGACATTAAAAAATGGACAAGCCATGAAAACATCATGCTAGCTATCTTACGATCATGCAAAGCAATATGACAATGATGGTGCGTGTCATAATAAACGGAACGGTGGAAATTGCATGGCAATATATCTCAGAATGACTATGGAAATGCCATAATAGGTAGGTATGGTGGCTGTTTTGAGGAAGGATATATGGTGGGTGTAATGCACCGGCGAAAGTTGCGCGGTACTAGAGAGGCTAGCAATGGTGGAAGGATGAGAGTGCGTATAATCCATGGACTCAACATTAGTCATGAAGAACTCACATACTTATTGCAAAAATCTATTAGCTATCGAAACAAAGTATTAGACGCATGCCCCTAGGGGAGAGGTTTGTAGGAGTTAACCATCGCGCGCTCCCGACCTCCACACAAAGGATGATAATCAATAAATAAATCATGCTCCGACTTCTTCACATAACGGTTCACCATACGTGCATGCTACGGGAATCACAAACTTTAACACAAATATTTCTACCAATACACAATTACTGACTAGCATGATTCTAGTATCACCATCTTTATATCGCAAAACTATGACAAGGAATCAAACATATCATATTCAGTGATCTACAAGTTTTATGTAGGATTTTATGACTAACCATGTGAATGACCAACTCCTGTTAACTCTCTAAATAGATATAAGTGAAGCATGAGAGTTTAATTCTTTCTACAAAAGATATGCCCATGCTCTAACAAATATAAGTGAAGCAAAAGAGCATTCTACAAATGGCAGTTTTCTATGTGTAGAGAAACAGGCAATCCAAACTTCAAATGATATAAGTGAAGCACATGAAGCATTCTACAAAGCCATACTCAAAAGATATAAGTGAGATGCAAAGAGCCTTCTATAAATCAACCAAGGACTTTCTCATACCAGCATGGTGCATTATTAAAAGAAAAATAAAATGCACACGACGCTCCAAGATTTACGCATATCATGTGACGAATAAAAATATAGCTCCAAGTAAAATTACCGATGGTTGTTAGAAGAAAGAGGGGATGCCTTCCGGGGCATCCCCAAGCTTAGTTTCTTGGGAGTCCTTGAATATTACCTTGGGGTGCCTCGGGCATCCCCAAGCTTAGTCTCTTTCCACTCCTTATTCCTTCATCCATCGTGATCTCGCCCAAAACTTGAAAACTTCAATCACACAAAACTTAACAAAACCCTCGTGAGATCCGTTAGTATAATAAAGCAAATTACCACTTTAAGTACTGTTGAAAACCTATTCACATTTTATTTTTGCATTTTGGCTACTGTAATATAACTTTTCCATGGCTTATACCACCGGAACAATCGATAGTTTCATCAAAACGAGCAAAACAATGCATCAAAAACAGAATCTGTCAAAAACAGGACAGTCTGTAGTAATCTGAACTTTCACCATACTTCTGTATCTCTAAAAATTCTGAAAAATTACGAAAAAATAAAAAAATTGCATAGAAGTACTGTGTAAAAAATTTAAAAACTTTTGACATTCCAGTAAAAAATGTAAATTCATGCACTACAGCCAAAGTTTCTGTTTTTGCACTGCACACACCAAACAAGCAATCTAATCATCCTAAAGGCAAATCTTGGCACATTATTTTTATAATACAATGGATTTATACAAGGGGATAATTATTTTTGTTGAAAAGTTTCTGTAATTAATATTCACAAGGTTTCCATGGGCATGAACAAAGTTCAAGGCTAGCTCCCACTTTGACAATGCTCGTCTCTCTCACTTTCACTTTTCTTTTTGAAAAAGTTTTAGGTTCCCCTATTTATTTATTTTGTTTTTAAACTATATAAAAGCACACAACAGAATAAAATGACTCTCTAAAACTTCCGGGTTGTCTCCCTGGCAGCGCTTTCTTTAAAGCCATTAAGCTAGGCATAAAGTGCCCAAGTAATGGATCCACCCGGATCCCAAGGTATATCAAAGCCAATTTTAATTAACAATGATTTGTAATTTAGTATTGAGCACAAAGTAACATATATCATGCAACAACGAAGTCTAACTCTCTTCCTATGCATCGGCATGTCATAAAAGAATAATTCATGCACACAAAGTAAAGGCCAATACATAGCATAAGCAGTTTCTTGCAATTCTATTGTGTTGCAAACATAGAGAGGTGGAGATGTAGTTCCTCTCTCAGAATAATTGCAAGTAGGAGCAGCAAGCACATGCATATTATATTTATCAAAATCATCATGTGTAATAGTGGAAGGCAACCCATCAATGTAATCCCTAATAAGAGCAAACTTCTCCGATATAGTGTAGTTGGGAGAATTCAAAAAGATAATAGGACTATCATGTGTGGGTGCAATAGCAACAATTTCATGTTTAACATAAGGAACTATAGCAAGTTCATCTCCATAAGCATCATTCATATTGGCATCATGGCCACAAGCATAGCAAGCATGAAGTTCATCAAAAAGGGATATTTCAAACGAATCCAAGGGATCATAGCAATTATCATAGCATTCATCCTTCGGTAAGCACGAAGGGAAATTAAACAATGTATGAGTTGAAGAGTTACTCTCATTAGAAGGTGGGCACGGGTAGCTAATCCGCTCTTCCTCCTTTTGTTCTTCACTCTCCTCCTCATCTTTTTCATCCAATGAGCTCACAGTGTCATCAATTTCTTCTTCCATAGATTCCTGCAAAATATTAGTCTCTTCTTGGATAGCGGAGACTTTCTCAATAAATTGATCAATATGGGCATTATATTCATAATTGGCATAACAATAACGAAGCATAGCCAAATTCTGAGATCGGTAAACAGCATCATCATAATCTTCATACCTTTCAAACAAAGCTTCAATTTCATAAGCACCTTTAAAAGCAACAAACTCTTCTATTTGTTCCACATCATAGTAATCATATATACCAATAGCATAAGAAGCCAAGGTTTCATTATCATTAAATTTACATGAAAAGGGAAGGTGTTTAGCCTTCATCCTAGAGCAACAAGTAATATCATATCTCAAGCATAGATTCCAACTATACCATTTCAACATATGAATTTGATCCCATAACAGTTTGCCTTTTTGAGTCAAGCGATAATCCCTAAAGTATTCACGTTGATCCAACGTGTGTCCCATTATATAATTGAATGGGGTTTTCTCAAGATTATTCAAGTAGTGCATAATATCTTTCACATAATGAGCATCGAGGGTTTTAGGAGGTTCCCCATCTCCATGAGTAGCAAGTACACCTAATTTTTTTGGTATTTCGTGTTCCATATCCATAACTAAAGATAGAGAACAACTTAGAACAGCAAATAAAATCTACTTAGTGATAAAGCAAACAAGCACACACGAGAATATTCACCCCACGCTATTGCTCCCCGGCAGCGGCGCCAGAAAAAGGTTTTGATAACCCACAAGTATAGGGGATCAGTTGTAGCCTCTTTCGATAAGTAAGAGTGTCGAACCCAATGAGGAGATAAAAGTAGAACAAATATTCACTCAAGTTCTATCGTCCACCGATACAACTCTACGCATGCTTAACGTTCGATTTACCTAGAACGAGTATGAAACTAGAAGTACTATGTAGGTGATGTAGGATAGGTTTACAAGATAATAAAGAGTACGTAAATAAAAACTAGGGGCTGCTTAGATAAAGAAACAACTAAGTTAGTCTTAGTAGAGTGCTTTTTGTCACAAGAAAGTTATTTGTCCCTAGGCAATCGATAACTAGGCCGGTGATCATTATTGCAATTTTATATGAGGGAGAGGCATAAGCTAACATACTTTCTCTACTTGGATCATATGCACTTATGATTGGAACTCTAGCAAGCATCCGCAACTACTAAAGATCATTAAGGTAAAACCCAACCATAGGATTAAGTATCAAGTCATCTTTACTCCCATACGTAAACAACCTACTTACTCGGGCCTGTGCTTCCGTCACTCACGCCACCCACCATAAGCGAATCATAAACATATTGCAAACCCTACATCGGGGACACCTCACGCTTGCGCGACACGGAGAGCACCATAGGACAGCACCAATAATAAAACATGCAACTCAAACCAATCATGATCATCAATCAACCCATAGGACAAAACGGATCTACTCAAACATCATAGGATAGCCATACATCATTGGGAAATAATATATAGCGTTGAGCACCATGTTTAAGTAGAGATTACAGAGGGGAGAAGGGGTGTTACACCGCTGCATAGAGGGGGAGAGAGTTGGTGATGATGGCGGCGAAGTTGTTGGTGTAGATCGCCGTCACGATGATGGCCCCGGCGGCGTTCCGGTGCCAACGGGAGAGAGGGGGAGAGAGCCCCCCTCCTTCTTGTTCTTCCTTGGCCTCCCCCCCTAGATGGGAGGAGGGTTTTCCCTCTGGTCCTTGGCTTCCATGGCGGCGGAGGGGCGAGAGCCCCTCCGAGATTGGATCTCTCTCTCTGTTTCCTTCTGTTTCTGCCTTCCAGATTCTGGCGTTTCACCGTTTCTTATATTCCCGGAGATCCGTAACTCCGATTGGGCTGAAATTTTAACACAATTTTTATCCGGATATTAGCTTTCGTGCGGCGAAAGAAGGGCACCAACCTCCTTACGGGGTGGCCACAAGCCAGCCTGGCGCGCCCTACCCGCCAGGGCCCGCCCCTATGGCTTGTGGGCCCCTCGGGCACCGCCTTCTGTTGATTCCACTTTCCAAAATTCACATATATTCCAAAAAATAACTCTGTAAGTTTTTATCCCATTTGGACTTTGTTTGAGATGGATTTTCTGCGAAACAAAAAATATGCAACAAACAGGAACTGGCACTGGGCACTGGATCAATATGTTAGTCCCAAAACGTAGTATAAAAAGTTGCCAAAAGTATATGAAAGTTGTAGAATATTGGCATGAAACAATCAAAAATTATAGATACGACGGAGACGTATCAGTGGCCCAACACGAGTCTACAAGAAGAAGGTTGCGTAGTAGACATCAATAATCTGGTCTATGCGTGGTAAGGGGAAAGGGTCCTTGGGGCAAGCTTTATTAAGGTCTTTGAAATCGACACACAGCCGCCAGGATTTATCTTTCTTCGATACCATGACCAGGTTTGCCAACCAATCGGGGTGTTTGATTTCCCTTATGAATCCAGCCTCCAGTAGTTTTGCTAGTTCTTCACCCATAGCTTGACGCTTGGGTTCGGAGAATCGACGTAGAGTCTGTTTGACGGGCTTAAAGCCTGCTATTATGTTCAAACTGTGTTCTGCTAGCCGTCATGGGATTCCTGGCATATCTGAAGGATGCCAGCCAAAGATATCCCAGTTTTCTCGTAAGAAAGTTCGCAGTGCTTCATCCACCATGGGGTCCAGCTGAGCTCCGATGGACGCTGACTTATTGGGGTCCGTTGGATGTACTTGAAATTTGATGATTTCGTCTGCGGGCTTGAAGAACGTGGGTTTGGGTCTCTTGCTAAGGACCACATCATCCCTATCTACTGTTGACCGGAGTGCGGTTAATTCTTCTGCCGCAAAGGTCTCAGCTAGGGCCTCGAGGGCGAGCACTGCGGTTTTGTTTTCGGCTCGGAGTGCTCTTTCCGGGTCACTTATGACTGTGATCACCCCGTTTGGGCCCGGCATTTTGAGCTTCATGTACCCATAATGTGGTATAGCCTGGAATCTTGTAAAAGTGTCACACCCCAGAAGGGCGTGGTAGCCGCTGTGAAAGGGCACGATATGAAAAAGGAGTTCTTCGGATCTGTAGTTTTCGGGCGTGCCGAATACTACATCAAGGGTAATGCATCCGGAACAATGTGCCTCCTTCCCAGGGATGATCCCACGAAAGGTTGTGTTGCTATGTTCGATGCGGGATCGGTCGAACTGCATTTTTTCCAAGGTATCCTCATAGATGAGGTTTAGACCACTGCCACCGTCCATTAGTACCTTTTGTAACCTGAAACCATCTATGATGGGGTTGAGGACCAGTGCGGCAGGTGTTCGGTCGGGGCGGGTGATCGGTTGATCAGCTTCTCCGAAAGTGATCGGTATGTCAGTCCATGAATTCGTTGCTGCCACCTGATAGACTTGTTCGAGTTCTCGAAGAGCTCTCTTCCTCTGATTATTAGAGGGAAACGTTTCATAGATTGTCAAGATCTCGGCGTTGCATTCTGGTGGCGCTGTTGAACGTTTGCCTGGGGGTGGAGCCTTGAGGATGGCCTCTCCGCTTTTCACCACCTGCTTGATGACCCAGCAAGCTCTAAGGCTGTGAGTCGGGCTTGTGTTTAGTAATACGGAGTCTATAGGGCATGGCTTGTCCAAAAGTTCATCAAGGACAGTTCGGGCTCCCGTGGGGGGTCTATTCCTTTTTTCGGCGGGTTCGTGATTGACCGGCCGTTTCGAAGGTATTTGCTTTTTCCGAGCTCCTATAGGGTGTTCGGCGGGGGCTGGCTTCGAAATCAAACGTTCGGCCTACCAGGTGCTTTCCATGGCACAATATTTTTGTACCAGGTCTGATAGCTCGGTGAAGTCGCGAATCTGACGACGGGCCAGGGCATTAAGGATTCCCTCGTTGTGGCAATTGCGCCTGAAGATTGCTAGTATGTTTTGTCCACTAGAGTTTGGTACTCTATCTTTGATAAGGAGGAGTCTAGCCCAAAAATGATGGACTGATTCCCCTGGTTGTTGCTTAACTTCCCATAAGCCCGATAGATTGTGCTCTCCTGCGCTGCTTAGAGAGCGCTTGGCTTGGGTGGTGGGCGGGGAAAATTTTGGTTTCTCGCCGGGATGTGAGTCCGGAACCGCGGCGTTTACCTCCTATGTCATCGTGGGATCCGGGGTGGCGAGTTCGGATGTGAGTCCGGAACTATTTTCGGTGAGGGTTCTAGATTCCGGATTGTAGGAGAGATCCTGATGATCGGAAACCGGGATATAGACCATCTTTAGTTCCGATAGTTGAGAGGGCGAGCCTCCGTCCGGATACTCGACGGTGGCGACAAAGTGAGTGATCGGTGGGGTATAAATCTCCCTATCATCGGGTTTAAGCCTGATCCAGTCATAGACTGAGGTTTGGCCGTCAATCACGGCCACAGATTGGATCTGGCCGAGTAACTCGTTTAATGACGAGAGGTCGGCGGGGTCCATGTCGTTAGAATGCATGGGGTCGATCTGCGGCGCCGCTGTCTCAGGGTCGTTTGATGACGCGCCTGGGTTGTAGTCGGTGGCAGCAGGTCCGGGCATATCAACAGGGTGGGGCGTTATGGCCGGTCCAGGGATAGAGGCCACCTCGGCGGTGGGGCCTGCTGCCTCTGGCGTCAAGGCGTCGAGGTCCGCGGGCTTTTCCATGAGAGCTTTGAGATTCGTTAAAACAAGATCTCCCCGAGAGTCGGCAACGAACTCAAGGTTCCCGAACCTGACTTCCTGATCGGGGATGAAACTTCCAACCTGGCCAAGACGGCCGGTCGGATCGGCATGCGATACAATGCTGCCGAAGGCGAAAATCTGAGAGTTAACGAAAACGTCCTTGATGCAGGCTTCTTCGTTGAGGATGAGGTGAGCCATCGATTCCTCTTGTGATCTCATAGCGGAACTCTCAATGAAAGCACCAATGTCGGTGTAGAAACCGGTGGATCTCGGGTAGGGGGTCCCGAGATGTGAGATTGGGATCGATGGATAACAGGAGACGAAGGAGACGATGTTTACCCAGGTTCAGGCCCTCTTATGGACGTAAAACCCTACGTCCTGCTTGATTATATTGATGTATATGGAGATTACAAAGTTGTTCTACCTCGAGATCAGTATTGCTAAACCCTAGATGAGTTCTTATACCCTTTATGATCTACACCCTTCGGTTTATATAGACACCGAGGGTACCTAGGGTTTACACATGGTAAGTGTCCATCCAGAAGCAAAGATGTCGGTCCTCCCATCTTGACTTGGAGTACACGCCGCGCCCTTGGAGGTGCCCTTCTAGAATACGGGATCATCACCTGGCCCGGCTCTTCTTGTAGCAATCGGAGGGCGGCCCACCAAGCCGACCTATGAGAGATAGGCCGGCGGCCCGAGGACCCCTTAGTCCAGGACTCCCACACCAGGCACTACAACGAGAGCTGGTAAGGTACACATCAATAACATGTATATCATATATACCTTGTTTGGTGTTGGCCGCCTTCTTGTCGGCCAGATACTGGGGGCAGTTCCGCTTCCAGTGGCCAGTACCCTTGCAATGAAAGCACTAAGTTTCTGGCTTGGGTCCAGCCTTAGGTTTCTTCATGGGAGGGGCAACTGCTTTGCCACTCTTCTTGGAGTTACCCTTCTTGCCCTTGCCATTTTTCTTGAAACTAGTGGTTTTATTGACCACCAAAACTTGATGCTCCTTCTGGAGTTCAGACTCAGCGACTTTCAGCATCGCAAACAGCTTGGCGACTGACTTGTTCATCCCTTTCATGTTATAGTTCAACACGAAGCCTTTATAGCTAGGTGGTAGTGATTGAAGAACTCTGTCAGTGATCGCCTACGGCGGGAGTGGCATACCCAACTCAGCCAGACGGTTTGAGTACCCAGAGATTCTGAGTACATGCTCACTGATAGACCTGTTCTCCTCCATCTTGCAAGCATAGAACTTATCGGAGGTCTCATACCTCTCGATCCGGGCATTCTTCTCAAAGATAAACTTCAAATCCTGGAACATCTCATATGCTCCATGACGTTCAAAACGCCTTTGAAGTCCCGGTTCTAGGCCATACAACATAGCACACTGAACTAATGAGTAATCATCCGAGCACGACTACCAGGCGTTCACAACGTCTGCAGACGAAACAAGAGCGGTTGGCATACCGAGCGGTGCATCAAAGACATAAGACTTTTGGGAACCCGTAAGGATAATCCTCAGATTACGGGCCCAATCTACAAAGTTAATTCCATAATCTTTCAGCTTAGCTTTCTATAGGAACGCATTGAAATTCAGGGGAACTACTGCGCGAGCCATTGATCTACAACATAAATATGCAAAGACAACTTAGACTATTGTTCAAGATAATGAGTTTCGTTAATCAAATTACTCAAAAACTCCCACTCAAATTGTCATCCCTCAGGTCATCCGAGTGCTACATGATCCAAATTCACCAACCCAAGTCCCATCATCACGTGAGATGAGGTGGTTTCAATGGTGAACATCTCCATGTTGATCATATCTACTATATGACTCATGTTCGACTTTTCGGTCTCTTGTGTTCCGAGGCCATGCCTGTACATGCTAGGCTCGTCAAGTTTAACCCGAGTGTTCTGCATGTGCAACACTGGCTTGCACCCGTTGTATGTGAACGTAGAGTCTATCACACCCGATCATCACGTGGTGCTTCGAAATGATGAACTTTCGCAATGGTGCACACCCGGGAAGAACACAATTTACCTTGAAATTTTAGTGAGGGATCACCGTATAATGCTACCGTCGTCCTAAGCAAAACAAGGTGCATAAAAGGATTAACATCACATGCAAATCAAAAGTGACATGATATGGCCATGAACTTGTGCTTTTGATCTCCATCTCCAAAGCACCGGCATGATCTCCATTGTCACCGGCATCACACCATGATCTCCATCATCATGATCTCCATCATCGTGTTGCCATCGGGGTTGTCACGCCAACCATGCTTCTACTACTATTGCTACCGCTTAGCGATAAAGTAAAGCATTACATAGCGCTTGTGATTGATACGCAGGTCATACAATAATTAAAGACAACCCTATGGCTCCTGCCGGTTGCCGTACTCATCGACATGCAATTCGTGATAATAAATACAAAACATGATCATCTCATACATCAACATATATAAAATCACGTCTTGGCCATATCACATCACAACATACCCTGCAAAAACAAGTTAGACGTCCTCTAATTTGTTGTTGCATGTTTTACGTGGTTGCTATGGGTATCTAGCAAGAACGATTCTTACCTACGCAAAACCACAACGGTGATATACAAGTTGCTATTTAACCTTCTACAAGGACTACCCTTTGTCGAATCTGATCCAACTAAAGTGGGAGAGATAGACACCCGCCAGCCATCTATATGCAACAAGTGCATGTCAGTCGATGGAACCGGTCTCTCGTACGTGGACGAGTAAGGTTGGTCCGAGCCGCTTCATTCCACAATACCGCTGAATCAAGAAAAGACTAACGAAGGAAGCAATCTGAATAACAACGCCCACAAACTCCTTTGTGTTCAACTCGTGATGCCATCTACGCATAGACCTAGCTTATGATGCCACTGTTGGGGAACGTTGCATGGGAAACAAAAAATTTCCTACGAACACCCAAGATCTATCCATGGAGATGCATAGCTACGAGAGGAGAGATCGGATCCACATAGCCTTGTAGATCGCTAAGCGGGAAGCGTTAAGAAACGCAGTTGATGTAGTAGAACGTCTTAGCGATCCAAATCGCAATCCGTCCCGCGATCCAATCACGATCCGTCCCGATCTAGCGCCGAACGGACGGCACCTCCGCGTTCAGCACACGTACAGCTCGATGATGTCTCTGCCTCCTCGATCCAGCGAGCATGGTCGGAGTAGTAGATGAGTTCTCCGGCAACACGATGGCGTGGTGGCGGCGGTGGTGGTGCTATCCCGGCAGGGCTACACCTAGCGCTACCGAAACCGCGAACGGAGGAGAAACTGATCTAGGGAGAGAGAGGGGCACCAAGGGCTTCGTGTGTGCTCTTGGGGAGCCCCCTCCCCTCTATATATAGGTCGAGGGGAGGGGAGATCAGCCCCTCCAAGCCCTAGGTCGTAGCCAAGGGGGAGGAGTTGGACTCCTAGTCCAATTCCCTCCCTTTCCATAAACAGGTGGACTTTCCACCTCTCCCAAGCCACATGGGCCTTGAGGGACTTGTGCGCCTGGCCCAATAGGGCCAGGGCGCATCCCCTCAGCCCATGCAAACCCTTGGGACATGGTGGAACCCTTGGTGGACTTCCGGACTTCTCCGGAAGTTTCCGGAACCTTCTAGAAGCTTCTCGGTACAATACCGAAAAAACCCGAAACTTTTCCGGTAGTCAAAATATGACTTCCCGTATATAAATCTTTACCTCCGGACCATTCCGGAACTCCTCGTGACGTCCGGGATCTCATTAGGTACTCCGAACAACCTTCGGTCACCAACATACATACCTCAACAATACCAAATCGTCACCGAACGTTAAGTGTGCAGACCCTGCGGGTTCGAAAACTATGTAGACATGACCGAGACACCACTACGGTCAATAGCCAATAGCGGGACCTGGATGCCCATATTGGATCCTACATATTCTACGGAGATCTTTATCAGTTGAACATCTATGTCAAGGATTCAGTTAATCCCGTATGATGTTCCCTTTGTTTATCGCTATGTTACTTGCCCGAGATTCGATCGTCGGTATCTCCATACCTAGTTCAATCTCGTTACCGGCAAGTCTCTTTACTCGCTCCTCAATACAAGATCTTGTGGCTAACTCTTTAGTCACTTTGCTTGCAAGGCTCATTGTGATGTTGTATTACCGAGTGGTCCCTGAGATACCTCTTCGTCACACGGAGTAACAAATCCTAGTCTTGATCCATGTCAACTCAACAGACACCCTCGGAGATACCTGTAGAGCATCTTTATAGCCACCCAGTTACGTTGTGACGTTTGATACACACAAAGCACTCCTACGGTGTCAGTGAGTTACATGATCTCATGGTCATAGGAATAGATACTTGACATGCAGAAAACGATAGCAATAAACTGACACGATCATATGCTACATTCATAATTTGGGTCTTGTCCATCACATCATTCTCCTAATGATGTGATCCCGTTATCAAATGACAACTCTTGTCCATGGCTAGGAAACCATTACCATCTTTGATCAACGAGCTAGTCAACTAGAGGCTCACTAGGGACACATTGTTGTCTATGTACCCACACATGTGCTTGAGTTTCCAATCAATACAATTATAGCATGGATAATAAACATTTATCATGAACAAGGAAATATAATAATAACCATTTTATTATTGCCTCTAGGGCATATTTCCAACACAAGGGTGTTGACTGCTAGAACTTGTGCAGCTTCATGAAAATGCACATGTGCCCCATCCTAGAGACCATGACTGCCACTTGCAGCGCCAAGCGTGTTGCTCGTTGGCTCGACCAACACAGCTGACTGGGATGACGCATCACGCGTCGCGCCGTTGCTTCCGAGTGCGTAACCGTTCCTTCCTTTTGGCACTGCACACTTTGATTTGTAGTCTTCAGGCGTCACGTACGCATAAGTGACATTCGTGTCCGTAGCATCGACACAAATTTCAGAATTATGTCTCGCGACAGTAGCTTCATCACGAGTTTTGGAATCACCCCTCATGTCTGTAACAAGGCCGCTTCTCCACGGCCGAGCACACGCAATGATCGCTTCCTTCACTCCAGCAAAGATAGCACTTACGCCCGTATCAGTGACATAAACTTCGGAATCACGCCAGCATCCGTAACATTGACACGAGTTTCTGAACCATGATCTTGAGAGCAAACTTTTTCTTCACGGAGCGCGACAACTTCTTTAGCCGACACCTGAAGAACTGGATCCTCCTTGACCACGAGTTCACACATCAACATCATGTCACCTTCATCTCCTAGCTGGGCCATGAGCGCCTTCTCCTTCGGGTGATTCTTGCACTCCGACTTGAAGTGCCCCATTATGCCAGAGTTGTGACACTTGATCTTGCGCTTGTCGAACTTTTTTTTCTTTGGAGCGCCATCGCTGGCATTCTTCTAACTTTGTTCGTTTAGCGCATGATCTTGGCGAGTGTTGTTGCTTGAGCCCTCGCCTTCTCTCCTTGAGTCCAGCGCCTGCCACTGAGCCCGCGTGAGCATGACATGCTTAGCGTTCCTCCCGTCCCCGAGACTATACCGCATACGCTCGTCGTGAGACTTGTAGCATCCGACGAGATCATCAATGGAAAGGGTCGCGAGATCGACACACTGCTCGATCGCCGTGACAATTTGCAAGTACCGGGGAGGAGCCGCACGCAAGAACCGATGGAGAACCGGGGCCTACGTCAGTTTTCACCAAGTGCGCGGATACGATTGACGAGAGTAGCTACCCGTGAAGCGAACGCGTCCACGGACTCATTGTCACCCATGACCAAAGTCTCATAGTTCCTTAAAAGAGTTTGGATATTGGCTTGCTTGACGAGGGTGTGTCCCTCGAACATGAGCTCCAAGGTATCCCACACCTCTTTCGCGGTTTCTTTGGCGATCAGGTGTTGGAGGACATCCATCGGCATCACCGAATAAATCGTCGACCATAGCTATTGTGCACTACGTACGTGTTAGAGCTATTGGAGGCTAGCTTTGGACACCGCGGTTGCATCTCGACGTAAAGGAACTTCGTCGAGTTCGTCAGCGAGCTTCGTTCGTCGTCGGTCGTCGGGTGTTGTCAAAAGTACTCGGCGGCGAAGTCTGGGCTAACAATTGGTATCTAGAGAAAGGTTGATCTTGTAGTAACGGGAGATCATGTCGGGCGACGAGGAGAACAAGCAGTTAGCGCGTACTCCAGCGCGGCTAAAGTATTTGCTGCTCCGGCGAGTTCGTCGTATCCACGGTTTGATCGCGAGAACTTTGGGGTCTGGAAGTCCGTGATAGAGTGTGGTCTCCGTGCCAACATGTTGTGGGACGCAATCAATCCAGGAGGCGACGCTTTCAAGAAGGAGGGAGCCGAGCACAGGAAGGATCGGCAGGCGGCATTGACGATTTATTCGGTGATGCCGATGGATGTCCTCCAACACCTGATCGCCAAAGAAACGGCGAAAGAGGTGTGGGATACCTTGGAGCTCATGTTCGAGGAACACAGCCGCGTCAAGCAAGCCAATCTCCAAACTCTTGTTACGCAATCCGACCGACCTGCGTGACCCAACCGGAGAGCAACACCGACTTATGACAGGCCTTGGGCCTTCCCCCCTCCAAAAGACTAGCTTGTTAGGAGGGGACACCCCCGCCCTTATAAGTCGTGTTATATCTCCTCCCACAACCGATGTGGGACTAAACCCAACAGGAGATAGAGTAGCAGGATGTTGAGATGGTAGGAAGCATCTACCCTGGTCAAATTGGAGTTGGCCCCTGATTGTGCATGTCCCTTAATCGTCATGAGTGGAGGATTTCAATGTTGACAAATGTTTAAGAACTATCGGTTTTATGGGTTGGTGTTTGAAGCGATGGCTATGCCAAATCTCCAGGAGCTTGATCCCGGTGTTCACCCATATAAGTTCAAATCTTTTTGGTAGTGTTTTTCTGTTTTTTGATAATCTCTACTATTAAAGGGGAGTTGGTAGCGCCGCCTCCACCTCCTCCCCGGTTTTTTCCCTCCCCACCATCCCTATTCACTTTGATTTCCTTTTGTTTTTCACTAATCTCGACAGATGTTTCACAAAATAAAAACCAACGCACCAGAATAACTTTAAATAATAAAAACAAAATCGGTACTTTCCAAAACTATGTCATGCATTAACTAAATCAAATCAAATCTTACCAAAATCTCAACCCAGACGAAACTTTTCTTTCTCTTTCCTATTCAAACCCAAATTAAATCAAATTTTACCAAAACCTAAACTAAATCATACTTTTCTTGCCTTCCCCTACCCGTACTCAAATCAAACTAAATCATATCAAAATCTAGAATACGGTGAATGTAGGGTATATGACGTACATTATCCATTGCAATGCATGAAAAAAAATAGCTAGTAACAGATGCATTTGGCATCCCAAATACTAAAATATCAAGTCCAAACATTGAGGACACAACCAAATTTTGCATTATAAGAAATCGCATAGCTCAAGGCGAGACCAACAACCCACTACACTAAAGCATATACTATATGACTAATCTCCCTACGATTGGAGGCCTCACAATCAATTGAGGTCTTCAATTGGAATTTGGTCATCCGATTTTGACCGGGTCAACAATTTCTCAAACCTTCTCATATTTTTATACAATACACTGTGTTTCCTAATATATTATATGACTAATCTCCCTAGGATTAGAGGCCTCACAATCAATTGAGGTCTCCAATTGGAATTTGGTCATCCAATTTTGACCGGGTCAACAATTTCTCGAACCCTCTCATTTAATTTTTTATACAGTATACTATGCTTCTTAATTTTTAAATCTTCACAATTAACTGAGGCTTCAATTTAGACATTGGTCACCTGATTTTGACAGGGTCAACAATTTCTCACGGAGCTCTCCTATTAAATATTTTAATTATTTATGCTCCCAAATTTTAAATTTTTTTATTTGATTGAGGAATTCAATTTTGGATTTGGTTTACGATTTTGATCGCCAACGATTTTTCAAATCAATCAGCAGTAACTGGCCTATAAAAACATATCAACCCCTCGCATACTTCTATTACCCATAAAAAAGCATCATCATGTGATACTATAGCATGTATATTGGACATGCACCAATGATAAAAAATTATCCCCAGATAAATATGGGTCAATTAATTAGCGGATAACACATAATCACACCACGAAAGACCCACCAAATATCCGCATTATAAATAAACGTAAACCACAATCCATCGTCTCCCCCACCGGTCAAACTCACTAGTAGAAAACAGGGCATCAGTCCCGGTTCCAGAGGGCCTTTAGTCCCGGTTCTGCAACTGGGACAAAACGATCGGGACTAATGCCCATCACTTTTAGTCTCGGTTGGCTTACGAACCCGGACTAAAGGAGCCCCACGTGGCCGCCGTGGGGTGCCTAGGCAGGAGGACCTTGAGTCCCAGTTGGTAACACCGACCGGGACTAAAAGGCAGCCACGCGTCAGCAGCTGCCAAGCGCTGGGTTTTTTTTAAAGGAGGGGTTTAGGGGTTTTCATATTGTGTTTCCCCCCCCCCTTTTATTTTTGTGTTTACCCTTCAATTCTTTTACATTTAGGGTTTCATTTTTATTTAATGTTATCCATTCGACTAGAAGCTAGCTACTATATATAGCAATGAAGGAACCATTACACAAGATCGTCATGAACATATATAGAGAGAAGTGACCTCTCTTTGTCCGTGCTTGGTCGAACAACAAGTTTTCGTATATCTATCCGGCGCTAATACATATATACAATATAACATTTCTTACGATCCCTGACATCATCTACCTAAATCCATTTGCAATTCCATATGGTATTCTCCGTGTTCAGGTATGACGTGGTCAACAAAGAATCCCGCCAATTCCTCTTGAATTGCTCGTATGCGATCATGTGGTAGGAGTTCATCCCGCATCACCTGGACCTAATTTAATGTAACACCCCAAAAATTTAACCATGTTTTATTAATTAAAATTTTGCCTGGAAATTAAATTTTTATTTTCTGGATCATCTATTGATTTCAGAATCACTCCTTTCTTCTGAGTTGTGGAGTTTTCCCTCCAAGTAGAAACTTTTCAAAAATATTTTTGGAATTGAGTGCCTACTCAAGAACATTCCACTTTTTATTATGTATGATCAGTGAAAACCTTTTTATATTATTTTCCCAAGTTTTAATTCTTTTAAAATGGTCTTTCATATTTTTAAGAGCCTCATTTCCACTACAACCATTTGATAACTTCATTTAAAAATTCTACAAAAATTTGTAGAAGACATGTGAGGTTCCTACATCACTTTTATGCAAAGAAACAACTTTGTGTTTTGAAAAATTTGAGCAAACCATCCTCATCTTCATTCTGGTCCAGTTTGGTAGTTTGTACTGCAACCCCATTTTATCTTGCCCTATTTCCTATGAGATTTTTCCTACTTGAAGTTTACCTTACCAAACCCTTAAGTGCAGGAGATCAGACCCATTAGAAGATTTTAAACACATGAAATAATGGCCTTTATTTTCTGTCCAGAACAGTAGTTTTGCAAAACTTGCACTAACAAGTTTCTGTTTTTCTCAAACTAACCATGCCATCCTCTTGTGGATCTAAAGAGACCCCAACCTGGAAAATTGGGTGGCCAACAAGGTCTTCGAGGTGGCCTTGGAATTTTGTCAAACACCTTGTGGGTCTGACCAGAATTGGCATGGTTATAAAACTGCATTGTGGACTTGCTTCCTTTGCCTAACCAGAATGTCTGCTGACCCAACCTTGCCTCCTAACCTATGCCTGTGAAGTATCAGTGGCATAGGAGCCCCCTGGAGTGCCATGGCATTTTGTCCAATGGGTGGTGGACGTGCTCTGGGCGCGGCCAGAGCGCGCATATTGCTGCCAGCTGAAAGCACATATAAGTCATTGAACTAATGTTTCTACCAAGTATATTTCAGGAAATGTTCAATGATAGGGATGGCAAAAGGATTGAGGAGATTGTGGAATACCCCAAGATGCAAGGAAATAAGTTGGCAAAGCTTCAAGCAAGAGGACTCTACATTTTACATTTGTGAGAAATCACTTTGAGTCCATAGGAAAGCCAATACTATTAAAAGGGGGTAAGGTTTTGATTGGTGAACAAAATGCTCATACGTGCACAAGTGACAGTCACCAAAAACACCCACAAGCTCTCCCACCAAAGTCTGTCCCAAGCCAAATACTCAAAATTGGTGCAACCAACATTTCCATTCCGGTGCCACCGATTCTACACCTCAGACAGACCCAGCCAAACCCTAGCCACTTCAGTGCAACCGATTCCATACCGGTGCCACCGAGTTTGGGTTGCCAACTCTCTGTTATGCAAATTCACAATATCGGTGCAACCGAGATTGTTGGATCGGCGTCACCGAGATTGTCAATCTGACCGTTGGTCACCTTATCGGTGCAACCGAGTTTTATATATCGGTCTCACCGAGATTCAAAAGTTACTGCCTTTTGGTCACTTCGGTACCACCGAGATTAACACATCGGTGTCACCGAGTTGGTCATTTTGTGTGTAACGGTTGGATTTTTGGGGATGCCTATATATACCCCTTCACCACCACCTACTTGAAAGAAAAGCACTCAGAACTATTCCATACTTGCCCCATCCAGTTTTCTGAGAGAGAACCACCTAGTCTTGTGTTGAGGTCAAGATCTTCCACTCCAACCATATGGATCTTGATTTCTAGCCTCCCCAAGTTGCTTTCCACCAATCCCATATCTTCCACCAAGCCAAATCTGTGAGAGAGTGACTGTGTGTTGAGGAGTCTATCATCTTGAAGCACAAGAGCAAGGAGTTCATCGTCATTACCGAGCCTATTACCTTTTGGAGGGTGGTGCCTCCTAGATTGGTTAGGTGTCGCTTGGGAACCTCCTACTTAGTGTTGTGGAGTGAACCAAGAAGTTTGTAAGGGCAAGGAGATCGCCTACTTCGTGAAGATCTACCCATAGTGAGGCTAGTCCTTCGTGGACGGAAGCCGTTATGGAATAGTCAAGGTTGCTGCTACTTCTCGAGCATGCGTTGGTTTCCGTGAAGAGGAACGGGTGATGCAGCAAAGTAGATAAGTATTTCCCTCAGTTGTTGAGAACCAAGGTATCAATCCAGTAGAAGATACAAGGAAGTCACCAATGGATGTACCTACACAAATAATCAAACACTTGCACCCAACGCTATAAAGGGGTTGTCAATCCCTTCACGGTTACTTGCAAGGATGAGATCTGATAGAGATAGATAGAATAGATTGCTTGAAAGTAAAGTAAAACAAAAGTAAAAAGATTGCAGCAAGATATTTTTGGTGTTTTTGGTTTTAGATCTGCAAGTATAATATGGAAAATAGACCCGGGGGCCATAGGTTTCACTAGAGGCTTCTCTCATGATGGCAAGTATTACGGTGGGTGAACAAATTACTGTCGAGCAATTGATAGAAAAGCGAATAATTATGAAGATATCCAAGGCAATGATTATGCATATAGGCATCACGTCCGTGTCAAGTAGACCGAAACGATTCTGCATCTACTACTATTACTCCACACATCGACCGACTCCTGCCTGCATCTAGAGTATTAAGTTCATGAAGAACAGAGTAACGCATTAAGTAAGATGACATGATGTAGAGGGATAAACTCAAGCAATATGATGAAAACCCCATCTTTTTATCCTTGATGGCAGCAATACAATACGTGCCTCGCTACCCCTACTATGTCACGGGGTGAGGACACCGCAAGATTGAACCCAAAACTAAGCACTTCTCCCATTGCAAGAATTACCAATCTAGTTGGCCAAACCAAACCAATAACTCGAAGAGACTTGCAAAGATATGAAATCATGCATATAAGAATTCAGAAAAGACTCAAATAGTATTCATAGATAATCTGAACATAAACCCACAATTCATCGGATCTCGACAAACACACCGCAAAAGAGTATTACATCGGATAGATCTCCATGAAGATCATGAAGAACATGGTATTGAAGAGCAAAGAGAGAGAAGAAGCCATCTCGCTACTAGCTATGGACCCGAAGGTCTGTGGTGAACTACTCACGCATCATCGGAGGGGCAATGGAGTTGATGTAGATGCCCTCCGTGATCGAATCCCCCTTCGGCAGATTACCGGAAAAGGCTCCAAGATTGGATCTCATGGGAACCGAGGCTCCTAGCGGCGGAAAAGTGTTTTCGTGGCTCTCTCTGGTATACAGGGAATATTTTGGAATTTATAGGAGGAAGAATAGGGTTGGGGGAGTTGCCGTGGGCCCACAAGCCAGGAGCGCCCCCCCCCTAGGGCGCGCCCCTGTGGCTTGTGGCCACGCGGCAACTCCTCTGCCTTGGTCTCCAAGCTTGGTAGTTGTGTTCTGGTCCAGAAAAAATTAATCCGAAGATTTTATTCCGTTTGGACTCCGTTTAATATTCCTTATCTGCAATACTCGAAAACAAGGAAAAAACAGAAACTGGCACTAGGCTCTAGATTAATAGGTTAGTCCCAAAAATAATATAAAATAGCATATTAATGCATATAAAACATCCAAAATAGATAATATAATAGCATGGAACAATCAAAAATTATAGATACGTTGGAGACGTATCAGTTGCTACTTCGTGGACCCTTATGGGTGGAGCCCTCCATGGACTCTCGCGACCGTTACCCTCCGTGGGTTGAAGACTCCATAAACATGGATGTACGATAGCACCACCTATCGGAACCACGGGAAAAAATCATTGTGTCTATAACTGCGTTTGATCCTCCTACCCTATCCTCTATATACATGCTTGTTGTTACTTTCCGCTGCTATACTCTTAGACATGCATGTGTAGGGTATACTTGACTTGCCATGAAATGCTAAAATTGCCGACTCTAAAATTTGGGAAAAGGCAAAACTTTTATTTGGTCAAGTAGTCTAATCACCCCCCCCCCCCTCTAGACATACTTTCGGTCCTACAAGTGGTATCAGACCTTTGGTCTCCATTGCATGTCTCACAACCTAGGAGAGTATGGTGTCTAGTGAGGGAAGTTATCACCGTAGAGGTCCGTACTTTGATGGCACTAATTTTGCTAGTTGGAAGCACAAAATGAAAATGCATATTCTTGGTCATAACCCCGCCGTTTGGGCTGTTGTTCGTGTTGGCTTGCAAGGTGAATTCTTTTCGGATGGAAAGGAACCGGATCGTGAAGCGACCGCGGATGAGTTGAAGATGTTGCAATACAACGCTCAAGCATGTGACATTCTCTTCAACTGCTTATGCCCCGAAGAATTCAACAAAATCAGCCATCTTGAGAATGCAAAAGAGATTTGGGATACTTTGGTTGATATGCACGAAGGAACCGAGTCCGTGAGAGAATCCAAGTTAGATGTTCTTCAAGGTCAGCTTGTCAAGTTCAAGATGAAGGATGGTGAAGGAGTCTCGGAGATGTACTCTAGGCTAGCTATCATCACCAATGAGATTGCCGGCTTAGGAAGCGAAGAAATGACCGACAAATTCATCATCAAGAAGATACTTAGAGCTTTGGATGAGAGATACGACACCGTGTGCACATTGATCCAAATGATGCCCAACTACAAAGATCTCAAGCCTACGGAAGTCATTGGAAGGATTGTTGCTCATGAGATGACTCTTAAAGACAAAGAAGAGCTTCATCACAAGTCTAGCGGTGCTTACAAAGCCACAAGTGATGCTCCCGCAACTTCAAGCAACAACCTTGTCACCAATGAAGAGATAAGCCTCATGGTCAAGAAATTCATCAAGTTCTACAAGAATAGAGGCAAATAGAGAAGCTCCAACTCAAGATATGATGAGAAGCGTTCGTCAAGTCGTGACCGCAATTGCTACAATTGTGGGAAGCCTGGACACTACTCCAATGAGTGCACGGCTCCCTACAAACGAATAGAAGAGTCACCAAGAAGACGAAGCTCAAGGAATGAATCACCTCAAAGAGAGAGAAGGAGTAGAGATGATCGTTATGAACGAAGACACTCAAGGAGAAGTAGAGATTCGGAGAAGAAGGACAAGTACACCAAGAGCTATACAAGAAGAAAACATCAAGCTCATGTTGGTGAATGGGTTTCCGGCTCCGACTCCGACGACAACTCCGAGAGAAGCTATCACTCCGACTCCGACTATAGTCAAGATGATGGTGTTGCCGGAATTGCTCTAGTGACTACCAACTCCTACGATCTATTTGACTCACCAAACAAAGGGAGTGGAAGTTGCTTCATGGCTAAAGGCCCCAAGGTATCACACCCCGAGTATCTTGATTTTGATAGTGATGAAGATGATTTGCTTTGTGATGATGACTTGCTATTTGATAAAACTAGTGATGTTAGTCAAAATGAACTTGATAATTCTCATGCTAGTCAAGATAAGTCAATTGATGATGATAAGATGAAAATAGAAGAACTAACTAAAGAACTAAACACTCTTAAGTTAGCTCATGAATCCACTCTTGAAGATCATAGAGAGCTTGTGAGAACTCATGAGAAGCTACGCTTCGAGAAGCTCAACTTGGAGCAAGAGCATGAGTTTCTCAAAGCTATCAATGATGATCTCCGAAAGAAGACTTCATCTTATCTAGCCAAACGACTACTCTTTTCTACATTCATGCCTCAAGTTAAAACCAAGCAATCTAGTAACAAACACTACTGGAATCAGCTGCTTTGCCGTCTGCCATAGCAGACGGCAAAGGCATGCTTGGCGGACGGCAAAGGCTTTGCCGTCAGCCAGCAGACGGCAAACACTCCGGCTGAACGGCTGCCGGCAAAGGCCGCTTTGCCGTCTGCTGGCAGACGGCAAAGAACTTGCTTCTTTGCCGTCTGCTGACAGACGGCAAAGACCTTTGCTTCTTTGCCGTCTGCCGGCAGACGGCAAAGAGGCCAAATAGGTCAGCCCAGGTTGAACAAGCTGCTGCCACGTGGCCACTTTGCCGTCGGCTGGCAGATGGCAAAGAGCTTTGCCGTCTGCTAGCAGACGGCAAAGTGGCTATATAGCCCCTTTTTTCTTTTTTTCTTATATCAATTCATTTTCATAGAAATTCAAACACACACACACACACACACACATATATATATATATATATATATATATATATATATATATATATATATATATATATATATATATATATATATATATATTCAGAATCACATAATAAGGCAAACATTATGCTTATCCACCACATATATATTGCATAGGGTAAACATCAAACATAGTTTCACCATGTTCATCCATAATAAGGCAAACATCAAACATCCAATACATATATATTGCTGTCTCCGCGCCGCCTGTGTTTGCCATCTCTAAATGCCAACAGGTCCAGGTTGTGGTCATCAGCCTTCTTCATGCCATCAGCATGATCACCATTGCCTCCCGCACCCCGTCATCATCAGGCTGATTAGCTGCTGCTGCTGCTCGTCCTCGTACTCCATCTGCATGGACAAGAGCAAGTTAGTTGAATGGCATGCACGATAAAACTGCAAGGCATATATATGCATCTACATTAATTCTACAACAATACAGATTTTGCATGGATGGGTTTGACTCATGGGCATCTCAAAATTTTACTCATGGGCATCTCAAAATTTCATCAGCTGCAGAGTTTGTGTTGCAAATTTTTGGCTACCTCCAGATATCATATCCGAAAAGCCAGTTTGAAGGGTAAACCACTTGCGGTAAAAGTCTAGGCTACAATGTTGAAAGTTCTATCAAGTTCATGACTCTACTATCAAGATCTCCAAAGTGGTAGTCCGTATAAATTTATTATTGGACTTGGATCAAAATAAACCACCTTGGTTTCCCGAAAAGAAAGAAACTTCCTTCAAATTGCAGAATTACCTCCGCACAATATACTCAATAGAAGCTAACATTTGTGTAAGCCGATGAAAAACAAAATCACTAAAGTTACTCACCAAGATGCACGACGCAATTCCAAAGCAGAAAATGGAATACAAAATCGTAGAACTCACAACAATGTTTGTATGCAAGGCCTCACAAAAGGTTTCTGCAATATCACAAGACACTGGTTTAGTCTACTTGATCTTCCTCATATTGTGTTTCTAGTGACATAAGCAAATAGTCTGCCAGTGCCATTGCCTCTCAAGGATTTAGTAAATAGACAGATAATATCTCTTGACAGAAAACTGACATTAAAATTTCTTGTAAGATTCACAGTGTGAAAAAATTGATAGAAAATAGAACTATAGAGGAAAAGAGGAAAAGCCTCTAAATCTGTGTAAAGAAAATAGAACTATAGAGAAAAATTGCAATGTAGAATGACCATCCAATCCAAGTGATAACTATTCGTTTATCCTCACATAGTTTTCACTACCAAGGAGAGGAATTTACCCAGCAACGACCAACAAAACTGATATGAAATCCTAAACTGAACACTGGTGTGGTCCTACATGGTGGCTGCCGCCTTAGAGAACTCTGGGATGTCCCTCCGCTTGAAACCATTTACCCAATTTCTCCTGTCGGCCTTCTTGTACTAAACCTGCAGCAGGCTACCCGGGTCGACAACAAGACGTATGAAAGTCATCCTTTAAGCTCTACGTACAAACGGCGAATGTTGTACTCCTACTTATTTAACCTTCAAACATCCGTTTATACCACTGTACTTCCCCAAGAAGATTTTCATGCTACTGCACAATGATTAGAAAGTGAAGGATCAGAAGCATGGATGAGTTGTATAATCCTGGAAAACAGCCATCTTGAGGAAATATTACAACATGTCATAAAAAAAAAAGCAGAGTTATTTCAGCAGGCTAGTTGAATCTGTGGTATTATGTGCTCCACTATCTACTGCACGTTTTGCAGGTAGACACAGCAGGAGTTTTTCATCCTTGCTCTTAACAGTAACAATTGAGTTATTCAGTCCAAGCTAAAAGGTAGATGAATATTAACAGCAAGGAACAGAGTAGAGTATATGTGGCATGCTACCAATAAAAGGTTCAGAGTTAATTTAGATACAAAGATACAGGGTAGTTAGGGGATTCAAATTCCCCCGTATAGCTTAGAAGTTCTTGCGTTGCTAGTGAGCCAATCTGAGTAAGACCTATTAGAAGTTCCATATTCGTTCGTACTACAAAACCCCTCTACACAGTAGAAACCAAAATCTAGCGCCAGTGTGGTTCCTGATAGGAGGAAGCCGGCTAGTCTGTTTTATATACTTAGCACAACAGTAAATCAAAGACAACATGCTTTACGTGGCAGGAGTTCCAAGTAAGAGAAACAAAATCTAATATGATATCTAACTGTACAAATACATTATACATTAGAAAATACCATCTCCAAATTAGAGTTCACCATTCCCCAAAACTGGAGGTCTCAACATCCAGAAACCACAACCCTCTGTTATTCTCTGCCGGCATCAGTTGTGCATATTACATCAGACCTGAAGAATCATAGGACCTGAGCACTAACAACGCAAATGATCCTTGATTTTTCTAAAGTGGTCCTTGCAGCAAGGCAAAATGGCGCCTGTAATTTTGACACAACAGCAATTAGTGTATCTAATTTATATAAACCATGCAGCAGCAGGTCCAATAGAATCTACTATGCAACAACAGTTTTCATATAAGGTCATAACACTAAACTGCATATGTACATGTATGGTTTATATAAATTATATAGCTAAAAAAAATTGACAATAACATGAAAGATATTTGATTTAAGCATGCGCACAAAGTCAAGCAGATAACGTAAAGAATCAGTCAAATAGTAATCCTAAAACAAATGATTTCCAATGGGCACCACCATAACATGAAAGATGGTTTGTATTAAGCTTATGGACAGTGTCAAGGTAGCTAGTGAGGGCTCCTCTTTATCAGCACTATAAGTACCTTGAAACATTTGCATAGTAAAACAAATAAGAAACATGACAGTTTTGTCGACAGACACGCTCTTATGTATGACTAGAGCAGCATTTTTTTTCTCAATCCAGTAAGTGGAAGTCTTCCATGACCAAGTAACACAGAGGACAACCTAGACGCTCGTGGCAGAGCTGCAGCTTTTCTGCCAAAGAGTGCATCTTCAGTTCTCAATTTCTTCACCCATAGTTCAGCTTTCAGTGTTGCAACCTACACAACTAACAGGGTAGTGCTGCACTAAAAAAACTGACGAACCCACAAACTGACGAACTGAAAGCTCTCACTCAAAGCTCCCTCGTGGGCTGCTCCTTGTCCATGCCTTAACAAAAACTAAGTCTGAACTTTTAACTGCTCTAGAACAAAAACTGCTATGGATCAGGTTGTTGTTGAAAAGAATTATCATCAGTTTTTCTCATAGAAATAATCTCAAACAAGTTGAGGGCGGTCACGGCACAACAAGAACAAGCAACCAATTTTTTGAACGAATTTGAGAGAGAAGAAAGAGAGAGATCCACCTGGAGCGTTAGGAGCGGGGGTGGCGACCGTCGCGGGGGCGGGGCGTGTAGCCGGGAGCGCGCGGCGCGGCGAGCCGGGGCGCAGGGAGGTGGGACACGGAGGGGCGCGGCGCGGCGAGCCGGAGCGCAGGGATGTGTGACGCGGGGGCGCCGCGGACCGCCGGGATGTCGGCGGCGCGAGGAGATCCGGCGGCGCGCGAGGAGGGGGCGGCGCCGCGGTGGTGGAGGTGGGCCGCGGGGAGGGGGCGGCGGTGGAGGGGGGGCCGCGGGGAGGGGGCGGCGCCGCGGCCTGGAGGTTGTCGGGGGCGGTGCGGGTGGGTGAGGTGGGGGGAGAGAGAGGGGAGAGAGAGAGGGAGGAGGTGGGGGCTGGTTTTTTTAACCCGAAAAAAAAATAGCCCCACCTCTTTGCCGACTGCCAGCAGATGGCAAAGAATCTTTGCCGTCTGCTGGCAGACGGCAAAGATTCTTTGCCATCTGCTGGCAGTCGGCAAAGAGGTGGGGCTGGTGGGCTGTTACAGCGCGGTCGTCCACTGGACCCCACCCACCTCTTTGCCGTCTGCCAGCAGATGGCAAAGATTCTTTGCCATCTGCTCGCAGTCGGCAAAGAGGTGGGGCTGGTGGGCTGTTACAGCGCGGTCGTCCACTGGACCCCACCCACCTCTTTGCCGTCTGCCAGCAGACGGCAAAGAGCTGGCAGATGGCAAAGAGCTTGACCTAGCCAGTGATGTGCCCCGTGGGGCCCACTTTGGTCTTTGCCGTCTGCTGGCAGACGGCAAAGAACTCTGTGCCGTCTGCCAGCAGACGGCAAAGAAGTGGCAGATGGCAAAGACCCTCTTTGCCATCAGCTGGTTCTTTGCCGTCTGCTTTGGCAAGACAGACGGCAAACAGCCTCTTTGCCATCAGCTGGCAGACGGCAAAGAGCTGGCAGATGGCAAAGACCCTGATTCCAGTAGTGAAAGGCAAGAAAGGTTCTTCATCTAGTAGCAACAATAAAAATGCTAAACCCAATGATGTTGCTTCTAGTAGTTCTATTGATTCCACTAATGATGATTCTCTTAGCCAAGTTACACTTGAGCAAGAAAATGCTTTATTGAAAGGAATTATAGAAAAAGGTATCTACAAGAGTCTTGCCGGGTGTAAGCAATTTGAGGAAATTGTACGCAAGCACGGAGGATATCGGAAGAATCGTGGTGTTGGCTACTTCAACGCAAATGGAGTTGAATGGGAAGAAGGTCAATATCCCGAGCCAAAGTTTGTTCCTCAAAAGGAGAAGTATGAAAACACTCTTCCCAAGGGGACAAGCACTCAAGATAACCTTCCACCACAAGACCATAAGCTCAAGGGAAAGAACAAGCTTCAAGAGGACATTGACCCATATGAAGATGAATCCCTAGCTATGGTGGAGTGGGTTCCCAAGGCTACGTCAAGCTCAACTTCTACAAAGGCTACAACGACACCAAGGATCCCCATCAACTTGATGTGGGTTCCCAAGAAGAAGAACTAGTAAGTTCTTGAGGGGTGACTCCGCCAATGAAATTCACTCACATTCATTATTGGCAAGAATTATTTGCAATCAACATCAACTCTATGCAATAATTCAAGGAGTCACACATTCCCTCAAAGGTAAGCAAGGGACAAAGTATTCAACAAATCAATGGACATCATCACACATGTTTTGCACTCCATGTCCATAGATATCCTTGTATTTCTCTCTTGTATGTTGGGACTAACCCATGTAGGTGAGAAGAGTAAGGAAACAACAAGGATGCTCCCAACTCTTGGTGATCTTCATCAACTTTGAGCATCCACAACTACCTCACCAACATGAAGTCTTCATCGACAAAATCCAAGGTTAGTTTATCCCTCTTATGGGGGGATGTCACATCAAGGGGGAGCTTTACTCTAAGACTTGAGTTAAAGCATCTCTTAGTATGTGACAACATTAAATGCTTTATGTAAAAGTGGTAACCCCACTTGTGCTCAAACGATGAGTATGACCTATGATCAAGTATTCTTACTTGGCTCCTAAGTCAAATACTCATATATAGATGACTTCGTCATCGCCCAAGTGCTTGTTAGATGCTAGTGTGTATGTGTATGTTTGTCATGATTCCTTTTGACATTTTTATTGTGTGAGCATGTTGGTCTGCATTTATTTTCTCATTCGAGGACATCCAATTGTTGCTATTTGGCTTTTGTTTTATGTTTTGCCAATTGGATGGACAAGAATGCCTAGGACCACTCTTTAGCTATCTATGCTTTCTCACCTCATATTCCATTCATGCTGCATCACAAAATTTGAACAAGTACTTTTCGATCCCTTTGTGTGTGGAGCACTCGGAGTTCCGTATCGACAAGGACTGACCATTAAAACCTCCCAAGTGCATCTCGGTGGAACCAACACCAAAATCTCGGTCTCACCGAATGCCTAGGGTTGATCTGGTTTTCTATCTCGGTACTACCGATTTCATATTCTCGGTTACACCGAGTTTCCCTGTCAGCTGACAGTTGCGGAACTCGGTGACACCGAAAATTTAAAATCGGTATCACCGACAGTGAAGGGTATATATACTATGGACCCCGACGTTTTGAAATTCATCCTCAAACCGTCGCGCCTCAGAACCCTAAGCTGCCGCTTCGAGACCCCTGGTCATCGCCATTGTCTCCCTGCGCTCCTCCGCCGCTGGGAATCGCCGCCGTCGACGAAATCTTCTCCATCGTCGCCGCCGTAGCGGATCCGTCGCCGAGTTAGGGTACGGATTCGACCTCCTTTGCGCTCCCCATCTGATTCTCGCGCACTGGATTTGTTTTTCTCCGTAAGCCACGGTTTGCACATCGTTCTATCCACAATAAATTTCTATAGTCTAGCGAATGATCGATTTTCTAGGGTTTGCCTTCCGCCCGATGAAACTCGGTAGAACCGAAGTGAGAAAATCGGTACCACTGATTTTCCTGTCTGTGCTGCTGAGAACTGTCTCGGTGAAACCGAGTGCTTCTTTTCGGTCCCACCGAAAAGAGTGCCAAGTTTCTGTTAATGAGATAGTCAGTCTCGGTGACACCGACAATTTTGCTTCGGCTGTACCGATATTCATGTGACAGAATACAAAACTTTGAAAATCTTTTGTTCAAATCTTTCAAAAACCAGCCACATTTTGTGATGACTCATCCTATTCTGCTCCTCTATACTCTATTCACAGGGTCAGATATGTCAAGTGCTGAGGACAGTGAGAACAACCTCAGAGAGCAGAGTGTTGAGATGGATTCAGGCACTAGTCCTGAGTCTAGTTCATCTTCAGATCCAGGCACTCCCAGTTCCCATGGGTTGCCCAAGGCTGCTACAAGGGCTAGGAAGAAGCTGAATTCAGATGAGGAGGATTCAGACTTCGTTCCAGAAGAGGTTCTTGCTAAGAAGCAAGAGAAGGCTGCCAAGAAGTCTGCAAGTGAAGCTACTTCTTCCAGGAGAGTTGTTGGTAAAGTCTATGCTAGCTCTGAAGCTGGAAGAGCTCCTGAAGGTGCTAGGACAAGGATGGCTCTTCACCTTGAGTCACCCCCGAAGAAGTCATTGCCTAAGAAGGCAGGTGACAAGAAGGGTGCCAGGAAGAGGATCGTTTATGCTGTTAGCAGGTAGACCTCCATGTTTGAGGACCCTGAGGAGGCTGCTGCAGCTGCTGAGGAGGAGGAAGAACATGTTGAGAAAGCCCCTCCCAAGAAGAAGCAAAAGAAACTGATGTCTGATGCTATGCCAAAGACTGGTACTTCCAAGAGCACTAAGTATGCTGCAAAGAAACCTGCTGCTGAGAAGCCCAAGAGATTGTCCAGGCAAATTCCAGCATCTGAGAAGAACAAAGGAACCACCTCCAGAGTTGAGGATGAGGATGCCATGTTGGCTTTGATGAAGCTTAGGCCACACCTTCCAGTACATAATGCCAGTTATTCACTTGTTGAGGATATGAAGAAGAGGAAGGACTCTGGCTTGAGGGCATGGAGAGCTGCTGCTCCATATGCCCAAAGGAAGAAGACAGATGTGGACTACAGATTCTACACCAAAGAGCAACAGGATTTCTATGAGACTGTGCTTTTCGACAAGAGTCCAGCTGTGAGCGATATGTTGATTGGAAATTCATCAAGGAGAATGAGGAATACTTTCCAAGTGTCCAAGACAATTTCCACTGCATTGGTTTAGATGAGTTCGTTGGCAGAGAGTTCACCGCTTGGAATGATGAGATGATCATGCAATTCAACTCCACTGCACATTTCTATGGAGATGGTAGAATTGTATGGATGACTGAAGGTGCAAGGTATGAGTCTACTGTTGAGGAGTGGGCTGCCATCTTAGGAGTCCCAGAAGCACATGATGGTGATTTGGATGTCTACTCAGAATCCAAGGAGAGCCACAATGCTATGGCTAACATGTATAAGGAGATCCCTGCTGCTAATGTGAAGTCTCACAGGCTTGGATCTATCTACTTTCTTCAGGCTGGCCTCCGCACCATGAACACCATTCTGAGGCATACCTTGATGCCCAAGTCAGGAGATGACAAGATGATCCGAGGCTACTCCATTAACATGTTGATCCACCTTGACAGACACACCAGGATCAGAGTCATGGACTTGATTGTTGAGACAGTCAAGAGGGTTGCCGCTGATCAGAAGCGCTCTTGCTGTTATGCACCCTATATCCAGATGCTCATCAATTCAAAGTTGGAGAAGCACATATTTGCTCTAGATCGTCCCCACTTGCCCCTACAGCCAGATCTCGAGGACAACGTTGTGGTGATAGACCCAGAACATCCCACATCAGCTGCAGCTCAGGCAGAATGAGAGGCAGCTAGAGCCACTAGTGCTCAAGTCCCCAGATCCAGGAACGAACAAATGGATCTTTTGATCTCATCAGTTCAGGACATGAAGAAGGACATTAAGGGGATTCTGGACAACCAGAACAGTCTTGTGAGGATCTTCGAGAACAGGATCAAGACCCTTAATGATAAGGTGGATGGGCTGACTACAACAGTTAATGAGCTCAAGAAGGAAGTTGACTCAGTGCCTCTTCCTCAGACTTCTTCTGATGATGATGATGATGAGGATGGATCACCTCTCAGGCCAGGCACACAGTTTACCACTCAGGCCAGATCAGCCACCGTGCTAGCTCGAGACTTGAGGCCCTCTTCATCAGCTCCAGCCACTGTCACCTCAGCTCCTACTCCATCAGCTCCAGTTCCTCCAGTTGCCACTCCAACTCCATCCATGACATCTGCAGAGATCTTCGCCGACGCTGTTCTCTCGACTCCTTCATCAACAAGTTGCCAAAGGGATCAGCCCAAGAACGTTTAGATATATGCCTTTGAACTTTTTGGTAACTTGTTGCCAAAGGGGGAGAAGTGTATATAGATCTTTAGGCTTCGAGTGAGAGAGCGTTTGGTGTTTGTTGCTTTTTCAAAAACAAATGTCTTTTGGTTGCTTGTGATACATGGTTCTTTGTGTTTGATCATACGCTTTATGTGTGATGCTACTATTTCCTATCATCTCAATACTTATGAGATGATCATTCACCTTTGCTTGATTGAGTTGTGCTATGATGTTCACTCTTATTATTATCGCACACCACCAAGTTGTATGTGACATGGAAGAAGTGCCCCATGTACCTAATCGATTGTGCATTTGCATTCAAACGCAAATTCAAAATAATGCACAAATTTAGGGGGAGCTCTTGCTTATCACATACTTCTCAAAGCGATGATTATATTCATTGATTATATCATATGTCGAAGCTTTGAACTAATGTTTCTATCAAGTATATTTCAGGAAATGTTCAATGATAGGGATGGCAAAAGGATTGAGGAGATTGTGGAATACCCCAAGATGCAAGGAAATAGGTTGGCAAAGCTTCAAGCAAGAGGACTCTACATTTTACATTTGTGAGAAATCAATTTGAGTCCATAGGAAAGCCAATACTATTAAAAGGGGGTAAGGTTTTGATTGGTGAACAAAATGCTCATACGTGCACAAGTGAGAGTCACCAAAAACACCCACAAGCTCTCCCACCAAAGTCTGTCCAAAGCCAAATACTCAAAATCGGTGCAACCAACATTTCCATTCTGGTGCCACCGATTCTACACCTCAGACAGACCCAGCCAAACACTAGCCACTTCGGTGCAACCGATTCCATACCGGTGCCACCGAGTTTGGGTTGCTAACTCTTTGTTATGCAAATTCACAATATCGGTGCAACCGAGATTGTTGGATCGGCGTCACCGAGATTGTCAATCTGACCGTTGGTCACCTTATCGGTGCAACCGAGTTTTATATATCGGTCTCACAGAGATTCAAAAGTTACTGCCTTTTGGTCACTTCGGTACCACCGAGATTAACACATCGGTGTCACCGAGTTGGTCATTTTGTGTGTAATGGTTGGATTATTGGGGATGCCTATATATACCCCTTCACCACCACCTACTCGAAAGAAAAGCACTCAGAACTATTCCATACTTGCCCCATCCAGTTTTCTGAGAGAGAACCACCTAGTCTTGTGTTGAGGTCAAGATCTTCCACTCCAACCATATGGATCTTGATTTCTAGCCTCCCCAAGTTGCTTTCCACCAATCCCATCTCTTCCACCAAGCCAAATCTGTGAGAGAGTGATTGTGTGTTGAGGAGTCTATCATCTTGAAGCACAAGAGCAAGGAGTTCATCGTCATTACCGAGCCTATTACCTTTCGGAGGGTGGTGCCTCCTTGATTGGTTAGGTGTCGCTTGGGAGCCTCCTACTTCGTGTTGTGGAGTGAACCAAGAAGTTTGTATGGGCAAGGAGATCGCCTACTTCGTGAAGATCTACCCATAGTGAGGCTAGTCCTTCGTGGACGGAAGCCGTTATGGAATAGTCAAGGTTGCTACTTCGTGGACCCTTATGGGTGGAGCCCTCCGTGGACTCTCGGGACCGTTACCCTCCGTGGGTTGAAGACTCCATAAACTGGATGTACGATAGCACCACCTATCGGAACCACGGGAAAAAATCAACGTGTCTGCAACTGCGTTTGATCCTCCTACCCTATCCTTTATAAACATGCTTGTTGTTACTTTCCGCTGCTATACTCTTAGACATGCATGTGTAGGGTGTACTTGACTTGCCATGAAATGCTAAAATTGCCAACTCTAAAATTTGGGAAAAGGCAAAACTTTTATTTGGTCAAGTAGTCTAATCACCCCCCCTCTAGACATACTTTCGGTCCTACACCAGCGCAACCGAGCCGCCGCGTCTCGCCTACCCCGCGTGCCCTTGGCCTTATCCGCTCGAAGAGCCGTGCAGTACCACCGCCACCTCACCCCGTCCGCTAGCGCCGCTCGACTGCTGCTCTGCGCAATTCAGAGCTACCACCATGGCCATCTTGGCGGCAAGCCTGCGGCCGCTGCCGTTCCTGCCATGGACGGCGCCGCCCAAGCCACAGCCGCACGCCAGCTGCCCTCTAGAACAGCTCGAGCTCATCCACGAGCTCGTCCGCTAGTGCCAGCAGCCGCCACGTCTCCCCTGCGACACTCGTCGGCGTTCTTATCCGCAGCCGCGGGAACCGACCTCGCCGGATATAAAAGGAGCCCCCGAGCGCGCCTAGCATTCCCAGCCACCCGTGAACTGCCTTAGGAAGCCCCCCTTTCTTTAATTGGTCCGGAGCAGCCATCTTCCCCACCTCCGGTGGCCTCGGCCGCCGCCGCGCTCCGGTCAAATCCGACCAAACCAGGGCCTCCCTCGTTTCCCCCTCGCCGCCGTTAGCTTCCTCTCGACCCCACGAAGCAAGCCACGTTCTCACTATTGCTCAAGAGCCGCCGTAAGCCACTGCCCCAATTGCTTCCGACGGCGCCGTCCGCCGGAGACCCCGTCGCCGGCAACTCGGTCGGCCTCCGTACCCCTGGTGACCACCGGGAGGATCGCCCTAGAGCCGTTGATCCATCCCCGCCCTCGGAATCACGTGGGGAACCGCCGTTCGTCGGCGGAAATCGCCGGAGCTCCGCCTCCGCTCGGCCAGAGGAGGAGGGAGATGCGGGCGACTGGTCAAACCTAACCAGTGGGCCAGGTGGGCCCACTGTCAGTGGCCTGACGTCGCGGGTGAGCGGGTAAGAGGAAGCGCCTGTTGGCAAGTGCGTCTCTCTGGTCCAAAAGCGTATTCCTGCTTATACGCTTTCTGTTCTTGAAGGCGTATTCTTCCCCAAACCGTTTTCTTTTCTAATTGACTTAAAAATCAGATTTTGACCTGAACTTTGACTGGCTCTAGTTTCTAAACCACAACTCCAATAGACCTGGTTCTTTTTCTGTTGTTTCCCAAATTCCATCTAGTTTACTTTCAGATTTATTTGAAAATTTTCCAAGACAACTTTTTGTACTGTTTTAAATTGTGTGTTAATTAGAATATTTTCAAAAATAGGAATTTGGAGTGAAGATAAAGACTTTCAAAAGTTTTGGGAGTGCACCTCACCTACATGCACCTTGAAGGCAAGCATTCTGAACCCTGGCATAATAATTGTTGTGTGTTGTTTGATGTGACTACAACACCAAGTTGACTTGAAGTATGCGTTATTTCATGTGATGATGTGATCATGTTTACTAGTGCATGATGATAATTCCTTGCTGTTGGAATTGAAATGCTTGTGATAGTATTCATCCTCGTATGCCTTTCATGCCTACCGGAAGTAATCCAGAGAAGTCTCTGTCTTGAGTAGACACGAGTTTGATACTGACATTTCGTTGGGACGAGTATGATCAGTAAGGCATGGTAAGGTATGATGAGTGGTGATTCTGTCTCACGAGGTGGAATATATTTGATATGCTAATCATGCAGGAAATATTTAACCTCCTGAGTCGACCGTAGATCGAGTCTTGTGCCAGTAACCCCCATACTTGATTCGTACTACCACTCGTCCCTACCGTAGGTAGGGTACGGTTCAGTAAATTGTCAACCCTTTCTTTGCACACACCGTACAGAGAGGCCATAGTGAGAGATACTAGTGGCCCCTGGTAGGCATGTCACTTGGTCCGGGGGCATGGGTGTTCCGGTGAGTCCGAGGGGGTAGCTCCCCTGTTTTGCACGCAATATAAATTTTGTGATCCCATGGTAAACGAGGTTGGAGCCTCCCCACTTAGAGTTTTGCTTAATGAGTGTCGTGGGTGATTCCAGGCACCGGTAAGTTAAGCTGGTGTGTGCGGGTCAGGTGTGTTTTCAATTAAAAGACCGTAAGCGGAATTAGTCCCGGTGGACTAAAGGAATCCGTTACTCGTCGGTAAAGAGTACACACTCTGCAGAGTTTATATCTATTCGAATAGCCGTGTCCGCGGTTAAGGACTACAGTCTGGGATGGGTCAATTGTCGGTCTTAGTGTCGGTCTTCGGAGGAAAAACTTCTAAACCGGAACATTGATCATAACGTGTGACATATGATGATTATGATTATTATTATTGTGGACTAACCATTCATATTATTTGAATTATTGAGTATCCCTGGGATGGTTCTACCTCCTGGATACTCATTGTGATTATTCTTATATAAGCCCTTTATGTGGCGTCGCACAGACGCCCGACTGTGGCAGGCATGCTATTTGCTTTATCATATAAGCCCTTTCTGTGGCGTCGCTGAGACGGCCGACTGTGGCACGTTTGTGATTTATTTTCTTTCTAAGCCCTTTATGTGGCGTCGCTGATATGCCCGACTGTGGCATGCTAATTATTTATTTTTCCTTATAAGCCCTTTATGTGGCGTCGCTCCGACGCCCGACTGTGGCATGCTTGTTATTTATTTTCTTTATAAGCCATTTATGTGGCGTCGCTCAGACGCCCGACTGAGGCATGCTTTATATTATTATCCTTTCGAGGCGTCGCTTCAACCCACCCGATCGGTGTATTTTATTTTTATTCTCTGATTGCTTATTCATGTTTTAACCTGCTCGCGTGCGTCATGAATTTTTATTTTGTGACTGACTAAGTGATCGTGGATTATTTCAGTGCAGGATTATCATCTGTTATATTATACCTGTTTTCATGATGTTTGCGAGTACATTCAAAGTACTCACTGGCTTGTCCCTGGCTATTGTCTTTGCCAGATTTCTTGCTTGGAGAGGAGCGTAACGACGACAGCCCGGAACCTAGGCATCGAAGATAGCAGATACGCGAAGATAGGAATTATCCAGGTCAGCTGTTCCTGTGGGAAATGGAGTCCCATAGACGCTGATGATCCGCAAACCGCTTCCGCCATCAACCACTAGAAATTTTTTGTTGTACTCAGAGACCACTTTGGTCGTGTACTTCAAATATTGTATTTTGCTTGGAATTTCTGTATCAAGATTGTGTCTCATCAGCTAACAATAATCCTGGGGCTGGTGAGCACAAGGGCCATTTACTGGGAAATTAATATCCTGGAAAACCGGTCCTGACAACCTTGGTATCAGAGCCAGGCTGACCATTGGCTAATCCTATCTTAGCCAGGTCGATAAACCTAGGTTAACCCACCCACCAGACCTTAACCTAACCATAGCCAAGCTTATCATATACGATAGCCACACAGTGACTCCGACACCTTTTTGGCAGTCGGAGCCCAACCTATCAACCTAGCCTGATGATCACGCGCCAGTGACCGACACCTAATTGGTCTCATTCGCAAGCGTGCGAAGGAAGACTCCATTTTCTTTTCTATAAAAGGGAACGTTAGCCCCAACCCTGCACAGCACATCCTCTACCCCAAAACCAAGCCAAGATGCCTGGCCCCATTGTTCACAATGAGACCACAGCAACCAACCTTGGGGGTTTTGTAACCGTGCTAGCAAACCTCACCCGCCGTGCCTTTGCATTAGAAGAGCCCCCAGAATATGTTGTGTACCAACGGCTCATGAGCGGTGAGAGTCGTCAATTATGGGCCACGGTGCACGTCTATGGTAGGGGTATAGCGCCAGAGTGCCCCTACAGGTTCACCGGAAGGACAACTTCCTTTGAGCCACAAGCCATCCAGCTAGCAGCTTGAGAGGCTATAGTTCAACTCCGGCACCTGTCGCCAAGAGTTAATTGCCGCTCGTTCTACTACTACCCCAGCCGTGACGGGTATAGTAGGCCACCCCAGGTTGCCAATGGAGACCACGAGACGGACCCTGCATTGCTACATCTGGTGCGCTATGTAAGTGCACTAGAGGCATTGTTCGATCAGGTCACTCTTGATCTGATCGCCGCTCGTGGAGAACTTGCCCGTCGAGCCCCGGCAAGAGGAGAAGAGGTGCCCGACGCCGACAACCCAGTCGTGCTGTTCGGACAACCAATCGAGTCCTTGAGGTCTGCCCCTGCAGCCGACCGGAATGAATTTGTATCCCCGGAGGAGCTCCGTCGCCTTTTGGGGACACGCTCCAACGGGATTGTGACCACCAACCCCCGCGATGGTCATCATCGCTACCCCGACCCTACACAACCCCATCCAGCAAACCCCGACGGTGGAGCCCAAGGAGAAGCCTCGACGTCCACAAGGCACGCACGACTAGATATTAACGAGGTAGACTAAGTCACTCGAGTAGTACCGAGTCTTAGTATTCTACGCCATGTAATAGTGTGACCTTGTAATTGCCATGAATGAAATGCAGACTGCTTGTGTGCCTTTGTTTTGAATAGTAGCCACGCATGAATAGGCGTTCGGTTGCATATTAAATTTCGGAAGTAGCTACCAAAAACCATCCCCAGACGACACCCACAGTAATACGTCACTTTTGTGAGATATGTATATCTGTGGCATTGACCCCAACCCCATAGAGCAGAAGCGTCAAACTAGATTGCCCCCACACCGCAATCGGTAACCCAGCCCTGATGCTATATAAGAGGCCACTCCGTGACCTTACCAAGCATCCCTCACTTTGTGCACAGCTTTCACAGCCATTTTTGCCATGCCGAGCCCTAGTATTAATCTGAGAACTCCAGATGCAACCCCAGGTAGTTTTGTTAAAATATTGTGGGACTTTACCTGCAGTACCATGAGTTATACCCATCCACCCCAGTACGAGCTGCTCAAAACGAGAATCACCCCTTCCGCCTCAAGATATTGGGCAGTAGTGCACATTCCTCCCACAAACCCAAACCAAGACCCAACGGAAGTCTCCTTCGTGGGGAAATCTATGCCGACTCCGCAAATGGCCATAGAAGCTGCTGCGTACGAAGCAATTACTCGCCTTCGATTCGCGGTACCCTGTGCCAGCGAAAGGGGGGTATTATTACTTCCCGAGTCATGCAGCACCCGGAGAAGTAGCATCCTTTCCCAATGGACGAATAGAGAGGGACCCAGTACTGACCAATCTTGCCCAGTACGTCATCGCGCAAGAGCGTTTGACCCAGCGAGTAATGGGTTATCTCCAGAACCTCGCTGATTTGAATCCTCAGATTGCCATTGGCAGACCACTGAGGCCAGACCAGGAAAGGCGCGTTCTTCGACTAGTCAATCCGCTTCCTCCGGTAGAAGAAGAATGTGCCCCAGTGCCGGAGACATTTTCTCATGACCCAGCATATTTTACGTTTGCGTCGTAGACGCCACTACTATGTTTGTTAGCCTAGCATTTATTTATGTGTTGCAGCTTATGCGTTGTATCCTAAGTTTGTGCTATGAATAAACTGGTTGGTTTCAAATAATGTGAGTAATTTTTACTGCTGTGATTTTTGATCAACTGTTTTCGCTCTCAATAAATTCCGAGGTGGGATTTTCCTTGAGCTATCGTAACAAACATTTTTCCGTGACATAGATTTAAATTCACGCAGCACCACGACAACAGGCTCACAGCCACAACCACTCGACCACATGCACTAATTGAAAAACCATCTACACATTTAGCACCTAACTGATCACCACACTAACACACCACAGTTTTTCTGAAAGAGAAATTTGTGGGTAATTATTCTAGTACAGATTGCCTCCAGCACACTGACAACAGTCAGTACCTGACACCAGCACCTAATCCTCATGATCACTGCTACCGCGAAGAGCCAACACTCGAGCAGCAGCATCACGACGATCATCGTGGATCATCGCGCACAAGAGCACCGAGAGCCCAAGCAATGACGCCAACCCTCCACACATCAGGATCGTGTACCAATCCGGCATCACCTCCGCCATTAGAGCCTCATCTCGAGCTCCTGCAAACAGAAATGGAGGAGAAGGGAGGAGAAGAAGAAACGAGGCCAGGTGTGAGGAAGAAGAGGGAAGCACCGCGGTCATTTTATAGCTCGAGATCGGTGTACGGTGAGAGAAGTCCACCAGCGCCGCTCGTCGCTCGATCGCCGGTGTTCGGAGGCGACTCCGCGAGCAGTGCCGACAGCGCACTGGCCCGCGAGGTGAGTGCACGCTGCGCCGGCAGCTAGCACGCTGCGCACTACCACAGTACGGCCTAGATGCCCTACGCGCTAGACGCCGCCGGTGGAGAAAGCACGGGAAAGCGCGCGAGAGAGAGGGAGAGATGAGAGCCAGAGGTAGAAGAAGAGACTGACAGTGGGCCCTAGGTCCACCTATCAGCCAGAGAGAGCACTGTGCACTCGGGTACGACCAGCGTAATATGGAAATTTAGAATTTTATTAATTCTAAATTTACCGTTGTTGGGGAACGTTGCATGGGAAACAAAAAATTTCCTACGCACACACAAGATCTATCCATGGTGATGAGCATCTACGAGAGGGAGAGTGAATCTACAAACCCTTGTAGATCGCTAAGCGGAAGCGTTTAAGAAACGCGGTTGATGTAGTCGAACGTCTTCGCGATCCAAATCGCCGAGCGTCCCGCGATCCAATCACGATCCTTCCGATCTAGTGCCGAACGGACGGCACCTCCGCGTTCAACACACGTACGGCTTGATGACGCCTTCACCTCCTCGATCCAGCGAGCGATGGTGAAGTAGTGGTTGAGTTCCAGCAGCACGACGGCGTGGTGATGGTGGTGAGGAACAATCTCTGCAGGGCTTCGCCAAGCGCTACGGAGATTATGACGGAGGAACTAGAGGGTTAGGGTTGCCGCACACGGCTTGGGAAATCCTGATGTATCACGTGTGCTAGCCCTGCCCCTCTATTTATATGTTGAGCCTTGGGGTCTAAACTTGGAGTAAAAGTCTCTTCCAAGTCGGTTTTGCCCGCACAAGGTCGGTTTGGCCCGCAGGAAAAGAGTCCAACTCGGATCCCTGCCGAACCGTGCACAGCCGCGCACAAGCGGTAGTACCGCTCACAAGCGGTAGTACCGCTTACGCGGCAGCAAAACTACTTTTTGCACTTTCCAATACCTTGTGGGCTTTTATCCCTTGGCCCATATAAAGTGTTCTCGCACCCGAACACTTCGGTAAACATCCGGAACCCCTTCCGGTGAACTCCGGAACTCTTCCGGAGATCAAAACACTATTATCACATATATCAATCTTTACCTCCGGACTCTTCCGGAGATCCTCGTCATGTCCGGGATCTTATCCGGGACTCCGAACAACTTTCGGTCACCAACATAATAACTCAATTATACTAATCGTCACCAAACGTTAAGTGTGTAGACCCTGCGGGTTCGAGAACTATGTAGACATGACCGAGACACCTCTACGGCCAATAACCAATAGCGGGACCTGGATGCCCATATTGGCTCCTACATATTCTACGAAGATCTTTTATCGGTCGAACCTCTATGTCAAGGATTCAGTTAATCCCGTATGCTGTTCCCTTTGTTCTTCGGTATGTTACTTGCCCGAGATTCGATCGTCGGTATCACTATACCTAGTTCAATCTCGTTACCGGCAAGTCTCTTTACTCGTTCCGTAATACAAGATCTCGTGGCTAACACTTTAGTCACATTGCTTGCAAGGCTCATTGTGATGTTGTATTACCGAGTGGGCCCTGAGATACCTCTCCGTCATACGGAGTAACAAATCCCAGTCTTGATCCATGCCAACCCAACAGACACCCTCGGAGATACCTGTAGAGCACCTTTATAGTCACCCAGTTACGTTGCGACGTTTGATACACACAAGGTATTCCTCCGGTGTCAGTGAGTTGCATGATCTCATGGTCAAAGGAACAGATACTTGACATGCAGAAAACAATAGCAATAAACTGACACGATCAAATGCTACGTTCACAGTTTGGGTCTTGTCCATCACATCATTCTCCTAATGATGTGATCCCGTTATCAAATGACATCTTATGTCCATGGCTAGGAAACCTTAACCATCTTTGATCAACAAGCTAGTCAACTAGAGGCTTACTAGGGACACAGTGTTGTCTATGTACCCACACATGTATTTGAGTTTCCAATCAATACAATTATAGCATGGATAATAAACGATTATCATCAACAAGGAAATATAATAATAACCAATTTATTATTGCCTCTAGGGCATATTTCCAACAGTCTCCCACTTGCACTAGAGTCAATAATCTAGTTCACATCACTATGTGATTTACATTGTAATGAATCGAACACCCATGCAGTTCTGGTGTTGTTCATGTTTAGCCCTTGGAAGAGGTTTAGTCATCGGATCTGCAACATTTAGATCCGTGTGTACTTTGCAAATATTTATGTCGTCCTCCTTGATGTAATCGCGGATGGAATTGAAACGTCGCTTTATGTGTCTGGTCTTCTTGTGAAATCTTGGTTCCTTGGCTAGAGCAATGGCACCAGTATTATCACAAAACAGAGTCATTGGGTTAAGCGCAGTAGGCACTACTCCAAGATCTGTCATGAACTCCTTCATCCAGACACCTTCCTTCGCCGCCTCCGAGGCAGCGATGTACTCCGCTTCGCATGTAGAATCTGCTACCACGCTTTGCTTGGAACTGCACCAGCTAACCGCACCCCCATTAAGAATAAATACGTATCCGGTTTGCGACTTAGAGTCATCCGGATCAGTGTCAAAGCTTGCATCGACGTAACCCTTTACGACGAGCTCTTGATCACCTCCATAAACGAGAAACATGTCCTTAGTCCTTTTCAGGTACTTCAGGATATTCTTGACCGCCTTCCAGTGTTCCATTCCTGGATCACCTTGAAACCTTCCGACCATACTTATGGCAAGGCTGACATCGGGTCTTGTGCACAGCATTGCATACATGATAGAACCTATGGCTGAAGCATAGGGGATGACACTCATCTTTTCTCTATCTTCTGCAGTCACTGGGCATTGAGTCTTACTCAACTTCACACCTTGCAAAACAGGCAAGAACCCCTTCTTGGACTGATCCATTTTGAACTTCTTCAAAATCTTATCAAGGTATGTGCTTTGTGAAAGTCCTATTAAGCGTCTTGATCTATCTCTATAGATCTTGATGCCTAATATGAAAGCAGCTTCTCCTAGGTCCTTCATTGAAAAACTCTTGTTCAAATATTCCTTTACGCTTTCCAGCATTTCTATATTGTTTCCAATCAGCAATATGTCATCCACATATAATATTAGAAACGCTATAGAGCTCCCACTCACTTTCTTGTAAATACAAGCTTCTCCGTAAACTTGTATAAACTCGAACGCTTTGATCACCTCATCAAAACGAAGATTCCAACTCCGAGATGCTTGCACCAGTCCATAAATGGATCGCTGGAGTTTGCAAACTTTGTCAGCATTCTCTGGATCGACAAAACCTTCTGGTTGCATCATATACAACTCTTCCTTAAGGTAACCGTTAAGGAACGCTGTTTTGACATCCATCTGCCAAATTTCATAATCGAAAAAGGCAGCTATTGCTAACATGATTCTGATGGACTTAAGCATCGCTACGGGTGAGAAGGTCTCATCGTAGTCAACTCCTTGAACTTGTGAAAAACCCTTTGCCACAAGTCGAGCTTTATAGACGGTGACATTACCGTCCGCGTCCGTCTTCCTCTTAAAGATCCATTTGTTCTGAATGGCCTTACGCCCTTCAGGTAATACTTCCAAAGTCCATACTTTGTTTTCATACATGGATCCCATCTCGGATTTCATGGCCTCTAACCACTTCTTGGAATCCGGGCCCATCATCGCTTCTCCATAGCTCGTAGGTTCATCGTTGTCTAACAACATGACCTCTAAGACAGGGTTGCCGTACCACTCGGGAGCAGTACGCGTCCTTGTCGACCTACGAGGTTCGATAGCAACTTGATCCAAAGCTTCATCATCATCATCATTAACTTCCTCTTCAGCTAATGTAGGCTCCATAGAAACAACTTTCTGCGTTGCGCTACTCTCAGGTTGAAGTAAAGGTTCAACAACCTCATCAAGTTCTATCTTCCTCCCACTCAATTCTTTCGAGAGAAACTCTTTCTCAAGAAATGTTCCGTTTTTAGCGACAAACACTTTGCCCTCGGATCTGAGGTAGAAGGTATACCCAATTGTCTCTTTTGGGTATCCTATGAAGACGCATTTCTCCGCTTTGGGTTCCAGCTTTTCAGGCTGAAGCTTTTTGACATAAGCATCACATCCCCAAACTTTAAGAAACGACAGCTTTGGCTTCTTGCCAAACCAAAGTTCATATGGCGTCGTCTCAACGGATTTCGATGGTGCCCTATTTAAAGTGAATGCAGCTGTCTCTAATGCATAACCCCAAAACGATAGTGGCAAATCGGCAAGAGACATCATAGATCGCACCATATCCAATAAGGTTCGATTACGACGTTCGGACACACCATTACGCTGTGGTGTTCCAGGCGGTGTCAATTGTGAAACAATTCCACACTGTCTTAAGTGACTGCCAAACTCATAACTCAGATATTCTCCTCCTCGATCAGATCGTAGGAATTTAATCTTCTTGTTACGATGATTCTCAACTTCACTCTGAAATTGTTTGAACTTTTCAAATGTTTCAGACTTGTGTTTCATTAAGTAAATATACCCATATCTACTTAAGTCATCAGTGAAGGTGAGAAAATAACGATAACCACCGCGCGCCTCAATACTCATCGGACCACACACATCAGTATGTATGATTTCCAATAAGTCACTTGCCCGTTCCATTGTTCCAGAGAACGGCGTTTTAGTCATCTTGCCTATGAGGCATGGCTCACATGTGTCAAGTGATTCAAAATCAAGTGACTCCAAAAGTCCATCAGCATGGAGCTTCCTCATGCGTTTTACGCCAATATGACCTAAACGGCAGTGCCACAAGAAAGTGGTATTATCATTATCAATTCTACATCTTTTGGCATCAATGTTATGAACATGTGTATCATTACTATCGAGATTCAATAAGAATAAACCCCTCACATTGGGTGCATGACCATAAAAGATATTACTCATATAAATAGAACAACCATTATTCTCTGATTTAAATGAGTAACCGTCTCGCAATAAACAAGATCCAGATATAATGTTCATGCTTAACGCAGGCACCAAATAACACTTATTTAGGTTCATCACTAATCCCGATGGTAATCGAAGAGCGAGCGTGCCGACGGCGATCACATCAACCTTGGAACCATTTCCCACGCGCATCGTCACTTCGTCCTTTTCCAGCCTCCGTTTATTCCGCAGTTCCTGTTTTGAGTTGCAAATATGAGCAACCGCACCGGTATCAAATACCCAGGCACTACAACGAGAGTTGGTAAGGTACACATCAATAACATGTATATCATATATACCTTGTTTGTTGTTGGCCGCCTTCTTGTCAGCCAAATACTTGGGGCAGTTCCGCTTCCAGTGTCCTGTTCCCTTGCAATGAAAACACACAGTTTCTGGTTTGGGTCCAGCCTTGGGTTTCTTCATGAGAGGAGCAACTGCTTTGCCACTCTTCTTGGAGTTACCCTTCTTACCCTTGCCATTTTTCTTGAAACTAGTGGTTTTATTGACCATCAACACTTGATGCTCCTTCTGAATTTCAGACTCAGCGGCTTTCAGCATCGCAAACAGCTCGGCGACTGACTTGTTCATCCCGTGCATGTTATAGTTCAACACGAAGCTCTTGTAGCTAGGTGGCAATGATTGAAGAACTCTGTCAGTGATAGCCTCTGGCGGAAGGGGCATCCCTAACTCAGCCAGACGGGTGGAGTACCCAGACATTCTGAGCACGTGATCACTGATAGACCCGTTCTCCTCCATCTTGCAAGCATAGAATTTGTCGGAGATCTCATATCTCTCGATCCGGGCATTCTTCTGAAAGATAAACTTCAACTCCTGGAACATCTCATATGCTCCATGACGTTCAAAACGTCTTTGAAGTCCCGGTTCTAAGCCATACAACATTGCACATTGAACTATTGAGTAATCATCAGAACGAGCCTGCCAGGCGTTCACAACGTCTAGAGACTCAACTGGAGCGGGTGGATCACCAAGCGGTGCATCAAGGACATAAGCCTTCTGGGAAGCCGTAAGGATAATCCTTAGATTACGGGCCCAGTCCACAAAGTTACTTCCATCATCTTTCAACTTAGCTTTCTCTAGGAACGCATTAAAATTCAGGGGTGCTACTGCGCGAGCCATGATCTACAACATAAATATAGCAAAGACAACTTAGACTATTGTTCTAGATAATGAGTTTAGTTAATCATATTACTTAAAAACTCCCACTCAAATTGACATCCCTCCGGTCATTCGAGTGTAACATGATCCAAATCCACCAACTCAAGTCCGATCATCACGTGAGTTGAGGTGGTTTCAATGGTGAACATCTTCATGTTGATCATATCTACTATATGACTCATGTTCGACCTTTCGGTCTCTTGTGTTCCGAGGCCATGTCTGTACATGCTAGGCTCGTCAAGTTTAACCCGAGTGTTCCGCACGTGTAACATGGCTTACACCCGTTGTATGCGAACGTAGAGTCTATCACACCCGATCATCACGGCGTGTCTCGAAACGACGAACTTTCGCAACGGTGCACACTTGGGGAGAACACAATTTTATCTTGAAATTTAAGTGAGGGATCACCTTATAATGCTACCGTCGTCCTAAGCAAAATAAGATGCATAAAAGGATTAACATCACATGCAAATCATAAGTGACATGATATGGCCATGAACTTGTGCTTTTGATCTCCATCTCCAAAGCACCGGCATGATCTCCATCGTCACCGGCATGACACCATGATCTCCATCATCTTGATCTCCATCAACGTGTCGCCATAAGGTTGTCGCGCCGACTGTTGCTTCCACGACTATTGCTAACGTTTAGCGATAAAGTAAAGCATTACATAGCGCTTAATGATTGACACGCAGGTCATACAATAATTAAAGACAACTCTATGGCTCCTGCCAGTTGCCGTACTCATCGACATGCAAGTCGTGATATTCTATACATCACATGATCATCTCATACATCACATATATCTCATCATGTAATTGGCCATATCACATCACAACATACCCTGCAAAAACAAGTTAGACGTCCTCTAATTGTTGTTGCAAATTTTACGTGGCTGCTATGGGTTTGCAAGAACCGTTCTTACCTACGCAAAACCACAACGTGGTGTAGTGATTGCTTTTTGATCTTCTAAAAGAACCCTCTTCATTGAAATCGATTCAACTAAAGTGAGAGAGACAGACACCCGCTAGCCATCTTTATGCAACGAAGTTACATGTTAGTTGAAGGAACCTGTCTCGCGTAAGTGTACGCGTAATGTCGGTCCGGGCCGCTTCATCTCATAGTACCGCCGAATCAAGTATCAACTAGTAACGGCAAGCAATATGTATACACCCACGCCCACAACTCGTTTGTGTTCTACTCGAGATCTCATCTACGCATAGACCTAGCTCAGATGCCACTGTTGGGGAACGTTGCATGGGAAACAAAAATTTTCCTACGCATACACAAGATCTATCCATGGTGATGAGCATCTACGAGAGGGAGAGTGAATCTACATACCCTTGTAGATCGCTAAGCGGAAGCGTTTAAGAAACGCGGTTGATGTAGTCGAACGTCTTCGCGATCCAAATCGCCGAGCGTCCCGCGATCCAATCACGATCCTTCCGATCTAGTGCCGAACGGATGGCACCTCCGCGTTCAACACACGTACGGCTTGATGACGCCTTCACCTCCTCGATCCAGCGAGCGATGGTGAAGTAGTGGTTGAGTTCCAGCAGCACGACGGCGTGGTGATGGTGGTGAGGAACAATCTCTGCAGGGCTTCGCCAAGCGCTACGGAGATTATGACGGAGGAACTAGAGGGTTAGGGTTGCCGCACACGGCTTGGGAAATCCTGATGTATCACGTGTGCTAGCCCTGCCCCTCTATTTATATGTTGAGCCTTGGGGTCTAAACTTGGAGTAAAAGTCTCTTCCAAGTCGGTTTTGCCCGCACAAGGTCGGTTTGGCCCGCAGGAAAAGAGTCCAACTCGGATCCCTGCCGAACCGTGCACAGCCGCGCACAAGCGGTAGTACCGCTCACAAGCGGTAGTACCGCTTGGGCGGTAGTACCGCTTCACACAAGCGGTAGTACCGCTTACGCGGCAGCAAAACTACTTTTTGCACTTTCCAATACCTTGTGGGCTTTTATCCCTTGGCCCATATAAAGTGTTCTCGCACCCGAACACTTCGGTAAACATCCGGAACCCCTTCCGGTGAACTCCGGAACTCTTCCGGAGATCAAAACACTATTATCACATATATCAATCTTTACCTCCGGACTCTTCCGGAGATCCTCGTCATGTCCGGGATCTTATCCGGGACTCCGAACAACTTTCGGTCACCAACATAATAACTCAATTATACTAATCGTCACCAAACGTTAAGTGTGTAGACCCTGCGGGTTCGAGAACTATGTAGACATGACCGAGACACCTCTACGGCCAATAACCAATAGCGGGACCTGGATGCCCATATTGGCTCCTACATATTCTACGAAGATCTTTTATCGGTCGAACCTCTATGTCAAGGATTCAGTTAATCCCGTATGCTGTTCCCTTTGTTCTTCGGTATGTTACTTGCCCGAGATTCGATCGTCGGTATCACTATACCTAGTTCAATCTCGTTACCGGCAAGTCTCTTTACTCGTTCCGTAATACAAGATCTCGTGGCTAACACTTTAGTCACATTGCTTGCAAGGCTCATTGTGATGTTGTATTACCGAGTGGGCCCTGAGATACCTCTCCGTCATACGGAGTAACAAATCCCAGTCTTGATCCATGCCAACCCAACAGACACCCTCGGAGATACCTGTAGAGCACCTTTATAGTCACCCAGTTACGTTGCGACGTTTGATACACACAAGGTATTCCTCCGGTGTCAGTGAGTTGCATGATCTCATGGTCAAAGGAACAGATACTTGACATGCAGAAAACAATAGCAATAAACTGACACGATCAAATGCTACGTTCACAGTTTGGGTCTTGTCCATCACATCATTCTCCTAATGATGTGATCCCGTTATCAAATGACATCTTATGTCCATGGCTAGGAAACCTTAACCATCTTTGATCAACAAGCTAGTCAACTAGAGGCTTACTAGGGACACAGTGTTGTCTATGTACCCACACATGTATTTGAGTTTCCAATCAATACAATTATAGCATGGATAATAAACGATTATCATCAACAAGGAAATATAATAATAACCAATTTATTATTGCCTCTAGGGCATATTTCCAACAACCGTAGCCATAAGTAGAAATCTCTCGGTTTCCCCAACCGTAGATTTTTCCGCGCAGTGCCAGTACCCCACTGTAGTTGCACCACTTTTCGGCACTCTCACTTTAACCACGTCATATCGCGTGAGCAGGATATTTAACTTTCGAGTTATTATTGCTTGATAGCAGGAGTAATATTTTTGAAACCGTCCTTAGCAAATCTCGAGGACGAGATTTTTCTTAAGGGGGGAAGTGTTGTAACACCCCAAAAATTTAACCATGTTTTATTAATTAAAATTTTGCCAGGAAATTAAATTTTTATTTTCTGGATCATCTATTGATTTCAGAATCACTCCTTTCTTCTGAGTTGTGGAGTTTTCCCTCCAAGTAGAAACTTTTCAAAAATATTTTTGGACTTCAGTGCCTACTCAAGAACATTCCACTTTTTATTATGTATGATCAGTGAAAACCTTTTTATATTATTTTGCCAAGTTTTAATTCTTTTAAAATGGTCTTTCATATTTTTAAGAGCCTCATTTGCACTACAACCATTTGATAACTTCATTTAAAAATTCTACAAAAATTTGTAGAAGACATGTGAGGTTCCTACATCACTTTTATGCAAAGAAGCAACTTTGTGTTTTGAAAAATTTGAGCAAACCATCCTCATCTTCATTTTGGTCTAGTTTGGTAGTTTGTACTGCAACCCCATTTTATCTTGCCCTATTTCCCATGAGATTTTTCCTACTTGAAGTTTACCCTACCAAACCCTTAAGTCCAGGAGATCAGACCCATTAGAAGATTTTAAACACATGAAATAATGGCCTTTATTTTCTGTCCAGAATAGTAGTTTTGCAAAACTTGCACTAACAAGTTTCTGTTTTTCTCAAAATAACCATGCCATATTCTTGTGGATCTAAAGAGACCCCAACCTGGAAAGTTGGGTGGCCAACAAGGTCTTCGAGGTGACCTTGGCATTTTGTCAAACACCTTGTGGGTCTGACCAGAATTGGCATGGTTATAAGATTGCATTGTGGAGTTGCTTCCTTTGCCTAACCAGAATGTCTACTGACCTAACCTTGCCTCCTAACCTATGCCTGGGAAGTTTCAGTGGCATAGGAGCCCCCTGGATTGCCATGGCATTTCGTCGAATGGGTGGTGGACGTGCTCTGGGCGCGGCCAGAGCGCGCATATTGCTGCCAGCGCAACCGAGCCGCCGCGTCTCGCCTACCCCGCGTGCCCTTGCCCTTATCAGCTCGAAGAGCCATGCAGTACCACCGCCACCTCACCCTGTCCGCTAGCGCCGCTCGACTGCTGCTCTGCACAGTTCAGAGCTACCGCCATGGCCATCTTGGCGACAAGCCTACGGCCGCTGCCGTTCCTGCCATGGACGGCACCGCCCAAGCCACAGCCGCATGCCAGCTGCCCTCTGGAACAGCTCGAGCTCATCCACGAGCTCGTCCGCTAGTACCAGCAGCCGCCATGTCTCCCCTGCGACGGTCGCCGGCGTTCTTATCCGCAGCCGCGGGAACCGACCTCGCCGGCTATAAAAGGAACCCCCGATCGCGCCTAGCAATCCCAGCCACCCCTGAACTGCCTTAGGAAGCCCCCCCTTTCTTTAATTGGTCCAGAGCAGCCATCTTCCCCACCTCCAGTGGCCTCGGCCGCCGCCGCGCTCCGGTCAAATCCGACCAAACCAGGGCCTCCCTCGTTTCCCCCTCACCGCCGTTAGCTTCCTCTCGACCCCACGAAGTAAACCACGTTCTTACTTTTGCTCAAGAGCTGCTGTAGGCCACTGCCCCAATTGCTTCCGACGCCGCCGTCCGCCGGAGACCCCGTCGCCGGCAACTCGGTCGGCCTCCGTACCCCTGGTGACCACCGGGAGGATCGCCCTAGAGCCGTTGATCCATCCCCGCCCTCGGAATCACGTGGGGAACCGCCGTTCGTCGGCGGCAATCGTCGGAGCTCTGCCTCCGCTCGGCCAGAGGAGGAGTGAGACGCGGGCGCCTGGTCAAACCTGACCAGTGGGCCAGGAGGGCCCACTGTCAGCGGCCTGACGTCGCGGGTGAGCGGGTAAGTGGAAGCGCCTGTTGGGAAGTGCGTCTGTCTGGTCCAAAAGCGTAGTCCTGCTTATATGCTTTCTGTTCTTGAAGGCGTATTCTTGCCCGAACCGTTTTCTTTTCTAATTGATTTAAAAATCAGATTTTGACCTGAACTTTGACTGGCTCTAGTTTCTAAACCACAACTCCAATAGACCTGATTCTTTTTCTGTTGTTTCCCAAATTCCATCTAGTATATTTTCAGATTTATTTGAAAAATTTCCAAGACAACTTTTTGTACTGTTTTAAATTGTGTGTTAATTAGAATATTTTCAAAAATAGGAATTTGGAGTGAAGATAAAGACTTTCAAAAGTTTTGGGAGTGCACCTCACCTACATGCACCTTGAAGGCAAGCATTCTGAACCCTGGCATAATAATTGTTGTGTGTTGTTTGATGTGACTACAACACCAAGTTGACTTGAAGTATGTGTTATTTCATGTGATGATGTGATCATGTTTACTAGTGCATGATGATAATTCCTTGCTGTTGGAATTGAAATGCTTGTGACGGTATTCATCATCGTATGCCTTTCATGCCTACCGGAAGTAATCTGGAGAAGTCTCTGTCTTGAGTAGACACGAGCTTGATACTGACATTTCGTTGGGACGAGTATGATCAGTAAGGCATGGTAAGGTATGATGAGTGGTGATTCTGTCTGATGAGGTGGAATATATTTGTTATGCTAATCATGCAGGAAACATTTAACCTCCTGAGTCGACCGTAGATCGAGTCTTGTGCCAGTAACCCCCATACTTGATTCGTACTACCACTCGTCCCTGCCGCGGGTAGGGTACGGTTCAGTAAGTTGTCAACCCCTTTCTTAGCACACACCGTACAGAGAGGCCATAGTGAAAGATACGAGTGGCCCCTGGTAGGCATGTCAGTTGGTCCGGGCGCATGGGTGTTCCGGTGAGTCCGAGGGGGTAGCTCCCCTGTTTTGCGCGCAATATAAATTTTGTGATCCCATGCTAAACGAGGTTGGAGCCTCCCCACTTAGAGTTTTGCTTAACGAGTGTCGTGGGTGATTCCAGGCACCGGTAAGTTAAGCTGGTGTGTGCGGGTCAGGTGTGTTTTCAATTAAAAGACCGTAAGCGGAATTAGTCCCGGTGGACTAAAGGAATCCGTTACTCGTGGGTAAAGAGTACACCCTCTGCAGAGTTTATATCTATTTGAATAGCCGTGTCCGCGGTTAAGGACTACAGTCTGGGATGGGTCAAGTGTCTGTCTTAGTATCGGTCTTCGGAAGAAAAACTTCTAAACCGGAACATTGATCATGACGTGTGACATATGATGATTATGATTATTATTATTGTGGACTAACCATTCATATTATTTGAATTATTGAGTATCCCTGGGATGGTTCTACCTCCTGGATACTCATTGGGATTATTCTTATATAAGCCCTTTATGTGGCGTCGCACAGACGCCCGACTGTGGAAGGCATGCTGTTTGCTTTATCATATAAGCCCTTTCTGTGGCGTCGCTGAGACGCCCGACTGTGGCATGTTTGTGATTTATTTTCTTTATAAGCCCTTTATGTGGCATCGCTGAGACGCCCGACTGTGGCATGCTGATTATTTATTTTTCCTTATAAACCCTTTATGTGGCGTCGCTCAGACGCCCGACTGTGGCATGCTTGTTATTTATTTTCTTTATAAGCCCTTTATGTGGCGTCGCTCAGACGCCCGACTGAGGCATGCTTTATATTATTATCCTTTTGAGGCGTCGCTTCAGACACCCGATCGGTGTATTTTATTTTTATTCTCTGATTGCTTATTTATGTTTTAACCTGCTCGCGTGCGTCATGAATTTTTATTTTGTGACTGACTAAGTGATCGTGGATTATTTCAGTTTAGGATTATCATCTGTTATATTATACCTATTTTCATGATGTTTGCGAGTACATTCCAAGTACTCACTGGCTTGTCCCTGGCTATTGTCTTGGCCAGATTTCTTGCTTGGAGAGGAGCGTAACGACGATAGCCCGGAACCTAGGCATCGAAGATAGCAGATACGCGAAGATAGGAATTATCCAGGTCAGTTGTTCTTGTGGGAAATGGAGTCCCATAGAAGCTGATGATCCACAAACCGCTTCCGCCATCAACCACTGGAAAAAATTTATTGTACTCAGAGACCACATTGGTCGTGTACTTCAAATATTGTATTTTGCTTGGAATTTCTGTATCAAGATTGTGTCTCATCAGCTAACAGTAATCCTGTGGCTGGTGAGCACAAGGGCCATTTACTGGGAAATTAATATCCTGGAAAACCGGTCTTGACATTTAAAGAAGGGGGTCAATAAATATATATGAATGAAACTCAACACAATTGATGGTAATAAAATAAAATTGTGAATATTGTTTACGTACTTCAAATTTTTGGTCAGAGGAGCCCCGCTCAGAGGTCGAGTGGCACATGACCTCGCAAACGTAGTATCCACATAAATTATTCCTGGGTGCCTGCAACAAGCACTTTACGACAATAGAGTTCAATAAAACTGATAATCAAGCATGATAATGGTATTGATGAAACTAGAATAAATGAGAGATGCGCGGAACTAGCTAGTACTACTTACTTTGGGGGGGTGTAAATCGCAGCTCCTTCTTCAGACCCGGAACCATTGTGGTGAACTTTTTCCAAACCCTGCCCGGCAAAGAAAATGATTACTTGATATCAGGAAATGAACGAAAGTTGCCGATATGGTGCGATAATGATTGAACTTACTTCTGGAGCATTTCACTCATGTTCGCGCTCATCTTAGGATCTTTACGTCTCGAGTCTAAGACAGTTACTACTCCCCCGTCAAGCTTAATGGATAGCAGAATGAAGTGGAAGCTGCGCACACATAACTCATCAATTACACTTAACCTCGAGTAAGCGAAACTAAATATGCACAAGATAGTAACACTCACTTGAAGTTGTAAGGAAAGAGTATTTCCCTTTTGTTTTGATGTCGAAGGGACGCGTTTAGCAAGTTTTCCTCAGTAGCTTTGGCTCTTTTTTGTACCGCCCATTCATTTACGGTATTTGGGCTAATGAACCCAATGTCATAGATTCGTCCTCTTTTGCATTCGACGATCTTCAATCTGCATAATATAGTGAGGATAATTATATATACATGCAATGAACGAGCTGAGCTAGAGACTTAATTTCAGAAATAATACTTACAGACAATAGCAAGTCACGAGAGTTTTGTCGAGGACGTCTTGATTGAATAACTGAAATAATTCCACAAATTAAACGTACATCAGGTCGACTCCAATTAAGTCGTGCTCATCTTTCATTCCCAGCAACATACTGTCGGTCACATCCTTGCTGCAAGTTTCCAAGTACCAGTCATGCAATCTTCGCATCATCTTTGGTAGATGCGGGAGCTGATCAGGTTTGACGAGAGGCTTCTCGTGCTCGTATCTAAAGGGCGCTACTACTACCTCAGCCATTTCAAACTTTACATCATCGCCCACGTAATCACCAAGAGTGGTACCAGGCGCTAGCCCCGGATGATTAGCGATATCGCTAGACACCTTGAGCGGGGGGAACGATTGCTTCTCCTGTTCGTCGAGCTGGGGAATTGTTTTCCCACTTCGTCTTGCAGCACTGTTAGTACTTCCCGACCGCCGCGCTTCATCATATGTCTTTCCAATACAGCGGTCATAGTTGGATTGCGGCGGAGGCGGTGGTGGTCGCTTAAGGGCCTCCACAGTGCGCTTCACTTTCACCGGATCTATTATTTTCTTTCGGAGGTGGACGTTTCCGTTGAAAATGGGCCTGCACTTCGACAGCCACGATGTCCGTGTTTTCCTCGGTAGTCCTCTCATATGGTAACTTTGGAGGAGCCCTCAGGCTTGGAACAGCTCTGAATTTCTTGCCTGTTGTACTGCTAGCCGCCATAGCGGCGGCGCCTCTCTTCCGTCGTAGCTGAGGCGGCGGAGTCCGCTGACGCGTCGGAGGAGGCGGAGTCCGCTGACACGCCGGAGACAGCTGCGGCGTAAGAGGACTCTGCTGAGGGGCCTCCTCCGCCGAAGACGGCTGAGGCGGTGGAGACAGCTCATGTGCCGGAGATGACTCAGGCAGCTGAGACGGCTGAGCTGGACTGTGAGGAGTCTGCTGAGGGGCTCCTTCGGCTGAGTCTGCTGAGGCAGCGTCCAGTTTGAAAGCTTGATGTTCTCCTTTCTCCATAGACAGGTAGTCCTTAAGGCGTTTTCCAGAAGAATCTCCCCTTCACCTGTAAGGTACCCAAGCTCTAGCCCCTCAAATCCATCCACTATTTCATGCACCCCGACAATAGCAAAGCCATGTGGAATCGGACGGCAATGGAAAGTTCCCTCGGCTCGAGGAGGTAAGACCGAGCTGACCGCCACCTTCAAGGTCAGGTTATGGCATTTCGCCATTAGCACACAATGTTCATTCTCCTTGATACGATCCACGGGGTAGCGAGGAGTTGTGATATCAGGCTGAACGAGCTCCGTGGAAGCCACACAGCTTCTCTGCTGAGATGGTGGGGTAGCTTCGGGGGCAGTGTCGAATGAAGGATCTTCGTGCCACTGAGATGGTTGGTCGGTAGCTCGCTGGCTCTCAAGTTCCTCTAGTTTCACTAATCTTTCATTGATCTTCTGCATTTCGCTTGCTTCCTCTTTTTTCTTTCTCTCTTGGCTTCTATAACCAGTGCTGTCAAAAAACCCATGCACCCACGAAACGGAGCCTGATGTGCCTCGTGTTCGTCCAGGGTGTTCAGGATTCTCGAGGGCCTTGGACAGCTCGTCCTTCTCTCTGTCGGGATGGAACCTCCCTTCCAGTGCTTCCTTGATTGCTTCCTCAATCTTTGTGATGGTTATTGCAAGTTGAGCTTTCGTGAAACGACACTTCCCTGATTCTGGGTCCAAAGTTCCCCCAACCCCGAACAATCAAGTCCTTGTGTGATCTGGCCAGTGCAATGTCGCTGGTTGGACCCCTTTAGCAAGCAAGTCTTGCTCAGCTTTGTCCCACTTAGGCCGGGCTTTGCTATAGCCACCTGACCCCGTAACTTGGCGGTACTGCTTCTTTGCAGCATTTTGCTTGTTTATCTATGACCTTTGCGGGCCAGTGATCTTTTATCTACTCATATTGACCGGTGAATTATGTAGTCTCGTCTTTGTCGACAAACTTTGTGTTCAATAGTTTCTTCCCGTTCTTTAATAGTTCTACCATCTTCTTAAGAGAAAACGCCTTGACCTTTGGGAGAATAAGTAGCTTATTCGGATCCTCCTCTGGCGGTAGGCTGAAATTGGTCATCAGCGAGTTCCAAAGATCATCTTTCAGTCTACCGTGGACATAAGAAACTTCAGGGTCCTTCTTCTTATTACATTCTTGGATGCTGATCGGGATGCAGTCCCTAACAATAACTCCGCACAGATGCATAAATTTGTTTTTGGTCCACTTGGGAGCAATCGGTTGGCCATCTCGAGAGACTTCTTCGATCGTTAACCTTTCATCCTGGCCCAACCTTTTCTTCGGGCCTTGTCTCCTTACCGAAGTTTGGCTCGATCCGGAAGGCTAAAAGAAGAAAGAAGCGTCAATATACGTTCATACAAAACAATTAATGCATCTAGTCAGCACATGCTTAATTAATATATATATATATACCTCGCCGGACTTTGCAACAGTTAAGGCTCCCTTCTCCATTCGATCACCGGAGCCGTCATGATCTCCTTCCTCCTCCATTCCATCACCGGAGCCATCATGATCTCCTTCCTCGTCCATTCCATCACCGGGGCCGTCATGATCTCCTTCCTCCTCCATTGGATCACTGGAGCCATCATCCTCTCTTTCCTTACCATCGGTGTCGTTGAGAAATGACAATGTGATATCGATATCACCACCATCGCGGATTATATCCCCCAACAACTCTTCTTTTTCTAAGTCTCTGTCCATAATTTCTGCAAATATTACAACATGGCAATATACAACCATGAGAGATGGATTAGTGGCAGGCATAGACTTAATCACAACAAGGAATCTTATGCATATGAGCAATGGATTAGTGCCAAACATCATGCAAAGTTCACAAGTTTTATAACAGTCAGTTTCAGACGATCGTCGAGGACTCCTCCCCCCTCATGTCTGATGAGTCGTCCTATCTTTAGAGAGAGGATACGTTATCGGGGTTATGTTTTAACGACCCCCTCATGTTGAAGTTATCGGGGTTATGTTTTAACGACCCCCCCCCCTCATGTCGAAGTTATCGGGGATATGTTTTAACGACCCTCTCATGTCGAAGTTATCGGGGAAACTAATTAGGCTGCATAGACTTCCATGATTATATTCCCCTTTGCCACCAATAATGTCTAGAAATTGCCACAACTATAAACCATTTTAGTAACATTTTTGTCATCAAGTATATATCATCTATAGGAATGGTAGCTTCACATTTTCATTTAAAAAAAAAGTAGCTTCACATTTTCATTTCAAAAAAAGACTTGCTTCACATTTTCATTTAACAAAAATACTACCTTCACATGTTCATTTCAAAAAAAGACTTGCTTCACATTTTCATTTAACAAAAATACTACCTGCACATTTTCATTTAAAAAACAGAGCACATTTCCACAAAACATCTCATCTCTCAAAATGGGAGCGTCACATATTCATTTCAAAATTTAACTCATCATGCATATGCAAAATTTAACATTCATTTAACAAAAATTGAACTTATCGGCGCTGCAGCTATGCGGGAGGAGGCAGAGCAGCCCGAGGGCGGAAAGGGGCGCGGGGCGGAAGTGGCTGGGAGCACTGCTACGAGGCGAGCGCGGCAGGCTGCAGCAGGGGTGGGCGGGGAGGCGCGCAAGGGGAGGAGGGGCGCGCGACGCGGACGCAGCGTGGGCAGCAGGGCCGACCATGGCCGGAGCAGTGGCAACATGGGGCCTTGGGAAAGAGGGGACCTCACTGAGGTCCGGCGCCGGCTACGGTCACTGGGCTTGGGGACGGCAGGGCGTCGGCGAGGGGCGACGGCGCCGTCCGGCAGCCTGGCGGCGTCGAGGTGGTCGTCGGCGCCGTCAGGGGAGAGGAGAAGAAGAAACTGGATGGGGGATTGGAAAAACTGCCAAGTCCCGCTTATATAGCCCCCCCCCCCCCTTTAGTCCCGGTTGGTGGCACCAACCGGGACTAAAGGCCCCCGTTTAGTCCCGGTGCGAGCCACCAACCGGGAGTAAAGGTCGTTTTCACCAGCCCAAAGGGCGGGAAGCCCAACCCTTTAGTCCCGGTTGGTGGCTCGGACCGGGAGTAAAGGGGTGCTTTAGTCCCGGTTGGAGCCACCAACCGAGACTAAAGGGCTGGTGCTGCCGCAGCCAAAAGTTTAGTCCCACCTTGCTAGTTGAGAGGCGCCCACACTGGTTTATAAGACGCGCTACGACTGAGCTGTCGAGCTCCTCTCTATTGCAGGCAGTACATGCCTAACCTTTGTCACTGCCATATTGGGCCTGATGGGCCCACGGGCCTACATCCTGGCCCATGTACAGATGGGTTTCTAGTATTATGCAGGCCGTGGTGGCCTAGTAGGCGGCATTTTTTATATATTTTATATTATTTTAGTTTTCTATTTTAGTTGATTCTTTTTGCTATTGAAGAATATTATAGTTTTGTTTTAGTTGATCATAACAAAATATTTTAATTGATTCTTTTTAGTTCATTCTTTTTGCTATTAGAGTTTTATAAAAGCTTTTTAGTTCATTCTTTTTGCTATTAGTTCATTCTTTGAAATAAATGAACCTGAAATTTAAAAGCATTACAGATGAACCCTGAAAAGGTTGAAACTTGGCATGGTGTCATAATTTCATCCACATAGCATGTGCTAAAAAGTTGAGAGGGTTACGGGAAAAACAGGATGCACTTTGTGTACAAACTGGACAATCTCTTTCGAAGTATGAGGATTTCGGACGAAAACTCATCTACTACAAAGGGATTTCATTTTTTTTAACTTTTTTTAATTCGAGACTTTTTGCGTGTTCAAAATGCACCATTCAAAGCCACATCATCAATTTTCAACCCTTTTGTGACTTCATTTGCTATTTTTCATGCATTTAATGATTTATTTTGAGCTAAATGACCATGAAATTGACAAGCACTACAAATGAACTCTGAAAAGGTTGAAACTTGGCATGGTATCATAATTTCGCCCACATAGCATGTGCTAAAAAGTTGAGACGGTTACGGGAAAAACTGGATGCACTTCGTGTACAAACTGGACAATCTCTTTCGAAGTATCAGAGTTTCGGATGAAAACTCATCTATTACAAAAGGGATTTCATTTCTTGACATGTAACTGCAGTGATATTCTGATCAAAGCCATCATCAGAATAGTTGTGGAGAGAAAGTCTTCACTTTTTCTTCGCGTGTGTCCCTTGCTTATTGCGCCGTAACCATGGATAATCTTCATCGTTTAATAGGGTGCTTGGGTCAACTTTCACTTTGAAGGGAGGAATTTCATGAAACTTTTCATAATCTTCAGACATGTCTGTCTTGCCCTCCGCTCCCACGATGTATCTTTTCCCTGAAAGAACTATGTGGCGCTTTGGCCCATCGCATGATGTATTCGCTTCCTTATCTTTTCTTTTTCTCGGTTTGGTAGACATGTCCTTCACATAGAAAACCTACGCCACATCATTGGCTAGGACGAATGGTTCGTCTGTGTACCCAAGATTGTTGAGACCCACTATTGTCATTCGGTACTGCGGGTCTAGCTGTACCCCGCCTCGTGACAGATTGACCCATTTGCACCGAAACAAAGGGACCTTAAAATCATGTCCATAGTCAAGTTCCCATATGTCCACTATGTAACCATAAGATGTGTCCTTTCCCCTGTTGGTTGCTGCATCAAATAGGACACCACTGTTTTGGCTGGTGCTCTTTTGATCTTGGGCTATCTTGTAAAATGTATTCCCATTTATCTCGTACCCTTGGTAAGTCAATACAGTCGAAGATGCACTACTGGAATCTGGTAATTTGCCATCTGCTGCCTCTTTGTCGTCTGCCAGCTGACGGCACAGCCTGGCTTTGCCGCCAGCTTTGGGAAAGCAGACGGTAAAGAAAGGACTCATGGCATACTTCAACTATGCCGTCAGTCCTTCCTTTGCCATCTGCTAGCTGACGGCAATGAAGCCAACGGCAGACGGCAAAGAGGATGGTGGGCCCCACTGGAGCACGGCGTTGGCTAGGTCATCTCTCTGCCATCTGCTACCTCTTTGTCGTCTGCTAGCGGACGGTAGAGAGGGCCAAGGCAGACGGCAAAGAGGGGAGGTGGGGGACAACTAACGGACGACCCTCTTTGCCGTCTGCTAGCAGACGGCAAAGAGGGCATCCTTACTGGTTGCCCCGCGCCCCACCGTTCGCTCATCTCTCTCTCCCACCACCCCCCGCGCTCATCTCTCTCTCCCTCTCCCTCTCGCCGCCACCCCGCGCCGTCTCCCCGCTCCCCGCCCTAGCCGCCGCCCCGCTCCCCTGCTCCCCGCCCCAGCCGTCGCCCCGCTCCCCTGCTCCCCGCCCCTCGCCCCCGGCCTCTCTCCCTCTCCCTCTCGCCGCCGCCCCCATCGACGTCGCCGCCGCCGCCCCACCGCCCCTGTCATGCCACCGCCCCACCGCGCCCGTCGTCCCCGCCACCCCGGCGCCTCGCCGCCCCAGCACCCCGCCGCCCCCGACGCCCCGCTGCCCCATCGTCCCCGCGCCCCGGCGCCCCGCCGCCCACGCCGGCCCTGCCGGTGAGTAGCCCCCGCCAGCCGCCCCCTTTTTTTGTTTTTTCTGTTTTTTATTTCTGTTAAATTAGTTAGGTTAATTAGGTTAGTTAGTTAGGTTAGAAGAAAAAAAAGAAGGAAAAAATGAAAAAGGAAAAGAAGAAAAGAATAAGAAGAAGAAGGAAAAGAAGAAGGAAAAGAAGAAGGGGAAGGAAAAGAAGAATGAGAAGAAGAAGAAGAAGAAGAAGAGGAGGTGGAGGAGAAAAAGGAAGAAGAAGAAGAAGAAGAAGAAGAAGAAGAAGAAGAAGAAGAAAAAGAGGAGAGGAGGAGAAGAAGAAAAGGAAAAAGGAAAAGAAGAAGAAGAAGAAGAAGAAGAAGAAGAAGAAGACCCCCGACGCCACTGACCGCCGACCCCCGACGCCACTGACCCCTGGCCCCCGACGCCGCTGACTCCCGACGCCACTGACCCCCGAACCCCGACGCCACTGACCCCCGACGCCACTGACCCCCGACGCCACTGACTCCTGACGCCACTGACCCCCGACCCCTGACACCTCTTCCAGAGGCCGACGGGGTCATAGTTTTCTAAATTATGAGTTAGGTCACATATTTTTCGATTTTGTTATAAAAAAGATCATATTTTTATTGATCGGGTGGATTTCAATGTGCAGTTGTTCGACGACCTACCCCGTGCATTGGACGAGCTCCCCTGCTGCGTTCGTGGGTGAGCACAAATGACATCTCCTCCCCCCACCCCCTTAATTTGCTCTGTTCCGATCTTCGTGCCGATGAAACTTGCTAGCTATAGGTGTCTTCAATTCAATAGTATGTGTGTCCAGTATGCGTCTCCCATTCGAGAGGGCGGCATCTATAAATATGCATCTCTTTGCATATTTATAACCGCCATCCTTTTGAATTGTCCAACGTTATCCATGGACAGCCCGAGTATGTGTAGATTGGGTTCGTTTTACCATATGCTCTGCTCTGGATCCGATGCAGAATTTCGTCAGTGCCTCCCTGTTGTTCTCCGGGTACACATCCTCTCTGCTTATTGGCGAGACATGTATCAGGAGAACAGCGGGGAGGTGCTACCGAAATTATGCGTCGTGTCCGGAGCAGAGCATGGGAAAACGACCCCAATCTACACATACTCGGGTGGGATTAGGACCTATCTTTACCCATTAGCATGTAGGTTGCATGGGCGTAATAAAATTGACAAACTTAATTAACTGATGAATATATATGATGAATTATATATATATTTCTTGTGTGTTTAGTAGGTAGGCAAGATGAGTGATCATGCCTGGATGTACACTGGTCACCCTAGTCAGAAACACATGACCATTGAATGGTTAACAAAAACCAAGGGGTTTCTGAGAGCCGCATTTGCAAAAGGCCAGGAAATAACCTGGTGCCCCTGTGTCCGGTGCGACAACCATAAAAAGTGGACACAGGATGAAATGGGTAAACACCTGCAGAAGTGGGGTTTTACGCCTGATTATACGGTGTGGGCATTTCATGGTGAGTCTGCCCAACGTGCCAGAGCTGAGGTGGTTCATCGTCGCACCGACGACCATGGTACCGGGATCGAAGACATGGTGCAAGACTTTGATGATGCTCGGGATTCGGACGATGAGATGGAGGAATCTGCAAAGGCCTTCTATGAAATGTTGGAGTCTTCAAAACGTCCTCTCCACGAGCACACTGAGCTTTGTCAGCTGGATGCCATCGAGCAAGTAATGGCTCTGAAGGCTCAGTTCAACCTGGGCAGAGAATGCTACGACGCGATGATGACAATATTTGGACGCTTTCTACCCAAAGGCCATGTATTGCCTGCAAACATGTACCAGTCGGACAAAATCCTACGTGCGCTTAAGATGCCCTATGAGAAGATAGATGCCTGTGAGAATGGATGTGCCTTATTTAGGCTTGAGTATGCGGGCTTGAACTATTGTCCCATTTGCAAGTTTTCCAGGTATGTTGTGGTAGACAACGGTATGGGTGAGAAGAGTCAGACCAAAATCCCAGTTAATGTTCTTCGGTATATGCCAATCATACCAAGACTTCAACAACTTTTCATGGTCGAAGAGACGGCCAGACAGATGACATGGCACAAATTGGGCAAAAGAACCGTACTAGATGCAGATGGTAATCCGATGTTGGGACACACTTCAGACACTTTTGTGTGGAAGCACTTCGATGCATTACATAAGGATAAAGCGGCAGATCCAAGGCATCCTCGAGTCGCCGTCAGCATGGAAAAGACAAGAAGAATTTCATCAAAGGTAGAGTTGTCAAAAACTCTGCACCACCTGCATTGACAGGCCAACAGACCCTAGATCAGTTAAATGCTCTCGAGCCTGATCCAGCGCGTCCAGGATATTTCAAAGGGTATAATTATGAACACGCCTGGACTCACAAGATATGCTTGTGGGATCTGCCTTACTTCAAAGACCTCCTTTGCCCACACAAGACCCTGGATCAGTTAAATGCTCTCGAGCCTGATCCAGCGCGTCCAGGATATTTCAAAGGGTATAATTATGAACACGCCTGGACTCACAAGATATGCTTGTGGGATCTGCCTTACTTCAAAGACCTCCTTTACCCACACAACATCGATGTGATGCACACTGAAAAGAATATCACCGAGGCCCTTTTTGGTACATTGTTCGGCATAGAGGGGAAGTCAAAGGATAATTCTAAGGCTAGAGTCGATCAGGAGGCTCTATGTGATAGACCGTTACAAAACATGCGACAACCGAAAGGAAAGAAGAACTGGAGGAAGCCAAAGGCATGGTTCAATCTTGGAAGGCCATCTATGAGGGAAATGATCTTGTGGGTGAAAATGCAGTTGATGTTCCCTGATGGGTATGTAGCGAATCTAAAGAGGGGAGCGAGTCTTGACAAATTGAAAATATTTGGTCTCAAGAGTCATGATTGGCACATATGGCTTGAGCGGGTAATGTCGGTGATGTTGCGTGGCTTTATCCCTAAGGATGAATGGCTAGTACTGGCAGAGCTGAGCTATTTCTTCCGTGCTCTTTGTGCGAAAGAACTATCGCCTAACGTGCTAGATGAACTGGAAGAGTTGGCGCCGGAGTTGATCTGCAAGTTAGAGAAGATCTTTCCACCGGTCTTCTTTAATCCAATGCAGCATTTGATTTTGCATCTCCCGACCAAGGCAAGATTGGGGGGCCCGTGCAAAATCGTTGGTGCTACGGAACTGAGAGGATGCAGAAGACGCTTCGAGCAAAATGTAAAAATAAACGTAGAATTGAAGCATCGATGGCCGAGGCATTCATTACTGAGGAGGCAGCAAACTTCGTGACAGCACACTACGAAGCCAAGAATCGTCATTTGCATAATCCAAAGCCTCGGTACAATGATAGTGACCCTGAAAAAGGTCGATCCAACCTTAGCCTATTCAAAGGGAAGCTCGCACCAGCCGGTGCTTCGAAACCAATAGCGCTGGATGTTGAAGAATGGCGGACCATTTCATTGTATATCTTCAACAACCTAACAGAAGTGTGGTCGTACATCGAGTAAGTTCCCGGTACATTGTTTCGCAACTTCTAATTCCTTTGAATTGCTCTTATTCCCGGATATGTGATACAGTCGATACGTCGCCAAATTCTCGGATGGAGCGGTGATCCAAAAGGATTCCATCGAAGAGTCTGAGCTTCTGGCAAAGCATGGAGGCGGCTATCCCGGTTTCATCTCTTGGTTCAAACAAACGGTAATTTCCATTAGACCACCGGGAGAGGAGATCGGGGGAAAAAGAGAGCTACTAAAGGTACACGTGGTGGCCGCGGGAGAGGTACGAAGGCTGCTACGCCTTCCTCGCTGCCACCCCTAACTGATTCACCCGAGCACAGGTCTACTACGGTGGACCCGTCTGAGGTGGAGGCTACGCGGACTCTTGTCCACGAGCCACGGGTCGACGAGCCTACTGTCCCAAACGCTTCGACCCGCGAGACTCCTGTGCCAGACGCTTCGTCCCACGAGACTCCGGAGCAGAGCAGGGATCATGCTACGTCCCAACAGACCGGATGGGATACCTGGCCGAATCTGCATCAGCAGGAGCCGAGTGGCCATGCTGATGGTGGCGGGGATCGGTTTTCTGATAGCGGGGATGAGGTGGTTGAGGGGGCCACCGTCTACTAGCGTGGGTGTACACGGCTCCCGCCCATGCCAGCGACCCGCGAGCAGAGGTGGTCGATTAGGCCTGATAGGCAGAAGTAAGTGCATTTACTCTTTCTTAACATTTTGCCTCCACGTTTCTTCAAATATCTAATGCGTTGGCTTTGTCATAATGCAGGGGTTGGATTCACGCCAAGGATGTCCGCAGGCCCAACTCCATCCTTGGTGTGATTTGCCAGCATAACTTCCCGGGGTTTGTCATGTTGCCCGGCGAGGGTCAGCTTCCAGAGTTAGGATTGAGCTGGGAGCACTATTTGGCTGCCCCGGCCCCGCAGGAGGAGACGATCAACGGTGTCTTGTGCCACACGAGGGCCAACATGGTGATCAGAAAGTTTTGGGTAATTTCTCCTTGACACAATTAAAAATCAACAATAGCTAGTTATTGTACTAATCAGTGTTGTCTTGTTTGATTGCAGACCTTCTACAGGTGTGAGGAGGGATACGAGGAGGCCGCGGAAAAGGTTATCGATGCCGAGTGCAGGCGCCTACTACAGAACTTACGACACGAGGCTCGGATACAGGCTGTTCGAGACTACTACGCCTCGCGGCGTATTAAGAAGGACAAGTCGTCGTGCCGCGGAAAGTTTTTGCACAAGGAGCAGTACATGAAGGTAATTACCTATTCTTAAGGCCTTGTACTTAGTTTCCTTGCTTTGATTCGTAGGCGTAGCGCTCAAATTTCTCTTTACTAACTTAGGTGCCCCCTAGATGGTGTGCGGATAAGATGGATTGTTGGGAGGCGATGGTGAATGAGTGGTGCTCAGACGAATGGCGACCCGTCCACAACAATGCCAAGGAATGGCGTGCCCAAATGGAAGGTGTGCCACACCATCAAGGCAGCGCCAACTTATATCAGTACGGGTGGAACTGGGTATGTGGTTTGCTTCATGATTCATGCAATTCATTCTTGATGCTAGCTTGACTCCTTTACTAATACTTTGTTCCTCTCTTTTAGGCGCATTACAATAAGACGGAGGTGCCACAGGTGTACGACCTCTATGCCATGGCCCATACTGCCTCGTACAAGAAGGCCAAGGCATTCTCTGAGTCTGACCTCGATAATCCCGACAACTTCAGAAACATCTCCTCCCACAACAAGCTTGTGAGGTATAGAGATGAGGGGAAGGCGAGGAAAGGGGAGGACTTTAACCCGAGCCAGCGTCCTATTGATCAAAAGCAGGTGATGATAGCTGGCGGTGGGAGGCCCCATGGATCGATAGCCATTGGAGATGGACTTATACGGTCTTCGCTCACTCTCCGGCAGATCAAGGCGCGCCAAACGACCTCCTGTCCTGAGATAACGCCTCGTCCACGGCCAGTCCAGCTCGCCATCGAGGTTAGTTATACGAACTCAGATATCTTTCCTCCATTACATTGTGTGTGCGAACAAAGATGATTACAATGCTAACGAGCAGTTGTGTTGCAGGCTGCTATTCAAAAAGAGAGAGAGGCAACCCAGGCGCTTCTGGAGAAAAGGGACCGGCAGGCGGCGGAGAAGGAGAGGGAGTTGGAGGAGAGGACGGCTAGGTTGTTGGAGGAGGAGAGGGCACGGAACGAGGCGTCTCACCGGGCCATCTACGAGCTCTTCGTGGTAAGTTTCTTCTTCATATTAGCCAAATCATGCATGTAATGTTCTTTTCATTAATAACTAATATCATTGACTTGTCAAAACCAAATGTGCAGTCTATGTGCGAGAAGACTAGCTAGACCCCTCCGCCGATGCCAGTCATTACCGCGGCGGGAACGGTGAGTTTCATTTGAATGGTCATTAGTCAGTAGTCTTAACATTTCAGTGTCATCATGCTAACGAGACATTGCAAATGATCTTTGGTGCAGCACAACTCCCGAGCCGCATCACACAACCCTTCTCCAGGGCAGCCTTCTCCAGGTGAAACCGGCCCGAGCAACCCCGGTGCTTCGCCTCCGTGATGATGAGGACGGTAAGTTTTCTCTAGTGTTTTGCTTAACAAATGCATAATGACCTATACTTAGCTAAGTTAGCTCTAAAATGACCTATACTTAGCTTTGTTTCCTCCAAAATGACATAATAAGCTTACTTAGCTCCAAAATGGCCTATTTTACCTAAGTTAGCTCTAAAATGACATATACTTAGCTTTGTTTCCTCCAAAATGATATAATAAGCTTACTTAGCTCCAAAATGGCCTATTTTACCTAAGTTAGCTCTAAAATGACCTATACTTAGCTTTGTTTCCTCCAAAATGACATAATAAGCTTACTTAGCTCCAAAATGGCCTATTTTCCCTAAGTTAGCTCTAAAATGACCTATACTTAGCTTTGCTTCCTTCAAAATGACATAATAAGCTTACTTAGCTCCAAAATGGCCTATACTTAGCTAAGTTAGCTCTAAAATGACCTATACTTAGCTTTGTTTCCTCCAAAATGACATAATAAGCTTACTTAGCTCCAAAATGGCCTATTTTACATAAGTTAGCTCTAAAATGACCTATACTTGGCTTTGTTTCCTCCAAAATGACATAATAAGCTTACTTAGCTCCAAAATGGCCTATTTTACCTAAGTTAGCTCTAAAATGACCTATACTTAGCTTTGTTTCCTCCAAAATGACATAAGAAGCTTACTTAGCTCCAAAATGGCATAATAGCCTTGGTAACCTCATAAATCCCATATACTTAGCTTATTTTCTTGCAAAATGACACAATAAGCTTAGTTAGGTCAAAAATGGCATAATTACCTAGGTTAGCTCTAAAATGACACAAATAAGCAATAAGAAGAAGAAAAACAAGAGGAGAAAGAGAAAGAGAAGAAAAACGCTTCTTCATCTTCTTCTTCTTCTTCTTCTAGATCTTCTTCTACTTCTTCTAGTATTCTTTTTCTAACTTTCTTATTTCCAATTTTGCAGATTTGATTCACTTCACGGCAGCTAGCTTTGATGTAGTGCTAGTGTTTACTTTCTGTTTTCATTTTGTATCGATGAACTTATGTGAAACTTTCTACCTATGGATGAAACTATGTATGTATGGATGAAACAATTGTAATATGGTGAACAATGTGACATTTGATACTTTCAATTTGGTATAATTGTTGGTTGATCATATCCATATGGCAGGGATATTGTTTCTATGAAATATATATATATATATATCATATATTTGCCTGTGAAAATTCTTGAATATAACAAAAACAGGCAAAAAAAAGGCAATACTCGCTCTTTGCCATCGCCGTCTGCCCCCGACGGCAAAGAGGGCACGTGGCAGCCGCCTGTGTAACTTGGGAACACCAGGCCTGGGGCCATTTGGCCTCTTTGCCGTCCGGGAGCAGACGGCAAAGGGCTTGTTACCGGGCCGTCCGAGGGCAGACGGCAAAGGGGCAGTACGGGGGCAGACGGCAAAGGATGACGTTAGCCACCTAACGGGGCTAACGTCAGTGCTACACCGTCCATCCTCGTTGCCGTCTGCAGGCTGACGGCAAAAACACTTTGCCGTCCGCTGAGCCTAGGAAGATGGCAAAGAACCCCTTTACCAGAGTTTACAGTGCTGAAAATGTGGCCGTCTGCTGGCTGACGGCAAAGGCCTTTGCCGTCAGTGGGTCTGCCCTTTGCCGTCAGCCATGGAAGACGGCAAAGAGCCTGATTCCTGTAGTGATGGTGTCCTGGCCAACGAGTACAGCTAATCTCCAACAATCTTGTTACCCATGAGATGTGTTTGCAACCAACTGCCAAAAGTCCTGATGTGTTCACATGTAATCCAGTCGTCAGACTGCTCCGAGTGTTTGGAGCGCAGAATATTGTTGTGTTCATTGACATACGGGGTCACCAAGGTAGAATTCTGTAGAACTGTGTAGTGTGCTTGAGCCCAAGAATGCCCGTCCCTACATATTATTGAACCCGCTCCTAGTGTGCCTTTTCCAGTTAGTCTCCCCTCATACCGCGATTGAGGGACACCAATCAGCTTAAGGTCAGGAATAAAGTCAACACAAAACCCAATGACCTCCTCTTTTGATGACCCGGGGAGATGCTTCCTTCTGGCCTAGCACGGTTATGAACATATTTCTTTAAGACTCCCATGAACCTCTCAAAGGGGAACATATTGTGTAGAAATAAAGAACCCAGAATGGCAATCTCGTCGACTAGGTGAACTAGGACGTGCATCATAATATTGAAGAAGGATGGTGGGAACACCAACTCAAAACTGACAAGACATTGGACCAAATCAATCCGTAACCTTGGTAGGATTTCTGGATCGATTACCTTCGAATGCACATAGCATCACAATGGCTAATCGAACATTTTCTTGTAGAACCCCCCTCAATGCAACCGGAAGGAGTTGCGTCATAATCATGTGGCAGTCGTGAAACTTTAGGTTCTGGAACTTTTTCTCTTCCATATTTATTATTCCCTTTATATTCGACGAGAAGCCAGACGGGACCTTGATACTGAGAAGGCATTCAAAGAAGATTTCCTTCTCTGCTTTGGTAAGAGCATAGCTGGCAGGACCTTGATACTGCTTTGGATGCATGCCGTCTTTTTCGTTCACACGTTGCTGGTCCTCCCGTGCCTCCGGTGTATCTTTTGTCTTCCCGTACACTCCCAAGAAGCCTAGCAGGTTCACGCAAACATTCTTCATCACGTGCATCACGTCGATTGCAGAGCGGACCTCTAGGTCTTTCCAATAGGGTAGGTCCCAAAATATAGATTTCTTCTTCCACATGGGTGCGCGTCCCTCAGCGTCATTCGGAACAGATTGTCCGCCAGGACCCTTTCCAAAGATTACATGTAAATCCTTGACCATATCAAGTATGTCATCACCAGTACGGAGGACGGCCTTCTTCCGGTGATGTGCCTCACCTTTAAAATGCTTGCCTTTCTTTCTTAAGAGATGGTTGGTCCCAAGAAATCGACGATGTCCCATGTACACATTCTTCCTGCATTTGTCCAAATATATACTTTCGGTATCATCTAAACAGTGCGTGCATGCGTGGTATCCCTTGTTTGTCTATCCTGAAAGGTTACTAAGAGCAGGCCAATCATTGATCGTTACAAACAGCAACACATGTAGGTCAAATTCCTGCTGTTTGTGCTCATCCCACACACGTACACCTTTTCCATTCCATAGTTGTAAAAGTTCTTCAACTAATGGCCTTAGGTACACATCAATGTCGTTGCCGGGTTGCTTAGGGCCTTGGATGAGCACTGGCATCATAATGAACTTTCGCTTCATGCACAACCAAGGAGGAAGGTTATAGATACATAGAGTCACGAGCCAGGTGCTATGATTGCTGCTCTGCTCCCAAAAAGGATTAATGCCATCTGCACTTAAACCAAACCATACGTTCCTTGAGTCATCTGCAAAGTCCCCCCACTTTCTCTCGATTTTTCTCCACTGCGACCCGTCCGCGGGTGCTCTCAACTTCCCGTCTTTCTTACGGTCTTCTTTGTGCCATCGCAACAACTTGGCATGCTCTTTGTTTCTGAACAGACGTTTCAACCGTGGTATTATAGCAGCATACCACATCACCTTGGCAGGAACCCTCTTCCTGGGGCGCTTGCCCTCATCATCACCAGGGTCATCTCGTCTGATCTTATACCGCAATGCACCGCATACCGGGCATGCGTTCAATTCTTCGTACTCACCGCGGTAGAGGATGCAGTCATTAGGGCATGCGTGTATCTTCTGCACCTCCAATCCTAGAGGGCAGAGAACCATCTTTGCTTCGTACGTACTGTCGGGCAATGCGTTATCCTTTGGACGCTTCTTCTTCATTATTTTCAGTAGCGAACCAAATCCCTTGTCAGATACACCATTGTCTGCCTTCCATTGCAGCAATTCCAGTGTGGTACCGAGCTTTGTGTTGTCATCTTCGCAATTTGGGTACAACCCTTTTTTGTGATCCTCTAACATGCGATCGAACTTCAACTTATCCCTTTCACTTTCGCATTCTCTCTATGCATCAACAATGACCCGGCGAAGATCATCATCGGGCACATCGTCTGGTGCCTCTTGATCTTCAGCTTCCCCCGTTGCATTATCACCGTATTCAGGGAACATAGGATAGCTGTCATCATCCTCTTCTTCTTCGTTGTCTTCCATCATAACCCCTCTTTCTCCGTGCTTGGTCCAAACATCATAACCGGCATGAAACCCTTCTCAAGCAGGTGCAAGTGAAGGGTTTTCGAGTAAGAGTAATCCTTCGTATTCTCACAGACAGTACATGGACAATACATAAAACCATTCTGCTTGTTTGCCTCAGCCACTTCGAGAAATTTATGCAGGCCCTCAATGTACTCAGAGGTGCGTCGGTCACCGTATATCCATTGCCGGTTCATCTGCGTGCATTATATAATTAAGTGTATGAATAACCATTACAGAACATCATGAATAGAGAAGTGAACAAATTAATACAAGTTCATCATCACATTAAAACCAAAGTACAGTAGTGATCAAATGTTATTACTGAAAAAATAAATACATAAAGTTCATACATAGTTCTCATAGAACAACATACAACTCTCTAGAGCAACTAATTAAAACATAAATTGAAACTAACATACAACTATGTAAAACATTTAAATGCAATAACAAATGCAATCATAATCGCAACTAAGGTAACAATTGATCCAACAGCATAATGATACCAAGCGTCATTATCAATGACATATTTTCTTATCTTTCTAATCTTGAAGCGCATTGCATCCATCTTGATCTTGTGATCATCGACGACATCAGCAACATGCAACTCCAATTTCATCTTCTCCTCCCCAATTCTTTTCAATTTTTCTTTCAAATACTTGTTTTCTTTTTCAACTAAATTTAACCTCTCGACAAGAGGGTCGGTTGGAATTTCCGGTTCACATACCTCCTAGATAAAAACATCTATGTCACGTTGGTCGGCATAATTGTCATAAACACTAAATAAAACAAATAATTATAAAACATAATATACCATATCTGAATCATAGACCGGACGAGGGCCGACGGGGGCGGATACCAAAACCATGACACTATATAGTAACAAACAATAATAAAAGTAAGAAATTTATACAAGTATCTATGTAAATCATACAAGTAAGAATTTTTTATTTTAAAAAGAAGATAAGAACAAGAGACTCACCACGGTGGTGCCGGCAACGAGATCGATGCGGGCGATCGACGACGGTGAGGACGGGGACGGGACGGGACGGACCGCCAAACCTAGACAAATCTTGGGAAAAATGAAGCTTGGAGGTCGAGCTTGGAGAGGAGAAAGCTTAAGCGTGGCTCGGGCATTTCATCGAACACCTCATGTGCATAGGAGGTGAGAGCAGAGCAGCACACACCTCCCACACGCCGGCCGGCCAAAAAATAGAGGAGTGAGCAGGCAGGGGCAAGCATATATATATAGGCATCTCTTTAGTCCCGGTTCCATCTACCAACCGGGACTAAAGGGGTTGTGCCAGGAGCGAGGACCTTTAGTCCCGGTTCGTGTCTGGAACCGGGACTAAAGGGGTCAGACGAACCGGGACTGGTGCCTGCCGAAGCCCGGCCGGCGTCCTGGCCTCACGAACCGGGACTATGCACCCATTAGTCCCGGTTCATAACACGACCGGGACTAATGCACTTATCTGGCCTGGACCAAAGCCCTTTTTTCTACTAGTGACTAAATACTCCATCAGTTTCAGAATATAAGGGTTATTAGTTTTTTGGAAAGTCATTTCTTTAATTTTGACCAAGTTCAGAGTCAAAGTATCGACATCCACAATATTAAACCGAAAATATGAAAAATCATTCCATGATGATTATAATAACACTGACTTGATATTATGAATTTTGATATATTTTCTATAAATTTGATCTAACTTAAAGATGTTTGACTTTTCAAAAAAGTAATACAATATATATTTTGAAACAGAATGAGTAAAGAAATTTAAGAATCCTAACAAATTCAACGGCGCACCAAAGCACGCATAACCCTTCTAGTAAAAATCTATATCACCACAGTTAGCAACGCCTAGATTGCAATTAAGGTCCCCGACTCTCCAACAGTAACACTTCCAAAAAGAGAATCATGTATAAGCACTGTTCCAACCATAAAGGAACGATCATATATTTTCATTCAGGAGAGGAAGTCAAGCAATGTTTAGAAAATACATTCAACAATGGAGCATAGACGTCACTGCTAGCTATATAATAACCAGCAAGAAAGAAATCTCGTGTGTGGTCGTTCACCAACTCATATGATAAAGTCTTGCTGCAATGCCCGGCCGGATCGGTACAAAGGAAATACGCTTTATGTACAAAGGACCTAGAAATTCAAGCCCAATCCCATGGAGTAAGCGCCGAGAGATTGTCGTGTGTGCATACAGTTCTGCCGTGAATTGCCACCAAGCAAAACAATATCAGCATATACGGCCTTCATGATGAGGAAGCCTCCTATCCTATCACCTGACATAAATACAGAGGAACATGATGAAACCCATACATTAGAGATTTTGCTTAGAGATGCTAGATCTACCACCACATTGTGAGTTTGTGACAAGCATAGTGATGCCTGCTCTGCTGCGTATTTGATCCTCCTTGCGCGCCTTCTTAGTTTTCAATAGTAGCCCCGAATATTTGGCCGGGATCTGGGTCACCTGACTGTTTAACAAAACACCAATCTCACTGATAAGATTGTCAATCCGCGCTTTGGTCAATCAGTGCCCGCTCCCACCGAGTCCTTCATTCGCTCCCACCGTATCTTCAATAGAGCAGGCATAAATATTTTTGAAGAAGCATCATCCACTTTGAGATTGAGATGTGCATCAACAACTTCTTGATGATCATGGGAAATATCATTTGTAGATACATCATATAGAATCAATAGATTTGCCCAAATAATAAGTGTCACACGTGTGGCCTGAAGTAAGACCACTCTGACGTTTTCACAACTAAAATTCTCATTTTAAAAAAATCCCAAAAAAACTAAAACTTGTCATGCAAACAAAAAGTTGACATGCTTCATAACTGAAATTGTCATCCTGGGATAATTAAAGTTGTCATTAAAATGCGTCAAAGCGAAATTGCTTCGTGCCCTTGTCGGGCCTTAGGCCCCTCCCAATGCTCCACCTTGTACAGGTGCTAAGGCTGTCATGTAAGCAAAATATCTGATGTGGTAAGATATTTAAGAGGAGAGAGATAGGTGTGGTGACCCTAGAAAAAAACAGTGCCAAAAGCGCGTGAACCTAGGCAAAATACTTAAATGATAGAAAGCCCACCAAACGCATGGAGAACTTTAGTAGCTAAATCATTAAATTAAGTATGCTTAGCTAAAACAAGTTAAGCACCTATGCATTGGAGACTTTAGTTGCTAAACTTTTAAATGTGCTTAGCACCTATTCTTAGGGCAACTCCAACGCATGACCCCATCCTGTCCGCTTACGTCCGTTTGGGGCAAAACAGACAGACAGGTCGGCCCAACGCACGACCGCAACCGCAAAAAAATGTTCGCTTGGCGTCCGACCAACCCCTTTCCGGCACAAATCTGCACCAGGTTTGCATCCACACGGACGACGAACGGACAGGCACGAGCTTGCTCCTCGTCCGCCTCGGGGACACGTAGCGGCTGCCCAAGTACCTCCACCGCCCAAACTAAACGCACACGCGTGGCAGGCCCCGACTATCAGCAACCCAACTGGCGGGTCGTCGTTCTTCTTAATTTGGAAGTCGTGGCAACCACGGCTTCCACTTTCAAAGCCAATCCTGCCTCCTCCACCCCCGGTAGGATCTAGCAAACCCTAGCCACGCCGCCGTCGCCATGACCTGGCCTTGGACCGGCAAGGGCAAGCACGGCCATGTGGCCGGCTCCTCCTCTGGTAGCCGCCGCTCCGGCCGCTCTAGGAGTCCACCACCACCTGCTCCTCCGGCTTTTCCCCTCGCTCTGTCGGCCTCTCCGCAGCGCGTACACCTATACACCAGCGCTGACATTTGCCGGTGGTATTGGGAGAAGTCGACCCCATTGATGTGGGGAGATGTCCACATCCCAAACAACTTGCATCTCTTCGCGGATCGGGTGCCAATCCCGCTAGTGCCGAGCGCCCGCCGCCAATAGATCGACCATCGGCACTCCACCTCCCACCGGACCTGCTACACGACCCAAGGTACGCCGTTGAGTCGCTGTTGTGGGATACGTGGCTCCGCGACGAGCACGACCTGTGGCGGCAATCTTTTTTTTGCCGGTCGTCCTCCTAGCCCGCATTGCCCGCATCGTGCTCGTGCAGAGAGCCCACCCCAAATGCGCGAGCGCAGACGTGTGCATGGCCTCACGCCGACGCCGTCTCCGTCCCCGTCGTCGCCCCCTCCCATTACCAATGAGGAGGAGGTGGAGATTATGTGGCGTGTTATGGAGGATTCCATGTAGACGCACGACGAGCGCCAATGGGCGGGCCTGGAGACGGCGATGGCCCTCTTTGCGGCCGGCGACGTGGCCATCCTGTAGCTAGAGATGGCCGCCGTGGTCAAGGAGGTGGTGAAGGAGGGGGTGGCGGAGGAACCGCCCCTTGCATCGTGGAACCCGCAGCTAGTGGGCCAGAAGTGGGGTTGGTCGTCCACTGCGTCGGAGATGGCCGACGCGCTGGGTGTCAGGCCATGGTCACCCACGCCGCCGCGGTCACTCGAGCAGGAGCAGGTGCCACGTGACGAGGTTGTGCAGGCGCAGCCAGTGCCTTCGGTCTGGCAGGGGCCGCCAGCCCACCTTTGGCCGTTGCCTCCGTACGTCGACCTCACCAGCGACGACGACGAGTAGGACGGTGCTCCTGAAGACGACGGCGGCCTCACGAGCGACGGGTCTTATCTTTTTATGGTTTATGTTTTAGTTTAATTAAGAAATGTGACCAAACGGGCTGTGTTATTCGGGCCGGCCCAGAAGCACGGCGGCACGGCACGCTACGGGTCAGGCTAGCACTAGTGAAGAAATGGCTAGCCACAACTCTTGTTGGTGGCGCACCATTTTCACACAACGCCAGCACTATTTGTTGGCTATGAATTTATTTGGCGAATCTTGGTTGTCAATTTCCAGCCCAAACAGACAGATTCACGACGCGCCATTACTACTCCACTTAGCACATCACTCTACCGGTCGGCCGGCTATAAATTAAGAAGATCATACACTTGCTGGACAGAGTCCATCCATTCAACGACACCGGGATCAAGATGGACGGAATTCGTTGACCATGGCGAGGGCTCGTTGTCAGTGGGGCAGTAGGGCTGCTGATACACTACGCTGTGGTACTAACGGTAGCAGCAGGACTTGATTCAGCAATGCCGGCGTCCGCCAAGGCACATAGTTTCCCCCGGTGCTGCCGACGGACCCATTCCTAGTGCCAAACCCCGGTGCCCCTTCGTCGCTGTTGGCGGAGTTGAAAGCGCTTCTTACTGTACCAAATTTTGTAAGACTGCCAAGTCTCTGTTGGATAGGAATATAACAAATATTCCGAAACTATGATTGGGCGTTCAGAAACGGTTATTCCGACTGTGCTCATGCCTCTGTTTCTTCCATGGTGTCAACATTTACGGCACAACCTAGCCTAGTTATAAAAGGGATTGCTGCCTTACTTTTTTTGGAGTACTAAGTACTGAATTTTGAGCCTCTGGTCCACATTATTTTCTGTTGATTTAGTACAACTATGTATAAGTTATACTAAATCAGCGACAATTAATATGGATCCGAGGGGGTATTGAAGGTCATATACACGGGCCGGGTTGGGACGACTGTTGGATACATGATGCCCCTGCCTCTCTTGTCGGTTTGGCCAAAATTAAGAAACTTCTCTAGATATTGATCATGCCTAGGAGTCACACATGTTGTAATTTTGCATGAGTTAACTTTTCATGTAAAGAGAAAGAAAAACAATAGCAATATACTCATGACTACATACATGGTTATCATATGACCTAGCTAGGCATTTGCTATATATATGAATAGTCCATCACAAAGTAGCCTGTAGTAGTATAAAGTCAGCTAGCTATAGCTTGATGAAAGCATGTAGCCATAAACTAGTAGCCATTCCAGTATTTGATGATTGTTTTTCTCAAAACCACTATTTTTTTAAGCATATTGAGCTTTAACGACGGCCAAAACAATTGATATGTATGAGATGTTGGGGTGAAACAAACAATTCAAGTGTTTTCCCATACGAACAAAATGAAAGATTTGATCCGGCTATGGAGGAAGTCTACCGTGTCATTCCTACCACCCAATCCATCGAATGAAACAAATAATTCAAGTCTTTTCCTATATGAACAAAATGAAAGATTTGATCCTGCTATGGAGGAAGTCTACCGTGTCATTCCTTCCACCCAAGCCATCAATCAGCAATGATACACCGAGCAACAAGTGATGCACCCATGCACCGACTTAGCGATGATGGTCATGCTACCACTAGTTAAGTCCATGCTCCCATGCGCCGCTTTCTTCATGAAGACATCGTTGTGGTGCTCCTCTTTGTGTCTGTGTTCTAGGGTGAAATCTTTGTCCGGTGCACCTGGTAACAGCGATGCCAGTGTGCCCCCCCCCCCCCCCCCCCCCCCCCCGCGCCGCCAGAGGAAGGCGACACGGGGGGAACCCTAACTCGCGCCACCGCGAACCCCCGCCTCGTCCCCCCCGTCTCGCTGCCGCTAGAGGTGCCGCCGGCTAAGCTCGCGCTGGCCCCGATGAAGGTGGCGGCGGGGCGCTCCACGGGTGCGCGTGCGCGTTTCTGGTGCAGGCGTCGCGGTGACCGCGGCCTCGTGGCGAGGCGGCGCTTGCCAGCGTCGCGGTGACCGCGGCCTCGTGGTGAGGCGACGGTGGCGTTCGGGCTGCTCAGCGCGTGGTGCAGCTCGGTGGCGGCTGGAGCACATCTGCTCTTCTTGGCGCGTCGATCTGCAGCGGCTTGGCGAGCGGTGGCGCGAGGACGGTCCAAATCCGGCGGGTTCCAGTCCCGAACGACTGTCGTGCGATGCTGATCTGGCGCGACGTCCGCGCGTGGTGGCCTGGGGCGGATCTGGCGGCGGCCACCGGCGTCTGGCCGGTTCCGAGGCTGAGGCCGGGACGGCGTTCCCCTGGCTGTGGCGGCGGCGGGTGTTCTTCCTTCGGCGGTGTGGCAGGCGTGGTGGTGGTTGGAGGTGGACTCGACGCCGTGGATCCGGGCCATTGGTGCCTCTGGCTGCGGTCAGTTCGTTCCATGGCCTTCGGCCCTTCGGTTGCTCCGCTCAGGCCAGTAATGCGCAGCTCTCTGTTTGGAGCTTCAGAGGTGTGGTGGCTGGCCTTCTCCGGAGGCGAGGTGGCGGGGACACTGTTGGTTCGACATTGTCTTCCTCCCCTCCTTTGCAGTCAGTTCTCGGAAGAAATTCCAGATCCAGATTTTCTCGGATCGGGCGATGTTGACGCCCCTGCGTCGTCTCCTCCTTGGGCATCGTCTGGAGGATTGTGCTACTCCGGGTGGTTTCCTTTTGCCGCTTCGCCGCCCCCTTCAAGTTGGATCCTGGCTGGGCTTTTGATCACGGCGACCCAAGTGGCTCTTGCCTAGACGTCATGGGGTGGCCTCGGCGGCACGTCGCCCTTCGACCTCGGCGGTAGTACACCGGTGCTACGCCCTTCGGTCTCGGCTGCGTTCTGTCCTTCGGCTTCGCCGGTGGCACATCGGTGCCGCCACATGATCTCGGCTATCCGACGCCCTTCGATCGTGCCATTGACGCTTCTCGGCGTGCGTCTGCTTTGGTGTCTCTGTCTTGCAGGGCTAATCTCATGGTGGCTCGGGCGTTGCTTGCTTGGACGTCTTGGGGTGGCCACGAGTGGTGCGTTGCCCTTCGACCTCGGTGGCAGTACACCGGTGCTGCGCCCTTCGGTCTCGATGGCGTGCTGTCTTTTGGCTTCGTCGGCGGCACACCGGGTGTTGCCGCACGATCTCGGCTATCCGACGCCCTTCGATCGTGCCTGTGTCGTTCCTCTGTGATCTCTGCTATCGTGCCTACTTTTCCTCCCTTGCCCTTCCGGTGGTAGTTTGTTTGTGGGTGACAAGGTTCTCTCTGAGCACTTTGTCTGGCTTTCGGCTTCAGGTGTCAGCTGCTGGGGGGTTCGGTGTGGCTTCTCCAGCCATCCTCCCCTTCCGTCTTTGTCTCTTTTTTCTTGTGTTTGGCTCTCGTCTTGGGTGCCCGCCTCTGTATTTTTCTTTTGCACCCCGTGTGCACACTCATGTATTTGTACTGACTGCCAAGTCACCTTTCGAGTTGGAATATAACAAGCAGTGAGGTTTATCCCCCCTGTCAGTCTCGAAAAAAAAAAAAAACAGCGATGCTCAGCGGCGTTCTTCATCCTGGAGGTGTTGTCGTGAAGCTTAGGTGTTATAGGGTGTGGCGTGTCTTTGTACTAAGTTCTTCATGTGCTTTCTGTTGGTAGAGTAGTCGGCGTGCGTCTTGCGTGACTGGTTGTCTGAGATCGGCATTGTATGAGGGCTACCTCACCACCATGGATTGTTGGTCGTTTACTTTATTCGGGTCATGTTGCTTTATATAAAACTGGGGCTAAAGCTTGTTTCGAGGAGTGAGATATACTTACTCTTGAAGACAACTACGTGACCGAGAGACGTAGAAAAAAAAAGATATTTTCCATGTATGCAGATGGGAGGATAAATGTATACCCGAAAGTAATTGACCTGCCACACAACCAGTTAAGGTGTGCAAAAGACAAGAAAAAATGACCCCACTTTACATAGAATCAACCATTGAGATCAATATAGTGGTCAAATTATCTCATCCAGTGATCATACTCTTAGGTTGGATCATCTTGAAAGAGATCCTCAGACTAGGAACTAATTGGCTCGCTGCAAGTTTGGCCGGCCTACGCAACTTGAGCGATGGAAATTCAGTAAAAACATACTAGGTGTAGCAGACTCGAGGAAACGTCAGTATTCGTGTATATAAAGTTCTTCTTTGGAACTCGATGTTCAAGGATTAGCTGGGAGGATAATGCATGCTTACTTCTCTGATCAACTTGGTTTCCCCTACTAGTGTTGAATTCGGCCGGCTTCAAGGTCATCATGGGCCGGGGTACAGCTTGTGACTGGTTGTATGGATAGGAAGGATAAATTGAGCGGCGGCAAGTTGCGTTGCAGGATATGATTGGCGACCATTTTGTGGATCATTTTTACTGCAAATTTAAATGGTAAATCTCGCTTGACAATTTCCAGCCCAAACAGACGGATTCATTACACTCTATTGGAGCATGGTTAATAATATAGCCAACTGATGGCTATATGAAAGTGCCATGTCATCTATAGCCATCATTTATATGCACTCATACAATAATGTGAGCTATAAGATTGGCTATTACATTAGTAATTTTTTCATCTTCTCTCTATCTCTTTCTTCATATTTATTGTATTTGCATAGGAATCCATATAAAGCTAGGCTCTTGCAAAAGAGACCACTCCCCTTTACTTTTTCACATTTCTCTCCTTCACATACGCAAAAGTGCCATGTAGACGGGCTATAAGCTCACTATTCTACTTGCTCTTAGTGCTCCACTTAGCACATCACTTTTCCGGCGGGCCAGCTATAAATTAAAGATATTAAATGAACTTGCCGGCCGGTGACCATCGATCCAACAACACCGGTCAGCAATGCCGGTGTCGACCAAGGCATAGCGGTTCCCTCTGGTGCTGGTGCTTCTGACCGAGCTATTCCGACAGCCAAACCCCGGTGCCCCTTCGTCATTGTCGGCGGAGCTGAAAGCATATCTTACTGCCAAGTCTCTTTTCAATTGGAATGTAAAAAACGGTGAGCCACTCTGATAGGGTGTCCTCAAACGGCTATTCCGATTGGGCTCATTGCTATATTTAGCCATGGTGTCAACCTTTACAGCACAACCTAGCCTAGTTATAAAAAGGACATGCATCTTAATTACTTTATCTTGGTGTGCAAGGTTCTACTAAATCAGCGATGGTTAATATTGATGGAAGCATGTAGTATAGTCCATCCCAAAGTAGCATGTAGTATTATAAAGTCAGCTAGCTATAGCTTGATGGAAGCATGCAGTGATAAACTAGTAGCCATTCCAGTAATCGATTGTTGCTTTTCTCAAAAGCACCATTCTTCGAGCATATCGAGCATTAATGACGTTCAAAACAATTGCTATGTAGTATGTGTTTGGAGCAAAACAAACAAGCCAAGTGTTTTACTATACGAACGACATGAAAGATTCTATCCAGCTATGGAGTAATTCTACCGTGTCATTCCTACCACTCAATCCATAAATCGGCAATGGTTAAGCCCATGCCCGGTGGCGGAGCCAGCTCAACTTTGGAGCCAGAGCAAGATCTATTAACAACCAAGTTCATTAACTTTTGCCCATACAAACTTCTAATTGAACTACCTTTCTCTGCTAGAGCTCTAATGAGATGCGTGGTAGGAGCCCGGGCAGCTGCCCAGGATCGCCGGCTGCTGCCTCCACCAGTGCCCATGCCCAGATTGTCGATTACAGTAGTGAGCTATACTTATTCTTGAAGACGACTACATGACTGGAGGAAGTAGAAAAAATTGACAATTTCCATGTACGCAGATGGGAGGATAAATGTAGAGCCGATGGTAATTAAACTGACACGCAACCACTTAAGGTGTGCAAAGACAGAAAAAATGACCCCATTTCACATAGAATCAACCACTAAGATCAATAATATAGTGGTCTAATTATCCCATACAGTGATCATACTCTTAGGTTGCATCATCTTGAAAGAAGTCCACGTACTAGGAATTAATTGGCTCGCTGCAAGTTCGACCGGCCTATGCAAACATGGATGACTGGCTGCTAGGTGAACCGAACCAGTTGGACCGAAGAAGAATCGCAATACTAGATAGCATGCAATAAATTGGATTGCATACACCCGGGCGGCGACCACTTCATGATTGTGGAGTTATTGATCGGTAAATCTTAATTGCCAGTTGCCAAACATTCATCAAACATAAAAGGTTTGACTTTCTAAAAAGGTAGTATATCTTATATTTTAAAACTCGGTGATTATTTTATTAAGAAACCTAACAACACCAACTGCACAGTAAAGCGCGTCAAACCCTTCTAGCAACGGATTGACCAAGAAAGAATAAAATGATTGTGTAACAATGCCCATTGTGCTCGTCGTCTATTATGAACCATTTACAACACAACTCAACAGCCCACTTGCATAAGCTTCGTCACAGAAAACATTTCAAGGCAAACATTGGAGTTGCACCACGCAACTCAATTTCACGCATAACTACATAAATACGTGGCCATCGTTTGATCTGGACCCACTGGCTCATCTGTGTGTGCGCGCGCATGTTTTGTCAGTGTGTGTGCGCCCACCCCCCGTGTATCTATGTGTGGGGGCGCGCGCGGCCTTGTACTCCACATGTTTTTTAGTTCGCTTGAACCTATCTTGTAAGAGGTTGCAAGGTTTCATAAGCAAAATGGATGAAAATCCTCAGGTGGGAATTTACTCCCTACCGTAACCATTAAAAAACTTATTTCCAACAAGAGTCACACGTGTTTGTGCATTCATGCTTTCTTCATGTGAAGAGAAAGAGAAAACACTACACACCATAAAGTAGATTGAATACGGCTAGGTGTGCAGTGATATACTCATGACTACATACATAGGTATCGGATGATCTAGCTTGTCGCATCTGGCAGATGGATATATAAGTCCATCTTAAAGTGACATCTTCATGCCTCCATTAACAGATAGTAGTAGCAAGGCAGCTAACTATAGCTATACTAGATGGAAACAAGTAGACACGGACTGGGAGCAAGATATTCTGATACAGTAACTAGTACTAGTCTCAAGACCATTTTTCGATGTACATACAATTAGTTGCTATGAGATGTTGGAGTAAAACAATCAAACCAGATGTTTTCTGATAGAAGGCGTGTGAAAGGGTTGATCCAGCCACGGAGGGAGAGTGGCATGTCATACCGATGATCGAATCCATCCATCAACACTGGTGGTGCAAACCAAAGGATGGTCGGCTGAGTCCACGGAACCGTTATGCAACGACATGTCCTACTGCCACTGACCACCGTCCAACCTTCCCATGCCGGTCCCGTCCTCTATCGGCGCCGCCAAGCTCGTCCGTGACCTGTTTAGTTAATTGGCACTATATATCTTACAAGCGCGCTTCTTGAGCGATGGGAACTCAGTAAAAACATACTACATGTAACAGACTCGGGGAAACATCAGTATATATAACAGTATTTATGTATGAAGTTCTTCTTTGGAACTCGATGTTAGTATTAGCTGGTTGGATAATGCATGCTTACTTCTCCGATCAACTTGGCTTCTCCTAGCGGTGCTAGCTGCATTCGGCCGGCTTCAAGGTCATGGGCCAGGCTACTGCTCTTGACTGGCTGTATGGATAGGCTGACACTAGCGCGGAATAAATCTTGCTTGTCAATTTCCAGCCCAAACAGACAGATGCACGACGGACCGTCACTACTCCACTTAGCACATAACTCTACCGGTCGGCCGGCTATAAGCTAAGATGATCACGATTAACTTGCCGGCCGGAGTCCATCCATCCAACGACGACCGGATCGGGATGGACCATCGCGACGCCTCGTCGTCAGTGGGTCGCTACGGCGGCGATCATAACGGCAGTAGCACTGCTGGTACACTACACCGGGGAATTGATTCAGCAATGACGGCGTCGGCCCAGGCAAAGTGGTTCCTGTTGGCAATAAGCCATGTCGGGCACCGTGATGACCGGCGTCGGATGCGCCAGGTGCGGTCCGTGCATGGCGTGTGCGTGTGTGTCACCACGGTGTGCAGCAGAGGCAACAAGCAACCTGGCGTCCAGGTCGTGCGGACGAGCGGGACCTGGCTCCAGGTTGAGCGAAAACCGGATCAAGCAGTTGTGTTGCTTGTCCCGTGCGTTGTATGTATAGAGACGTGGGTGCGTGTGCATGGGCGTACATGTAGGTAGCTAGCTTAGTGGCCGGTGTGGTGCATGTCTGCGTGCGTGGTGGTGCAGGCTAGCTAGGTGTGTGTGCAGTGGGTATAGAAAAAAAACCTTTTGTACTGACGTTAATGCGTCTGTATGTGCCGAGCCTAGGAGAGCCAGAGTTAAGCGTAGTCTCCGTCGGGACCGTGGTGTGCGCCCGGTCGGCAGGAGAGGGAGCTCCTCTGGGTAGGGCTGTGATTTGTTGTCGAGCCCGGGTATGTGTCCAGTAAAGTGAGGCCGTTCGTGAAGGCCGAGGCGCCGTTCGTGCGGCGAAGGCGTTTGTGCCCCGGAAAAATCGTGTGCTCCATCTCCCATCTTCGTTTGTGTGAGTGAGAGAGAGAGCCGGTTCGAGGTTTGTCCCAACAGTTCCTCTGGTGCTGCTGACCGAGCCATTCCCGGTGCCAAACCCCAATGCCCCTTCGTCATTGTTGGCAGAGTTGAAAGCATCTGTTAACCACTTTTGTAAGACTGCCAAGTCTTTATTGGATCGGAATATATGGGCATGTACAATGGTTGATAAGATAGTCTTATCTTAAGTCTTGCATGTAATTTAGAGATGACAAAAAAAATGTCTACAATGGGTCATCTCTTAGCCTTATCTTCAATAACTAGCAATTCCTAAAAACGTGGTGAGACATATTGTGCTAAGAGATCATATCTTGTCTTCTCTTAAATATGAGAAGACAAACATTTTCTTATGAGTTCTCTCTTCTCCACCTCATCATTTATCCTACGTGGCACTTCTAAGATAACATCATTGTACATGCCCTAACAAACACTGAGGAATTCTGATTGGACGGTCTGAAATGGCTATTCCGATTGGGCTTATGCCTTTGTTTCGGCCATATAGTGTCAACATTTACAGCACAACCCAGCCCAGTTATATAAGGGACTGACATCTTAAATTATTTTTGGAGTACAAGGTCGTACTATTAAGTAATGAATTTGATACTGGGAGGATCGTATACGTGGGTGGGGTTGGGGCAACTGGTGGGTACGTGACGGCCCCACCCTTGCTTATCGGTTTGGCCAAGAAAAAACTTCTCTAGATGTTGATCATGCCTAGGAGTCACATATGCATGTTGTGCGTGTGCATGACTTAACTCTTCATGTAAAGAGAAAGAGAAACAATAGTGTGCCACGAATAGCATGCAGTGTGCAGTAATATACTTATGACCACGTACATAGCATGACCTGGCTAGGCATTTGGTATATATATGTATAGTCCATCACAAAGTAGCCTGTACGTAGTAGTATAAAGGCAGTTAGCTATAGCTTGATGGAAGCATGTAGTCATAAACCAGTAGCCAACTAGCCATTCCAGTAATTGATTATTGCTTATCTCAAAACCACTATTCTTCAAGCATATCGGGATTTAACGATGTCCAAAACAATTGCTATGTATGAGATGTTGGAGCGAAACAAACAAGTCAAGTGTTTTCCTATACAAACAACATGAAAGATTCGATCCGGCTATGGAGGAAGTCTAACGGGTCATTGCTACCGCCCAATCCATCAATGGGCAATGATACGGCGAATATCAGGTGTCCTAACATGCGTCCATGCACCGAAATTGTGATGATGGGCCATACTACCATTGGTCAAGTCCATATGCTCCCAACGTCGAGTCCAGTAGTGAGCTATACATATTCTTGAAGATGACTCCGTGACAGAGGGATGTAGAAAAAAATGATAATTTCCAGGTATGCAGATGGGAGGATATGTGTGTGTGTGTGCGCGTGCGCATGCGCGTGCGTGTGCGCGTGTGTGTGTGTGTGTGTGTAAAACCAGTTAAAGTATGCAAAAGACAAACAAAATGGCTCCAGCTTAATTACAAAGTATCAACCATTGAGATTAATATAGTGGTCTAATTATCTTATACAGTGAACATACTCTTAGGTTGGATCAACCACCTAGCTAGCTAACTTTGGAAAAGACGAATTTGAGAAGCGATTTTGGTGCGAAGACTACACACTACCAGAATCGCCCCCTACGCCGACGGCCAGACCCCGTCGGCGTAGGCCAGAATACCGTCGGCGTAGGGCTACGCCGACGGGGGCCGTCGGCGTAGGCCCGTCGGGATCGCGAACGTCGGCGTACCCGGGCATTTTCGTCGGCATAGGAAAACCGTCGGCGTAGGTCCCTATGCCGACATCCGGTCGTACGACCGTCGGCGTAAATGGGCCGTCGGCGTCCTTTTTCACGTGACGGCGGCTGACGGCGACGTCGGAGTTCGTCCACCAACCGGAAGCTGCCACGTGACAGGGGCTATGCCGACGGTGTAACCGTCGGCATAGGCAAGGAGCTATGCCGACGGTGTAACCGTCGGCGTAGCCCTGCCACGTGGCAGCTCCTGGTGCATCTGAAGGCAGGGCTACGCCGACGGTTAAAGGCAGGGCTACGCCGACGGTTACACCGTCGGCATAGGCCAGGAGCTACGCCGACGGTGTAACCGTCGGCGTAGCCCTGCCACGTGGCAGCTCCTGGCGCACTTGAAGGCATAGGTGCTGTTTTTTTTAATAATTTTTTAATTTTTTCCAATTTTATTTTATTTTTTTCTATTTATTTTTTTCTGATTTTCAAATCTTTGAATTATTTGACAATTTAATCTGTAATCACCCCCTGCTCATTGCTCTTGAATTATTTGACAATTTAATCTCTAATCACCCCTCATTCCAAATCGTCTAACTTCCCGACAGGTCACCCATCCTCTCACTGCTCCAACCCCAGCACGCTTAACTTTCGAGTTCTATCACCCTTAGTTTCCAAGTCTGCACTTGTTGTTTTCTTGACAATAGTAAGCTGTCAATCCTATTAACCCTTAGGTCTTGATGTCACATGATTTTATTTTCTAAATTCCAAACAATTATTAAAATAAACAACAATAAATGATTAATAATAATATTGAATTTTAATTAAAATAAAATCAGTAATAATATTATTTTATTCATTTTTTGCCATTTATTCATTTAATATGGCATAATTAATATCTTTAAATTCGTAAATCGAAATTCGACAAATAATATATTCATTATTATCAGAAAAATATGAGGAATCCAAATATGACATCATTTATTTATTTAAAATAAAATTAATTTTTCATAACACTTTTTTTCGACATCTTATGCAAAAGTTATAGCCATCTTACTTTTTCATAACACTTTTTAAAACTTATTTCAACTTCAAACTTTTTGTGTGTTCAACATGCACTATTCAAAGCCACATCATCAATTTTCAACCATTTTCCACTTCATTCCCTATTTTTCATGCATTTATTGATTTTTTTGAGCTAAATGACCCCGAAATTAAAAAGCACTACAAATGAACTCTGAAAAGGTTGAAACTTGGGATGGTAACATCATTTCACCCACATAGCATGTGCTAAAAAGTTGAGAGAGTTACGACAAAAGCTGGATGCACTCTGTGTACAAACTGGACAATCTCTTTCGAAGTATCAGGGTTTCGGACGAAAACTCATCTGTTACAAAGGCATTTCATTTTTTTAAACTTATTTCAACTCCAGACTTTTTGTGTGTTCAACATGCACCATCTAACATGTGCCTACGAGCAGAAAAAATTAAATTAAAAACAATTTTTAAACTCAAGTTATTCACAATCTAGGGTTTGAAGGAAATTTGAACAAATTCAAATTTAAACCATTCAAATTTAAAAACTAATTGCACAAACACAAACTAGACAAAATTTTGAATTTAATGCAAAAAGAATCACTCAAAAACATCAAATATCCTAAAAGATATAAGCAATTCAAAACAGAAAACACAAAATTGCACCTATGCCGACGGTTACACCGTCGGCGTAGGTGAAATAAAAAAAATTGTGCCTACGCCGACGGTTACACCGTCGGCGTAGCCCGAAAGGTATGCCGACGGCATAACCGTCGGCGTAGTTACGCCCCCGGATCCGCACCTCCCTCGGATCGATGACGTGGCACCTGCCTCGGATCGATGACGTGGCTCCTGGCCTATGCCGACGGTTACACCGTCGGCGTAGCCCTGCCTTCAGATGCACCAGGAGCTGCCACGTGGCAGGGCTACACCGACGGTTACACCGTCGGCATAGGTGCTGTTTTTTTAATATGGCATAATTAATATCTTTAAATCCGTAAATCGAAATTCGACAAATAATATATCCATTATTATCAGAAAGATATGAGGAATCCAAATATGACATCATTTATTTATTTTAAATAAAATTAATTTTTCATAACACTTTTTTTTGACATCTTATGCAAAAGTTATAGCCATTTTACTTTTTCATAACACTTTTTAAAACTTGTTTCAACTCCAGACTTTTTGTGCGTTCAACATGCACTATTCAAAGTCACATCATCAATTTTCAACCCTTTCCCACTTCATTCCCCATTTTTCATGCATTTATTGATTTTTTTGAGCTAAATGACCCCGAAATTGAAAAGCACTACAAATGAACTCTGAAAAGGTTGAAACTTGGCATGGTATCATTATTTCACCCACATAGCATGTGCTAAAAAGTTGAGAGGGTTATGACAAAAGTTGGATGCACTTTGTGTACAAACTGGACAATCTCTTTCGAAGTATCAGGGTTCGGACGAAAACTCGTCTGTTACAAAGGCATTTCATTTTTTTAAACTTATTTCAACTCCAGACTTTTTGTGTGTTCAACATGCACCATCTAACATGTGCCTACGAGCAGAAAAAATTAAATTAAAAACAATTTTTAAACTCAAGTTATTCACAATCTAGGGTTTGAAGGAAATTTGAACAAATTCAAATTTAAACCATTCAAATTTGAAAACTAATTGCACAAACACAAGCTAGACAAAATTTTGAATTTAATGCAAAAAGAATCACTCAAAAATATCAAATATCCTAAAAGATATAAGCAATTCAAAACAGAAAACACAAAATTGCACCTATGCCGACGGTTACACCGTCGGCGTACACTGTCGGCGTAGGTGAAATAAAAAAACAATTGTGCCTACGCCGACGGTTATACCGTCGGCGTATTCCGAAAGGTATGCCGACGGCATAACCGTCGGCGTAGTTACGCCCCCGGATCTGCACCTCCCTCGGATCGATGACGTGGCACCTGCCGCGGATCGATGACGTGGACCATCGAAGCTATGCCGACGGTGTCCGTCAGGGCCGTCGGCATATCTTTGACGGCGTCAAACGGGCGTTACTCATCGAGTGGCCGGGCCCGCTGATACGCCGACGGGGTGTCTACGCCGACGGCCACCGTAGGCATAGGTGAATCTACGCCGACGGCATTTGTACGCCGACGGTGGCCGTCGGCTTAGGTTGATCTACGCCGACGGTTTTTAGTACGCCGACGGTGAGGCACTGGTGGTCGGCGTAGGGTGACGTATGCCGACGGGGGCCGTCGGCATAGTTTAGGCCGTCGGCAACGACCCTGATTCTGGTAGTGACATCACCAGCGATGTTATAGATGACCTTGAATATCACTGCAGGCTTGGAGAAGGGGTTCCGTTTCATTCACTCATATTTGCAGGACATTTTAGGTTTCAAGATGATGACCATTAGGGCAGATTAATAGGGTGTGTTCGACGAATTAACCTGTTTGTCTTCTGAGGATCCGGGAAACTGCAAGCATACAATCGCCAATTCAAGTGAGATATCTATGAAGGCGCAATAGTTATAACTCAGTTGGAAACTGTTATTTGTAGTTCTCTACAAAATTAATAAAGAAATATTTCCAAATGTATTATCATCCCTTTTATTTATTATATAGGATTATATACTGGCATGCCCACATTTTACTTGTTGTTAATTACGCCATTAAGAAATACCCCTATCCAGGATGTTTCGTTTTCGTGAAGGAATATCCAATTCTGAGTCCGGGCTCATCAGTACCCAGTCAGAAAACAATTCACAAAAAATTAAAAAAACAAAAAAATTGTGCAAGGTAGATAATTTCATGCGTGAGCTGCGCTCCAAATTTTATCCCATTTAGACATCTGGGTAGCTCTCAGCAAAAAAAGACAAATTGGGTCCGAACAATACATGAACAGTGTACTTTTTAACAGACCTCAAATTTATTTATTTATTCCTAGTGCTACTTGTATGTCCAAATAATTTGAAATTTGAAGTGGATATTACGCATCAAATTATCTACTATGACAAAAAAATGGAATTTTTTGAATTTTTTAGTATTTCCGTCCGCGGACACGGATGTTGCTAAGAGGAAGAGAAGGGATAAGGGCATCTTCAACGGCAACCCACAAATTTCCGTCCGCGGACACGGATGTGGAAGAGCGACATCCAATGCTAGCCGCATACGTTTTGACAACAATTCGAACTAAATCGACAAAGTTCGTGCAAACACGGCTGTATTTCATATAAACATTAGTAATTTTACACAAAACGGACAAAAACGTTTTTTGAACATATTCTAACTAAAAGGGGTAAAACTATGTGCACGTACTGTCGCGCAAACCTCCACTCCCACGACACGGATACACTACACTAGTCTATGGCCGGCCGTGGTAGATCCCTTTGTCTTCCCATGTCCGGCAGTCCGCACACCAGACTGTCGGGAGCCCTGGAGGCATATTACTTCTCATTTCCCTATCCCCGGTTACACCGATCGCCGGAGTGGAAAAGAGGGTGCTTCAGGCTGAATGGAAGGGGCGGGGAACGACGGTGGCCGGCAAGAGAGGACGAGACACCGGATGTTGACGCCGGTGACACGCCTGTTGCGGTGGCCATCTTGGGACCAAAGCAGCATCAGCCTCTCGTGTTCTACTTTTCCTCGATGATGGTGCCGAGCGCGGACGTGCGGGCCGCCACCTCATCGATTTCCATGCAGCCGGCTTCTCTCTCTACCTGCATGGTGTGGCTACGCGCGCGTCGACGACAGATGGCACGGTCACAGGCACGGGAAGCACGGTCGCCGTCGTGCTCCCCACAGTGTCGACGTGGAGCAAATCACCACTCCTCATCGAGTTAGCCTAGGCTTCGTCGGGCTGCCTCGCTCGTATCCGGCATGCTCAACAACAGGCTCTGTCGGGCTAGGCAAGGGAGGTGGAGCAGTGAGCTGCCTCACTCATGCTCGTATCCGGCGGCCTCGACAGGCCACCCAGCCGGCTTGTATACCGGAAAACTGCTCTTCAGAAGCCATTGGAAGAGTGAAGAAAATGGTGAAGGAGGAGATGGGAGAGCGGCGGAGCGGTGCGATTCTTGCCCGGCATCTAGCTCGTTTAAATAGAGGGCGGACAGAAGGAGGTCACCCGGTGTTGTGTTTAATGCCAGCCCGCTCATGAAGGGACATGTGGCTGGAGTAGGTTCCTCGGCTTCCACGCGAGTTTAATGGAGGCGTTTAAATGCAGCGAGGAGGCTTGTTCAGCCGGGCATGCAGCGGGCAGCGCCCTCGACCAACGGGCCACTCCAATGGCGAAGGCAGTGAGAGGTCGTGTCCGCCCTGAGCCGCCTTCAATGTCAAGCGGCGCGCTCTATAGCGACATGTATGCATGCAGCTGGCGCCGGGCGGGAAGCTCGCGCGGGAGGGGGGAGGGGTTTTTGGTGGGCCAGGGTGGTCAAAATCAGGCTTGGGATTGGTCCGGACTCCCGCAAACCTTCCCCACAACTGTCTCCGGTTTGTAGGAGAAATCGTGTCAGTACAGCTCCGTGTACCGAAACATGGCCGTGTTGGATGGCTTCCGTGGTTCGGACAACGCGATCCGGACATATGCGGGAGGTTTGTGGATCGGCGTCGGTGATGCCCTAAGGAAGAGGAAGAGTGCATTGGTTGCTGGATTGAATCATCAGAAATAATCTTGCACGCAATGGGTGTACACTGCCCAAGACCTGGGAGGAGACATATCCGGTCTCCTCCTTAAGCAATGATTGCATCAAGCAGAGACCTGTTTTTTACTTTTGGAAGGCATAGGAGGTCGACGGAAATTCCATATCCGGTCTCTCAGTGATGTATCGTGGGCCAATAAGAGTCACACATGTTGTGCATGCATGCATTCTTCATGTGAAAAATACTGGAGACAGTATACAGTTCGATTTAACAAATACTCCCTCTCTTCCTAAATATAAATCATGTTCCTTAATATAAGTTTTTTTAGAGATTTCAATATGGTCTACATACGAAACAAAAAAAATGAATTTACACTCTATAATATGTCTATATACATCTTTTGTTGGGGAACTTTGTATTGGAAACAAAAAAATTCCTATTAACACCCAAGATCAATCTAGGAGATGAGCATCCACGAGAGGAGAGATCGGATCCACATACCCTTGTAGATCGCTAAGCGGGAAGCGTTAAGAAACGCGGTTGATGTAGTCGAACGTCTTCGCGATCCAAATCGCAAGCCGTCCCGTGATCCAATCACGATCTAGCGCCGAACGGACGGCACTTCCGCGTTCAGCACACGTACGGCTCGATGACGATCTTCGGCTCCTTGATCCAGCAAGCGAGGGCGGAGAGGTAGATGAGTTCTCCGGCAGCACAACGGCGTGGTGGCGGTGGTGGTGAACTAATCCGGCAGGGCTTTGCCAGCTATACCGAACTAATCTAGAGGAGAATATGATCTAGAGGGAAGAGGGCAGCACGTGGCTTTCAGATTAGGGCTGCCCTCAAAAATCCTCTAGTATATATAGGAGGAAGGGAGGGGAGGAGGCAGCCCTAAACCCTCCACTAAGGAGGGTTCGGCCAAACCAAGGGGGAGGAATCCTCCCCCCCCCCCTCCCCCCACTAGGATTCCTCCTCCCACAAGGGAGGTGGAGTCCTGGGAGGATTCCCCACTTGGATTCTCCCTCCAATTCGCATGGGCCCTTAGGGGCTGGCTTGCCCACCCCACTAAGGGCTGGTGCGCCACCCCTAAGGCCCATGTGGCCCCCTCTCGATGGACCCCCGGAACCCTCCCGGCACCCCCGGTACACCACCGGTGACGCCCGAACTTTTTCCGGTGACCAAAACGGGACTTCCTATATATCAATCTTTACCTCCGGACCATTCCGAAGCTCCTCGTGACGTCCGGGATCTCATCCGGGACTCCGAACAACCTTCGGTCACCAACATACATAACTCAATACTACCGAAACGTCATCGAACGTTAAGTGTCCAGACCCTGCGGGTTCGAGAACTATGTAGACATGACCGAGACACCTCTACGGTCAATAACCAATTGCGGAATCTGGATGCCCATATTGGTTCCTACATATTCTACGAAGATCTATATCGGTTGAACCTCTATGTCAAGGATTCAGTTAATCCCGTATGATGTTCCCTTTGTTTATCGGTATGTTACTTGCCCGAGATTCGATCGTCGGTATCTCCATACCTAGTTCAATCTCGTTATTGGCAAGTCTCTTTACTCGTTCCGTAATACAAGATCCTGTGGCTAACTCTTTTGTCACTTTGCTTGCAAGGCTCATTGTGATGTTGTATTACCGAGTGGGCCCTGAGATACCTCTCCGTCACACGGAGTAACAAATCCTAGTCTTGATCCATGTCAACTCGACAGACACCCTTGGAGATACCTGTAGAGGATCTTTATAGTCACCCAGTTATGTTGTGACGTTTGATACACACAAAGCACTCCTACGGTGTCAGTGAGTTACATGATCTCATGTTCATAGGAACAGATACTTGACATGCAGAAAACGATAGCAATAAACTGACACGATCATATGCTACGTTCATAGTTTGGGTCTTGTCCATCACATCATTCTCCTAATGATGTGATCCCGTTATCAGATGACAACTCTTGTCCATGGATAGGAAACCATTACCATCTTTGATCAACGAGCTAGTCAACTAGAGGCTTACTAGGGACACATTGTTGTCTATGTACCCACACATGTATTTGAGTTTCCAATCAATACAATTATAGCATGGATAATAAACATTTATCATGAACAATGAAATATAATAATAACTATTTTATTATTGCCTCTAGGGCATATTTCCAACAGTCTCCCACTTGCACTAGAGTCAATAATCTAGCTCACATCATTATGTGATTTACATTGTAATGAATCTAACACCCATACAGTTCTGGTGTTGATCATGTTTCCCTCGTGGAAGAGGCTTAGTCAACGGATCTGCAACATTCAAATCCGTTTACTTTGCAAATATTTATGTCACACTCTTCGATGAAAAAGCGGATGGAGTTGAAGCGTCGCTTTATGTGTCTGGTCCTCTTGTGAAACCTTGGTTCCTTGGCTAAAGCAATGGCACCAGTGTTGTCACAGAACAGAGTCATTGAATCCAGTGCACTGGGCACAACTCCAAGATCTGTCATGAACTGCTTCATCCAGACACCTTCCTTTGCCGCCTCCGAGACAGCTATGTACTCCGCTTCACATGTAGAATCAGCTACCACGCTTTGCTTGGAACTGCACCAGCTTACCGCTTCACCATTAAGAATGTATACGTATCCGGTTTGAGACTTAGAGTCATCCGGATCAGTGTCAAAGCTTGCATCGACGTAACCGTTTACGACGAGCTCTTGATCACCTCCATAAATGAGAAACATTTCCTTAGTCCTTTTCAGGTACTTTAGGATATTCTTGACCGCCGTCCAGTGATCCATACCAGGATTACTTTGAAACCTTCCGGCCATACTTATGGCAAGGCTGACGTCTGGTCTAGTGCACAGCATTGCATACATGATAGAGCCTATGGCTGAAGCATAGGGGATGACACTCATCTTTTCTTTATCCTCTGCACTCACTGGGCATTGAGTCTTACTCAAGTTCACACCTTGTAACACAGGCAAGAACCCTTTCTTGGACTGATCCATTTTGAACTTCTTCAAAACTTTATCAAGGTATGTGCTCTGTGAAAGTCCTATTAAGCGTCTCGATCTATCTCTATAGATCTTGATGCCTAATATGAAAGCAGCTTCTCCTAGGTCCTTCATTGAAAAACTCTTGTTCAAATAAACCTTCACGCTTTCCAAAAATTCTATATTGTTTCCAATCAGCAATATGTCATCCACATATAATATTAGAAACACTATAGAGCTCCCACTCACTTTCTTATAAATACAAGCTTCTCCATAAACTTGTATAAACCCAAACGCTTTAATCACCTCATGAAAGCGCTTATTCCAACACCGAGATGCCATCACCAGTCCATCAATGGATCGCTGGAGCTTGCAAACTTTGTCAGCATTCTCTGGATCAACAAAACCCTCCGGTTGTATCATATACAACTCTTCCTCAAGGAAACCATTGAGGAACGCCGTTTTGACATCCATCTGCCAAATTTCATAATCGAAAAATGCAGCTATTGCTAACATGATTCTGACGGACTTAAGCATCACTACGGGAGAAAAAGTCTCATCATAGTCAACTCCTTGAACTTGTGAAAAACCCTTTGCCACAAGTCGAGCTTTATAGACGGTGACATTACCGACCGCGTCCGTCTTCCTCTTAAAGATCCATTTATTCTGAATGACCTTTCGCACTTTAGGTAATACTTCCAAAGTCCATACTCTGTTTTCATACATGGATCATATCTTGGATTTCATGGCCTCTAACCATTTGTCGGAATCCGGGCCCACCATCGCTTCTCCATAGCTTGTAGGTTCATCGTTGTCCAACAACATGACCTCTAAGACAGGGTTACCGTACCACTCAGGAGCAGTACGTGTCCTTGTCGACCTACGAGGTTCGATAGTAACTTGATCCGAAGCTTCATGATCATCATCATTAGCTTCCTCTCCAACCGAGGTAGGTTCCACAGAAACATCTTTCTGTGCTGCGCTACTCTCTGGTAGAAGTAAAGGTTCAACAACCTCATCAAGTTCTATCTTCCTCCCACTCAATTCTTTCGAGAGAAACTCTTTCTCGAGAAATGACCCGTTCTTAGCGACAAACACTTTGCCTTCGGATCTGAGATAGAAGGTGTACCCAACTGTCTCTTTTGGGTATCCTATGAAGACGCATTTCTCCGCTTTAGGTTCCAGCTTTTCAGGCTGAAGCTTTTTGACATAAGCATCACATCCCCAAACTTTAAGAAACGACAACTTTGATTTCTTGCCAAACCACAGTTCATACGGTGTCGTCTCAACGGATTTAGATGGTGCCCTATTTAAAGTGAATGCAGCTGTCTCTAATGCATAACCCCAAAACGATAGTGGCAAATCGGCAAGAGACATCATAGATCGCACCATATCAAATAAAGTACGATTACGACGTTCGGACACACCATTACGTTGTGGTGTTCCAGGCGGTGTCAACTGTGAAACAATTCCACACTGTCTTAAGTGATTGCCAAACTCATAACTCAGATATTCTCCTCCTCGATCTGATCGCAGGAATTTAATCTTCTTGTTACGATGATTCTCAACTTCACTCTGAAATTGCTTGAACTTTTCAAACGTTTCAGACTTATGCTTCATCAAGTAAATATACTCATATCTACTCAAGTCATCGGTGAAGGTGAGAAAATAACGATATCCACCACGCGCCTCAATGCTCATCGGACCGCACACATCGGTATGTATGATTTCCAATAAGTCACTTGCCCATTCCATTGTTCCAGAGAACGGGGTCTTAGTCATCTTTCCCATGAGGCATGGTTCACATGTGTCAAGTGATTCAAAATCAAGTGACTCCAAAAGTCCATCAGCATGGAGCTTCTTCATGCGTTTTACACCAATATGACCTAAGCGGCAGTGCCACAAGAAAGTGGTACTATCATTATCGACTCTACATCTTTTGGCATCAATGTTATGAACATGTGTATCATCACTATCGAGATTCAATAGGAATAAACCCCTCACATTGGGTGCATGACCATAAAAGATATTACTCATATAAATAGAACAACCTTTATTCTCAGACTTAAATAAGTAACCGTCTCGCAATAAATAAGATCCAGATATAATGTTCATGCTTAACGCAGGCACTAAATAACAATTATTCAGGTTCATCACTAATCCCGATGGTAGTCGAAGAGCGAGCGTGCCGACGGCGATCACATCAACCTTGGAACCATTTCCCACGTGCATCGTCACTTCGTCCTTTGCCAGCCTCCGTTTATTCCGTAGTTCCTGCTTTGAGTTGCAAATGTGAGCAACCGAACCGGTATCAAATACCTAGGCACTACAACGAGAGTTGGTAAGGTACACATCAATAACATGTATATCATATATACCTTGTTTGGTGTTGGCCGCCTTCTTGTCGGCCAGATACTTGGGGCAGTTCCGCTTCTAGTGGCCAGTACCCTTGCAATGAAAGCACTTAGTTTCTGGCTTGGGTCCAGCCTTGGGTTTCTTCACGGGAGGGGCAACAGCTTTGCCACTCTTCTTGGAGTTACCCTTCTTTCCCTTGCCACTTTTCTTGAAACTAGTGGTTTTATTGACCATCAATACTTGATGCCCCTTCTGGATTTCAAACTCAGCGACTTTCAGCATCGCAAACAGCTCGGCGACTGACTTGTTCATCCCTTGCATGTTATAGTTCAACACGAAGCCTTTGTAGCTAGGTGGCAGTGATTCAAGAACTCTGTCAGTGATCGCCTCCGGCGGGAGTAGCATATCCAACTCAGCCAGACGGTTTGAGTACCCAGACATTCTGAGCACATGCTCACTGACAGACCCATTCTCCTCCATCTTGCAAGCATAGAACTTATCGGAGGTCTCATACCTCTCGATCCGGGCATTCTTTTCAAAAATAAACTTCAGCTCCTGGAACATCTCATATGCTCCATGACGTTTAAAACGCCTTTGAAGTCCCGGTTGTAAGCCATATAACATAGCACACTAAACTAATGAGTAATCATACGTACGCGCCTGCCAGGCGTTCGTAACGTCTGCAGACGACTCAGGAGCGGGTGGCGCACCGAGCGGTGAATCAAGGACATAAGCCTTTTGGTAAGCCGTAAGGATAATCCTCAGATTACGGGCCCAGTCTACAAAGTTACTTCCATCATTTTTTATCTTAGCTTTCTCTAGGAACGCATTGAAATTCAGAAGAATTACTGCGCGAGCCATTGATCTACAACATAAATATACAAAGACAACTTAGACTATTGTTCAAGATAATGAGTTTAGTTAATCAAATTACTCAAAAACTCCCACTCAAATTGACATCCCTCAGGTCATCCGAGTGCTACATGATCCAAATTCACCAACCCAAGTCCGATCATCATGTGAGATGAGGTGGTTTCAATGATGAACATCTCCATGTTGACCATATCTACTATATGACTCATGTTTGACCTTTCGGTCTCTTGTGTTCCGAGGCCATGTCTGTACATGCTAGGCTCGTCAAGTTTAACCCGAGTGTTCTGCATGTGCAACACTGGCTTGCACCCGTTGTATGCGAACGTAGAGTCTATCGCACCCGATCATCACGTGGTGCTTCAAAACGACGAACTTTCGCAACGGTGCACCCTCGGGGAGAACACAATACAATCTTGAAATTTCAGTGAGGGATCACCTTATAATGCTACCATCGTCCTAAGCAAAACAAGGTGCATAAAAGGATTAACATCACATGCAAATCATAAGTGGCATGATATGGCCATGAACTTGTGCTTTTGATCTCCATCGCCCAAGCACCGGCATGATCTCCATCGTCACCAGCATAACACCATGATCTCCATCATCATAATCTCCATCATTGTGTTGCCATTAGGGTTGTCGCGCCAACCTTGCTTCTACTACTATTGCTACCGCTTAGCGATAAAGTAAAGCATTACATAGCGCTTAATGATTGACACGCAGGTCATACAATATTTAAAGACAACCCTATGGCTCCTGCCGGTTGTCGTAAGCATCGGCATGCAAGTCAATATAAAAAATTACAAAGCATGATCATCTCATACATCAAATATATAACATCATGTCTTTGGTCATATCATATCACAACATACCCTGCAAAAACAAGTTAGACGTGCTCTAATTTGTTGTTGCATGTTTTACGTGTCTGCTATGGGTATCTAGCAAGAATGATTCTTACCTACGCAAAACCACAACGGTGATATACAAGTTGCAAAAACAAGTTATAAAAAGGACATGCATCTTAATTACTTTATCTTGGTGTGCAAGGTTCTACTAAATCAGCGATGGTTAATATTGATGGAAGCATGTAGTATAGTCCATCCCAAAGTAGCATGTAGTATTATAAAGTCAGCTAGCTATAGCTTGATGGAAGCATGCAGTGATAAACTAGTAGCCATTCCAGTAATCGATTGTTGCTTTTCTCAAAAGCACCATTCTTCGAGCATATCGAGCATTAATGACGTTCAAAACAATTGCTATGTAGTATGTGTTTGGAGCAAAACAAACAAGCCAAGTGTTTTACTATACGAACGACATGAAAGATTCTATCCAGCTATGGAGTAATTCTACCGTGTCATTCCTACCACTCAATCCATAAATCGGCAATGGTTAAGCCCATGCCCGGTGGCGGAGCCAGCTCAACTTTGGAGCCAGAGCAAGATCTATTAACAACCAAGTTCATTAACTTTTGCCCGTACAAACTTCTAATTGAACTACCTTTCTCTGCTAGAGCTCTAATGAGATGCGTGGTAGGAGCCCGGGCAGCTGCCCAGGATCGCCGGCTGCTGCCTCCACCAGTGCCCATGCCCAGATTGTCGATTACAGTAGTGAGCTATACTTATTCTTGAAGACGACTACATGACTGGAGGAAGTAGAAAAAATTGACAATTTCCATGTACGCAGATGGGAGGATAAATGTAGAGCCGATGGTAATTAAACTGACACGCAACCACTTAAGGTGTGCAAAGACAGAAAAAATGACCCCATTTCACATAGAATCAACCACTAAGATCAATAATATAGTGGTCTAATTATCCCATACAGTGATCATACTCTTAGGTTGCATCATCTTGAAAGAAGTCCACGTACTAGGAATTAATTGGCTCGCTGCAAGTTCGACCGGCCTATGCAAACATGGATGACTGGCTGCTAGGTGAACCGAACCAGTTGGACCGAAGAAGAATCGCAATACTAGATAGCATGCAATAAATTGGATTGCATACACCCGGGTGGCGACCACTTCATGATTGTGGAGTTATTGATCGGTAAATCTTAATTGCCAGTTGCCAAACATTCATCAAACATAAAAGGTTTGACTTTCTAAAAAGGTAGTATATCTTATATTTTAAAACTCGGTGATTATTTTATTAAGAAACCTAACAACACCAACTGCACAGTAAAGCGCGTCAAACCCTTCTAGCAACGGATTGACCAAGAAAGAATAAAATGATTGTGTAACAATGCCCATTGTGCTCGTCGTCTATTATGAACCATTTACAACACAACTCAACAGCCCACTTGCATAAGCTTCGTCACAGAAAACATTTCAAGGCAAACATTGGAGTTGCACCACGCAACTCAATTTCACGCATAACTACATAAATACGTGGCCATCGTTTGATCTGGACCCACTGGCTCATCTGTGTGTGCGCGCGCATGTTTTGTCAGTGTGTGTGCGCCCACCCCCCGTGTATCTATGTGTGGGGGCGCGCGCGGCCTTGTACTCCACATGTTTTTTAGTTCGCTTGAACCTATCTTGTAAGAGGTTGCAAGGTTTCATAAGCAAAATGGATGAAAATCCTCAGGTGGGAATTTACTCCCTACCGTAACCATTAAAAAACTTATTTCCAACAAGAGTCACACGTGTTTGTGCATTCATGCTTTCTTCATGTGAAGAGAAAGAGAAAACACTACACACCATAAAGTAGATTGAATACGGCTAGGTGTGCAGTGATATACTCATGACTACATACATAGGTATCGGATGATCTAGCTTGTCGCATCTGGCAGATGGATATATAAGTCCATCTTAAAGTGACATCTTCATGCCTCCATTAACAGATAGTAGTAGCAAGGCAGCTAACTATAGCTATACTAGATGGAAACAAGTAGACACGGACTGGGAGCAAGATATTCTGATACAGTAACTAGTACTAGTCTCAAGACCATTTTTCGATGTACATACAATTAGTTGCTATGAGATGTTGGAGTAAAACAATCAAACCAGATGTTTTCTGATAGAAGGCGTGTGAAAGGGTTGATCCAGCCACGGAGGGAGAGTGGCATGTCATACCGATGATCGAATCCATCCATCAACACTGGTGGTGCAAACCAAAGGATGGTCGGCTGAGTCCACGGAACCGTTATGCAACGACATGTCCTACTGCCACTGACCACCGTCCAACCTTCCCATGCCGGTCCCGTCCTCTATCGGCGCCGCCAAGCTCGTCCGTGACCTGTTTAGTTAATTGGCACTATATATCTTACAAGCGCGCTTCTTGAGCGATGGGAACTCAGTAAAAACATACTACATGTAACAGACTCGGGGAAACATCAGTATATATAACAGTATTTATGTATGAAGTTCTTCTTTGGAACTCGATGTTAGTATTAGCTGGTTGGATAATGCATGCTTACTTCTCCGATCAACTTGGCTTCTCCTAGCGGTGCTAGCTGCATTCGGCCGGCTTCAAGGTCATGGGCCAGGCTACTGCTCTTGACTGGCTGTATGGATAGGCTGACACTAGCGCGGAATAAATCTTGCTTGTCAATTTCCAGCCCAAACAGACAGATGCACGACGGACCGTCACTACTCCACTTAGCACATAACTCTACCGGTCGGCCGGCTATAAGCTAAGATGATCACGATTAACTTGCCGGCCGGAGTCCATCCATCCAACGACGACCGGATCGGGATGGACCATCGCGACGCCTCGTCGTCAGTGGGTCGCTACGGCGGCGATCATAACGGCAGTAGCACTGCTGGTACACTACACCGGGGAATTGATTCAGCAATGACGGCGTCGGCCCAGGCAAAGTGGTTCCTGTTGGCAATAAGCCATGTCGGGCACCGTGATGACCGGCGTCGGATGCGCCAGGTGCGGTCCGTGCATGGCGTGTGCGTGTGTGTCACCACGGTGTGCAGCAGAGGCAACAAGCAACCTGGCGTCCAGGTCGTGCGGACGAGCGGGACCTGGCTCCAGGTTGAGCGAAAACCGGATCAAGCAGTTGTGTTGCTTGTCCCGTGCGTTGTATGTATAGAGACGTGGGTGCGTGTGCATGGGCGTACATGTAGGTAGCTAGCTTAGTGGCCGGTGTGGTGCATGTCTGCGTGCGTGGTGGTGCAGGCTAGCTAGGTGTGTGTGCAGTGGGTATAGAAAAAAAACCTTTTGTACTGACGTTAATGCGTCTGTATGTGCCGAGCCTAGGAGAGCCAGAGTTAAGCGTAGTCTCCGTCGGACCGTGGTGTGCGCCCGGTCGGCAGGAGAGGGAGCTCCTCTGGGTAGGGCTGTGATTTGTTGTCGAGCCCGGGTATGTGTCCAGTAAAGTGAGGCCGTTCGTGAAGGCCGAGGCGCCGTTCGTGCGGCGAAGGCGTTTGTGCCCCGGAAAAATCGTGTGCTCCATCTCCCATCTTCGTTTGTGTGAGTGAGAGAGAGAGCCGGTTCGAGGTTTGTCCCAACAGTTCCTCTGGTGCTGCTGACCGAGCCATTCCCGGTGCCAAACCCCAATGCCCCTTCGTCATTGTTGGCAGAGTTGAAAGCATCTGTTAACCACTTTTGTAAGACTGCCAAGTCTTTATTGGATCGGAATATATGGGCATGTACAATGGTTGATAAGATAGTCTTATCTTAAGTCTTGCATGTAATTTAGAGATGACAAAAAAAATGTCTACAATGGGTCATCTCTTAGCCTTATCTTCAATAACTAGCAATTCCTAAAAACGTGGTGAGACATATTGTGCTAAGAGATCATATCTTGTCTTCTCTTAAATATGAGAAGACAAACATTTTCTTATGAGTTCTCTCTTCTCCACCTCATCATTTATCCTACGTGGCACTTCTAAGATAACATCATTGTACATGCCCTAACAAACACTGAGGAATTCTGATTGGACGGTCTGAAATGGCTATTCCGATTGGGCTTATGCCTTTGTTTCGGCCATATAGTGTCAACATTTACAGCACAACCCAGCCCAGTTATATAAGGGACTGACATCTTAAATTATTTTTGGAGTACAAGGTCGTACTATTAAGTAATGAATTTGATACTGGGAGGATCGTATACGTGGGTGGGGTTGGGGCAACTGGTGGGTACGTGACGGCCCCACCCTTGCTTATCGGTTTGGCCAAGAAAAAACTTCTCTAGATGTTGATCATGCCTAGGAGTCACATATGCATGTTGTGCGTGTGCATGACTTAACTCTTCATGTAAAGAGAAAGAGAAACAATAGTGTGCCACGAATAGCATGCAGTGTGCAGTAATATACTTATGACCACGTACATAGCATGACCTGGCTAGGCATTTGGTATATATATGTATAGTCCATCACAAAGTAGCCTGTACGTAGTAGTATAAAGGCAGTTAGCTATAGCTTGATGGAAGCATGTAGTCATAAACCAGTAGCCAACTAGCCATTCCAGTAATTGATTATTGCTTATCTCAAAACCACTATTCTTCAAGCATATCGGGATTTAACGATGTCCAAAACAATTGCTATGTATGAGATGTTGGAGCGAAACAAACAAGTCAAGTGTTTTCCTATACAAACAACATGAAAGATTCGATCCGGCTATGGAGGAAGTCTAACGGGTCATTGCTACCGCCCAATCCATCAATGGGCAATGATACGGCGAATATCAGGTGTCCTAACATGCGTCCATGCACCGAAATTGTGATGATGGGCCATACTACCATTGGTCAAGTCCATATGCTCCCAACGTCGAGTCCAGTAGTGAGCTATACATATTCTTGAAGATGACTCCGTGACAGAGGGATGTAGAAAAAAATGATAATTTCCAGGTATGCAGATGGGAGGATATGTGTGTGTGTGTGCGCGCGCGCGCGCGCATGCGCGTGCGTGTGCGTGTGTGTGTGTGTAAAACCAGTTAAAGTATGCAAAAGACAAACAAAATGGCTCCAGCTTAATTACAAAGTATCAACCATTGAGATTAATATAGTGGTCTAATTATCTTATACAGTGAACATACTCTTAGGTTGGATCAACCACCTAGCTAGCTAACTTTGGAAAAGACGAATTTGAGAAGCGATTTTGGTGCGAAGACTACACTCTACCAGAATCGCCCCCTACGCCGACGGCCAGACCCCGTCGGCGTAGGCCAGAATACCGTCGGCGTAGGGGGGGCCGTCGGCGTAGGCCCGTCGGGATCGTGAACGTCGGCGTACCCGGGCATTTTCGTCGGCATAGGAAAACCGTCGGCGTAGGTCCCTATGCCGACATCCGGTCGTACGACCGTCGGCGTAAATGGGCCGTCGGCGTCCTTTTTCACGTGACGGCGGCTGACGGCGACGTCGGAGTTCGTCCACCAACCGGAAGCTGCCACGTGACAGGGGCTATGCCGACGGTGTAACCGTCGGCATAGGCAAGGAGCTACGCCGACGGTGTAACCGTCGGAGTAGCCCTGCCACGTGGCAGCTCCTGGTGCATCTGAAGGCAGGGCTACGCCGACGGTTACACCGTCGGCATAGGCTAGGAGCTACGCCGACGGTGTAACCGTCGGCGTAGCCCTGCCACGTGGCAGCTCCTGGCGCACTTGAAGGCATAGGTGCTGTTTTTTATATAATTTTTTAATTTTTTCCAATTTTATTTTATTTTTTTCTATTTATTTTTTTCTGATTTTCAAATCTTTGAATTATTTGACAATTTAATCTGTAATCACCCCCTGCTCACTGCTCTTGAATTATTTGACAATTTAATCTGTAATCACCCCCTGCTCACTGCTCTTGAATTATTTGACAATTTAATCTCTAATCACCCCTCATTCCAAATCGTCTAACTTCCCGACAGGTCACCCATCCTCTCACTGCTCCAACCCCAGCACGCTTAACTTTCGAGTTCTATCACCCTTAGTTTCCAAGTCTGCACTTGTTGTTTTCTTGACAATAGTAAGCTGTCAATCCTATTAACCCTTAGGTCTTGATGTCACATGATTTTATTTTCTAAATTCCAAACAATTATTAAAATAAACAACAATAAATGATTAATAATAATATTGAATTTTAATTAAAATAAAATCAGTAATAATATTATTTTATTCATTTTTTGCCATTTATTCATTTAATATGGCATAATTAATATCTTTAAATTCGTAAATCGAAATTCGACAAATAATATATTCATTATTATCAGAAAAATATGAGGAATCCAAATATGACATCATTTATTTATTTAAAATAAAATTAATTTTTCATAACACTTTTTTTCGACATCTTATGCAAAAGTTATAGCCATCTTACTTTTTCATAACACTTTTTAAAACTTATTTCAACTTCAAACTTTTTGTGTGTTCAACATGCACTATTCAAAGCCACATCATCAATTTTCAACCCTTTTCCACTTCATTCCCTATTTTTCATGCATTTATTTATTTTTTTGAGCTAAATGACCCCGAAATTGAAAAGCACTACAAATGAACTCTGAAAAGGTTGAAACTTGGGATGGTAACATCATTTCACCCACATAGCATGTGCTAAAAAGTTGAGAGAGTTACGACAAAAGCTGGATGCACTCTGTGTACAAACTGGACAATCTCTTTCGAAGTATCAGGGTTTCGGACGAAAACTCATCTGTTACAAAGGCATTTCATTTTTTTAAACTTATTTCAACTCCGGACTTTTTGTGTGTTCAACATGCACCATCTAACATGTGCCTACGAGCAGAAAAAATTAAATTAAAAACAATTTTTAAACTCAAGTTATTCACAATCTAGGGTTTGAAGGAAATTTGAACAAATTCAAATTTAAACCATTCAAATTTGAAAACTAATTGCACAAACACAAACTAGACAAAATTTTGAATTTAATGCAAAAAGAATCACTCAAAAACATCAAATATCCTAAAAGATATAAGCAATTCAAAACAGAAAACACAAAATTGCACCTATGCCGACGGTTACACCGTCGGCGTAGGTGAAACAAAAAATATTGTGCCTACGCCGACGGTTACACCGTCGGCGTAGCCCGAAAGGTATGCCGACGGCATAACCGTCGGCGTAGTTACGCCCCCGGATCGGCACCTCCCTCGGATCGATGACGTGGCACCTGCCTCGGATCGATGACGTGGCTCCTGGCCTATGCCGACGGTTACACCGTCGGCGTAGCCCTGCCTTCAGATGCACCAGGAGCTGCCACGTGGCAGGGCTACGCCGACGGTTACACCGTCGGCATAGGTGCTGTTTTTTTTAATATGGCATAATTAATATCTTTAAATCCGTAAATCGAAATTCGACAAATAATATATCCATTATTATCAGAAAGATATGAGGAATCCAAATATGACATCATTTATTTATTTTAAATAAAATTAATTTTTCATAACACTTTTTTTTGACATCTTATGCAAAAGTTATAGCCATTTTACTTTTTCATAACACTTTTTAAAACTTGTTTCAACTCCAGACTTTTTGTGCGTTCAACATGCACTATTCAAAGTCACATCATCAATTTTCAACCCTTTCCCACTTCATTCCCCATTTTTCATGCATTTATTGATTTTTTTGAGCTAAATGACCCCGAAATTGAAAAGCACTACAAATGAACTCTGAAAAGGTTGAAACTTGGCATGGTATCATTATTTCACCCACATAGCATGTGCTAAAAAGTTGAGAGGGTTATGACAAAAGTTGGATGCACTTTGTGTACAAACTGGACAATCTCTTTCGAAGTATCAGGGTTTCGGACGAAAACTCGTCTGTTACAAAGGCATTTCATTTTTTAAACTTATTTCAACTCCAGACTTTTTGTGTGTTCAACATGCACCATCTAACATGTGCCTACGAGCAGAAAAAATTATATTAAAAACAATTTTTAAACTCAAGTTATTCACAATCTAGGGTTTGAAGGAAATTTGAACAAATTCAAATTTAAACCATTCAAATTTGAAAACTAATTGCACAAACACAAACTAGACAAAATTTTGAATTTAATGCAAAAAGAATCACTCAAAAATATCAAATATCCTAAAAGATATAAGCAATTCAAAACAGAAAACACAAAATTGCACCTATGCCGACGGTTACACCGTCGGCGTACACCGTTGGCGTAGGTGAAATAAAAAAACAATTGTGCCTACGCCGACGGTTATACCGTCGGCGTATTCCGAAAGGTATGCCGACGGCATAACCGTCGGCGTAGTTACGCCCCCGGATCCGCACCTCCCTCGGATCGATGACGTGGCACCTGCCGCGGATCGATGACGTGGACCATCGAAGCTATGCCGACGGTGTCCGTCAGGGCCGTCGGCATATCTTTGACGGCGTCAAACGGGCGTTACTCATCGAGTGGCCGGGCCCGCTGATACGCCGACGGGGTGTCTACGCCGACGGCCACCGTAGGCATAGGTGAATCTACGCCGACGGCATTTGTACGCCGACGGTGGCCGTCGGCTTAGGTTGATCTACGCCGACGGTTTTTAGTACGCCGACGGTGAGGCACTGGTGGTCGGCGTAGGGTGACGTATGCCGACGGGGGCCGTCGGCATAGTTTAGGCCGTCGGCAACGACCCTGATTCTGGTAGTGACATCACCAGCGATGTTATAGATGACCTTGAATATCACTGCAGGCTTGGAGAAGGGGTTCTGTTTCATTCACTCATATTTGCAGGACATTTTAGGTTTCAAGATGATGACCATTAGGGCAGATTAATAGGGTGTGTTCGACGAATTAACCTGTTTGTCTTCTGAGGATCCGGGAAACTGCAAGCATACAATCGCCAATTCAAGTGAGATATCTATGAAGGCGCAATAGTTATAACTCAGTTGGAAACTGTTATTTGTAGTTCTCTACAAAATTAATAAAGAAATATTTCCAAATGTATTATCATCCCTTTTATTTATTATATAGGATTATATACTGGCATGCCCACATTTTACTTGTTGTTAATTACGCCATTAAGAAATACCCCTATCCAGGATGTTTCGTTTTCGTGAAGGAATATCCAATTCTGAGTCCGGGCTCATCAGTACCCAGTCAGAAAACAATTCACAAAAAATTAAAAAAACAAAAAAATTGTGCAAGGTAGATAATTTCATGCGTGAGCTGCGCTCCAAATTTTATCCCATTTAGACATCTGGGTAGCTCTCAGCAAAAAAAGACAAATTGGGTCCGAACAATACATGAACAGTGTACTTTTTAACAGACCTCAAATTTATTTATTTATTCCTAGTGCTACTTGTATGTCCAAATAATTTGAAATTTGAAGTGGATATTACGCATCAAATTATCTACTATGACAAAAAAATGGAATTTTTTGAATTTTTTAGTATTTCCGTCCGCGGACACGGATGTTGCTAAGAGGAAGAGAAGGGATAAGGGCATCTTCAACGGCAACCCACAAATTTCCGTCCGCGGACACGGATGTGGAAGAGCGACATCCAATGCTAGCCGCATACGTTTTGACAACAATTCGAACTAAATCGACAAAGTTCGTGCAAACACGGCTGTATTTCATATAAACATTAGTAATTTTACACAAAACGGACAAAAACGTTTTTTGAACATATTCTAACTAAAAGGGGTAAAACTATGTGCACGTACGGTCGCGCAAACCTCCACTCCCACGACACGGATACACTACACTAGTCTATGGCCGGCCGTGGTAGATCCCTTTGTCTTCCCATGTCCGGCAGTCCGCACACCAGACTGTCGGGAGCCCTGGAGGCATATTACTTCTCATTTCCCTATCCCCGCTTACACCGATCGCCGGAGTGGAAAAGAGGGTGCTTCAGGCTGAATGGAAGGGGCGGGGAACGACGGTGGCCGGCAAGAGAGGACGAGACACCGGATGTTGACGCCGGTGACACGCCTGTTGCGGTCGCCATCTTGGGACCAAAGCAGCATCAGCCTCTCGTGTTCTACTTTTCCTCGATGATGGTGCCGAGCGCGGACGTGCGGGCCGCCACCTCATCGATTTCCATGCAGCCGGCTTCTCTCTCTACCTGCATGGTGTGGCTACGCGCGCGTCGACGACAGATGGCACGGTCGCAGGCACGGGAAGCACGGTCGCCGTCGTGCTCCCCACAGTGTCGACGTGGAGCAAATCACCACTCCTCGTCGAGTTAGCCTAGGCTTCGTCGGGCTGCCTCGCTCGTATCCGGCATGCTCAACAACAGGCTCTGTCGGGCTAGGCAAGGGAGGTGGAGCAGTGAGCTGCCTCACTCATGCTCGTATCCGGCGGCCTCGACAGGCCACCCAGCCGGCTTGTATACCTGAAAACTGCTCTTCAGAAGCCATTGGAAGAGTGAAGAAAATGGTGAAGGAGGAGATGGGAGAGCGGCGGAGCGGTGCGATTCTTGCCCGGCATCTAGCTCGTTTAAATAGAGGGCGGACAGAAGGAGGTCACCCGGTGTTGTGTTTAATGCCAGCCCGCTCATGAAGGGACATGTGGCTGGAGTAGGTTCCTCGGCTTCCACGCGAGTTTAATGGAGGCGTTTAAATGCAGCGAGGAGGCTTGTTCAGCCGGGCATGCAGCGGGCAGCGCCCTCGACCAACGGGACACTCCAATGGCGAAGGCAGTGAGAGGTCGTGTCCGCCCTGAGCCGCCTTCAATGTCAAGCGGCGCGCTCTATAGCGACATGTATGCATGCAGCTGGCGCCGGGCGGGAAGCTCGCGCGGGAGGGGGGAGGGGTTTTTGGTGGGCCAGGGTGGTCAAAATCAGGCTTGGGATTGGTCCGGACTCCCGCATACCTTCCCCACAATTGTCTCCGGTTTGTAGGAGAAATCGTGTCAGTACAGCTCCGTGGACCGAAACATGGCCGTGTTGGATGGCTTCCGCGGTTCGGACAACGCGATCTGGACATATGCGGGAGGTTTGTGGATCGGCGTCGGTGATGCCCTAAGGAAGAGGAAGAGTGCATTGGTTGCTGGATTGAATCATCAGAAATAATCTTGCACGCAATGGGTGTACACTGCCCAAGACCTGGGAGGAGACATATCCGGTCTCCTCCTTAAGCAATGATTGCATCAAGCAGAGACCTGTTTTTTACTTTTGGAAGGCATAGGAGGTCGACGGAAATTCCATATCCGGTCTCTCAGTGATGTATCGTGGGCCAATAAGAGTCACACATGTTGTGCATGCATGCATTCTTCATGTGAAAAATACTGGAGACAGTATACAGTTCGATTTAACAAATACTCCCTCTCTTCCTAAATATAAATCATGTTCCTTAATATAAGTTTTTTTAGAGATTTCAATATGGTCTACATACGAAACAAAAAAAATGAATTTACACTCTATAATATGTCTATATACATCTTTTGTTGGGGAACTTTGCATTGGAAACAAAAAAATTCCTATTAACACCCAAGATCAATCTAGGAGATGAGCATCCACGAGAGGAGAGATCGGATCCACATACCCTTGTAGATCGCTAAGCGGGAAGCGTTAAGAAACGCGGTTGATGTAGTCGAACGTCTTCGCGATCCAAATCGCAAGCCGTCCCGTGATCCAATCACGATCTAGCGCCGAACGGACGGCACTTCCGCGTTCAGCACACGTACGACTCGATGACGATCTTCGGCTCCTTGATCCAGCAAGCGAGGGCGGAGAGGTAGATGAGTTCTCCGGCAGCACAACGGCGTGGTGGCGGTGGTGGTGAACTAATCCGGCAGGGCTTTGCCAGCTATACCGAACTAATCTAGAGGAGAATATGATCTAGAGGGAAGAGGGCAGCACGTGGCTTTCAGATTAGGGCTGCCCTCAAAAATCCTCTAGTATATATAGGAGGAAGGGAGGGGAGGAGGCAGCCCTAAACCCTCCACTAAGGAGGGTTCGGCCAAACCAAGGGGGAGGAATCCTCCCCCCCCCCCCCCCCCCACTAGGATTCCTCCTCCCACAAGGGAGGTGGAGTCCTGGGAGGATTCCCCACTTGGATTCTCCCTCCAATTCGCATGGGCCCTTAGGGGCTGGCTTGCCCACCCCACTAAGGGCTGGTGCGCCACCCCTAAGGCCCATGTGGCCCCCTCTCGATGGACCCCCGGAACCCTCCCGGCACCCCCGGTACACCACCGGTGACGCCCGAACTTTTTCCGGTGACCAAAACGGGACTTCCTATATATCAATCTTTACCTCCGGACCATTCCGGAGCTCCTCGTGATGTCCGGGATCTCATCCGGGACTCCGAACAACCTTCGGTCACCAACATACATAACTCAATACTACCGAAACGTCATCGAACGTTAAGTGTCCAGACCCTGCGGGTTCGAGAACTATGTAGACATGACCGAGACACCTCTACGGTCAATAACCAATAGCGGAATCTGGATGCCCATATTGGTTCCTACATATTCTACGAAGATCTATATCGGTTGAACCTCTATGTCAAGGATTCAGTTAATCCCGTATGATGTTCCCTTTGTTTATCGGTATGTTACTTGCCCGAGATTCGATCGTCGGTATCTCCATACCTAGTTCAATCTCGTTATTGGCAAGTCTCTTTACTCGTTCCGTAATACAAGATCCTGTGGCTAACTCTTTTGTCACTTTGCTTGCAAGGCTCATTGTGATGTTGTATTACCGAGTGGGCCCTGAGATACCTCTCCGTCACACGGAGTAACAAATCCTAGTCTTGATCCATGTCAACTCAACAGACACCCTTGGAGATACCTGTAGAGGATCTTTATAGTCACCCAGTTATGTTGTGACGTTTGATACACACAAAGCACTCCTACGGTGTCAATGAGTTACATGATCTCATGTTCATAGGAACAGATACTTGACATGCAGAAAACGATAGCAATAAACTGACACGATCATATGCTACGTTCATAGTTTGGGTCTTGTCCATCACATCATTCTCCTAATGATGTGATCCCGTTATCAGATGACAACTCTTGTCCATGGATAGGAAACCATTACCATCTTTGATCAACGAGCTAGTCAACTAGAGGCTTACTAGGGACACATTGTTGTCTATGTACCCACACATGTATTTGAGTTTCCAATCAATACAATTATAGCATGGATAATAAACATTTATCATGAACAACGAAATATAATAATAACTATTTTATTATTGCCTCTAGGGCATATTTCCAACAGTCTCCCACTTGCACTAGAGTCAATAATCTAGCTCACATCATTATGTGATTTACATTGTAATGAATCTAACACCCATACAGTTCTGGTGTTGATCATGTTTCCCTCGTGGAAGAGGCTTAGTCAACGGATCTGCAACATTCAAATCCGTGTACTTTGCAAATATTTATGTCACACTCTTCGATGAAAAAGCGGATGGAGTTGAAGCGTCGCTTTATGTGTCTGGTCCTCTTGTGAAACCTTGGTTCCTTGGCTAAAGCAATGGCACCAGTGTTGTCACAGAACAGAGTCATTGAATCCAGTGCACTGGGCACAACTCCAAGATCTGTCATGAACTGCTTCATCCAGACACCTTCCTTTGCCGCCTCCGAGACAGCTATGTACTCCGCTTCACATGTAGAATCAGCTACCACGCTTTGCTTGGAACTGCACCAGCTTACCGCTTCACCATTAAGAATGTATACGTATCCGGTTTGAGACTTAGAGTCATCCGGATCAGTGTCAAAGCTTGCATCGACGTAACCGTTTACGACGAGCTCTTGATCACCTCCATAAATGAGAAACATGTCCTTAGTCCTTTTCAGGTACTTTAGGATATTCTTGACCGCCGTCCAGTGATCCATACCAGGATTACTTTGAAACCTTCCGGCCATACTTATGGCAAGGCTGACGTTTGGTCTAGTGCACAGCATTGCATACATGATAGAGCCTATGGCTGAAGCATAGGGGATGACACTCATCTTTTCTTTATCCTCTGCACTCACTGGGCATTGAGTCTTACTCAAGTTCACACCTTGTAACACAGGCAAGAACCCTTTCTTGGACTGATCCATTTTGAACTTCTTCAAAACTTTATCAAGGTATGTGCTCTGTGAAAGTCCTATTAAGCGTCTCGATCTATCTCTATAGATCTTGATGCCTAATATGAAAGCAGCTTCTCCTAGGTCCTTCATTGAAAAACTCTTGTTCAAATAAACCTTCACGCTTTCAAAATTTCTATATTGTTTCCAATCAGCAATATGTCATCCACATATAATATTAGAAACACTATAGAGCTCCCACTCACTTTCTTATAAATACAAGCTTCTCCATAAACTTGTATAAACCCAAACGCTTTAATCACCTCATGAAAGCGCTTATTCCAACTCCGAGATGCCATCACCAGTCCATCAATGGATCGCTGGAGCTTGCAAACTTTGTCAGCATTCTCTGGATCAACAAAACCCTCCGGTTGTATCATATACAACTCTTCCTCAAGGAAACCATTGAGGAACGTCGTTTTGACATCCATCTGCCAAATTTCATAATCGAAAAATGCAGCTATTGCTAACATGATTCTGATGGACTTAAGCATCACTACGGGAGAAAAAGTCTCATCATAGTCAACTCCTTGAACTTGTGAAAAACCCTTTGCCACAAGTCGAGCTTTATAGACGGTGACATTACCGTCCGCGTCCGTCTTCCTCTTAAAGATCCATTTATTCTGAATGACCTTTCGCACTTTAGGTAATACTTCCAAATCCATACTCTGTTTTCATACATGGATCATATCTCGGATTTCATGGCCTCTAACCATTTGTCGGAATCCGGGCCCACCATCGCTGCTCCATAGCTTGTAGGTTCATCATTGTCCAACAACATGACCTCTAAGACAGGGTTACCGTACCACTCAGGAGCAGTACGTGTCCTTGTCGACCTACGAGGTTCGATAGTAACTTGATCCGAAGCTTCATGATCATCATCATTAGCTTCCTCTCCAACCGAGGTAGGTTCCACAGAAACATCTTTCTGTGCTGCGCTACTCTCTGGTAGAAGTAAAGGTTCAACAACCTCATCAAGTTCTATCTTCCTCCCACTCAATTCTTTTGAGAGAAACTCTTTCTCGAGAAATGACCCGTTCTTAGCGACAAACACTTTGCCTTCGGATCTGAGATAGAAGGTGTACCCAACTGTCTCTTTTGGGTATCCTATGAAGACGCATTTCTCCGCTTTAGGTTCCAGCTTTTCAGGCTGAAGCTTTTTGACATAAGCATCACATCCCCAAACTTTAAGAAACGACAACTTTGATTTCTTGCCAAACCACAGTTCATACGGTGTCGTCTCAACGGATTTAGATGGTGCCCTATTTAAAGTGAATGCAGCTGTCTCTAATGCATAACCCCAAAACGATAGTGGCAAATCGGCAAGAGACATCATAGATCGCACCATATCAAATAAAGTACGATTACGACGTTCGGACACACCATTACGTTGTGGTGTTCCAGGCGGTGTCAACTGTGAAACAATTCCACACTGTCTTAAGTGATTGCCAAACTCATAACTCAGATATTCTCCTCCTCGATCTGATCGCAGGAATTTAATCTTCTTGTTACGATGATTCTCAACTTCACTCTGAAATTGCTTGAACTTTTCAAACGTTTCAGACTTATGCTTCATCAAGTAAATATACCCATATCTACTCAAGTCATCGGTGAAGGTGAGAAAATAACGATATCCACCACGCGCCTCAATGCTCATCGGACCGCACACATCGGTATGTATGATTTCCAATAAGTCACTTGCCCATTCCATTGTTCCAGAGAACGGGGTCTTAGTCATCTTTCCCATGAGGCATGGTTCACATGTGTCAAGTGATTCAAAATCAAGTGACTCCAAAAGTCCATCAGCATGGAGCTTCTTCATGCGTTTTACACCAATATGACCTAAGCGGCAGTGCCACAAGAAAGTGGTACTATCATTATCGACTCTACATCTTTTGGCATCAATGTTATGAACATGTGTATCATCACTATCGAGATTCAATAGGAATAAACCCCTCACATTGGGTGCATGACCATAAAAGATATTACTCATATAAATAGAACAACCTTTATTCTCAGACTTAAATAAGTAACCGTCTCGCAATAAATAAGATCCAGATATAATGTTCATGCTTAACGCAGGCACTAAATAACAATTATTCAGGTTCATCACTAATCCCGATGGTAGTCGAAGAGCGAGCGTGCTGACGGCGATCACATCAACCTTGGAACCATTTCCCACGTGCATCGTCACTTCGTCCTTTGCCAGCCTCCGTTTATTCCGTAGTTCCTGCTTTGAGTTGCAAATGTGAGCAACCGAACCGGTATCAAATACCCAGGCACTACAACGAGAGTTGGTAAGGTACACATCAATAACATGTATATCATATATACCTTGTTTGGTGTTGGCCGCCTTCTTGTCGGCCAGATACTTGGGGCAGTTCCGCTTCTAGTGGCCAGTACCCTTGCAATGAAAGCACTTAGTTTCTGGCTTGGGTCCAGCCTTGGGTTTCTTCACGGGAGGGGCAACAGCTTTGCCACTCTTCTTGGAGTTACCCTTCTTTCCCTTGCCACTTTTCTTGAAACTAGTGGTTTTATTGACCATCAATACTTGATGGCCCTTCTGGATTTCAGGCTCAGCGACTTTCAGCATCGCAAACAGCTCGGCGACTGACTTGTTCATCCCTTGCATGTTATAGTTCAACACGAAGCCTTTGTAGCTAGGTGGCAGTGATTCAAGAACTCTGTCAGTGATCACCTCCGGCGGGAGTAGCATATCCAACTCAGCCAGACGGTTTGAGTACCCAGACATTCTGAGCACATGCTCACTGACAGACCCATTCTCCTCCATCTTGCAAGCATAGAACTTATCGGAGGTCTCATACCTCTCGATCCGGGCATTCTTTTCAAAAATAAACTTCAGCTCCTGGAACATCTCATATGCTCCATGACGTTTAAAACGCCTTTGAAGTCCCGGTTGTAAGCCATATAACATAGCACACTAAACTAATGAGTAATCATACGTACGCGCCTGCCAGGCGTTCGTAACGTCTGCAGACGACTCAGGAGCGGGTGGCGCACCGAGCGGTGAATCAAGGACATAAGCCTTTTGGTAAGCCGTAAGGATAATCCTCAGATTACGGGCCTAGTCTACAAAGTTACTTCCATCATTTTTTATCTTAGCTTTCTCTAGGAACGCATTGAAATTCAGAAGAATTACTGCGCGAGCCATTGATCTACAACATAAATATACAAAGACAACTTAGACTATTGTTCAAGATAATGAGTTTAGTTAATCAAATTACTCAAAAACTCCCACTCAAATTGACATCCCTCAGGTCATCCGAGTGCTACATGATCCAAATTCACCAACCCAAGTCCGATCATCATGTGAGATGAGGTGGTTTCAATGATGAACATCTCCATGTTGACCATATCTACTATATGACTCATGTTTGACCTTTCGGTCTCTTGTGTTCCGAGGCCATGTCTGTACATGCTAGGCTCGTCAAGTTTAACCCGAGTGTTCTGCATGTGCAACACTGGCTTGCACCCGTTGTATGCGAACGTAGAGTCTATCGCACCCGATCATCACATGGTGCTTCAAAACGACGAACTTTCGCAACGGTGCACCCTCGGGGAGAACACAATACAATCTTGAAATTTCAGTGAGGGATCACCTTATAATGCTACCATCGTCCTAAGCAAAACAAGGTGCATAAAAGGATTAACATCACATGCAAATCATAAGTGGCATGATATGGCCATGAACTTGTGCTTTTGATCTCCATCGCCCAAGCACCGGCATGATCTCCATCGTCACCAGCATAACACCATGATCTCCATCATCATAATCTCCATCATTGTGTTGCCATTAGGGTTGTCGCGCCAACCTTGCTTCTACTACTATTGCTACCGCTTAGCGATAAAGTAAAGCATTACATAGCGCTTAATGATTGACACGCAGGTCATACAATATTTAAAGACAACCCTATGGCTCCTGCCGGTTGTCGTAAGCATCGGCATGCAAGTCAATATAAAAAATTACAAAGCATGATCATCTCATACATCAAATATATAACATCATGTCTTTGGTCATATCATATCACAACATACCCTGCAAAAACAAGTTAGACGTGCTCTAATTTGTTGTTGCATGTTTTACGTGTCTGCTATGGGTATCTAGCAAGAATGATTCTTACCTACGCAAAACCACAACGGTGATATACAAGTTGCTATTTAACCTTCTACAAGGACTTCCCTTTGTCGAATCCGATCCAACTAAGGTGGGAGAGACAGACACCCGCCAGCCATCTATATGCAACAAGTGCATGTCAGTCGATGGAACCGGTCTCTCGTACGTGGACGAGTAAGGTTGGTCCGAGCCGCTTCATCCCACAATACCGCTGAATCAAGAAAAGACTAAGGAAGGAAGCAATCTGGATATCAACGCCCACAAACTCCTTTGTGTTCTACTCGTGATGCCATCTACGCATAGACCTAGCTCATGATGCCACTGTTGGGGAACGTTGCATGGGAAACAAAAAAAAATTCCTACGAATACCCAAGATCAATCTAGGAGATGAGTATCTACGAGAGGAGAGATCGGATCCATATACCCTTGTAGATCGCTAAGTGGGAAGCGTTAAGAAACGCGGTTGATGTAGTCGAACGTCTTCGCGATCCAAATCGCAAGCCATCCCGTGATCCAATCACGATCTAGCACCGAACGGACGGCACCTCCGCGTTCAGCACATGTACGGCTCGATGACGATCTCCGGCTCCTTGATCCAGCAAGCGAGGGAGGAGAGGTAGATGAGTTCTCAGGCAGCACAATGGCATGGTGGCGGTGGTGGTGAACTAATCCGGCAGGGCTTCGCCAAGCTATACCGAACTAATGTAGAGGAGAATATGATCTAGAGGGAAGAGGGCAGCACGTGGCTTTCAGATTAGGGCTGCCCTCAAAAATCCTCTAGTATATATAGAAGGAAGGGAGGGGAGGAGGCAGCCCTAAACCCTCCACCAAGGACGGTTCGGCCGAACCAAGGGGGAGGAATCCTCCCCCACTAGGATTCCTCCTCCCACAAGGGAGGTGGAGTCCTGGGAGGATTCCCCACTTGGATTCTCCCTCCAATTCGCATGGGCCCTTAGGGGCTGGCTTGCCCAGCCCACTAAGGGCTGGTGCGCCACCCCTAAGGCCCATGTGGCCCCCTCCCGATGGACCCCCGGATTCCTCCCGGCACCCCCGGTACACTACCGGTGACGCCCGAAATTTTTCCGGTGACCAAAACGGGACTTCCTATATATCAATCTTTACCTCCGGATCATTCCGGAGCTCCTCGTGACGTCCGGGATCTCATCCGGGACTCCGAACAACCTTCGGTCACCAATATACATAACTCAATACTACCGAAACGTCACCGAATGTTAAGTGTGCAGACCCTGCGGGTTCGAGAACTATGTAGACATGACCGAGACACCTCTACGGTCAATAACCAATAGCGGAACCTGGATGCCCATATTGATTCCTACATATTCTACGAAGATCTATATCGGTTGAACCTCTATGTCAAGGATTCAGTTAATCCCGTATGATGTTCCCTTTGTTTATCGGTATATTACTTGCCTGAGATTCGATCGTCGGTATCTCCATACCTAGTTCAATCTCGTTACCGGCAAGTCTATTTACTCGTTCCGTAATACAAGATCATGTGGCTAACTCTTTAGTCACTTTGCTGGCAAGGCTCATTGTGATGTTGTTTTACCGAGTGGGCCCTGAGATACCTCTCCGTCACACGGACTAACAAATCCCAGTCTTGATCCATGTCAACTCAACAGACACCCTCGGAGATACCTGTAGAGCATCTTTATAGTCACCCAGTTGTTGACGAAGAAATTGTTCCACGCAACACACAATTGCACCGCGCAATGTATTGAATAACGGAGTCGCCAACCGCACTTTCGTGTACGATAAACGGATGCTTTACGAGCAAAGCAACAAAGGGGTTCCTTAATTTCGGAGAGGAGAACGGATGCTTTTCGAGCAAAGCAACAAAGATAAACCTCGCCCTAGGGTTTCTAAGGTTTGGCAATGAAAACGGTAGCCGAAAAGTAAAGGTACGTAAAAATAGATTGTATTGGTTGTTGATCGATTGTTGATGATTCAATCGGCCGTCACCCCCAACATATATAAAGGGCGGCTGGACTTCCCGTACAAGTAAAGGATTCACCTAGGCTTTCCTTACAAGAAATTACATCAATTCACGTCCTAGAGTCCTAGTTCTAGTCCCACTCGGATTCAGCCCGAATCTGGCCCAATCTTTTGTCTTGCTCCTTGCGTGGGCCGCGCATATGACCTTCGATTAAGATATAGTACCAAATTGGTATGCCTCGAACAACTCTTCCGTTGATCGCTCTTCCATTCGAGGTTATCTGGATAATCCTTCGAGCCTGTCTTCATCTTCTGTTCGCCGGTAAGATCTCCACGCCGGCAAGTACTCATCTCCGTCTGGGACCATCTTCATGGCGTCCAGTTATCTCTCGAGCTGTCACCACCACCAGGGTACCTGGCCGGATCACCTTGCCGAATCATCCCCTGCCGAATTGTCTCCTTGCCGGGTCATCCCCTGCCGGGTCTTCTCCTGCCGGATTGTCTTCTTGCCGGGTCGTCTCCTGCCGGATCATCCTCTGCCGGGTCTTCTCCTGCCGGATTGTCTTCTTGCCGGGTCGTCTCCTGCCGGATCATCCTCTGTCGGGTCTTCTCCTTGTCGGATCGTATCCTCGCCGGGTCATCTTCAACCTCTGTTTGGGTCTTCCCTGAAATCGGCAAGCACTCAAAACCGGCAAGCCAAAACCGGCAATCACTCGAAGCTGGCAGGCCTTCAAAACCGGCAAGCCTTTACACCGGCAAGCTTTTTGCTCGAGCGGCAAGATTTCACCGGCAAGCCTTTCACGCCGGCAATAGGAATTGTCTCGTATAGAAGACCCTTTTGCTTGAGTCCACCTTTACTGCATTTTGCATCGTGCCAAAATCAGGTGTCAACACATGCCCCCCTGTTTTTCGGCAAAGCTTGCATGCCGAAAAATAACTTGCACCATGTTCGTTCTAAGGACGATGTCAATACTCCATCGGCCATCTATATTTCTAAGGGCGATAATTATGTATCGGCCATGTTTAATTTAGGCTTCTTGCCACATGCTAGGATAGTACTTCTTCAGATATTTCCCATTGAGGGCTTTAGACAACTTCCCCCCTTGCAAAGATTGTACAAAATATGAATTGCCAGGAACAATCTCTACAACTTTATATGGACCTTCCCAACTTGGCGACCACTTGCCGAATTTTCTATCTTTAGTTCCAATGGGTAAAATCGTTTTCCATACTAGATCTCCAATTTGAAATGATTTTTCTTTCACCCTTTTGTTATAAGCCTTGGCTACTCTCAATTTTTCTTTCTCAATCTCTCGCAAAGCTTTTAGTCTTTCTTCTGGAACATCATCTATTTTGTCCATCATCAAATCAGTGTACTCCACAGCCGACAAATCATTTTGCCTGGCTACCCTAAGAGCTTGCAACTTAACTTCCACGGGTAACACCGCCTCCTGGCCATACACTAGCTCAAAAGGTGATACTTGAGTAGCTCCATGTTTAGATATTCTATGAGCCCATAAAGCTTCCGAAAGCACCTCGTGCCATCTTCTCGGATGTTCTTCAATCTTTTTCTTTACAAGTTTGATCAAAGTTTTATTGCTAGATTCGGCCTGTCCATTAGCTTGGGCATAATAAGGCGACGAATTCAACAACTTAATCCCATAAGATTCGGCAAATTCACGAAACTGATGGGACATAAAAGAAACACCTTGATCAGTAGTCAAAGTTTGAGGAACGCCGAATCTATGAATAATATGCTCCAAAACAAAATTAATCACTTCTCTATGAGTCATATTTCTCAAAGGAATCGCTTCTGTCCACTTGGTGAAATAGTCAGTGGCTACTAGGACGAAGCGATGTTGTTTAGAAGACGAAGGATGTATCTCACCAATAAAATCTAAGCCCCATCCTCTAAACGGCCACGGCTTAACTATGGGATTCAACATAGTTGCGGGCGCTAATTGTATATTACCAAACTTCTGACAAGCCTGACAGCCTTTATAATAACGGAAGCAATCTTTCAGCAAAGTCGGCCAATAGAAACCTGCTCTTTTTATCAACCACCGCATCTTATGAGCCGACTGGTGTGTCCCACATATGCCTTCATGTACTTCACCCATGGCTAACTTGGATTGGCCAGAATCCAAGCATTTTAATAGTAGCCCATCTATAGTTCGGCGATGTAACTCGTCGTTAAACAGAGTATACTTCAAAGCTTGTCGCCGAATTTTCCTATCTCTCATTTGACTTGGATCTTTTAAATGATTAATCAAAGGAACCCTCCAATCTTCAGCCTCCGAATTATTGCCGGTACTAGACTTGCCGGGCTTGCCAGGTTCGGTCTTGCCGAATTCGGTCTTGCCGGGTTCGGTCTTGCCGGGTTCGGTCACTGGTGATAACTCGGTCACTTGTAACTCAGTCTCATCCTTCGCAGCAACCAACATCGGTTTTTCTAAAATGAAGAACTTTCCTCTACTGATTTTATAACCAGATGCTTGCTGTGCTAAAGAATTAGCCCTAGAATTTTCTTCTCTAGGTACATGATGGATGGTGAACGTATCTAGAGACTTGATTATGTCTAAACATCGGTCCAAGTAACTATTTAACAATCCATCAAAACACTGGAACTCGCCTTTAATTTGTTGCACTACCAGAAGCGAATCACCAAAAGCATCTACATCTTTAACACCCATATCCAGTAAATTTTGCAATCCAAACAAAAGAGCCTCATACTCAGCTTGGTTATTTGTGCAAGGATATTCTAAGCGAACCGATGTCTCATATATAACATTATTAGGAGAAATCAGAACATTGCCGACGCCTTGTCCCTCTCTACAAACCGATCCATCAAAATAAAGTTTCCATGGGCATATGCTAACATAATTAATATCTTCCTCATCTCTAACTCTATGATCAACAATGAAGTCGGCGATAACTTGACCTTTCATAGCACGCAACGACTCATATGTCAAATCATACTCTATTAGCGCATAAGCCCATTTACCAATCCTACCACTAAGAACCGGTTTTTGCAACATGTGTTTAACTACGTCGGCTTGACAAGCTACTACACAAGTACTGGACAGCAAATAAGGTCGAAACTTGGTACATGCATAATATAAGGATAAGCATAATTTCTCAATAAACACGTACCGAGTTTCGGCGTCAATCAAACGGCGACTTAAATATGATATGATGTACTCCTTCCCATCATCTTCTTGCGCCAGCACCGCGCCGATCACTCTGTCTTGTGCAGCAATATACAATTTGAACGGCGCACCAGATTTGGGTGCACGCAATACCGGAGGATTCAACAAATATCTCTTTATGTTATTAAAAGCCTCCCGTTGTTCTGCCCCCCAAGTGAATTCGGCTTCATTCTTTAGCCGAAGTATTGGAGCAAACGATTCAATCTTCCCCGCCAAGTTAGATATGAATCGTCTCAAGTAATTGATTTTTCCCAATAACTTTTGCACATCTCTTTTGCAAGTCGGCTGCTCTAGATTTTTAATTGCCTCCACTTTCTTAGGGTCAATCTCTACACCACCTTCATGAATTATAAACCCCAAGAATTTTCCAGCCGACACGCCAAAAGCACATTTAAGAGGATTCATCTTTAACCCATACTGGCGCATTCTTTCAAAACCGAGTCGTAAATCGGCAAGATGATTTTCAAACCCATCCGATTTAACAACTATATCATCAATGTATATTTCTAATATAATGCCAAGAAGATCATGAAAGATTAGATTCATGGCACGTTGATATGTAGCACCGGCATTCTTTAACCCAAAAGTCATGACTACCCACTCAAACAAACCGACAAAGCCAGGGCACCGAAAGGCAGTCTTAGACATGTCCTCTTCGGCCATAAATATCTGATTATAACCAGCATTGCCGTCTAAAAAACTGATTATCATATGTCCCGAAGCATTATTAATAAGGATGTCGGCAACAGGCATAGGATATTCATCTTTCGGAGTAGCTTTATTCAGGTCTCTAAAATCAACACATACTCTAATTTTGCTAGTGCTCTTCTTTTCAACAGGAACAATATTAGATACCCAATCTGCATATCTACATGGCCGAATAAACTTTGCTTTTATCAACCGATCAACTTCCTCTTTGATGCGGTCATACATATCAGGATTAAAATTCCTACGGGTTTGTTTATACGGCTTAAAACCAGGTTTGATAGGTAATCTATGTTCCACTAAATCTCTTTTTAAGCCAGGCATCTCGGTATAGTTCCAAGCAAAGCAATCAACAAATTCTTTAAGTAACTCGGTTACCTTGCTTTTCTGATCGGCTTTTAAATTAGCATTGATGAATGTAGGTCTCGGAGTGCTTCCATCACCAATGTCTATCTCTTCAAGTGGATCAGCCAATGAAAACCCATGCCCAAGCTTGTCCATGTCTTCAAATTCTTCAATAGTTTCATGCATATCGTTCTTGCCGGAACGATATTCTTCTGTACGTTTTTGTAACCATTTAATGCTATCTTCTTTATTCATCATTTACATAGATAGATCATTAAGCCGAGCTATATCAGTCGGCTGTACATTTACTGGCACAAAACCATCTCTACCTATACTAATGTAGTCATAGTCCGATAGATCTCTACCGGTCAAGCATTGCATATCACTAAGTTGCCAATCAACCGGCGCTTCCGTCAAGGCTATGCAAGTTGAGTTGTCTGCCCCAATCACCTCCACATCGTCATTTACCCATTGAATCAAGCACTAATGCAAAGTAGATGGGATGCAACAATTCGCATGGATCCAGTCACGCCCCAACAAAACATTGTACCGGCCTTTGACATCAACTACAAAGAAGGCAGTCGGCAATGTCTTGCTTCCTACTGTAAGTTCCATAGATATAACGCCCTTGGCTTCAGATAGCTCTCCTGAGAACCCACTGAGTCCCATGTTGGTTTTCATTAGCTCATTCTCCTTTCGGTTCAGCTTGGAAAACACCGAAAGAGGCATGATATTAACACCTGCGCTGCCATCGACAAGCATGCGCCCAACGGGTTTGCCGTCAATATGTCCCCTAATGAATAACGGCTTTAAGGGCTTGTCGGGCTTCTCTAGTTTCTCAAACATAGCTTTACTCGGCCCAAGAACCAACTCGGCAACTTCAGACTCAGGCGCACGGAACTCGGCGGGTAATGCAAAAACCATGTTAATATCCATATCAGTGAATGCACTGTTGCCATCCTCCGGGTTGACGCCGCCAGCCTTGTCATTCGTCATGTCATCATCTGAGTACTTGCCATCATCTTACGAGTTGCTGCCACCATCTTCCAAGTTGTGGACAGTATCTTCCGAATAACTGGTCACTGCATCAACCGAGCCTACGGGAGCATCAACTGAGTTATCGGCAACTGCATTTCCCTCTTTTGCTATGTGCTTTTCCTTCCACACCAGGCTTGCCGGGCTTACCAAGCTTGCCGGGTTCGGGCTTGCCGGAGAAGGATTTGCCGGGCCTGCTGGCACTGAGCTTGCCGGGCTTACCGGGCTACGGTTTCTGATAGGCACGTGTTGTACCTTCTGCTTTTCTTTCCACGCCAGTTGGGGTATCATTGGTCTCTCTTTATTGAATAGCTCGTCCCGCTTCTTCTCGGCTATCTCCTCTCTGATCTTCAACGCTCGCAGCCGCTGCACTCGGCGTTTCTGAGTGTGATTCAATCATGTCGGACACCATTGAGGTCCCGGTTTAGTTCCTGGAGCGACAGACTTGCTGCCCCCCGAGTTACTTGGCCTGTTCTGATTGCCTCCTGAGTATCTCGTCAAAGAGCTTGCCGGGTGAAAAGCTTGCCGGGCAAAGAGCTTGCCGACAGATTTGTTGCCCCCCGAGCAGCCCGGCTTGTACTGAGTAACCGGAATGTCTTTCCAATGACGATATACACCCCCTATTGCAAACTTCTGGCTCCCGCTGGAATTGGGGTCCCTATCTTGATTGAATGAACCAAAAGTAACTAGAGACTGACCAGGGGATGCACATGAACTGTTTTCCTTGATGAGTGGATCGATAATCACGCCAGCCGATCCAGCTTTCCGAGTTACACTGGAGGACACAGTATGTGCATTGGCATCTTCCTTTTGAACGGAATCATCTTTCAACCCGGCAACGTCTTCTCTTCCTGAATTGTTTCCGGTAACTCCAGCCGGTTGACCTTCTTCGAGTTCCTTCACGGGTTTGCGCACCCAAGTGAGCCCGTGACCAGTACTGTTTCTGCCACCCACCTGGCGTACCGGCAACCGATTCCCTCGAATCATGTTTTCATTGAACCGAGCTCTTTTCTGATGCACTGGTCCCCTGTATCTAGCACTTGGCTGATTCCATTCTGGTTGAAAATAACCCGGCGGCCCCATAGGGTATGGTGCCCAAGGATTAAACCCCCACGGAGGACACGGAGGAAAATATGGATGCATGGGAGGTGGACATCCCCAATAAACCGGTTCCATTGGAAAACATGGCTGTTGCTTGCCTTGCCGGCTCGTCTTGCAGGTCGCCTTGCCGGGTCGCCTTGCCGGGTCGTCTCTTGCCGGGTCATCACCTTGACCAAACCAAGAAGGAGATCTTGGACGCTTAACCCCTCCAAGCCGATTGAACACATTACTGTCTCTACGTGAAGTGTATTTTTCTAGCAGTATGCTAACAGTCGGCTTTGGTCTTGGACCTTGCTTTTTCTTTCCATTAACCTTCCATACTCCGACCTCTGGATTTTTTGGGTTTAATCATTCTTGGCGGAGCATTCTCATCAACAGTATTTTTTTCCTTGGCTGACTCGGTCTGATCCGACCGAATTAGCATCTTCTTGCCGTCAAACTCGATCATATTAATAGGGAAAGGATCACTATCGAGTTTCATCTTGGCATCCTCTGTGAATGTCAATCGTCCTTCGTTAATGGCCGATTGCACCTGTCGACGAAAAATGTTACAATCATTAGTAGCATGTGAAAAAGAATGATGCCACTTACAGTAAGCTTTTCGTCCCAATTCTTCCAGAGATGGGATCACATGACCTCCTCTCAATCTGATATGTTTCCCTGGCAATAGCATGTCAAAGATCCTATCACACTTGCTAACATCAAAAGTATATTTAATCTCCTCTTTCTTAGCAGGTGTAGGTCTTAAAGCAGGACACGCAAAAGGTTTGGACTTGGGCGTTTGGATCCACTCGGCTACACATATGTCTGACTCATCATCACTAGCCGAATCACTTTCACACCCTAAAGTATTAACAGCAGGCATAACCTTATCTTTGTTCTTGTTATCTCTAAACCGACTAGATTGCTTAACTTCCCTAGCTCGGTTTTCCTGCGCCAAAGCCTTTTGTAATACTTGGTTTACATCTAAAAATTCTTGCCCTTCCAGCTTATCTTTAATATGAGCAAGCAAACCCGAAAAGGCTAGATCAGCCAAGTCCTTTTCGGCTATAGTTAAGTTGTAGCAGCGGTTCTTTACATCCCTAAACCTTCTAATGTAATCATGCACCGGCTCATTATACTTCTGTCTAACCATAGTTAAGTCAGAAAGCCGAAGCTCAGTTTCACCGCTATAGAAGTACTCATGGAATCGCTGCTCTAATTGTACCCATGAAGAAATAGAATTAGGAGCAAGGGATGAAAACCAAGTAAATGCAGTGCCGATTAAAGACAAAGGAAATAGTCTAACTCTATACATATCTGAATTACCAAACTCACTGCATTGTGCTAAGAACTGTGCCACATGTTCAACAGTAGATCTACCTCCTTCCCCGGTGAATTTAACAAAATCAGGGATCCTAACACCTCGAGGATAAGGAGTAGACTCAAAGTACTCAGGGTATGGTTTCCGATAGGTACGTGTTGTGCCTCTCGGTGCTAAACCGTATTCGCTCAGTATGTCAATCAACTGATTCTTCCAAATATCATTAGATAATGAAGCACGTGTTTGTGTAACAGCAGCATGTGGTGAATGCTCCGGCATAACTGTTTGAGCATGTGAAGTTTGTAACGGAGAATCATTAACATGTGAAACATTTCCTTAGTCCTTTTCAGGTACTTTAGGATATTCTTGACCGCCGTCCAGTGATCCATACCAGGATTACTTTGAAACCTTCCGGCCATACTTATGGCAAGGCTGACGTCTGGTCTAGTGCACAGCATTGCATACATGATAGAGCCTATGGCTGAAGCATAGGGGATGACACTCATCTTTTCTTTATCCTCTGCACTCACTGGGCATTGAGTCTTACTCAAGTTCACACCTTGTAACACAGGCAAGAACCCTTTCTTGGACTGATCCATTTTGAACTTCTTCAAAACTTTATCAAGGTATGTGCTCTGTGAAAGTCCTATTAAGCGTCTCGATCTATCTCTATAGATCTTGATGCCTAATATGAAAGCAGCTTCTCCTAGGTCCTTCATTGAAAAACTCTTGTTCAAATAAACCTTCACGCTTTCCAAAAATTCTATATTGTTTCCAATCAGCAATATGTCATCCACATATAATATTAGAAACACTATAGAGCTCCCACTCACTTTCTTATAAATACAAGCTTCTCCATAAACTTGTATAAACCCAAACGCTTTAATCACCTCATGAAAGCGCTTATTCCAACTCCGAGATGCCATCACCAGTCCATCAATGGATCGCTGGAGCTTGCAAACTTTGTCAGCATTCTCTGGATCAACAAAACCCTCCGGTTGTATCATATACAACTCTTCCTCAAGGAAACCATTGAGGAACGCCGTTTTGACATCCATCTGCCAAATTTCATAATCGAAAAATGCAGCTATTGCTAACATGATTCTGACGGACTTAAGCATCACTACGGGAGAAAAAGTCTCATCATAGTCAACTCCTTGAACTTGTGAAAAACCCTTTGCCACAAGTCGAGCTTTATAGACGGTGACATTACCGACCGCGTCCGTCTTCCTCTTAAAGATCCATTTATTCTGAATGACCTTTCGCACTTTAGGTAATACTTCCAAAGTCCATACTCTGTTTTCATACATGGATCATATCTTGGATTTCATGGCCTCTAACCATTTGTCGGAATCCGGGCCCACCATCGCTTCTCCATAGCTTGTAGGTTCATCGTTGTCCAACAACATGACCTCTAAGACAGGGTTACCGTACCACTCAGGAGCAGTACGTGTCCTTGTCGACCTACGAGGTTCGATAGTAACTTGATCCGAAGCTTCATGATCATCATCATTAGCTTCCTCTCCAACCGAGGTAGGTTCCACAGAAACATCTTTCTGTGCTGCGCTACTCTCTGGTAGAAGTAAAGGTTCAACAACCTCATCAAGTTCTATCTTCCTCCCACTCAATTCTTTCGAGAGAAACTCTTTCTCGAGAAATGACCCGTTCTTAGCGACAAACACTTTGCCTTCGGATCTGAGATAGAAGGTGTACCCAGCTGTCTCTTTTGGGTATCCTATGAAGACGCATTTCTCCGCTTTAGGTTCCAGCTTTTCAGGCTGAAGCTTTTTGACATAAGCATCACATCCCCAAACTTTAAGAAACGACAACTTTGATTTCTTGCCAAACCACAGTTCATACGGTGTCGTCTCAACGGATTTAGATGGTGCCCTATTTAAAGTGAATGCAGCTGTCTCTAATGCATAACCCCAAAACGATAGTGGCAAATCGGCAAGAGACATCATAGATCGCACCATATCAAATAAAGTACGATTACGACGTTCGGACACACCATTACGTTGTGGTGTTCCAGGCGGTGTCAACTGTGAAACAATTCCACACTGTCTTAAGTGATTGCCAAACTCATAACTCAGATATTCTCCTCCTCGATCTGATCGCAGGAATTTAATCTTCTTGTTACGATGATTCTCAACTTCACTCTGAAATTGCTTGAACTTTTCAAACGTTTCAGACTTATGCTTCATCAAGTAAATATACTCATATCTACTCAAGTCATCGGTGAAGGTGAGAAAATAACGATATCCACCACGCGCCTCAATGCTCATCGGACCGCACACATCGGTATGTATGATTTCCAATAAGTCACTTGCCCATTCCATTGTTCCAGAGAACGGGGTCTTAGTCATCTTTCCCATGAGGCATGGTTCACATGTGTCAAGTGATTCAAAATCAAGTGACTCCAAAAGTCCATCAGCATGGAGCTTCTTCATGCGTTTTACACCAATATGACCTAAGCGGCAGTGCCACAAGAAAGTGGTACTATCATTATCGACTCTACATCTTTTGGCATCAATGTTATGAACATGTGTATCATCACTATCGAGATTCAATAGGAATAAACCCCTCACATTGGGTGCATGACCATAAAAGATATTACTCATATAAATAGAACAACCTTTATTCTCAGACTTAAATAAGTAACCGTCTCGCAATAAATAAGATCCAGATATAATGTTCATGCTTAACGCAGGCACTAAATAACAATTATTCAGGTTCATCACTAATCCCGATGGTAGTCGAAGAGCGAGCGTGCCGACGGCGATCACATCAACCTTGGAACCATTTCCCACGTGCATCGTCACTTCGTCCTTTGCCAGCCTCCGTTTATTCCGTAGTTCCTGCTTTGAGTTGCAAATGTGAGCAACCGAACCGGTATCAAATACCTAGGCACTACAACGAGAGTTGGTAAGGTACACATCAATAACATGTATATCATATATACCTTGTTTGGTGTTGGCCGCCTTCTTGTCGGCCAGATACTTGGGGCAGTTCCGCTTCTAGTGGCCAGTACCCTTGCAATGAAAGCACTTAGTTTCTGGCTTGGGTCCAGCCTTGGGTTTCTTCACGGGAGGGGCAACAGCTTTGCCACTCTTCTTGGAGTTACCCTTCTTTCCCTTGCCACTTTTCTTGAAACTAGTGGTTTTATTGACCATCAATACTTGATGCCCCTTCTGGATTTCAGACTCAGCGACTTTCAGCATCGCAAACAGCTCGGCGACTGACTTGTTCATCCCTTGCATGTTATAGTTCAACACGAAGCCTTTGTAGCTAGGTGGCAGTGATTCAAGAACTCTGTCAGTGATCGCCTCCGGCGGGAGTAGCATATCCAACTCAGCCAGACGGTTTGAGTACCCAGACATTCTGAGCACATGCTCACTGACAGACCCATTCTCCTCCATCTTGCAAGCATAGAACTTATCGGAGGTCTCATACCTCTCGATCCGGGCATTCTTTTCAAAAATAAACTTCAGCTCCTGGAACATCTCATATGCTCCATGACGTTTAAAACGCCTTTGAAGTCCCGGTTGTAAGCCATATAACATAGCACACTAAACTAATGAGTAATCATACGTACGCGCCTGCCAGGCGTTCGTAACGTCTGCAGACGACTCAGGAGCGGGTGGCGCACCGAGCGGTGAATCAAGGACATAAGCCTTTTGGTAAGCCGTAAGGATAATCCTCAGATTACGGGCCCAGTCTACAAAGTTACTTCCATCATTTTTTATCTTAGCTTTCTCTAGGAACGCATTGAAATTCAGAAGAATTACTGCGCGAGCCATTGATCTACAACATAAATATACAAAGACAACTTAGACTATTGTTCAAGATAATGAGTTTAGTTAATCAAATTACTCAAAAACTCCCACTCAAATTGACATCCCTCAGGTCATCCGAGTGCTACATGATCCAAATTCACCAACCCAAGTCCGATCATCATGTGAGATGAGGTGGTTTCAATGATGAACATCTCCATGTTGACCATATCTACTATATGACTCATGTTTGACCTTTCGGTCTCTTGTGTTCCGAGGCCATGTCTGTACATGCTAGGCTCGTCAAGTTTAACCCGAGTGTTCTGCATGTGCAACACTGGCTTGCACCCGTTGTATGCGAACGTAGAGTCTATCGCACCCGATCATCACGTGGTGCTTCAAAACGACGAACTTTCGCAACGGTGCACCCTCGGGGAGAACACAATACAATCTTGAAATTTCAGTGAGGGATCACCTTATAATGCTACCATCGTCCTAAGCAAAACAAGGTGCATAAAAGGATTAACATCACATGCAAATCATAAGTGGCATGATATGGCCATGAACTTGTGCTTTTGATCTCCATCGCCCAAGCACCGGCATGATCTCCATCGTCACCAGCATAACACCATGATCTCCATCATCATAATCTCCATCATTGTGTTGCCATTAGGGTTGTCGCGCCAACCTTGCTTCTACTACTATTGCTACCGCTTAGCGATAAAGTAAAGCATTACATAGCGCTTAATGATTGACACGCAGGTCATACAATATTTAAAGACAACCCTATGGCTCCTGCCGGTTGTCGTAAGCATTGGCATGCAAGTCAATATAAAAAATTACAAAGCATGATCATCTCATACATCAAATATATAACATCATGTCTTTGGTCATATCATATCACAACATACCCTGCAAAAACAAGTTAGACGTGCTCTAATTTGTTGTTGCATGTTTTACGTGTCTGCTATGGGTATCTAGCAAGAATGATTCTTACCTACGCAAAACCACAACGGTGATATACAAGTTGCAAAAACAAGTTATAAAAAGGACATGCATCTTAATTACTTTATCTTGGTGTGCAAGGTTCTACTAAATCAACGATGGTTAATATTGATGGAAGCATGTAGTATAGTCCATCCCAAAGTAGCATGTAGTATTATAAAGTCAGCTAGCTATAGCTTGATGGAAGCATGCAGTGATAAACTAGTAGCCATTCCAGTAATCGATTGTTGCTTTTCTCAAAAGCACCATTCTTCGAGCATATCGAGCATTAATGACGTTCAAAACAATTGCTATGTAGTATGTGTTTGGAGCAAAACAAACAAGCCAAGTGTTTTACTATACGAACGACATGAAAGATTCTATCCAGCTATGGAGTAATTCTGCCGTGTCATTCCTACCACTCAATCCATAAATCGGCAATGGTTAAGCCCATGCCCGGTGGCGGAGCCAGCTCAACTTTGGAGCCAGAGCAAGATCTATTAACAACCAAGTTCATTAACTTTTGCCCGTACAAACTTCTAATTGAACTACCTTTCTCTGCTAGAGCTCTAATGAGATGCGTGGTAGGAGCCCGGGCAGCTGCCCAGGATCGCCGGCTGCTGCCTCCACCAGTGCCCATGCCCAGATTGTCGATTACAGTAGTGAGCTATACTTATTCTTGAAGACGACTACATGACTGGAGGAAGTAGAAAAAATTGACAATTTCCATGTACGCAGATGGGAGGATAAATGTAGAGCCGATGGTAATTAAACTGACACGCAACCACTTAAGGTGTGCAAAGACAGAAAAAATGACCCCATTTCACATAGAATCAACCACTAAGATCAATAATATAGTGGTCTAATTATCCCATACAGTGATCATACTCTTAGGTTGCATCATCTTGAAAGAAGTCCACGTACTAGGAATTAATTGGCTCGCTGCAAGTTCGACCGGCCTATGCAAACATGGATGACTGGCTGCTAGGTGAACCGAACCAGTTGGACCGAAGAAGAATCGCAATACTAGATAGCATGCAATAAATTGGATTGCATACACCCGGGCGGCGACCACTTCATGATTGTGGAGTTATTGATCGGTAAATCTTAATTGCCAGTTGCCAAACATTCATCAAACATAAAAGGTTTGACTTTCTAAAAAGGTAGTATATCTTATATTTTAAAACTCGGTGATTATTTTATTAAGAAACCTAACAACACCAACTGCACAGTAAAGCGCGTCAAACCCTTCTAGCAACGGATTGACCAAGAAAGAATAAAATGATTGTGTAACAATGCCCATTGTGCTCGTCGTCTATTATGAACCATTTACAACACAACTCAACAGCCCACTTGCATAAGCTTCGTCACAGAAAACATTTCAAGGCAAACATTGGAGTTGCACCACGCAACTCAATTTCACGCATAACTACATAAATACGTGGCCATCGTTTGATCTGGACCCACTGGCTCATCTGTGTGTGCGCGCGCATGTTTTGTCAGTGTGTGTGCGCCCACCCCCCGTGTATCTATGTGTGGGGGCGCGCGCGGCCTTGTACTCCACATGTTTTTTAGTTCGCTTGAACCTATCTTGTAAGAGGTTGCAAGGTTTCATAAGCAAAATGGATGAAAATCCTCAGGTGGGAATTTACTCCCTACCGTAACCATTAAAAAACTTATTTCCAACAAGAGTCACACGTGTTTGTGCATTCATGCTTTCTTCATGTGAAGAGAAAGAGAAAACACTACACACCATAAAGTAGATTGAATACGGCTAGGTGTGCAGTGATATACTCATGACTACATACATAGGTATCGGATGATCTAGCTTGTCGCATCTGGCAGATGGATATATAAGTCCATCTTAAAGTGACATCTTCATGCCTCCATTAACAGATAGTAGTAGCAAGGCAGCTAACTATAGCTATACTAGATGGAAACAAGTAGACACGGACTGGGAGCAAGATATTCTGATACAGTAACTAGTACTAGTCTCAAGACCATTTTTCGATGTACATACAATTAGTTGCTATGAGATGTTGGAGTAAAACAATCAAACCAGATGTTTTCTGATAGAAGGCGTGTGAAAGGGTTGATCCAGCCACGGAGGGAGAGTGGCATGTCATACCGATGATCGAATCCATCCATCAACACTGGTGGTGCAAACCAAAGGATGGTCGGCTGAGTCCACGGAACCGTTATGCAACGACATGTCCTACTGCCACTGACCACCGTCCAACCTTCCCATGCCGGTCCCGTCCTCTATCGGCGCCGCCAAGCTCGTCCGTGACCTGTTTAGTTAATTGGCACTATATATCTTACAAGCGCGCTTCTTGAGCGATGGGAACTCAGTAAAAACATACTACATGTAACAGACTCGGGGAAACATCAGTATATATAACAGTATTTATGTATGAAGTTCTTCTTTGGAACTCGATGTTAGTATTAGCTGGTTGGATAATGCATGCTTACTTCTCCGATCAACTTGGCTTCTCCTAGCGGTGCTAGCTGCATTCGGCCGGCTTCAAGGTCATGGGCCAGGCTACTGCTCTTGACTGGCTGTATGGATAGGCTGACACTAGCGCGGAATAAATCTTGCTTGTCAATTTCCAGCCCAAACAGACAGATGCACGACGGACCGTCACTACTCCACTTAGCACATAACTCTACCGGTCGGCCGGCTATAAGCTAAGATGATCACGATTAACTTGCCGGCCGGAGTCCATCCATCCAACGACGACCGGATCGGGATGGACCATCGCGACGCCTCGTCGTCAGTGGGTCGCTACGGCGGCGATCATAACGGCAGTAGCACTGCTGGTACACTACACCGGGGAATTGATTCAGCAATGACGGCGTCGGCCCAGGCAAAGTGGTTCCTGTTGGCAATAAGCCATGTCGGGCACCGTGATGACCGGCGTCGGATGCGCCAGGTGCGGTCCGTGCATGGCGTGTGCGTGTGTGTCACCACGGTGTGCAGCAGAGGCAACAAGCAACCTGGCGTCCAGGTCGTGCGGACGAGCGGGACCTGGCTCCAGGTTGAGCGAAAACCGGATCAAGCAGTTGTGTTGCTTGTCCCGTGCGTTGTATGTATAGAGACGTGGGTGCGTGTGCATGGGCGTACATGTAGGTAGCTAGCTTAGTGGCCGGTGTGGTGCATGTCTGCGTGCGTGGTGGTGCAGGCTAGATAGGTGTGTGTGCAGTGGGTATAGAAAAAAAACCTTTTGTACTGACGTTAATGCGTCTGTATGTGCCGAGCCTAGGAGAGCCAGAGTTAAGCGTAGTCTCCGTCGGGACCGTGGTGTGCGCCCGGTCGGCAGGAGAGGGAGCTCCTCTGGGTAGGGCTGTGATTTGTTGTCGAGCCCGGGTATGTGTCCAGTAAAGTGAGGCCGTTCGTGAAGGCCGAGGCGCCGTTCGTGCGGCGAAGGCGTTTGTGCCCCGGAAAAATCGTGTGCTCCATCTCCCATCTTCGTTTGTGTGAGTGAGAGAGAGAGCCGGTTCGAGGTTTGTCCCAACAGTTCCTCTGGTGCTGCTGACCGAGCCATTCCCGGTGCCAAACCCCAATGCCCCTTCGTCATTGTTGGCAGAGTTAAAAGCATCTGTTAACCACTTTTGTAAGACTGCCAAGTCTTTATTGGATCGGAATATATGGGCATGTACAATGGTTGATAAGATAGTCTTATCTTAAGTCTTGCATGTAATTTAGAGATGACAAAAAAAATGTCTACAATGGGTCATCTCTTAGCCTTATCTTCAATAACTAGCAATTCCTAAAAACGTGGTGAGACATATTGTGCTAAGAGATCATATCTTGTCTTCTCTTAAATATGAGAAGACAAACATTTTCTTATGAGTTCTCTCTTCTCCACCTCATCATTTATCCTACGTGGCACTTCTAAGATAACATCATTGTACATGCCCTAACAAACACTGAGGAATTCTGATTGGACGGTCTGAAATGGCTATTCCGATTGGGCTTATGCCTTTGTTTCGGCCATATAGTGTCAACATTTACAGCACAACCCAGCCCAGTTATATAAGGGACTGACATCTTAAATTATTTTTGGAGTACAAGGTCGTACTATTAAGTAATGAATTTGATACTGGGAGGATCGTATACGTGGGTGGGGTTGGGGCAACTGGTGGGTACGTGACGGCCCCACCCTTGCTTATCGGTTTGGCCAAGAAAAAACTTCTCTAGATGTTGATCATGCCTAGGAGTCACATATGCATGTTGTGCGTGTGCATGACTTAACTCTTCATGTAAAGAGAAAGAGAAACAATAGTGTGCCACGAATAGCATGCAGTGTGCAGTAATATACTTATGACCACGTACATAGCATGACCTGGCTAGGCATTTGGTATATATATGTATAGTCCATCACAAAGTAGCCTGTACGTAGTAGTATAAAGGCAGTTAGCTATAGCTTGATGGAAGCATGTAGTCATAAACCAGTAGCCAACTAGCCATTCCAGTAATTGATTATTGCTTATCTCAAAACCACTATTCTTCAAGCATATCGGGATTTAACGATGTCCAAAACAATTGCTATGTATGAGATGTTGGAGCGAAACAAACAAGTCAAGTGTTTTCCTATACAAACAACATGAAAGATTCGATCCGGCTATGGAGGAAGTCTAACGGGTCATTGCTACCGCCCAATCCATCAATGGGCAATGATACGGCGAATATCAGGTGTCCTAACATGCGTCCATGCACCGAAATTGTGATGATGGGCCATACTACCATTGGTCAAGTCCATATGCTCCCAACGTCGAGTCCAGTAGTGAGCTATACATATTCTTGAAGATGACTCCGTGACAGAGGGATGTAGAAAAAAATGATAATTTCCAGGTATGCAGATGGGAGGATATGTGTGTGTGTGTGCGCGCGCGCGCGCGTGCGCATGCGCGTGCGTGTGCGTGTGTGTGTGTGTAAAACCAGTTAAAGTATGCAAAAGACAAACAAAATGGCTCCAGCTTAATTACAAAGTATCAACCATTGAGATTAATATAGTGGTCTAATTATCTTATACAGTGAACATACTCTTAGGTTGGATCAACCACCTAGCTAGCTAACTTTGGAAAAGACGAATTTGAGAAGCGATTTTGGTGCGAAGACTACACACTACCAGAATCGCCCCCTACGCCGACGGCCAGACCCCGTCGGCGTAGGCCAGAATACCGTCGGCGTAGGGGGGGCCGTCGGCGTAGGCCCGTCGGGATCGTGAACGTCGGCGTACCCGGGCATTTTCGTCGGCATAGGAAAACCGTCGGCGTAGGTCCCTATGCCGACATCCGGTCGTACGACCGTCGGCGTAAATGGGCCGTCGGCGTCCTTTTTCACGTGACGGCGGCTGACGGCGACGTCGGAGTTCGTCCACCAACCGGAAGCTGCCACGTGACAGGGGCTATGCCGACGGTGTAACCGTCGGCATAGGCAAGGAGCTACGCCGACGGTGTAACCGTCGGCGTAGCCCTGCCACGTGGCAGCTCCTGGTGCATCTGAAGGCAGGGCTACGCCGACGGTTACACCGTCGGCATAGGATGCCGACGGTGTAACCGTCGGCGTAGCCCTGCCACGTGGCAGCTCCTGGCGCACTTGAAGGCATAGGTGCTGTTTTTTTTATAATTTTTTAATTTTTTCCAATTTTATTTTATTTTTTTCTATTTATTTTTTTCTGATTTTCAAATCTTTGAATTATTTGACAATTTAATCTGTAATCACCCCCTGCTCACTGCTCTTGAATTATTTGACAATTTAATCTGTAATCACCCCCTACTCACTGCTCTTGAATTATTTGACAATTTAATCTCTAATCACCCCTCATTCCAAATCGTCTAACTTCCCGACAGGTCACCCATCCTCTCACTGCTCCAACCCCAGCACGCTTAACTTTCGAGTTCTATCACCCTTAGTTTCCAAGTCTGCACTTGTTGTTTTCTTGACAATAGTAAGCTGTCAATCCTATTAACCCTTAGGTCTTGATGTCACATGATTTTATTTTCTAAATTCCAAATAATTATTAAAATAAACAACAATAAATGATTAATAATAATATTGAATTTTAATTAAAATAAAATCAGTAATAATATTATTTTATTCATTTTTTGCCATTTATTCATTTAATATGGCATAATTAATATCTTTAAATTCGTAAATCGAAATTCGACAAATAATATATTCATTATTATCAGAAAAATATGAGGAATCCAAATATGACATCATTTATTTATTTAAAATAAAATTAATTTTTCATAACACTTTTTTTCGACATCTTATGCAAAAGTTATAGCCATCTTACTTTTTCATAACACTTTTTAAAACTTATTTCAACTTCAAACTTTTTGTGTGTTCAACATGCACTATTCAAAGCCACATCATCAATTTTCAACCCTTTTCCACTTCATTCCCTATTTTTCATGCATTTATTTATTTTTTTGAGCTAAATGACCCCGAAATTGAAAAGCACTACAAATGAACTCTGAAAAGGTTGAAACTTGGGATGGTAACATCATTTCACCCACATAGCATGTGCTAAAAAGTTGAGAGAGTTACGACAAAAGCTGGATGCACTCTGTGTACAAACTGGACAATCTCTTTCGAAGTATCAGGGTTTCGGACGAAAACTCATCTGTTACAAAGGCATTTCATTTTTTTAAACTTATTTCAAATCCAGACTTTTTGTGTGTTCAACATGCACCATCTAACATGTGCCTACGAGCAGAAAAAATTAAATTAAAAACAATTTTTAAACTCAAGTTATTCACAATCTAGGGTTTGAAGGAAATTTGAACAAATTCAAATTTAAACCATTCAAATTTGAAAACTAATTGCACAAACACAAACTAGACAAAATTTTGAATTTAATGCAAAAAGAATCACTCAAAAACATCAAATATCCTAAAAGATATAAGCAATTCAAAACAGAAAACACACCGTCGGCGTAGGTGAAATAAAAAATATTGTGCCTACGCCGACGGTTACACCGTCGGCGTAGCCCGAAAGGTATGCCGACGGCATAACCGTCGGCGTAGTTACGCCCCCGGATCCGCACCTCCCTCGGATCGATGACGTGGCACCTGCCTCGGATCGATGACGTGGCTCCTGGCCTATGCCGACGGTTACACCGTCGGCGTAGCCCTGCCTTCAGATGCACCAGGAGCTGCCACGTGGCAGGGCTACGCCGACGGTTACACCGTCGGCATAGGTGCTGTTTTTTTTAATATGGCATAATTAATATCTTTAAATCCGTAAATCGAAATTCGAAAAATAATATATCCATTATTATCAGAAAGATATGAGGAATCCAAATATGACATCATTTATTTATTTTAAATAAAATTAATTTTTCATAACACTTTTTTTTGACATCTTATGCAAAAGTTATAGCCATTTTACTTTTTCATAACACTTTTTAAAACTTGTTTCAACTCCAGACTTTTTGTGCGTTCAACATGCACTATTCAAAGTCACATCATCAATTTTCAACCCTTTCCCACTTCATTCCCTATTTTTCATGCATTTATTGATTTTTTTGAGCTAAATGACCCCGAAATTGAAAAGCACTACAAATGAACTCTGAAAAGGTTGAAACTTGGCATGGTATCATTATTTCACCCACATAGCATGTGCTAAAAAGTTGAGAGGGTTATGACAAAAGTTGGATGCACTTTGTGTACAAACTGGACAATCTCTTTCGAAGTATCAGGGTTTCGGACGAAAACTCGTCTGTTACAAAGGCATTTCATTTTTTAAACTTATTTCAACTCCAGACTTTTTGTGTGTTCAACATGCACCATCTAACATGTGCCTACGAGCAGAAAAAATTATATTAAAAACAATTTTTAAACTCAAGTTATTCACAATCTAGGGTTTGAAGGAAATTTGAACAAATTCAAATTTAAACCATTCAAATTTGAAAACTAATTGCACAAACACAAACTAGACAAAATTTTGAATTTAATGCAAAAAGAATCACTCAAAAATATCAAATATCCTAAAAGATATAAGCAATTCAAAACAGAAAACACAAAATTGCACCTATGCCGACGGTTACACCGTCGGCGTACACCGTTGGCGTAGGTGAAATAAAAAAACAATTGTGCCTACGCCGACGGTTATACCGTCGGCGTATTCCGAAATGTATGCCGACGGCATAACCGTCGGCGTAGTTACGCCCCCGGATCCGCACCTCCCTCGGATCGATGACGTGGCACCTGCCGCGGATCGATGACGTGGACCATCGAAGCTATGCCGACGGTGTCCGTCAGGGCCGTCGGCATATCTTTGACGGCGTCAAACGGGCGTTACTCATCGAGTGGCCGGGCCCGCTGATACGCCGACGGGGTGTCTACGCCGACGGCCACCGTAGGCATAGGTGAATCTACGCCGACGGCATTTGTACGCCGACGGTGGCCGTCGGCTTAGGTTGATCTACGCCGACGGTTTTTAGTACGCCGACGGTGAGGCACTGGTGGTCGGCGTAGGGTGACGGCATAGTTTAGGCCGTCGGCAACGACCCTGATTCTGGTAGTGACATCACCAGCGATGTTATAGATGACCTTGAATATCACTGCAGGCTTGGAGAAGGGGTTCCGTTTCATTCACTCATATTTGCAGGACATTTTAGGTTTCAAGATGATGACCATTAGGGCAGATTAATAGGGTGTGTTCGACGAATTAACCTGTTTGTCTTCTGAGGATCCGGGAAACTGCAAGCATACAATCGCCAATTCAAGTGAGATATCTATGAAGGCGCAATAGTTATAACTCAGTTGGAAACTGTTATTTGTAGTTCTCTACAAAATTAATAAAGAAATATTTCCAAATGTATTATCATCCCTTTTATTTATTATATAGGATTATATACTGGCATGCCCACATTTTACTTGTTGTTAATTACGCCATTAAGAAATACCCCTATCCAGGATGTTTCGTTTTCGTGAAGGAATATCCAATTCTGAGTCCGGGCTCATCAGTACCCAGTCAGAAAACAATTCACAAAAAATTAAAAAAATTAAAAAATTGTGCAAGGTAGATAATTTCATGCGTGAGCTGCGCTCCAAATTTTATCCCATTTAGACATCTGGGTAGCTCTCAGCAAAAAAAGACAAATTGGGTCCGAACAATACATGAACAGTGTACTTTTTAACAGACCTCAAATTTATTTATTTATTCCTAGTGCTACTTGTATGTCCAAATAATTTGAAATTTGAAGTGGATATTACGCATCAAATTATCTACTATGACAAAAAAATGGAATTTTTTGAATTTTTTAGTATTTCCGTCCGCGGACACGGATGTTGCTAAGAGGAAGAGAAGGGATAAGGGCATCTTCAACGGCAACCCACAAATTTCCGTCCGCGGACACGGATGTGGAAGAGCGACATCCAATGCTAGCCGCATACGTTTTGACAACAATTCGAACTAAATCGACAAAGTTCGTGCAAACACGGCTGTATTTCATATAAACATTAGTAATTTTACACAAAACGGACAAAAACGTTTTTTGAACATATTCTAACTAAAAGGGGTAAAACTATGTGCACGTACGGTCGCGCAAACCTCCACTCCCACGACACGGATACACTACACTAGTCTATGGCCGGCCGTGGTAGATCCCTTTGTCTTCCCATGTCCGGCAGTCCGCACACCAGACTGTCGGGAGCCCTGGAGGCATATTACTTCTCATTTCCCTATCCCCGCTTACACCGATCGCCGGAGTGGAAAAGAGGGTGCTTCAGGCTGAATGGAAGGGGCGGGGAACGACGGTGGCCGGCAAGAGAGGACGAGACACCGGATGTTGACGCCGGTGACACGCCTGTTGCGGTCGCCATCTTGGGACCAAAGCAGCATCAGCCTCTCGTGTTCTACTTTTCCTCGATGATGGTGCCGAGCGCGGACGTGCGGGCCGCCACCTCATCGATTTCCATGCAGCCGGCTTCTCTCTCTACCTGCATGGTGTGGCTACGCGCGCGTCGACGACAGATGGCACGGTCGCAGGCACGGGAAGCACGGTCGCCGTCGTGCTCCCCACAGTGTCGACGTGGAGCAAATCACCACTCCTCGTCGAGTTAGCCTAGGCTTCGTCGGGCTGCCTCGCTCGTATCCGGCATGCTCAACAACAGGCTCTGTCGGGCTAGGCAAGGGAGGTGGAGCAGTGAGCTGCCTCACTCATGCTCGTATCCGGCGGCCTCGACAGGCCACCCAGCTGGCTTGTATACCGGAAAACTGCTCTTCAGAAGCCATTGGAAGAGTGAAGAAAATGGTGAAGGAGGAGATGGGAGAGCGGCGGAGCGGTGCGATTCTTGCCCGGCATCTAGCTCGTTTAAATAGAGGGCGGACAGAAGGAGGTCACCCGGTGTTGTGTTTAATGCCAGCCCGCTCATGAAGGGACATGTGGCTGGAGTAGGTTCCTCGGCTTCCACGCGAGTTTAATGGAGGCGTTTAAATGCAGCGAGGAGGCTTGTTCAGCCGGGCATGCAGCGGGCAGCGCCCTCGACCAACGGGACACTCCAATGGCGAAGGCAGTGAGAGGTCGTGTCCGCCCTGAGCCGCCTTCAATGTCAAGCGGCGCGCTCTATAGCGACATGTATGCATGCAGCTGGCGCCGGGCGGGAAGCTCGCGCGGGAGGGGGGAGGGGTTTTTGGTGGGCCAGGGTAGTCAAAATCAGGCTTGGGATTGGTCCGGACTCCCGCATACCTTCCCCACAACTGTCTCCGGTTTGTAGGAGAAATCGTGTCAGTACAGCTCCGTGGACCGAAACATGGCCGTGTTGGATGGCTTCCGCGGTTCGGACAACGCGATCCGGACATATGCGGGAGGTTTGTGGATCGGCGTCGGTGATGCCCTAAGGAAGAGGAAGAGTGCATTGGTTGCTGGATTGAATCATCAGAAATAATCTTGCACGCAATGGGTGTACACTGCCCAAGACCTGGGAGGAGACATATCCGGTCTCCTCCTTAAGCAATGATTGCATCAAGCAGAGACCTGTTTTTTACTTTTGGAAGGCATAGGAGGTCGACGGAAATTCCATATCCGGTCTCTCAGTGATGTATCGTGGGCCAATAAGAGTCACACATGTTGTGCATGCATGCATTCTTCATGTGAAAAATACTGGAGACAGTATACAGTTCGATTTAACAAATACTCCCTCTCTTCCTAAATATAAATCATGTTCCTTAATATAAGTTTTTTTAGAGATTTCAATATGGTCTACATACGAAACAAAAAAAATGAATTTACACTCTATAATATGTCTATATACATCTTTTGTTGGGGAACTTTGCATTGGAAACAAAAAAATTCCTATTAACACCCAAGATCAATCTAGGAGATGAGCATCCACGAGAGGAGAGATCGGATCCACATACCCTTGTAGATCGCTAAGCGGGAAGCGTTAAGAAACGCGGTTGATGTAGTCGAACGTCTTCGCGATCCAAATCGCAAGCCGTCCCGTGATCCAATCACGATCTAGCGCCGAACGGACGGCACTTCCGCGTTCAGCACACGTACGGCTCGATGACGATCTTCGGCTCCTTGATCCAGCAAGCGAGGGCGGAGAGGTAGATGAGTTCTCCGGCAGCACAACGGCGTGGTGGCGGTGGTGGTGAACTAATCCGGCAGGGCTTTGCCAGCTATACCGAACTAATCTAGAGGAGAATATGATCTAGAGGGAAGAGGGCAGCACGTGGCTTTCAGATTAGGGCTGCCCTCAAAAATCCTCTAGTATATATAGGAGGAAGGGAGGGGAGGAGGCAGCCCTAAACCCTCCACTAAGGAGGGTTCGGCCTAACCAAGGGGGAGGAATCCTCCCCCCCCCCCCCCCCCCCACTAGGATTCCTCCTCCCACAAGGGAGGTGGAGGGAGTCCTGGGAGGATTCCCCACTTGGATTCTCCCTCCAATTCGCATGGGCCCTTAGGGGCTGGCTTGCCCACCCCACTAAGGGCTGGTGCGCCACCCCTAAGGCCCATGTGGCCCCCTCTCGATGGACCCCCGGAACCCTCCCGGCACCCCCGGTACACCACCGGTGACGCCCGAACTTTTTCCGGTGACCAAAACGGGACTTCCTATATATCAATCTTTACCTCCGGACCATTCCGGAGCTCCTCGTGACGTCCGGGATCTCATCCGGGACTCCGAACAACCTTCGGTCACCAACATACATAACTCAATACTACCGAAACGTCATCGAACGTTAAGTGTCCAGACCCTACGGGTTCGAGAACTATGTAGACATGACCGAGACACCTCTACGGTCAATAACCAATAGCGGAATCTGGATGCCCATATTGGTTCCTACATATTCTACGAAGATCTATATCGGTTGAACCTCTATGTCAAGGATTCAGTTAATCCCGTATGTTGTTCCCTTTGTTTATCGGTATGTTACTTGCCCGAGATTCGATCGTCGGTATCTCCATACCTAGTTCAATCTCGTTATTGGCAAGTCTCTTTACTCGTTCCGTAATACAAGATCCTGTGGCTAACTCTTTTGTCACTTTGCTTGCAAGGCTCATTGTGATGTTGTATTACCGAGTGGGCCCTGAGATACCTCTCCGTCACACGGAGTAACAAATCCTAGTCTTGATCCATGTCAACTCAACAGACACCCTTGGAGATACCTGTAGAGGATCTTTGTAGTCACCCAGTTATGTTGTGACGTTTGATACACACAAAGCACTCCTACGGTGTCAGTGAGTTACATGATCTCATGTTCATAGGAACAGATACTTGACATGCAGAAAACGATAGCAATAAACTGACACGATCATATGCTACGTTCATAGTTTGGGTCTTGTCCATCACATCATTCTCCTAATGATGTGATCCCGTTATCAGATGACAACTCTTGTCCATGGATAGGAAACCATTACCATCTTTGATCAACGAGCTAGTCAACTAGAGGCTTACTAGGGACACATTGTTGTCTATGTACCCACACATGTATTTGAGTTTCCAATCAATACAATTATAGCATGGATAATAAACATTTATCATGAACAACGAAATATAATAATAACTATTTTATTATTGCCTCTAGGGCATATTTCCAACAGTCTCCCACTTGCACTAGAGTCAATAATCTAGCTCACATCATTATGTGATTTACATTGTAATGAATCTAACACCCATACAGTTCTGGTGTTGATCATGTTTCCCTCGTGGAAGAGGCTTAGTCAACGGATCTGCAACATTCAAATCCGTGTACTTTGCAAATATTTATGTCACACTCTTCGATGAAAAAGCGGATGGAGTTGAAGCGTCGCTTTATGTGTCTGGTCCTCTTGTGAAACCTTGGTTCCTTGGCTAAAGCAATGGCACCAGTGTTGTCACAGAACAGAGTCATTGGATCCAGTGCACTGGGCACAACTCCAAGATCTGTCATGAACTGCTTCATCCAGACACCTTCCTTTGCCGCCTCCGAGACAGCTATGTACTCCGCTTCACATGTAGAATCAGCTACCACGCTTTGCTTGGAACTGCACCAGCTTACCGCTTCACCATTAAGAATGTATACGTATCCGGTTTGAGACTTAGAGTCATCCGGATCAGTGTCAAAGCTTGCATCGACGTAACCGTTTACGACGAGCTCTTGATCACCTCCATAAATGAGAAACATGTCCTTAGTCCTTTTCAGGTACTTTAGGATATTCTTGACCGCCGTCCAGTGATCCATACCAGGATTACTTTGAAACCTTCCGGCCATACTTATGGCAAGGCTGACGTCTGGTCTAGTGCACAGCATTGCATACATGATAGAGCCTATGGCTGAAGCATAGGGGATGACACTCATCTTTTCTTTATCCTCTGCACTCACTGGGCATTGAGTCTTACTCAAGTTCACACCTTGTAACACAGGCAAGAACCCTTTCTTGGACTGATCCATTTTGAACTTCTTCAAAACTTTATCAAGGTATGTGCTCTGTGAAAGTCCTATTAAGCGTCTCGATCTATCTCTATAGATCTTGATGCCTAATATGAAAGCAGCTTCTCCTAGGTCCTTCATTGAAAAACTCTTGTTCAAATAAACCTTCACGCTTTCAAAAATTCTATATTGTTTCCAATCAGCAATATGTCATCCACATATAATATTAGAAACACTATAGAGCTCCCACTCACTTTCTTATAAATACAAGCTTCTCCATAAACTTGTATAAACCCAAACGCTTTAATCACCTCATGAAAGCGCTTATTCCAACTCCGAGATGCCATCACCAGTCCATCAATGGATCGCTGGAGCTTGCAAACTTTGTCAGCATTCTCTGGATCAACAAAACCCTCCGGTTGTATCATATACAACTCTTCCTCAAGGAAACCATTGAGGAACGTCGTTTTGACATCCATCTGCCAAATTTCATAATCGAAAAATGCAGCTATTGCTAACATGATTCTGATGGACTTAAGCATCACTACGGGAGAAAAAGTCTCATCATAGTCAACTCCTTGAACTTGTGAAAAACCCTTTGCCACAAGTCGAGCTTTATAGACGGTGACATTACCGTCCGCGTCCGTCTTCCTCTTAAAGATCCATTTATTCTGAATGACCTTTCGCACTTTAGGTAATACTTCCAAATCCATACTCTGTTTTCATACATGGATCATATCTCGGATTTCATGGCCTCTAACCATTTGTCGGAATCCGGGCCCACCATCGCTGCTCCATAGCTTGTAGGTTCATCGTTGTCCAACAACATGACCTCTAAGACAGGGTTACCGTACCACTCAGGAGCAGTACGTGTCCTTGTCGACCTACGAGGTTCGATAGTAACTTGATCCGAAGCTTCATGATCATCATCATTAGCTTCCTCTCCAACCGAGGTAGGTTCCACAGAAACATCTTTCTGTGCTGCGCTACTCTCTGGTAGAAGTAAAGGTTCAACAACCTCATCAAGTTCTATCTTCCTCCCACTCAATTCTTTCGAGAGAAACTCTTTCTCGAGAAATGACCCGTTCTTAGCGACAAACACTTTGCCTTCGGATCTGAGATAGAAGGTGTACCCAACTGTCTCTTTTGGGTATCCTATGAAGACGCATTTCTCCGCTTTAGGTTCCAGCTTTTCAGGCTGAAGCTTTTTGACATAAGCATCACATCCCCAAACTTTAAGAAACGACAACTTTGATTTCTTGCCAAACCACAGTTCATACGGTGTCGTCTCAACGGATTTAGATGGTGCCCTATTTAAAGTGAATGCAGCTGTCTCTAATGCATAACCCCAAAACGATAGTGGCAAATCGGCAAGAGACATCATAGATCGCACCATATCAAATAAAGTACGATTACGACGTTCGGACACACCATTACGTTGTGGTGTTCCAGGCGGTGTCAACTGTGAAACAATTCCACACTGTCTTAAGTGATTGCCAAACTCATAACTCAGATATTCTCCTCCTCGATCTGATCGCAGGAATTTAATCTTCTTGTTACGATGATTCTCAACTTCACTCTGAAATTGCTTGAACTTTTCAAACGTTTCAGACTTATGCTTCATCAAGTAAATATACCCATATCTACTCAAGTCATCGGTGAAGGTGAGAAAATAACGATATCCACCACGCGCCTCAATGCTCATCGGACCGCACACATCGGTATGTATGATTTCCAATAAGTCACTTGCCCATTCCATTGTTCCAGAGAACGGGGTCTTAGTCATCTTTCCCATGAGGCATGGTTCACATGTGTCAAGTGATTCAAAATCAAGTGACTCCAAAAGTCCATCAGCATGGAGCTTCTTCATGCGTTTTACACCAATATGACCTAAGCGGCAGTGCCACAAGAAAGTGGTACTATCATTATCGACTCTACATCTTTTGGCATCAATGTTATGAACATGTGTATCATCACTATCGAGATTCAATAGGAATAAACCCCTCACATTGGGTGCATGACCATAAAAGATATTACTCATATAAATAGAACAACCTTTATTCTCAGACTTAAATAAGTAACCGTCTCGCAATAAATAAGATCCAGATATAATGTTCATGCTTAACGCAGGCACTAAATAACAATTATTCAGGTTCATCACTAATCCCGATGGTAGTCGAAGAGCGAGCGTGCCGACGGCGATCACATCAACCTTGGAACCATTTCCCACGTGCATCGTCACTTCGTCCTTTGCCAGCCTCCGTTTATTCCGTAGTCCCTGCTTTGAGTTGCAAATGTGAGCAACCGAACCGGTATCAAATACCCAGGCACTACAACGAGAGTTGGTAAGGTACACATCAATAACATGTATATCATATATACCTTGTTTGGTGTTGGCCGCCTTCTTGTCGGCCAGATACTTGGGGCAGTTCCGCTTCTAGTGGCCAGTACCCTTGCAATGAAAGCACTTAGTTTCTGGCTTGGGTCCAGCCTTGGGTTTCTTCACGGGAGGGGCAACAGCTTTGCCACTCTTCTTGGAGTTACCCTTCTTTCCCTTGCCACTTTTCTTGAAACTAGTGGTTTTATTGACCATCAATACTTGATGCCCCTTCTGGATTTCAGGCTCAGCGACTTTCAGCATCGCAAACAGCTCGGCGACTGACTTGTTCATCCCTTGCATGTTATAGTTCAACACGAAGCCTTTGTAGCTAGGTGGCAGTGATTCAAGAACTCTGTCAGTGATCGCCTCCGGCGGGAGTAGCATATCCAACTCAGCCAGACGGTTTGAGTACCCAGACATTCTGAGCACATGCTCACTGACAGACCCATTCTCCTCCATCTTGCAAGCATAGAACTTATCGGAGGTCTCATACCTCTCGATCCGGGCATTCTTTTCAAAAATAAACTTCAGCTCCTGGAACATCTCATATGCTCCATGACGTTTAAAACGCCTTTGAAGTCCCGGTTGTAAGCCATATAACATAGCACACTAAACTAATGAGTAATCATACGTACGCGCCTGCCAGGCGTTCGTAACGTCTGCAGACGACTCAGGAGCGGGTGGCGCACCGAGCGGTGAATCAAGGACATAAGCCTTTTGGTAAGCCGTAAGGATAATCCTCAGATTACGGGCCCAGTCTACAAAGTTACTTCCATCATTTTTTATCTTAGCTTTCTCTAGGAACGCATTGAAATTCAGAAGAATTACTGCGCGAGCCATTGATCTACAACATAAATATACAAAGACAACTTAGACTATTGTTCAAGATAATGAGTTTAGTTAATCAAATTACTCAAAAACTCCCACTCAAATTGACATCCCTCAGGTCATCCGAGTGCTACATGATCCAAATTCACCAACCCAAGTCCGATCATCATGTGAGATGAGGTGGTTTCAATGATGAACATCTCCATGTTGACCATATCTACTATATGACTCATGTTTGACCTTTCGGTCTCTTGTGTTCCGAGGCCATGTCTGTACATGCTAGGCTCGTCAAGTTTAACCCGAGTGTTCTGCATGTGCAACACTGGCTTGCACCCGTTGTATGCGAACGTAGAGTCTATCGCACCCGATCATCACGTGGTGCTTCAAAACGACGAACTTTCGCAACGGTGCACCCTCGGGGAGAACACAATACAATCTTGAAATTTCAGTGAGCGATCACCTTATAATGCTACCATCGTCCTAAGCAAAACAAGGTGCATAAAAGGATTAACATCACATGCAAATCATAAGTGGCATGATATGGCCATGAACTTGTGCTTTTGATCTCCATCGCCCAAGCACCGGCATGATCTCCATCGTCACCAGCATAACACCATGATCTCCATCATCATAATCTCCATCATTGTGTTGCCATTAGGGTTGTCGCGCCAACCTTGCTTCTACTACTATTGCTACCGCTTAGCGATAAAGTAAAGCATTACATAGCGCTTAATGATTGACACGCAGGTCATACAATATTTAAAGACAACCCTATGGCTCCTGCCGGTTGTCGTAAGCATCGGCATGCAAGTCAATATAAAAAATTACAAAGCATGATCATCTCATACATCAAATATATAACATCATGTCTTTGGTCATATCATATCACAACATACCCTGCAAAAACAAGTTAGACGTGCTCTAATTTGTTGTTGCATGTTTTACGTGTCTGCTATGGGTATCTAGCAAGAATGATTCTTACCTACGCAAAACCACAACGGTGATATACAAGTTGCTATTTAACCTTCTACAAGGACTTCCCTTTGTCGAATCCGATCCAACTAAGGTGGGAGAGACAGACACCCGCCAGCCATCTATATGCAACAAGTGCATGTCAGTCGATGGAACCGGTCTCTCGTACGTGGACGAGTAAGGTTGGTCCGAGCCGCTTCATCCCACAATACCGCTGAATCAAGAAAAGACTAAGGAAGGAAGCAATCTGGATATCAACGCCCACAAACTCCTTTGTGTTCTACTCGTGATGCCATCTACGCATAGACCTAGCTCATGATGCCACTGTTGGGGAACGTTGCATGGGAAACAAAAAAAAATTCCTACGAATACCCAAGATCAATCTAGGAGATGAGTATCTACGAGAGGAGAGATCGGATCCATATACCCTTGTAGATCGCTAAGTGGGAAGCGTTAAGAAACGCGGTTGATGTAGTCGAACGTCTTCGCGATCCAAATCGCAAGCCATCCCGTGATCCAATCACGATCTAGCACCGAACGGACGGCACCTCCGCGTTCAGCACATGTACGGCTCGATGACGATCTCCGGCTCCTTGATCCAGCAAGCGAGGGAGGAGAGGTAGATGAGTTCTCAGGCAGCACAATGGCATGGTGGCGGTGGTGGTGAACTAATCCGGCAGGGCTTCGCCAAGCTATACCGAACTAATGTAGAGGAGAATATGATCTAGAGGGAAGAGGGCAGCACGTGGCTTTCAGATTAGGGCTGCCCTCAAAAATCCTCTAGTATATATAGGAGGAAGGGAGGGGAGGAGGCAGCCCTAAACCCTCCACCAAGGACGGTTCGGCCGAACCAAGGGGGAGGAATCCTCCCCCACTAGGATTCCTCCTCCCACAAGGGAGGTGGAGTCCTGGGAGGATTCCCCACTTGGATTCTCCCTCCAATTCGCATGGGCCCTTAGGGGCTGGCTTGCCCATCCCACTAAGGGCTGGTGCGCCACCCCTAAGGCCCATGTGGCCCCCTCCCGATGGACCCCCGGAACCCTCCCGGCACCCCCGGTACACTACCGGTGACGCCCGAAATTTTTCCGGTGACCAAAACGGGACTTCCTATATATCAATCTTTACCTCCGGATCATTCCGGAGCTCCTCGTGACGTCCGGGATCTCATTCAGGACTCCGAACAACCTTCGGTCACCAATATACATAACTCAATACTACCGAAACGTCACCGAATGTTAAGTGTGCAGACCCTGCGGGTTCGAGAACTATGTAGACATGACCGAGACACCTCTACGGTCAATAACCAATAGCGGAACCTGGATGCCCATATTGATTCCTACATATTCTACGAAGATCTATATCGGTTGAACCTCTATGTCAAGGATTCAGTTAATCCCGTATGATGTTCCCTTTGTTTATCGGTATATTACTTGCCTGAGATTCGATCGTCGGTATCTCCATACCTAGTTCAATCTCGTTACCGGCAAGTCTATTTACTCGTTCCGTAATACAAGATCATGTGGCTAACTCTTTAGTCACTTTGCTGGCAAGGCTCATTGTGATGTTGTTTTACCGAGTGGGCCCTGAGATACCTCTCCGTCACACGGACTAACAAATCCCAGTCTTGATCCATGTCAACTCAACAGACACCCTCGGAGATACCTGTAGAGCATCTTTATAGTCACCCAGTTGTTGACGAAGAAATTGTTCCACGCAACACACAATTGCACCGCGCAATGTATTGAATAACGGAGTCGCCAACCGCACTTTCGTGTACGATAAACGGATGCTTTACGAGCAAAGCAACAAAGGGGTTCCTCAATTTCGGAGAGGAGAACGGATGCTTTTCGAGCAAAGCAACAAAGATAAACCTCGCCCTAGGGTTTCTAAGGTTTGGCAATGAAAACGGTAGCCGAAAAGTAAAGGTACGTAAAAATAGATTGTATTGGTTGTTGATCGATTGTTGATGATTCAATCGGCCGTCACCCCCAACATATATAAAGGGCGGCTGGACTTCCCGTACAAGTAAAGGATTCACCTAGGCTTTCCTTACAAGAAATTACATCAATTCACGTCCTAGAGTCCTAGTTCTAGTCCCACTCGGATTCAGCCCGAATCTGGCCCAATCTTTTGTCTTGCTCCTTGCGTGGGCCGCGCATATGACCTTCGATTAAGATATAGTACCGAATTGGTATGCTTCAAACAACTCTTCCGTTGATCGCTCTTCCATTCGAGGTTATCTGGATAATCCTTCGAGCCTGTCTTCATCTTCTGTTCGCCGGTAAGATCTCCACGCCGGCAAGTACTCATCTCCGTCTGGGACCATCTTCATGGCGTCCAGTTATCTCTCGAGCTGTCACCACCACCAGGGTACCTTGCCGGATCACCTTGCCGAATCATCCCCTGCCGAATTGTCTCCTTGCCGGGTCATCCCCTGCCGGGTCTTCTCCTGCCGGATTGTCTTCTTGCCGGGTCGTCTCCTGCCGGATCATCCTCTGCCGGGTCTTCTCCTGCCGGATTGTCTTCTTGCCGGGTCGTCTCCTGCCGGATCATCCTCTGTCGGGTCTTCTCCTTGTCGGATCGTATCCTCGCCGGGTCATCTTCAACCTCTGTTTGGGTCTTCCCTGAAATCGGCAAGCACTCAAAACCGGCAAGCCAAAACCGGCAATCACTCGAAGCTGGCAGGCCTTCAAAACCGGCAAGCCTTTACACCGGCAAGCTTTTTGCTCGAGCGGCAAGATTTCACCGGCAAGCCTTTCACGCCGGCAATAGGAATTGTCTCGTATAGAAGACCCTTTTGCTTGAGTCCACCTTTACTGCATTTTGCATCGTGCCAAAATCAGGTGTCAACACATGCCCCCCTGTTTTTCGGCAAAGCTTGCATGCCGAAAAATAACTTGCACCATGTTCGTTCTAAGGACGATGTCAATACTCCATCGGCCATCTATATTTCTAAGGGCGATAATTATGTATCGGCCATGTTTAATTTAGGCTTCTTGCCACATGCTAGGATAGTACTTCTTCAGATATTTCCCATTGAGGGCTTTAGACAACTTCCCCCCTTGCAAAGATTGTACAAAATATGAATTGCCAGGAACAATCTCTACAACTTTATATGGACCTTCCCAACTTGGCGACCACTTGCCGAATTTTCTATCTTTAGTTCCAATGGGTAAAATCGTTTTCCATACTAGATCTCCAATTTGAAATGATTTTTCTTTCACCCTTTTGTTATAAGCCTTGGCTACTCTCAATTTTTCTTTCTCAATCTCTCGCAAAGCTTTTAGTCTTTCTTCTGGAACATCATCTATTTTGTCCATCATCAAATCAGTGTACTCCACAGCCGACAAATCATTTTGCCTGGCTACCCTAAGAGCTTGCAACTTAACTTCCACGGGTAACACCGCCTCCTGGCCATACACTAGCTCAAAAGGTGATACTTGAGTAGCTCCATGTTTAGATATTCTATGAGCCCATAAAGCTTCCGAAAGCACCTCGTGCCATCTTCTCGGATGTTCTTCAATCTTTTTCTTTACAAGTTTGATCAAAGTTTTATTGCTAGATTCGGCCTGTCCATTAGCTTGGGCATAATAAGGCGACGAATTCAACAACTTAATCCCATAAGATTCGGCAAATTCACGAAACTGATGGGACATAAAAGAAGCACCTTGATCAGTAGTCAAAGTTTGAGGAACGCCGAATCTATGAATAATATGCTCCAAAACAAAATTAATCACTTCTCTATGAGTCATATTTCTCAAAGGAATCGCTTCTGTCCACTTGGTGAAATAGTCAGTGGCTACTAGGACGAAGCGATGTTGTTTAGAAGACGAAGGATGTATCTCACCAATAAAATCTAAGCCCCATCCTCTAAACGGCCACGGCTTAACTATGGGATTCAACATAGTTGCGGGCGCTAATTGTATATTACCAAACTTCTGACAAGCCTGACAGCCTTTATAATAACGGAAGCAATCTTTCAGCAAAGTCGGCCAATAGAAACCTGCTCTTTTTATCAACCACCGCATCTTATGAGCCGACTGGTGTGTCCCACATATGCCTTCATGTACTTCACCCATGGCTAACTTGGATTGGCCAGAATCCAAGCATTTTAATAGTAGCCCATCTATAGTTCGGCGATGTAACTCGTCGTTAAACAGAGTATACTTCAAAGCTTGTCGCCGAATTTTCCTATCTCTCATTTGACTTGGATCTTTTAAATGATTAATCAAAGGAACCCTCCAATCTTCAGCCTCCGAATTATTGCCGGTACTAGACTTGCCGGGCTTGCCAGGTTCGGTCTTGCCGAATTCGGTCTTGCCGGGTTCGGTCTTGCCGGGTTCGGTCACCGGTGATAACTCGGTCACTTGTAACTCAGTCTCATCCTTCGCAGCAACCAACATCGGTTTTTCTAAAATGAAGAACTTTCCTCTACTGATTTTATAACCAGATGCTTGCTGTGCTAAAGAATTAGCCCTAGAATTTTCTTCTCTAGGTACATGATGGATGGTGAACGTATCTAGAGACTTGATTATGTCTAAACATCGGTCCAAGTAACTATTTAACAATCCATCAAAACACTGGAACTCGCCTTTAATTTGTTGCACTACCAGAAGCGAATCACCAAAAGCATCTACATCTTTAACACCCATATCCGGTAAATTTTGCAATCCAAACAAAAGAGCCTCATACTCAGCTTGGTTATTTGTGCAAGGATATTCTAAGCGAACCGATGTCTCATATATAACATTATTAGGAGAAATCAGAACATTGCCGACGCCTTGTCCCTCTCTACAAACCGATCCATCAAAATAAAGTTTCCATGGGCATATGCTAACATAATTAATATCTTCCTCATCTCTAACTCTATGATCAACAATGAAGTCGGCGATAACTTGACCTTTCATAGCACGCAACGACTCATATGTCAAATCATACTCTATTAGCGCATAAGCCCATTTACCAATCCTACCACTAAGAACCGGTTTTTGCAACATGTGTTTAACTACGTCGGCTTGACAAGCTACTACACAAGTACTGGACAGCAAATAAGGTCGAAACTTGGTACATGCATAATATAAGGATAAGCATAATTTCTCAATAAACACGTACCGAGTTTCGGCGTCAATCAAACGGCGACTTAAATATGATATGATGTACTCCTTCCCATCATCTTCTTGCGCCAGCACCGCGCCGATCACTCTGTCTTGTGCAGCAATATACAATTTGAACGGCGCACCAGATTTGGGTGCACGCAATACCGGAGGATTCAACAAATATCTCTTTATGTTATTAAAAGCCTCCCGTTGTTCTGCCCCCCAAGTGAATTCGGCTTCATTCTTTAGCCGAAGTATTGGAGCAAACGATTCAATCTTCCCCGCCAAGTTAGATATGAATCGTCTCAAGTAATTGATTTTTCCCAATAACTTTTGCACATCTCTTTTGCAAGTCGGCTGCTCTAGATTTTTAATTGCCTCCACTTTCTTAGGGTCAATCTCTACACCACCTTCATGAATTATAAACCCCAAGAATTTTCCAGCCGACACGCCAAAAGCACATTTAAGAGGATTCATCTTTAACCCATACTGGCGCATTCTTTCAAAACCGAGTCGTAAATCGGCAAGATGATTTTCAAACCCATCCGATTTAACAACTATATCATCAATGTATATTTCTAATATAATGCCAAGAAGATCATGAAAGATTAGATTCATGGCACGTTGATATGTAGCACCGGCATTCTTTAACCCAAAAGTCATGACTACCCACTCAAACAAACCGACAAAGCCAGGGCACCGAAAGGCAGTCTTAGACATGTCCTCTTCGGCCATAAATATCTGATTATAACCAGCATTGCCGTCTAAAAAACTGATTATCATATGTCCCGAAGCATTATTAATAAGGATGTCGGCAACAGGCATAGGATATTCATCTTTCGGAGTAGCTTTATTCAGGTCTCTAAAATCAACACATACTCTAATTTTGCTAGTGCTCTTCTTTTCAACAGGAACAATATTAGATACCCAATCTGCATATCTACATGGCCGAATAAACTTTGCTTTTATCAACCGATCAACTTCCTCTTTGATGCGGTCATACATATCAGGATTAAAATTCCTACGGGTTTGTTTATACGGCTTAAAACCAGGTTTGATAGGTAATCTATGTTCCACTAAATCTCTTTTTAAGCCAGGCATCTCGGTATAGTTCCAAGCAAAGCAATCAACAAATTCTTTAAGTAACTCGGTTACCTTGCTTTTCTGATCGGCTTTTAAATTAGCATTGATGAATGTAGGTCTCGGAGTGCTTCCATCACCAATGTCTATCTCTTCAAGTGGATCAGCCAATGAAAACCCATGCCCAAGCTTGTCCATGTCTTCAAATTCTTCAATAGTTTCATGCATATCGTTCTTGCCGGAACGATATTCTTCTGTACGTTTTTGTAACCATTTAATGCTATCTTCTTTATTCATCATTTACATAGATAGATCATTAAGCCGAGCTATATCAGTCGGCTGTACATTTACTGGCACAAAACCATCTCTACCTATACTAATGTAGTCATAGTCCGATAGATCTCTACCGGTCAAGCATTGCATATCACTAAGTTGCCAATCAACCGGCGCTTCCGTCAAGGCTATGCAAGTTGAGTTGTCTGCCCCAATCACCTCCACATCGTCATTTACCCATTGAATCAAGCACTAATGCAAAGTAGATGGGATGCAACAATTCGCATGGATCCAGTCACGCCCCAACAAAACATTGTACCGGCCTTTGACATCAACTACAAAGAAGGCAGTCGGCAATGTCTTGCTTCCTACTGTAAGTTCCATAGATATAACGCCCTTGGCTTCAGATAGCTCTCCTGAGAACCCACTGAGTCCCATGTTGGTTTTCATTAGCTCATTCTCCTTTCGGTTCAGCTTGGAAAACACCGAAAGAGGCATGATATTAACACCTGCGCCGCCATCGACAAGCATGCGCCCAACGGGTTTGCCGTCAATATGTCCCCTAATGAATAACGGCTTTAAGGGCTTGTCGGGCTTCTCTAGTTTCTCAAACATAGCTTTACTCGGCCCAAGAACCAACTCGGCAACTTCAGACTCAGGCGCACGGAACTCGGCGGGTAATGCAAAAACCATGTTAATATCCATATCAGTGAATGCACTGTTGCCATCCTCCGGGTTGACGCCGCCAGCCTTGTCATTCGTCATGTCATCATCTGAGTACTTGCCATCATCTTCCGAGTTGCTGCCACCATCTTCCAAGTTGTGGACAGTATCTTCCGAATAACTGGTCACTGCATCAACCGAGCCTACGGGAGCATCAACTGAGTTATCGGCAACTGCATTTCCCTCTTTTGCTATGTGCTTTTCCTTCCACACCAGGCTTGCCGGGCTTACCAAGCTTGCCGGGTTCGGGCTTGCCGGAGAAGGATTTGCCGGGCCTGCTGGCACTGAGCTTGCCGGGCTTACCGGGCTACGGTTTCTGATAGGCACGTGTTGTACCTTCTGCTTTTCTTTCCACGCCAGTTGGGGTATCATTGGTCTCTCTTTATTGAATAGCTCGTCCCGCTTCTTCTCGGCTATCTCCTCTCTGATCTCCAACGCTCGCAGCCGCTGCACTCGGCGTTTCTGAGTGTGATTCAATCATGTCGGACACCATTGAGGTCCCGGTTTAGTTCCTGGAGCGACAGACTTGCTGCCCCCCGAGTTACTTGGCCTGTTCTGATTGCCTCCTGAGTATCTCGTCAAAGAGCTTGCCGGGTGAAAAGCTTGCCGGGCAAAGAGCTTGCCGACAGATTTGTTGCCCCCCGAGCAGCCCGGCTTGTACTGAGTAACCGGAATGTCTTTCCAATGACGATATACACCCCCTATTGCAAACTTCTGGCTCCCGCTGGAATTGGGGTCCCTATCTTGATTGAATGAACCAAAAGTAACTAGAGACTGACCAGGGGATGCACATGAACTGTTTTCCTTGATGAGTGGATCGATAATCACGCCAGCCGATCCAGCTTTCCGAGTTACACTGGAGGACACAGTATGTGCATTGGCATCTTCCTTTTGAACGGAATCATCTTTCAACCCGGCAACGTCTTCTCTTCCTGAATTGTTTCCGGTAACTCCAGCCGGTTGACCTTCTTCGAGTTCCTTCACGGGTTTGCGCACCCAAGTGAGCCCGTGACCAGTACTGTTTCTGCCACCCACCTGGCGTACCGGCAACCGATTCCCTCGAATCATGTTTTCATTGAACCGAGCTCTTTTCTGATGCACTGGTCCCCTGTATCTAGCACTTGGCTGATTCCATTCTGGTTGAAAATAACCCGGCGGCCCCATAGGGTATGGTGCCCAAGGATTAAACCCCCACGGAGGACACGGAGGAAAATATGGATGCATGGGAGGTGGACATCCCCAATAAACCGGTTCCATTGGAAAACATGGCTGTTGCTTGCCTTGCCGGCTCGTCTTGCAGGTCGCCTTGCCGGGTCGCCTTGCCGGGTCGTCTCTTGCCGGGTCATCACCTTGACCAAACCAAGAAGGAGATCTTGGACGCTTAACCCCTCCAAGCCGATTGAACACATTACTGTCTCTACGTGAAGTGTATTTTTCTAGCAGTATGCTAACAGTCGGCTTTGGTCTTGGACCTTGCTTTTTCTTTCCATTAACCTTCCATACTCCGACCTCTGGATTTTTTGGGTTTAATCATTCTTGGCGGAGCATTCTCATCAACAGTATTTTTTTCCTTGGCTGACTCGGTCTGATCCGACCGAATTAGCATCTTCTTGCCGTCAAACTCGATCATATTAATAGGGAAAGGATCACTATCGAGTTTCATCTTGGCATCCTCTGTGAATGTCAATCGTCCTTCGTTAATGGCCGATTGCACCTGTCGACGAAAAATGTTACAATCATTAGTAGCATGTGAAAAAGAATGATGCCACTTACAGTAAGCTTTTCGTCCCAATTCTTCCAGAGATGGGATCACATGACCTCCTCTCAATCTGATATGTTTCCCTTGCAATAGCATGTCAAAGATCCTATCACACTTGCTAACATCAAAAGTATATTTAATCTCCTCTTTCTTAGCAGGTGTAGGTCTTAAAGCAGGACACGCAAAAGGTTTGGACTTGGGCGTTTGGATCCACTCGGCTACACATATGTCTGACTCATCATCACTAGCCGAATCACTTTCACACCCTAAAGTATTAACAGCAGGCATAACCTTATCTTTGTTCTTGTTATCTCTAAACCGACTAGATTGCTTAACTTCCCTAGCTCGGTTTTCCTGCGCCAAAGCCTTTTGTAATACTTGGTTTACATCTAAAAATTCTTGCCCTTCCAGCTTATCTTTAATATGAGCAAGCAAACCCGAAAAGGCTAGATCAGCCAAGTCCTTTTCGGCTATAGTTAAGTTGTAGCAGCGGTTCTTTACATCCCTAAACCTTCTAATGTAATCATGCACCGGCTCATTATACTTCTGTCTAACCATAGTTAAGTCAGAAAGCCGAAGCTCAGTTTCACCGCTATAGAAGTACTCATGGAATCGCTGCTCTAATTGTACCCATGAAGAAATAGAATTAGGAGCAAGGGATGAAAACCAAGTAAATGCAGTGCCGATTAAAGACAAAGGAAATAGTCTAACTCTATACATATCTGAATTACCAAACTCACTGCATTGTGCTAAGAACTGTGCCACATGTTCAACAGTAGATCTACCTCCTTCCCCGGTGAATTTAACAAAATCAGGGATCCTAACACCTCGAGGATAAGGAGTAGACTCAAAGTACTCAGGGTATGGTTTCCGATAGGTACGTGTTGTGCCTCTCGGTGCTAAACCGTATTCGCTCAGTATGTCAATCAACTGATTCTTCCAAATATCATTAGATAATGAAGCACGTGTTTGTGTAACAGCAGCATGTGGTGAATGCTCCGGCATAACTGTTTGAGCATGTGAAGTTTGTAACGGAGAATCATTAACATGTGAATCAAGTACCGGTCCATGTGGAATCCCGGTACTGGCAACTGGCGGCATAGTCTCCGAGTTATTTACAACTCGGTGAGGGTTCATACCGAGTTGGTTGTAGCCTGGCGGGTTTACACCGAGTTGGTTGTAACTCGGTGGTGAATTTGCCCCGAATTGATTGTAACTCGGTGGTGTGGTATACGCTACTGTTTGATAGTAGGGTTGCTGCAGATTTGAATTCAAAACCCTACTTCGGTTAGTGCTGTCGTAATTTTGTGCAACCGAAGTAGAAACGATAGGAGGAGCAGCATTAGGAATAAAATTATGAGCCGAACTACTAGTGTGGTTCCGGCCACTTTGATCATTGTTTAGAGCAATATGAATTTGATCCACGTTGGCCGATGCACGCTCAACATGTTGCCCTAATGATTGAGTATGATGTGATGAAACAATTCCTAAATCTTTACTAAGTTGCTCTTTAAGCTCTTCAAATTTATCAGCCATAGATTTGGAAATTGTGTTCATGCTGGATCCAAATTTGCTAGCTACGGACACATCAATTAAATGAGCAATTTCTTCGGTTGATTGTTTTACCTCAGTGCCGAGTAGATCTGAATTACTCGGCATAGTATTTGGCGTAGCCACCTTCTTGACGACGCCGTTCCGAGTTTTCTGGAATCCCGCCAGCATCATCTTCCTCTGTTCTTCAAGTACACGTTCAATCTCCAGCCGATCTTCTTCCGAGAGATCTTCCATTGCGGCAGGGATGATGTTGTCGGGGTTGATGTCGCTGTTGCTATTGGGATCGGTGATCATCTTGTCGAGTGGATGCTGCCCTTGTTCTTCTTGTCGCCGAGTAGGTTGGAAGTACTCGGCGTTCTTCGTCCCCAACGGAGTCGCCAATTTGTGTTGACGAAGAAATTGTTCCACGCAACACACAATTGCACCGCGCAATGTATTGAATAACGGAGTCGCCAACCGCACTTTCGTGTACGATAAACGGATGCTTTATGAGCAAAGCAACAAAGGGGTTCCTCAATTTCGGAGAGGAGAACGGATGCTTTTCGAGCAAAGCAACAAAGATAAACCTCGCCCTAGGGTTTCTAAGGTTTGGCAATGAAAACGGTAGCCGAAAAGTAAAGGTACGTAAAAATAGATTGTATTGGTTGTTGATCGATTGTTGATGATTCAATCGGCCGTCACCCCCAACATATATAAAGGGCGGCTGGACTTCCCGTACAAGTAAAGGATTCACCTAGGCTTTCCTTACAAGAAATTACATCAATTCACGTCCTAGAGTCCTAGTTCTAGTCCCACTCGGATTCAGCCCGAATCTGGCCCAATCTTCTGTCTTGCTCCTTGCGTGGGCCGCGCATATGACCTCCGATTAAGATATAGTACCGAATTGGTATGCTTCGAACAACTCTTCCGTTGATCGCTCTTCCATTCGAGGTTATCTGGATAATCCTTCGAGCCTATCTTCATCTTCTGTTCGCCGGTAAGATCTCCACGCCGGCAAGTACTCATCTCCGTCTGGGACCATCTTCATGGCGTCCAGTTATCTCTCGAGCTGTCACCACCACCAGGGTACATTGCCGGATCACCTTGCCGAATCATCCCCTGCCGAATTGTCTCCTTGCCGGGTCATCCCCTGCCGGGTCTTCTCCTGCCGGATTGTCTTCTTGCCGGGTCGTCTCCTGCCGGATCATCCTCTGCCGGGTCTTCTCCTGCCGGATTGTCTTCTTGCCGGGTTGTCTCCTGCCGGATCATCCTCTGCCGGGTCTTCTCCTTGTCGGATCGTATCCTCGCCGGGTCATCTTCAACCTCTATTTGGGTCTTCCCTGAAATCGGCAAGCACTCAAAACCGGCAAGCCAAAACCGGCAATCACTCGAAGCTGGCAGGCCTTCAAAACCGGCAAGCCTTTACACCGGCAAGCTTTTCGCTCGAGCGGCAAGATTTCACCGGCAAGCCTTTCACACCGGCAATAGGAATTGTCTCGTATAGAAGACCCTTTCGCTTGAGTCCACCTTTACTGCATTTTGCATCGTGCCAAAATCAGGTGTCAACACCAGTTACGTTGTGACGTTTGATACGCACAAAGCACTCCTACAGTGTCAGTGAGTTACATGATCTCATGGTCATCGGAACAGATACTTGACATGCAGAAAATGATAGCAATAAACTGAAACGATCATATGCTACGTTCATAGTTTGGGTCTTGTCCATCACATCATTCTCCTAATGATGTGATCCCGTTATCAAATGACAACTCATTTCCATGGCTAGGAAGCCTTAGCCATCTTTTGATCAACGAGCTAGTCTAGTAGAGGCTCACTAGGGACACAGAGTTGTTTATATATCCACACATGTATTTCAGTTTCCGGTCAATACAATTCTAGCATGGAAAATAAACGATTGTCATAAACAAGGAGATATAATAATAACCACTTTATTATTGCCTCTAGGGCATATTTCCAACATCTTTATGTAGTTCATATTGAAATTTCTAAAAAAACTTATATTTAGAAACAATGAGAGTAGCATGCATCATTCAGATGCAGAGGCCGAGCATGATCCTCCCTTTCTAAAAAAAGGAATGGAGGGAGTAGCATGCAATGGGTGGGGTGAAGTAATATACTCATGATTACATACATACCTATCGGATGATCTAACTAAGTATTTGGCTAGTATATGTAGTCCCTACCAAAGTGCCTCTCTAGCTTCTTTTCTTCAATAGCAAATAGTAGTAAGTGAGCAAGTAGCCCTACATACATACATATGCTTTGAGAATGTGAGATAGTGGAGTGAAACAAACGTTCTATGTATTTTCTAATACGGGAAGTGTGAACAGGTCGATCTGGCTATGGAGAGTACCTCGATCGAGACAATGTATGCAAGTTCCTTCGATCGACAATGATGCAACAGGCACCAGGCATCGAATCCTTTCCAACGGACCAAACTAGCAATGGTGGGTCCTACAACAAATGGTCCTCACTCGGCCTCCCCATGCTGGGCCTGGCCTCGCCACCACCGGCGAGATCGATGGATAGCCCTTATTCGTTTTATCCAACTCAACCAAGATGTTTGGGCGGCTGGCCAGTAATTTTTTAGTGCAATTGAATTCAAGAACCCAAGAATGAATGAACCCGAAATGTGTATTTCTGCTTCTTGAGCAAGTTTTCAAAACTTTATAACGTGTGTCCGTTCCTAGTGTAAGTAGTTGCTACCCCAGTTATATAAGGCATAACGTGTACAGTATGTAGTAGCGTAAAATATGTTTGAAATTTTATGATATATGATCGGTTCTACGAGAAATTCTATTATATATGCATAACGTGTACAGTATGTAGTAGCGTAAAATATGTTTGAAATGAAAAAAAATTAAATAGAAAACACAAAATGAAAAGGAAAAATAAACAATAAACACTAAACCCCTAAACACCTAAACCCCTAAACCTTTAGTCCCGGTTGGTGTTACCAACCGGGACCAAAGGTCCCCATGCCCTGGCGCACGCTGCCGACCACGTGGCCAGGGTTTAGTCCCGATTCGTAGCCAACCAGGACTAAAGGCTTGGACCCTTTAGTCTCTATACTTTAGTCCCGGTTGGGGAACCGGGACTAAAGGCCCTTCCCAAACGGGACTAATGGCTTGTTTTCTACTAGTGTTATATGTCGATTGATTCGAGGGTCCATTAAACTGAAGTTTGTCTTTTTCTTCTTCAATTTAGTTTAGTTTGAAAATGTAATAAGCTCGAAAAGGTTATGGTTCTTCTATTGTACACTCTTCCGAGGGCAATATATATTCAGTAGAAGTCATGTACATTAATTCGTGTAACTAGTTATAATTTGCCATTGCAATGTGATATGTTGTCTAGTTAAACTAATATAGATAGTATCATTTATGGATTGGTTTTACGACTTGTCGCCCGACTTTTCTGGCTGGTATTGTTGACCAGTTTTCTTTGTTTGTGTTACATTTTGAATTATTCCTAGAAAATTAATCAGCTTGATAACAAGCACGTGCTCCTTCGTTTTTAATTGCTTTGCATATTAGCTTTATATTAAGTCAAACTATGTAAACTTTGACAAAGTTTATAAAAAAAATTGATAACATCTACAATACCAAATCAATACCATTAGATTCTTCATCGAATATATTTTCGCATCATAGATACTTGTAATTGTAAATCTTCATATTATTTTCCATGAACTTTGTCAAACTTCATACAGTTTGAACTAATATGCACAGTAAATACAAATAGAGGGAGTGCAATCTAAAGTTCATTCATGTGTACTAGTTCCTCCTCCCAGGTTTATTGGGCCCCTAATATTGTGCGTCAAACTTTGACTATAAGTTTAAGTACCAAATTAATTATCGTAACCTTAGTACAACTTTAGTCCCATACTTCGTACAACTTTAATATAGAGTTGTACAAAGGCTGCGACAGTTAATTTGGATAGGATGGAGTAATAGAAGATGAATTATATGTCACACAAACTTTATACTGTCAAAATTTTCTTTTGAATACAAGTCAAATAGTATACATTTTTGTAGCATATACCTCATATTTTGTTAGTCATATAGATTGTCAAAGTTTGACCCAAGATGCGAGGAGGCCCAGTAAACCCGGTCGGAGAAAATCTATCAATACGGTAGACACGATTGATGGTTAGATTGTTGTGCATGCATGCATCGGATGATGTAGTTCATGTGTGTGAATTCTTAACTGGAATTTCTCACCGGAGAGTGAGCAGCCGAAACACAGAAGCGTGTTTGTAGTAAGAGTCACACATGTTGTGCTTGGATGCACTATTCATGTAAAGAGAAAGAGGCAACATTATAAAGCATGATCGAAATGCATCATGCATGCAGCTAGGTGTGATGTGATATACTCATGACGGTATACCTGGCTATCAGATTATCTATCTAGACATATAGCGGGTATATATAGTCCATCGCAAATCGCATACCTTCCTTACCTCCACTAACAAGTACTCCCTTTAAATACATCCGTTTGAGCGACAGTTATTTCTTGACGGAGGAATTAGTACGTACTAGCTATAGCATATTGGTGTAATGCTAGTGGAAGCTTTAATTTAGTTCTGGATTAGTACACCGATATTCTGTTCCAGTTCCCACACATACAAAACGGATATTCCGATTCAGTAACTATTACTTGTCTCAAAATCATCCCTCAATTGGTTTGTAACTGCGTATGTACAATTAAGTGCTATGAGATATTGTAGTGAAACAAGCAAGCTAGGTGTTTTCCGATGCGAGCAGTGTGAAAGAGTTGATCCTACTATGAAGGGAGATGATTGACTCCATCCATTGACAATGGTGCAGCAAACCACGTCAGGGTAGGCTGCGTCGGTGAACCTGGGCTTCGACGGCAGGTCCCATTTTATTCTAAAGAAGGATACCGTTGAATAGATAGATGCCTAGAGGGTACTCGATGTTTATCCCATTTTATTCGCTTGGCATGCACGCATGAATGAATTGGCTGCGTCCCGTCAAAAATAGGCTAAAAAAATAACGTGGTATTTTCGTCCCCTAGTCTCTCACGACTAGGGTTCTCTAGTCCTCCGACGGCGCCGCCGTCGTGAGTTTTGGCCGGCGAGTCTTCCGCCGCCTTCCAGTCCCCCTCCTCCCCCCGCTCATCTCCCTCTCCCTCTCGGGCTGATCCAGGGGATCCCTCGTGGTTCTTCCTGGCCTTGGAGATGAGGTGATAAAGCTAGGGGTTAGGGGTTTCTCGATCTGTCAGCACCGGCAATCCGATCATGTCGGAATCGCAGGAAAAGTTGGGGAAACAGGATGCAGGAGTGGGAGAGACAAGCAACTTGCTGGAGAGGTTGACGCTGCAAGATGATGAGGCTGACGATCTGATCTGGGAAGAAGAACTTGATGTCGAGGAAATCAAACCTAAGTGGTTAGCCTTGGGGCGCTTGCTCACAACGAAAACTTACAGCCATAGTGCTTTGATTGCAGATATGAGGGCTGCAAGGAATCCCGCCCTTAAGGTGGTTTGGAGAAGGATTGATGCAAATTTGTTCTCGGTTCAACTGCCTTGAAGATTGGAATAAGGCTATACATCAGGGGCCGTGGGACTTCAAAGGCCATGCTGTGATCCTGGCAGAATATGATGGGTTCACCAACCCAGAGAAGGTCAAACTGGATAAGCTTGAGACATGGTGCCAAATTCATAAATTACCTGATGGTGTGCTTAAAAGTGGGAAGGCACTGGGAAACCTAGCTCAAAGGATTGGTGAGGTTCAAGAGGTTCAGGTTACTCTTCCTAATGGCTTTGCAGGTGAATTTATTCGCGTCAGAGTCAAGTTAGATGTGAACAAAAAACTCACCCGGGTGGTCGATATCACTAAGGGTGGAGAAACAGAGAAATATTTGGTGAAATTTGAAAAGTTACCCACCTTCTGCCATGCTTGCGGTCTGATGGGGCATTGGTATGAGGAGTGCGGCACGGGAGAGCACGATGTAAGCAAATTTGAATGGGGGAATTTCCTTCTTGCTCCGAGACGGGGAAGAGGAGGTGGTCGTGGAGGTCGAAGTAATGGTGGCCGAGGGAGAAACTCCCGTCCCTTTGGCCCTTCCAATGGTAGAGGGAATGGTGATGAGGAGGATGACTGGGCAGGTGAGTTTGGAAGAGGAAGAGGACGTGGGATGCATGAGTTTGCAAACTGGCGCTATAACAGCGCCTACAACCAGCAAGCTGCCAATGATCTGGGAGAAAAAACAAGTACACATGGACCTGGATTTGCTAACAAGGAAGCCCTGATGACTGAGAAATCTGAAAATCCGGGTCTGGATGAGACCAGAGGGCAGATTGTGGTGGCAGATCATACAAATGTCCTAGGGAAACGTTATGCAGAGGATTCGGGTGCTACTGTGAATTGTTGCAGCGAAGGGATCCCACAAGTGGGCGCTGGAGCCATTGTACCAGTGGGCAACACAGCAAACAAGGTGGATAAATTTGATGGGGGAGATTCTGGTAGCACTGATCCGATGGGGACCCCACAGAAAAATGCCAATAAGAAAAAGCTGAAGGGTGTAGATGGTGAAGCGATTGCAAATAATTCCAATGTTGTATCGGCGGCCTCCTCGGCGGAGGACCGCCGGGAGCAATGAAAACCCTAGCATGGAACTGCCGTGGGATGCTTTCGTCCACGGCAGTTCGCGAGCTCTTGCACCTGCAAGGGCGTGTGAAAGCGGATGTGGTTTTCTTGTCTGAATCACATCTGAATAAAGTTAAGGCAAATGAGATTAGGAATAAGTTAGGTTTTGTCCATTTGCATGTCGTAGAAAGTGATGGTCGGTCTGGAGGGCTTGTACTCTTTTATAATAACTCAAATGAAGTGGTTTTGAATTACTCGTCGCCTAACTTTATTGATGGTTTTGTGATGGATGGCAATGCTGTGGCTTGGCGCTTGACTGGTTTCTATGGAGAACCCAGTTGGGATTTGAAGCACCTATCCTGGACTTATCTCAGGACGCTGCATAGCAACATGGAGGGACCATGGATGATCATAGGAGATTTCAACGAGATTTTAGTAGCAAGTGAAAAGGATGGTGGAAATATCAGGCCCTTACAATTTATGCAAAGTTTCAGAGATTGTATAGAGGAATGTGGATTGCAGGAAATTATGTATATCGGGGACCAATTTACATGGAGTCGAGGAGCGATAAGGGAACGCCTTGATAGAGCTCTTTGTACTGAAAAGTCGGCTGAAAAATTTCCCTTTGCAGTTGTTGTTCATGAACACCATACCCACTCAGATCATCGACCCCTAGTCTTGGATACAAACTATTTTGCCGATGTGCTTTCACAGCAGCCAAAGGGAGAGAAGAGATTCGAAGCAAGGTGGCTGAACGAAGAGACAGTAAATGAGATTGTCACAACGGCCTGGCAGCGCGCCCATCTGTCCGGAGTTGGGCCGTCACTGTCGGAGCGCACACGAGCAGTAAAAGAGGATCTATTTCAGTGGGATCGAGAAACATTAAAAGGCCCGAAGCGAAGAATCCATAAACTGGAGAAAGAATTAGAAAAGTTGAGGAGGGGACAACCCACAAGTGAAGCCAGACACAGAATGAAGGAGATTCAAATCCTGATAGAGAACTTACTGGATCAAGAGGAGATTGTTTGGCTACAGCGAGCACGGGCAAACTGGTTGCTGCATGGTGATCGGAACACTTCGTTCTTCCATAAAGCTGCCTCAGCACGTAAGAAAAGGAATTGCATCAAGAGATTACTGGACGACACAGGTGTGTGGAGAGAGGATATGAATGACATAAACTCTATCATTTCAGGGTATTTCACTGAGCTGTTCACATCTCAAGTTGCAATACCAAATGCTAATGTCTTGAACCAGGTGCCATCTAAGGTAACCTCAACTATGAATGATGTGCTCATGTCCCCGTACACAGAAGAAGAAGTGAAGAAAGCGTTATTTTCCATTGGTGACCTCAAGGCCCCAGGGCCAGACGGGTTACATGCAATATTTTACAAACGATTTTGGTCCATTCTAGGAGATGATCTTGTTGCAGAGGTGTTGAATGCAGTAAACTCTCAGATCATGCCTCAAGGTTGGAATGACACCACAATCGTTATGATCCCCAAGGTAAATGCTCCAGAAAAAGTTTCGCAATTTAGACCGATAAGCTTATGCAATGTTGTCTATAAGGTCAAATCTAAGATGATTGCCACGAGACTGAAATCTTTCTTGCCGGAAATAATTAGCCCAACCCAAAGTGCCTTCGTCCCAGGGAGATTGATTACGGACAATGTTCTTATTGCTTATGAGAACTTGCACACAATAAAGCATAAGAAGACAGGCAAAGATGGGCGGTGCGCTGTCAAACTTGACATGCATAAAGCATACGACCGAGTTGAGTGGGTGTTCTTGGAAGCTATTCTTCTAAAACTCGGGTTCCATGCAAACTGGGTGAAGATGATTATGTTGTGTATCTCCTCGGTTGAATACAGGGTGAGGTATAACTCGACGGAGACAGAAGCCTTCAGACCAACTAGAGGTCTTCGTCAGGGGGACCCATTATCGCCGTATCTTTTCCTTCTCTGTACAGAGAGACTCACTGTCTTATTATCAAGAGCGGAACAGGAGGGTGACCTTGTGGGAGTCAAAGTCTGCCGTGATGCACCGGCAGTAACAAATCTCTTGTTTGCGGATGATTCACTTATTTTGATGAAGGCCAATGCAGCTAATGCATCTTGCTTAAAATCAATCCTGGACCTTTATTGTTCTGCTTCGGGCCAACTTGTCAGTGTGCAAAAATCGAGTATCTTTTTCAGTCCAAGTACGGAGACTAATGTTAAGGCCGAAGTTTGCTCAATTCTGGATATCATGACCGAGGCCTTGAATGATAGATACTTGGGTCTTCAATCTACTCTGGGTGTTGATAAAAGTGATGATTTCCAATATCTGATTGATCGATTGGTTCAAAGATTAATGGGATGGAAGGAGAGATGCCTATCTTCTGGAGGAAAAGAAGTGCTCTTGAAATCAGTGGCTCAAGCCATACCAACCTACGCGATGTCCGTCTTCAAAATTCCTAAAAAGATTTGTAAAGGAATCACAGATGCGATGTCTCGGTTTTGGTGGGGTGATGATGCAACGAATAGAAAGATGCATTGGTTCGCGTGGCGGAAGATGTGCATACCAAATAAATATGGAGGTATGGGATTTAGGGACATCCACTGCTTCAATCTTGCACTTCTAGCAAAACAAGCCTGGCGTCTTATTGATAGGCCAGATTCATTATGTGCAACTATTCTGAAAGCTAAGTATTACCCAGAAGGAGACCTATTGGATGCCACTTTAAAGCCAAAATCATCCTTCACATGGCAGAGCATTATGGCTGGGGTAGACACATTGAGACGTGGGTATATTTGGAGGATTGGAGATGGTCAAAAGGTGAACATATGGGAGGATTCGTGGATCCCTCAATCGCCAACGAAAAAAGTGCTAACTATCAGAGGTAGTAACTTAATATCCCGAGTTTGTGACCTCATTGATCCGGTGACTGGAGATTGGGATATACAGTTGGTGAACCAAACATTCTGGAATGTGGATGTTCAGAGGATTCTGGCTATACCATTACCTTTATATGAAATGTCTGATTTTATTGCGTGGAGCCCTACCAAGAACGGGATTTTTTCAGTGCGATCAGCCTATCAAACTGAATGGAATTTTTAGTTCGGTGCTCTGACTCATGTTAATACGGGCCCTTCATCACCTGATGAGAAATGGAATTTGATATGGAGCTTAGAATGCCCAGCAAAAATTAAAATCTTCATATGGCGGGTCCTACATGCTGCTCTTCCATGTCGGGCGGTCCTAGCTTCTAAGCACATGAAGGTTAAAATCCAATGCCCAGAATGCAGGTTGGGGCCTGACAGTATACGCCACTTCTTGTTTGAATGTCCAAGATCAGTAGAGGTTTGGAGACAATTGGGGCCGTATGAGATAGTAAAGAAGAAGTGCACAAAATACAAGTCTGGAGAGGAGGTGGTACACGAGCTGTTGCATATGGAAGATACAGAATTCTATATCTTGGGGTTTCCAAAAATGAGAGAGATGGTAGCCACCGCAGCTTGGTACTTGTGGTTCGAACATCGTAAAGTTTACCATGGAGAAGAAATTCAAACATCTACTCGGATCGCCCTAGCTGTATGCAGCTTGGCGGCGAATTTCAGTATCGCATGTTCACCAAAAGCCAAAATTCGGTCTGGAGTTTGGGAAAAGCCACCAAAGGGATACATGAAGTTAAACGTTGATGCGGGGTTTGATCAAGATCTACTTGAAGGATCCGTGGGGGCAATCATTCGCGATCAGAGTGGACAATTCATTGCGGCGGCGAACGAAAAAATAGGCATTTGTTTTGATTCTTTCACAGCAGAGGCTCTGGCCATCAGGTTTGGACTGAACCTTGCAAGAACTGTCGGATGTAGCAGGATCGTGGTAAGCTCGGACAGTTTGGAGATTGTGGAAGCCCTAAAAGACGGCAATTCTTCTTCGGTTGCTTCTGCAATTATTGACGATTGTTTCTTCATGTCCTCTGATTTCAACCATGTTATTTATAATCATGGTATTAGAGAGAGTAATAAAGTAGCCCATGAACTTGCTAGGCTAGTTAAGTTTTCTCCTCCTAGTTGTTGGTTGGATTCAGCGCCTCCTGAGGTGCTCTCATTACTTGTAAACGATACCACTGTTCTCGTATCTGAATAAAGGAGGAGATAGTTCTGTCAAAAAAAATTGGCTGCGTCCCGTCGACGCATCTGGCCGGCGCGCCTGGATCAATGCGCGCAGCCTGCCACGGGCGCCGCCGCGGGGCTGGTTGTTGGAAATATGCCCTAGAGGCAATTAATAAAGTGTTTATTATCATATTTCTCCGTTCATGATAATGGTTTATTATTCATGCTAGAATTGTATTGACCAGAAACTTAATACATGTGTGGATAATAGACAAATACTGAGTCCCTAGTAAGCCTCCACTTGACTAGCACGTTGATCAAAAGATGGTCAAGATTTCCTGACCATGGACATGAGTTGTCATTTGATAACGGGATCACATCATTAGGAGAATGATGTGATGGACTTGACCCAACCGTTAGCATAGCAAATGATCGTTCAGTTTATTGCTATTGCTTTCACTATGTCAAATACACGTTCCTCTGACCATGAGATCATGCAACTCCCGGATACCGTAGGAATACTTTGGGTGTATCAAACGTCACAACGTAACTGGGTGATTATAAAGGTGCACTACAGGTATCTCCGAAAGTGTTTGTTGAGTTGGCATGGATCGAGATTGGGATTTGTCACTCCGACTATCGGAGAGGTATCTCTGGGCCCTCTCGGTAATACAGCATCACAGAAGCCTTGCAAGCACCGTGACTAAAGAGTTAGTTGCAAGATGATGTATTACGGAACGAGTAAAGAGACTTGCCGGTAACAAGATTGAACTAGGTATTGGATACCGACGATCGAATCTCGGGCAAGTAACATACCGCCGGACAAAGGGAACAACGTATGTTGTCATATGAGTTTCGACCGATAAAGATCTTCGTGGAATATGTAGGAACCAATATGAGCATCCAGGTTCTGCTGTTGGTTATTGACCGGAGAGCCGTCTCGGTCATGTCTACATCATTCCCGAACCCGTAGGGTCCGCACGCTTAAGGTTCGATGACGATATAGTATTATATGAGTTATGTGATTGGTGACCGAAGTTTGTTCGGAGTCCCAGATGAGATCACGGACATTACGAGGAGTCTCGAAATGGTCGAGAGGTAAAGATTCATATATTGGAAGGCTATATTCGGACGTCGGAAAGGTTCCGAGTGATTCGGGTATTTTTCGGAGTACCGGGGAGTTACGGGAATTCACCGGGAGAAGTAATGGGCCTTATTGGGCCATACGGGAAAAGGAGAGGCAGGCCACGTGAGGAGGCGCGCGCCCCCCCTTTCCCAAACCGAATTGGACTAGGGGAGGGGGCACAGCCCCCTTTTTCCTTTCCCTCTCCCTTCCCCCTTTCCTACTCCGTATGGGAGGTGGAATCCTACTAGGACTAAGGAGTCCTAGTAGGACTCCCCACACTTGGCGCACCCCTAGGGGGCCAGCCTCCTCCCTCTCATCCTTTATATACAGGGGCAAGGGGGCACCCCAAAGAACACAATTGTCCCATAGCCGTGTGCGGTGCCCCGGTCTCCGTTTTCCACCTCGGTCATATTTTCGGAGAGCTTAGGAGAAGCCCTGCCGGAATCACTTCACTGTCACCGTCGCCACGCCGTCGTGCTGACGGAACTCATCTACTACCTCGACGTCTTGCTGGATCAAGAAGGCGAGGAACGTCACCGAGCTGCACGTGTGTAGAACTCGAAGGTGCCGTACGTTCGGTACTCGATCGGTGGAGCTCGAAGGATTGTTCGACTACATCAACCGCGTTGTGAGACGCTTCCGCTAACGGTCTACGAGGGTACGTAGACACTCTCTCCCCTCTCGTAGCGATGCATCTCCATGGATAGATCTTGCGTGAGCGTAGGAAAATTTTTGAAATTCATGCTCCGTTCCCCAACAGTGGCATCTGAGCCAGGTCTATGCGTAGATGTGATTTGCACGAGTAGTACACAAGTGAGTTGTGGGCGTGGGTGTATACATATTGCTTGCCGTTACTAGTTGTTACTTGATTCGGCGGTATTGTGAGATGAAGCGGCCCGGACCGACATTACGCGTACGCTTACGCGAGACAGGTTTCACCGCTAAGTGCACTTGTTGCATAAAGGTGACTAGCGGGTGTCTGTCTCTCTCAATTTAGTTGAATCGGTTTCAATGAAGAGGGTTCTTTTAGAAGATCAAAAAGCAATCACTACACCACGTTGTGGTTTTGCGTAGGTAAGAACGGTTCTTGCAAACCCGTAGCAGCCACGTAAAACTTGCAACAACAAAGTAGAGGACGTCTAACTTGTTTTTGCAGGGTATGCTGGTGATGTGATATGGTCAAGACATGATGTGATATAAGTTGTTGTATGAGATGATCATGTTTTGTAAGTTATCAGGCAACCGGCAGGAGCCTTATGGTTGTCTCTTTATTGTATGCAATGCCAACGCTATGTAATTGCTTTTCTTTACCGCTATGAGTTAGCAGTAGTAGTAGTAGCAATAGCCGGCGAGACGACCACGACGCTGCGATGGAGATCAAGGTGTCACGACGCTACGATGGAGATCATGGTGTCAATCCGGTGACGATGGAGATCATGACGGTGCTTGGCTGATGGAGATCAAAAGCACAAGACGATGATGGCCATATCATGTCACATATATTGAATTGCATGTGATGTTAATCCTTTTATGCATCTTATTTTGCTTAGGACGACGGTAGCATTATAAGATGATCCCTTCACTAAATTTCAAGATAAGTGTTCTCCCCTAGTATGCACCGTTGCGAAGGTTCGACGCTTCTAAGCACCACGTGATGATCGGGTGTGATGGATTCTTTCGTTCGCATACAACGGGTGTAAGCCAGTTTTACACACGCAGAATACTTGGGTTAAACTTGACGAGCCTAGCATGTACAGACATGGCCTCGGAACACAAGAGACCGAAAGGTCGAACATGAGTCATATAGTAGATATGATCAACATGAAAGATGTTCACCATTGATAACTAATCCACCTCACGTGATGATCGGACGTGGTTTAGTTGATGTGGATCATGTTACACTTAGACAACTTGAGGGATGTTAATCTAAGTGGGAGTTCTTAAGTAATTTGATTAATTGAACTTCAATTGTCATGAACATAGTCTTACTTGTCTTAGCAAATTTATGTTGTAGATCAATAGACCGCGTTGTAGTTCCCCTGTTTTTATTATGTTCCTAGAGAAAACGAAGTTGAAAGTTGATGGAAGCAACTATGCGGACTAGGTCCGTGATCTGAGGATTGTCCTCACTGCTGCACAGAAGGCTTATGTCCTTAATGCACCGCTCAGTGAAATACCCCTACGGCTTCGTCTGAGGACGTTATGAACGTCTGGCAGACAAGAAAAGATGACTACTCGATAGTTCAGTGCGCCATACTTTACGGCTTAGAACCGGAGCTCCAAATATGTTTTGAGCAACACGGAGCATATGAGATGTTCCAAGAGCTGAAAATTTGTTTTTCAAGCTCACACCCGGGTCGAGAGGTATGACACCTTCGACAAGTTCTATAGCTACAAGATGGAGGAGAATAGCTCCGTTAGTGAACATGTACTCAGAATGTCTGAGTACTTCAATCACTTGAATTAAGTGGGAGTTAGACTTCCAAATAAAGTGGTGATTGATAGAGTTCTCTAGTCACTATCACTAAGCTACTGGATCTTCGTGATGAACTATAAACATGCAAGGGATAGAAGATCCTTAAGCTATTCGCGATGCTACAATCTGCGGATGTAGAAATAAAAAAAAAGGGAGCATCAAGTGTTGATGGTTAATAAGACCACTAGTTTCAAGAAGGGCAAGGGAAAGAAAAGGGAACTTCAAGAAGAACGGTAAAACAGTTGCCGCTCACGCGAAGAAACCCAAGGCTGAACCAAACCCGAGACTTAGTGCTCCTATTGCAAAGGGAAATGTCACAGGGAGCGGAACTTCCCCAAAGTAACTGGCAGATAATAAGACTGGCAATGTCAACAAAGATATTTGATATACATGTTATTGATATGTACCTTACTAGTACTCATAGGAGCACCTGGGTATTTGATACTTGTTCAGTTGCTTACAACTTGAAACATGGAGCTTCGGAATAAACGAGGGCTAGCTAAGAACGAGGTGACGATGTGCATTGGAAGTGTCTCCAAGGTTGATATGATCACCATCGCCACGCTCTTTCTACCTTCAGGATTAGTGATGAACCTAAATAATTGTTATTTGGTGCTTGCATTAAGCATGAACATTATATCTGATAGTGTTTATTGCAAGACGATTATTCAATTTCAGAGAATAATTGTTATTCTATTTATTTGGATAATATCATTGATGATCATGCACTTAAAATAAAAGGTTTATTGAATCTTGATCGTAGTAATACATATGTTCATAACACGAATGCCAAAAGATAATGATAGTACCACATATTTGTGGCATAGCCGCTTAGGTCATATCAGTGTTAAACGCATGAAGAAACTCCATGCAGATGGACTTTTGGAATCAATTGATTATGAATCATTTGAGACATGCGAACCATGCCTCATGGGCAAGATGACTAAGACTCCGTTCTCCGGAACAATGGAGCGAGCAACAGACTTATTGGAAATAATACATACCGATGTATGCGGTCCGATGAGTGTTGAGGCGCGCGGTGGATATCGTTATGTTCTCACGTTCACAGATGATTTGAGTAGATATGGCTATGTCTACTTGATGAAGCGTAAGTCTGAAACATTTGAAAAGTTCAAAGAATTTCAGAGTGAAGTAGAGAATCATTGTAACAAGAAAATAAAGTTCTTACGATTTGATCGAAGAAGAGAATATTTGAGTTACAAGTTTGGCATATACTTAAGACAATGTGAAACTATTTCACAATTCACGCCACCAGGAACACCACAGCGTAATGGTGTGTCCGAACGTCGTAATCGTACTCTATTGGATATGGTGCGTTCTATGATGTCTCTTACCGATTTGCCACTTTGGGGTTATGCATTAGAGACAGCTGCATTCACTTTAAACAGGGCACCGTCTAAATCAGTTGAGACGACACCGTATGAACTGTGGTTTGGCAAGAAACCTAAGCTGTCGTTTCTGAAAGTTTGGGGCTGCGATGCTTATGTCAAAAAGGCTTCAGCCTGATAAGCTCGAACCCAAAGCGGATAAGTGCGTCTTCATAGGATACCCAAAAGAGACTGTTGGGTACACCTTCTACCACAGATCCGAAGGCAAAGCTTTCATTGCTAAGAATGGATCCTTTCTAGAGAAGGAGTTTTCTCTCGAAAGAAGTGAGTGGGAGGAAAGTAGAAACTTGATGAGGTAATTATACGTCCTCTGGATAGTAGTACGCCACAGAAAGAAATTTTTGTGACACCGACACAGACCAGAGAAGAAGTTAATGATGATGATCATGAAACTTCGGATCAAGTTGTTACTGAACTTCGAAGGTCAATCAGGACACGTTCCGCACCGGAGTGGTACGGAAATCCAGTCTTGGAGGTCATGTTGCTAGACAACGATGAACCTTCGAACTATGAAGAAGCGATGGCAAGCCCGGATTCCGAGAAATGGCTTGAAGCCATGAAATCCGAGATAGGATCCATGTATGAGAACAAAGTATGGACTTTGGTAGACTTGCCCGATGAACGGCGAGCTATTGAAAATAAATGGATCTTTAAGAAGAAGACGGACGCTGATGGTAATATCATCGTCTATAAAGCTCGACTTGTTGCTAAAGGTTATCACCAAGTTCAAGGAGTTGACTACGATGAGACTTTCTCACCCGTAGCGATGCTAAAGTCTGTCAAAATTATGTTAGCAATTGCCGCATTTTATGATTATGAAATCTGGCAAATGGACGTCAAAACGGCATTCCTTAATGGTTTCCTTAAGGAAGAATTGTATATGATGCAACCGGAAGGTTTTGTCGATCCTAAAGGTGCTAACAAAGTATGCAAGCTCCGGCGATCCATCTATGGACTGGTGCAAGCATCTCGGAGCTGGAATACTCGCTTTGATGAAGTGATCAAAGCGTTTGGGTTTATGCAAGTTTATGGAGAAACTTGTATTTACAACAAAGTGAGTGGGAGCTCTATAACATTTCTAATAAGTATATGTGATTGGAAATGATGTAGAATTTCTGGAAAGCATAAAGAATTAATTGAAAGGAGTTTTTCAATAAAAACCTGTTTTTGAGTTATCCACAGTTTGGGCATCGAGATCTATAGAGATAGATCAAGACACCTAATAAAAGATTTTCACACACCTTGATGAGATTTTGAAGAAGTTCAAAATGGATCAAGTCAAAAGAAATAAGTTCTTGGCTGGTGTGAAGTGGAGTAAGACTTGAAGATCTAGGTAAAGGTTGTTTACATGTTAGGCATCAAAATCTATAGAGATAGATTGAGACGCCTCATATGACTTTCACAAAACATATACCTTGACAAGATTTTGAAGAAGTTCAAAATGGATCAGTCAAAGAAGGAGTTCTTGACTGTGGTGAAAGGTGTGAAGTTGAGTAAGACTCAAATCTCGACCACGGCAAAATAAATAGAATGGATGAAAGTTATCCCCTATGCCTCGGCCATAGGTTCTATAAAGTATGCCAAGCTGTGTGCCTTGCCATGTGTCTGGCAAAAGAGGTACCAAAGTGATCCAGGAGTAGATCACTGGACAGCGGTCAAATTATCCTTAAGATGACTAAGGAAGAATTTCTCGGGAATAGAGATGATAAAGAGTTCATCGTAAGGGGTAACGTCGATGCAAGCTTTAAACACTGATCCGAAAGACTATGAGTCTCAGACCGGATAAGTATAGTGGGGAAATTCTTTGGAGTAGCTCCAAACAGAGTGTGGTAGCAGCATCTACATATAACATAGAGATTTGCCAAGAACACACGGATCTGAATATTGCAGACCCGTTGACTAAAACCTCTCTCACAAGCAAAACATGATCAGCCCTAGAACTGATTGGATGTTAATTACATGGAGATGTAAACTAGATTATTGACTCTAGTGCAAGTGGGAGACTGTTGGAAATATGCCCTAGAGGCAATTAATAAAGTGTTTATTATCATATTTCTCCGTTCATGATAATGGTTTATTATTCATGCTAGAATTGTATTGACCGGAAACTTAATACATGTGTGGATAATAGACAAATACTGAGTCCCTAGTAAGCCTCTACTAGACTAGCTCGTTGATCAAAAGATGGTCAAGATTTCCTGACCATGGACATGAGTTGTCATTTGATAACGGGATCACATCATTAGGAGAATGATGTGATGGACTTGACCCAACCGTTAGCATAGCAAATGATCGTTCAGTTTATTGCTATTGCTTTCACTATGTCAAATACACGTTCCTCTGACCATGAGATCATGCAACTCCCGGATACCGTAGGAATACTTTGGGTGTATCAAACGTCACAACGTAACTGGGTGATTATAAAGGTGCACTACAGGTATCTCCGAAAGTGTTTGTTGAGTTGGCATGGATCGAGATTGGGATTTGTCACTCCGACTATCGGAGAGGTATCTCTGGGCCCTCTCGGTAATACAGCATCACAGAAGCCTTGCAAGCACCGTGACTAAAGAGTTAGTTGCAAGATGATGTATTACGGAATGAGTAAAGAGACTTGCCGATAACGAGATTGAACTAGGTATTGGATACCGACGATCGAATCTCGGGCAAGTAACATACCGCCGGACAAAGGGAACAACGTATGTTGTCATATGAGGTTCGACCGATAAAGATCTTCGTCGAATATGTAGGAACCAATATGAGCATCCAGGTTCCGCTGTTGGTTATTGACCGGAGAGCCGTCTCGGTCATGTCTACATCATTCCCGAACCCGTATGGTCCGCACGCTTAAGGTTCGATGACGATTTAGTATTATATAAGTTATGTGATTGGTGACCGAAGTTTGTTCGGAGTCCCGGATGAGATCACGGACATGACGAGGAGTCTCGAAATGGTCGAGAGGTAAAGATTCATATATTGGAAGGCTATATTCGGACGTCGGAAAGGTTCCGAGTGATTCGGGTATTTTTCGGAGTACCGGGGAGTTACGGGAATTCACCTGGAGAAGTAATGGGCCTTATTGGGCCATACGGGAAAAGGAGAGGCAGGCCACGTGAGGAGGCGCCCCCCCCCCCCTTGCCCAAACCGAATTGGACTAGGGGAGGGGGCGCAGCCCCCTTTTTCCTTTCCCTCTCCCTTCCCCCTTTCCTACTCCGTATGGGAGGTGGAATCCTACTAGGACTAAGGAGTCCTAGTAGGACTCCCCACACTTGGCGCACCCCTAGGGGGCCAGCCTCCTCCCTCTCATCCTTTATATACGGGGGCAAGGGGGCACCCCAAAGAACACAATTGTCCCATAGCCGTGTGCGGTGCCCCGATCTCCGTTTTCCACCTCGGTCATATTTTCGGAGAGCTTAGGCGAAGCCCTGCCGGAATCACTTCACCGTCACCGTCGCCACGCCGTCGTGCTGACGGAACTCATCTACTACCTCGACGTCTTGCTGGATCAAGAAGGCGAGGAACGTCACCGAGCTGCACGTGTGTAGAACTCGGAGGTGCCGTACGTTCGGTACTCGATCGGTGGAGCTCGAAGGATTGTTCGACTACATCAACCGCGTTGTGAGACGCTTCCGCTAACGGTCTACGAGGGTACGTAGACACACTCTCCCCTCTCGTAGCGATGCATCTCCATGGATAGATCTTGCGTGAGCGTAGGAAATTTTTTGAAATTCATGCTCCGTTCCCCAACACTGGTGGCTGCTGGGTCTTGCTGCGCGCGGTCGGGGCTGGCCTTGGTTCTCGTCAACCAGACGGATCGGGGATCCAGTCGCGACGCCTTCATTCTGGCGCCTCGAGGCGTGGTGGTGGTTGCTGCTCTGCAGCGAGGTGGCGGCTCGTTGCTGGAAGCTCAGGCTGTGTGCACCAGACGGAGGGTTGGGCGTGGAAGGACGGCTTCTTGCCTTGTGTGCATCGGATCTGGTCTCCGGCAGGCACGTAGTGGCGCGCATGGTGCGTGTCAGCACGACTGATGTATGGCTGCAGCTCGGAACCATGGTGGTTCTTGGCCTCGGGCAGTGTTCCTCTGTTGTTTGTCGGCATGGTGCTCGGCAAGGCACAGCGGGTCGTGCTGCGTCCGGTGGCCCTGGGTCCGGCCGACCACTGGTGGATCTGGTGTTAGTGCTGAAGTTTGGTCGTTGGTGGTCGCCGTGAGGTGCGGTTGGCTGCGGTGGCTCGTGGTGCCTTCCTCGTCAATGGTTGGACTCGATGAAGTAGTCTGATCTGGCTATGTGCGGCGGTGGCGGCGCTGCAATGGTCCTTCATGGTGGTGCAGGTGAGCAACCCTTGTCACTCAACCGGCCTGTCGAGAGGTTGTCTGATCAACTGTGGCGAAAGCCTTGCTCCATCTGGAGCCGACGATGGCGACACCTGTGGGCGTCGCTAATCTTCTTGGAGACATCGCTGTCATGTTGTTTTACCCTCTTTGCCGGATCCCCAGGGGAAACCCCTAGTCCAGGTTCTCCTGGTACGGATGATGGCGGCGCAACCAGCGTCGCAGCCCTTCTTGAAGGCATCATCTTGGGGTTAGCATGGTTGTTGTGCGTGTGTTGCTCGCTGCGGAGATGTTGGTGGTGGTGGTGCAGCCACTTGGGGTCGACGGGCTGTTTGGTGGTGTTCTTTGGGGTTCGGCGGTGGTACCTTTGGTGCCGCGGAGCAGCCATTTGTTTTTCCCCTTGTGAAGGAGTCTCGCCTTTGTTGCTCTGCATACTCAAGACTCTCCCATGGTTGCCCATGTGTTGCCGCGAGCTTCGTGCTCTTGGTGATGTCTCGATTCATCTTTGCTCATTGATGGCGCAAGTTGCCTCCCCAACTTGCTAATCGTCCCGAGTTTTCCGTGGCGGAGCTCCCAGTCAAGGTTCGTGTTCATGGCACTCGTTGATTGTCGATGCTCCTGAGTTGTGCCGTGGGGCTCGGTACGCACGCTAGTGCGGTGCGCTAGGTTCCTTGCAAAGTTCGAGTATTGTGATCCCTTGACAACATCCCACATCTACTTGTCTTTCATGGCGTTGGCCCTGTGTCTGCTAGCTAGGCGTGCCTTGTTTTGGGCGTCTTTTTTCTCTCTTCTTCCTTTAGCCTTGCTATTTGTATGGTTTTTGGCCTGGTTTCCTTATAAATGGGCCAGCTTGTTTAGGTTTTCGATCCGGTTTTCCTCATAAACTGGATCAGCCAAGCCTAAGAGGTAACTCTTGGCTTTGGCCGCTTTTGAGCAATATATTTAGGTGGGAGATCTCTCACCCCGGTGATTCCTCAAAAAAAGAATGAATTGCGCAGGAGCAGCTTTCTGACAAATTCGGACAAACAACCAAAAATATGGGATCAAGCGGGTGAACTTTTTTTCATGTGAATCTCGGCACTTTCCTGGCAAAAACTAGGCGTCCTCTCACTCATGCATTCCTTCTTGGAGTGATATACTCATGACTACATGCAAATACATGGCTATCGGATGATCTTGCTAGGCATGCATTTGGCTAGTCTATATATATTCCATCGCAAAGTGTCTTCTATCCTCCCTCCGATGACAAATAGCAATAGTAATTGTGAGCTATCAAGCAGAACCAAGCATGTACCCCTGGACTATAATAGATACTAGAAGAGATTAGCTATGTCCAATTGCAGTGAGATATTGGAGTGAACCAAACAAGCCTACTTCTTTCCCATATGAATGCATGATTATATATTCTGTCTCTAACTTTATCTTCTCGGCCTCTCTGAAATCTTTCAAGGGGAGAGAACCAAACCAAGAAACCAAGGGGAGAAGCACAAGACCGATAGACCGAGTATCATTGCTTCAGCATTCCCGCAGCTTCATTATCAATCTTCAACACTCCTAGCGTCATTGCCCTGGTTCAAATCTACGACCGATTAGTCCTGCTCGGGACCATAGATCTCGGGAACTACGAGAGCACCATGGTGATGACGACCATGACACGCATGAGACGATGAAGCACAACGCCCTCAGGTGGATCCCAGGACAATCTCTACATCGGCCACCACGACCATTATTTCCGGCTCCCCGCCCGTGTCAGTATTTTGAAGGTCCCTGTGTACGTGCTAATCGCGAGTTGGTATACCTACAATAGGTCCGAAGGCCATTCGGGAGCAGTAATTGGAGTGTTGTGCGAATTTACCTGGAAAATGGAAATTTCGCACAACAAAGTAAACCTCGCTTTGATTAGGTATTTTGAGGTTGTTTGTTGGTTTGTTTCTTTGGTCTTACACTAGTAGTATATATGTTCGTCTTGTGTGCTTTGCTCCGAGCTCACATGATTGTTTATTGGAATTTATAAGTGAAGTTTAAATTAAATCAAAGTAGACCATGCATCAAGAAGGACAACAAGCTTAATCCCATTGTCCACTAGCCGAACCCTCCTGTCTTTGAGTCTCATTGCCTGACTTCCAGTATCTGATTCCCGATCTCTCTCAGGAAGAAGAGCTTTAGAAAGTTCAACACAAGGGGAACTGGGCCTGACAGATGGGGAAGCACAAATGTAAAAGCACCTCTTCAACCAGGACCCGACCAGAGAAGTAATGTGAAGCTCCTGGTAATGACCTCCAAGTCCTCTATAGTTTTTTCCAGGTGTGCTTTTTGATACCCAGCAAGGACAATATTTCGCTGGGCCAGAGTAACATATTTTTGTTTGAAAATTACCTATAGTCTAGACCAGCAAGAAGAATTAAAGCATACATCGTTGGGAGTTTTCCATGTTGAATCTGTGATCCTCCTTGAGTGCCTTCTTAGTTTGAAACGGTAGCCCCAAATATTTAGCCAGGAGCTGGATCACCTGCCTGTTTAGTCAAGCACCAATCTCATTGATAAGAATGTCAATCCGCGTTTTTGCCAATCGGCACCTGTTTCGATCGAGTCCTTCACTCCATGTACACACACCTGGCCACCTCGTCTCCCACACCTGGTGCTTGTCCTACACCACTCTGTACATCCTGAACCGTCGGATGCCGTCGGATGCCGATGGTCTTCATCGCATTCGACGCAATGTCTAAATAGTGTTTGACCATTTATTATTTGGACATGGGTGAAGAGTTTTTAGACAATGATTTATGGTAATAAACACACGTTGGTTTTGCTAATCTTCGATAGAGCATGTCAAAACTTTCTCGAGAAGAATCGTCCACTTTGAGATCGAGAAGTGCATCAACAGTTTCTCAACGATATCGTGGAACATCATAGAAACCAATAGGTTCGTAGAGGTCCTTCGATATTTTTTCTAAGCTATGTCCGAACTATGTGTTTTAAAGTTAAACGATGCATTTACATGTTTAAACTATGTCTTTCGAATATTCAAATACCGTTTAAATTAGCCCATCAGGGTTCAAGTCCTAGACTTGGCATAGACGCTCGCATATTCATGGATTTATTTCAGCCTTTCCAGCTCAGCGGTGATTATGGGGTGTATGTGAACTTCGTCAATCTCAACATGTGACGTCCACTCGGTATAGGATGCTCGTACGGATTTTTTGGTGCCGAAATCCCGAAAGTGCCCCTGTGCCAGATTGACCAGAACGAGCTCGCTCCCCCCGCATCGTTCCCCTTCTCCAGTCCTCCCTCGCTCCCAGCGGCGGCTGCCTCGTCAGAGCCGCCCCTCGACGGCGGCGAGCCTCGTCAGAGCCGCCCCTCGACGGCGTCGGGTACCTCCCCGCGCGGCCCCTGGTTAGTCTCCCTCCCCACCTCCCTCTCTCCCGCTCATCCCCATGCCCCCCACGGCGCGGCGACCTAGGGTTAGGAGTAGGAGCTCGCCGTCGCTGCCGCCGCTGCTGCGCCGTGCCTACGCCGTTCCCGCGTGCTCGTGCGCTGCCGCCGCCCCGTCACGCGGCTGCTGCTTCCTGAAGCCAGTCCGAAGCCTGGTGAAAATAGTAGATTCAGTTAAAACAACACAGGGGAAGGCTACAAATTTCAAACATAACAAAGACAGATTTAAGTTACTCACTCGCGAGATCTACCATTCAGTCTCCTATGAATCAAAACTTCCCAACCCTTTGGGACTACAGCCCAGCCATCGTAGAGCATTGGGGATGTTATGTTTTTGCTGCATCTTCAGTCCAAGAGGTACAGGGGGCGATATCGCCATCTGTTTAAGTGTATATCATCGGAAACAAACCAAAATAGTGCGTTCAAGTCAAGTCAAAGAGGATAAATCATCCGACATCTAGCCCAGTATTGCTTTCCCTTTTCCTTAACTTGCGACGCAAAGCAGCGAGCAGTGGAATATTTCTGCCTGTAGTCGCCATATAATTTGGTTGAAAATTTGTTTGCTGGTACTGACTTTGTGTAATCCGTCTGTAGGGGATTCTTGCAGAACTTGAGTACAGTCCTGTGGGGATCATCATCACCAGCTGTTAAAGAGTGATTCGGTGATAGAGACCAGAACAGGTGGTGGTGGTAAGCTTGGAGGAGATGTACCGTGGTGGGCTTGACCGCTTCAAGAAAGCTCAGGCCTTGGAGCCGTTCTCAGTGCAGCAGTCTGGTTCCGGCGCAAAGAGCGTGCCCGCTGCGGTGAAAGTGCAGCCGGCTCCACTGGTGCCGCCGCAAAGCTCACATCTTGGTCCCAGCCAGAGTCAGCATGCTCCGCAGAGTGCTGGCTCAAGCATCGCCGGGCAAGAAGCTGCTGGGGCTCCCAGACCTGCCGGGACGCAGTTTGGTGGTGGGCAGTCGACGTGGCAACCGCCAGACTGGGCGATTGAGCCGCGCCCTGGGGTTTACTATCTCGAGGTGATGAAGGATGGGAATGCCATTGATAGGATCAATCTGGACAAGAAGAGGCATATATTTGGGAGGCAGGTGCCTGCTTGCGAGATTGTCTTGGACCATCAGTCTGTCTCACGCCAACATGCTGCTGTCGTTCCACACAAAAATGGAAGGTTAGAGACCTGCCTGATGTTTGATGCACTTGCTTCCTGTTGGACGTACGAGTTTATGTTTTTGATGGCTAATGAGACTTCTTTCTAGCAACCTGAATGTTAAGTGTGCTATCAAATCAAATAGATTTGATTTTCTTAACTCAATAGACAACGGATTGTGCTTGTGATGGAATATTGTGCTCCTATATGCTTTTGACCTTTATAAGACATGCTTCTTTCAGAAATTTCTACCGGAGAAATGTCAAGATTACCTGTAAATGTTCTTATATCTATATTGTGTCTCAGGTGCATAACTAACAGCTGCTCCATGCTTCCTTTGTTTCCTTCCAGCATCTATGTTATCGATTTAGGATCTGTTCATGGTACATTTGTTGCGAATGAGAGATTAACCAAGGACAACCCTGTGGAGCTTGAAGTTGGACAGTCACTTCGCTTTGCTGCATCAACCAGAGCATATGTTCTACGAAAGAACACAGACGCTTTTTTCCCCACTCAAAGTCTCCCGTCAGATGTGAGTTTGCCGTCTCCTCCAGACTCTGACGATGAAGATGCCGTTGTGGCATACAATACAATACTCAATCGCTATGGTGTTAGCAAATCAGATGTGCCATTGAAGAGAAAAGGTTCTTCAGGGGATGCTTCTGGTTCTGCTGTAAATGACGACAACCAGGCGGTCGGTAGACCGTCGAAGAGAAGTAAAAAACGGAGAGTGTCATTTAGAGATCAGGTTGGTGGAGAGCTTATTCAGGTGGTTGGGATTTCTGATGGAGCAGATGTTGAAACTGAACCAGGCCCAGTAGGTGTGAAGGAAGGCAGTCTTGTTGGGAAGTACGAGTCTCTTGTACAGGTTACTGTCATACCAAAAGGCAAGGAGCAAACGTCACCAAAGGACAGTAGTGCCTCCCACAGTACCGGGGTAACAGATAAGCTGCAACAGATGCTTAACAAAGTTAAAAGCACAACCAGAGGCGGTATGTATGATGACCTTTACGGGGATTCTGTTCCGGCAAAACTGGGCTCATCATGGGCGTATAAATCAGATGGCCAGCCAGAGCAAGTCAAAGTTGTTGATGAAAAGAAGTCTAGCAAGGCAAATGCAGCTGATGATAGTGATGATGACTTGTTTGGCGACTAGTTATTTTGTCACATTTCCTTCCAGTTAGTAGTGAATTGCCTTGATGATTACAAACACATGGCATGGCAGCAGAAGTGTTATTTTTTGTCTTGGGCATTTTGCTTTGTTCTGCTACATGATTGATTGTATCCTGCTGTGAGTCAAGGTAATCTCCTTTTGCCTATCTTTCTTTCTTATGGCTGCGTGGGATTGTACGAACCATGTTGCCCTATTTCTTCATTCTGTCTTTGTGTGGTGCCGATAACTCTTTTACTTTGCCCTGCTGGTTTCTTTCGTCTAACTGTTTTAGCTTTGTTTGTGCATTATGATGCACTTTTTGCGATGAAAATATAGTTAGCTCTTATCGGGAATCTCATGTTTTAAATGCTTAACAGTTATAGATAGTAAAAAGCAGAGCTTTGCTTGTAGCCTGAATCGTTGTTGTATTCATGTTCATCTGTTCAAGTAGGTACATAAATTTCTTGCATACTCTATATTCTCATGTCATAAAGTGTGGTAAGTCTTATCTCTAGTTTGTGGCTTAATTATTAGTCATTTATTTATGCTAGCAAAAGGGCCCGTGCGTTGCAACGGGAGAAAAAATACCACATGCTCTTAATCTGCAAAAGATGGTCTATAATCTGAGAATTTGCCTTGTTGTTTACAACCTGTCTGAAGAAGTTGTTGGTGTCGCATTTTTTTGTCCTTAAGCCCAGCCATCGCCATAGATTGCTAGATCTGATAATAGTCTTCACCTCTCATTTAATCTGTTTTGAAAACCACACATATTTATTTTGTATGTGCAAATATTTCTGCATTCTCTTTTTTATTTCTTTTGTAGGGCACATCCCATCTTTATTGGGCCTCTCTTTTATTTCCTGTCATGCATGTCCTTATTTATTGAGTGTCTCTAGCAAATTTACCTTCAATTCCATCTCCATCCTAATTTTCCTGAGTTTATTTTCGATCCGAATCGGTACCGGTATGAAAGAAAAACGGATAATGCACTATTGATTAAGATTTCAACCCAAAAAGTATTTTTAAAATACAATATCATATTCAGATTCTACATATTTTTCTAATTAAATTCCATATATAACATGTTAAATTTGGAGTTATGGTTTAAAAGATATGGATATAAAAAAAACATTTGATATGTACTGCGGGTTTAATATCAAAAACATCAGGGGTTTTTATGTAAAATAGCATGACGGACTATAAGAATACCTATTTCTTTTATTAGTAGGTATAGATTTCTATCTTTTATTTGGCTTGTTTTACCCTACTTTAGGAGCCCCTAATATTTAAGGAGCCATTTTCCTCCTTTTCACTATTAAAGGGGTAAATAAAATAAAGAAATCACCCCACTGAGTCCCCCTTTTCTCTTAAACTCTCTCCCGTTCAAACCCGGCTGTGTGGACTCTTTGTGCATGGTAGACTTGGTAGCTAACCATCATGATCCTGTCATCCTACTTTTGAATGAAGGCCAAGTCCTTGTGTATCCATTTGATAGTATTCCACCATCCAATCCTTGTGGGAAGTATGTTGAAACTGCATAAGGTTGCTTGCTCCTCTCTTATTAAGCCTAACTAGCATGCATCTCCAGCTAGTGACCATTGCTTGGACTTAGTATTTTTCACTTAGTTTGGACGTACGAGGTCGCTTGTCAGCATGAGTCTTTTCGTATCGGTGACAGGTACGCTATGTACTCTAGCAGTAGCAGTGGATACTGCCTGCATGTTTACTGTCACACGGCAGAGTCTTGTTGTACCTGCGCCGCTGCTGTGCGGTGCCGCCTCCTCAACAAGCAGCGCTGCCTTTGGCTGGACCGTTGGTGTCTTCACCAAGGAAGATGATAACCATCGTCTGATGGTTGCCTTCTCCCCACGGGCCCGTGCCATGCTTATTGTGCAGTGGGACATGTTGACTGCCATGTGGGAGATCTCGACATCGTCCAGTCTCTAGTTCTCTACCACCATCGGCATACCATACCGCATGAAATACTCTGCTTCCCCATTCCACTAGACCTCGCTGCCACCTTATTTCTCAATGTTGAGCAATGTGACGGCCTTGCTGTCACCATCATCGTTGAAAATAAGTCATCACAACCAGTTTTCTAACATGGGGCCACCAAGTGCTATGAGATGTATGAAGAAGGAATTTGGAATTGGAATTGGTTTGGCAGTTCAAATAAATCTTTTGAAAAATAAGCTACAAAATACTGGAAAAGAACATATGATGTCTTTGTTTCGTTAACTAGCTCATCTTCCAAGTTCTTTTGCTAGTCAACTTGGAATCTTTGATAGACTGTTTTTCTTTACATCGTGGTAGACCGTGTTTAGTGTAACATTTGTATTTGAAAATCTCTCGACTTTTGTCCAGAATGAGTAGTGTGCAAGTAGGTGCTTTGGCTGCTGACTGCTGGTGCTATTGGCAGGTACATCTTGCTTCAGTCTTTGCCTTGCGCTTAGTGGGGGCAAAAACAAAATGCCGAATCAGAAACAGAAACCACTTTGCTGGTTACTGATATCCCGAATCTTTTTCTCTACCTCTATTATTCGAATAAGATGTTACTTTGGTGATGTGGCTTTATTTTGTATGGCTGAAGCGAGAGCTGCAGACTGCAGATCCCGGTTCGGAGATTGCATCCTAGCATTTCTATACTCACCATCGTTTGTAAACTTGATGTAGGGCACCAGTTCCTTCAGTATTATGCTTTTCTCGGCGAGTTTTCAGCACAGCTTTGCATATCTCTCTAACATACTCCCTCCGTCCCAAAATATGTGTCGAAAATTTAATACTAAGTTAGTACAAATATAATATTAAGGCAGCGACACTTATTTTGGGACGGAGGGAGTGGCTTTCTTGAATCCGGTCCGAGGTATTTTTGTGAAACGTCAGCTGAATCACGTGAAAGTCCTTCGATATCCCATAGCTTTTGTCTTGGTATTTCCCTCTTAGATTCGGCGTTATTTGAAATTTCACAGCATTTTTGGAGGGTATTGTCCACAACTTGATGCAATTTCATGCCTACCGCTCATTTACATTGTATTTTGTGCTTTTAAAAAAGGGAAAATTTTGTTTTCGCCATTCTAGATTTTGCCAATTTTCCTTGTGCCTTTCTAGATTTTGACATTTCACTTTTACCACTCTTAGTTTTTGACAATTATCACAATTGCCATTTCGTGATAAAAAGAAAAAATTCAGAGTGGCAATTGTGATAATTGTCTAAGAGTGGCAAAAGTGAAATAAAATTATTTGGTTTTGCCACTAAATGGCAATTGTGATAATTATCAAAAGCTAAGAGTGGCGAAAGTGAAATGTAAAAATATAGTGGCATAAGGAAAATTGGCAAAATTTAGAGTGGCAAAAACAAAATTTCCCCTTTAGAAAGGAGAGTATAGTGATTAAACTGGCAGGAATGTACAAGTAGGACCAAACAGTTAACTCGGCTGGAATTCTAGGCACTTCTATTTTCTGATAATAAGGACCTGGCTTTATATTAGAAACTTCCAATGATTCAGGACATCTAAAAAAATAAGGAAAAATTCAACCAGGTTTTCATAGAGCCAAACAAATTGAATCTCCATCCTGAGCATGAGCCAAAGGTGCGTCACAGGATCTGGCCTGGACAATGTATCTTGCAGTTGGGAAGTTGTCGTGCTAAGGTCCAGCTGGACCAATGCCCGGTGAAAATCCGTTATCGTAGAAGCAATCATTGTGTAAATAAAAAAAATCATAGAGTTGAACAGAACGGGAGCAATGAAGGGATAAATAGAATTATAGAAATGTATTGCATAAGACAAAAATACATAACACTTTCGACATGCTAAAACATGATGCCCTCGCAAAACTTAGCTTTTTCGATCAAAGACGCTTTTATTAACTTAGAATGTAGCATCAAGCGAATACAAAGCATCATGAGTATCACCCGGCCTCTGCGTAACTAGGATGAACATAACCAAACACCAAAACTCTGACAATAAAACATGAAACAAAACCGACAAATCGGCATCGGTCTATAGACCGACACAATGCCTATGTTGAAAGAGGTTGTGAACCGATCCGAAGGTTATGTTGCCATCCATGTTGGGAAAAAAAAACCCTCTGAAGCCATCTGCACCAAGCGCGTACACACTATCTTGAGCAACGTTTGATACTTCGCTTGTTGTAGCGTAGACCACGTATGGGGCGAGTGCATACAACAAAAAATAACTTGCAAGAGAAAATCATATACTTGATACGGGTGCTCGAATTTTTTTAATTCTATTTTAGTCTTGCGGGGCAATGTCTGGGCGATATCACGTGCCCGTCTACTACGACGTGCCCGCGGCGACCTGTGCATACATGTTGTGGTTGTCTATGTTTGTGCTGTGTTTCTGAAAGGAGTCACAAATCTGAAAAATATGATACACTCAAAAACAATTTGAATAGTTCTAGTTTTTCACTCGGCGGCATATATGTAAACTTTGCACACGGAGCTACGTGAGGCACAATGTTCAGTACACTTAGAGCATCTACAACCGGACCCCTCAAACCCACCTCAAACGCCCGGGCAGGCCGCCCGGGCACTGACCGGTCACAAAAAATCGACCCAGCCGGGCCCCTTAAACGGGCCTCAAACGCCCGGGCTGACCGGCACCCCTCATATCCAGCCCAAATATAGGGCGGATATGGGAAAGACCGGGCACGCCCGCCACGTCGGCCTGACGGTGTGGCCTCACGCGGACTCGCCGGGAAACCCGACAGTCCGACGGGCGCCTCGACCGTCGCCGTGGTGTGAATGCCGCTTGGCGGCGCTCCGGCTCCCCGCCCGAGGTCGGGGCCGGCTATTTAAGCCGGCCAGCGCCCCCCAGCCCTAGCACATCCGCCTCCTCCCTCTCTTCGTCGCCACCCGAGCCCTTCCGCCTCCTCTCGCACTTCCCTCTCCGTCGGGATGGTCCGCCGGCTCATCACCACCTACGCGCAGCTGAAGCCGGAGCGGCGCCGGCAAATCGAGGAGGAGTACCAGGCTCGCCGCGCCGCCCGCATCGCTGCGGGTATCTCTCCGGACTCGCCGGAGACGGAGGAGGAGGAACAGCCGGAGGCAATGGAGGAGCATGAGCCGGAGCAGGAGGCTCCCGGCTTGACCATGGCGGAGGCGAAGGCGGAGTTTGCCGTCGCCCAATCGGACGAGATGGCGAAGCAGCAGGCCATCCTGGATTCCATCCGGGATGAGGCCGAGGTGGAGGCCAACCGTCGGCTCATCCGACAGAGGCAGACGGAGGCCGACGCCCTCTTCGACGAGTTGGAGGCCGAGATCGAGGCCGAGGAAGCCACAGTGTCGGAGGGGGCCGAAGCGACGGCGCCAAAGGGGGCGGACCTGCGGCTGCCGCACATCTATCGTCCGGAGGGGACGAAGATCGTCGACATCTCCGACGAAGAGTAGATAGCTCTTCACGTAGTACGTAGGTTTTATTACTTGCATGCTTTTGTATGGATTTGAGGAATGAAATATGAGATGTCCGGATGCAATAGTCTTTTTTTAAGACGTGATCGGTCAATGTCCGTGGACGCGCCCGGACGCGTTCGTAGGCATTTGAGGGACCGAATTTACAAGGTGCGACTGTAGATGCTCTTAGTTGTGCCCGCATGGCCATGGCTAGTTTTTACTCTCCCGGTCCCACTAGTGACATGATTACGTGTGGGCCCTAACATGTTACGTGTGGGCCCCAACCTTGAACCATTCTATATTATCCAGCAGGTTTAGGTTAAATTTCGGATTTTGATCCTTTTGAGAAGGCTTACAAGATCTCACACTAGTTTATAAAAATTTCGTTATCTAACCATTTTCCTACCGCCAGGGGTATGACGGTAGGGTATACAGCCTACCACCGAGGTCCCTAGCGGTAGGGTTGCACGTCTTACCATAAAAAAATTCTAAGTTTCAGACACAGTGCGCGTGCGCACCCACCGCCGGGCACCTTGGCGGTAGGGCTGCAGATGCTACCGTCAACCCCTGTGACGGTAGGGATGCGCTGCGCTGATGTGGCCAAGTTTCCTACCGTCAAGGACCTTGGCGGTAGGTTGTTATACCCTACCGCCATACACCCGGCGGTAGGAAAAGGATCAAATCCCGAAATTTTTGTAAACTAGGATCAGATCTCGAATAACTTCTTCAAAAAGGTCAAAGCACGAAATTTTGCGGTAGGGTTACAACCATCCCCGAGGTTATAGCTGATTGGAGTATTAGCCACCGTAAGCAATCCGAAATCAGTTTCCTTCTAAACATGTGGGCTAATACGTTTCATCCTACGTATTTAACGTTGTGATGTGACATGCCACCAACCAAAACGTTGCTGCTATCAAGCCTATAAATCAGCCGTCACACAATCAGTAGTAGTACTACTCAGCAGTCAACACACAGGTCCCTTCCCAATAGCAACGCAAAAGGGAAATGGACCAGACCGCAGCCATGCCCTCGAAAGCGGAGCTTCTGCAAGCCGAGGCAGAGGCAGAGCTCTATACCCACACCTTCGGCTACCTCAAGTCCATGGCATTGCAAAGCGCCGTGAAGCTTGGAATCCCTAACGTCCTCCACCGCCGCGGTGGCACCGCCACGTTGCCGGAGCTGCTCTCCACCCTTCCCCTCCACCCAACCAAGCGCCCCTACCTGTCCCGCCTCATGAAGATGCTCGCCGCGGCAGGAATCTTCACTGCCGAGGAAGCTCCTGCAGCATCGCCAGGCAGCGGCGGCGGCGACGACGGGGCACCACCGGCCACGGTCTACCGCCTCAACGCAGTTTCTCGTCTCCTGGTGGACCACGCCGACGTGAACCGCAGCCCGTGCATGTCGCCGTCCGTGCTCCTGGCCACCTCCAACCTGTTCGTGTCGGCCTCCTTGCATCTGCACCAGTGGCTCCTAACGGAGGAGGGGCCCGCCGCGGAGTCGCCGTTCATGGCGGCGCACGGCGGGACCTTGTTCGACGTCGGCAGCCGCGACGCCGAGCTGAACGCGGTGTTCAACGGCTCCATGGGCCCCAGCAGCGACTTCGTCGCCGGCCTGGTCGTCCGCGAATGCGGCGAGGTGTTTGCGGGGGTAACCTCGCTGGTCGACATCGGTGGCGGGAAGGGCACCACGGCGAGGACCATCGCCGAGGCCTTCCCGCACATCAAGTGCTCCGTGCTGGACCTCCCGCAGGTGGTGCAGGGCGTCCCGCCAAATGGCGCGGTCGAGTTTGTCGCCGGTGACATGAGGGAGTTTGTGCCACCAGCCGATGCCCTTCTGTTTAAGGTATGCTACTATGCTCCCTCTGTTCTGTCCCATAATATAAGACGTTTTTCTACGGAGCATGAGTAATACTAACCGCTTGCTTGCCCGATTGGCACGCATGCAGTACGTGCTGCACAACTGGAGCGACGAGGACTGCGTGAAGATCCTGACACGGTGTAGGGAGGCCATTTCCCGCGGAGCGAAAGCCGGTAAGGTGATGATCGTAGACACGGTGGTCGGATCTCAGTCGGCGTCGCAGAAGATACTTGAAAGCCAGGCCACCATGGATCTGTCCATGATGATGCTATTCAACGGCAAAGAACGGGACGAGCACAACTGGCGCAGCCTGTTCATGGAGGCGGGGTTCAGTGACTACAAGCTTCACAACGTGGTTGGAATGCGGTACCTCATCGAGGTCCACCCGTAGCTTGCATGTTTAAATTAAGTCGTTATGTTCTGCTCCATCCATAAAAAAAACTCGGCATGTTATATACCCGAAATTTGTGTGCTCTACACGTTTGGTTCCGTCGTCCATCATTTGTGGCAGAGACTATGCATGAGAATAAAATATACTTTCGCAATACGAGTTTATTGTACTATTTATCGTAGTTTCAAATAGCGCACTATATCGACGCTATGCCATTTGGAAGGCCATCGTGCTAAACCGTCTAGCGTCATTTAGCGTGCTAACACTCCGGCCGCTATTTAAAACTTTGCTATCTATCTATCTATCTATCTATCTATCTATCTCGTATCTATCTTCTATCTATTATGTTCTATTATATATCCATTATCATATACTAGAAGCAAAATACGGTCATTACAAACCGAGCCACCATATTAGTCCACATCATATGTATTGTTTAGACAGTTAGATTTAGAATTAAGGACTCGGATGAAAGAGTTGTTTATTCTACGTACACACATATATTTGATTGACAACAATGCAGTAACCCCTTATAGAATTTACCGATGAAAAAAAACCTTATAGGATTTTATCACTAGCAGCATTTGGCTAAAAAGGCACGCGCCCGCTAAGTTTGGCCAACTACCAACCCGTGCGCTACTGTTATTACAACACTAGGAGGGTCCACGAAACATGCATGTCGCTGGTGATGTACACTGTTGATTATAATGATTAGATCACCAAGCAGCGTCCCGATCTCGCGTGTGATCGGATTGATCACCCGCCCGCCGCAATCGACTCCATTTGCGCCATATGACTGACCTGATTAGTCGGTTGCATGTGCCTCCGCAGGTCCTGTGACGGTTGTCCCCGAGTACAACGCGCTCCTCCACCGATCGAGCATCAGACTGCCGCTGCATCGTCCCGTCGGGCCGCAGCGCCGCCGCCCCGTGGTTCTCCCCGCGGTTACACCGACTCGCGCGTTGTCGCTACGTCGTCCCTTTGGGCCATAGTGTCGTGACACGTGGTCCCCGCGACCCGCGAGACGCGAGCCGCCGCTAAACAGCCCCATCGGGCTATAGTTTCGCGACACGTGGTCCCGGCCGCCGCCCGTGGCTGCATCGACCCACGCACCGCCGCTACGCCGCCCCGTCGGGCCGTCACGTCGCATCACGCGGTCCACGTCGCCGCTCCGAGGTCTTCCCGTCGTCGCCCTGACCCGCACGTTGCCGCTTCGTCGCCCCTTCGGGCCGACTTCTCCATGGCATGCGCCGCGCCGACTCCCTTGGTGCGGGAGCATCATCGTCTGTGCCGGTCTTCGTCACGCTGTCGGGTTCTTCCTCGCCTACTTCGAGTATCGCCACACCGCTCCTAACCAGCCGTCGCCGCCGCTCTTCTTCGGCGCCGCTGCCACTCGCTCACCCAAGCCGCGTCGCCCGTCCACCCCCTTCATCTCCGTCCAGCACCAGCTCATCGCCAGCATCGCCTTCGTCTACCCCGACCACTTCATCTACTCCGACCACCGTGGGCGACATCGCCCCCCCTCCCCCCGCCGATTTGCGCCGCAACCGTCGTCGAGTCCTTCTGTACTAGCCTCCTCGACATGGCGTACCAGTTTGTGTAGGTCCCCGTCTACGCATGCCCGGTGCTAGCAACACCGATGTGTGCCTTCATCCACAATGTGTCCCCAGGCTTGCCAATCCCGGTGCAATGCGCCGTCAACACCGTCTTCCTCGCGGCGCACCACTGCGCCCATAACTAACTCGGTGCCTCCTTACGCCCGCGGCTCCACGGCGACTTCCTCGACACCGGCCTCCCAGACTCGACATCCACCACAGCATTCTTCGCACAGCTACCTCGACCACGGCTACACCATCCTACGCTCTCGGCTACCTCGACAAAGGGCACAATGGGCTACCGCCTTGCTTGAGCAACCTCGTCGGTTTCCACTCCAGCCACGGCTTTCGCGATGCATCGACCGTTACGATTGTGTGGGTGGGTGGGTGGGGGGGGGGGGTGACCGTCGGCTTACCTTCGGATTCTTCTCCAGTCTCACCGACTGCGTCGCTACCGTTGTGACTGCGGGGGGTGTTGAGTATAATGATTAGTTAGGAAATATGAGATAGATTAAGATTTGTCCTGCCTTGTTTTGTACTCCAAGTTGATCATGTACTCCTATATACTCCCTTCGTTCCTTTATATAATTAAGATGCATTTGTTTTTAAAAAAAGTCAAACGAGACCATGCTTGGCTGGGTTTCTAGGAAAATATATCAATATTCACAATACAAAATTTATATCATTTGAAGCATCGTGAAAAATAGTTTCATATTTTATCTATTTGATATTGCAGATGCTTAGTTTATTCTATAATCTTGATCAAACATTCAAATGGTTGACTTGCATGAAAAACAGTGCACCTTATATTCTGAAACGGAGGGAGTATATGCCCACAAGATTCAAGCAATAAACATCAATTTCATCAATCCTTCTCTCTCCCTTCCGACATACACCAAGGAAGCAATTCTGCCGCGAACAACGTGATTAAGTTATGCGCCGCTAGAAAGGAGAAAACTAGCCGCGCTCCGGCCGCATGGTCAGAACGCCACACACACACACACACATTGGCTGAGCCGCATGTTGTGGGTTCAAACATTTACGGCGGTTATGCGCACCTCGAACGATGCTAGTCAACGTGCATTTGGTTCTGTCGTCAAACGCTTATTTCGGGCCTGTTCGGCTGTCCACCAGCTCCGCGTATCTACGGAGCACCTAATTTCCAGCTCCACTAATTTACCCTGCAGCTCCGCCAGCTCCACGAGCTGAGTCTGGAGCGGAGGCACCCCCTTCTTCTCATCATCAATCTAGATGCAAAGAGAGTCAAAGCTCTGAGTGGCCAACGTGCATTAGCGCTCGCAGAAGTTGTTGATGCGCTCCGCGGCTCGACGGTATACATGGCGCGACTCTTGCAACTAGTCGACAATAAAACACCTTAGGAGCTTAAGTAATTCGCGACGCGTGCACTGACTTACTCGATCGGTGAGGAGCGAAACAGAAGCAATTTTGACACGGGGAACAAAAATCCCTCGCCTTGGCCCTGTGGGGAGGTGCCGTACGTGGGGTGTCATCTAGTTTTGTTACAAATCTTTCCTATTAGCTAGCTTCCAATGGTTCGCACATTTTATATGTGGATATATACGCTCTCGCAGCAACGCGCGGGGTGTTATCTAATTCTGTTAAATGTTAGTACAATGGAAACGTCTAGACATCTTTAAATAGTTAGAGAACAAGATATACCCAGAATCTACTAAAACTAAATATTGCTTGCTACGGCTCCTACTTGCAATCCGGAGACGGCATTCAGTGACTGTATTGTTTGTTTTCGTGACTACTGATATTGTTTCTCATTAATTAGTAGACACCATTTTAAAAGACAACCAACCTAAATAAATTGATTTTTTTTGGAGGGAACAAGTTAGGGAACCTTCTAGTATTACGCCATTTTGTTTATAAAAGTTGTATATTTTATAAAGAACTATGATCTTCACATCAGTCGTAAATCCAATGATCATGAAGAACTATGAATAGACCATGGCCTCTTGCCATGCCAATAAAGGCAGACATATATCATGTTAGAAGGGTGTAAACGACACCGGGTTCATCATATTTCCACTGATATATACTTACAATGTATGTTCTAATGTGGATTAACATTCTTAAAAATTTAACATTCATGCATCATACCAATTGGACAATATTATTGGGACCTACACCATGACAATGCACATTAGCCTCTTAATTTTATAAATTTAAACCATAAAAATGTTAGTGGTTATTCATTATCTAAATTAAAACTTAAGAATTTGATCATTTTTCTTTCTAATAATGCGAAAGAAAAAACTTAGGCATGCTTGTGTCTACAAAAACAGTAATTGCACTTGAGTATTCACTAGTAGAAAACAGGGCATCAGTCCCGGTTCTAGAGGGCCTTTAGTCCCGGTTCTGCAACCGGGACAAAACGATCGGGACTAATGCCGATCACTTTTAGTCCCGGTTGGCTTACGAACCGGGACTAAACGAGCTCCACGTGGCCGCCGTGGGGCGCTTGGCAGGAGGACCTTTAGTCCCGGTTGGTAACACCGACCGGAACTAAAAGGCAGCCACGCATCAGCAGCTACGAGGCTCTGGGTTTTTTTTTTTTGAAAGGAGGGGTTTAGGAGTTTTGAAGGGTTTAGGGATTTTCATATTGTGTTTCCCCCTTTATTTTTGTGTTTACCATTTTTATTTTATGCTTTTCATTCAACTCGACGCTAGCTACTATATATAGCAATGAAAGAACCATTACACAACATCGTCATGATCAATATATAGAAAGAACCATCAGTATCACTTGAAAGTTGTTCAACTTAAGAAACAAACATCAATGTATCACATTCATATTAACATACTAATTAATTAACTAACAGTTCTCCAGCTGATATATTCATGACTTAGTTCTAAACATGGTCAACAACAACCATCATCTGATAGTCCTTGCGGTTGCTCTTCCTTATAGTGATTACCACAAGGGTGTCCACCCTTAGTTCTCTCTTTCCCTTGATGAACTCCTGCGAGCCGGCCTTGTGGAATGATATGCGCCCGTCATCCTCTGTCTTGTATTGGACGTTCGTGACAGGCCCTCTTGGTCCATGGATTACTCCAGCAGTGCCGAAGGATGTCCACTCCGGAAAACATCTTCAAAGGTAACTTCTGAAGACCCCGTCATTAAGAGAAAATAGAGAGCACAGAATGTTAGACATCTCACCATACTTGATTATGACCAAAAAGAGATGAAAGAATGTAAAACATCTCACCATAACTTTTTTGACCATGTTTGTTTTTGTTAGACGGTGCACAAAGGGCTTCCCCAAGAACGCCGAGGAGGATGATAACATTTCTTTCACACTAGCTTTATCATCCCGAGTAAGCTTCTTCATCCTTTGAGAAAAAAATGCTTCTTCATCCTTTGAGAAAAAAATGCAGAAAGGATAGGACCATCATCTTCATCTTCGATGTCCTCCTCTTCATCTTGGTTGTCCCCATCTTCATCTTGGATGTCCTCATCTTCATCTTGGATGTCGATGTCATCTTGGTCATCTTGGCTGACGATGTCATCTTGGTCATCGTCATCATCATCGCTTTGGACATATAATGTCCTTAACCTATTCACCTCTCCTATTAAGGAAAAAGCTATGAGTTCTCCTCCTTTAAAATTGTTCACTGCAATGTAATGCTTCCATCCATCACCATATATGATGGTTTTATTCTTTCCTTTGCGCAGATCCAATTCAAATTCGCGCTCCTTATCATCCTCAAAGTACAACACGTTACCATATGAATTGTTGAAGTCCTCCCTTATGTTGCATGGAACACACTATGCAGCCGTTAATAATCAACAATAAAGTCAGTAAAATAGTTAAACAAATGATCAGAATTCAATACAAATTCAAGTTAAAGACCATTACCACTAATTTCTGAAATCCCTTTCTCAAAAATACCCCGAACTGCAGTGCAGTTCCAAGACTATCTATACATGAATTTAGGTAGACCTTGCAGATCTTACGCCTCATGGTCCCTAATAAGCCCAAGCAGTTGTCAAACGTAAGAAAATGCAATTAACACTTTATAAATTAGCATATCGTACCAAGGTCTATGAATTTCTCTATCAATTTGATGACCCCCATCCCTATATACATCAATCTATACATACATACATGCCTTATTGCAACCTAAGAAACACAATTTTATATAATGTGTATGTTATTTAACTTGAGCACTATTTATTTGAATCTTTTATCTGTTTTTGTATGTAAGAAATGATCATGTTTGTTGATGAGCTTTTCCCAAGTGCACACGATAGATCACCATCAACATATGAAAATTCGGTGAACATAAAAAATATAATGCCATACATACATGAACATATACATACATACATACATACATACATATACATCAACATAAAAAAATGCAGGGCAGGGGCGGCGGCTAAGCAGCAGGGCAGGGGCGGCGGCGGCGACAGCGCAGGGCAGGGGCTGCGGCGGCGGCAGCAGCACAGGGCAGGGGCGGCGGAGGCCTTGGGAAAGGGGGGGAGCTCACTGGGGGGGCGGCGATGGAGCAGGAGGCCGGCGACGAGGAACGGGCCGGCTCGGGGGGCACGCGACGACGGGGAGGAGGGCGCGCGGGGAGGTCCGGTGCAGCCGACGGTCAGCGGGCTCGGGGACGGCAGGGCATCGGCGAGGGCGACGGCAAAATCCGGCAGCCTAGCGGCGTCGAGGTCGTCGTCGGCGCCGTCGGGGGAGAGGAGAGAAGAAACTGATGGGGGATTGGAAAAACTGCTAAGTCCCGCTTATATAGCCCCCCCCCCCTTAGTCCCGGTTGGTGGCCACCAACCGGGACTAAAGGTCAATTTTCAGCAGCCCAAAGGGCGGGAAGCAGAGACCTTTAGTCCCGGTTGGTGGCACCAACCGGGACTAAAGGGGGGCATTAGTCCCGGTCGGCGCCACCAACCGGGACTAAAGGTCTGTGCTTCCCGTAGCCAAAATTTAGTCCCACCTCGCTAGTCGAGAGGGGTTCGAAGTGGTTTATAAGCGCTGATGCCGCTGACCTCTCGAGCTCCTCTCTAATGCAGGCAGTACATGCCTATCAAACGCCCTGATGGGCCTACTAGCACTGCGGGCCTGCATCCTGGCCCATTTCTAGGGTTTCTAGTTGTATGCAGGCTGTGGTGCTTAGTAGGCGGGCCCTTTTTTGCATATATTATGTTTTTAAATTTTTAATGTTATTTTTTTGCATATGTTATTTTTATTTATATAATTTTAGTTGCATAAATTTTATATAATTTTAGTTGCATAAGTTTTACTTTTTATTGATTCTTTTTACTTGATTCCTTTTGCTATTACAGTTTTATAAAAGCTTTTTAGTTTTCTATTAAAGCTTGTAACAAAATATACTTTATGAAAAATCTTTTTACTATTAAAGTTTTTAACAAATAAATACTTTGATAATTTTAGTTAATATTATTTTGATTCTTTTTAGTTGATTCTTTTTGCTATTAGAGTTTTATAAAAGCTTTTTAGTTCATTCTTTTTGCTATTAGTTCATTCTTTGAGCTAAATGACCCTGAATTTGAAAAGCACTACAAATGAACTCTGAAAAGGTTGAAACTTGGCATGGTATCATAATTTCACCCACATAGCATGTGCTAAAAAGTTGAGAGGGTTACGGGAAAAACTGGATGCACTTCGTGTACAAACTGGACAATCTCTTTCGAAGTAACAGGGTTTCGGACAAAAGCTCATCTATTACAAAAGGGATTTCATTTTTTAACATATTTTAACTCCAGACTTTTTCTGCATTCAATATGCACCATTCAAAGCCACATCATCAATTTTCAACCATTTTCTGACTTCATTTGCTATTTTTCATGCATTTCATGATTTATTTTGAACTAAATAACCCTGAAATTGACAAGCACTGCAAATGAACTCTAAAAAGGTTGAAACTTGGCATGGTATCATAATTTTACCCACATAGCATGTGCTAAAAAGTTGAGAGGGTTACGGGAAAAACTGGATGCACTTCGTGTACAAAACTGGACAATCTCTTTCAAAGTAACATGGTTTCAGACGAAAACTCATCTATTACAAAAGTGATTTCATTTTTTTAACATATTTTAACTCCAGTCTTTTTTTGCATTCAATATGCACCATTCAAAGCCACATCATCAATTTTCAACCCCTTTCTGACTTCATTTGCTATTTTTCATGGATTTCATGATTTATTTTGAGCTAAATGACCCTGAAATTGGCAAGCACTGCAAATGAACTCTGAAAAGGTTGAAACTTGGCATGGTATCATAATTTCACCCACATAACATGTGCTAAAAAGTTGGGAGGGTTACGGGAAAACTGGATGCACTTCGTGTACAAACTGGACAATCTCTTTCAAAGTAACAGGGTTTCGGACGAAAACTCATCTATTACAAAAGGGATTTCATTTCTTGACATGTAACTGCAGTGATATTCTAGATCAAAGCCATCATCAGAATAGTTGTGGAGAGAAAGTCTTCACTTTTTTTTCGCGTGTGTCCCTTGCTTATTGCGCCGTAACCATGGATAATCTTCATCGTTTAACAGGATGCTTGGGTCAGCCTTCACTTTGAAGGGAGGAATTTCATAAAACTTTTCATAATCTTCAGACATGTCTATCTTGTCCTCCACTCCCACGATGTTTCTTTTCCCTGAAAGAACTATGTGGCGCTTTGGCTCATCGTTTGATGTATTCGCTTCCTTATCTCTTTTTTTCTCGGTTTGGTAGACATGTCCTTCACATAGAAAACCCGTGCCACATCATTGGCTAGGACGAATGGTTCATCTGTGTACCCAAGATTGTTGAGATCCACTGTTGGCATTCCGTACTACTGGTCTAACTGTACCCCGCCTCCTAATAGATTGATCCATTTGCACCGAAACAAAGGGACCTTAAATTCATGTCCATAGTCAAGTTCCCATATCTCCTCTATGTAACCATAATATGTGTCTTTTGCCCTATTGGTGATTGTTGCATCAAAGCGTACACCACTGTTTTGGTTGGTGCTCTTTTTATCTTGGGCGATCGTGTAAAATGTATTACCATTTATCTCGTACCCTTGGTAAGTCAATACAGTCGAAGATACAGTGTCCTGGCCAACAAGTACATGTCATCTCCAACAGTGTTGTTACGCATGAGATGCATTTGCAACCGACCGCCGAAAGTCCCGATGTGTTCACGTGTAATCCAGTCGTCAGACTGCTCCGGGTGTTTGTAGCGTAGAATATTCTTGTGTTCATTGATATACGGGCCCACCAAGGTAGAATTCTGTAGAACTGTGTAGTGTGCTTGCGCCCAGGAATGCCCGTCCCTACATATTATTGAATCCGCTCCTAGCGTGCCTTTTCCACTCAGTCTCCCCTCATACCGCGATTTAGGGACACCAATCGGCTTAAGGTCAGGAAAAAAGTCAACACAAAACCCAATGACCTCCTCTGTTTGATGGCCCGTGGAGATGCTTCCTTCTGGCCTAGCACGGTTACGAACATATTTCTTCAAGACTTCCATGAACCTCTCAAAGGGGAACATATTGTGTAGAAATACAGGACCCAGAATGGCAATCTCGTCGACTAGGTGAACTAGGACGTGCGTCATATTATTGAAGAAGGATGGTGGGAACACCAACTCGAAGCTGACAAGACATTGGACCAAATCATTCTGTAACCTTGGTAGGATTTATGGATCGATTACCTTCTGAGAAATTGCATTGAGGAATGCACATAGCTTCATAATGGCTAATCGAACATTTTCTGGTAGAAGCCCCCTCAATGCAATCGGAAGCAGTTGCGTCATAATCACGTGGCAGTCATGAGACTTTAGGTTCTGGAATTTTTTCTCTACCATGTTTATTATTCCCTTTATATTCGACGAGAAGCCAGACGGGACCTTCATACTGAGCAGGCATTCAAATAAGATTTCCTTCTCCGCTTTGGTTAGAGCGTAGCTGGCAGGACCTTGATACTGCTTTGGATGCATGCCGTCTTTTTCGTTCACACGTTGCTGGTCCTCCCGTGCCTCCGGTGTATCTTTTGTCTTCCCATACACACCCAAGAAGCCTAGCACGTTCACGCAAACATTCTTCGTCACGTGCATCACGTCGATTGCAGAGCGGACCTCTAGGTCTTTCCAATAGGGTAGGTGCTAGAATATAGATTTCTTCTTCCACATGGGTGCGTGTCCCTCAGCGTCATTCGGAACAGATTGTCCGCCAGGACCCTTTCCAAAGATTACATGTAAATCCTTGACCATATCAAGTATATCATCACCAGTACGGAGGACGGGCTTCTTCTGGTGATCTACCTCACCTTTGAAATGCTTGCCTTTCTTTCTAGAGGCATGCTTGGTCGGAAGAAATCGACGATGTCCTAGGTACACATTCTTCTTGCATTTGTCCAAATATATACTTTGGGTATCATCTAAACAATGTGTGCATGCGTTGTATCCCTTGTTTGTCTGTCCTGAAAGGTTACTAAGAGCAGGACAATCATTGATGGTTACAAACAGCAACGCTCGTAGGTCAAATTCCTCTTGTTCATGCACATCCCACACACATACACCTTTTCCATTCCACGGCTGTAAAAGCTCTTCAACTAATGGCCTTAGGTACACATCAATGTCGTTGCCGGGTTGCTTAGGGCCTTGGATGAGCACTGACATCATAATGAACTTCCACTTCATGCACAACCAAGGAGGAAGGTTATAGATACATAGAGTCACGGGCCATGTGCTATGCTTGCTGCTCTGCTCCCCAAAAGGATTAATGCCATCTCTGCACTTAAACCAAACCATACGTTCCTTGCGTCACCTGCAAAGTCCCCCCACTTTCTCTCGATTTTTCTCCACTGCGATCCGTCAGCGGGTGCTCTCAACTTCCCGTCTTTCTTACGGTCTTCTTTGTGCCATCGCAACAACTTGGCATGCTCTTTGTTTCTGAACAGACGTTTCAACCGTGGTATTATAGGAGCATACCACATCACCTTGGCAGGAACACTCTTCCTGGGACGCTCGCCCTCAACATCACCAGGGTCATCTCATCTGATCTTATACCGCAATGCACCGCATACCGGGCATGCGTTCAATTCCTCGTACTCACCGCGGTAGAGGATGCAGTCATTAGGGCATGCATGTATCTTCTACACCTCCAATCCTAGAGGGCAGAGAACCTTCTTTGCTTCGTACATACTGTCGGGCAATTCGTTATCCTTTGGAAGCTTGTTCTTCATCATTTTCAGTAGCGAACCAAATCCCTTGTCAGATACACCATTGTCTGCCTTCCATTGCAGCAATTCCAGTGTGGTACCGAGCTTTCTGTTGTCATCTTCGCAGTTTGGGTACAACCCTTTTTTGTGATCCTCTAACACGCGATCGAACTTCAACTTCTCCCTTTCACTTTCGCATTCTCTCTATGCATCAACAATGACCCGGCCAAGATCATCATATTCAGGGAACATAGGATAGCTGTCATCATCCTCCGTTGCAGTATCACCGTATTCAGGGAACATAGGATAGCTGTCATCATCCTCTTCTTCTTCGTTGTCTTCCATCATAACCCCTCTTTCTCCGTGCTTGGTCCAAACATTATAGTGTGGCATGAAACCCTTCTCAAGCAGGTGGGAGTGAAGGGTTTTCGAGTTAGAGTAATCCTTCGTATTCTCACAGACAGTACATGGACAATACATAAAACCATTCTGCTTGTTTGCCTCAGCCACTTCGAGAAATTTATGCAGGCCCACAATGTACTCGGAGGTGCGTTGGTCACCGTACATCCATTGTCGGTTCATCTGCGTGCATTATATAATTAAGTGTATCAAAAACCATTACAGAATATCATGAATAGAGAAGTGACCAAATTAATACAAGTTCATCATCACATTAAAACCAAAGTACAGTAGTGATCAAATGTTATTACTGAAAAAATAAATACATAAAGTTCATACATAGTTCTCATAGAACAACATAGAGCTCTCTAGAGCATCTAATTAAAACATAAATTGAAACTAACACACAACTATGTAAAACATTTAAATGCAACAACAAATGCGATCATAATCGCAACTAAGGTAACAATTGATCCAACAGCATAATGATACCAAGCCTCATTATCAATGGCATATTTTCTTATCTTTCTAATCTTCAAGCGCATTGCATCCATCTTGATCTTACGGTCATCGACAACATCGGCAACATGCAACTCCAATTTCATCTTCTCCTCCTCAATTCTTTTCAATTTTTCTTTCAAATACTCGTTTTTTTTTCAACTAAATTTAACCTCTCGACAAGAGGGTCGGTTGGAATTTCCGGTTCACATACCTCCTAGATAAACACATCTATGTCACGTTGGTCGGCAAAATTGTCATAAACACTAAATGAAACAAATAGTTATAAAAGATAATATACCATATCTGAATCATAGACCGGACGAGGGCAGACGTGGGCGGATACCATAACCATGGCACTATATAATAACAAACAATAATAAAAGTAAGAAATTTATACAAGTATCTATGTAAATCATACAAGTAAGAATTTTTTTCTTTTAAAAAGAAGATAAGAACAAGAGGCTAACCACGGTGGTGCCCGCGACGAGATCGGCGCGGGCGATCGACGATGGTGAGGACGGGGACGGGACGTGATGGATCGCCAAACCTAGATAAATCTTGGGGAAAATGGAGCTTGGAGGTCGAGCTTGGAGAGGAGAAAGCTTAATCGTAGCTCGGGCATTTCATCGAACACCTCGTGTGCATAGGAGGTGAGAGCAGAGCATCACACACCTCCCACACGCCGGCCGGCCAAAAAACAGAGGAGTGAGCGGGCAGGGGCAAGCATATATATAGGCATATCTTTAGTCCCGGTTGGTGGCTAGAACCGGGACATAAGACTGCCCTTTAGTCCCGGTTCCAGCCACCAACCGGGACTAAAGGGGCTGCGCCAGGAGCGAGGACCTTTAGTCCCGGTTCGTGTCTGGAACCGGGACTAAAGGGGTCAGACGAACCGGGACTGGTGCCCGCCGAGGCCCGACCGGCGTCCTGGCCTCATGAACCGGGACTGATGCACCCATTAGTCCCGGTTCGTAACACGACCGGGATTAATGCAATTTTCGGACCTGGACCAAAGCCCTGTTTTCTACTAGTGATTACAAAGGATATATAAGTCAATCATACAAAAAAAAATGTAGAGTTTTAGTTATTTACAAAAGTATGTTCTAATGTAGATTATACAATTATGCAATAAGAATATAAAATGCATGTCATGCTAGTTAGGGAAATGCTCACTAGGGGTGTACAACTCTAGAAAGACCTTCGATGAACGTGAAAGATGTTTCTGGAGGGCGACGCCGTTGCTGAGAGAGCTGCAGGTGATTGTGATATGAATCAAGGTCTCAAGCTGGCTATTGTCACACGACAGAGATTACCATGTGAGGTTGAGGACATGTCGCATGTGTCATGTGCCATTTGAGGAAGGCCATGTGATGTTTCAGTACTGGAAAATTGGAATAGAGCGAGATGCATACGAGTATGAAATAGTAATGCACACCAAAAAAATATGAATTCAAAACTAACACTACCTCAAACTACAAAACTAATCATGGTTAGCACGACATACACACATTGTCTAGCGATCATAATTATAGATAATTAGTCCATATAACATAGTTATGAGGAACATGAGTAGATACTTCACTCTCTCTTAATATATTAACTATCTAGGTAAAGTTTAAATAAGACATATCATTTCACATTAACCAGTGTGCATCCTTTTAACTAGTATCGTCAAAATCATTAGGATAATAATTCAAATTTCACATTCCAACGAGCATTTCTCTGTACGGCGTCAATTATTTCCAAACTACTCCCTCAAATCTGCGACACTTATTTTGGGACGGAGGGAGAGTAAGAAGCTGATATTAATGTGATAATAGATCATCATGAGTTGCTACTTGCGAGAGAATTGGTACAGGCATTCGGTCAACGATTTCCCTAATCCCTAAAATAAAATCTAGGAGCACGGATCAACTCTAGAGACTTTTCTCAAATTAAATCTAGGAGCACGGATCAATTCTAGAAACTTGCACGGGTAACTCTAGGGACTTTTCTTAACTTTATACTTCTATAAGCTTATATAGAACTTAAACTTTTTTTTTTACAATTGTTTTGGATGGGAGGGAGTAGGTTTTTTTCTGAGTGTGGATCGGAGGGAGTAGTAATTATGTGATTCAGTAAGGAAAAATATTTTTCTGCATAAGAAGCCCAGAACCCACGCCCGTCGGAGCAACCCAGCACACACCCTGTTAGCCCACACCCATGCAGACGCAGTAGTCGTCTCCCACCACCTCTCCTCTTGTTACACACGTTCATCCCTCATAATATCTCTCTCCTCCCTCTCCCCTCCCTCTCCTCCACCCGTCGTCGCCGTCCAATCTCCGGCGAGAACCCGCGTCCTCCCCCACCGGCAGCCATGTCTTCCGTCTTCAGCGGCGACGAGACCGTCCCCTTCTTCGGCTTCCTCAGCGGCGCCGTCGCCCTCATGTTGTTTATAGAGATGGTATATAACATCAAATTCAAATAAATTTAAAATATATTTTGGTACTATATATGATGCTTTCTTTATAAGAATTGGAAGCCTCCAATGATTCCATTTTTATGGGGAAGAAACATTGGGTATTTTATTAGACTGGGAAAATGTTGTGATCGTGACATGCAGGAAATAATAATTTTACTGGCTTAGCATCGAGTGGAGTAGTGTGAGGCCATGGATTAGATAGAGAGGATGGTGCAGGACATTGAAGTGGGGCTAGTAGATATGGCTTGAGAAGCTCCATGGCAAAAATGGAGAAATTTGTGGCAAGTGAACGATTATTCAAACATATATAGGTTCGTGGTTTGGGGCAGTAACCTTTTCATGTAATGAGATAAGTTCATGTTGAAAGGGAAAAAAATCTTTTTTTAACACAATACATACGCAAGCGCTCATATACATGTGCATACACTCACCCTTATGAACGCACACACGCACACCCTATCCCTATGAGCACCTTCTTGAGATTTACGAAGTCACCATAGGCGCCTCGTCGTCGACGGAAACGTCTCCTCCCACTGAAAGCGCATTGCCGGAAATCCTAAAATAATTCAGGAATAATGCAAGCACCAGGACTTGAACCCTGGTGGGCTGGGGATACCACTGTCCCTCTAACCATCCAACCACAGGTTGATTTGCAAAGGGAAAAAAGATCTGAAACCACCCTATCCCACTTTCACTAATTTATCTCCCCCTCTTCTCGTGCTTGATGTGCTTCGCCAAGCATACATTCATTGATTCGTTTTTATCACCCTATACAAGGCACAACCAATGCACCCAGACTTTTAGAAGGTGGTGACAAGCCTTCACTTTTTTTTCTTCAAACCAACATGATTCACGGGACAACATATGTTGGATAGAGGGCAGTGTGGCAAGTATCATTTTTCCTTGTGATAGGCTTCAACCAACTATATGTCGCAAGGCATTTGAGTGTACCATCGGTCGTCCCATTTGGGAGGGCTTAGTCAAGCTCACTGGATGCTAACTCAGGACGATATAAATCTATGCCTCTTCTAAGTTCTAACTCGAGATGTACGCTTACTGTGGAGGCGATGCAAATGCGACAAACTGATAGTGATAGTCATCCTTTCTCACTCCTCAAGCAACTGGCCACTAGAAAGATCCAGTTTTGGTTTCCATGTTAAACCCAACAAGTTGATAACGTATTTTGTTAAATATTAGTACAATGGCAACTTCTAGACATTTTTAAATATTGAGAGAACAAGATATACCCAGAATCTACTTGCATACGGGAGACGACATTGAGTGACTGTACTGATATTTTTTTCCTTTTGCGAGAGTACTGATATTGTTTCTCATTAAGTAGTAGACACCATATAAAAAAGATCCCAACCTAAATAAACTAGGATTTTTGGGGGGAATAAGTTAGGGAACCTCCTAGTACTACGTCATTTTGTTTATAAAAGTTGTATATTTTATAACAAGAACTATGATCTTTACATCAGTCGTAAATACAATGAGGTTACATAACTATAAATAGAAGACCATGGCATCTTGCCTTGCCAATAAAGGCGGACATATATCATCTTAGAAGGGCGTAGACGACAATCATATTTCCATTGACACATACTTGCAGCGTATGGTCTAATGTAAATTAATATTGTTAAACAATTTAACATTCATGTATCATACGAATTTGACAATATTATTGGACCTACACCATGACAATCCACATCAGTTCTTTTTTTTATAAATTTAAAATATAAAAATGCCAGGTATTAATTATCTAAATTTAAAAATTAAGAATTTGATAATTTTTATTTATATGCAAGAGAAAATCCAGACGTGTTTGTGTCTACAGAAATAGTAATTGGTACTTCAATATTACCAAGAAAAAATAAATAAATCACACAAATATAATTTGTAGAGTTTTAATTATTTATAAAAAATAAGTTCTACTGTAGATTATACATTCATGTAATAAGAATATGAGATTTCTGCGATACTTGGTAGGGAATTGCTTATTAGGGATGTAGAGGCAACATTACAATTCTAGAAAGACCTTTAATTGACGTGAATGACTTGTCTGGAGAACGAGGCCATTGATGAGACAGTTGCAGATGGTTGTGATATGAATCAAAGTCTCGAGCCGACTGTTGCCGCACGGCAGAGACCGTCATGTGAAGTTGAGAGCATGTCAAAGCTCACATGTGCCGTGTGTCATTTGAGAGGGTGATGTGAAATTTCAATACTGGAAGATGCTGGATAGAGCGGGTGTATATGAACATGTAATAGTAATGCACACCAGAAAAATATGAAATCAAAACTAACACTACCCTGAACCCCAAAATTAATCATGGTCAGCACAACATACACACATTGACTAGTGATCTTAAATACACACAATTAGTCTATATAACATAGTTATGAGGAACATGAGTAGATATTTCACTCTTTTTCTTAATATATTTATCATATACTTGTTAAAGTTTAAATAAGATATGATTTCACCGTCAAAGTAATAACAAAAGAATTAAACCATCCATGTTGCGTGTGTGCATCCTTAACTAGTATTGTCGAAATCATTAGGATAACAATTCAAATTTCATGTTCTAACGAGCATTGCTTTTTTACATATCGCAAGTAAATTATGTCCAAACTACATCTCAGTAAGAACGTGGTAATAATGTGATAATAGATGAACATGACCTGCTACTTGCGAGACAATTAGTACAAGCATCAGTTAACTATTTCGCTAATCCCCAAAATAAAATCTAGGAGCACAAATCAATATTAGTACAAGGTGAAAATGAGAAAACAAGAATGATGTGAGCTTCGAGCATCCTAATGCTCAACTTTGTGGGAGGCCAACGTTGAGAAGAATGTGGGAGCTAGGCAGGGGCATGCATTGAGGTGGAGCAAACCGTGACTAAAGTTGTTGAGGTCAACGGACAATGCCTAGGAGATGCAGAGCTCGCACGCATCTCATACCGCGGAAGGCAAGGTTCTACATGGTGACGGCAGAGGTTGGGGTGGTGCGTGTGTCCCACATTTGGTCGCTCTCTGGATATTCTTCCAGCGCTAGAAAAACACTAAACACTGGAAAAATACAAACTTACATAGAGAGAACACAGCTACGCACAAAAAACTTGCAAACTCTAGAAACCTTTCATGAATTAACGATTCTATAAACTCATATAATTTGAACTAAAACCATGACAATTATTTTGGATCGGAGAGAGTAGTAATTATGTTTTTTTTTTTGAGAAATAAGAGTAGTAATTATGTGCTTCAGTAAGGGAAAAATATATTTCTGCATAGGAAGCCCGTGAGGTAATTACTAGCCCAGAGCCCGCGCCCAGCGGGCAGTCCCAGCCCACGGCCCGTTGGCCCACTATAGACCCGCAACCAGGCAGTAGTCGTCCCCCATTACCTCCCCTCCTGGTCCACACGTCCGTCCCCCATAATATCTCTCCCCTCCCCTCCATCTCCCCTCCCTCCTCCACTCGTCGTCGCCGTCCAATCTCCGGCGAGATCCCCCGCGCCGCCCCTCCCCCGCCGGCAGCTATGTCTTCCGTCTTCAGCGGCGACGAGACGGCCCCCTTCTTCGGCTTCCTCGGGGCCGCCGCGGCCCTCGTCTTCTCCTGTAAGCCCCCTCCCCCAGATCTCCCTCCCCCTCCTCCAGATCGGCGCCCGACCGGCCGATCCGCGCGGCGCTGACCGTGGTGCGATGCGTGTGATGGTGCAGGCATGGGCGCGGCGTACGGCACGGCCAAGAGCGGGGTGGGGGTGGCGTCGATGGGGGTGATGCGGCCGGAGCTGGTGATGAAGTCCATCGTGCCCGTCGTCATGGCGGGGGTGCTCGGGATCTACGGCCTCATCATCGCCGTCATCATCTCCACCGGGATCAATCCCAAGGCCAAGCCCTACTTCCTCTTCGACGGATACGCGCACCTCTCCTCCGGCCTCGCCTGCGGCCTCGCGGGACTCGCCGCCGGCATGGCCATCGGCATCGTCGGCGACGCCGGCGTCAGGTAAATCTCACTCCCTCCTGATGCACGCACGCACGCACGCACGCGACCTGAAGAGATTTCTGAATGGGTGGGAGTATTGTAATGTAAATCTTGTGCTAGTTGGTACTAAAAGCTAGTAGTATAAATCTCATGAGGATGGGTTAGTGCAGGGAATTATAATCATGCTACTTGATTCTGTGCTCTTACCTCGGACATGCTTGATCTGAGTTTACATATGAAATCATTGTTGTCTCACTTGCCAAACCACACTTATTGGATAATATCAGTGAGGCATGAAATTCTTATTTTGTGAATGAAACACAATAATGTTTTCATGCTGATTACACTCTGAATTTAGCCTGCATTAGGTCTTGCAGATAGCATAGTGTCTGTTTCCTACAGAATGAAATTTGCTTTTGTCTTGTGGCATCCCTCAACATGCATGCAAATCTGAAAGCAAACATGGTGTTGGCGATTTTATTGGTGCATTTATTTAGTCTTTTAGATGTGATCTGATATCTCATAATCAGAAGTCCTTTATTAAGCTGTCCTAAAGAGTTATGGCCTCTTTACACTGTCCAAAATGAATTTTACTAGTTTCTTATAGTACTAGTATAATTCTGGGTTCTTCTATTTGGACACGTTGTCCATATCTTCTTGACTACCATGACCTCAAGTCTCAGTTATGATAAATCATATTGTTTTGGCTTGCATACATCATACATGGTTTTGCTTGTCATTTAACTAGATTCCCCAGTTGCCCTGCTTTAGTAAATTCAACAAGGGTATGCATGGTGAATTTTCTATTACTCCTGTTTTTCTTGCACTTGGAGCTGTGTTGAACACCAGGTATGTTCCTGGAGAGGGGAATAAGTACAATAGTATTGTAGCCAGTGGCTCACTTTTTATTTCTTTCGGTTGCCACTTGCCAGTATGTATTGGATATTGTATTTTTGATATTAAGAGGTACCTTCTTGTAGTGGTAGATCAATCTATCTATAGACCCCAACCTTTTGTCTGCAAGTTGTTCAAGTACTGATTGATTCTGTTGTTTTACCTTCTCTCCAGGGCCAACGCACAGCAGCCCAAGCTGTTCGTCGGAATGATCCTCATCCTCATCTTTGCCGAAGCCCTTGCCCTGTACGGCCTCATCGTCGGCATCATCCTCTCCTCGCGTGCCGGCCAATCCCGCGCCGACTAGAACAAAGCGCTTGCAAGCAAGGAGCACACGGTCCATCATTGTATTCTGTTTCAAAGGGTTTATTTCTTCCTAGAGACTTGTTTGGCATTACGCTGTAGTTCCTTCTTCTGTGTTCATGCTGCTCAGCGAAGGAACATAATGTGGGTGGGATCATAGGGATTTCCACGCCCTCCATCTGTAATTTTATTCTATTTGGCAACGCAAAGCTATCTGTATCTACTCGTCATACCTAGCACCTGTTGTATTTATTGTTTGGAATAATGGTCGGCGATGAGCTGTTTGGGACGTGGTGAATGAATAAGCAAAGCTAGACCTAGTTTCACTTTTGTGTAACTCCCGAATCTAGATTCACTTTGTTATGCCTGGGACATGTTTAGTGATTGTTGTGTTTTGTTATGTTGTGTGTGGTTGTATATTTTGTGATGCCAACTGCTAGCTGATGTTATCAGTTTAAACTATTAAGCACACTAGTGTTTAATACTTCCTCCGTATTCTTGTCTTAAATTATACGGATGTATTGAATCTTACCTTAAATTTTCAAGATACGGATGTATTGAATCTTAGACAAGAATTTTGGAACGGAGGTAATGGTTTGTTTATGAAAAGTAAAATTGAAGGTTTTGTAAAGGTGCTCTTAAACGACATGGAATATATACTGGTACCACTGATCCATACCAAATATGGAGTAAAGCAGCATTAATTAATATGGACCGGAGATTTTTTGGCTCCTAAGCTCAAGTTGCCTGCTTTTCTAAAATGTTGAAATCGATTAAGAATCCACAAAATTACATGATAGTTTTTCGTGTTTGTGCATCTCTGCCAAATATAAGAGATGGGAGAAAAACAAAAGTAGCCTACAATGAACCCTAATTTCTACCCCTCACATCGGGGTAATCTTCCCACGCGGCGGCCGCCTTCACGCTCTAGCCGCTGCTGCTCCACATTTCACCCTCTAGCCGCCGCCACCGCTCCACATCTTGCTAGTGGCGGAGCCAGGAATTAAAGAGCGCACAGGGTCCGCGTGTATGCCTTCAAGCATGACGCGAAATCATGTAGCGTGCAAAGTTTTGGTTGGCCTCTAAAGTGGACTCCACCGGAGCAACATGCACGTAAAACAATATGCAGTTTTTTCTTTCATTTTTTTTATTCGCAAGCGGTCATATACACGCGCATACACTCACCCATATGAACGTATATACGCACACCCTACCCCTATGAGCACCTCCGAGAGACCGAGACAGCATATCATCTTGAAATTTACGATAACAACATAGTATACCATTAGGCATAACAAATAGGGATATCCGATTATTTTAGTCAACAAAAATCTAGAGGCCGAGGCGGCAAATCACTGCACTATGGGTGCCCAAAAGGAGCATCAAGGCATATCCCCTCCGCGCCTTGGTCACGCATTCTAAATACACAATTTACGTTACACCCTACGTACGAGATAACAACTTCGAAGACAAACCATGGCTTGCTGTTAAAAATCGGTATACGCGAACACAAAAATTTCTTGTTACGACCAAATCACAATCATCACAATAATAGTTGCTATAAGAAAATTTTAATACGATGCTGAAAAAGATCAGTCAATTTTTTTATTTTGGACACGAATCCAAGTTATGTGACATTTTCCGGCCAAGGGCGAGAGAGCGAGCGAGCGAGCGGCCTGCCTGCCCAGCGAACCGAAGAACCCTAGAGAGAGAGGGAGAGAGAGAGAAGGGGAGGGGAGAGCTCACTGGACGGCGCCGGCGGCCGCATCGGAGGGAGGGAGGGGGGGGGGGGGGGGGGGGGGGGCGGGGGGGGAGAGGGGACAGCTCGCCCCGGCGGCATGGAGTACGCGGCGGCGGGCGCCGGGGGATACTACTACTACCCGCCCGCGCAGCCGCAGCCGCCGCCGCAGACGCTCCGCCGCCGCCCGCGCCCCGCCGCCCGCTGGGTCAAGCAGTGGTACGCGCCCCTCCCCTCCCCGCTAAATGTCCGTCTCTTTTATTAGATCGCCGCCGCGCGGGACCGACTGACCGACTGACTGACTGGCGCCGTCGCCGTTCCGCTGCAGGATCCCGCAGGATCTCGCCTCCCCCGGCTCCAAGTGCGCCCTCTTCAAGTGGGTCAGAGGTACCGTGCGCCCCAATCCCTGAACCCTCCTCCCCACCCTCCCCTCCCATCCCCTTACCGCGCGGATCAGCCGGTGCGTCGTCCGCGGCGGGATAGAGGCGAGACGGATCGGCAATGGCGATCGATGCATCTGTTGTTCATCTTATTATCATGAATCGTACAGCAAAATTTATCTTATCTTATCATACCCACTGTAGTTTCAGCAGATTGTGGGATTGCCTGCAATGGCTAGTGCTAATTCTAGTGTATCTTACCCTGAATCGTAGAGCAAGTTTCATCTTATCCTCTGTAGTTGGTCGTTGTCACCCAGTAGGTTGAGCAGATTGTGCGATTGCCCGCAAAGACTAATTGGCGATTGGCTTCTGCGTGACCCGTGTGCAGAGGACGTGTACAAGAATCTGAAGGAGAACGGCGGCGTGGGGCAGGAGCCGGAGGCGCAGCCGCGCAAGGTCGAGCCGGCCACGGAGATCCTCTTCCTCTGCAGCTACGACAACTGCGGCAAGACCTTCGTTGACGTGGCTGCCTTGAGGAAGCATGCCCACGTGCATGGCGAGCGGCAGTATGTTTGTCAGGAGCCCGGCTGTGGGAAGGTACCTCCAGTAATAGAAAATCACCTCATGCCTTTACCAGTGCATATTCTAGCGTTGGCAAGCTTTCCTGTGATTTCACAAGGACCTTTATCTTTCTTATTATCCTCAAGGACCTTTCTCTGTTTTGTATAGTTATTAATGGATTTAAGACCCAATAGATTTGTTTCAGTGTAACTATACATAGGACGTATGGCTATGTCCTATATTGATAATGAAACAACTGTTATATGTGTCCTTGCTGTTGATGGGAGAATGTAATTCCTAACTACTTGACTGTTCTTTTGGTACAGAAATGATGAATCCTCTTTCTGTTTGTTTTGCAGAAATTTGTAGACAGCTCAAAGTTGAAGAGGCACCACCTTACTCACACAGGACAAAAGGATTTCGTTTGCCCACATCCAGGCTGTGGTAAGGTAGGGATTCACAGAGTTTCTATTTCATGGCAGCATTCTTTGCTTCTAATTCTTACATTTCTAGTTACAGTGTTCTTCCATCTGCTGATGCAAAACTAAGTTGAGTGGCACCAATTCTATCGAACTGAAGATGTTCTGCTGATTTGATTAGATGAACTTAATGAAACTTCCCCTGACCCCTCAAGCTTAATTTATGCTTGTAAATTCAATTGCTACGTGCCTAAGCTGTTGCTAATTTTAGAGGTTTCTACTTTTTACTACGCCACAACGTCCTGTTTGCATATTTCCAAGTGACTGGTTGGTTTAAGCTTTCTTATTGGTGAATCGTTTCACTATGGTACATTTTACATCTTCCAACAAACAAATCCTCTGAATTTCAGGCTTTCTCATTTTTGCTTCTAATTCGCACCATACAACTTACATTTTTAAATTACAGTGTTCTTCTATCTAATGATGCCGAACTGAGTGGCATGCCAGATTCTATCTAACTGAAGATGTTTTGTTGATTTGATTTGATGAACTTAATGGAACTTTCCCTGATCCCTCAAGCTAGTTTAATGCTTGTAAATTCAATTGCTACGGGCCTACACTGTTGCTAATTTTAGAGGTTTCTACTTTGTACAACTCCACAACTTCCTAATTTCATATTTACAAGTGTCTGGTTGGTTTATGATTTTGTATTGGTTAATCGTTTCACTATGGTACATTTTACCTGTTCTAACAAACAAATCCTCTGAATTGCAGGCCTTCTCATTGGATTTTAACTTGCGTGCACACCTCAAAACACATGCTGTGGAAAATTATCATATATGCCCCTTCCCAGCATGTGGCAAAAGATTTACAAGCGACTTCAAATTAAAATGCCATATTAAGACACATGAAAAGGTATGTTGCTATACCACATGGACTTCCATGTTCATCTTTTGGATTATCTTTTCCTTCTATTCATGCTAGTTCCATGAAGTTCTGCGGTACATGTTCAGTTTTATCCCTGACATATTTGATCCACTGAGGAACTTTGTTAACTGTTTTCCGATTGGAACTATGGATGACACAAATACATTAAGTTGGAGTGTGATATAGTTTATCAGATTAGTTTCCTACTATCCCAACTACATAATCATTTATTAAAATGCCCATGGTGCCACACTTGCATGACACAGTTTGCAGTTGTGTATATGAATCTTGTCAGTCTTATGTTTTACTTACTGTGTCTTTTGTGGCCATGATGCAGACTGGATCTCCTATTGCAGTGCAGCATACACCACCAGCAGAAAAACCACAAAGCACCATAAAGCCTTCCATACAAGCAACCCCAAAGCCTTCTGCGCCCACACCAACAAGCTTTTCCTCTGAGCGCCCTTATGTCTGCCCCTACGAAGGTTGTGGGAAAGCCTACATCCACGGTTACAAACTCAACCTCCATTTCAAGACTCAGCACCCTGACCACAATCAAGAAGGCAATGGTAGGGTCGCCACACCTGCAGCGGAGTATAACTATGCTGACGCCGGTGACATCGCGCCAAACCCGAAAAGGAGCAAGACAAACCAAGCGCACAGGGCCCCTCCATCTAATGCCTACAATGTCAAGGTTTCCAGCAGGATGGGTGTTGATACCAGTGGTGCGAAGAACCAGTGGCCAGGCAAGGGTATGTATGATGATGACAGTGAAGAGACCGAGGAAGATCCCGGTGGTAACAACGTAGAAGATGGCTGGAGGTACGGTAACCAGAACGCCGATGATGAGGAAACAGAAGAAGATGAAGACTAGCTGGACGTTCAGCTTCTTCAAGTTTACTGACTTCCCGCTGGAGCGTGTGCCCTAGGTTGTTTAGATGTGGTTGTCTGCTTCCTTTTAGTAATTTTGGTGTATGCTGAAAACTAGCAACCAATGAAACTAGTGGGCTTTTTAATTGTCATAGAGATAGATTGCGTGGATGTGAACAGACACTTACTGATGTTGTTTGGTCATTTTGTTGAGATGGTCCGTTTATGTAATATATCTACCCTCCACCTTGTGGTAGTTAATCATTTCTGGACGGCAATGAAGTAGCTAGATATTTCCTTCTTTTCTTCTTATTCAAGCAGGTGGTTTATACCGGCTGCCTGCGCCAAGAAGCTTAATTACATGGAAAGGTATTATGTCGTGGCACATATGGTGATATAGTTGGCAGAGCTTGACACTTGAGTTTGGTGGTGAATATATGGTGAGTCTTGTTCTGTTTGTTTTGTAGAAATTCAATATCTTACTCACACATGACAAAAGAATTATATTTGCCCACATCCAGATTGTCGTAAGGTATGGCTTCACAGAGTTTGTATTGCATGACAGCATTTTATGTTTTTAGTTCTCACCATACAATTCACAATTTTGTCAGTGTTCTTCTGTTTAATGGTGCAGAACTATAAGTAGTGGCATGCTAATTTTATCTAACTCAACGTTTTTAGCTTACATGATTAGTTGAACTTAATGAACCTTCACCTGATACCTCAAACTAGTTTTATGTTTGTAAATTCAGCTTTTATCCTAAACTATTGCTAGTTTTAGAGCTTCCTAATTTCCTTCTTGTTTGCATATCTATAACTGACTGGTTTGAAAACAGAAGTACTGTAAATGATTATGATTTCTTATTGATGAATCCTTTCACTCTGGTACATGTTGCATCTTCTAATTTTTAAAAACCCTATGAATTTCAGGCCTTCCCTTTGGATTTTAACTTACGTGTGCACCTCAAAACACATGCCGTAGAAAATTATCTTGCATATGCCAATTCTCAGCATGTGACAAAAGATCTTCAAGTGATTTTGAATTAAAATGACATATCAAGGCACTTGAAAAGGTATGTTGCTATAGCTAATTGACTCCCATGTTCATTTTTAGGTTGCCTTTCTATTCATTCAATTCATACCCACTAATTTATTGCCCCATATTGGAGCCATATCAGAAATGTATTTAAATAGGATTGGGTCGATAAAGGTTCCCTAAACCAACTGTTTTCCACAGTAAAGCTCCTCAGTGCCAAACTGGCTTGTAGATCCAGTGCTCATTTTTGACCATGCATTATAAGTTGTGCTCATACTGTATTATCTTCTAGTATCAAATAAACCTTGTAGATTCCGGTAAAAAAAGGTTATCCTTGTAGATCTCATCTTTATTCTTTATGATTAATACAGTTCATGAGATCTAAGGCCGATGATTACATCAAACAGCAATTTCTCTCCATGTTTCTCTTTATTCAGATGTCATATGATGGGCAATTCTGTACATACTAGTGATTATGTTGTTTATGCTTGAAAGTTAGTGTTTGTTGAATTCCATGAGGTTCTGCAATACATGTTAGGTTTTATTCCTGACATCCTTGATCCGTGGAGGCACTTTATTAACTGTTCTGCGGTAGAACTACGCCTATAGTCGGACAAACAAGGAGAAACACAAAATATATTAAGTTACAGGGGATATAGTTTGTCAGATTAGTGTAATACTGATATACTCTAACTAACCCAACTAGATAATCATTTGTAAAAATGCCCATGACGTTACACTTACATGATGCAGTTGTGCTGATTGCCTTCCATGCTTCAGGCCCATGGCGGTTGCGGCGAACATCAGTTTTTGGTCCTTCATGCTGGAGTTGCGCCATCGTCTGATTCGGTTGTTGATCACGATCTGTAGGTATGTGAGGAATTTGGGCCCAAGTGATCAGGTAACGAAATGCTGACATGCCGATTAATTAGGAAGTGATAATTCTACGCACTTTGATTAGATACAACATAGATCTCTCTATTCAAGCTACCGCTTGATACGTTTGGTGTGCAATGTGATTGATTGCATTGCATCTTATGTCCGTGGACGGTATATGGTTGATGACGGCGACACGGGACAACTATGATGTGTAGTGTTAGGCTTGTTCTTTTCTGTTTCACGAAGTTAGTTATGATTCCCACAGAAAGGCCGAATTTCCTATGTGCTAGCAAGTGATGCTTAGGATCAAATTAGTTATGCTCGCAAGAGTGACTGATAATAATTGTATGCTGACATATTTATGTCGATGGTATAAGCATCTGAGGATGTGGCTGTTGGTTATTTTTCGCTGCTTCTTTGCAAAATCCTTTCTCTCATGGTGGGTGTGGGTCTACTTATAAAAATATGTGTCATGATTTTAGTACCTTAGCTTTTGGCAACATGTCTGTTATACTTAAGAGATATTCTGCATTGCAGATTTATGAGCCGTGGCTGTTGTAGACCCACACAGTTAGGTACAGAGGTGTTCATTAACTATTTGCAGTTATAGAGTGCTCAATATAAGACCTGCATGCCTTTTCTCAATATAACATAAAAAAAATTCTCAGCAACGAGGTAAATGAAGTGCACTGCCAAACAAAGCATTTAAACTAATTTTAGTGCTGACGACACTGATCTGGTGGTTACTACCAGTTGAAGGTTGTGTTTAGACTTAGATCCTTGGGACAAAATGGAAGGCAAACGGAAAACAAATTTCGGGTCAAATGGACAGAAGAAGGAAAAGAAAAATGAACAGCCCACAAGACAATGAGAATCTGTTTTTTAGGCAATTGGCTAAGAATTGTGCATCGTCTCCAACTGCAAGCAAAGGAAAGGCTATACCAAGAATCTTGCATCGTCTCCAGCTGCAAGCAAAGCGAAGCAAAGCAAAGGGAAGCTAGCAGAAACCTGCCATGCCCTGCAGGCTTTGGGATCAATTCCATTATTTTGCTGCAATCTTCGAGGTGTGCTCTCATGCATTATGGCCCTCAATCAGATATGCTAAATGCTAATTGATCATATCGCTCTTTGGTCTTTCTCTAATCAATCCTGTAGGGTTTGAGTGTTCCTTTGTTTGACCAACATGAGGATGTTGAATGATCATGTCCAGAGCAGCTACCCTCCCGAAGCTCAACACAGCAGGTACACGCATTCAAAATATAGATAAACTTATTGTATAAAGTAGGTTTATTTTTTAAATTATTAAATTGAACTGTTGTCATGTGCTGGGCGGCTGCTGAATGTGGCGTGTTGTTACTGTTTGAATAAAGCTTTATTTTCCGCATACTAAACCGCTGTTCCATTATTTCGGTAACGGAACCTGGGGCCATGGGGCTTGGTATGAATGCAAAAATAGGTGCATTTCTTAAATTATATGCATGCACATTTGGTATTATTACGTATCTATGTAGAGCCTGGGGGATCAGAGCTCTTTATCGTCAACTAGCAGTGTGCTCTTTATGTATAACAAATGCGACTCTCATTTCTATTCCACTCTTGTCGCATTCTTTTCTTATGCTCCCAAAAATCATTCATATTTGCACATCTAATAGCTATATGTGTATGCTTGAAGCAATTTTGATAATTTCCTTTTGTTTCTTATTTTGCAATCATATATTAACATAATTTCATCGACCACCTAACTTGCATTCATATATTAACAGAATTTTATTCATCGGCCACCTAATAAGGTATATATAGTTCTTACAAATCCAGCTATTATGGATTGCGCATGGTGTTTGTACAATACCAATTTTTTTTCTTCCGTTCCAAATTCCATATGAAAATATGTTTGTAGTTTCTAAACCAGAAAGTATTTTTCATAAAATTATATTCTAAAATAAACTTGCTTAGGGAGTCTATTAATTTCATAAATTACAACTTCATATATGAAAAGAGTTGTACTTAATATCTCCCAAATATGAATTTTTGTAACTTCATAGTTTAACTATTAAGGTTTTCATACAAATTTGTATGCAAAACAAATTTTTTATTACTTGTAATATCATATATGAGTATAATTATATTATTTATCCACTTATAATAGTTTTCGTATATTTATTGTTATGGATTTACTTATTATAGATGTCCGATGGAGTTCATACGAAAATCAGATCTATTTCTTATTTTTATTATTCCGTATATAATATAGTATAAAACAGAGTCGCATTTTTTATGCACCTAAGAAAGAGTTTTTATAAATTAATCTATTTATGAATGTCATGCTGATTTCGTATCAATACATATTTTATTCTACATATTAATTTTCAGATAACTGCCATAAAAAAGAATCTCATAGTGATAATCGGAAAACATATGAGTAGAGCTTATGAAATGACAATTTCGAATTTATTATGATGTCTTCTAGCTCAGTGTCAAATTCTAAACAGTGAAGATCGTTTTTAGTTGTAACTGAGATATAACTTTGCCTTTCTTTAACAACTTGCCTTCAGGGTCCGTATAGAAGTTTAGGCCTTGGCCTGATATGGCATCATCCATTTTAGTGCAATACACACAATCTGTTCTCCCGTTTTTAAAGCAGACCTGAATAAAACACGAGCTGCTCCCCACGGCTGACGTAGATACTAGATAGTTGGTTCGTTATTCAATCTTGACAGTTACAGTTAGATCCCACTCGGATCAAACGGACATTATATTTTTTGCCGACGAATATAGTCGCTTTGTTACACTTTGTTTTAATAATAATAGATTATCGTCTAAAATAGTTAGGCAAAAACAAATAGTTCAGTATGTTAGAGCAACCGATGATACTTTGGAGTGAACTAAAATATTTCAGCTTATTGGCAGACTGACAGTAGCGAGCATCCAGCAGCTCTGGAACGAGTGGGAGATCCAGTGCTTGGTGCTTGCGAGCTTCTCCCTACAAGTGTTCCTCCTCTTCTTCGCGGGGTTTCGGAAGCGCTACCGCTCCCGCGTGCTCAGCGTGCTGCTGTGGCTTGCCTACCTATCGGCGGACACTGTGGCGGTCTTCGTCCTCGGGCACCTCACATGTGTTGTGCGTGATGACCCGCGGCACCATATGGTGCTCTTCTGGGCACCGTTTATGTTGCTCCACCTCGGAGGGCAGGACACCATCACGGCCTTCTCCATGGAGGATTGTGCACTGTGGAAGAGGCACCTGCTGAACCTCACCACCCAGGTTGCACTGGCCATCTACGTCGTGGGCAAGCAATGGCAAGGGGACAAGCAGCTCGTGGCTCCCATGGTGCTAATCTTCATCTCTGGGACGGCCAAATATATGGAGAGAATATGGATACTTGGGAGAGCCGGCTCATGGGGACCTATAAGCAGGCCTTGGGGTCCGTTTCGTGATCAGAAAAGAACCCGGGAGGAAGACATTGCTGTCTGGTCATTGTTGTATTCTGAAGAAAAATCCAGGTCTCGGATAGAGGTAGCTCATGACATATTTTATAAAAGCATGGGATATTTCATGAACAGGTCCTATAAACTGTACTCCAGACTTGATTTGAGTCGGCAGCAACTATATAGTCTGCTGCTGCCAGACGAGAGAGTTAACTTGGCACACAAGTTAACTGAGATCCAACTCTCATTGATCTATGACTACTTGTACACCAAGTTTGGAAGCCTTGATGGTATGTTGCACCGGCTCACCATCCTTGTCATGAACTCTACAGCTCTGGCTCTGTTTGTTGCTCATCATAATTGAGAGAAGGGGCGATCAACAGCTGTCAAGTACTACGGTGTAGCTGATGTTGCCATCTCTTACATATTGCTTGTGGGTGCTGTGGCGTTGGAGATATCCTCTATGTTGATGTGGCTCATGACATCATATTGGCCATACAAGGTATGCCCAGGAGGAGGCCATGGTCCAAGAATTGTGCTTAGTATCCTCAATGGCCTCCGCCTAGACCCGAAAAGCAACAGATTGGAGTGGTCAGGTAAGCTGCAGCAGTATAACTTGATTGATGAAATCATCCAAGAGAAGGCGAGAAAGGAATATGGATGGCTGAAATGGATGATGTCGCGTGTGGGCATCAAGCAATACCACGACACAACCAAACATGTTGCCATCTCCCCAGAGGTAAAGGAGCTGCTCATTGATAAACTCTGTGACAATCACCGGAGGTTTGGCTCGATCAGCTTCCGTGCCAGGTGGGCAATAGATATTCTTTCTTCCTCCTCTGGGTTAAGAGAAGCCCATCTGAAAGTCAGCAACACCTCGGAAGGTGTTTCAGATCTTGTCTCCAGTGCCTTGCTTTGGCATCTTGTGACAGACATATGCCTAATGCGGGATGAGACGCCCTCCAAGTTTAGAACCTGCAGCCAATACTTGTCCAATTACATCATGCACCTGGTCTACAAGTGCAACTTGATGGTTGATTCTGACGGGCATTTATTATTCGAAGAATGTATGCAGATTATGGGAATATTTTGGAAAGATGGCAACAATGATAAGAGGGACTTCCCCCAGAGATTCTGCAGTATAATAATAGATCCCAATCAACATCCACTTACAAAAAGTGTAACTCGTATACTTGATGATCTGAACTGTTTGGACTGTGTGCTCAACAGTGAAGTAGGGACAGCTGATCGGTGGGAGATGGTCGCAACGGTATGGGTGGAAATGCTCTGCTACATCGCGCGCAACTGTGATCATGGGTTCCACGCCAAGCAGCTGAGCGCTGGAGGGGAGTTCCTCACTCACGTCAAGATGCTCATGTTTGTCGTAGTCAACCTTATTAGTCCAGATATGTGGGTAACATAAAAATGCAACTTTATTATTGGGTTCATCTGCAAAGTTACTTTCTTATGATTGTGATTTTCTGACCATTAGCAAGAGCTGTACAAATAATTTATGGCCAAGCCTTTGTAAGTGACATTTGTGAGTATATATACTGGAGGTTGCATACGGTAGTTGATACCTCGTGTATGGTCGAGGGCTTGGGGATTATCCTCTTGGTGGGAACTGGAAGATGTTCTGCTGTGACATCCCCGGTTTAGTAACTAGTAATTATAAGGGTTGTAAAGTGTGCATCATGATCATTGCATATCATCATTTGTATAGTTGTGAAAATGAGGATAATTCAAAACCTTGAAAAATGCTATAAAGTTTACCTAGAAAATCAATGCACTACTATATGTCTTTCACAAATCATGAAATATTTATCATAATTTCATGTATATGAGAAGCTCTCATCTATACAGACTACTATATGTTCTATAAGCACCTAGAAAATGAGGATAAGCATCCCACCGCCTCCAATTGCAAGCAAAGCGAAGGGAAGCCAGCAGAGACCTGCCATGCCCTGCGGGCTTTGGGATCATGTCCAGCACAGCTACCCTCAACGCAGCAGGTATGTAAATGAAAGTATAAACAAAACCATCAGTATATAGAATAGATTACTCGTTAATGTTTTTATTATTATACATTGAGCCGTTATTTTGTGCCGCGCGGCGGCTGAGTGAACAGCTTCTGTTTGGACGAAGCTTTACTTTTCGCATGTACTGAACCGCTGTTCTGTTATTTCGGTAATGCATCCTGGGGCCATGGGGTTACAGGGATAAAAAATAAATTAGGCACATTTCTTGAATTATATGCATATGTGCCACGTGCATTTACGCGGCTAGCTATTCAATGTATTGTCCACCACTTGCTAGATACTAGGATCCACCACTTGCCCCTTGCTCTCGCTTTCCCAATTTTATTTACACACGCTACTAATACTTTTGTCAGAGTGGCGACCATACTTACCTATGATTTAGAATTTTGTGTGTAGTAGAACCATCTATCTAACGCCGCTTCTGCAGTGATGACTTCTCTTTCTTCTTTGCTGCAGGGTTTCTAGCCTTCTCCGGACCATGATCTGCGCTTCCTTCACGGTGGTCGCCCCTTCTCCACCCGTGCGGCTTATCACCTCACCATGGCTCAGGATGATTTGGACACACATGCCACGGCTATTTGGTCATCCAGACCATGTGAAGATCTTTGCATGGCTTCTCTTCAGAAATAAGCTCAACACAAAGGCCAACCTTCACCACAAGCACATCTAGAGCGACACCGTCTGCCCATCTAGAACGACACCGTCTGCCCCGGTGCGGATACTCATCTGCGGACACTACACATATCTTCATATATATATAGTGCCCGCACGCTGACATGGTATGGCAGTGTCTTGGCATCATCCCACCTTGCTGCATCGGCGAGCTTTGGGCGTGCAGGATGCACCCCGTCTTGGACCTCTCGATCTTGTCCTCAGTGCTACTCATTATTCCGTGGAAGATTTGTGCATCCAGGAATGCCATGACTTTCAACAAGATCGTTCAGCATAGCTCTACAACTCTACGCCTTATTATTGATGAATTGTCTCTGCCTCCTCATGGCTTAATTAAGTAGCAGGCTCACAAGGTCGCTGCCTCCTCATGGCGGTCATACCTTTCTTCACTTAAACTATAATTACAACTTTTGAGCAATATATTTAGGTGGGGGAACTCCCCACTTGTTGAAGATCTTTGATCTATTTTCGACTGCTCTGGCCATCCATTTCACCAGTATCGCGCTTATTGCGAGCATTAAATGTGTTACAACTGATCCTTTTCAGCTGGGCCCAATAACAGGCGAAGAGGATCATATGCACATCTCACATTTTTTGCTTTCCTACTTCTTAGTTATTTAGTTATACTTGATGGTGCCGCATTGTTCCTTTTCTCATTAAAATTAAGTCTTTGTTCATACATGATGATGAATGTTCTTAAAGTTCACACTTGAATGTTATGTAAATTCCCGCAAAAAAAAGAATGTTATGTAAATCAAGAAGATGAAATAGATCATTTTCATCCGTAAAAACCATGTAAGCATACACATTAGGTTTAAATTAGACAACCAATCGTTTCAAACAACTTATCTAGACTTTGGATGGCAAAAAGGGCACATGACATATTTACCGAGCTAGAAAAGGGCGCTTGCACTGCCCAAGGGATTAAGAGTCACACCAAGATGATGAATGAGCTAACTAACCATCTAATTAATTAATTAATGAAGACTCTAACCGGAGGTTTGCATGTGCTCTTGGCATGGCATTGGCGCCACTCGCTCGCTCACTCTTACTTCTCAGCTCCTCATTCTCCTCTCAAGCCTTCAATCACCACCCAGGTATAGCCATAGATCCACCCCATGCATGCGAGGCACGCGACTGTCTCCTCCGTCTTGCTCGTCCTCTTCGCGCTCTCCATCGTCGTCACACAGACGCCCCTCTTCCCGACTCGGCCACCGCCGCGTCTCATCAACCACGTCACTGGTGGCTGCGATTACTCCGACGGGAAATGGGTGAGGGACAGCGCCGCCACCGCCATGACCTATGGGGAGGACTGCCCGTTCCTCGACCCCGGCTTCCGCTGCGTGCGCAACGGCCGGAACGACTCGTCCTTCCGGCAGTGGCGCTGGCAACCTCGCCATGGCAACTGCCACCTCCCTAAGTACGTATGTATTCATCGTCATCGACATCTCAAATGAAATAGTAGAACTTTCATGTTTAAATTCGATAGGTTTAACGCGTCCGACATGCTGGAGAGGAGCCGAAACGGCCGGATCGTGTTCGTCGGTGACTCTATCGGCCGTAACCAGTGGGAGTCCATGCTGTGTATGCTCGCCGCCGCCGTGCCGGCCGGTTCGAGGATATACGAGCAGTTCGGGAAGCCCCTGAGCCGGCACAAGGGCTATCTCTCCATGGTTTTTGCGGACTACAACCTCTCAGTGGAGTACAACCGTGCACCCCTGCTCGTCATGGTCGACCGTCTCCCGCCGGCAAGCAATGGCGCAATCAGGAGGGCCATCCGGCTTGACGCGTTGCCGCTGCATGCCGCCCGCTGGGCCGGCGCCGACGTGCTCGTCCTCAACACGGGCCACTGGTGGAATCTGCATAAGACCATCAAATCGTATGTAATTAGCTAGCTACCACATTACATATTTACATTGTTATGTCAATGAATAATTATTATTTGATTAGACCTACAATTAATCCATGCTCGCAGAGGAAACTATTTCACGGTGGGCGATCGGTTCAACATGACGACGGACATCAAGGAAGCATTCCGACGGTCTCTCCAGACGGTGAAAGATTGGGCACTGACCAATCCACGACTCTTCAAGAGCGGCCACCTCTTCTTCAGGAGCTATTCTCCATCGCACTACGGCAACGGGACATGGGACACGGGTGGCTCCTGCGCGGACCAATGGGATCCGCTGACGATGATCACCGGTGAGAGGGACCAGCTGGAGCACTTGTGGGTCAACACAATGATCTCGAGTGTGGCGCGGAGCATGAGGAGACGGCATGGGATGAACAAGGATGCGGTGTTCTTGAACATAACGCACATGACGGGCCTTAGGAGGGACGGGCACCCGTCGCGGCACCGGGAGCCCGATACGCCATCGGATGCGCCAGAGGATTGCAGCCACTGGTGTCTCCCGGGTGTGCCGGACACGTGGAACCAGATGATGTACGGGCACCTCGTGTCCATGGGATTCGACATGAGATCGATTAATAGATAGGTAGATGCATGATATATGTGTGGTTGTGTGTGCATGTATATTGTATGGAAGGCAAGATTAAGTGAGTTTGATTGGATGATGAGTGTTAGAGATATATTTGGTGTACGTGTATTTGGTAGTCTAAGATTTGTAATCCGTCTCCTACCTTATCTCTAGGAGGGGCTTCTTGCCCTCTAAGTCTTGTATCCAATATATACTCGCCCTTGAGGCTCAATAATACATCCATCACATTACGCCAATCCCTCTCTCTACCTTTCTACATGGTATCTGCCGCAAGTTCCTAGACCTAGCCGCCGTCCACCGCTTCCGCACCGCGCGCCGCCCCGGGGCGGTTGGCCTCCATGACCGCCGCCGGGGGCCGCGCCGCCCGTACTTAGGGTTCGTCCGCCGGTCGTGTTGACCGGCTGCCCTAGAGAATCTTTTTCCCGATCTATTAATCCGGGTTTTCTCTCTTCCGCCGGTCGCATTGATTGACGTTTTCTTTTTGGTTTCCGATCTAATATCGGTTTGCGTCGCCCGCCGCCGCCGTCGACCCCGCGCCACTACTCCGACATCGGCGCGACCAACCGGCCTCTACTCCTACCAGGCGGCCTCCCGCGCCGCAGCAGCCCGTCATGGCCGTCGTTTGCGCATCTGTCCGCCCGTCGCTCTACGCCGGCCATCGTCGCCCCGCTGAACAGGACGCCTGCATCACCCACCTACCGTCTCCATCGCCACTCGTCGGCTGCCTCGGGATCGTCGGCTGCCTCGGGATGGTCGGCTGTCTTAGGCCTGTCGGCTGTCGGTTGCCTCGGGATCTGTTTGATGCTCACTGAAGTGGCAACATGTGGACTGTAATGATACTTTGTAGCTAGTTTTTTTTCTGATTGTTTGGTCTGAGTGCCAGTGTGATTTTTGAGTGGTTGTCCTTGCAGTAGGTTGGTACTGCCTTATTTTATTTTGCTATATACGATACATTAATTTGTACGAGGGGTGAATAATGAAAATAGTGCATAAATCATAGTTAATGTGAAGTACTGATCTTCCAGGAGCTTTAACATTTTGGTGACCTTTTTGGTCCCTTTTTAGTTAAATGATTTTGTTTCTTATTACTAGTCCCATAAACGCACTAATCTGATTTTTGTTTTGTACTTAACATTTTTGTTTTTGTTTTTGATTTTATACAGTGTGTGATTTACTTTTTTCTTCTTCTGAAATTTGTATGACAGGATGGTTTGCCCGGTGTGCCATTGTTTATGTGATGACGACACTGCAGAGAGTTAGGGATTTTTTGTGAACAATGCTGTTGAGACCTTCACAGTAAGTTTTTTAGTTTCCGTTCCATGGTTTTTTCAATTGTTTGTATTTTGTTCTTTTTTCTCTGCTAGGTTTACTAAACATTTTCCTTCCTTTTTTTTATTTTTTTTGTCCTTTTTCTCAGATCTTACCATGCTCTGTGAGGGACAACCTAAGGCAAATAAATGGAGGGTTCTTGAATTTCAAAGCACACGGGTGCAGGTATTCGCTCGATGTGTACAGAGGGTACAATACCTCAGTGATGGGTGGTGATGACTGGGTAAAGTTCATTGCTGACTACAATCTTGGGCATGGTGAGCTTGTTGTTTTGAACGCAGCTCGGCGCATGGTTAAGGCGTATGTATGCTATGGCAATTGCCCGTCTGCTGGAAACTACGAGGAGCCACCTGAGGTCATTGTTGTTGATGAGGATGAAGGCGGTGAAGGTGTTGTCCCAGAGGAGGAGATGTTGAATGATGAACACATGGAAGCAGGACATCCAGATATTTGTTTGCAGCAGGAATGTCGTGTTGAGTGAAGCAGAAGCATCGAGGCTGGATGTTGTGCTTACTATCAAGAACGGGTTCATTGGACCGCCTTTTGTGCACCGCCTCACAGAGACAAATGTCAAAAGCAAGCACATGGTAAGTGTTTTGTACATCCCCAAGTAACTCTTTTTTGTTTTTAGTTGTCTAAAAATGATTTTTTGTGTGTGTGTTATTTTTCCTTAGAAAATCCCGAAGAAACTGGCTGAATCATTGAACATGCCTTCTAGTGGTGTTGTTGGCATTTGCCTCGGAGCTGGGCTGTGCACCAAACTTGCTTACAAAACAGATATTGACGGACGTATGGTGTTGATTTTTTTTCTAATTCATTATTAAAGAAGTCTAAAAACAATAGCATGCCCAAATTGTAACTACTTGCATATTTTTCCAATGCATGCCGCAACTGCAAGTTTTCCTAGGTAGGCCGCAACTGCAAATTTTCCAAGACCAGCCGCAACTACAAGTTTTCCTAGGTAGTCCGCAACTGCAAGGATATGAGGCATGCCACAACTACAAGTTTTCCAAGACCAGCCGCAACTGCAAGTTTTCATAGGCAGTCTGCAAACTGCAAGGATATGAGGCATGCCACAACTGCAAGTTTTCCTAGGGCAGGCCTCAACTGCAAGTTTTCATAGGTAGTCCGCAACTGCAAGGATATGAGGCATGCCGCAACTGCAAGTTTTCCTAGGAGCCGCAACTGCAAGTTTTCATAGGCAGGCCGCAACTGCAAGTTTTCTTAGGCAGGCCACAACTACAAGTTAGGTAGTCCGCAACTGCAAGTTTTCCTAGGCAGACAACAACTGCAAGTTTTCATAGGCAGGCCGCAACTGGAAGTTTTCATTGGCACGCCACAACTAGAAGTTTTCCTAGGCAGGCCACAACTGCAAGTTTTCCTAGACATGCCACAACTGCAACTTTTCATAGGCAGGCCGCAACTGCAAGTTTTCCTAGACAGTCCGCAACTGTAAGTTTTCATAGGCACGCCGTAACTGCAAGTTTTCCTAGACAGGCCGCAACTGCAACTTTTCATAGGGAGGCTGTAACTGCAAGTTTTCATAGGCACGCCGCAACTGCAAGTTTTCATAGGCACGCCGCAACTGCAAGTTCAAGTTTTCCTAGGCAGGCCGCAACTGCAAGTTTTCATAGGCACGCCGCAACTGCAAGTTCAAGTTTTCCTAGGCAGGCCGCAACTGCAAATTTTCATAGGCAGGCCGCAACTGCAAGTTTTGTCTCAGTCAGGATTTTGGTCAACCCAGAAAGAATCAACATAGAGAAAAGCCTAATAAAATCTACAACTGAGCAAAAGCCCAAAGGGAATGTATGCAGCAGTGGGCCTACTAACATTTTTTTCGAAAACTAACTGAAAACGGGCCGAGATAACAACAATGGTCTTTGGAAAAAATCGGGCCGGTATAACAAAAACCTGGCCGGGAGAGAAACAGATAACAGGCTGGAACAAGGAACAGAAAACGGGCTGGGACAACCACCAGATGACATCATCTTACGTAAGGTGATTGAGACCATAGTAAAACTCATCTAGCTGAGCTCTAGGCGGTCCCTAAAATATAACTTTCATGTTTAAATTCGATAGGTTTAACGCGTCCGACATGCTGGAGAGGAGCCGAAACGGCCGGATCGTGTTCGTCGGTGACTCTATCGGCCGTAACCAGTGGGAGTCCATGCTGTGTATGCTCGCCGCCGCCGTGCCGGCCGGTTCGAGGATATATGAGCAGTTCGGGAAGCCTCTGAGCCGGCACAAGGGCTACCAATCCATGGTCTTTGCGGACTACAACCTCTCCGTGGAGTACTACCGCGCACCTATGCTCGTCATGGTCGACCGTCTCCCGCCGGCAAGCAATGGCGCTGTCAGGAGGGCCATCCGGCTTGACATGCTGCCACGACATGCCGAACGTTGGGCCGGTGCCGATGTGCTCATCCTGAACACGGGCCACTGGTGGAACCTGCATAAGACCATCAAATCGTATGTAATTAGCTAGCTACTGCATTACATATTTACATTGTTATTACAGTGATTAATTATTTGACAAGAGGTGCAATCCATGCTTGCAGAGGAAACTATTTCACGGTTGGCGATCGGTTCAACGTGACAACGGACATTAAGGAAGCATTCCGACGGTCTCTCCAGACGGTGAAAGATTGGGCACTAACCAATCCACGACTCTCCAAGAGCGGCTACCTCTTCTTCAGGAGCTATTCTCCATCGCACTACGGCAACGGGACATGGGACACGGGTGGCTCTTGCGTGGACCAATGGGATCTGCCGACGATGATCACCGGTGAGAGTGACCAGCAGGAGCACATGTGGATCAACACAATGATTTCGAGTGTGGCACGGAGCATGAGGAGATGGCAAGGGATGAACAAGGATGCGGTTTTCTTGAACATAACGTACATGACGGGCCTGAGGAGGGACGGGCACCCGTCGCGGCACCGGGAGCCCGAGACGCCATTGGATGCGCCCGAGGATTGCAGCCACTGGTGCCTGCCTGGTGTGCCGGACACGTGGAACCAGATGATGTACGTGCATCTCGTGTCCATGGGATTCGACATGAGGTCAATTAAAAAATAGGTAGATGCATGATATATATGTGCTTGTGTGTGCATGTATATTGTTTGGAAGGCAAGATTAGACCAGTCTTAGTCATAGCTAATTAAACTTTATTGTGTCATCTAAATATTTAGGTTGTAGTACTTTATACAGTTATATTTGTTTTGAACTTTTATATAATTATACACATATCAGACCCCATCAAGATTAACCGAGTTTGATTGGATGACGAGTACTGAATTTAGTGACCATATTTATGTTGGATAGTGTGTAAAGAGAATATCCCACATAAGACAGGGTAGTTCATACCAGATTTCAACAAGTTTGTGAGCTTAGATGTACGAATCGCCCTCCGCTGTTCAAACAAGTTTGATCATGATAACCTTTTATACAAAGAAGATGGACCGCAAATGGTATTTGCTGCATATAGAGGTATATAGGACGGTAATCCTCCCTTCTCCATTTTTTGTGCTGTCTGTACCGGGTTTTCGGTTTTTGCTTGTCTAACCTTGTTTTTTGTGCTGTCTGTACCGGATTTTCGGTTTTTGCTTGTCTAACCTTGTTTATCATGTTAGTATTTTCAGCGTTTTTTTCTTATATTTTTTTTATTTTTCTCTTTTTCCACTTCTCTTCCCTTCTCCATTTTCTTTCTTTATATATTTTTTGTGTAACAGAAATTTACACATTTATAGAGAAATGCATGGATTTTTTGTAAATACACGTTCACGTTTTTAAATTACATGAACATTTCTAAGGACATATAAACTTTTTAAAATTATTAGAACAGCCTTTTCAAACAGGTCAACATTTTTTACTTACATGATGCATGAACACATTTTAAAATTAGATGTTTTTCTCTAAAAAAGTCATGAACAAATGTGGAAATTATACTAATACTTTTTAATATATATGAGCATTGTTTCAATTGCATTCCTTTTTTATTTAAAAGATGATTTTTTTAAAGCAAACATTTTATATGTCTAAATATTTTTACAGCAAACCAATATTTTTTACTCCTCTTCATTATACTCCCTCCGTTCCTAAATATAAGTCTTTCTAGAGATTCCACTACGGATTACATACGAAGCAAAATGAGTGAATCTACACTCTAAAGTATGTCTATATACATTCGTATGTAGTTCATAGTGGAATCTGTGAAAAGACATATATTTAGGAACGGAGGGAGTAGATTGGATCATAATTTATATTTTTTAACACAATTCCAAGAAAGGAAAAAAACATACCTATGTGAATGGGCCGCATTAGCCGCGACACATTTAAGTCATGTGTGGTCCACTGCAGCGAGGACACGACGACATCAACATCAGCCAAGGGAAGAGGGAGACAATGATTCAACCGGTGCCGGTCGATGGATCAACGAGGTGGATGGCGGCAGTGATGAGGGAAGACAATGATATGCTGGGGCAGGGCGAAGATGTGTTTCCTCGACTATTTAACACAACGAGCTAAAAAAACCATTTTTTTCCTAAATGATAACGCCCACACGGGTGTCACGAGGCAACATGGTCGACACGCCTCCATAACCATTCATCTTGCCACATCAAATATATGACATCAGCGAAATCTTTTTGGTGTTTTGGGCTTAAAAATGTTTTATCTTTTAAATAAAAAATCCAAATAAAAATTCGTTTTCATCATTAAATATGTCTCGACGAGATCTTCAAAACTAGATCCCATATTGATATGTTTCGACGAACTTTTCTTTTGGGCCAAAAGTTGCCATGATGTTTACATTGAAGTTGCCATAGTGTTTACAATAAAGTTGCACGGCATGTTTCATCTAGTTTTTTTCTTCCAGATTTAAAACTACCATTTTATTTCAACTATTTTTCACGGCAATTTTAATTAACTGATCATGGCAAATTTTAGTAATTAATAACAAAATTTTAATTCATGAATCATGGCAATTTTTAGTAATTCATCGTAGCAAATTGAGTTTATAGATCATGTCAATTTTAGTATTTTGACCATGGCCATCCTAATATTTTGAACATGAAAAACAATTCTAGTATTTTTAACATGGAAAATAATTTTTGTATGAACCATTACAAATTTTAGTGCACATATCATGACAAATTTAAGTAATTCATCATGGCAATTTTAGTTTATGATTCATGACAAATTTGAGTCATTGACCATGCATTTTTAAAGCGATTGACGACATATTTCTTTTTACTTATGAACCATGTCAAAATTATTTCATGGATCATTTCAAATTTTAGTAATTCATCATGACAAGTTTAGTTTTCTAATTCTTTTTTATAACAGTCAAAATTTACGTTAAACGTAGAATAAAAATTAGTTCAAATATATCATTGCACCTTCATTGTAATCATGACAGCAGTTTACGTGCAATAGCCATATCAACTTTGAACCAAAACAAAATTCGTCGAAATATATCGATACGAGATCTAGTTTCGAAGATCTCATCACGAGGATTTAATGGTGAAAACCATTTATCAATCGGATTTTTATTTAAGAAATAAAACATTTTAAAAATTGAAAAGACGAAATTCATGTTGACATTATCAGTTTTGTCACTTGTGCATGCATGTGGTGACATGACCCAATCTGTAATCATAAAACGTGTGATCAGATGTTTCTCCTACCATACGTGTGGTGGTTATCGAGTTTTTTTTTTAAGAGAAGTGAGCATAGTTGGAGCACAGAAGGGAAAGCTTTGTTCGTGGGCCAGGAAACGTGATAAGCTCTGGCCCAAAGTAGCCACGGTGGGCCTCACATGGATCATATCCATTCGCTCATCCGTCCCAATCCCCAGCCGCCTCCACGGTTCTCCGCCCACCGCCGACGATGACGCCGGCCGCCGCCCACCACTTCCGCCATCCCTTCCGCTCCCAACGGCAGCAAGCATGTGCCGGTCACCCCACCCAACCAGCAGCAGAAGCTGACCCCGGCCGTCGCCCTCCACATCGGTGCCTGAATCGGCGGTCATGTAGCAGCAGTCCAACCGCAGCAAGCAGCAGCAGCCGCGCTTCGATTCGTCCCACATTCCAAGACCAATAGGTACTAGTGCGCCACATCCCTCCTCAGAGTTTCGATTCCTCCCACAGTTTCTGATTTACTTAGTTTGTTATTATACTGAAATAAGTGAAACTCGAATTCATGTGGGTATTTCTGATTTAGTTTGTTATCAAGAGGTGCTACTCGAATTGATTTAGTTTGTTATTATACTGAAATTAGTTTGTTATCTACATATGAGATAAGTGAAATAAGTGACTGTGGATCACATTCACCTTGTCCTGCGAAGAGGAGATTCAGTAACTGTCAGATGTGGACGGGCTGCAGTCCAGAGAAAATATGGATACCGAATAATTAAGGTAATCAACAGAGTATTGAAGCTATTCGCAACTTTTGGATATAAAATATGGGAGTAGCTGTTAAAATACAAGCCCAATTGCGAATCGTGTATCTTGCAAATAACCAGTGGAGTACTATTACATGGTAGTGACCAGTGATTATTCATACATCTTCAGACCTAATATGGACTGAAAGCATCAAAACACAGTGGTTGCTATTGTTGCAACACACGCGTAGACAAAGTACAACCTTGAGTGTTGACAGAGTATGGCAGTCCCTGTTTTGATTTATGGCATGAGTTCGTTTTCAGATGAGACGAACGGCTTTGGTGGCATCTGCAGACTCTGCAGCCTCCCTGTTAGCATGTTCACCACCTTTGTCATCGACGGCCGGTTTCTCGGGTTCCACTGAATACACCACAGTGCCACAATCGCCAGCTGCCTCACCTTTTCTTTCTCTTCTTGAGTCGCTTCCAAAGTAAGCGCCAACTCCTCCCCATTGATCACTTTCTCGTATATCCACTCTGGGAGGTAAACATCATTCTGACTCTCAATACTTGGGTCCGAATTCCTCCTTCCGCTCACCATTTCCAGCACCAGCATGCCGAAACTGAACACGTCTGACTTGTACGATACTCCCCCAAAGTTCCGAGAGTATAGCTCTGGTGCAATGTAGCCCATTGTGCCTCTTGCTGCAGTTAACGTGATGATGCTTTGGTCCCTTGCGCACAGCTTTGAAAGGCCAAAGTCTGAGATCTTTGGATTGAACTTGTAGTCGAGCAGGATATTGTGAGGCTTAATGTCAAAGTGGAGGATGCGCTGGTTGCACCCTTGATGCAAGTACTCCATTCCTCTGGCGATGCCTAAAGCAATATCTAGCAGCTTGTCTGGTACCAGAAGATGCTGAAAAATATTAGAGTCGTGAGAGAATATGTATTTCTCTAGTGACTCGTTAGGCATGAATTCGTAAATAAGAGCCCGTCTCATTCCTTCAGAGCAGAACCCTAGGAGACGGACAATATTGGCATGGTGGATTAGTCCGATGGTTGCAACTTCATTGATGAATGCTTCTCCCTCTCCTGTAGAGTTCTCTAGCATCTTGACTGCCACGGGCACTCCATTTGGCAGCTCGCCTTTGTATACACTTCCAAATCCTCCCTGCCCCACTTTTTCCTTAAACCGTCTTGCCATCTTCTTAACTTCAGAGAAAGTGTACCTTGTGGGTTTCGATGTTCCATATGTCTTGAGAAACATTTCAACCTTCAAATGTATCTCCGCATTATATCTTGTCTTGAGTGAAAGATAAAGCACAGTGGCCACCGTTAACAATAGAACAACAAATGCGGCCACCGATGATGTAGCTGAATAAACAAACAATATGACATCAACATATTCCATTGGGAATTAAAAGCCCTCACTTAGTTTTATGTGGATAATAGGATAAGAAGACGTCATGGTTCAGAGTAGCCAACAATAGGGAATTGCATAATACAAATTTTGTAATTAAAATGACTGCAGTCAGAGTAGTACCTGCGATGACTTTGATACGGGAACCTGCAAATACCAAGAAAGAGAATTAGACTCCGATGATGGTTTAGTAAACATAAATGACTTATACTTGTTGATTTTTTTGCAGAACTGTCAATTTGCTTTCGGTGTTGTCTACTGTTGCTGCCATACATTTCCCTAGCGGCGATACAATAGAGCTAATAATATTTGATGATAAACAAAGAAGCATTAATCTTTCGGCCTTTTTGAAAGTGAAAATCTTTGTCACAACTGACCAACCATATTTCATTTTTGAAGATCATATAGAAGAACCACACGTCTTTATATCTAGAAGAGAATATCATGAACACACTGTGGTACCGGCCAAGCTTTATACTGAACTTAGACAAGGACGTTACTCACGATCCCATTACAGAAAGAAACACAGCCTACCAACTGTTCTATCTCTATGTGTGCTTTGGTACCGGTTGAAGATTGTGCTGTCGATGGCCTTTTACTGGTGTTCTTGCTTTCAGCTTCGCTCTGTAATGCGCTTCCTAGAAAACATGGCAAGGGTTGGTTCTTGGTTTGGTCGCTGACCTGAATGGGAGGCTTCATAGATAGAGCACTGGGCTTGCTAGACATTATCAGGTGGGTCAAATGTTGACCTGAATGGAAGGTTTATTATATTTTACAAAAAAAATCATTTGTACACTCATTTCTGTTTTCTTTTATTGTTTAGAAATATTATCCTTTAGGGTTCTGTTTGTATTGTAGCGGTGTCTGTTCATCTCTTGCAAAGTAGTTGAGTGCTGCATAGATGAACGAATTTTATAAGGCCAGTGTATATTAGATGAACAAAACATATTTCTTTCCTCTTGACAATTTTTCAGTTTTTTTACGAGAGTTCAGGTGCTTAGGTCAATGTGATTGCTCAAGAAGGCTACTAAAATAATTTGTGGTGCTATTTTGAAAGAAAAATAATTGACAGGAAGTCTCGTGGAGATTCAGACTCCTGAAATTATAAAGTAAAATTTTAATAGACTTCATAACTTCATTACAAATAAAAATATGATGATGCAATTAAATATGGTTCTAGACAGTTAGAGTTGATCGTACCGTCAGGCATACAGAATTGTTCATTCCGTTGTGAGCTGAACGCGCAGCGTCGCCCACTGAGCTCACAATCTCCGCAAATGTAATCATGCCAGCACACCTTGGTCTCAGCAGAACTGAGGAATGTTTCTGCACGTTCCTTGAAGGAGTGTGGGTCGTATATTGGGCCGCAACTCCGATACATGGGTATCAGACCGCCACGAACACCATCTGAGACTGGAACGACCTTGCAGTCCAACGGAAGAATAGAAATGTCTGCATAACCATCCACCAAATAAAAGAAGTGGGTTGTGTTGCTAAGGCAGGAGACTGGGCGAGCTATGCTATCGGCTGCACCAGGTGAGAACTCTCTTGAACAGTGTACTAGGGTTGCAGATGAACTCCAAAAGAAATATTGGTATAGAATCTGGTCCTCAATGTTGATAACATCAACTTGTGGCGGTGATAAGCTTCTGGAGATGATGCGCATCTGGAGATGATGGCAGGGGTCTACAAGTGGGATGATCTTCATTGAAGAACGTCTATAATCTATGGTGCTGACATTGTATGGGCCAAGAACTGGGTGAAAAAGGATGGTGTCTTGACCAGAGCAGGCCATCCTGATTGATCTGCTGCCACATCCACATAATGATGATGTATTGCTGGATTCGAGGCAGAAAGGATACCTGATCTCTGGGCCATGTTGGCTGCACTGGGATGGTGGACAGTATTTGAAGAAATCTTTATCATCCCATGCCGTTGCCAAGTAGGTTCCATGGTTCATAAGAGGTAACAGCAGGAGGGATATGACAAGTAATTTACTCATCTTTCTTTGCTACTGTAACCAAGGTGGTGAGCAAGAGGAAGAAGAAGATGAGGCAAAGTGCAAAACAAAAGGAAGCATTTGTTCCTTGTCGTCTATAGGTAAGCAGTCACAGTCGCTTTACTGATAGGCCTGACCGCCATGCCAGTCTATTGCATGCCATGCTCTTGTGGTTTTAGTGTGATTGCAGACTTGGTTCAGTCCACTGTCCAGTCTATTGGTAGCTGTCACAGTGTGCAAAATCTCTGGAAGACAGAAGACTCCCAGGCCCCAAGTCGTCTTCTGTTCCTAGCTACACAGTGGGAGAGAAATATCTTCCTCTTCTTTTGTGCGTCGTGTATATACCAATGAAGTCATAATCTCTGGCAGCTGTCATTGTGGAAAATCTCTGGAAAAAATGAATTGCCATGTGACGGGACAGAATCCTAGCCACACTATTAATTGCTATATACAGCTGGATATGATCAACTAGTTGATGTTGATTCCTTGCCCCCCTTAGTATTCTATAACATAAGTAACTAGGATATCAAGTCCATAGTGCATATGTGAAGCTTTCATGGGGAACCCTGGTGCATTTCATCATTCTATTACCCTACAAGCCTTCACTGTCTTCTCCTTTGTTGCAGTTTTTGCAGCAGATCATGTCCAGGGAGGAGATGATGGGTGCTCACCTTTCTCCTGTGGACATCTCCGAGACATATTGCCTCCTTTCCGTCGTCGAGGTGATCCTCTTGAGTGCGGTGTTGAAGCATACGAGCTGGATTGTACCAATAGCAAGGCTACAATTCACATCAGCACAGGAACATACTATGTGACTGCCATCAACTACACCGGTTCCTACTTCTGGGTCATGGATCCCAACTTCAATACCAGTAGCAGCTGCCCGCTTCCACTGTGGAATCATGTTCCTTACTTTGGATATTACGGTGGCACTGATTCAGTTTTAACACCTGGCTTTCGTTATTTGGTCACTCAAAGCTACTACAGAGCATGTTTTGCTAATTGTTCACGAGCAGTAACAGATAATAGTGCGTACAAGCCTGTTGCTTGCCTGAGTTCCAACAATTCACATGTTTATGTCTGGGTGCCTCCTTCAGATAATTGTGCGGTTGTACTTCTTGAACCTTATTGTGGATACCTGGCCAATATTCCATTTGGCAACGAGTATATTCCTGATTGGCGCATACACAATGCAAGTTATGCAGATATCACACAAGTCATAAGTAAGGGGTTTACTGTCCAATTTCCTGTGGACACCATGGGGCCTTCTGCCTCTGTGAAGTTAAGAAAGAACATCAATATATGCCTCAACAATTCAATCAGGTGATCACCCTGTGGTTCAATTTCTTCCCGAATTTAGTTTCTCTGCTCTCTACTTTTCTCAAGAATTAATGTGGGGCTGTTAAGCCCATCTTTACTTCTTTAGTAGAGCACATACACACTCGTCATTAATTGATCTTTTACTTAAAAAATTAATGCTAATTGGTAGTAAAGTTTTGTTAATCAATTGCACTGCTCCATCCATGCAGGGCAGATTATGTCAAATTTAAAATAACAGTCCAAAATATAAAGCATAGTCGAATTATATGGCGGCGAAGTGAAACACTGTTGTTGTGCGCAAACGGGACTGAATTAGTATGCAAATGGAATTTACCCTATCTAAGAACCGTGCTTCCTTCTCAATCAATTTCTTTAAAATGGTATGATTTGCAGCTACTTCAAGGAGCAATCATCTGGTGCAAGCATCATGAATTGGACTCATAATTTTTTCTGGAGTGAAGTGCACTTCTTAGAATGTGTGACTCAGTACTCCAACGATCACTACTACACAACACCGTTTGTTTTGGTTGTTGTGACCATATTATCGGCGATTGCTGTCCCCAAGTTCTTTTTTGGTATGTGAGAATTATATTCTTTTTACTTTCAAAATTGAATTTACATGCTTTTAATCATCATGGACAAAATCTTGGACATAAGCATCTAGCTTACATCTGTATGTGTCGCCTTGTTGGGCAGTACTATGTAGGTTCTTGTTAGCACCCCTGGCTGTGTGGATATTCCTAGCCTACAAGTACTGGAAAACAAGGATCATAATTGATGCAGTTGAGAAGTTCCTTAGGATCCAACAAATGATTGGCCCGACAAGGTACGCCTACACAGACATCGTTGCAATCACAAGCCATTTCAGAGATAAATTGGGCCAAGGAGGCTACGGCACTGTGTACAAGGGCATGCTACTCCCAGGCGGCGTCCATGTTGCCGTCAAGATGCTAGAGGGCAGCTCCAACTGCAATGGAGAAGATTTCATCAGTGAGGTCTCCACCATCGGCAAGATCCACCACGTCAACGTGGTGTGTTTGGTGGGGTTTTGCTCGGAGGAAATGAGAAGGGCCTTAGTCTACGAGTACATGCCCCATGGTTCTTTGGACAAGTACATCTTCTCTGCCGAGAAGAGCTTTTCTTGGGACAAGCTCAGCGAGATCGCTCTGGGCATTGCCAGGGGGATCAACTACTTACACCAGGGGTGCGACATGCAGATCCTGCACTTTGACATCAAGCCGCACAACATCCTTCTCGATAGCAATTTTATCCCAAAGGTCGCTGATTTCGGGCTTGCCAAACTGTACCCGAGGGGTGACAGTTTCGTGCCACTGAGCGCCATGCGGGGAACCGTCGGCTACATAGCCCCCGAGATGATATCCCGGAGCTTCGGCGTCATATCCAGCAAGTCCGACGTGTACAGCTTCGGGATGTTGCTGCTGGAGATGGCCGGCGGGAGAAGGAACGCTGATCCAAACATGGGGTCCTCAAGCCAGGCATACTACCCTTCATGGGTGTACGACCGGCTGACTCAGGAAGAAGCGGGTGAGATATCTGCTGTTGCTGCTGACATGCATGAGCTGGAGAAGAAGCTATGCGTTGTCGGATTGTGGTGTATTCAGATGAAATCTCGTGATCGGCCGACGATGAGCGAGGTCATTGAGATCCTGGAGGCTGGGGCTGATGGGCTACAGATGCCTTCGAGACCGTTTTTCTGCGACGAAGGGCACATCCATGTGGAGGACTCTTACCAGTTCACTTCTGAGCTGACGGCGGTCTCGGAGGAGGAACTGTCTGCGGTGTCCGAGGAAGACGATGTGTGAGGTATTTATACAGAGTGTGATACTATAATTTTTGAATGTATATATGTATGTATCATGGAGTAATGCATTTATCTGTAAAAGTTATGGTTGTAACAGTACCAGCCAAGTATAAATGCTTTGTACAAACTGCCTTGCTTTCTGTGCAGAGCAACTTCAAATAAGCTTGAAATCTTACATCCATCTATTGGCTATTTGTTTGTTCATTACTCTTGATAAATTCTGGTGGAAAAATATTGCTTCAACAGTAAATTCTTGATACAAATTAAGTCTGTGAGAGGTGACAAAAGGCCGTCCATTTTATTGTTGAGAAACATTTTCAGAGAAAATTTGTATTTCATTCTGCAGGCAGTAACATACAGTTTATGGATGAAAGATTGTCACTGAGAAGCTAGCTTGCATACATTTCATATGTTGCATATGAAAGATCCATAAAATCATTGGTCTCCAATTTCATCACAAATTTATTGAAATGCGGTTTCAGTTTACAGCAACATCATTCTGGGTTGAGTTTCCAGCTGCATAATTGACATTGTTGCAGAGTACCTCATACTCTTCCCTTGACAATAGGTAGTTCATTTTCCTCTTTGCTGCAAAGAAATCGCCGCGGTCGTGGAATTACATAATTGCATATGATAACCAGAGCCACAGGCAACAGCTGATCTTCTTACATGTCGTCTTTGACCGTAGGCAGGAAAGAAAATTCCAGCTCTGATTTAGTGGACCCACCTGCCCTGTTGTAACCAAGTCCTGTTGAATGCTACTTGTGCGTGCAACGAGAGGAGCCGCGTGGAAATTCCAGTAATGCCGACATTGGCCAAGTCTGAAGAATGTGTGGACACTGTCAGTTGCCCAGTAGATGGCGCGGAAAAGTCTTGTGTTCTAGCTCCAGCAATGCTGATATATGGTCCTGAGACTGAAGCTGCTATTTTTGTTGTCCACTGCTTTGTACTACTGGCAAGTGGTAGCCCCTGTTACAATCTGCCTTCCTGGCAGTGTACAAAATAGAGTAATTTTATTTTAAGTTTGAAATATACAAAATTGATTATCTATTTATTTATCACTCCTAGACTAGATGCAAATTCCAATCAAAATAAATGTTTGAATCAGTCCTTGGAGGGATTGTCTTTTTTTCTGTGATGAGAGAGGTGAGAAAAAAAAACACAGTTAGGAGTAATTTCTTTTGTAGAAGCAAATACGTTTGCAGACAAATAGGAACTTTCATCGAATGCACTCTTTAGTTTACAACAGCATATGGCCTGCTGAGTAGTGAGGAATAGATACTTGTAGATTGCAAAGTACTTCCTGCATCCCAAAATAAGTGTTGCTGATTTAGTACAACTTTAGTATAAATAGAGAATGAAGACACGCTGAAGCTTGTGCCCAAGGAAGCTGATATGGCAACAGAAACTATCACTAACTTATGAGCAGAATATTCATTTCAGAGCATAATATGGAAGAAGCCGTTGTGTGTTGACATTGTTGTGGAGCCTCTCATGTTCTCCCCTTCAGCATAGTTCTTTTTATTGTTTGCAGATAAGAAATCATTGCAGTCACGAAGATATACATCTGCCTTTAAGAATCAAACTATGCGGATGACCTTCTTACATGCCATCTTCGATCGAAGGCAGGAAAAAACTCCAAGTGGTAACAAGGAGCAACCGAGCTTGCTTGGCAGTGGAGAATCTGATAATAATTGCAAATTCAGTCAGTCAGTCAAGGGAGTGAGGGAATCTTTTTCAGGTCATAATTTTAAAAAAATGTGAATGAATCTGTATCTTTTGAAAAGGTACTTAATTTAGGATAACTAGTCAAGTATGAAAGATTGAAGCACACATCCTTTTTCTTCGACAAACTTTAAACTAAGGAACATCCACATACTGGAAAACTGCATGATCAGTTAGTACTTGTTTTTATGATCGACCCTACCAGCTCTATCCTATGGAGTCAGGTCACGAAACACATGAACATGTAGAAAGACCATGTTAGATTTAGTTGACAAGCTCGTAATAAATTCACACTACTAGGAGCTAGTACTAGTTGTTCTATTCTGCCAATATAGGAGAAGGTTCGTTAAAAAAAATATTGTGTGTATGCGCACAAAACAGTGGGGAAGAAACACCAAAGCCTGACCTTGGAGCGGTGATTATGTATCACCTAATCCTTTCGACAAGTCCTTTCTGTATCAGGGCAACTGTAACATTCCTTATGTGGCTAATCTTCATTACATCTTCGCTGCATTCATCTGAATATCTCATCTGCCGGAGCTTCTCTATCAGCTCAGGACAGTCTCCCAAAACTAATTTCTCAAGGGCTGCAAGGTGTTGGATGCCATCAGGAAGAAACTTCAGCTCAGGACAGTCTCCCAAAACTAGATCAGCGAGGTTTTGCATCGCGCCCTTCTCTATTCCAACTTGGTTGAGCTGTGGTGCGACCCATATCTCTAGATACCTAAGTTCTGGAAATGACCCTGCATAAAAATCCAACCTCTTCCCTTCAAAAGCCTTCCGTAGCGTAAGATGGCGTAGACCACGTAACACAAACAGACAAGAAAAGGTTTCCTCATCAATATTGGAGAATGCCAGGTTCAACCGAGTGAGGCTATTAAGGTGTGACCAAGAAGAGAAAAGCTGAGGCATTGATGTTTTCTCTAGCTGCCCTTCTAAAGTAAGCCAAGAAAGGGTTGGAGGTAAATATAGCCCTTCCAGCCGCAGCACCTCATCCTCAGCTGCAGCGCCAATTTCAAGATGAACAAGATGCCTCATTTTGGTGATAGCATTGCTCAAGTCAGCAGAGTGTTCACTCTGCACGTTGCGCACATCGAATGTTCTTAGCTCTGTCAGACCTCCAACCTCACGAAGAAACTCTGGAGTGGCTTTGACAGATTGAAGAGCCCGAAGTCCTACCAAGTGCTGCATGCCACTAGGCACCTTGACCCCAGATATACTTCTTAATGTGCCCACAAAAGTACACGCATACAAGTATCTCAACTTCTGAAGCTTCACAACACTCTTTGGCAAGTACGTCAGTTCAGAATGATTAGCATCAAAGACTTCCAAGTTTTGTAACCTCCCCACTGCTTCAGGCAGGCTTTCAATCTTGGTATCTCTAAGACCCAAATAACGCAGATTAAACAAGTCGAATACTTCATTAGGCAACATTTTGATATGAGTACCTTGCAGATCCAATGTCGACAGCAGATTTGAAGATGTTAGGATATGCTTCAGCAAATCAACATTGATATCATTCTCAAATACATGCAGGGCACGGAGCTTTGTTGCACCAGATGGGCTCAGTTGTTTAATGTTTCCCCCAGGACCGATATGCGACGTGCACCCTCTACATTTAAGAATGCCCCAGTACCACCGGAGCCATTATAAACTTTACCAAAGCATTCCTCCTTGGCTTTGTTGAGGGCAAGAAGGCGTATTACATCATGCATCCGACAGTGTTTCAGTCGTCCAGTATGATTTCGCTCCACTACCTGTAGTAGGCTTCGGTTCACAAGCTCAGCCAAGTATCCCTCTGCCACTTCCTCCATTGTTTTGCTCTCATCTTTTTCCGTGATAAACCTCGCCGCGATCCACTGCCTCATTGTCTTCCTCCTCTTTAATACATAATCTTCTGGGGACAATGCACAGTGTAGGAAACAATTCTTCAAATCATACGGAAGGTCCTCCAAGCTGACCTTTAGGATCAAATGAGCATCAGGGATCACATCTTTCGCAAACTGCGAATCCAAACACCTGTACACATCCTCCCATTCAGCGGAATTTTGGGGTTTGCAGGAGAGTAGGCGGCCAATGCACGCAATAGCAATAGGCAAGCCTTGACACTTTGCTATGAACTTCCGAGCCAATTCCCGCAGCTCCAACGGGCACTTTTTGTCATCAGCATTCCAAAATGCCCCTTCGCAGAACAACACCCAGGAGTGATGTGCTTGTAGTGGTTCCAAGTGAATTACATATGCAGACTACCTAGTTGCCAACACTGTCTGCTTTCTTGATGTCATAACAATTCTGCCGGTACAGTTAGATGTTGGGAAGACATCCCTTATCTCCGACCACAAGCGCTCAGCCCAAACATCATCCAGGACCATGATGTACCTTTTACCTTGAAGGTAGTTGTGGATGGACTTTGCTAGGCTTCTCATCTCAATATTGGGGACATCGACTGTGATGCTGAACTGGGTGGCGATCTTCTTCAGCAGATCCTCAATACGGTAACTCTCCGACACAGTTACCCATGCCACAGCATCGAAATCCTCTTTCACAGTGTTGTACACATGATCAACCAGAGTGGTTTTACCAACACCAGGCATCCCCCACACCATGGTGACTTTGCTGCTGCTCTGTTCCAGTCCATCACCACCGCTGGTCAGCCACTGTATCAACCTCTCCTTGTGCTCTTCGATCCCCACGAGGTCCTCATCCCTGGTGAAGTGCAAAGCTTGACCTTGATTCGTCGATCTGGCAGCAGAAACAGATCTATCGGTGACGGCATAATCTCTCTTCCTCCTGTTGGCATCCTGCAGCTGGGCTTCGATTTCTTGGAGTTTGGCCGCCAGGCGGCGCCACGTCTTCATATGCTTGAGCCGCTTCTTCATTTTGCAGGCAAACCCTCCGTGCTTGCAGTCCTCCAGCTTGTAGGTGAACTCGTCGACGACGTCCTCAATCAGGAAGGCGAGGCGCCTGATCTCGCCGACGAAGATGGCGGTGGTCTTGTCGGTGTCCTTGAACCGCTCCGCCTCCTGCAGGTAGGCCTGCATGCTCTCCAGCTCTGCCTTGGACTGGCGTATCTTGCTGAAGAGGCCCTTGAGGGCGACGGCTTCCTTGCACAGCAGCGCCCCACCATAGGTGGCCGCCTCTTTTGCTAGCGCTGCCCCAAGCGTCATCACCAGCTGCAAGACAACAGCCTCTGCCATGGTTTTCGAGGTTTTCTTATTTTCCAGATGATGGTTGCTGAGAGCAACTCCAACCAAGTGACCAAATCTCACTCACCAAATTCTCATTCTAACCATGAAACCTTTCTCTGTCTCTCCAAACACAATAGGTCGATGGCTCATTTGGCTGTACTGAACCTGTAAAATCAGTAGAAACAAGAGCATAAGGGACAATAAGATCAGTGGAGTCTATCTCTCCCACTGCAGCAGCATCAAGCAGCAGTCTAGTCTAGTCTCAGCCAAATCTCAACTCACCCTCTCTGCTCTCTCACCCTCACTACAAGACAAGCACACACATCACCTGGAAGAAGGGGAGAACCAACCTGTACAGTAGATCCATCACTACGACGCGCCTGGTTCAATTTGCACTCGACACAAGCAGAGACCAAGTAATTAAGCTGGTTGGTCCTGCTCGCTCAATCTCCCAGGTACTGAAAATTCATGTGCCTGCAAAACAACCACACACCATGACTCGAATATGAGATGTTGCGACCTGGGCGTTACATAACAAAAGGAAACTTAACCCTTCTTGTTCTTTTCTTATGAGACAAGACAATTATACTACTCCCACCGATCCATATTACGTACTTGTTCTTGTACTAAAGCTGCGACAAGTAATATAGATCAGAGGGATTATTAACATTCAGGTTTCAGCTGGGCGGAGTCAAACAAAACAGTCACAAGCACGTAAACCTAAATCTGGAATATTTTCACCATTTTTTTCCCGAGCTAAATCTGGAATATATCACAGCTTTTTCAAAGGAAAAATAGCAATATATCAACATAAACCATCGAGGAGTAAAAACGACTGAAATGAAGCATCCAATCCTGCAGGATTCAAGAACACTCCCCTATTTCTAGTTGGAAAGCTTCACTCGCATCCAATCCTGCAGGATTCAGGAACACTCCCCTATTTCTAGTTGCGGCGGCGAGGGGTTGGGGTTGGAGAGGACAGGCACCGGCCGTGAGGGGCACCGGCGGCGGGTGGTGGCTGGATCGACAGAGGATGAGGAGGGGAAAGACACGAGGTACCAGAAGGCACTGCAATAATTGAGCTGGGAGTGGGAGTGATAGTGAGGCCTTCCACTATGTAAAGTACTCCACAGAGGCATCGATGCCAAATAAAAAGCTTTTGGCACCGGTCTAGAAATGTGAGAGATTTGACACCGCTATGCACACAGGCTCACATGTATAAACAAATCAATCAAGCCTACTACATCAGCCTCTCCCTCTCTCACACAAGTGTTTTTTTATTGCCAGAATGAATTTGGCACCGGAGCAAGTAGCTGCTCCGATGCCCTGGACTGTTTTTGGGGCACCAGGTGAGCAATGGAGGGCATCGATGCCAATTGCATCAAAAGTGAATTTGGCATCTGTTTTGGCCTACATAGTGGAAGGCATCGATGCCAAGGTGAGCAATGGAGGGCATCGATGCCAATTGCATCAAAGGTGAGCAATGGAGGGCATCGATGCCAGAGCGCTCAATAATTCTGCTGCTGCCTGCGCTCTGCTGACTCCTCTGCTCTGCATTCTGTTCACATGTGAGTGCTGCCAAGAGATTACTGGATGAACGTGCACTGTGCAGCCTTAAATCCTCCTTGCACCCAAACTTTCCCCCACACAAAACTTTGTACCTGCAAAACAATCACATACAGTGCCCCCAAAATGAGCGATGCAGATTGCAGATCAAAAAGGAAGTCCAGTACAACCTTTTTGAAGACAATTATTTATAGTGGTAAGAATCAGGGTCTTCCGCTCATGTGTAAAAATATTGTACAAGAAGTTCAGTTTTTGTTTAATAACCAGTTCAGAGAGCCTTTTGCACAACAAGTTCAGAGATGCTCAACAAGCAAGTACACATCAAAGTCCCTAGCAAGCAGAAACTTGGCACCGGAAACCCTTCCAACTCTGAACAGCAATGCAATGCAGGAGAATAAATTAACTTGTACATAATTAGTGAAACCCAGAAAATATCCTCAGCGGTAGATCGATGTACATATGCAGTTATATCGGCTAAAGTAAGATGCAGTTTTATTCAGCTGAACTGAAGCTACAGCATAGAGAGAAGGGGGGTGTCGCCTCCCTGCGATGGGCCTCACGCGCGGCCGCGATCAAGTTCTCCTCCAGCGGCAGCGGCAGCGGCGGAGGAGAGCGTCGTCGACGGCCGGACGGACGGAGATTGAAGCGCGACGATAGTGAAGGGACAGCGCACGCCATGCCGCCAAGCGAGGAGATGCGTGGATCCTCCGCTTGAATGCGTGGGGCAGAGATGGGCCTCGCGAATCGCGGTGGAGCGCCGTCGCCGTGGTCGGAGGTGAGGGGAGATTGGAGGCTGCTGAGAGTGGCTCTGCGCATGGTCGTCGCTCGATCAGGATCCCACGGACGAGATTAACCCAAAAAATAATAAGCTTGAGAAAGGAAAAAAATGGAACGCCTCCTTTTCAGCTTTTTATTAAAACGCCGACAGCTCAAGGAAAAAACTTATTAAAAACGTGGACACCCAACGGAATTTAGTGATGGAAAACCAAATGGAATTTCAGGATGGCCAGAAAGATCTAATATAGTGCGATCTCGTCCTCAAATACAAAGTATCAATCGACTTAAATTTTCTTTCAATACTACTCTCTCCGTTCCTCAAACTCTACTACTAAAGGGCCAGTCTGCGGTCGTGATCGTAGGTCGTCCCACCTCCGTAATATTGGTTTATTTTCGTCTTGTTTTTTTCGCCCCACCTTCCATCGTCCCCTCTCACTGGTTTATTTTCGCATCACCTCTCACGCAAAGAAAAAAAATTCTAAACGGATCAGAACATTCTATGTAGGTGCAAGTTATTTAATAATGTCTTTATATGAAAGAATCAATCATGGCTAACCTCTACTCCTAAAGGGGGAGTTAGTAGGAGTGCGAAGTTTCGGCGGACCACGACAAATGGTGGATGTTATCACGGGCGTCCAAATGGCCCTAGTGATGCTTTTATGTCAGCAGCTTGTCCCCCGTAGGCTTTGTAGGGCTGGGCACTAGGTTGGATAGGCGTACTACAAAACTAGCACAAATGTACTGCTCGTACATAGCACAGCGAGGTCCATGGTCTTGTGATAAGACAAATATACTACTATATTAAAGCTGCTAAGCAAGCAGCCGTCCCGCGTTTCAAGTGTTGGGCGATGGCTCTCTTTCTGATTGACATGTCTTCACATTTATCTGTTTGCCACATATTGACCGAGCCTTACTTTTTAAAAAAAAATCACGCTGCTTAAGAATTACCGTTGAAGGCATTTTTTTTAACACAGTACAGACGCATATGCTCATACGTATGTACATATATCCATTTCTATAAACGCACACACACAACATATCCCTATAAGCACCTTCCAAAGACGAGCCGACACATTCTCTTAATATTGATGAAGTCGTTACACACCTTCGTAGCCGACGAGAACGTCTCCTCTCACTGAATGCACATCGCACGAACGGCTGAAATAAATTAAAAAAAAGCATCAATGTCAACTCTAGGACTTGAACTCTCATGGGCTGGGATACCATTGTCCTCGTGACCATTCAACCACAAATTGGTTCGCCACTTGCGTTTGTTACTTGCCCACCGTTTTATCTATCCTCCTCTCCCGTCCCTTTGCCCGACCCTTCGCGAATCATTCCATCGCTTCCCACGAGATATTTCTCTCTCTTCGGCATACGTTGCAGCAAAAGCGGCAGTGACGGCCCAACTTTCTTTACCCATGTCTCTCTTTCTTCCTCCTCATCCTGCCGTTGTTGCTCCGTTGGCCCAACGAGCTAAACCTGGGGTCTATTCCGTGAGGAGCGATGCGTGCGACAGCGAGTACCGGCAGTGGGTGCCGCGACTCGCCGCCATCGACATCAAGTGTTTCAACGTATATAGTAAATAATTGAAGCTGCTAAGCTAGCTCCACTGTCATGCATTTAAACTACTCTGCCTTGAGTGCTTCCCTACGTGACACGTGTTGGTTTTTTATTTAATTCACTATTAGATTTTCCTTTTTGTGTTTGATATTGTTTTTTAACACAGTATAACACAGTATAACGCCGATGCTCACGTATACGCGAGCACCGGCGTCATAGACTCATCCCTATGAACACAGGCAAGCACACTCTATCTTTATGAGAACATTTGAGATATTGAGCTGGGACTACATTTTGAGACCGACGAAGTCACCGCAAATGCTTTCGTGGTCGACGGGGACGTCTCCTCCAACTAAATGAATATCACCAAAGAGGCTTAAATAAATCCAGGAAAGTGGGAGCAACGGGGCCAACAGTGTACAACTTAGATGCTCACATACACTCACTTCTATGAATGCACCCGCACACCCAACCCATATAACGCTATCAGGAGAGACTGAAATAAATTCAGGAAAATGCAACCACCAGCATCAACACAGTTACACTCACCCATGTAAACGCGCACAAACACCCAAGCCCTATAACATTGTGAGTAGTATAAACTGTAGCAGTTTTTCCTTATTCTACCTTCTATATAAAGTTAGGTTAATTATGATGCAATACCTAGCAGCTTTTTCTGTAGGACATCATAGGATAAGAAAATTAAAGAAAATTATGTGCCTTAGAGCATCCAGGTTAATACCATTTAAAATGTGAGAGTTAGGCATAATTTGACTGATAATGCATCTCTAATTCGGTCGATCATACATGCTATTTTTCTCAACTAAGAGTTACGGGTTGCAACATATATTACTCAAAATATCATGTATAAAGAAATCGTCATTGCACTGTAATGCCAAAGGCTCTATCTTTTTACTAGAGTATCTTCGTTTGATTTTTGCTGTTTTGTGAACTAACGTTTGTATGCATTACAGAAAACAATGACATCGTTGGGTTTTTAACCGAGCTACCTATACCGAGCCTAAAAGAGTAGACTTTGTCTAAAGGTTGATCCTTTCTATTTTCTAATTTACCTTTTTTGTTGTTTTTTCCATCTTCTGTATCTTGCTTCGTTCACTAATATAAATTTTCATCTATTATAGGATGGGGTATTATCTGTAAAATGTGATCTTTAAACTCTATACCGGAGCAATTTTCCTTCGGTTCGAAGGATGCTTCATTTTGTACAACTTTTGGTTGCATTAGACGATTTTCAGACTTCGGCTATCTTGATAGGAACAGCTTTGGCCGGAACATTTAAAATATATAGCTAAGTATATGTAACCATAGGTGAACTATTTTTTTGGTACCTTTCGGTATTTCTCGAAGTTAAATTGACTTGGACATTACCAACTGCCAGTTTTTTATCCATGTTTTTTTTTCTTCTGTAAGAATAACAACGCGTTGTAGTAATTATCATGCAACCGGCTTGTAGATCTAATCTTGCTAATTAGCAGTACTTATTACACCATGCATGGTGTGTGGCTACACGAAAGTTGTACATGCGGTGGCCCATGGTCCATTGCTCATCAGCAACACATGCGGGAGTACACTGCATCACTCGTCAGGAGTAACCTTTTTGTCAGCTAGATTCTGTCAAGCAAAAACAAGCAAAAACAGCAACTGACACTTTGGCACTATGTCAATAGGTTAGTCACAAAAAATGATATAAAGTTGTTATAAAATGATTGTAAAACATCCAAGAATGATAATATAACAACATGGAACAAGCAAAAAATATAGATACGTTGGAGACGTATCAGCATCCCCAAGCTTAATTCCTACTCATCCTCGAGTAGGTAAATGATAAGAACAAATTTTTTGATGTGGAATGCTGCCTAACATGTTCATCATATTCTTTTCTTTTGTATAGCATGGACATTTGGACTTGTAAATGATTCAAAGCAATAGTCTAGTTTTAACATAATGACTTCAATACTCAAGCATGTCAACAAGCAACCATGTCTTTCAAAATATCAATACTAAAGAAAGTTATCCCTAGCCCATCATGCTCAATCATTGATCCATTCATGAAACACACTCAAATATTAGCTACACCCAATGCTCAAGTACGATCATAGTGCCCCCTATTTGGTGCTTATAAGAGAAGATGGAGACTCAAAGTAAAAATAAAAATCGCATAAAGTAAATAGATAGGCCCTTCGCAGAGGGAAGTAGGGATTTATAGAGGTGCCAGAGCTCAAAGTTTTAAATTGAGAGAGAAAAAATATTTTGGGTGGCATGCTTCTCCTGTCAACGAAACGACAAAGTAGCTCACAATACTTTCCATGCTAGATATATCATAGGCGGTTCCCAAACAGAAAATAAAGTTTATTCCTTTTTCCACCAAACTTTCACTTTCCATGGCAGGTCGTATCCACGGTTGCCTTCCATACCAACACTTTCAAAGGAATTTATTAATTGACAAAATAAAGTAAATATTTTTTCTTTTTTCATTTCGGGAATGGGCATCCCTATTACCGCCGCACTCTCGTGCAATGATAAGTGAATAAACACTCATCTTGAGAATATAACACATGTAGCATGGAAAAAATATGGGACACTCCCCACCGTTTCATGAGCGGTACGGGCACACAAAAGAGAAAATTTATTTTGAAAATTTAGAGATGGCACATACAAATTTGCTTGGGACGACATGGAAATACCGCATATAGGTAGGTATAGTGGACTCATAAGGCAAAACTTGGTTTAAGGATTCTGGATGCACAATTAGTATTTCTACTTAGTACAAATGGAGGCTAGCAAATAGATTGGGAAGCAACCAAACCAAGAAACAAAAATTCACATAAGTGAGCATTGAGCATAACTAACACCGAATAATGCACCACAAGTAGGATGTAATTTCATTGCATAACTATTGACTTTCGTACTTGCATAGGGAATCACAAACCTTAACACCAATATTCCTACGAAGCATAATTACTCACTAACATGACTCACATATTACTATCATCATGTTTCAAAACTATTACAAGGAATCAAGTTTAATTTGCCAATGATCTTCATGAAAGTTTTTATTATATCCTCCTTGGATATCTATCACTTTGGGACTAGTTTCATATATTGCCATTGCTTTTTTGCAAGCTCAAACAAAGTTAAGTGAAGCACATGAACATAAAGATTTCATCTCTCAAAAAGGTATAAGTGAAGCATGAGAGGATTTCTTCAAAATTTACTAACTCTCAAATTAATCTAAGTGAAGAATGAGAGTATTTCTACAAAAAATTCCAAGCACACCATACTCAAAAAGATATAAGTGAAGCACTAGAGCAATTCTATAGCTCAAAAAGTTTAAGTGAAGCACATAGAGCAATTCTAACAAATCATAGCATGATTTTGGCTTTCTCAAATAGGTGTGTCCAGCAAGGATACAAGTGACAAACTAACAAGCAAATCAAGCAAAGATACAAGACGCTCCAAGCAAAACTCATGATATGTGACGAATAAAAATATAGCTCCAAGTAAAATACCGATGGTCGTTAGAAGAAAGAGGGGATGCCACTCGGGGGCATCCCCAAGCTTATTTGCTTGTTACTCTTTGGATATATCTTGGGGGTGCGGTAGCATCCCCAAGCTTAGTCTTTTATAACTCCTTATTCCTTCATCCATCGTGATCTCACCCAAAACTTGAAAACGTCAATCACACAAAACTCAACAAAATCTTCGTGAGATCCGTTAGTATAATAAAGCAAATCACTACTTTAGGTACTGTTGCAAACCCATTCATATTTTATTATTGCATTATACCTACTGTATTTTAACTTTATCATGGCTCATACCCTTCAATATAACCCATAGATTCATCAAAACAAGCACACAATGCAACGAAAACAGAATCTGTTTTAAACAGAACAGTGTGTAGTAATATGTACTGTACCCATACTTATGTAACTCTAAAAATTCTGAAACATTAAGAAAACGTAAGGAATTTGTATAGAAACACTGTGTTAAAATTTCATCTCAAGATCGCTTTATAGTAAAAAATGAAAATTCATATACTGGACGCAAAGTTTTTGTTTCAGATTCAGCACTCAAAAACAGAAAGCAAAAAGCAAAAATTTATTGTGTCAACACTCAAAAACAGAAAGGAAAAAGCAAAAATTTATTTATTTATTGGGTTGCCTCCCAATAAGTGTTATCGTTCTACGCCCCTAGCTAGGCATAACGTTTTTGCTTTTTACTTTCTGTTTTTGAGTGTTGACACAATTATGCCTCTGTTATGATTGTGTTTTTATGGTTTATTTAGTGTTTGTGCCAAGTAGAGCCTTTAGGATGATTCATAAGATGAGTAGTAGCTAGCGATGCTGAATCTGAAACAGAAACTTTGCGTCCAGTATTTGATTTTTCATTTTTTACTGGAACGTGATCTTGAGCTAAAATTTTAACACAGTGTTGATATACAAATTCTTTATGTTTTCCTAATTTTTCAGAATTTTTAGAGTTACAGAAGTATGGTTATAGTACAGATTACTACAGACTTTTCTGTTTAAGACAGATTCTGTTTTCGTTGCATTGTGTGCTTGTTTTGATGAATCTATGGGTTATATTGAAGGGTATGAGCCATGTTCAAGTTAAAATAAAGTATTTATAATGCAAAAATAAAATATGAATGGGTTTTCAACAGAACCTAAAGTAGTGATTTGCTTTATTATACTAACGGATCTCACGAAGATTTTGTTGAGTTTTGTGTGATTGAAGTTTTCATGTTTTGGGTGAGATCACGATGGATAAAGGAATAAGGAGTGAAAAGAGCCTATGCTTGGGTATGCTACAGCACCCCCAAGATATATCCAAAGAGAAACAAGCAACTAAGCTTGGGGATGCCCCCGAGTAGCATCCCCTCTTTCTTCTAACGACCATCGGTATTTTACTTGGAGCTATATTTTTATTCGTCACATATCATGAGTTTTGCTTGGAGCGTCTTGTATCATTTGAGTATTTGCTTGCTTTGCTTGTTAGTTTTTCACTTGTATCCTTGCTGGACACACCTATTTGAGAGAGCCAAAATTATGCTATGATTTGTTAGTATTGCTCTATGTGCTTCACTTAAACTTTTTGAGCTATAGAATTGCTCTAGAGCTTCACTTATATCTTTTTGAGCACGGTGTGCTTGGAAATTTTTGTAGAAATAATATCATTCTTCACTTAGATTAATTTGAGAGCTATTAAATTTTGAAGAAATCCACTCATGCTTCACTTATACCTTTTTGAGAGATGAAATCTTTATGCTCATGTGCTTCACTTAAATTTGTTTGAGCTTGTCAAAAAAGCAATGGAAATATATGAAACTAGTCCCAAAGTGATAGATATCCAAGGAGGATATAATAAAAACTTTCATGAAGATCATTGGACAAATTAAACTTGATTACTTGTAATAGTTTTGAAACATGATGATAGTAATATATGAGTCATGTTAGTGAGTAATTATGCTTTAGTAGGAATATTGGTGTTAAGGTTTGTGATTCCCTATGCATGCACGAAAGTCAATAGTTATGCAATGAAGTTACATCCTACTTATGGTGCATTATTCGGTGTTAGTTATGCTCAATGCTCGCTTATGTGAATTTTCGTTTCTTGGTTTGGTTGCTTCTCAATCTATTTGCTAGCCTCCATTTGTACTAAGTAGAAATACTACTTGTGCATCCAAAACCATTAAACCAAGTTTTGCCTTATGAGTCCATCATACCTACCTATATGCGGTATTTCCATGCCGTTCCAAGCAAATTTGTATGTGCCATCTCTAAATTTTCAAAATATTTTTCTCTTTTGTGTGCTCGTACCGCTCATGAAACGGTGGGGAGTGTCCAATATTTTTCCATGCTAGATGTGTTATTCTCAAGATGAGTGTTTATTCACTTGTCATTGCACGAGAGTGCGGCGGTAATAGGGATGCCCATTCCCGAAATGAAAAAGAAAAAAATATTTACTTTATGTTGTCAAATAATAAATTCCTTGGAAAGTGTTGGTATGGAAGGCAACCGTGGATACGGCCCGCCATGGAAAGTGAAAGTTTGGTGGAAAAAGGAATAAACTTTATTTTCTGTTTGGGAACCGCCAATGATATATCTAGCATGGAAAGTATTGTGAGCTACTTTGTCGTTTTCATTGACAGAAAAGGCATGCCACCCAAAATATTTTTCTCTCTCAATTTAAACCTTGAGCTGTGGCACCTCTACAAATCCCTAATTCCCTCTGCGAAGGGCCTATCTATTTACTTTATGCAATTTTTATTTTTTACTTTGAGTCTCCATCTTCTCTTATAAAGCACCAACTAGGAGGCACTATGATCATACCAGGCGGCGCCACGTCTTCATATGCTTGAGCCGCTTCTTCATTTTGCAGGCAAACCCTCCGTGCTTGCAGTCCTCCAGCTTGTAGGTGAACTCGTCGACGACGTCCTCAATCAGGAAGGCGAGGCGCCTGATCTCGCCGACGAAGATGGCGGTGGTCTTGTCGGTGTCCTTGAACCGCTCCGCCTCCTGCAGGTAGGCCTGCATGCTCTCCAGCTCTGCCTTGGACTGGCGTATCTTGCTGAAGAGGCCCTTGAGGGCGACGGCTTCCTTGCACAGCAGCGCCCCACCATAGGTGGCCGCCTCTTTTGCTAGCGCTGCCCCAAGCGTCATCACCAGCTGCAAGACAACAGCCTCTGCCATGGTTTTCGAGGTTTTCTTATTTTCCAGATGATGGTTGCTGAGAGCAACTCCAACCAAGTGACCAAATCTCACTCACCAAATTCTCATTCTAACCATGAAACCTTTCTCTGTCTCTCCAAACACAATAGGTCGATGGCTCATTTGGCTGTACTGAACCTGTAAAATCAGTAGAAACAAGAGCATAAGGGACAATAAGATCAGTGGAGTCTATCTCTCCCACTGCAGCAGCATCAAGCAGCAGTCTAGTCTAGTCTCAGCCAAATCTCAACTCACCCTCTCTGCTCTCTCACCCTCACTACAAGACAAGCACACACATCACCTGGAAGAAGGGGAGAACCAACCTGTACAGTAGATCCATCACTACGACGCGCCTGGTTCGATTTGCACTCGACACAAGCAGAGACCAAGTAATTAAGCTGGTTGGTCCTGCTCGCTCAATCTCCCAGGTACTGAAAATTCATGTGCCTGCAAAACAACCACACACCATGACTCGAATATGAGATGTTGCGACCTGGGCGTTACATAACAAAAGGAAACTTAACCCTTCTTGTTCTTTTCTTATGAGACAAGACAATTATACTACTCCCACCGATCCATATTACGTACTTGTTCTTGTACTAAAGCTGCGACAAGTAATATAGATCAGAGGGATTATTAACATTCAGGTTTCAGCTGGGCAGAGTCAAACAAAACAGTCACAAGCACGTAAACCTAAATCTGGAATATTTTCACCATTTTTTTCCCGAGCTAAATCTGGAATATATCACAGCTTTTTCAAAGGAAAAATAGCAATATATCAACATAAACCATCGAGGAGTAAAAACGACTGAAATGAAGCATCCAATCCTGCAGGATTCAAGAACACTCCCCTATTTCTAGTTGGAAAGCTTCACTCGCATCCAATCCTGCAGGATTCAGGAACACTCCCCTATTTCTAGTTGCGGCGGCGAGGGGTTGGGGTTGGAGAGGACAGGCACCGGCCGTGAGGGGCACCGGCGGCGGGTGGTGGCTGGATCGACAGAGGATGAGGAGGGGAAAGACACGAGGTACCAGAAGGCACTGCAATAATTGAGCTGGGAGTGGGAGTGATAGTGAGGCCTTCCACTATGTAAAGTACTCCACAGAGGCATCGATGCCAAATAAAAAGCTTTTGGCACCGGTCTAGAAATGTGAGAGATTTGACACCGCTATGCACACAGGCTCACATGTATAAACAAATCAATCAAGCCTACTACATCAGCCTCTCCCTCTCTCACACAAGTGTTTTTTTATTGCCAGAATGAATTTGGCACCGGAGCAAGTAGCTGCTCCGATGCCCTGGACTGTTTTTGGGGCACCAGGTGAGCAATGGAGGGCATCGATGCCAATTGCATCAAAAGTGAATTTGGCATCTGTTTTGGCCTACATAGTGGAAGGCATCGATGCCAAGGTGAGCAATGGAGGGCATCGATGCCAATTGCATCAAAGGTGAGCAATGGAGGGCATCGATGCCAGAGCGCTCAATAATTCTGCTGCTGCCTGCGCTCTGCTGACTCCTCTGCTCTGCATTCTGTTCACATGTGAGTGCTGCCAAGAGATTACTGGATGAACGTGCACTGTGCAGCCTTAAATCCTCCTTGCACCCAAACTTTCCCCCACACAAAACTTTGTACCTGCAAAACAATCACATACAGTGCCCCCAAAATGAGCGATGCAGATTGCAGATCAAAAAGGAAGTCCAGTACAACCTTTTTGAAGACAATTATTTATAGTGGTAAGAATCAGGGTCTTCCGCTCATGTGTAAAAATATTGTACAAGAAGTTCAGTTTTTGTTTAATAACCAGTTCAGAGAGCCTTTTGCACAACAAGTTCAGAGATGCTCAACAAGCAAGTACACATCAAAGTCCCTAGCAAGCAGAAACTTGGCACCGGAAACCCTTCCAACTCTGAACAGCAATGCAATGCAGGAGAATAAATTAACTTGTACATAATTAGTGAAACCCAGAAAATATCCTCAGCGGTAGATCGATGTACATATGCAGTTATATCGGCTAAAGTAAGATGCAGTTTTATTCAGCTGAACTGAAGCTACAGCATAGAGAGAAGGGGGGTGTCGCCTCCCTGCGATGGGCCTCACGCGCGGCCGCGATCAAGTTCTCCTCCAGCGGCAGCGGCAGCGGCGGAGGAGAGCGTCGTCGACGGCCGGACGAACGGAGATTGAAGCGCGACGATAGTGAAGGGACAGCGCACGCCATGCCGCCAAGCGAGGAGATGCGTGGATCCTCCGCTTGAATGCGTGGGGCAGAGATGGGCCTCGCGAATCGCGGTGGAGCGCCGTCGCCGTGGTCGGAGGTGAGGGGAGATTGGAGGCTGCTGAGAGTGGCTCTGCGCATGGTCGTCGCTCGATCAGGATCCCACGGACGAGATTAACCCAAAAAATAATAAGCTTGAGAAAGGAAAAAAATGGAACGCCTCCTTTTCAGCTTTTTATTAAAACGCCGACAGCTCAAGGAAAAAACTTATTAAAAACGTGGACACCCAACGGAATTTAGTGATGGAAAACCAAATGGAATTTCAGGATGGCCAGAAAGATCTAATATAGTGCGATCTCGTCCTCAAATACAAAGTATCAATCGACTTAAATTTTCTTTCAATACTACTCTCTCCGTTCCTCAAACTCTACTACTAAAGGGCCAGTCTGCGGTCGTGATCGTAGGTCGTCCCACCTCCGTAATATTGGTTTATTTTCGTCTTGTTTTTTTCGCCCCACCTTCCATCGTCCCCTCTCACTGGTTTATTTTCGCATCACCTCTCACGCAAAGAAAAAAATTCTAAACGGATCAGAACATTCTATGTAGGTGCAAGTTATTTAATAATGTCTTTATATGAAAGAATCAATCATGGCTAACCTCTACTCCTAAAGGGGGAGTTAGTAGGAGTGCGAAGTTTCGGCGGACCACGACAAATGGTGGATGTTATCACGGGCGTCCAAATGGCCCTGGTGATGCTTTTATGTCAGCAGCTTGTCCCCCGTAGGCTTTGTAGGGCTGGGCACTAGGTTGGATAGGCGTACTACAAAACTAGCACAAATGTACTGCTCGTACATAGCACAGCGAGGTCCATGGTCTTGTGATAAGACAAATATACTACTATATTAAAGCTGCTAAGCAAGCAGCCGTCCCGCGTTTCAAGTGTTGGGCGATGGCTCTCTTTCTGATTGACATGTCTTCACATTTATCTGTTTGCCACATATTGACTGAGCCTTACTTTTTAAAAAAAAATCACGCTGCTTAAGAATTACCGTTGAAGGCATTTTTTTTAACACAGTACAGACGCATATGCTCATACGTATGTACATATATCCATTTCTATAAACGCACACACACAACATATCCCTATAAGCACCTTCCAAAGACGAGCCGACACATTCTCTTAATATTGATGAAGTCGTTACACACCTTCGTAGCCGACGAGAACGTCTCCTCTCACTGAATGCACATCGCACGAACGGCTGAAATAAATTAAAAAAAAGCATCAATGTCAACTCTAGGACTTGAACTCTCATGGGCTGGGATACCATTGTCCTCGTGACCATTCAACCACAAATTGGTTCGCCACTTGCGTTTGTTACTTGCCCACCGTTTTATCTATCCTCCTCTCCCGTCCCTTTGCCCGACCCTTCGCGAATCATTCCATCGCTTCCCACGAGATATTTCTCTCTCTTCGGCATACGTTGCAGCAAAAGCGGCAGTGACGGCCCAACTTTCTTTACCCATGTCTCTCTTTCTTCCTCCTCATCCTGCCGTTGTTGCTCCGTTGGCCCAACGAGCTAAACCTGGGGTCTATTCCGTGAGGAGCGATGCGTGCGACAGCGAGTACCGGCAGTGGGTGCCGCGACTCGCCGCCATCGACATCAAGTGTTTCAACGTATATAGTAAATAATTGAAGCTGCTAAGCTAGCTCCACTGTCATGCATTTAAACTACTCTGCCTTGAGTGCTTCCCTACGTGACACGTGTTGGTTTTTTATTTAATTCACTATTAGATTTTCCTTTTTGTGTTTGATATTGTTTTTTAACACAGTATAACACAGTATAACGCCGATGCTCACGTATACGCGAGCACCGGCGTCATAGACTCATCCCTATGAACACAGGCAAGCACACTCTATCTTTATGAGAACATTTGAGATATTGAGCTGGGACTACATTTTGAGACCGACGAAGTCACCGCAAATGCTTTCGTGGTCGACGGGGACGTCTCCTCCAACTAAATGAATATCACCAAAGAGGCTTAAATAAATCCAGGAAAGTGGGAGCAACGGGGCCAACAGTGTACAACTTAGATGCTCACATACACTCACTTCTATGAATGCACCCGCACACCCAACCCATATAACGCTATCAGGAGAGACTGAAATAAATTCAGGAAAATGCAACCACCAGCATCAACACAGTTACACTCACCCATGTAAACGCGCACAAACACCCAAGCCCTATAACATTGTGAGTAGTATAAACTGTAGCAGTTTTTCCTTATTCTACCTTCTATATAAAGTTAGGTTAATTATGATGCAATACCTAGCAGCTTTTTCTGTAGGACATCATAGGATAAGAAAATTAAAGAAAATTATGTGCCTTAGAGCATCCAGGTTAATACCATTTAAAATGTGAGAGTTAGGCATAATTTGACTGATAATGCATCTCTAATTCGGTCGATCATACATGCTATTTTTCTCAACTAAGAGTTACGGGTTGCAACATATATTACTCAAAATATCATGTATAAAGAAATCGTCATTGCACTGTAATGCCAAAGGCTCTATCTTTTTACTAGAGTATCTTCGTTTGATTTTTGCTGTTTTGTGAACTAACGTTTGTATGCATTACAGAAAACAATGACATCGTTGGGTTTTTAACCGAGCTACCTATACCGAGCCTAAAAGAGTAGACTTTGTCTAAAGGTTGATCCTTTCTATTTTCTAATTTACCTTTTTTGTTGTTTTTTCCATCTTCTGTATCTTGCTTCGTTCACTAATATAAATTTTCATCTATTATAGGATGGGGTATTATCTGTAAAATGTGATCTTTAAACTCTATACCGGAGCAATTTTCCTTCGGTTCGAAGGATGCTTCATTTTGTACAACTTTTGGTTGCATTAGACGATTTTCAGACTTCGGCTATCTTGATAGGAACAGCTTTGGCCGGAACATTTAAAATATATAGCTAAGTATATGTAACCATAGGTGAACTATTTTTTTGGTACCTTTCGGTATTTCTCGAAGTTAAATTGACTTGGACATTACCAACTGCCAGTTTTTTATCCATGTTTTTTTTTCTTCTGTAAGAATAACAACGCGTTGTAGTAATTATCATGCAACCGGCTTGTAGATCTAATCTTGCTAATTAGCAGTACTTATTACACCATGCATGGTGTGTGGCTACACGAAAGTTGTACATGCGGTGGCCCATGGTCCATTGCTCATCAGCAACACATGCGGGAGTACACTGCATCACTCGTCAGGAGTAACCTTTTTGTCAGCTAGATTCTGTCAAGCAAAAACAAGCAAAAACAGCAACTGACACTTTGGCACTATGTCAATAGGTTAGTCACAAAAAATGATATAAAGTTGTTATAAAATGATTGTAAAACATCCAAGAATGATAATATAACAGCATGGAACAAGCAAAAAATATAGATACGTTGGAGACGTATCAGCATCCCCAAGCTTAATTCCTACTCATCCTCGAGTAGGTAAATGATAAGAACAAAATTTTTGATGTGGAATGCTGCCTAACATGTTCATCATATTCTTTTCTTTTGTATAGCATGGACATTTGGACTTGTAAATGATTCAAAGCAATAGTCTAGTTTTAACATAATGACTTCAATACTCAAGCATGTCAACAAGCAACCATGTCTTTCAAAATATCAATACTAAAGAAAGTTATCCCTAGCCCATCATGCTCAATCATTGATCCATTCATGAAACACACTCAAATATTAGCTACACCCAATGCTCAAGTACGATCATAGTGCCCCCTATTTGGTGCTTATAAGAGAAGATGGAGACTCAAAGTAAAAATAAAAATCGCATAAAGTAAATAGATAGGCCCTTCGCAGAGGGAAGTAGGGATTTATAGAGGTGCCAGAGCTCAAAGTTTTAAATTGAGAGAGAAAAAATATTTTGGGTGGCATGCTTCTCCTGTCAACGAAACGACAAAGTAGCTCACAATACTTTCCATGCTAGATATATCATAGGCGGTTCCCAAACAGAAAATAAAGTTTATTCCTTTTTCCACCAAACTTTCACTTTCCATGGCAGGTCGTATCCACGGTTGCCTTCCATACCAACACTTTCAAAGGAATTTATTAATTGACAAAATAAAGTAAATATTTTTTCTTTTTTCATTTCGGGAATGGGCATCCCTATTACCGCCGCACTCTCGTGCAATGACAAGTGAATAAACACTCATCTTGAGAATATAACACATGTAGCATGGAAAAAATATGGGACACTCCCCACCGTTTCATGAGCGGTACGGGCACACAAAAGAGAAAATTTATTTTGAAAATTTAGAGATGGCACACACAAATTTGCTTGGGACGACATGGAAATACCGCATATAGGTAGGTATGGTGGACTCATAAGGCAAAACTTGGTTTAAGGATTCTGGATGCACAATTAGTATTTCTACTTAGTACAAATGGAGGCTAGCAAATAGATTGGGAAGCAACCAAACCAAGAAACAAAAATTCACATAAGTGAGCATTGAGCATAACTAACACCGAATAATGCACCACAAGTAGGATGTAATTTCATTGCATAACTATTGACTTTCGTACTTGCATAGGGAATCACAAACCTTAACACCAATATTCCTACGAAGCATAATTACTCACTAACATGACTCACATATTACTATCATCATGTTTCAAAACTATTACAAGGAATCAAGTTTAATTTGCCAATGATCTTCATGAAAGTTTTTATTATATCCTCCTTGGATATCTATCACTTTGGGACAAGTTTCATATATTGCCATTGCTTTTTGGCAAGCTCAAACAAAGTTAAGTGAAGCACATGAACATAAAGATTTCATCTCTCAAAAAGGTATAAGTGAAGCATGAGAGGATTTCTTCAAAATTTACTAACTCTCAAATTAATCTAAGTGAAGAATGAGAGTATTTCTACAAAAAATTCCAAGCACACCATACTCAAAAAGATATAAGTGAAGCACTAGAGCAATTCTATAGCTCAAAAAGTTTAAGTGAAGCACATAGAGCAATTCTAACAAATCATAGCATGATTTTGGCTTTATCAAATAGGTGTGTCCAGCAAGGATACAAGTGACAAACTAACAAGCAAATCAAGCAAAGATACAAGACGCTCCAAGCAAAACTCATGATATGTGACGAATAAAAATATAGCTCCAAGTAAAATACCGATGGTCGTTAGAAGAAAGAGGGGATGCCACTCGGGGGCATCCCCAAGCTTATTTGCTTGTTACTCTTTGGATATATCTTGGGGGTGCGGTAGCATCCCCAAGCTTAGTCTTTTATAACTCCTTATTCCTTCATCCATCGTGATCTCACCCAAAACTTGAAAACGTCAATCACACAAAACTCAACAAAATCTTCGTGAGATCCGTTAATATAATAAAGCAAATCACTACTTTAGGTACTGTTGCAAACCCATTCATATTTTATTATTGCATTATACCTACTGTATTTTAACTTTATCATGGCTCATACCCTTCAATATAACCCATAGATTCATCAAAACAAGCACACAATGCAACGAAAACAGAATCTGTTTTAAACAGAACAGTGTGTAGTAATATGTACTGTACCCATACTTATGTAACTCTAAAAATTCTGAAACATTAAGAAAACGTAAGGAATTTGTATAGAAACACTGTGTTAAAATTTCATCTCAAGATCGCTTTATAGTAAAAAATGAAAATTCATATACTGGACGCAAAGTTTTTGTTTCAGATTCAGCACTCAAAAACAGAAAGCAAAAAGCAAAAATTTATTGTGTCAACACTCAAAAACAGAAAGGAAAAAGCAAAAATTTATTTATTTATTGGGTTGCCTCCCAACAAGTGTTATCGTTCTACGCCCCTAGCTAGGCATAACGTTTTTGCTTTTTACTTTCTGTTTTTGAGTGTTGACACAATTATGCCTCTGTTATGATTGTGTTTTTATGGTTTATTTAGTGTTTGTGCCAAGTAGAGCCTTTAGGATGATTCATAAGATGATTAGTAGCTAGCGATGCTGAATCTGAAACAGAAACTTTGCGTCCAGTATTTGATTTTTCATTTTTTACTGGAACGTGATCTTGAGCTAAAATTTTAACACAGTGTTGATATACAAATTCTTTACGTTTTCCTAATTTTTCAGAATTTTTAGAGTTACAGAAGTATGGTTATAGTACAGATTACTATTGACTTTTCTGTTTAAGACAGATTCTGTTTTCGTTGCATTGTCTGCTTGTTTTGATGAATCTATGGGTTATATTGAAGGGTACGAGCCATGTTCAAGTTAAAATAAAGTATGTATAATGCAAAAATAAAATATGAATGGGTTTGCAACAGAACCTAAAGTAGTGATTTGCTTTATTATACTAACGGATCTCACGAAGATTTTGTTGAGTTTTGTGTGATTGAAGTTTTCATGTTTTGGGTGAGATCACGATGGATAAAGGAATAAGGAGTGAAAAGAGCCTATGCTTGGGTATGCTACAGCACCCCCAAGATATATCCAAAGAGAAACAAGCAACTAAGCTTGGGGATGCCCCCGAGTAGCATCCCCTCTTTCTTCTAACGACCATCGGTATTTTACTTGGAGCTATATTTTTATTCGTCACATATCATGAGTTTTGCTTGGAGCGTCTTGTATCATTTGAGTATTTGCTTGCTTTGCTTGTTAGTTTTTCACTTGTATCCTTGCTGGACACACCTATTTGAGAGAGCCAAAATTATGCTATGATTTGTTAGTATTGCTCTATGTGCTTCACTTAAACTTTTTGAGCTATAGAATTGCTCTAGAGCTTCACTTATATCTTTTTGAGCACGGTGTGCTTGGAAATTTTTGTAGAAATAATATCATTCTTCACTTAGATTAATTTGAGAGCTATTAAATTTTGAAGAAATCCACTCATGCTTCACTTATACCTTTTTGAGAGATGAAATCTTTATGCTCATGTGCTTCACTTAAATTTGTTTGAGCTTGTCAAAAAAGCAATGGAAATATATGAAACTAGTCCCAAAGTGATAGATATCCAAGGAGGATATAATAAAAACTTTCATGAAGATCATTGGACAAATTAAACTTGATTACTTGTAATAGTTTTGAAACATGATGATAGTAATATATGAGTCATGTTAGTGAGTAATTATGCTTTAGTAGGAATATTGGTGTTAAGGTTTGTGATTCCCTATGCATGCACGAAAGTCAATAGTTATGCAATGAAGTTACATCCTACTTATGGTGCATTATTCGGTGTTAGTTATGCTCAATGCTCGCTTATGTGAATTTTCGTTTCTTGGTTTGGTTGCTTCTCAATCTATTTGCTAGCCTCCATTTGTACTAAGTAGAAATACTACTTGTGCATCCAAAACCATTAAACCAAGTTTTGCCTTATGAGTCCATCATACCTACCTATATGCGGTATTTCCATGCCGTTCCAAGCAAATTTGTATGTGCCATCTCTAAATTTTCAAAATATTTTTCTCTTTTGTGTGCTCGTACCGCTCATGAAACGGTGGGGAGTGTCCAATATTTTTCCATGCTAGATGTGTTATTCTCAAGATGAGTGTTTATTCACTTGTCATTGCACGAGAGTGCGGCGGTAATAGGGATGCCCATTCCCGAAATGAAAAAGAAAAAAATATTTACTTTATGTTGTCAAATAATAAATTCCTTGGAAAGTGTTGGTATGGAAGGCAACCGTGGATACGGCCCGCCATGGAAAGTGAAAGTTTGGTGGAAAAAGGAATAAACTTTATTTTCTGTTTGGGAACCGCCAATGATATATCTAGCATGGAAAGTATTGTGAGCTACTTTGTCGTTTTCATTGACAGAAAAGGCATGCCACCCAAAATATTTTTCTCTCTCAATTTAAACCTTGAGCTGTGGCACCTCTACAAATCCCTAATTCCCTCTGCGAAGGGCCTATCTATTTACTTTATGCAATTTTTATTTTTTACTTTGAGTCTCCATCTTCTCTTATAAAGCACCAACTAGGAGGCACTATGATCATACCAGGCGGCGCCACGTCTTCATATGCTTGAGCCGCTTCTTCATTTTGCAGGCAAACCCTCCGTGCTTGCAGTCCTCCAGCTTGTAGGTGAACTCGTCGACGACGTCCTCAATCAGGAAGGCGAGGCGCCTGATCTCGCCGACGAAGATGGCGGTGGTCTTGTCGGTGTCCTTGAACCGCTCCGCCTCCTGCAGGTAGGCCTGCATGCTCTCCAGCTCTGCCTTGGACTGGCGTATCTTGCTGAAGAGGCCCTTGAGGGCGACGGCTTCCTTGCACAGCAGCGCCCCACCATAGGTGGCCGCCTCTTTTGCTAGCGCTGCCCCAAGCGTCATCACCAGCTGCAAGACAACAGCCTCTGCCATGGTTTTCGAGGTTTTCTTATTTTCCAGATGATGGTTGCTGAGAGCAACTCCAACCAAGTGACCAAATCTCACTCACCAAATTCTCATTCTAACCATGAAACCTTTCTCTGTCTCTCCAAACACAATAGGTCGATGGCTCATTTGGCTGTACTGAACCTGTAAAATCAGTAGAAACAAGAGCATAAGGGACAATAAGATCAGTGGAGTCTATCTCTCCCACTGCAGCAGCATCAAGCAGCAGTCTAGTCTAGTCTCAGCCAAATCTCAACTCACCCTCTCTGCTCTCTCACCCTCACTACAAGACAAGCACACACATCACCTGGAAGAAGGGGAGAACCAACCTGTACAGTAGATCCATCACTACGACGCGCCTGGTTCGATTTGCACTCGACACAAGCAGAGACCAAGTAATTAAGCTGGTTGGTCCTGCTCGCTCAATCTCCCAGGTACTGAAAATTCATGTGCCTGCAAAACAACCACACACCATGACTCGAATATGAGATGTTGCGACCTGGGCGTTACATAACAAAAGGAAACTTAACCCTTCTTGTTCTTTTCTTATGAGACAAGACAATTATACTACTCCCACCGATCCATATTACGTACTTGTTCTTGTACTAAAGCTGCGACAAGTAATATAGATCAGAGGGATTATTAACATTCAGGTTTCAGCTGGGCAGAGTCAAACAAAACAGTCACAAGCACGTAAACCTAAATCTGGAATATTTTCACCATTTTTTTCCCGAGCTAAATCTGGAATATATCACAGCTTTTTCAAAGGAAAAATAGCAATATATCAACATAAACCATCGAGGAGTAAAAACGACTGAAATGAAGCATCCAATCCTGCAGGATTCAAGAACACTCCCCTATTTCTAGTTGGAAAGCTTCACTCGCATCCAATCCTGCAGGATTCAGGAACACTCCCCTATTTCTAGTTGCGGCGGCGAGGGGTTGGGGTTGGAGAGGACAGGCACCGGCCGTGAGGGGCACCGGCGGCGGGTGGTGGCTGGATCGACAGAGGATGAGGAGGGGAAAGACACGAGGTACCAGAAGGCACTGCAATAATTGAGCTGGGAGTGGGAGTGATAGTGAGGCCTTCCACTATGTAAAGTACTCCACAGAGGCATCGATGCCAAATAAAAAGCTTTTGGCACCGGTCTAGAAATGTGAGAGATTTGACACCGCTATGCACACAGGCTCACATGTATAAACAAATCAATCAAGCCTACTACATCAGCCTCTCCCTCTCTCACACAAGTGTTTTTTTATTGCCAGAATGAATTTGGCACCGGAGCAAGTAGCTGCTCCGATGCCCTGGACTGTTTTTGGGGCACCAGGTGAGCAATGGAGGGCATCGATGCCAATTGCATCAAAAGTGAATTTGGCATCTGTTTTGGCCTACATAGTGGAAGGCATCGATGCCAAGGTGAGCAATGGAGGGCATCGATGCCAATTGCATCAAAGGTGAGCAATGGAGGGCATCGATGCCAGAGCGCTCAATAATTCTGCTGCTGCCTGCGCTCTGCTGACTCCTCTGCTCTGCATTCTGTTCACATGTGAGTGCTGCCAAGAGATTACTGGATGAACGTGCACTGTGCAGCCTTAAATCCTCCTTGCACCCAAACTTTCCCCCACACAAAACTTTGTACCTGCAAAACAATCACATACAGTGCCCCCAAAATGAGCGATGCAGATTGCAGATCAAAAAGGAAGTCCAGTACAACCTTTTTGAAGACAATTATTTATAGTGGTAAGAATCAGGGTCTTCCGCTCATGTGTAAAAATATTGTACAAGAAGTTCAGTTTTTGTTTAATAACCAGTTCAGAGAGCCTTTTGCACAACAAGTTCAGAGATGCTCAACAAGCAAGTACACATCAAAGTCCCTAGCAAGCAGAAACTTGGCACCGGAAACCCTTCCAACTCTGAACAGCAATGCAATGCAGGAGAATAAATTAACTTGTACATAATTAGTGAAACCCAGAAAATATCCTCAGCGGTAGATCGATGTACATATGCAGTTATATCGGCTAAAGTAAGATGCAGTTTTATTCAGCTGAACTGAAGCTACAGCATAGAGAGAAGGGGGGTGTCGCCTCCCTGCGATGGGCCTCACGCGCGGCCGCGATCAAGTTCTCCTCCAGCGGCAGCGGCAGCGGCGGAGGAGAGCGTCGTCGACGGCCGGACGGACGGAGATTGAAGCGCGACGATAGTGAAGGGACAGCGCACGCCATGCCGCCAAGCGAGGAGATGCGTGGATCCTCCGCTTGAATGCGTGGGGCAGAGATGGGCCTCGCGAATCGCGGTGGAGCGCCGTCGCCGTGGTCGGAGGTGAGGGGAGATTGGAGGCTGCTGAGAGTGGCTCTGCGCATGGTCGTCGCTCGATCAGGATCCCACGGACGAGATTAACCCAAAAAATAATAAGCTTGAGAAAGGAAAAAAATGGAACGCCTCCTTTTCAGCTTTTTATTAAAACGCCGACAGCTCAAGGAAAAAACTTATTAAAAACGTGGACACCCAACGGAATTTAGTGATGGAAAACCAAATGGAATTTCAGGATGGCCAGAAAGATCTAATATAGTGCGATCTCGTCCTCAAATACAAAGTATCAATCGACTTAAATTTTCTTTCAATACTACTCTCTCCGTTCCTCAAACTCTACTACTAAAGGGCCAGTCTGCGGTCGTGATCGTAGGTCGTCCCACCTCCGTAATATTGGTTTATTTTCGTCTTGTTTTTTTCGCCCCACCTTCCATCGTCCCCTCTCACTGGTTTATTTTCGCATCACCTCTCACGCAAAGAAAAAAATTCTAAACGGATCAGAACATTCTATGTAGGTGCAAGTTATTTAATAATGTCTTTATATGAAAGAATCAATCATGGCTAACCTCTACTCCTAAAGGGGGAGTTAGTAGGAGTGCGAAGTTTCGGCGGACCACGACAAATGGTGGATGTTATCACGGGCGTCCAAATGGCCCTGGTGATGCTTTTATGTCAGCAGCTTGTCCCCCGTAGGCTTTGTAGGGCTGGGCACTAGGTTGGATAGGCGTACTACAAAACTAGCACAAATGTACTGCTCGTACATAGCACAGCGAGGTCCATGGTCTTGTGATAAGACAAATATACTACTATATTAAAGCTGCTAAGCAAGCAGCCGTCCCGCGTTTCAAGTGTTGGGCGATGGCTCTCTTTCTGATTGACATGTCTTCACATTTATCTGTTTGCCACATATTGACTGAGCCTTACTTTTTAAAAAAAAATCACGCTGCTTAAGAATTACCGTTGAAGGCATTTTTTTTAACACAGTACAGACGCATATGCTCATACGTATGTACATATATCCATTTCTATAAACGCACACACACAACATATCCCTATAAGCACCTTCCAAAGACGAGCCGACACATTCTCTTAATATTGATGAAGTCGTTACACACCTTCGTAGCCGACGAGAACGTCTCCTCTCACTGAATGCACATCGCACGAACGGCTGAAATAAATTAAAAAAAAGCATCAATGTCAACTCTAGGACTTGAACTCTCATGGGCTGGGATACCATTGTCCTCGTGACCATTCAACCACAAATTGGTTCGCCACTTGCGTTTGTTACTTGCCCACCGTTTTATCTATCCTCCTCTCCCGTCCCTTTGCCCGACCCTTCGCGAATCATTCCATCGCTTCCCACGAGATATTTCTCTCTCTTCGGCATACGTTGCAGCAAAAGCGGCAGTGACGGCCCAACTTTCTTTACCCATGTCTCTCTTTCTTCCTCCTCATCCTGCCGTTGTTGCTCCGTTGGCCCAACGAGCTAAACCTGGGGTCTATTCCGTGAGGAGCGATGCGTGCGACAGCGAGTACCGGCAGTGGGTGCCGCGACTCGCCGCCATCGACATCAAGTGTTTCAACGTATATAGTAAATAATTGAAGCTGCTAAGCTAGCTCCACTGTCATGCATTTAAACTACTCTGCCTTGAGTGCTTCCCTACGTGACACGTGTTGGTTTTTTATTTAATTCACTATTAGATTTTCCTTTTTGTGTTTGATATTGTTTTTTAACACAGTATAACACAGTATAACGCCGATGCTCACGTATACGCGAGCACCGGCGTCATAGACTCATCCCTATGAACACAGGCAAGCACACTCTATCTTTATGAGAACATTTGAGATATTGAGCTGGGACTACATTTTGAGACCGACGAAGTCACCGCAAATGCTTTCGTGGTCGACGGGGACGTCTCCTCCAACTAAATGAATATCACCAAAGAGGCTTAAATAAATCCAGGAAAGTGGGAGCAACGGGGCCAACAGTGTACAACTTAGATGCTCACATACACTCACTTCTATGAATGCACCCGCACACCCAACCCATATAACGCTATCAGGAGAGACTGAAATAAATTCAGGAAAATGCAACCACCAGCATCAACACAGTTACACTCACCCATGTAAACGCGCACAAACACCCAAGCCCTATAACATTGTGAGTAGTATAAACTGTAGCAGTTTTTCCTTATTCTACCTTCTATATAAAGTTAGGTTAATTATGATGCAATACCTAGCAGCTTTTTCTGTAGGACATCATAGGATAAGAAAATTAAAGAAAATTATGTGCCTTAGAGCATCCAGGTTAATACCATTTAAAATGTGAGAGTTAGGCATAATTTGACTGATAATGCATCTCTAATTCGGTCGATCATACATGCTATTTTTCTCAACTAAGAGTTACGGGTTGCAACATATATTACTCAAAATATCATGTATAAAGAAATCGTCATTGCACTGTAATGCCAAAGGCTCTATCTTTTTACTAGAGTATCTTCGTTTGATTTTTGCTGTTTTGTGAACTAACGTTTGTATGCATTACAGAAAACAATGACATCGTTGGGTTTTTAACCGAGCTACCTATACCGAGCCTAAAAGAGTAGACTTTGTCTAAAGGTTGATCCTTTCTATTTTCTAATTTACCTTTTTTGTTGTTTTTTCCATCTTCTGTATCTTGCTTCGTTCACTAATATAAATTTTCATCTATTATAGGATGGGGTATTATCTGTAAAATGTGATCTTTAAACTCTATATCGGAGCAATTTTCCTTCGGTTCGAAGGATGCTTCATTTTGTACAACTTTTGGTTGCATTAGACGATTTTCAGACTTCGGCTATCTTGATAGGAACAGCTTTGGCCGGAACATTTAAAATATATAGCTAAGTATATGTAACCATAGGTGAACTATTTTTTTGGTACCTTTCGGTATTTCTCGAAGTTAAATTGACTTGGACATTACCAACTGCCAGTTTTTTATCCATGTTTTTTTTCTTCTGTAAGAATAACAACGCGTTGTAGTAATTATCATGCAACCGGCTTGTAGATCTAATCTTGCTAATTAGCAGTACTTATTACACCATGCATGGTGTGTGGCTACACGAAAGTTGTACATGCGGTGGCCCATGGTCCATTGCTCATCAGCAACACATGCGGGAGTACACTGCATCACTCGTCAGGAGTAACCTTTTTGTCAGCTAGATTCTGTCAAGCAAAAACAAGCAAAAACAGCAACTGACACTTTGGCACTATGTCAATAGGTTAGTCACAAAAAATGATATAAAGTTGTTATAAAATGATTGTAAAACATCCAAGAATGATAATATAACAGCATGGAACAAGCAAAAAATATAGATACGTTGGAGACGTATCAGCATCCCCAAGCTTAATTCCTACTCATCCTCGAGTAGGTAAATGATAAGAACAAAATTTTTGATGTGGAATGCTGCCTAACATGTTCATCATATTCTTTTCTTTTGTATAGCATGGACATTTGGACTTGTAAATGATTCAAAGCAATAGTCTAGTTTTAACATAATGACTTCAATACTCAAGCATGTCAACAAGCAACCATGTCTTTCAAAATATCAATACTAAAGAAAGTTATCCCTAGCCCATCATGCTCAATCATTGATCCATTCATGAAACACACTCAAATATTAGCTACACCCAATGCTCAAGTACGATCATAGTGCCCCCTATTTGGTGCTTATAAGAGAAGATGGAGACTCAAAGTAAAAATAAAAATCGCATAAAGTAAATAGATAGGCCCTTCGCAGAGGGAAGTAGGGATTTATAGAGGTGCCAGAGCTCAAAGTTTTAAATTGAGAGAGAAAAAATATTTTGGGTGGCATGCTTCTCCTGTCAACGAAACGACAAAGTAGCTCACAATACTTTCCATGCTAGATATATCATAGGCGGTTCCCAAACAGAAAATAAAGTTTATTCCTTTTTCCACCAAACTTTCACTTTCCATGGCAGGTCGTATCCACGGTTGCCTTCCATACCAACACTTTCAAAGGAATTTATTAATTGACAAAATAAAGTAAATATTTTTTCTTTTTTCATTTCGGGAATGGGCATCCCTATTACCGCCGCACTCTCGTGCAATGATAAGTGAATAAACACTCATCTTGAGAATATAACACATGTAGCATGGAAAAAATATGGGACACTCCCCACCGTTTCATGAGCGGTACGGGCACACAAAAGAGAAAATTTATTTTGAAAATTTAGAGATGGCACATACAAATTTGCTTGGGACGACATGGAAATACCGCATATAGGTAGGTATGGTGGACTCATAAGGCAAAACTTGGTTTAAGGATTCTGGATGCACAATTAGTATTTCTACTTAGTACAAATGGAGGCTAGCAAATAGATTGGGAAGCAACCAAACCAAGAAACAAAAATTCACATAAGTGAGCATTGAGCATAACTAACACCGAATAATGCACCACAAGTAGGATGTAATTTCATTGCATAACTATTGACTTTCGTACTTGCATAGGGAATCACAAACCTTAACACCAATATTCCTACGAAGCATAATTACTCACTAACATGACTCACATATTACTATCATCATGTTTCAAAACTATTACAAGGAATCAAGTTTAATTTGCCAATGATCTTCATGAAAGTTTTTATTATATCCTCCTTGGATATCTATCACTTTGGGACTAGTTTCATATATTGCCATTGCTTTTTGGCAAGCTCAAACAAAGTTAAGTGAAGCACATGAACATAAAGATTTCATCTCTCAAAAAGGTATAAGTGAAGCATGAGAGGATTTCTTCAAAATTTACTAACTCTCAAATTAATCTAAGTGAAGAATGAGAGTATTTCTACAAAAAATTCCAAGCACACCATACTCAAAAAGATATAAGTGAAGCACTAGAGCAATTCTATAGCTCAAAAAGTTTAAGTGAAGCACATAGAGCAATTCTAACAAATCATAGCATGATTTTGGCTTTCTCAAATAGGTGTGTCCAGCAAGGATACAAGTGACAAACTAACAAGCAAATCAAGCAAAGATACAAGACGCTCCAAGCAAAACTCATGATATGTGACGAATAAAAATATAGCTCCAAGTAAAATACCGATGGTCGTTAGAAGAAAGAGGGGATGCCACTCGGGGGCATCCCCAAGCTTATTTGCTTGTTACTCTTTGGATATATCTTGGGGGTGCGGTAGCATCCCCAAGCTTAGTCTTTTATAACTCCTTATTCCTTCATCCATCGTGATCTCACCCAAAACTTGAAAACGTCAATCACACAAAACTCAACAAAATCTTCGTGAGATCCGTTAGTATAATAAAGCAAATCACTACTTTAGGTACTGTTGCAAACCCATTCATATTTTATTATTGCATTATACCTACTGTATTTTAACTTTATCATGGCTCATACCCTTCAATATAACCCATAGATTCATCAAAACAAGCACACAATGCAACGAAAACAGAATCTGTTTTAAACAGAACAGTGTGTAGTAATATGTACTGTACCCATACTTATGTAACTCTAAAAATTCTGAAACATTAAGAAAACGTAAGGAATTTGTATAGAAACACTGTGTTAAAATTTCATCTCAAGATCGCTTTATAGTAAAAAATGAAAATTCATATACTGGACGCAAAGTTTTTGTTTCAGATTCAGCACTCAAAAACAGAAAGCAAAAAGCAAAAATTTATTGTGTCAACACTCAAAAACAGAAAGGAAAAAGCAAAAATTTATTTATTTATTGGGTTGCCTCCCAACAAGTGTTATCGTTCTACGCCCCTAGCTAGGCATAACGTTTTTGCTTTTTACTTTCTGTTTTTGAGTGTTGACACAATTATGCCTCTGTTATGATTGTGTTTTTATGGTTTATTTAGTGTTTGTGCCAAGTAGAGCCTTTAGGATGATTCATAAGATGAGTAGTAGCTAGCGATGCTGAATCTGAAACAGAAACTTTGCGTCCAGTATTTGATTTTTCATTTTTTACTGGAACGTGATCTTGAGCTAAAATTTTAACACAGTGTTGATATACAAATTCTTTACGTTTTCCTAATTTTTCAGAATTTTTAGAGTTACAGAAGTATGGTTATAGTACAGATTACTACAGACTTTTCTGTTTAAGACAGATTCTGTTTTCGTTGCATTGTGTGCTTGTTTTGATGAATCTATGGGTTATATTGAAGGGTATGAGCCATGTTCAAGTTAAAATAAAGTATGTATAATGCAAAAATAAAATATGAATGGGTTTGCAACAGAACCTAAAGTAGTGATTTGCTTTATTATACTAACGGATCTCACGAAGATTTTGTTGAGTTTTGTGTGATTGAAGTTTTCATGTTTTGGGTGAGATCACGATGGATAAAGGAATAAGGAGTGAAAAGAGCCTATGCTTGGGTATGCTACAGCACCCCCAAGATATATCCAAAGAGAAACAAGCAACTAAGCTTGGGGATGCCCCCGAGTAGCATCCCCTCTTTCTTCTAACGACCATCGGTATTTTACTTGGAGCTATATTTTTATTCGTCACATATCATGAGTTTTGCTTGGAGCGTCTTGTATCATTTGAGTATTTGCTTGCTTTGCTTGTTAGTTTTTCACTTGTATCCTTGCTGGACACACCTATTTGAGAGAGCCAAAATTATGCTATGATTTGTTAGTATTGCTCTATGTGCTTCACTTAAACTTTTTGAGCTATAGAATTGCTCTAGAGCTTCACTTATATCTTTTTGAGCACGGTGTGCTTGGAAATTTTTGTAGAAATAATATCATTCTTCACTTAGATTAATTTGAGAGCTATTAAATTTTGAAGAAATCCACTCATGCTTCACTTATACCTTTTTGAGAGATGAAATCTTTATGCTCATGTGCTTCACTTAAATTTGTTTGAGCTTGTCAAAAAAGCAATGGAAATATATGAAACTAGTCCCAAAGTGATAGATATCCAAGGAGGATATAATAAAAACTTTCATGAAGATCATTGGACAAATTAAACTTGATTACTTGTAATAGTTTTGAAACATGATGATAGTAATATATGAGTCATGTTAGTGAGTAATTATGCTTTAGTAGGAATATTGGTGTTAAGGTTTGTGATTCCCTATGCATGCACGAAAGTCAATAGTTATGCAATGAAGTTACATCCTACTTATGGTGCATTATTCGGTGTTAGTTATGCTCAATGCTCGCTTATGTGAATTTTCGTTTCTTGGTTTGGTTGCTTCTCAATCTATTTGCTAGCCTCCATTTGTACTAAGTAGAAATACTACTTGTGCATCCAAAACCATTAAACCAAGTTTTGCCTTATGAGTCCATCATACCTACCTATATGCGGTATTTCCATGCCGTTCCAAGCAAATTTGTATGTGCCATCTCTAAATTTTCAAAATATTTTTCTCTTTTGTGTGCTCGTACCGCTCATGAAACGGTGGGGAGTGTCCAATATTTTTCCATGCTAGATGTGTTATTCTCAAGATGAGTGTTTATTCACTTGTCATTGCACGAGAGTGCGGCGGTAATAGGGATGCCCATTCCCGAAATGAAAAAGAAAAAAATATTTACTTTATGTTGTCAAATAATAAATTCCTTGGAAAGTGTTGGTATGGAAGGCAACCGTGGATACGGCCCGCCATGGAAAGTGAAAGTTTGGTGGAAAAAGGAATAAACTTTATTTTCTGTTTGGGAACCGCCAATGATATATCTAGCATGGAAAGTATTGTGAGCTACTTTGTCGTTTTCATTGACAGAAAAGGCATGCCACCCAAAATATTTTTCTCTCTCAATTTAAACCTTGAGCTGTGGCACCTCTACAAATCCCTAATTCCCTCTGCGAAGGGCCTATCTATTTACTTTATGCAATTTTTATTTTTTACTTTGAGTCTCCATCTTCTCTTATAAAGCACCAACTAGGAGGCACTATGATCATACCAGGCGGCGCCACGTCTTCATATGCTTGAGCCGCTTCTTCATTTTGCAGGCAAACCCTCCGTGCTTGCAGTCCTCCAGCTTGTAGGTGAACTCGTCGACGACGTCCTCAATCAGGAAGGCGAGGCGCCTGATCTCGCCGACGAAGATGGCGGTGGTCTTGTCGGTGTCCTTGAACCGCTCCGCCTCCTGCAGGTAGGCCTGCATGCTCTCCAGCTCTGCCTTGGACTGGCGTATCTTGCTGAAGAGGCCCTTGAGGGCGACGGCTTCCTTGCACAGCAGCGCCCCACCATAGGTGGCCGCCTCTTTTGCTAGCGCTGCCCCAAGCGTCATCACCAGCTGCAAGACAACAGCCTCTGCCATGGTTTTCGAGGTTTTCTTATTTTCCAGATGATGGTTGCTGAGAGCAACTCCAACCAAGTGACCAAATCTCACTCACCAAATTCTCATTCTAACCATGAAACCTTTCTCTGTCTCTCCAAACACAATAGGTCGATGGCTCATTTGGCTGTACTGAACCTGTAAAATCAGTAGAAACAAGAGCATAAGGGACAATAAGATCAGTGGAGTCTATCTCTCCCACTGCAGCAGCATCAAGCAGCAGTCTAGTCTAGTCTCAGCCAAATCTCAACTCACCCTCTCTGCTCTCTCACCCTCACTACAAGACAAGCACACACATCACCTGGAAGAAGGGGAGAACCAACCTGTACAGTAGATCCATCACTACGACGCGCCTGGTTCGATTTGCACTCGACACAAGCAGAGACCAAGTAATTAAGCTGGTTGGTCCTGCTCGCTCAATCTCCCAGGTACTGAAAATTCATGTGCCTGCAAAACAACCACACACCATGACTCGAATATGAGATGTTGCGACCTGGGCGTTACATAACAAAAGGAAACTTAACCCTTCTTGTTCTTTTCTTATGAGACAAGACAATTATACTACTCCCACCGATCCATATTACGTACTTGTTCTTGTACTAAAGCTGCGACAAGTAATATAGATCAGAGGGATTATTAACATTCAGGTTTCAGCTGGGCGGAGTCAAACAAAACAGTCACAAGCACGTAAACCTAAATCTGGAATATTTTCACCATTTTTTTCCCGAGCTAAATCTGGAATATATCACAGCTTTTTCAAAGGAAAAATAGCAATATATCAACATAAACCATCGAGGAGTAAAAACGACTGAAATGAAGCATCCAATCCTGCAGGATTCAAGAACACTCCCCTATTTCTAGTTGGAAAGCTTCACTCGCATCCAATCCTGCAGGATTCAGGAACACTCCCCTATTTCTAGTTGCGGCGGCGAGGGGTTGGGGTTGGAGAGGACAGGCACCGGCCGTGAGGGGCACCGGCGGCGGGTGGTGGCTGGATCGACAGAGGATGAGGAGGGGAAAGACACGAGGTACCAGAAGGCACTCCAATAATTGAGCTGGGAGTGGGAGTGATAGTGAGGCCTTCCACTATGTAAAGTACTCCACAGAGGCATCGATGCCAAATAAAAAGCTTTTGGCACCGGTCTAGAAATGTGAGAGATTTGACACCGCTATGCACACAGGCTCACATGTATAAACAAATCAATCAAGCCTACTACATCAGCCTCTCCCTCTCTCACACAAGTGTTTTTTTATTGCCAGAATGAATTTGGCACCGGAGCAAGTAGCTGCTCCGATGCCCTGGACTTTTTTTGGGGCACCAGGTGAGCAATGGAGGGCATCGATGCCAATTGCATCAAAAGTGAATTTGGCATCTGTTTTGGCCTACATAGTGGAAGGCATCGATGCCAAGGTGAGCAATGGAGGGCATCGATGCCAATTGCATCAAAGGTGAGCAATGGAGGGCATCGATGCCAGAGCGCTCAATAATTCTGCTGCTGCCTGCGCTCTGCTGACTCCTCTGCTCTGCATTCTGTTCACATGTGAGTGCTGCCAAGAGATTACTGGATGAACGTGCACTGTGCAGCCTTAAATCCTCCTTGCACCCAAACTTTCCCCCACACAAAACTTTGTACCTGCAAAACAATCACATACAGTGCCCCCAAAATGAGCGATGCAGATTGCAGATCAAAAAGGAAGTCCAGTACAACCTTTTTGAAGACAATTATTTATAGTGGTAAGAATCAGGGTCTTCCGCTCATGTGTAAAAATATTGTACAAGAAGTTCAGTTTTTGTTTAATAACCAGTTCAGAGAGCCTTTTGCACAACAAGTTCAGAGATGCTCAACAAGCAAGTACACATCAAAGTCCCTAGCAAGCAGAAACTTGGCACCGGAAACCCTTCCAACTCTGAACAGCAATGCAATGCAGGAGAATAAATTAACTTGTACATAATTAGTGAAACCCAGAAAATATCCTCAGCGGTAGATCGATGTACATATGCAGTTATATCGGCTAAAGTAAGATGCAGTTTTATTCAGCTGAACTGAAGCTACAGCATAGAGAGAAGGGGGGTGTCGCCTCCCTGCGATGGGCCTCACGCGCGGCCGCGATCAAGTTCTCCTCCAGCGGCAGCGGCAGCGGCGGAGGAGAGCGTCGTCGACGGCCGGACGGACGGAGATTGAAGCGCGACGATAGTGAAGGGACAGCGCACGCCATGCCGCCAAGCGAGGAGATGCGTGGATCCTCCGCTTGAATGCGTGGGGCAGAGATGGGCCTCGCGAATCGCGGTGGAGCGCCGTCGTCGTGGTCGGAGGTGAGGGGAGATTGGAGGCTGCTGAGAGTGGCTCTGCGCATGGTCGTCGCTCGATCAGGATCCCACGGACGAGATTAACCCAAAAAATAATAAGCTTGAGAAAGGAAAAAAATGGAACGCCTCCTTTTCAGCTTTTTATTAAAACGCCGACAGCTCAAGGAAAAAACTTATTAAAAACGTGGACACCCAACGGAATTTAGTGATGGAAAACCAAATGGAATTTCAGGATGGCCAGAAAGATCTAATATAGTGCGATCTCGTCCTCAAATACAAAGTATCAATCGACTTAAATTTTCTTTCAATACTACTCTCTCCGTTCCTCAAACTCTACTACTAAAGGGCCAGTCTGCGGTCGTGATCGTAGGTCGTCCCACCTCCGTAATATTGGTTTATTTTCGTCTTGTTTTTTTCGCCCCACCTTCCATCGTCCCCTCTCACTGGTTTATTTTCGCATCACCTCTCACGCAAAGAAAAAAATTCTAAACGGATCAGAACATTCTATGTAGGTGCAAGTTATTTAATAATGTCTTTATATGAAAGAATCAATCATGGCTAACCTCTACTCCTAAAGGGGGAGTTAGTAGGAGTGCGAAGTTTCGGCGGACCACGACAAATGGTGGATGTTATCACGGGCGTCCAAATGGCCCTGGTGATGCTTTTATGTCAGCAGCTTGTCCCCCGTAGGCTTTGTAGGGCTGGGCACTAGGTTGGATAGGCGTACTACAAAACTAGCACAAATGTACTGCTCGTACATAGCACAGCGAGGTCCATGGTCTTGTGATAAGACAAATATACTACTATATTAAAGCTGCTAAGCAAGCAGCCGTCCCGCGTTTCAAGTGTTGGGCGATGGCTCTCTTTCTGATTGACATGTCTTCACATTTATCTGTTTGCCACATATTGACTGAGCCTTACTTTTTAAAAAAAAATCACGCTGCTTAAGAATTACCGTTGAAGGCATTTTTTTTAACACAGTACAGACGCATATGCTCATACGTATGTACATATATCCATTTCTATAAACGCACACACACAACATATCCCTATAAGCACCTTCCAAAGACGAGCCGACACATTCTCTTAATATTGATGAAGTCGTTACACACCTTCGTAGCCGACGAGAACGTCTCCTCTCACTGAATGCACATCGCACGAACGGCTGAAATAAATTAAAAAAAAGCATCAATGTCAACTATAGGACTTGAACTCTCATGGGCTGGGATACCATTGTCCTCGTGACCATTCAACCACAAATTGGTTCGCCACTTGCGTTTGTTACTTGCCCACCGTTTTATCTATCCTCCTCTCCCGTCCCTTTGCCCGACCCTTCGCGAATCATTCCATCGCTTCCCACGAGATATTTCTCTCTCTTCGGCATACGTTGCAGCAAAAGCGGCAGTGACGGCCCAACTTTCTTTACCCATGTCTCTCTTTCTTCCTCCTCATCCTGCCGTTGTTGCTCCGTTGGCCCAACGAGCTAAACCTGGGGTCTATTCCGTGAGGAGCGATGCGTGCGACAGCGAGTACCGGCAGTGGGTGCCGCGACTCGCCGCCATCGACATCAAGTGTTTCAACGTATATAGTAAATAATTGAAGCTGCTAAGCTAGCTCCACTGTCATGCATTTAAACTACTCTGCCTTGAGTGCTTCCCTACGTGACACGTGTTGGTTTTTTATTTAATTCACTATTAGATTTTCCTTTTTGTGTTTGATATTGTTTTTTAACACAGTATAACACAGTATAACGCCGATGCTCACGTATACGCGAGCACCGGCGTCATAGACTCATCCCTATGAACACAGGCAAGCACACTCTATCTTTATGAGAACATTTGAGATATTGAGCTGGGACTACATTTTGAGACCGACGAAGTCACCGCAAATGCTTTCGTGGTCGACGGGGACGTCTCCTCCAACTAAATGAATATCACCAAAGAGGCTTAAATAAATCCAGGAAAGTGGGAGCAACGGGGCCAACAGTGTACAACTTAGATGCTCACATACACTCACTTCTATGAATGCACCCGCACACCCAACCCATATAACGCTATCAGGAGAGACTGAAATAAATTCAGGAAAATGCAACCACCAGCATCAACACAGTTACACTCACCCATGTAAACGCGCACAAACACCCAAGCCCTATAACATTGTGAGTAGTATAAACTGTAGCAGTTTTTCCTTATTCTACCTTCTATATAAAGTTAGGTTAATTATGATGCAATACCTAGCAGCTTTTTCTGTAGGACATCATAGGATAAGAAAATTAAAGAAAATTATGTGCCTTAGAGCATCCAGGTTAATACCATTTAAAATGTGAGAGTTAGGCATAATTTGACTGATAATGCATCTCTAATTCGGTCGATCATACATGCTATTTTTCTCAACTAAGAGTTACGGGTTGCAACATATATTACTCAAAATATCATGTATAAAGAAATCGTCATTGCACTGTAATGCCAAAGGCTCTATCTTTTTACTAGAGTATCTTCGTTTGATTTTTGCTGTTTTGTGAACTAACGTTTGTATGCATTACAGAAAACAATGACATCGTTGGGTTTTTAACCGAGCTACCTATACCGAGCCTAAAAGAGTAGACTTTGTCTAAAGGTTGATCCTTTCTATTTTCTAATTTACCTTTTTTGTTGTTTTTTCCATCTTCTGTATCTTGCTTCGTTCACTAATATAAATTTTCATCTATTATAGGATGGGGTATTATCTGTAAAATGTGATCTTTAAACTCTATACCGGAGCAATTTTCCTTCGGTTCGAAGGATGCTTCATTTTGTACAACTTTTGGTTGCATTAGACGATTTTCAGACTTCGGCTATCTTGATAGGAACAGCTTTGGCCGGAACATTTAAAATATATAGCTAAGTATATGTAACCATAGGTGAACTATTTTTTTGGTACCTTTCGGTATTTCTCGAAGTTAAATTGACTTGGACATTACCAACTGCCAGTTTTTTATCCATGTTTTTTTTTCTTCTGTAAGAATAACAACGCGTTGTAGTAATTATCATGCAACCGGCTTGTAGATCTAATCTTGCTAATTAGCAGTACTTATTACACCATGCATGGTGTGTGGCTACACGAAAGTTGTACATGCGGTGGCCCATGGTCCATTGCTCATCAGCAACACATGCGGGAGTACACTGCATCACTCGTCAGGAGTAACCTTTTTGTCAGCTAGATTCTGTCAAGCAAAAACAAGCAAAAACAGCAACTGACACTTTGGCACTATGTCAATAGGTTAGTCACAAAAAATGATATAAAGTTGTTATAAAATGATTGTAAAACATCCAAGAATGATAATATAACAGCATGGAACAAGCAAAAATTATAGATACGTTGGAGACGTATCAGCATCCCCAAGCTTAATTCCTACTCATCCTCGAGTAGGTAAATGATAAGAACAAAATTTTTGATGTGGAATGCTGCCTAACATGTTCATCATATTCTTTTCTTTTGTATAGCATGAACATTTGGACTTGTAAATGATTCAAAGCAATAGTCTAGTTTTAACATAATGACTTCAATACTCAAGCATGTCAACAAGCAACCATGTCTTTCAAAATATCAATACTAAAGAAAGTTATCCCTAGCCCATCATGCTCAATCATTGATCCATTCATGAAACACACTCAAATATTAGCTACACCCAATGCTCAAGTACGATCATAGTGCCCCCTATTTGGTGCTTATAAGAGAAGATGGAGACTCAAAGTAAAAATAAAAATCGCATAAAGTAAATAGATAGGCCCTTCGCAGAGGGAAGTAGGGATTTATAGAGGTGCCAGAGCTCAAAGTTTTAAATTGAGAGAGAAAAAATATTTTGGGTGGCATGCTTCTCCTGTCAACGAAACGACAAAGTAGCTCACAATACTTTCCATGCTAGATATATCATAGGCGGTTCCCAAACAGAAAATAAAGTTTATTCCTTTTTCCACCAAACTTTCACTTTCCATGGCAGGTCGTATCCACGGTTGCCTTCCATACCAACACTTTCAAAGGAATTTATTAATTGACAAAATAAAGTAAATATTTTTTCTTTTTTCATTTCGGGAATGGGCATCCCTATTACCGCCGCACTCTCGTGCAATGACAAGTGAATAAACACTCATCTTGAGAATATAACACATGTAGCATGGAAAAAATATGGGACACTCCCCACCGTTTCATGAGCGGTACGGGCACACAAAAGAGAAAATTTATTTTGAAAATTTAGAGATGGCACACACAAATTTGCTTGGGACGACATGGAAATACCGCATATAGGTAGGTATGGTGGACTCATAAGGCAAAACTTGGTTTAAGGATTCTGGATGCACAATTAGTATTTCTACTTAGTACAAATGGAGGCTAGCAAATAGATTGGGAAGCAACCAAACCAAGAAACAAAAATTCACATAAGTGAGCATTGAGCATAACTAACACCGAATAATGCACCACAAGTAGGATGTAATTTCATTGCATAACTATTGACTTTCGTACTTGCATAGGGAATCACAAACCTTAACACCAATATTCCTACGAAGCATAATTACTCACTAACATGACTCACATATTACTATCATCATGTTTCAAAACTATTACAAGGAATCAAGTTTAATTTGCCAATGATCTTCATGAAAGTTTTTATTATATCCTCCTTGGATATCTATCACTTTGGGACAAGTTTCATATATTGCCATTGCTTTTTGGCAAGCTCAAACAAAGTTAAGTGAAGCACATGAACATAAAGATTTCATCTCTCAAAAAGGTATAAGTGAAGCATGAGAGGATTTCTTCAAAATTTACTAACTCTCAAATTAATCTAAGTGAAGAATGAGAGTATTTCTACAAAAAATTCCAAGCACACCATACTCAAAAAGATATAAGTGAAGCACTAGAGCAATTCTATAGCTCAAAAAGTTTAAGTGAAGCACATAGAGCAATTCTAACAAATCATAGCATGATTTTGGCTTTATCAAATAGGTGTGTCCAGCAAGGATACAAGTGACAAACTAACAAGCAAATCAAGCAAAGATACAAGACGCTCCAAGCAAAACTCATGATATGTGACGAATAAAAATATAGCTCCAAGTAAAATACCGATGGTCGTTAGAAGAAAGAGGGGATGCCACTCGGGGGCATCCCCAAGCTTATTTGCTTGTTACTCTTTGGATATATCTTGGGGGTGCGGTAGCATCCCCAAGCTTAGTCTTTTATAACTCCTTATTCCTTCATCCATCGTGATCTCACCCAAAACTTGAAAACGTCAATCACACAAAACTCAACAAAATCTTCGTGAGATCCGTTAATATAATAAAGCAAATCACTACTTTAGGTACTGTTGCAAACCCATTCATATTTTATTATTGCATTATACCTACTGTATTTTAACTTTATCATGGCTCATACCCTTCAATATAACCCATAGATTCATCAAAACAAGCACACAATGCAACGAAAACAGAATCTGTTTTAAACAGAACAGTGTGTAGTAATATGTACTGTACCCATACTTATGTAACTCTAAAAATTCTGAAACATTAAGAAAACGTAAGGAATTTGTATAGAAACACTGTGTTAAAATTTCATCTCAAGATCGCTTTATAGTAAAAAATGAAAATTCATATACTGGACGCAAAGTTTTTGTTTCAGATTCAGCACTCAAAAACAGAAAGCAAAAAGCAAAAATTTATTGTGTCAACACTCAAAAACAGAAAGGAAAAAGCAAAAATTTATTTATTTATTGGGTTGCCTCCCAACAAGTGTTATCGTTCTACGCCCCTAGCTAGGCATAACGTTTTTGCTTTTTACTTTCTGTTTTTGAGTGTTGACACAATTATGCCTCTGTTATGATTGTGTTTTTATGGTTTATTTAGTGTTTGTGCCAAGTAGAGCCTTTAGGATGATTCATAAGATGATTAGTAGCTAGCGATGCTGAATCTGAAACAGAAACTTTGCGTCCAGTATTTGATTTTTCATTTTTTACTGGAACGTGATCTTGAGCTAAAATTTTAACACAGTGTTGATATACAAATTCTTTACGTTTTCCTAATTTTTCAGAATTTTTAGAGTTACAGAAGTATGGTTATAGTACAGATTACTATAGACTTTTCTGTTTAAGACAGATTCTGTTTTCGTTGCATTGTCTGCTTGTTTTGATGAATCTATGGGTTATATTGAAGGGTACGAGCCATGTTCAAGTTAAAATAAAGTATGTATAATGCAAAAATAAAATATGAATGGGTTTGCAACAGAACCTAAAGTAGTGATTTGCTTTATTATACTAACGGATCTCACGAAGATTTTGTTGAGTTTTGTGTGATTGAAGTTTTCATGTTTTGGGTGAGATCACGATGGATAAAGGAATAAGGAGTGAAAAGAGCCTATGCTTGGGTATGCTACAGCACCCCCAAGATATATCCAAAGAGAAACAAGCAACTAAGCTTGGGGATGCCCCCGAGTAGCATCCCCTCTTTCTTCTAACGACCATCGGTATTTTACTTGGAGCTATATTTTTATTCGTCACATATCATGAGTTTTGCTTGGAGCGTCTTGTATCATTTGAGTATTTGCTTGCTTTGCTTGTTAGTTTTTCACTTGTATCCTTGCTGGACACACCTATTTGAGAGAGCCAAAATTATGCTATGATTTGTTAGTATTGCTCTATGTGCTTCACTTAAACTTTTTGAGCTATAGAATTGCTCTAGAGCTTCACTTATATCTTTTTGAGCACGGTGTGCTTGGAAATTTTTGTAGAAATAATATCATTCTTCACTTAGATTAATTTGAGAGCTATTAAATTTTGAAGAAATCCACTCATGCTTCACTTATACCTTTTTGAGAGATGAAATCTTTATGCTCATGTGCTTCACTTAAATTTGTTTGAGCTTGTCAAAAAAGCAATGGAAATATATGAAACTAGTCCCAAAGTGATAGATATCCAAGGAGGATATAATAAAAACTTTCATGAAGATCATTGGACAAATTAAACTTGATTACTTGTAATAGTTTTGAAACATGATGATAGTAATATATGAGTCATGTTAGTGAGTAATTATGCTTTAGTAGGAATATTGGTGTTAAGGTTTGTGATTCCCTATGCATGCACGAAAGTCAATAGTTATGCAATGAAGTTACATCCTACTTATGGTGCATTATTCGGTGTTAGTTATGCTCAATGCTCGCTTATGTGAATTTTCGTTTCTTGGTTTGGTTGCTTCTCAATCTATTTGCTAGCCTCCATTTGTACTAAGTAGAAATACTACTTGTGCATCCAAAACCATTAAACCAAGTTTTGCCTTATGAGTCCATCATACCTACCTATATGCGGTATTTCCATGCCATTCCAAGCAAATTTGTATGTGCCATCTCTAAATTTTCAAAATATTTTTCTCTTTTGTGTGCTCGTACCGCTCATGAAACGGTGGGGAGTGTCCAATATTTTTCCATGCTAGATGTGTTATTCTCAAGATGAGTGTTTATTCACTTGTCATTGCACGAGAGTGCGGCGGTAATAGGGATGCCCATTCCCGAAATGAAAAATAAAAAAATATTTACTTTATGTTGTCAAATAATAAATTCCTTGGAAAGTGTTGGTATGGAAGGCAACCGTGGATACGGCCCGCCATGGAAAGTGAAAGTTTGGTGGAAAAAGGAATAAACTTTATTTTCTGTTTGGGAACCGCCAATGATATATCTAGCATGGAAAGTATTGTGAGCTACTTTGTCGTTTTCATTGACAGAAAAGGCATGCCACCCAAAATATTTTTCTCTCTCAATTTAAACCTTGAGCTGTGGCACCTCTACAAATCCCTAATTCCCTCTGCGAAGGGCCTATCTATTTACTTTATGCAATTTTTATTTTTTACTTTGAGTCTCCATCTTCTCTTATAAAGCACCAACTAGGAGGCACTATGATCATACCAGGCGGCGCCACGTCTTCATATGCTTGAGCCGCTTCTTCATTTTGCAGGCAAACCCTCCGTGCTTGCAGTCCTCCAGCTTGTAGGTGAACTCGTCGACGACGTCCTCAATCAGGAAGGCGAGGCGCCTGATCTCGCCGACGAAGATGGCGGTGGTCTTGTCGGTGTCCTTGAACCGCTCCGCCTCCTGCAGGTAGGCCTGCATGCTCTCCAGCTCTGCCTTGGACTGGCGTATCTTGCTGAAGAGGCCCTTGAGGGCGACGGCTTCCTTGCACAGCAGCGCCCCACCATAGGTGGCCGCCTCTTTTGCTAGCGCTGCCCCAAGCGTCATCACCAGCTGCAAGACAACAGCCTCTGCCATGGTTTTCGAGGTTTTCTTATTTTCCAGATGATGGTTGCTGAGAGCAACTCCAACCAAGTGACCAAATCTCACTCACCAAATTCTCATTCTAACCATGAAACCTTTCTCTGTCTCTCCAAACACAATAGGTCGATGGCTCATTTGGCTGTACTGAACCTGTAAAATCAGTAGAAACAAGAGCATAAGGGACAATAAGATCAGTGGAGTCTATCTCTCCCACTGCAGCAGCATCAAGCAGCAGTCTAGTCTAGTCTCAGCCAAATCTCAACTCACCCTCTCTGCTCTCTCACCCTCACTACAAGACAAGCACACACATCACCTGGAAGAAGGGGAGAACCAACCTGTACAGTAGATCCATCACTACGACGCGCCTGGTTCGATTTGCACTCGACACAAGCAGAGACCAAGTAATTAAGCTGGTTGGTCCTGCTCGCTCAATCTCCCAGGTACTGAAAATTCATGTGCCTGCAAAACAACCACACACCATGACTCGAATATGAGATGTTGCGACCTGGGCGTTACATAACAAAAGGAAACTTAACCCTTCTTGTTCTTTTCTTATGAGACAAGACAATTATACTACTCCCACCGATCCATATTACGTACTTGTTCTTGTACTAAAGCTGCGACAAGTAATATAGATCAGAGGGATTATTAACATTCAGGTTTCAGCTGGGCGGAGTCAAACAAAACAGTCACAAGCACGTAAACCTAAATCTGGAATATTTTCACCATTTTTTTCCCGAGCTAAATCTGGAATATATCACAGTTTTTTCAAAGGAAAAATAGCAATATATCAACATAAACCATCGAGGAGTAAAAACGACTGAAATGAAGCATCCAATCCTGCAGGATTCAAGAACACTCCCCTATTTCTAGTTGGAAAGCTTCACTCGCATCCAATCCTGCAGGATTCAGGAACACTCCCCTATTTCTAGTTGCGGTGGCGAGGGGTTGGGGTTGGAGAGGACAGGCACCGGCCGTGAGGGGCACCGGCGGCGGGTGGTGGCTGGATCGACAGAGGATGAGGAGGGGAAAGACACGAGGTACCAGAAGGCACTGCAATAATTGAGCTGGGAGTGGGAGTGATAGTGAGGCCTTCCACTATGTAAAGTACTCCACAGAGGCATCGATGCCAAATAAAAAGCTTTTGGCACCGGTCTAGAAATGTGAGAGATTTGACACCGCTATGCACACAGGCTCACATGTATAAACAAATCAATCAAGCCTACTACATCAGCCTCTCCCTCTCTCACACAAGTGTTTTTTTATTGCCAGAATGAATTTGGCACCGGAGCAAGTAGCTGCTCCGATGCCCTGGACTGTTTTTGGGGCACCAGGTGAGCAATGGAGGGCATCGATGCCAATTGCATCAAAAGTGAATTTGGCATCTGTTTTGGCCTACATAGTGGAAGGCATCGATGCCAAGGTGAGCAATGGAGGGCATCGATGCCAATTGCATCAAAGGTGAGCAATGGAGGGCATCGATGCCAGAGCGCTCAATAATTCTGCTGCTGCCTGCGCTCTGCTGACTCCTCTGCTCTGCATTCTGTTCACATGTGAGTGCTGCCAAGAGATTACTGGATGAACGTGCACTGTGCAGCCTTAAATCCTCCTTGCACCCAAACTTTCCCCCACACAAAACTTTGTACCTGCAAAACAATCACATACAGTGCCCCCAAAATGAGCGATGCAGATTGCAGATCAAAAAGGAAGTCCAGTACAACCTTTTTGAAGACAATTATTTATAGTGGTAAGAATCAGGGTCTTCCGCTCATGTGTAAAAATATTGTACAAGAAGTTCAGTTTTTGTTTAATAACCAGTTCAGAGAGCCTTTTGCACAACAAGTTCAGAGATGCTCAACAAGCAAGTACACATCAAAGTCCCTAGCAAGCAGAAACTTGGCACCGGAAACCCTTCCAACTCTGAACAGCAATGCAATGCAGGAGAATAAATTAACTTGTACATAATTAGTGAAACCCAGAAAATATCCTCAGCGGTAGATCGATGTACATATGCAGTTATATCGGCTAAAGTAAGATGCAGTTTTATTCAGCTGAACTGAAGCTACAGCATAGAGAGAAGGGGGGTGTCGCCTCCCTGCGATGGGCCTCACGCGCGGCCGCGATCAAGTTCTCCTCCAGCGGCAGCGGCAGCGGCGGAGGAGAGCGTCGTCGACGGCCGGACGGACGGAGATTGAAGCGCGACGATAGTGAAGGGACAGCGCACGCCATGCCGCCAAGCGAGGAGATGCGTGGATCCTCCGCTTGAATGCGTGGGGCAGAGATGGGCCTCGCGAATCGCGGTGGAGCGCCGTCGCCGTGGTCGGAGGTGAGGGGAGATTGGAGGCTGCTGAGAGTGGCTCTGCGCATGGTCGTCGCTCGATCAGGATCCCACGGACGAGATTAACCCAAAAAATAATAAGCTTGAGAAAGGAAAAAAATGGAACGCCTCCTTTTCAGCTTTTTATTAAAACGCCGACAGCTCAAGGAAAAAACTTATTAAAAACGTGGACACCCAACGGAATTTAGTGATGGAAAACCAAATGGAATTTCAAGATGGCCAGAAAGATCTAATATAGTGCGATCTCGTCCTCAAATACAAAGTATCAATCGACTTAAATTTTCTTTCAATACTACTCTCTCCGTTCCTCAAACTCTACTACTAAAGGGCCAGTCTGCGGTCGTGATCGTAGGTCGTCCCACCTCCGTAATATTGGTTTATTTTCGTCTTGTTTTTTTCGCCCCACCTTCCATCGTCCCCTCTCACTGGTTTATTTTCGCATCACCTCTCACGCAAAGAAAAAAATTCTAAACGGATCAGAACATTCTATGTAGGTGCAAGTTATTTAATAATGTCTTTATATGAAAGAATCAATCATGGCTAACCTCTACTCCTAAAGGGGGAGTTAGTAGGAGTGCGAAGTTTCGGCGGACCACGACAAATGGTGGATGTTATCACGGGCGTCCAAATGGCCCTGGTGATGCTTTTATGTCAGCAGCTTGTCCCCCGTAGGCTTTGTAGGGCTGGGCACTAGGTTGGATAGGCGTACTACAAAACTAGCACAAATTTACTGCTCGTACATAGCACAGCGAGGTCCATGGTCTTGTGATAAGACAAATATACTACTATATTAAAGCTGCTAAGCAAGCAGCCGTCCCGCGTTTCAAGTGTTGGGCGATGGCTCTCTTTCTGATTGACATGTCTTCACATTTATCTGTTTGCCACATATTGACTGAGCCTTACTTTTTTAAAAAAAATCACGCTGCTTAAGAATTACCGTTGAAGGCATTTTTTTAACACAGTACAGACGCATATGCTCATACGTATGTACATATATCCATTTCTATAAACGCACACACACAACATATCCCTATAAGCACCTTCCAAAGACGAGCCGACACATTCTCTTAATATTGATGAAGTCGTTACACACCTTCGTAGCCGACGAGAACGTCTCCTCTCACTGAATGCACATCGCACGAACGGCTGAAATAAATTAAAAAAAAGCATCAATGTCAACTCTAGGACTTGAACTCTCATGGGCTGGGATACCATTGTCCTCGTGACCATTCAACCACAAATTGGTTCGCCACTTGCGTTTGTTACTTGCCCACCGTTTTATCTATCCTCCTCTCCCGTCCCTTTGCCCGACCCTTCGCGAATCATTCCATCGCTTCCCACGAGATATTTCTCTCTCTTCGGCATACGTTGCAGCAAAAGCGGCAGTGACGGCCCAACTTTCTTTACCCATGTCTCTCTTTCTTCCTCCTCATCCTGCCGTTGTTGCTCCGTTGGCCCAACGAGCTAAACCTGGGGTCTATTCCGTGAGGAGCGATGCGTGCGACAGCGAGTACCGGCAGTGGGTGCCGCGACTCGCCGCCATCGACATCAAGTGTTTCAACGTATATAGTAAATAATTGAAGCTGCTAAGCTAGCTCCACTGTCATGCATTTAAACTACTCTGCCTTGAGTGCTTCCCTACGTGACACGTGTTGGTTTTTTTATTTAATTCACTATTAGATTTTCCTTTTTGTGTTTGATATTGTTTTTTAACACAGTATAACACAGTATAACGCCGATGCTCACGTATACGCGAGCACCGGCGTCATAGACTCATCCCTATGAACACAGGCAAGCACACTCTATCTTTATGAGAACATTTGAGATATTGAGCTGGGACTACATTTTGAGACCGACGAAGTCACCGCAAATGCTTTCGTGGTCGACGGGGACGTCTCCTCCAACTAAATGAATATCACCAAAGAGGCTTAAATAAATCCAGGAAAGTGGGAGCAACGGGGCCAACAGTGTACAACTTAGATGCTCACATACACTCACTTCTATGAATGCACCCGCACACCCAACCCATATAACGCTATCAGGAGAGACTGAAATAAATTCAGGAAAATGCAACCACCAGCATCAACACAGTTACACTCACCCATGTAAACGCGCACAAACACCCAAGCCCTATAACATTGTGAGTAGTATAAACTGTAGCAGTTTTTCCTTATTCTACCTTCTATATAAAGTTAGGTTAATTATGATGCAATACCTAGCAGCTTTTTCTGTAGGACATCATAGGATAAGCAAATTAAAGAAAATTATGTGCCTTAGAGCATCCAGGTTAATACCATTTAAAATGTGAGAGTTAGGCATAATTTGACTGATAATGCATCTCTAATTCGGTCGATCATACATGCTATTTTTCACAACTAAGAGTTACGGGTTGCAACATATATTACTCAAAATATCATGTATAAAGAAATCGTCATTGCACTGTAATGCCAAAGGCTCTATCTTTTTACTAGAGTATCTTCGTTTGATTTTTGCTGTTTTGTGAACTAACGTTTGTATGCATTACAGAAAACAATGACATCGTTGGGTTTTTAACCGAGCTACCTATACCGAGCCTAAAAGAGTAGACTTTGTCTAAAGGTTGATCCTTTCTATTTTCTAATTTACCTTTTTTGTTGTTTTTTCCATCTTCTGTATCTTGCTTCGTTCACTAATATAAATTTTCATCTATTATAGGATGGGGTATTATCTGTAAAATGTGATCTTTAAACTCTATACCGGAGCAATTTTCCTTCGGTTCGAAGGATGCTTCATTTTGTACAACTTTTGGTTGCATTAGACGATTTTCAGACTTCGGCTATCTTGATAGGAACAGCTTTGGCCGGAACATTTAAAATATATAGCTAAGTATATGTAACCATAGGTGAACTATTTTTTTGGTACCTTTCGGTATTTCTCGAAGTTAAATTGACTTGGACATTACCAACTGCCAGTTTTTTATCCATGTTTTTTTTTCTTCTGTAAGAATAACAACGCGTTGTAGTAATTATCATGCAACCGGCTTGTAGATCTAATCTTGCTAATTAGCAGTACTTATTACACCATGCATGGTGTGTGGCTACACGAAAGTTGTACATGCGGTGGCCCATGGTCCATTGCTCATCAGCAACACATGCGGGAGTACACTGCATCACTCGTCAGGAGTAACCTTTTTGTCAGCTAGATTCTGTCAAGCAAAAACAAGCAAAAACAGCAACTGACACTTTGGCACTATGTCAATAGGTTAGTCACAAAAAATGATATAAAGTTGTTATAAAATGATTGTAAAACATCCAAGAATGATAATATAACAGCATGGAACAAGCAAAAATTATAGATACGTTGGAGACGTATCAGCATCCCCAAGCTTAATTCCTACTCATCCTCGAGTAGTTAAATGATAAGAACAAAATTTTTGATGTGGAATGCTGCCTAACATGTTCATCATATTCTTTTCTTTTGTATAGCATGGACATTTGGACTTGTAAATGATTCAAAGCAATAGTCTAGTTTTAACATAATGACTTCAATACTCAAGCATGTCAACAAGCAACCATGTCTTTCAAAATATCAATACTAAAGAAAGTTATCCCTAGCCCATCATGCTCAATCATTGATCCATTCATGAAACACACTCAAATATTAGCTACACCCAATGCTCAAGTACGATCATAGTGCCCCCTATTTGGTGCTTATAAGAGAAGATGGAGACTCAAAGTAAAAATAAAAATCGCATAAAGTAAATAGATAGGCCCTTCGCAGAGGGAAGTAGGGATTTATAGAGGTGCCAGAGCTCAAAGTTTTAAATTGAGAGAGAAAAAATATTTTGGGTGGCATGCTTCTCCTGTCAACGAAACGACAAAGTAGCTCACAATACTTTCCATGCTAGATATATCATAGGCGGTTCCCAAACAGAAAATAAAGTTTATTCCTTTTTCCACCAAACTTTCACTTTCCATGGCAGGTCGTATCCACGGTTGCCTTCCATACCAACACTTTCAAAGGAATTTATTAATTGACAAAATAAAGTAAATATTTTTTCTTTTTTCATTTCGGGAATGGGCATCCCTATTACCGCCGCACTCTCGTGCAATGATAAGTGAATAAACACTCATCTTGAGAATATAACACATGTAGCATGGAAAAAATATGGGACACTCCCCACCGTTTCATGAGCGGTACGGGCACACAAAAGAGAAAATTTATTTTGAAAATTTAGAGATGGCACATACAAATTTGCTTGGGACGACATGGAAATACCGCATATAGGTAGGTATGGTGGACTCATAAGGCAAAACTTGGTTTAAGGATTCTGGATGCACAATTAGTATTTCTACTTAGTACAAATGGAGGCTAGCAAATAGATTGGGAAGCAACCAAACCAAGAAACAAAAATTCACATAAGTGAGCATTGAGCATAACTAACACCGAATAATGCACCACAAGTAGGATGTAATTTCATTGCATAACTATTGACTTTCGTACTTGCATAGGGAATCACAAACCTTAACACCAATATTCCTACGAAGCATAATTACTCACTAACATGACTCACATATTACTATCATCATGTTTCAAAACTATTACAAGGAATCAAGTTTAATTTGCCAATGATCTTCATGAAAGTTTTTATTATATCCTCCTTGGATATCTATCACTTTGGGACTAGTTTCATATATTGCCATTGCTTTTTTTGGCAAGCTCAAACAAAGTTAAGTGAAGCACATGAACATAAAGATTTCATCTCTCAAAAAGGTATAAGTGAAGCATGAGAGGATTTCTTCAAAATTTACTAACTCTCAAATTAATCTAAGTGAAGAATGAGAGTATTTCTACAAAAAATTCCAAGCACACCATACTCAAAAAGATATAAGTGAAGCACTAGAGCAATTCTATAGCTCAAAAAGTTTAAGTGAAGCACGTAGAGCAATTCTAACAAATCATAGCATGATTTTGGCTTTCTCAAATAGGTGTGTCCAGCAAGGATACAAGTGACAAACTAACAAGCAAATCAAGCAAAGATACAAGACGCTCCAAGCAAAACTCATGATATGTGACGAATAAAAATATAGCTCCAAGTAAAATACCGATGGTCGTTAGAAGAAAGAGGGGATGCCACTCGGCGGCATCCCCAAGCTTATTTGCTTGTTACTCTTTGGATATATCTTGGGGGTGCGGTAGCATCCCCAAGCTTAGTCTTTTATAACTCCTTATTCCTTCATCCATCGTGATCTCACCCAAAACTTGAAAACGTCAATCACACAAAACTCAACAAAATCTTCGTGAGATCCGTTAATATAATAAAGCAAATCACTACTTTAGGTACTGTTGCAAACCCATTCATATTTTATTATTGCATTATACCTACTGTATTTTAACTTTATCATGGCTCATACCCTTCAATATAACCCATAGATTCATCAAAACAAGCACACAATGCAACGAAAACAGAATCTGTTTTAAACAGAACAGTGTGTAGTAATATGTACTGTACCCATACTTATGTAACTCTAAAAATTCTGAAACATTAAGAAAACGTAAGGAATTTGTATAGAAACACTGTGTTAAAATTTCATCTCAAGATCGCTTTATAGTAAAAAATGAAAATTCATATACTGGACGCAAAGTTTTTGTTTCAGATTCAGCCCTCAAAAACAGAAAGCAAAAAGCAAAAATTTATTGTGTCAACACTCAAAAACAGAAAGGAAAAAGCAAAAATTTATTTATTTATTGGGTTGCCTCCCAACAAGTGTTATCGTTCTACGCCCCTAGCTAGGCATAACGTTTTTGCTTTTTACTTTCTGTTTTTGAGTGTTGACACAATTATGCCTCTGTTATGATTGTGTTTTTATGGTTTATTTAGTGTTTGTGCCAAGTAGAGCCTTTAGGATGATTCATAAGATGAGTAGTAGCTAGCGATGCTGAATCTGAAACAGAAACTTTGCGTCCAGTATTTGATTTTTCATTTTTTACTGGAACGTGATCTTGAGCTAAAATTTTAACACAGTGTTGATATACAAATTCTTTACGTTTTCCTAATTTTTCAGAATTTTTAGAGTTACAGAAGTATGGTTATAGTACAGATTACTACAGACTTTTCTGTTTAAGACAGATTCTGTTTTCGTTGCATTGTGTGCTTGTTTTGATGAATCTATGGGTTATATTGAAGGGTATGAGCCATGTTCAAGTTAAAATAAAGTATGTATAATGCAAAAATAAAATATGAATGGGTTTGCAACAGAACCTAAAGTAGTGATTTGCTTTATTATACTAACGGATCTCACGAAGATTTTGTTGAGTTTTGTGTGATTGAAGTTTTCATGTTTTGGGTGAGATCACGATGGATAAAGGAATAAGGAGTGAAAAGAGCCTATGCTTGGGTATGCTACAGCACCCCCAAGATATATCCAAAGAGAAACAAGCAACTAAGCTTGGGGATGCCCCCGAGTAGCATCCCCTCTTTCTTCTAACGACCATCGGTATTTTACTTGGAGCTATATTTTTATTCGTCACATATCATGAGTTTTGCTTGGAGCGTCTTGTATCATTTGAGTATTTGCTTGCTTTGCTTGTTAGTTTTTCACTTGTATCCTTGCTGGACACACCTATTTGAGAGAGCCAAAATTATGCTATGATTTGTTAGTATTGCTCTATGTGCTTCACTTAAACTTTTTGAGCTATAGAATTGCTCTAGAGCTTCACTTATATCTTTTTGAGCACGGTGTGCTTGGAAATTTTTGTAGAAATAATATCATTCTTCACTTAGATTAATTTGAGAGCTATTAAATTTTGAAGAAATCCACTCATGCTTCACTTATACCTTTTTGAGAGATGAAATCTTTATGCTCATGTGCTTCACTTAAATTTGTTTGAGCTTGTCAAAAAAGCAATGGAAATATATGAAACTAGTCCCAAAGTGATAGATATCCAAGGAGGATATAATAAAAACTTTCATGAAGATCATTGGACAAATTAAACTTGATTACTTGTAATAGTTTTGAAACATGATGATAGTAATATATGAGTCATGTTAGTGAGTAATTATGCTTTAGTAGGAATATTGGTGTTAAGGTTTGTGATTCCCTATGCATGCACGAAAGTCAATAGTTATGCAATGAAGTTACATCCTACTTATGGTGCATTATTCGGTGTTAGTTATGCTCAATGCTCGCTTATGTGAATTTTCGTTTCTTGGTTTGGTTGCTTCTCAATCTATTTGCTAGCCTCCATTTGTACTAAGTAGAAATACTACTTGTGCATCCAAAACCATTAAACCAAGTTTTGCCTTATGAGTCCATCATACCTACCTATATGCGGTATTTCCATGCCGTTCCAAGCAAATTTGTATGTGCCATCTCTAAATTTTCAAAATATTTTTCTCTTTTGTGTGCTCGTACCGCTCATGAAACGGTGGGGAGTGTCCAATATTTTTCCATGCTAGATGTGTTATTCTCAAGATGAGTGTTTATTCACTTGTCATTGCACGAGAGTGCGGCGGTAATAGGGATGCCCATTCCCGAAATGAAAAAGAAAAAAATATTTACTTTATGTTGTCAAATAATAAATTCCTTGGAAAGTGTTGGTATGGAAGGCAACCGTGGATACGGCCCGCCATGGAAAGTGAAAGTTTGGTGGAAAAAGGAATAAACTTTATTTTCTGTTTGGGAACCGCCAATGATATATCTAGCATGGAAAGTATTGTGAGCTACTTTGTCGTTTTCATTGACAGAAAAGGCATGCCACCCAAAATATTTTTCTCTCTCAATTTAAACCTTGAGCTGTGGCACCTCTACAAATCCCTAATTCCCTCTGCGAAGGGCCTATCTATTTACTTTATGCAATTTTTATTTTTTACTTTGAGTCTCCATCTTCTCTTATAAAGCACCAACTAGGAGGCACTATGATCATACCAGGCGGCGCCACGTCTTCATATGCTTGAGCCGCTTCTTCATTTTGCAGGCAAACCCTCCGTGCTTGCAGTCCTCCAGCTTGTAGGTGAACTCGTCGACGACGTCCTCAATCAGGAAGGCGAGGCGCCTGATCTCGCCGACGAAGATGGCGGTGGTCTTGTCGGTGTCCTTGAACCGCTCCGCCTCCTGCAGGTAGGCCTGCATGCTCTCCAGCTCTGCCTTGGACTGGCGTATCTTGCTGAAGAGGCCCTTGAGGGCGACGGCTTCCTTGCACAGCAGCGCCCCACCATAGGTGGCCGCCTCTTTTGCTAGCGCTGCCCCAAGCGTCATCACCAGCTGCAAGACAACAGCCTCTGCCATGGTTTTCGAGGTTTTCTTATTTTCCAGATGATGGTTGCTGAGAGCAACTCCAACCAAGTGACCAAATCTCACTCACCAAATTCTCATTCTAACCATGAAACCTTTCTCTGTCTCTCCAAACACAATAGGTCGATGGCTCATTTGGCTGTACTGAACCTGTAAAATCAGTAGAAACAAGAGCATAAGGGACAATAAGATCAGTGGAGTCTATCTCTCCCACTGCAGCAGCATCAAGCAGCAGTCTAGTCTAGTCTCAGCCAAATCTCAACTCACCCTCTCTGCTCTCTCACCCTCACTACAAGACAAGCACACACATCACCTGGAAGAAGGGGAGAACCAACCTGTACAGTAGATCCATCACTACGACGCGCCTGGTTCGATTTGCACTCGACACAAGCAGAGACCAAGTAATTAAGCTGGTTGGTCCTGCTCGCTCAATCTCCCAGGTACTGAAAATTCATGTGCCTGCAAAACAACCACACACCATGACTCGAATATGAGATGTTGCGACCTGGGCGTTACATAACAAAAGGAAACTTAACCCTTCTTGTTCTTTTCTTATGAGAGAAGACAATTATACTACTCCCACCGATCCATATTACGTACTTGTTCTTGTACTAAAGCTGCGACAAGTAATATAGATCAGAGGGATTATTAACATTCAGGTTTCAGCTGGGCGGAGTCAAACAAAACAGTCACAAGCACGTAAACCTAAATCTGGAATATTTTCACCATTTTTTTCCCGAGCTAAATCTGGAATATATCACAGCTTTTTCAAAGGAAAAATAGCAATATATCAACATAAACCATCGAGGAGTAAAAACGACTGAAATGAAGCATCCAATCCTGCAGGATTCAAGAACACTCCCCTATTTCTAGTTGGAAAGCTTCACTCGCATCCAATCCTGCAGGATTCAGGAACACTCCCCTATTTCTAGTTGCGGCGGCGAGGGGTTGGGGTTGGAGAGGACAGGCACCGGCCGTGAGGGGCACCGGCGGCGGGTGGTGGCTGGATCGACAGAGGATGAGGAGGGGAAAGACACGAGGTACCAGAAGGCACTCCAATAATTGAGCTGGGAGTGGGAGTGATAGTGAGGCCTTCCACTATGTAAAGTACTCCACAGAGGCATCGATGCCAAATAAAAAGCTTTTGGCACCGGTCTAGAAATGTGAGAGATTTGACACCGCTATGCACACAGGCTCACATGTATAAACAAATCAATCAAGCCTACTACATCAGCCTCTCCCTCTCTCACACAAGTGTTTTTTTATTGCCAGAATGAATTTGGCACCGGAGCAAGTAGCTGCTCCGATGCCCTGGACTTTTTTTGGGGCACCAGGTGAGCAATGGAGGGCATCGATGCCAATTGCATCAAAAGTGAATTTGGCATCTGTTTTGGCCTACATAGTGGAAGGCATCGATGCCAAGGTGAGCAATGGAGGGCATCGATGCCAATTGCATCAAAGGTGAGCAATGGAGGGCATCGATGCCAGAGCGCTCAATAATTCTGCTGCTGCCTGCGCTCTGCTGACTCCTCTGCTCTGCATTCTGTTCACATGTGAGTGCTGCCAAGAGATTACTGGATGAACGTGCACTGTGCAGCCTTAAATCCTCCTTGCACCCAAACTTTCCCCCACACAAAACTTTGTACCTGCAAAACAATCACATACAGTGCCCCCAAAATGAGCGATGCAGATTGCAGATCAAAAAGGAAGTCCAGTACAACCTTTTTGAAGACAATTATTTATAGTGGTAAGAATCAGGGTCTTCCGCTCATGTGTAAAAATATTGTACAAGAAGTTCAGTTTTTGTTTAATAACCAGTTCAGAGAGCCTTTTGCACAACAAGTTCAGAGATGCTCAACAAGCAAGTACACATCAAAGTCCCTAGCAAGCAGAAACTTGGCACCGGAAACCCTTCCAACTCTGAACAGCAATGCAATGCAGGAGAATAAATTAACTTGTACATAATTAGTGAAACCCAGAAAATATCCTCAGCGGTAGATCGATGTACATATGCAGTTATATCGGCTAAAGTAAGATGTAGTTTTATTCAGCTGAACTGAAGCTACAGCATAGAGAGAAGGGGGGTGTCGCCTCCCTGCGATGGGCCTCACGCGCGGCCGCGATCAAGTTCTCCTCCAGCGGCAGCGGCGGAGGAGAGCGTCGTCGACGGCCGGACGGACGGAGATTGAAGCGCGACGATAGTGAAGGGACAGCGCACGCCATGCCGCCAAGCGAGGAGATGCGTGGATCCTCCGCTTGAATGCGTGGGGCAGAGATGGGCCTCGCGAATCGCGGTGGAGCGCCGTCGCCGTGGTCGGAGGTGAGGGGAGATTGGAGGCTGCTGAGAGTGGCTCTGCGCATGGTCGTCGCTCGATCAGGATCCCACGGACGAGATTAACCCAAAAAATAATAAGCTTGAGAAAGGAAAAAAATGGAACGCCTCCTTTTCAGCTTTTTATTAAAACGCCGACAGCTCAAGGAAAAAACTTATTAAAAACGTGGACACCCAACGGAATTTAGTGATGGAAAACCAAATGGAATTTCAGGATGGCCAGAAAGATCTAATATAGTGCGATCTCGTCCTCAAATACAAAGTATCAATCGACTTAAATTTTCTTTCAATACTACTCTCTCCGTTCCTCAAACTCTACTACTAAAGGGCCAGTCTGCGGTCGTGATCGTAGGTCGTCCCACCTCCGTAATATTGGTTTATTTTCGTCTTGTTTTTTTCGCCCCACCTTCCATCGTCCCCTCTCACTGGTTTATTTTCGCATCACCTCTCACGCAAAGAAAAAAATTCTAAACGGATCAGAACATTCTATGTAGGTGCAAGTTATTTAATAATGTCTTTATATGAAAGAATCAATCATGGCTAACCTCTACTCCTAAAGGGGGAGTTAGTAGGAGTGCGAAGTTTCGGCGGACCACGACAAATGGTGGATGTTATCACGGGCGTCCAAATGGCCCTGGTGATGCTTTTATGTCAGCAGCTTGTCCCCCGTAGGCTTTGTAGGTCTGGGCACTAGGTTGGATAGGCGTACTACAAAACTAGCACAAATGTACTGCTCGTACATAGCACAGCGAGGTCCATGGTCTTGTGATAAGACAAATATACTACTATATTAAAGCTGCTAAGCAAGCAGCCGTCCCGCGTTTCAAGTGTTGGGCGATGGCTCTCTTTCTGATTGACATGTCTTCACATTTATCTGTTTGCCACATATTGACTGAGCCTTACTTTTAAAAAAAAAATCACGCTGCTTAAGAATTACCGTTGAAGGCATTTTTATTAACACAGTACAGACGCATATGCTCATACGTATGTACATATATCCATTTCTATAAACACACACACACAACATATCCCTATAAGCACCTTCCAAAGACGAGCCGACACATTCTCTTAATATTGATGAAGTCGTTACACACCTTCGTAGCCGACGAGAACGTCTCCTCTCACTGAATGCACATCGCACGAACGGCTGAAATAAATTAAAAAAAAGCATCAATGTCAACTCTAGGACTTGAACTCTCATGGGCTGGGATACCATTGTCCTCGTGACCATTCAACCACAAATTGGTTCGCCACTTGCGTTTGTTACTTGCCCACCGTTTTATCTATCCTCCTCTCCCGTCCCTTTGCCCGACCCTTCGCGAATCATTCCATCGCTTCCCACGAGATATTTCTCTCTCTTCGGCATACGTTGCAGCAAAAGCGGCAGTGACGGCCCAACTTTCTTTACCCATGTCTCTCTTTCTTCCTCCTCATCCTGCCGTTGTTGCTCCGTTGGCCCAACGAGCTAAACCTGGGGTCTATTCCGTGAGGAGCGATGCGTGCGACAGCGAGTACCGGCAGTGGGTGCCGCGACTCGCCGCCATCGACATCAAGTGTTTCAACGTATATAGTAAATAATTGAAGCTGCTAAGCTAGCTCCACTGTCATGCATTTAAACTACTCTGCCTTGAGTGCTTCCCTACGTGACACGTGTTGGTTTTTTATTTAATTCACTATTAGATTTTCCTTTTTGTGTTTGATATTGTTTTTTAACACAGTATAACACAGTATAACGCCGATGCTCACGTATACGCGAGCACCGGCGTCATAGACTCATCCCTATGAACACAGGCAAGCACACTCTATCTTTATGAGAACATTTGAGATATTGAGCTGGGACTACATTTTGAGACCGACGAAGTCACCGCAAATGCTTTCGTGGTCGACGGGGACGTCTCCTCCAACTAAATGAATATCACCAAAGAGGCTTAAATAAATCCAGGAAAGTGGGAGCAACGGGGCCAACAGTGTACAACTTAGATGCTCACATACACTCACTTCTATGAATGCACCCGCACACCCAACCCATATAACGCTATCAGGAGAGACTGAAATAAATTCAGGAAAATGCAACCACCAGCATCAACACAGTTACACTCACCCATGTAAACGCGCACAAACACCCAAGCCCTATAACATTGTGAGTAGTATAAACTGTAGCAGTTTTTCCTTATTCTACCTTCTATATAAAGTTAGGTTAATTATGATGCAATACCTAGCAGCTTTTTCTGTAGGACATCATAGGATAAGCAAATTAAAGAAAATTATGTGCCTTAGAGCATCCAGGTTAATACCATTTAAAATGTGAGAGTTAGGCATAATTTGACTGATAATGCATCTCTAATTCGGTCGATCATACATGCTATTTTTCACAACTAAGAGTTACGGGTTGCAACATATATTACTCAAAATATCATGTATAAAGAAATCGTCATTGCACTGTAATGCCAAAGGCTCTATCTTTTTACTAGAGTATCTTCGTTTGATTTTTGCTGTTTTGTGAACTAACGTTTGTATGCATTACAGAAAACAATGACATCGTTGGGTTTTTAACCGAGCTACCTATACCGAGCCTAAAAGAGTAGACTTTGTCTAAAGGTTGATCCTTTCTATTTTCTAATTTACCTTTTTTGTTGTTTTTTCCATCTTCTGTATCTTGCTTCGTTCACTAATATAAATTTTCATCTATTATAGGATGGGGTATTATCTGTAAAATGTGATCTTTAAACTCTATACCGGAGCAATTTTCCTTCGGTTCGAAGGATGCTTCATTTTGTACAACTTTTGGTTGCATTAGACGATTTTCAGACTTCGGCTATCTTGATAGGAACAGCTTTGGCCGGAACATTTAAAATATATAGCTAAGTATATGTAACCATAGGTGAACTATTTTTTTGGTACCTTTCGGTATTTCTCGAAGTTAAATTGACTTGGACATTACCAACTGCCAGTTTTTTATCCATGTTTTTTTTTCTTCTGTAAGAATAATAACGCGTTGTAGTAATTATCATGCAACCGGCTTGTAGATCTAATCTTGCTAATTAGCAGTACTTATTACACCATGCATGGTGTGTGGCTACACGAAAGTTGTACATGCGGTGGCCCATGGTCCATTGCTCATCAGCAACACATGCGGGAGTACACTGCATCACTCGTCAGGAGTAACCTTTTTGTCAGCTAGATTCTGTCAAGCAAAAACAAGCAAAAACAGCAACTGACACTTTGGCACTATGTCAATAGGTTAGTCACAAAAAATGATATAAAGTTGTTATAAAATGATTGTAAAACATCCAAGAATGATAATATAACAGCATGGAACAAGTAAAAATTATAGATACGTTGGAGACGTATCAGCATCCCCAAGCTTAATTCCTACTCATCCTCGAGTAGGTAAATGATAAGAACAGAATTTTTGATGTGGAATGCTGCCTAACATGTTCATCATATTCTTTTCTTTTGTATAGCATGGACATTTGGACTTGTAAATGATTCAAAGCAATAGTCTAGTTTTAACATAATGACTTCAATACTCAAGCATGTCAACAAGCAACCATGTCTTTCAAAATATCAATACTAAAGAAAGTTATCCCTAGCCCATCATGCTCAATCATTGATCCATTCATGAAACACACTCAAATATTAGCTACACCCAATGCTCAAGTACGATCATAGTGCCCCCTATTTGGTGCTTATAAGAGAAGATGGAGACTCAAAGTAAAAATAAAAATCGCATAAAGTAAATAGATAGGCCCTTCGCAGAGGGAAGTAGGGATTTATAGAGGTGCCAGAGCTCAAAGTTTTAAATTGAGAGAGAAAAAATATTTTGGGTGGCATGCTTCTCCTGTCAACGAAACGACAAAGTAGCTCACAATACTTTCCATGCTAGATATATCATAGGCGGTTCCCAAACAGAAAATAAAGTTTATTCCTTTTTCCACCAAACTTTCACTTTCCATGGCAGGTCGTATCCACGGTTGCCTTCCATACCAACACTTTCAAAGGAATTTATTAATTGACAAAATAAAGTAAATATTTTTTCTTTTTTCATTTCGGGAATGGGCATCCCTATTACCGCCGCACTCTCGTGCAATGATAAGTGAATAAACACTCATCTTGAGAATATAACACATGTAGCATGGAAAAAACATGGGACACTCCCCACCGTTTCATGAGCGGTACGGGCACACAAAAGAGAAAATTTATTTTGAAAATTTAGAGATGGCACATACAAATTTGCTTGGGACGACATGGAAATACCGCATATAGGTAGGTATGGTGGACTCATAAGGCAAAACTTGGTTTAAGGATTCTGGATGCACAATTAGTATTTCTACTTAGTACAAATGGAGGCTAGCAAATAGATTGGGAAGCAACCAAACCAAGAAACAAAAATTCACATAAGTGAGCATTGAGCATAACTAACACCGAATAATGCACCACAAGTAGGATGTAATTTCATTGCATAACTATTGACTTTCGTACTTGCATAGGGAATCACAAACCTTAACACCAATATTCCTACGAAGCATAATTACTCACTAACATGACTCACATATTACTATCATCATGTTTCAAAACTATTACAAGGAATCAAGTTTAATTTGCCAATGATCTTCATGAAAGTTTTTATTATATCCTCCTTGGATATCTATCACTTTGGGACTAGTTTCATATATTGCCATTGCTTTTTGGCAAGCTCAAACAAAGTTAAGTGAAGCACATGAACATAAAGATTTCATCTCTAAAAAAGGTATAAGTGAAGCATGAGAGGATTTCTTCAAAATTTACTAACTCTCAAATTAATCTAAGTGAAGAATGAGAGTATTTCTACAAAAAATTCCAAGCACACCATACTCAAAAAGATATAAGTGAAGCACTAGAGCAATTCTATAGCTCAAAAAGTTTAAGTGAAGCACATAGAGCAATTCTAACAAATCATAGCATGATTTTGGCTTTCTCAAATAGGTGTGTCCAGCAAGGATACAAGTGAAAAACTAACAAGCAAATCAAGCAAAGATACAAGACGCTCCAAGCAAAACTCATGATATGTGACGAATAAAAATATAGCTCCAAGTAAAATACCGATGGTCGTTAGAAGAAAGAGGGGATGCCACTCGGGGGCATCCCCAAGCTTATTTGCTTGTTACTCTTTGGATATATCTTGGGGGTGCGGTAGCATCCCCAAGCTTAGTCTTTTATAACTCCTTATTCCTTCATCCATCGTGATCTCACCCAAAACTTGAAAACGTCAATCACACAAAACTCAACAAAATCTTCGTGAGATCCGTTAATATAATAAAGCAAATCACTACTTTAGGTACTGTTGCAAACCCATTCATATTTTATTATTGCATTATACCTACTGTATTTTAACTTTATCATGGCTCATACCCTTCAATATAACCCATAGATTCATCAAAACAAGCACACAATGCAACGAAAACAGAATCTGTTTTAAACAGAACAGTGTGTAGTAATATGTACTGTACCCATACTTATGTAACTCTAAAAATTCTGAAACATTAAGAAAACGTAAGGAATTTGTATAGAAACACTGTGTTAAAATTTCATCTCAAGATCGCTTTATAGTAAAAAATGAAAATTCATATACTGGACGCAAAGTTTTTGTTTCAGATTCAGCACTCAAAAACAGAAAGCAAAAAGCAAAAATTTATTGTGTCAACACTCAAAAACAGAAAGGAAAAAGCAAAAATTTATTTATTTATTGGGTTGCCTCCCAACAAGTGTTATCGTTCTACGCCCCTAGCTAGGCATAACGTTTTTGCTTTTTACTTTCTGTTTTTGAGTGTTGACACAATTATGCCTCTGTTATGATTGTGTTTTTATGGTTTATTTAGTGTTTGTGCCAAGTAGAGCCTTTAGGATGATTCATAAGATGAGTAGTAGCTAGCGATGCTGAATCTGAAACAGAAACTTTGCGTCCAGTATTTGATTTTTCATTTTTTACTGGAACGTGATCTTGAGCTAAAATTTTAACACAGTGTTGATATACAAATTCTTTACGTTTTCCTAATTTTTCAGAATTTTTAGAGTTACAGAAGTATGGTTATAGTACAGATTACTACAGACTTTTCTGTTTAAGACAGATTCTGTTTTCGTTGCATTGTGTGCTTGTTTTGATGAATCTATGGGTTATATTGAAGGGTATGAGCCATGTTCAAGTTAAAATAAAGTATGTATAATGCAAAAATAAAATATGAATGGGTTTGCAACAGAACCTAAAGTAGTGATTTGCTTTATTATACTAACGGATCTCACGAAGATTTTGTTGAGTTTTGTGTGATTGAAGTTTTCATGTTTTGGGTGAGATCACGATGGATAAAGGAATAAGGAGTGAAAAGAGCCTATGCTTGGGTATGCTACAGCACCCCCAAGATATATCCAAAGAGAAACAAGCAACTAAGCTTGGGGATGCCCCCGAGTAGCATCCCCTCTTTCTTCTAACGACCATCGGTATTTTACTTGGAGCTATATTTTTATTCGTCACATATCATGAGTTTTGCTTGGAGCGTCTTGTATCATTTGAGTATTTGCTTGCTTTGCTTGTTAGTTTTTCACTTGTATCCTTGCTGGACACACCTATTTGAGAGAGCCAAAATTATGCTATGATTTGTTAGTATTGCTCTATGTGCTTCACTTAAACTTTTTGAGCTATAGAATTGCTCTAGAGCTTCACTTATATCTTTTTGAGCACGGTGTGCTTGGAAATTTTTGTAGAAATAATATCATTCTTCACTTAGATTAATTTGAGAGCTATTAAATTTTGAAGAAATCCACTCATGCTTCACTTATACCTTTTTGAGAGATGAAATCTTTATGCTCATGTGCTTCACTTAAATTTGTTTGAGCTTGTCAAAAAAGCAATGGAAATATATGAAACTAGTCCCAAAGTGATAGATATCCAAGGAGGATATAATAAAAACTTTCATGAAGATCATTGGACAAATTAAACTTGATTACTTGTAATAGTTTTGAAACATGATGATAGTAATATATGAGTCATGTTAGTGAGTAATTATGCTTTAGTAGGAATATTGGTGTTAAGGTTTGTGATTCCCTATGCATGCACGAAAGTCAATAGTTATGCAATGAAGTTACATCCTACTTATGGTGCATTATTCGGTGTTAGTTATGCTCAATGCTCGCTTATGTGAATTTTCGTTTCTTGGTTTGGTTGCTTCTCAATCTATTTGCTAGCCTCCATTTGTACTAAGTAGAAATACTACTTGTGCATCCAAAACCATTAAACCAAGTTTTGCCTTATGAGTCCATCATACCTACCTATATGCGGTATTTCCATGCCGTTCCAAGCAAATTTGTATGTGCCATCTCTAAATTTTCAAAATATTTTTCTCTTTTGTGTGCTCGTACCGCTCATGAAACGGTGGGGAGTGTCCAATATTTTTCCATGCTAGATGTGTTATTCTCAAGATGAGTGTTTATTCACTTGTCATTGCACGAGAGTGCGGCGGTAATAGGGATGCCCATTCCCGAAATGAAAAAGAAAAAAATATTTACTTTATGTTGTCAAATAATAAATTCCTTGGAAAGTGTTGGTATGGAAGGCAACCGTGGATACGGCCCGCCATGGAAAGTGAAAGTTTGGTGGAAAAAGGAATAAACTTTATTTTCTGTTTGGGAACCGCCAATGATATATCTAGCATGGAAAGTATTGTGAGCTACTTTGTCGTTTTCATTGACAGAAAAGGCATGCCACCCAAAATATTTTTCTCTCTCAATTTAAACCTTGAGCTGTGGCACCTCTACAAATCCCTAATTCCCTCTGCGAAGGGCCTATCTATTTACTTTATGCAATTTTTATTTTTTACTTTGAGTCTCCATCTTCTCTTATAAAGCACCAACTAGGAGGCACTATGATCATACCAGGCGGCGCCACGTCTTCATATGCTTGAGCCGCTTCTTCATTTTGCAGGCAAACCCTCCGTGCTTGCAGTCCTCCAGCTTGTAGGTGAACTCGTCGACGACGTCCTCAATCAGGAAGGCGAGGCGCCTGATCTCGCCGACGAAGATGGCGGTGGTCTTGTCGGTGTCCTTGAGCCGCTCCGCCTCCTGCAGGTAGGCCTGCATGCTCTCCAGCTCTGCCTTGGACTGGCGTATCTTGCTGAAGAGGCCCTTGAGGGCGACGGCTTCCTTGCACAGCAGCGCCCCACCATAGGTGGCCGCCTCTTTTGCTAGCGCTGCCCCAAGCGTCATCACCAGCTGCAAGACAACAGCCTCTGCCATGGTTTTCGAGGTTTTCTTATTTTCCAGATGATGGTTGCTGAGAGCAACTCCAACCAAGTGACCAAATCTCACTCACCAAATTCTCATTCTAACCATGAAACCTTTCTCTGTCTCTCCAAACACAATAGGTCGATGGCTCATTTGGCTATACTGAACCTGTAAAATCAGTAGAAACAAGAGCATAAGGGACAATAAGATCAGTGGAGTCTATCTCTCCCACTGCAGCAGCATCAAGCAGCAGTCTAGTCTAGTCTCAGCCAAATCTCAACTCACCCTCTCTGCTCTCTCACCCTCACTACAAGACAAGCACACACATCACCTGGAAGAAGGGGAGAACCAACCTGTACAGTAGATCCATCACTACGACGCGCCTGGTTCGATTTGCACTCGACACAAGCAGAGACCAAGTAATTAAGCTGGTTGGTCCTGCTCGCTCAATCTCCCAGGTACTGAAAATTCATGTGCCTGCAAAACAACCACACACCATGACTCGAATATGAGATGTTGCGACCTGGGCGTTACATAACAAAAGGAAACTTAACCCTTCTTGTTCTTTTCTTATGAGAGAAGACAATTATACTACTCCCACCGATCCATATTACGTACTTGTTCTTGTACTAAAGCTGCGACAAGTAATATAGATCAGAGGGATTATTAACATTCAGGTTTCAGCTGGGCGGAGTCAAACAAAACAGTCACAAGCACGTAAACCTAAATCTGGAATATTTTCACCATTTTTTTCCCGAGCTAAATCTGGAATATATCACAGCTTTTTCAAAGGAAAAATAGCAATATATCAACATAAACCATCGAGGAGTAAAAACGACTGAAATGAAGCATCCAATCCTGCAGGATTCAAGAACACTCCCCTATTTCTAGTTGGAAAGCTTCACTCGCATCCAATCCTGCAGGATTCAGGAACACTCCCCTATTTCTAGTTGCGGCGGCGAGGGGTTGGGGTTGGAGAGGACAGGCACCGGCCGTGAGGGGCACCGGCGGCGGGTGGTGGCTGGATCGACAGAGGATGAGGAGGGGAAAGACACGAGGTACCAGAAGGCACTCCAATAATTGAGCTGGGAGTGGGAGTGATAGTGAGGCCTTCCACTATGTAAAGTACTCCACAGAGGCATCGATGCCAAATAAAAAGCTTTTGGCACCGGTCTAGAAATGTGAGAGATTTGACACCGCTATGCACACAGGCTCACATGTATAAACAAATCAATCAAGCCTACTACATCAGCCTCTCCCTCTCTCACACAAGTGTTTTTTTATTACCAGAATGAATTTGGCACCGGAGCAAGTAGCTGCTCCGATGCCCTGGACTTTTTTTGGGGCACCAGGTGAGCAATGGAGGGCATCGATGCCAATTGCATCAAAAGTGAATTTGGCATCTGTTTTGGCCTACATAGTGGAAGGCATCGATGCCAAGGTGAGCAATGGAGGGCATCGATGCCAATTGCATCAAAGGTGAGCAATGGAGGGCATCGATGCCAGAGCGCTCAATAATTCTGCTGCTGCCTGCGCTCTGCTGACTCCTCTGCTCTGCATTCTGTTCACATGTGAGTGCTGCCAAGAGATTACTGGATGAACGTGCACTGTGCAGCCTTAAATCCTCCTTGCACCCAAACTTTCCCCCACACAAAACTTTGTACCTGCAAAACAATCACATACAGTGCCCCCAAAATGAGCGATGCAGATTGCAGATCAAAAAGGAAGTCCAGTACAACCTTTTTGAAGACAATTATTTATAGTGGTAAGAATCAGGGTCTTCCGCTCATGTGTAAAAATATTGTACAAGAAGTTCAGTTTTTGTTTAATAACCAGTTCAGAGAGCCTTTTGCACAACAAGTTCAGAGATGCTCAACAAGCAAGTACACATCAAAGTCCCTAGCAAGCAGAAACTTGGCACCGGAAACCCTTCCAACTCTGAACAGCAATGCAATGCAGGAGAATAAATTAACTTGTACATAATTAGTGAAACCCAGAAAATATCCTCAGCGGTAGATCGATGTACATATGCAGTTATATCGGCTAAAGTAAGATGCAGTTTTATTCAGCTGAACTGAAGCTACAGCATAGAGAGAAGGGGGGTGTCGCCTCCCTGCGATGGGCCTCACGCGCGGCCGCGATCAAGTTCTCCTCCAGCGGCAGCGGCAGCGGCGGAGGAGAGCGTCGTCGACGGCCGGACGGACGGAGATTGAAGCGCGACGATAGTGAAGGGACAGCGCACGCCATGCCGCCAAGCGAGGAGATGCGTGGATCCTCCGCTTGAATGCGTGGGGCAGAGATGGGCCTCGCGAATCGCGGTGGAGCGCCGTCGTCGTGGTCGGAGGTGAGGGGAGATTGGAGGCTGCTGAGAGTGGCTCTGCGCATGGTCGTCGCTCGATCAGGATCCCACGGACGAGATTAACCCAAAAAATAATAAGCTTGAGAAAGGAAAAAAATGGAACGCCTCCTTTTCAGCTTTTTATTAAAACGCCGACAGCTCAAGGAAAAAACTTATTAAAAACGTGGACACCCAACGGAATTTAGTGATGGAAAACCAAATGGAATTTCAGGATGGCCAGAAAGATCTAATATAGTGCGATCTCGTCCTCAAATACAAAGTATCAATCGACTTAAATTTTCTTTCAATACTACTCTCTCCGTTCCTCAAACTCTACTACTAAAGGGCCAGTCTGCGGTCGTGATCGTAGGTCGTCCCACCTCCGTAATATTGGTTTATTTTCGTCTTGTTTTTTTCGCCCCACCTTCCATCGTCCCCTCTCACTGGTTTATTTTCGCATCACCTCTCACGCAAAGAAAAAAATTCTAAACGGATCAGAACATTCTATGTAGGTGCAAGTTATTTAATAATGTCTTTATATGAAAGAATCAATCATGGCTAATCTCTACTCCTAAAGGGGGAGTTAGTAGGAGTGCGAAGTTTCGGCGGACCACGACAAATGGTGGATGTTATCACGGGCGTCCAAATGGCCCTGGTGATGCTTTTATGTCAGCAGCTTGTCCCCCGTAGGCTTTGTAGGGCTGGGCACTAGGTTGGATAGGCGTACTACAAAACTAGCACAAATGTACTGCTCGTACATAGCACAGCGAGGTCCATGGTCTTGTGATAAGACAAATATACTACTATATTAAAGCTGCTAAGCAAGCAGCCGTCCCGCGTTTCAAGTGTTGGGCGATGGCTCTCTTTCTGATTGACATGTCTTCACATTTATCTGTTTGCCACATATTGACTGAGCCTTACTTTTTAAAAAAAAATCACGCTGCTTAAGAATTACCGTTGAAGGCATTTTTTTTAACACAGTACAGACGCATATGCTCATACGTATGTACATATATCCATTTCTATAAACGCACACACACAACATATCCCTATAAGCACCTTCCAAAGACGAGCCGACACATTCTCTTAATATTGATGAAGTCGTTACACACCTTCGTAGCCGACGAGAACGTCTCCTCTCACTGAATGCACATCGCACGAACGGCTGAAATAAATTAAAAAAAAGCATCAATGTCAACTCTAGGACTTGAACTCTCATGGGCTGGGATACCATTGTCCTCGTGACCATTCAACCACAAATTGGTTCGCCACTTGCGTTTGTTACTTGCCCACCGTTTTATCTATCCTCCTCTCCCGTCCCTTTTCCCGACCCTTCGCGAATCATTCCATCGCTTCCCACGAGATATTTCTCTCTCTTCGGCATACGTTGCAGCAAAAGCGGCAGTGACGGCCCAACTTTCTTTACCCATGTCTCTCTTTCTTCCTCCTCATCCTGCCGTTGTTGCTCCGTTGGCCCAACGAGCTAAACCTGGGGTCTATTCCGTGAGGAGCGATGCGTGCGACAGCGAGTACCGGCAGTGGGTGCCGCGACTCGCCGCCATCGACATCAAGTGTTTCAATGTATATAGTAAATAATTGAAGCTGCTAAGCTAGCTCCACTGTCATGCATTTAAAGTACTCTGCCTTGAGTGCTTCCCTACGTGACACGTGTTGGTTTTTTATTTAATTCACTATTAGATTTTCCTTTTTGTGTTTGATATTGTTTTTTAACACAGTATAACACAGTATAACGCCGATGCTCACGTATACGCGAGCACCGGCGTCATAGACTCATCCCTATGAACACAGGCAAGCACACTCTATCTTTATGAGAACATTTGAGATATTGAGCTGGGACTACATTTTGAGACCGACGAAGTCACCGCAAATGCTTTCGTGGTCGACGGGGACGTCTCCTCCAACTAAATGAATATCACCAAAGAGGCTTAAATAAATCCAGGAAAGTGGGAGCAACGGGGCCAACAGTGTACAACTTAGATGCTCACATACACTCACTTCTATGAATGCACCCGCACACCCAACCCATATAACGCTATCAGGAGAGACTGAAATAAATTCAGGAAAATGCAACCACCAGCATCAACACAGTTACACTCACCCATGTAAACGCGCACAAACACCCAAGCCCTATAACATTGTGAGTAGTATAAACTGTAGCAGTTTTTCCTTATTCTACCTTCTATATAAAGTTAGGTTAATTATGATGCAATACCTAGCAGCTTTTTCTGTAGGACATCATAGGATAAGCAAATTAAAGAAAATTATGTGCCTTAGAGCATCCAGGTTAATACCATTTAAAATGTGAGAGTTAGGCATAATTTGACTGATAATGCATCTCTAATTCGGTCGATCATACATGCTATTTTTCTCAACTAAGAGTTACGGGTTGCAACATATATTACTCAAAATATCATGTATAAAGAAATTGTCATTGCACTGTAATGCCAAAGGCTCTATCTTTTTACTAGAGTATCTTCGTTTGATTTTTGCTGTTTTGTGAACTAACGTTTGTATGCATTACAGAAAACAATGACATCGTTGGGTTTTTAACCGAGCTACCTATACCGAGCCTAAAAGAGTAGACTTTGTCTAAAGGTTGATCCTTTCTATTTTCTAATTTACCTTTTTTGTTGTTTTTTCCATCTTCTGTATCTTGCTTCGTTCACTAATATAATTTTTCATCTATTATAGGATGGGGTATTATCTGTAAAATGTGATCTTTAAACTCTATACCGGAGCAATTTTCCTTCGGTTCGAAGGATGCTTCATTTTGTACAACTTTTGGTTGCATTAGACGATTTTCAGACTTCGGCTATCTTGATAGGAACAGCTTTGGCCGGAACATTTAAAATATATAGCTAAGTATATGTAACCATAGGTGAACTATTTTTTTGGTACCTTTCGGTATTTCTCGAAGTTAAATTGACTTGGACATTACCAACTGCCAGTTTTTTATCCATGTTTTTTTTTCTTCTGTAAGAATAACAACGCGTTGTAGTAATTATCATGCAACCGGCTTGTAGATCTAATCTTGCTAATTAGCAGTACTTATTACACCATGCATGGTGTGTGGCTACACGAAAGTTGTACATGCGGTGGCCCATGGTCCATTGCTCATCAGCAACACATGCGGGAGTACACTGCATCACTCGTCAGGAGTAACCTTTTTGTCAGCTAGATTCTGTCAAGCAAAAACAAGCAAAAACAGCAACTGACACTTTGGCACTATGTCAATATGTTAGTCACAAAAAATGATATAAAGTTGTTATAAAATGATTGTAAAACATCCAAGAATGATAATATAACAGCATGGAACAAGCAAAAATTATAGATACGTTGGAGACGTATCAGCATCCCCAAGCTTAATTCCTACTCATCCTCGAGTAGGTAAATGATAAGAACAAAATTTTTGATGTGAAATGCTGCCTAACATGTTCATCATATTCTTTTCTTTTGTATAGCATGGACATTTGGACTTGTAAATGATTCAAAGCAATAGTCTAGTTTTAACATAATGACTTCAATACTCAAGCATGTCAACAAGCAACCATGTCTTTCAAAATATCAATACTAAAGAAAGTTATCCCTAGCCCATCATGCTCAATCATTGATCCATTCATGAAACACACTCAAATATTAGCTACACCCAATGCTCAAGTACGATCATAGTGCCCCCTATTTGGTGCTTATAAGAGAAGATGGAGACTCAAAGTAAAAATAAAAATCGCATAAAGTAAATAGATAGGCCCTTCGCAGAGGGAAGTAGGGATTTATAGAGGTGCCAGAGCTCAAAGTTTTAAATTGAGAGAGAAAAAATATTTTGGGTGGCATGCTTCTCCTGTCAACGAAACGACAAAGTAGCTCACAATACTTTCCATGCTAGATATATCATAGGCGGTTCCCAAACAGAAAATAAAGTTTATTCCTTTTTCCACCAAACTTTCACTTTCCATGGCAGGTCGTATCCACGGTTGCCTTCCATACCAACACTTTCAAAGGAATTTATTAATTGACAAAATAAAGTAAATATTTTTTCTTTTTTCATTTCGGGAATGGGCATCCCTATTACCGCCGCACTCTCGTGCAATGACAAGTGAATAAACACTCATCTTGAGAATATAACACATGTAGCATGGAAAAAATATGGGACACTCCCCACCGTTTCATGAGCGGTACGGGCACACAAAAGAGAAAATTTATTTTGAAAATTTAGAGATGGCACACACAAATTTGCTTGGGACGACATGGAAATACCGCATATAGGTAGGTATGGTGGACTCATAAGGCAAAACTTGGTTTAAGGATTCTGGATGCACAATTAGTATTTCTACTTAGTACAAATGGAGGCTAGCAAATAGATTGGGAAGCAACCAAACCAAGAAACAAAAATTCACATAAGTGAGCATTGAGCATAACTAACACCGAATAATGCACCACAAGTAGGATGTAATTTCATTGCATAACTATTGACTTTCGTACTTGCATAGGGAATCACAAACCTTAACACCAATATTCCTACGAAGCATAATTACTCACTAACATGACTCACATATTACTATCATCATGTTTCAAAACTATTACAAGGAATCAAGTTTAATTTGCCAATGATCTTCATGAAAGTTTTTATTATATCCTCCTTGGATATCTATCACTTTGGGACTAGTTTCATATATTGCCATTGCTTTTTGGCAAGCTCAAACAAAGTTAAGTGAAGCACATGAACATAAAGATTTCATCTCTCAAAAAGGTATAAGTGAAGCATGAGAGGATTTCTTCAAAATTTACTAACTCTCAAATTAATCTAAGTGAAGAATGAGAGTATTTCTACAAAAAATTCCAAGCACACCATACTCAAAAAGATATAAGTGAAGCACTAGAGCAATTCTATAGCTCAAAAAGTTTAAGTGAAGCACATAGAGCAATTCTAACAAATCATAGCATGATTTTGGCTTTCTCAAATAGGTGTGTCCAGCAAGGATACAAGTGACAAACTAACAAGCAAATCAAGCAAAGATACAAGACGCTCCAAGCAAAACTCATGATATGTGACGAATAAAAATATAGCTCCAAGTAAAATACCGATGGTCGTTAGAAGAAAGAGGGGATGCCACTCGGGGGCATCCCCAAGCTTATTTGCTTGTTACTCTTTGGATATATCTTGGGGGTGCGGTAGCATCCCCAAGCTTAGTCTTTTATAACTCCTTATTCCTTCATCCATCGTGATCTCACCCAAAACTTGAAAACGTCAATCACACAAAACTCAACAAAATCTTCGTGAGATCCGTTAGTATAATAAAGCAAATCACTACTTTAGGTACTGTTGCAAACCCATTCATATTTTATTATTGCATTATACCTACTGTATTTTTACTTTATCATGGCTCATACCCTTCAATATAACCCACAGATTCATCAAAACAAGCACACAATGCAACGAAAACAGAATCTGTTTTAAACAGAACAGTGTGTAGTAATATGTACTGTACCCATACTTATGTAACTCTAAAAATTCTGAAACATTAAGAAAACGTAAGGAATTTGTATAGAAACACTGTGTTAAAATTTCATCTCAAGATCGCTTTATAGTAAAAAATGAAAATTCATATACTGGACGCAAAGTTTTTGTTTCAGATTCAGCACTCAAAAACAGAAAGCAAAAAGCAAAAATTTATTGTGTCAACACTCAAAAACAGAAAGGAAAAAGGAAAAATTTATTTATTTATTGGGTTGCCTCCCAACAAGTGTTATCGTTCTACGCCCCTAGCTAGGCATAACGTTTTTGCTTTTTACTTTCTGTTTTTGAGTGTTGACACAATTATGCCTCTGTTATGATTGTGTTTTTATGGTTTATTTAGTGTTTGTGCCAAGTAGAGCCTTTAGGATGATTCATAAGATGAGTAGTAGCTAGCGATGCTGAATCTGAAACAGAAACTTTGCGTCCAGTATTTGATTTTTCATTTTTTACTGGAACGTGATCTTGAGCTAAAATTTTAACACAGTGTTGATATACAAATTCTTTACGTTTTCCTAATTTTTCAGAATTTTTAGAGTTACAGAAGTATGGTTATAGTACAGATTACTACAGACTTTTCTGTTTAAGACAGATTCTGTTTTCGTTGCATTGTGTGCTTGTTTTGATGAATCTATGGGTTATATTGAAGGGTATGAGCCATGTTCAAGTTAAAATAAAGTATGTATAATGCAAAAATAAAATATGAATGGGTTTGCAACAGAACCTAAAGTAGTGATTTGCTTTATTATACTAACGGATCTCACGAAGATTTTGTTGAGTTTTGTGTGATTGAAGTTTTCATGTTTTGGGTGAGATCACGATGGATAAAGGAATAAGGAGTGAAAAGAGCCTATGCTTGGGTATGCTACAGCACCCCCAAGATATATCCAAAGAGAAACAAGCAACTAAGCTTGGGGATGCCCCCGAGTAGCATCCCCTCTTTCTTCTAACGACCATCGGTATTTTACTTGGAGCTATATTTTTATTCGTCACATATCATGAGTTTTGCTTGGAGCGTCTTGTATCATTTGAGTCTTTGCTTGCTTTGCTTGTTAGTTTTTCACTTGTATCCTTGCTGGACACACCTATTTGAGAGAGCCAAAATTATGCTATGATTTGTTAGTATTGCTCTATGTGCTTCACTTAAACTTTTTGAGCTATAGAATTGCTCTAGAGCTTCACTTATATCTTTTTGAGCACGGTGTGCTTGGAAATTTTTGTAGAAATAATATCATTCTTCACTTAGATTAATTTGAGAGCTATTAAATTTTGAAGAAATCCACTCATGCTTCACTTATACCTTTTTGAGAGATGAAATCTTTATGCTCATGTGCTTCACTTAAATTTGTTTGAGCTTGTCAAAAAAGCAATGGAAATATATGAAACTAGTCCCAAAGTGATAGATATCCAAGGAGGATATAATAAAAACTTTCATGAAGATCATTGGACAAATTAAACTTGATTACTTGTAATAGTTTTGAAACATGATGATAGTAATATATGAGTCATGTTAGTGAGTAATTATGCTTTAGTAGGAATATTGGTGTTAAGGTTTGTGATTCCCTATGCATGCACGAAAGTCAATAGTTATGCAATGAAGTTACATCCTACTTATGGTGCATTATTCGGTGTTAGTTATGCTCAATGCTCGCTTATGTGAATTTTCGTTTCTTGGTTTGGTTGCTTCTCAATCTATTTGCTAGCCTCCATTTGTACTAAGTAGAAATACTACTTGTGCATCCAAAACCATTAAACCAAGTTTTGCCTTATGAGTCCATCATACCTACCTATATGCGGTATTTCCATGCCGTTCCAAGCAAATTTGTATGTGCCATCTCTAAATTTTCAAAATATTTTTCTCTTTTGTGTGCTCGTACCGCTCATGAAACGGTGGGGAGTGTCCAATATTTTTCCATGCTAGATGTGTTATTCTCAAGATGAGTGTTTATTCACTTGTCATTGCACGAGAGTGCGGCGGTAATAGGGATGCCCATTCCCGAAATGAAAAATAAAAAAATATTTACTTTATGTTGTCAAATAATAAATTCCTTGGAAAGTGTTGGTATGGAAGGCAACCGTGGATACGGCCCGCCATGGAAAGTGAAAGTTTGGTGGAAAAAGGAATAAACTTTATTTTCTGTTTGGGAACCGCCAATGATATATCTAGCATGGAAAGTATTGTGAGCTACTTTGTCGTTTTCATTGACAGAAAAGGCATGCCACCCAAAATATTTTTCTCTCTCAATTTAAACCTTGAGCTGTGGCACCTCTACAAATCCCTAATTCCCTCTGCGAAGGGCCTATCTATTTACTTTATGCAATTTTTATTTTTTACTTTGAGTCTCCATCTTCTCTTATAAAGCACCAACTAGGAGGCACTATGATCATACTTGAGCATTGGGCATAGCTAATATTTGAGTGTTTCATGAATGGATCACTGATTGAGCATGATGGGCTAGGGATAACTTTCTTTAGTGTCGATATTTTGAAAGACATGGTTGCTTGTTGGCATGCTTGAGTATTGAAGTCATTATGCTAAAACTAGACTATTGCTTTGAATCATCTACAAGTCCAAATGTCCATGCTATACAAAAGAAAAGAATATGAGATGAACATGTTAGCAGCATTCCACATCAAAAATTCTGTTTTTATCATTTACCCACTCGAGGACGAGTAGGAATTAAGCTTGGGATGCTGATACGTCTCCAATTTATCTATAATTTTTGCTTGTTTCATGCTGTTATATTATCATTCTTGGATGTTTTACAATCATTTTATAACAACTTTATATCATTTTTTGGGACTAACCTATTAACATAGTGCCAAAGTGCCAGTTGCTGTTTTTGCTTGTTTTTTACTTTGCAGAATATCAGTACCAAACGGAGTCCAATCGCGACGAAACTTTTTGGAGATTTTTTCTGGACCAGAAGAGACCCAGTGGGCCAAAGAAGTACCAGAGAGGTGGGCTGTGGAGGCCACAATCCACATGGGCGCGCCAGGGGACCCCCGGCGCGCCCTGGTGGGTTGTGCCTCCACGGGGCTCCCCTCCACCTCCTCTGACACCTATAAATTCCCAAATATTCAGAAAACCCTAGGGGAGTCGACGAAACACAATTCCAGCCGCCGCAAGTTCTAGAACCTCGAGATCCAATCTAAACACCATCACAGAGGGGTTCATCTTCTTCATAGGTGCCTCTCCGATGATGCGTGAGTAGTCCACCATAGACCTACAGGTCCGTAGGCAGTAGCTAGATGGCTTCCTCTCTCTCTTTTGATTCTCAATACAATGGTCTATTGGAGATCTATTTGATGTAAACTTTTGCGGTGTGTTTGTTGGGATCCGATGAATTTTGAGTTCATGATCAGTTTCTATCCATGAATATTATTTGAGTCTTCTTTGATCTCTTATATGCATGATTACTTATAGCCTCGTATTTTTTCTTCGAATCTTTGGTTTAGTTAGGCCAACTAGATTGATTTTTCTTGCCATGGGAAGAGGTGCTTTGTAATGGGTTCGATCTTGCGGTGTCCTTTCCTAGTGACAGAAGGGGCAGCAAGGCACGCATGTATCGTTGCCATTAAGGATAACAAGATGGTCTATTCCTACATGAATAGATCTTGTCTACATCATGTCATCGTTCTTATTGCATTACTCCGTTTTTCCATGAACTTAATACACTAGATGCATGCTGGATAGCGGTCGATGTGTGGAGTAATAGTGGTAGATGCAGGCAGGAGTCGGTCTACTTATCTTGGATGTAATGCGTATATAATGATCACCGCCTTGGATATCGTCATGATTATTTGATCTTCTATCAATTGCCCAACAATAATTTGTTCACCCACCGTGGGCTATACTCATGAGAGAAGCCACTAGTGAATCCTAGGGCCCTCCGGGTCTACTTTTCCAACATATTGCTTTCCGATCTATCTTTTTGCCTCTTTGTTTCCAGATCTACAAAACCAAAAACCCAAAAATATATTGCTGCACTTTTTATTTGCTGTTTTTTTGTGTGTTCTTGAGAGATCTATCTCTCCTATCTATCACTACCTAATCTATCTTTTTACTGTAGAGAGATTGACAACCTCTCTTTCGCGTCGGGCTGCAAGTATTTGTTTTTTTGTGTGCAGGTGCTGCTTATTAGGTGGTGGTGATCCTCCTACTGGTTCGATAACCTTGGTTTCATAACTGAGGGAAATACTTACCGTCGTTGTGCTGCCTCATCCCTTCCTCTTTGGGGAAATACCAACGCAATCTCAAGCCACGTCATGGGTCGATCCTCAATCTTGAATAGTTTTCACCGATCATGTTCGTGCTGTGTAGTGTTACCATGCTACGTTAATTAACCTGAGATGGATAGCTAGGATGTAAAGACATGTTAATTAATATAGTATGAGAATGATCATCATACACAAAGAGGGTAAAAATGAGATGCTTTTCTATTTTACCTTTTCTCAATTAGTTATTTCTGGAAGTGTTCTGTCGATTCATGTGTGAACATTGAGACAGTTAGAGATGACATTCCAACCGTCAACATGTAAGGCAACACAAATCAATATATGTTTTGGTAAGTTCATGCGAGCTGAAGAAGGTACAAACTATTGAGTTCAGACCATGTTTTTTTCAGCCACAAATTAATGAGTTTTTTGTTCTTTAAATCATTGGTGAAGGTGGAGGTGCCAAATGCAACGCCGATCTTGGTGGAGGTACAATCGAGGAAGAGATGGGAGAAGTGTGGTCATGGTGGGTTAGGACAACAGTGGTTGATGTTTACCTACACCCTCGCTCCAGGCCATCTCCAAGCTACGTCCTCCACCATCACATATATACATCGCCACATGCGCCTCCACCTCTGCTGCCCACAGTGATCTGCATGCATAGTCCCTTATTGGGTCTGTCAGCCATTTTCATAATCATAGTTTGATTTGATTACCTATTCATTGGGCATTTGGTTCATTACTTCTTTACCTTTTGTACATGCGTCGTCATCTAGCATAGTTTCTTTCCTTTATATCTCTGTCTTTTTTTCCTTTCGCTCTGAAAAGTTATGTAGTCATGAACTCATGATCATATTATGCTTTTGGCAGCTACCGAAAAAAGAAAAAAAGATATTTTTGTTTGAGCTTGAGGACTTCATGCCATGGGGTGGAATTTAATTTTCATAGGTAAAATCCCTCCCACTGACTTGTCTTGGAAGAAATATATGTACCATTTTGTTTTTTTACATGTGATATCTTTATGGTGCAATTCTCGTATAAATGACTGAGACACTAATGGTTTATACATGGTAGATCGAGTAGCTAACTTATATTTGGGTTCACCATGGTTTGTTTCGTAATTTAGCTGAATTCTACATTCAAACTGTCACTTGCGTACATCAACTACAAACTGCTATAGAATTTTGTATCGTATACAACATTTGATTAGTTTTAGTCGACCATTATTTGTTTCTTCCATATTGTTCATGATCTCATAATGCACAAATTTTGTGCCATATTTTCATCTATTTATTATTGTGTCTATTCATTGCACATGAATGCAAAAGAACTATCAAAATAAGCTCTTTATTTGTATCTCCACCTATGGGAATCGAGGCAGTTGTTTTCTTCAGTAGCAACGCATGGGTCTTTTGTAGTCACCTCATGCAGAATTGGAATCCTACGTACATTATGACCACTTACGCATAAGATAAGGGACCCATAACTCTACATAAGCTGGGTAAAATCTAATCTTATGCTTTCGATGTGTTTTTTGGAAGAGAATGGTTTGGCTCGACAACTACATCTGGTTCTTGTACTATGACCAATCCATACACGTGTTTCGGGTAGTAAATAGATGTCGGTTACAAACTGTGAAACATTCTTGGGATACATTTTGTTCAACCTTTTAGTGGAGAAGGAATCCTTCAAAGTATTCCCTTGTGCTAAGAATGTTATGTATCCGGTTAGTAATTTACTGACTAAACCGTTCAAGATAATACCACTTGTTTCAGGCATCGCTAGAGTGAATTATAAGTTATAACTAATGAATTCTTGTGCTATGATAATTCGATTTTCTATCTGGACAAAAATTTCTATACACTTCTATACACGAGACAAACAAGGGCACATGCACCTGAGAAGTGATATTTTCTTTTGAAATACCTAACTAAGGCAACTTCTCTTATGGTAGTTGTTAGGTTGCAGTACTTATTTTTCTATCGATATAATTGAGATGCAAAGCTAGAAAACATCTACAATGTTGTGTCGTTGCAGAACACAAGCTATGCATGCAGGTGCAACCCTGGAACCCCTGTGGTGGTGGCGGGTGCTCAATGACACATATCGACGGCTGGGAGGAATTTTGATGAGGAGGTTGTGACGGAGCATGCAAGAGGAACAGGGACTGGTGAGTTGCTGCAAGGAAGAGATAAGATGGCACTGTGGGAAAAGAGGAGAGCATTGTAGCCGACGCGAGATTCTGCTATGCTCCTTGCAGGACTATATGAAAGGCACATGATTCCATATGATGTAGAACGATGGTTGGTGATGGGCATCAATCAACTGTGCTGGAGGAATTTCTGTGCAAAACATCCTTGCGTTCGTATGCTGGTTGTTTTATGTATACATTGGATCTAACGATGGTTAATTAGTGTTGGAAAAGCATCATACAGAAAACAGCCGTTTGTCTAGCAGTCCTAACTCATTTCTGTGGCATATCATGTGTTTTGCAGCCGCCGTCTCGGATTCTCTGCATACAGATTTAATAGTGTTTTGTTGACAATCTTCTATCATGAGGAATGCGCAACATTCCTAGGATACCAAAAACAATAATGTGGTTGATTGTAAGTAGAGTACTTAGGTTTGCTCCTGAAAGTAATCGACGATCACATTGATCCTTTATAATTCCAATGAATGGTGTAGGATTTGTACAATGATATGTCTCCATCGTATCTATAATTTTTGATTGTTTCATGCCAATATTATACAACTTTCACATATTTTTGGCAACATTTTATATGATTTATTGGACAAACCTATTGATCCAGTGCCCAATGCCAGTTCCTGTTTGTTGCATGTTTTTTGTTTCACAGAATATCCATATCAAACGAAGTCCAAACACGATAAAAATTTACGAAGATTTTTTTTGGAATATTTGTGAATTTCGAGAAGTGAAATAAACGCAAACGGAGTCCCACACCCCCCAAGAGACACCAGGGCGCGCCCAGAAGGCCCAGGCGCGGCATGGTGGGTTGTGCCGACCTCGTACATCGGTTGGAGCTCTCCTTCGGGTGCAAGGAAGCTAATTTTTGGATAAAAATCCCCTCAAAATTTCAGCTCTATCGGAGTTACGGATCTCCAGGAATATAAGAAACGGTTTTCTTCCTGAAAACAGGAACGCGAAACTGAAGAGAATAGAGAGGGAGATCCAATCTAGGAGGGGCTCCTACCCCTCCACCGCCATGGAGGCCATGGACCAGAGGGGGAACTCTCCTCCCATCTAGGGGGAGGCCAAGGAAGAAGAAGAAGGAGGGGGTCTCTCTCCCCCTCTCTCCCGATGGCGCCGGAACGCCGCCGGGGCAATCATCGTGACGGCGATCTACACCAACAACTTCGCCGCCGTTGTCGGTGTCAAAACCGGCGGATCTCGGGTAGGGGGTCTCGAACTGTGATACTTGGATCGATGGTAACAGGAGACGAAGGGGACAAGGTTTTACCCAGGTTCGGGCCCTCCTATAGAGGTAATACCCTACGTCCTGCTTGATTATATTGAGTGTATGAGGATTACAGAGTTGATCTACCACGAGATCGTATGACTAAAACCCTAGATGAGTTCTCTTCCTCTACATCCTAAAACCCTCTGGCTTATATAGACGCCGGGGTCCCTAAGGTTTACACATGGTCGGTTACACGTCGAAGGGATAAACATGCCTATTCACTACTCCAAACGTGGAGGACAAGCCACGATCCTCGATGCTTCCTTCTAGGAGACGAGGTCTTCTATTCTTCTAGTGTTCGGCAAGTGGCCCATATAGTCCGGCCCATAAGACATAGGCCGGCCTCCCGAGGACCCCTTATTCCAGGACTCCCTCAGTAGCCCCCGAACTAGCCTCCAACGCCAAGGGTCCAAGCTCCAGCTGCTTCGAATGATCAGAGTCTTTGGCTTGCGAGGCGAGTTCCTCCTTTTCCAAATCATGATCGGCCGGGCTATAGTTCGGCCTCCGTCGACGTGTAATTTTTCCCGATCATAGACCGTCCGTATATCACGAGTAGCTCGGCCCCGAAGGCCAAACGTCAAAGAGCCAATAGTGTTTCTTGGGCTTCGCGTGTCGTGGGGAGACGAGCAGGCCAGTAGCTTTGTACGAAACTACCCCTAACACAAATGAAGCTCCACTCATTTAAACAGACTGGGTTGTGGTCCAAATCACAACCTCTTCTTCCCCACCGGAAAAAACCTCCAGCGAAAGGTCTCCACCAAAGATGGCGTGCGCCCCCAGTTCTTCCTCGGATCCTTAGGGATCCCGTCCCGGGGACTGGATCAGCTGTTCCGTGTCGCTTCTTCGACTCCGCGACCTCGAGACCCAAGGGTATCTTCCTTCCTCGGATCTGACAGCCGTCCGCGTCGGTTTGACGTCATTTAACAGCGAGGTCCTCGCAGAGAATTTCCCCCATCCGCATAAAGGGGAGAATGTGTGCTTTGTGCCATTCCTCTTGCGAGGACTCGGGTTTCCCATTCATCCATTCCTGAGAGGGCTACTGGTGTTTTATGGGATCCAGCTCCACCACCTCACTCCAGGGTCTATTCTGCACATCTCGGGTTTCGTCGCCCTTTGCGAGATGTTCCTGGGTTGCGAGGCGCACTTCGAGTTGTGGAGGAGATACTTTTGCCTTGTCCCTCGCACTCGGGATAAGACAATCTTCGAGGTCGGCGGAGCCGAAGTATGCCGCGTAGCGGGGACAGGATACCCCGTGGGGACACCGAAGGAATCCGAACTATGGACTTCGGAATGGTTCTATATCGAGGACGTCCCTTTATTCGATCCATCTCGGAAAGGTCTGTCCGAATACTTTGATGCCCCCTTGAGGAAGAGGTACAACTGGCGCCCGAAGAGCTCGTCCCAAGAAGACATCGTTGAGGTGCAGCGCTTAGCAGCTCGTGTGAGGATATTGGCCCATCATAAGCTGACCATGATAGACGTCATGGCCACCGCCATCTCCCGGTGCGTCCAACCCCTTCAACAGAGGATACACCCCTTGTGGCATTACAACGGGACAAGCGATACTACCCGTTCCCGAAGACTGGGTCCTGCCGATCAAATGGCGTTGGCCGTCGTACTTGCCGACCTATACAAAGGGGAGCAAGAAGATTTCATTCGACGATCGACCAAAGAGTGATAATCAAGCCATAATCCCATCGAATGGGTGAGCCTTTCAATCCCGTGACCACAATTCGGATTCTTAATTTGTCCTTTTTTGACCGAAGTCTTTTATATTCATGTAAACAGGAATGGAGGAGCTTTATCGAGACAGTACATTGCCCGGCCCCTCAGCCCAAAGACTATTCCCATGACGACGATCCGGGCTATCATGAAGACCCAGATCTATCAATCGAACTCGAGGACGGGGTTTTCTACCAAGAGGGCCTCGACGGCACCAAGGTGGCTATTATCGCCGATTACCCTGGGTCCTTCCCTTCTCCTGCGACAAACACATAGAAGAAAACTTCCCGCAAGCGGCAAGTGTCCTCTGCTAACCCCAACACACCAACTCCTACACCCAAGCGCCGTAGATCCGCGCGACACACACCAGCAGCAGCGGCGGCACCTGGATTGGAAAACAACCAGGACCCGGCAAATGAGCCGGTCACAGGGGCGAGTGCTTCTACGAGTTCATCCCAAAGGTATTTCGCTTAACCTGTTGATTTAATATCACGATGTGATAAGGTCTGACAAGAGACCATCTTCCCAAAACGTTCAGGCAAAGGGTTCGGCCGTCACCCGCCGAAGACGTCGCCAGGACGCCCGGCGGTGCTCAAGATTCTAGGCCCTCCACCCATGCCGATCCTGCTACAGGAGCCCCCACCGTCCATCCCGACCCAGCCGATTCTGGTGACGCCATATCAGTCACCAAATCGGAGGTTGGGAGCGCCATGCATCATCGGCGGCGACGAGAAGCCTTGCATCATCCGGCCTTTTCCGAACAAGAGTTCGGTGCGCTGCGCACGGCGGATGCACACCTCGAGGCCGCCCGAGCTGGGTTCGGGGAGGCTGTTAAGTTGATATCGTCTGGCCTGCAGGTAAGTAGTTGTTTGTTAAAGTCCGAACACTTGTGTAGACTCAGTAGCCCCCGAGCCTTAAGTTGGTCGGTACGACCGAATTAAGGATCCCCGTACTAATTGACTGGCAATGCAGGCTTCGAAGCAGCAGTGCGAGCAGCTGGCCAAGGAACTGGAAACCAGCCGGACACAGGTCGACTCTTTGAAGGCCGAACTGGAGCAAGTGAAGAGCTTCACTCGGGAGGCACACGGTGAGTTGATATATTCTGCTGATTTCTAGTATATCCCCGTGCTTACGCAAGGGTACTATGTAGCAGCTGAATCAAAAGGGCAATTACAAAAAGATTTGGATGTAGCCCGCGAATCTCAGCAATATGCCGAGTCCCAGCTGGAAGCTAGCCATCGCGTTTTAAAACATCATCTTGACGAGAAGAACCGCCTGAAGGAGGAGAACAGACAACAAGCCGAACAAATTGAAAACTTAAAGGCTCAATTGGCCCAGGCTCAGGGGGAAAACCAGAATTTGCAATGAGGCATGTTCGGTAAGAACGATTTTTAAATCGGGAAGTAACTCTTATAAGTGAAGTGTGACACGCATGCCGTGACTTGTATGCAGGTCTGTTGTCCGGGCGACGCGAAGAGGAAATCGGATCCTATCAGGGGAATCTGCTGAAGGAGCTGTCCGCCCTTCATGAGCGGGCGCGAAAAGCCATGAAAAGCATGGTGAAGGCATTATGGCCTGCCGAGCAACCTCCGGAGAGGATGACCGAGCTACTCGATCGCTTCAAGGGAGCCCGAGCTATGTTCGAGCTGTGGAAGACATCGGCTTGCCGAGAGGGAGTACGAGAGGCGTGGGCGATGATCAAGACCCGCTATACTGGACTTGACCCCGAGCGTATGGCTCAGGTTGGACCAGTGGGGGCAGATGGACAAGAAGTGCCGCTCCACCTGGTATACGATCAGGTGATGCCGGCCGCCCATCTCTCACAACAAGACTGCTCTCTGGACACCATAATTGATAATCTCGATCGGCAGCCAGATGTATGATCATATGTAGCTACGTACTTGACAATCAAAAAATTACTCCGTCTGTGTTGTGAACTTTGTCTTAACCGGCCATCGGCTTTAACCTCCCGTGCTAAGAGCTCGGGAGTGTTCCTTGTAAGTTATCACCCGAAGGGGAGGGAACTATGTTCAGGGAACCAGGCAATCCAGCCATGTGGTACGAACAGACAGAAAGCACACAGGGAGATATGTTATATTACTGCTGAGCGTAAGAAACATCTTCTGAAGAAAATAGTAACTCTATCGATACCTTTCTTCAGGGGTACTACGCAAATCGTAGGAGAAAGGCCGTATATTGTGAGTGTGCGGCCAAGGGCTTGTGTAAAGGGAAAAACCCGAATAATGGTCATGAATTGCCATAATTAAATCCGTCGTAGCCGATCAATTGTCTACTTAAGATAGCTAGCTTTTGGCTTCACCCGTCTGAGGTACGTATCCGGATTACCCGGTCGTAGCAATCGCAGAGGTGCTCCCTTTACCCTCTAGCCGAACAATCGGGAACGTAGAGGGTAAGCACAGGAGCAAGGCAACCCAGCTTGGCAAATTTTTAGTTCGAATTGATGCATAAGATGGTGTATCAAACGACAAGGAAAGTATGCGTACACAATAAATGTACACAGGTGCTTATAACACAGAAGCACTGGCTCCGGAAAGGAAGCCCCCGGGTACTATGTTCGGATAGAACACTTAAAGGTGTAGGCCGAAAAGTTATTAGTACAAGATCGGTTGAACCGAACATAGAGTTGGGGAGAAAAAGAAACCAACCCTGCCAGAAAGCACGGTGGGAGGGAGAAGAAATAATAATGAAAAGAAAGAAAAAAGAAACGTAAAAAGTGTGACAACACCGGTCTAACCGTAGAAGCGCCGAAGACGAGCTGCGTTCCATGGGTTTGGTTCGAGGCGGTTGTCCTGTGGGTTCCGAAGACGGTAAGCTCCTCCTGTGAGTACCTCGTCGATGATGAAGGGGCCTTCCCATTTGGGTTTGAGTTTATGCTTCTGCTTCTCCGGTAGTCGTAAGACTAGTTCGCCCACGTTGTATGCTTGTGCCCTGACCTCCCTGCTCTGGTAACGCCGGGCCTGCTGCTGATAAAAAGTAGAACGGGCCCAAGCTATATCACGCTCCTCTTCCAAGGCATCCAAGTCATCCTGCCGATCTAACTTGGCTTCTCTTTCCTCGTACATGCGCACTCTTGGTGCGTCGTGAATGATATCACACGGAAGGACCGCTTCAGCCCCGTAGACCATGAAGAACGGTGTGTATCCCGTTGATCTATTCGGGATGGTGCGCAAGCCCCATAGAACGGAGTCGAGCTCCTCTACCCACTGACAATCGGACTCTTGAAGAGACCGGACCAAACGTGGCTTGATGCCGCCCATTATAAGGCCGTTTGATCGTTCGACTTGTCCATTAGTCTGCGGGTGATAAACCGATGCGTAATCGAGCTTGATGCCCATCTTTGCGCACCAGTGTTTGACCTCCTGGGCCGTGAAATTGGATCCGTTATCAGTTATTATACTGTGTGGGACACCGTAACGGTGTACCACGCCGGATATAAAGTCGATTACTGGTCCGGATTTGGCTGATGTAACGGGTTTGGCCTCTATCCATTTGGTGAATTTGTCGACCATGACCAGTAAGTATTTGTTTTTCTTGGTCCCCCCTTTAAGTGGTCTGACCATGTCCAGCCCCCAGACCGTGAAGGGCCAGGTGATCGGAATAGTCCGAAGAGCTGTTGGGGCCATGTGACTTTGGTATGCGAAAAGTTGACACCCCACGCAATATTTGACAAGTGACTGGGCGTCCGCCCGAGCTGTGGGCCAAAAGAACCCAGCCCGGAAGGCCTTGCTTACCAAGGCTCTTGCTGCAGCGTGATGGCCGCCCATCCCTGCGTGGACTTCGGCTAATAGCTGCCGCCCTTCTTCCTCGGATATGCACCGCTGTAATACTCCAGTGGTGCTCTTCTTGTACAACTCTCCTTCGTGTACCTTGAATGCTTTGGAGCACCGAACTATGCGCTGCACCTCCGTCTGATCATCGGGAAGCTCTTTGCGAAGGAGGTAGGCAAGGAAAGGCTCGGTCCATGGCGCGATTACTGCCATGACCTCGTGAGCCGAGGGCGTTGCGTCCATAACGGAGCCGCCGATGATTTGGTCGTCTGGTTCGTTTACAGGGGGAACAACCTTGTCTGCGTTGGACGGATCGGCGTCCTCCTGGTCTAGCCAAACCACGGATGGCTTAAAGAGCCTTTCCAAAAAAGTGTTTGGTGGGACAGGATCACGTTTGGCTCCCAAACGAGCCAGTATGTCGGCAGCTTGGTTGTCGTCTCTAGCGACGTGGTGAAATTCCAGCCCCTCGAACCGTTCGGATATCTTGAGGACGACGTTTCTATATGCCGCCATCTTTGGATTCTTAGCGTCGAACTCGCCGTTGACTTGAGAGATGGCCAGATTGGAGTCTTCCCGTACTTCTAGCCGCTTTATGCCCATTGAGGCTGCCATCCGAAGACCGTGTAGGAGGGCTTCGTATTCGGCTGCATTGTTGGAGTCGGCATACATGATCTGTAATACGTTCCGAACGTTATCACCTGTGGGGGATGTGAGAACAACTCCAGCCCCTAGTCCGGCCAAAGTTTTGGATCCGTCAAAGTACATCGTCCAATGGGAGTATGTACTATATTCTCTGGGGAGTTCGGCTTCTATCCATTCGGCGAGGAAATCCGCCAATACCTGAGATTTAATAGCTCGGCGTGGTTTGTAAGTAATCTCAAAAGGAAGGAGCTCGATCGCCCATTTGGCTATGCGGCCGGTGGCGTCCCTGTTATTGATTATATCATTCAAGGGGACTTCTGATGCCACCGTGACCGAACATTCTTGGAAGTAATGTCTTAGCTTCCGTGATGCCATAAAAACTGTATAGGCTATCTTCTGATAGTGCGGGTATCTGGACTTGCATTGCGTTAGTACTTCTGACACATAATATACCAGCTTCTGTATATGGAATTTGTGTCCCTTTTCTTCTCTTTCGACAATGAGCACCGCGCTAACGACTTGGTTGGTGGCAGATATGTATAATAACATGGGCTCACCAGCACCTGGTGCTGTCAGTATGGGGTTACTTGCCAGGAGTGTCTTGATTTCTTCTAATGCAGCCTTTGCTTCGTCGGTCCATTCGAAATTCTTGGTCCGTTTCAGTAACTTATAGAGTGGTAAAGCTTTTTCACCTAGGTGGGAGATGAAGCGACTTAATGCCGCCACGCAGCCCGCCAATCTTTCGACATGCTTTAGCTCTATGGGAACAGCAAGTTCGGATAAAGCGCGGATCTTGGCCGGATTCGCTTCTATTCCTCTATGGGAAACGATAAATCCGAGCAATTTGCCTGCGGGAACGCCGAATACACACTTCTCCGGATTGAGCCGAATATCGTATTCGCGTAGGTTAGCAAAGGTTTGCCTTAAGTCGTCGATCAGATTGCTAACGTGTTTGGTTTTAATGACCACATCGTCCACGTACGCCTCGACTGTTTTGCCAACCTGTTTTTCGAGACAGGTCTGGATCATGCGCTGGTATGTAGCCCCATCGTTTTTTAGCCCGAAAGGCATTGTGTTGAAACAAAAAGGCCCGTAGGGGGTGATGAATGCGGTTGCCGCTTGATCGGATTCATTCATTTTAATCTGATGGTATCCGGAATAAGCATCGAGGAAACACAGCGAGTCATGTCCGGCTGTGGCGTCAATAATCTGGTCTATCCGTGGTAGAGGGAAAGGGTCCTTTGGGCAGGCCATGTTGAGGTCTTTAAAGTCGACGCATAGCCGCCAGGATCTATCTTTCTTTGGTACCATAACCAGGTTTGCCAACCATTCGGGGTGCTTAATGTCCCGAATGAATCCGGCCTCTAGCAATTTAGCAAGTTCTTCACCCATAGCTTGTCGTTTGGGCTCGGAGAAGCGGCGCAGAGTCTGTTTTACGGGCTTAAAGCCTGCGATGATGTTCAGACTATGTTCTGCCAGCCGTCGTGGGATGCCGGGCATATCGGAAGGGTGCCGGGCGAAGATGTCCCAGTTTTCTTGTAAGAAAGCTCGTAGTGCTTCGTCCACTTCAGGACCGAGCTGAGCTCCGATGGACGCTGTTTTATTTGGGTCCGTCGGGTGTACCTGAAATTTAATGATTTCCTTGGCCGGCTTAAAGGATGTAGATTTAGGCCTCTTGCTGAGGATCACATCATCTTTGTCTACCGTTGACCGGAGTGTGGTCAACTCCTCTGCAGCAAAGGTCTCGGCTAGAGCCTCGAGGGCAAGCGCCGCTGTTTTGTTCTCGGCACGCAGGGCTATATTCGGGTCACTAGCAGCTGTGATTACTCCGTTAGGTCCTCGCATCTTAAGTTTCATATACCCGTAATGTGGTATAGCCTGGAATCTTGTGAAGGCGTCACGTCCTTGTAGGGCGTGATAGCCACTTGGGAAGGGCACGATGTGGAAGAGAAGTTCTTCAGATCGGTAGTTGTCGGGTGTGCCGAACACTACATCCAGGGTGACACATCCTGAACAGCGCGCCTCCTTCCCCGGGATTATCCCCCGGAAAGTTGTGTTGCTATGTTCGATGCGAGATCGGCCGAACTGCATTTTTTGCAAAGTATCCTCGTAGATTAGATTTAAACCACTGCCGCCGTCCATTAGCACCTTGTGTAACCTGAAGCCATCAATGATGGGGTTCAGGACTAGTGCGGCCGGTGAATGACCGGGAAGAATGGCTGGTCGGTCGGCATCTCCGAAGGTGATGGGTATGTCCGCCCATGCACTCGTTGCTGCCACGTGATATACCTGTTCGAGTTCTTTAAGAGCTCTTTTCCTCCTGTTCCTTGATGGGAATGTTTCGTAGATCGTCAGTACTTTGGCGTTATATTCCGATGGTGTTGCAGAGTGCCGGTTAGATGGTGATGCCTCAAGAATGGCTTCGCCACTTTTTGCGATCTGCCTGACGACCCAACAAGTTCTCAGGCTGTGAGTTGGAGCTGTGTTCAGCAATACGGAGTGTATAGGGCAGGGTTTGTCCAGCAAATCATCCAGGACAGTACTGACCCCTGGAAGGGGCCTGTACCTCTTTTTGGCGGGCTCGGGTTTGGCTGGCCGGTTCGGAGGTATCCTCTTGTGCCGATCTCCTTTAGGGTATTCGGTAGGGATGGGTTCCAAAAATAGCCGCTCAGCGTGCCAAGCACTTTCCATGGCGCAATAATTCTGTACCAAATTTGACAGTTTGGCAAAGTCGATAATGTGTCGCCTCGCCAGGGCATTGAGGATTCCCTTGTCATGGCAGTTACGTTTGAAGGTTGCCATTACTTCTTGATCACTGAAGCCCCGTATTTTGTTTCTGGCGAGTAGAAGTCTAGCCCAGTAATGATGGACCGAGTCCCCTGATAAATGTACAATGTCCGGTAGGTCCGAAGACTTGGGCTCCTGTGCGATGCTCGAGTCATCGGCTTGGGAGGTGGGTGGGAGAGAATTTGACTCCACGCCACGGTAGGAGTTCGGAATGACGGATTCCGAACTGTGTGATAGGTCAGGGGCCGATACCGGACTGCTTCCGGAGCGAACGCCAGAGTCCGGGTTGTCAGCAGGGTCTCGGTGATCAGAGACTGGAGTATAAATCATTTTTAATTCCGACAGCTGGGAGGTCGAGCCCCCAGCCGGACACTCGACGGTGGCGACGAGGTTTGTGACCGTGGGGATGTGAATTTCCCTATCGTCGGGTTTAAGCCCGAGCTGGTCATAGACCAGGATATGGTCATCGGCCATCCGCATAGTCTCCATCCGATCGAACAACTCGTTGAGAAACGAGGCGATGGTGGGATGTGTGTCGCTAAAGCGAGTAGGGTCGGTATGCGGCGTCGCGGTTCCAGAGTCGCGCGAGAGCGTTCTCGGATTCCGCTTAACCATGATAGATCCGGGGGTGATGACCGGATCGGGTGGCCCAGACGGTCCGGAGATAGTAATTCCTTCTCCGGAGACGAGGTCCGATGTCCATGGCACTGAGGCGTCGGGATCTACGGGCTTCACCGTAGGGGTGAAAGGTTTCATCAGTACAAGTTCTCCCCGAGAATCAGTTGAGAACTCTAGGGTTCCGAGCCTGATCCTTTGGTCGGGGGGAAAGTTCTCGATCTGGCATGGATGGCCGATCGGGCAAGAGCGCGACGAGGTGTCGCCACTCGCGCGGATCTGATCCGAGGCGAGGACTCCCCGGGAACAGATCTCGCTGTTAATGACAAGGCGAGCCATCGATACCTTCTGACGATCACAGCGGAACTCTCAATGAAAGCACCAATGTCGGTGTCAAAACCGGCGGATCTCGGGTAGGGGGTCCCGAACTGTGATACTTGGATCGATGGTAACATGAGACTAAGGGGACAAGGTTTTACCCAGGTTCGGGCCCTCCTATGGAGGTAATACCCTACGTCCTGCTTGATTATATTGAGTGTATGAGGATTACAGAGTTGATCTACCACGAGATCGTATGACTAAAACCCTAGATGAGTTCTCTTCCTCTACATCCTAAAACCCTCTGGCTTATATAGACGCCGGGGTCCCTAAGGTTTACACATGGTCGGTTACACGTTGAAGGGATAAACATGCCTATTCACTACTCCAAACGTGGAGGACAAGCCACGATCCTCGATGCTTCCTTCTAGGAGACGAGGTCTTCTATGCTTCTAGTGTTCGGCAAGTGGCCCATACAGGCCGGCCTCCCGAGGACCCCTTATTCCAGGACTCCCTCAGTAGCCCCCGAACTAGCCTCCAACGCCAAGGGTCCAAGCTCCAGCTGCTTTGAATGATCAGAGTCTTCGGCTTGCGAGGCGAGTTCCTCCTTTTCCGAATCATGATCGGCCGGGCTATAGTTCGGCCTCCGTCGACGTGTAATTTTTCCCGATCATAGACCGTCCGTATATCACGAGTAGCTCGGCCCCAAAGGCCAAACGTCAAAGAGCCAATAGTGTTTCCCTCAACGAGGAGCTAAAGGTAGAACAAATATTCCCTCAAGTTCTATCGACCAATCATGACCGTCCGTAAGAGTGTCAATCATGACCGTCATGACCGTCCGTCAAAGAGCCAATCATGACCGTCCGTAAGAGTGTCAAACCCAACGAGGAGCTAAAGGTAGAACAAATATTCCCTCAAGTTCTATCGACCACTGATAGAACTCTACGCATGCTTAACGTTCGCTTTACCTAGAACAAGTATGAAACAAGAAGTACTTTGTAGGTGTAACGGAATAGGTTTGCAAGATAATAAAGAGCATGTAAATAAAATCTAGGGGCTGTTTAGGTAAAGAAACAACTAAGTTAGTCTAAGTAGAGAGCTTTTTGTCACAAGAAAGTTATTTGTCCCTAGGAAATCGATAACTAGACCGGTAATCACTATTGCAATTTTATATGAGGGAGAGGCATAAGCTAACATACTTTCTCTACTTGGATCATATGCACTTATGATTGGAACTCTAGCAAGCATCCGCAACTACTAAAGTTCATTAAGGTAAAACCCAACCATAGCATTATAAGGTATCAAGTCCTCTTTATTCCCATACGCAAACAACCTACTTACTCGGGTCTGTGCTTCTGTCACTCATGCCACCCACCATAAGTGAATCATAAACATATTACAAACCCTACAGCGGGGATCCCTCACTCTTGCGCGACACGGAGAGCACCATAGGACAGCACCAATAATAAAACATGCAACTCAAACCAATCATGATCATCAATCAACCCATAGGACAAAACGGGTCTACTCAAACATCATAGGATAGCCATACATCATTGGGAAATAATATATAGCGCTGAGCACCCTGTTTAAATAGAGATTACAGCGGGGATAAGAGGTGTTGAACCGCTGCATAGAGGGGGAGAGAGTTGGTGATGACGGCGGCGAAGTTGTTGGTGTAGATCGCCGTCACGATGATGGCCCCGGTGGCGTTCCGGTGCCACCGGGAGAGAGGGGGAGAGAGCCCCCCTCCTTCTTATTTTTCCTTGAACTACCCCCTAGATGGGAGGAGGGTTTCCCCTCTGGTCCTTGGCTTCCATGGTGGCGGAGGGGCGGGAGCCCCTCCGAGATTGGATCTCTCTTTCTGTTTCCTTCTGTTTCTGCCCTCCAGATTCTGGCCTTTCACCGTTTCTTAAATTCCCGGAGATCCGTAACTCCGATTGGGCTGAAATTTTAACACGATTTTTATCCGGATATTAGCTTTCTTGCGGCGAAAGAAGGGCCCCAACCGCCTTAAGGGGTGACCACAAGCCACCCTGGCGCGCCCAGGGGGGTAGGGCGCGCTGATGTCTACTACACAACCTTCTTCTTGTAGACTCGTGTTGGGCCTCCAGGCGCAGAGTTTTGTAGGACAGTAGCAAATTTCCCTCAAGTGGATGACCTAAGGTTTATCAATCTGTGGGAGGCATAGGATGAAGATGGTCTCTCTCAAGCAACCCTGCAATCAAATAACAAAGAGTCTCTTGTGTCCCCAACACACCCAATACAATGGTAAATTGTATAGGTGCATTAGTTCGGCGAAGAGATGGTGATACAAGTGTAATATGGATGGTAGATATAGGTTTTTGTAATCTGAAAATATAAAAACAGCAAGGTAACAAGTAACAAAAGTGAGCACAAACGGTATTGCAATGCTTGAAAACAAGGCCTAGGGTTCATACTTTCACTAGTGCAAGTTCTCTCAACAATACTGACATAGTTGAATCATATGTAAATCCCTCACGTGTGACAAAGAGTTCACTCCAAAGTCACAAATAGCGGAGAACAAACGAAGAAATTATTGTAGCGTACGAAACCACCTCAAAGTTATCTTTTCCGATCAATCTTATGAGCTATCCCTATAAGTGTCACAAACAGCCCTAGAGTTCGTACTAAAATAACACCTTAAGATACACATCAACCAAAACCCTAGTGTCCCCTAGATACTCCAATGTCACCACGAGTACCCATGGGCTTGATTATACGATATGCATCACATCATTTCAGATTCATCATGTTCAATCCAACACAAAGAACTTCAAAGAGTGCCCCAAAGTTTCTACCGGAGAGTCAAGAAGAAAACATGTGCCAACCCCTATGCATAGATTCCCAAGGTCACGGAACCCGCAAGTTGATCACCAAAACATACATCAAGTGGATCAATAGAACATCCCATTGTCACCACGGATATCCCATCGCAAGGCATAGATCAAGTGTTTCTCAAAACCTTAAAGACTCAATCCGATAAGAAAACTTCAAAGGGAAAACTCAATTCATCACAAGAAGATAGAGAGGGGAAAACTGCATATGATTCATCTATATCAATAAAGCTCGCGGTACATCAAGATCGTGTCATCTCAAGAACATGAGAGAGAGAGAGAGAGATCAAACACATAGCTACTGGTACATACCCTCAGCCCCGAGGGTGAACTACTCCCTCCTCGTCATGGAGACCGCCGGGATGATGAAGATGGCCTCCGGTGATGGTTTCCTCCTCCGGCAGGGTGCCAGAACGGGCTCCCGATTGGTTTTTCGTGGCTCTGGAGGCTTGCGGCGGCGGAACTTCCGATATCGGTTTCTTTTCGGGGGTTTCTGTATTTATAGGAATATTTGGCGTTGGAATCATGTCAAGGCGGTGCCCGAGGAGTCCACAAGCCAGGGGGCGCGCCCTAGGGGGGGGCGTCCCTAGGCTTGTGGCCTCCTCGGTCACTTCCTGGCCCATCTTTTTGCTCCAGTATTTTTTATATTTTCCAAAAATATTCTCCGTAAATTTTTAGCCCATTCCGAGAACTTTTATTTCTGCACAAAAAACGACACCATGATAGTTCTGCTGAAAACAGCGTCAGTCCGGGTTAGTTCTAATCAAATCATACCAAAATCATATAAAATTATTGTAAACATGGCATGAATACTTCATAAATTATAGATACGTTGGAGATGTATCACGCGCCCGTACGGCTTGTGGGCCCCTCGGGCATCGTCTCGCGTTGATTCTTTTTCCCAAAAATCACATATATTTCAAAAAAAATCTCCGTAAGTTTTTATCGCGTTTGGACTTCGTTTGGTATGGATATTCTGTGAAACAAAAAACATGCAACAAACAGGAACTGGCACTGGGCACTGGATCAATATGTTAGTCCCAAAAATAGTGTAAAAAGTTTGCCAAAAGTATATGAAAGTTGTAGAATATTGGCATGAAACAATCAAAAATTATAGATACGACGGAGACGTATCAGCATCCCCAAGCTTAATTCCTGCTCGTCCTCGAGTAGGTAAATGATAATTTTTTGTTTGTTTTGGAATGCTACCTAGCATAATCTTGTTCATATAATCTAGTCATGGCATGAATATTAAGACACGAGTGATGCAAAGCAATAGTCTATCATTTGACATAAAGACAATAATACTTCAAGCATACTAATAAAGCAATCATGTCTTCTCAAAATATCATGGCTAAAAGAAACTTATCCCTACAAAATCATATAGTCTGGCTATACTCCATCTTCATCACACAATGTATTAAATCATTCACAACCCCGGTTTTATCCAAGCAATTGTTTCATACTTTAGTATTCTCAAACTTTTTCAACTTTCACGCAATACATGAGCGTGAGACATGGATATAGCACTATAGGTGGAATAGAATATGGTGGTTGTGGAGAAGACAAAAAGAAAGAGATAGTCTCACATCAACTAGGCGTATCAACGGGCTATGGAGATGCCCATCAATAGATATCAATGTGAGTGAGTAGGGATTGCCATGCAACGGATGCACTAGAGCTATAAGTGTATGAAAGCTCAAAAAGAAACTAAGTGGGTGTGCATCCAACTCGCTTGCTCACGAAGACCTAGGGCAATTTGAGGAAGCCCATCATTGGAATATACAAGCCAAGTTCTATAATGAAAAATTCCCACTAGTATGTGAAAGTGACAATATAGGAGACTCTCTATCATGAAGATCATGGTGCTACTTTGAAGCACAAGTGTGGAAAAAGGAATAGTAGCATTGCCCCTTCTCTCTTTTCTCTCATTTTTTTCTTATGTTTTTTTGGTGGGCTTCTTTGGTCTCTTTTTTTTATTTGGGCTTCTTTGGCCTCTTTTATTTATTTGTAAAGTCCGGAGACTCATCCCAACTTGTGAGGGAATCATAGTTTCCATCATCCTTTCCTCACATGGGACAATGCTCTAATAATGATGATCATCACACTTTTATTTACTTACAACTCAAGAATTACAACTCGATACTAGAACAAAATATGACTCTATATGAATGCCTTCGGCAGTGTACCGGGATGTGCAATGATCTAGCATAGCAATGCCATCAAAAAACGGACAAGCCATGAAAACATCATGCTAGCTATGTTACGATCATGCAAAGCAATATGACAATGATGGTGCGTGTCATAATAAACGGAACGGTGGAAGTTGCATGGCATTATATCTCGGAATGGCTATTGAAATGCCATAATAGGTAGGTATGGTGGGTGTTTTGAGGCAGGATATATGGTGGGTGTAATGCACCGGCGAAAGTTGCGCGGTACTAGAGAGGCTAGCAATGGTGGAAGGGTGAGAGTGCGTATAATCCATGGACTCAACATTAGTCATAAAGAACTCACATACTTATTGCAAAAATTTATTAGTCATCGAAACAAGGTACTACACGCATGCTCCTAGGGGAAGGGTTGGTAGAAGTTAACCATCGCGCGATCCCGACCTCCACACAAAGGATGACAATCAATAAATAAATCATGCTCCGACTTCATCACATAACGGTTCACCATACGTGCATGCTACGGGAATCACAAACTTTAACACAAGTATTTCTACCAATCCACAATTACTCACTAGCATGACTCTAGTATCACCATCTTTATATCGCAAAACTATTGCAAGGAATCAAACATATCATATTCAGTGATCTACAAGTTTTATGTAGGATTTTATGACTAACCATGTGAATGACCAATTCATGTTGACTCTCTAAATAGATATAAGTGAAGCATGAGAGTTTAATTATTTCTACAAAAGATATGCGCACGCTCTAACAAATATAAGTGAAGCAAAAGAGCATTCTACAAATGGCGGTTTTCTATGTGTAGAGAAACAGGCAATCCAAACTTCAAATGATATAAGTGAAGCACATGAAGCATTCTATAAAGCCATACTCAAAAGATATAAGTGAGGTGCAAAGAGCCTTCTATAAATCAACCAAGGAGTTTCTCATACCAGCATGGTGCATTATTAAAATAAAAATAAAAAGCACACGACGCTCCAAGATTTACGCATATCATGTGACGAATAAAAATATAGCTCCAAGTAAAATTACCGATGGTTGTTAGAAGAAAGAGGGGATGCCTTCCGGGGCATCCCCAAGCTTAGTTTCTTGGGAGTCCTTGAATATTACCTTGGGGTGCCTCGGGCATCCCCAAGCTTAGGCTCTTGCCACTCCTTATTGCTTCATCCATCGTGATCTCACCCAAAACTTGAAAACTTCAATCACACAAAACTTAACAAAACCCTCGTGAGATAAGTTAGTATAATAAAGCAAATTACCACTTTAGGTACTGTTGCAAACCCATTCATATTTTTTTTGGCATTGTAGCTACTGTATTATAACTTCTTTATGGCTTATACCACCGATAAAATCGATAGTTTCATCAAAACTAGCAAAACAATGCATCAAAAAACAGAATCTGTCTTAAACAGGACGGTCTGTAGCAATCTGAACATTTACTATATTTATGTAACTCTAACAATTCTGAAAAATTAGGACAAAATAAAAAAATTGTATAGCAGTACTGTATAAAAATTTCAGCAACTTTTGACATACAGTAAAAAATGTAAATTCACGCACTACAGCCAAAGTTTCTGTTTTTTTTGCACTGCACACACCAAACAAGCAATCTAATCATCCTAAAGGCAAATCTTGGCACATTATTTTTATAATACAATGGATTTATACAAGGGGATAATTATTTTTGTTGAAAATTTTCTGTAATTAAGATTCGCAAAGTTTCCATGGGCATGAACAAAGTTCAAGGAGCTCCCCCACTTCAACGGTGCTCGTCCTTCTTACTTTCACTTCTCTTTTTGAAAAAGTTTTAGGTTCCCCTCTTTATTTTTTTGTTTTTGAACTATATAAAAGCACACAACAGAATAAAATGACTCTCTAAAACTTCCGGGTTGTCTCCCTCGCAGCGCTTTCTTTAAACCATTAAGCTAGGCATAAAGTGCTCAAGTAATGGATCCACCCGGATCCCAAGGTATATCAAAGCCAATTTTAATTAACAATGATTTGTAATTTAGTAGTGAGCACAAAGTAACATATATCATGCAACAACGAAGTCTAACTCTCTTCCTATGCATCGGCATGTCATAAAAGAACAATTCATGCACACAAAGTAAAGGTCGATACATAGCATAAGTAGTTTCTTGCAATTTTATCGTATTGTAAACATAGAGAGGTGGAGGTGTAGTTCCTCTCTCATAATAATTTCAAGTAGGAGCAGCAAGCACATGCATATTATATCTATCAAAATCATCAAGTGTAATATTAAAAGGCAACCCATCTATATAATCCTTAATAAGTGCAAACTTCTCCGATATAGTGTAGTTGGAAGAATTCAAAAAGATAATAGGACTATCATGTGTGGGTGCAATAGCAACAATTTCACGTTTAACATAAGGAACTATAGCAAGTTCATCTCCATAAGCATCATTCATATTGGCATCATGACCACAAGCATAGCAAGCATCAAGTTCATCAAAAAGGGATATTTCAAACGAATCCAAGGGATCATAGCAATTATCATAGCATTCATCCTTCGGTAAGAACGAAGGGAAATTAAACAATGTATGAGTTGAAGAGTTACTCTCATTAGAAGGTGGACACGGGTAGCTAATCCGCTCTTCCTCCTTTTGTTCTTCACTCTCCTCATCCTTTTCATCCAATGAGCTCACAGTGTCATCAATTTCTTCCTCCATAGATTCCTGCAAAATATTAGTCTCTTCTTGGATAGCGGAGACTTTCTCAATAAATTGTTCAATATGGGCATTATATTCATAATTGGCATAACAATAACGAAGCATAGCCAAATTTTGAGATCGGTAAACAGCATCATCATAATCTTCATACTTTTCAAACAAAGCTTCAATTTCATAAGCACCCTTAAAAGCAACAAACTCTTCTATTTGTTCCACATCATAGTAATCATATATACCATTAGCATAAGAAGCCAAGGTTTCATTATCATTAAATTTACATGAAAAGGGAAGGTGTTTAGCCTTCATCCTAGAGCAACAAGTAATATCATATCTCAAGCATAGATTCCAAGTATACCATTTCAACATATGAATTTGATCCCATAACAGTTTCCTTTTTTGAGTCAAGCGATAATCCCTAAAGTATTCACGTTGATCCAACTTGTATCCCATTATCAAGTTGAATGGGGTTTTCTCAGGATTATCAAAGTAGTGCATAATATTTTCCACATAACGAGCATCGAGGGTTTTAGGAGGTTCCCCATCTCTATGAGTAGCAAGTACACCTAAATTTTTTGGTATTTTGTGTTCCATATCCATAGCTAAAGATAGAGAACAACTTAGAACAACAAATAAAATCTACTTAGTGATAAAGCAAACAAGCACACACGAGAATATTCACCCCACGCTATTGCTCCCCGGCAACGGCGCCAGAAAAAGGTCTTGATAACCCACAAGTATAGGGGATCAGTTGTAGCCTTTCTCGATAAGTAAGAGTGTCGAACCCAACGAGGAGCTAAAGGTAGAACAAATATTCCCTCAAGTTCTATCGACCACCGATACAACTCTACGCAAGCTTAACGTTCGCTTTACCTAGAACAAGTATGAAACTAGAAGTACTTTGTAGGTGTAACGGGATAGGTTTGCAAGATAATAAAGAGCACGTAAATAAAATCTAGGGGCTGTTTAGATAAAGAAACAACTAAGTTAGTCTTAGTAGAGAGCTTTTTGTCACAAGAAAGTTATTTGTCCCTAGGCAATCGATAACTAGACCGGTAATCATTATTGCAATTTTATATGAGGGAGAGGCATAAGCTAACATACTTTCTCTACTTGGATCATATGCACTTATGATTGGAACTCTAGCAAGCATCCGCAAGTACTAAAGTTCATTACGGTAAAACCCAACCATAGCATTATAAGGTATCAAGTCCTCTTTATTCCCATACGCAAACAACCTACTTACTCGGGTCTGTGCTTCTGTCACTCACGCCACCCACCATAAGAGAATCATAAACATATTGCAAACCCTACAGCGGGGATCCCTCACGCTTGCGCGACACGGAGAGCACCATAGGACAGCACCAATAATAAAACATGCAACTCAAACCAATCATGATCATCAATCAACCCATAGGACAAAACGGATCTACTCAAACATCATAGGATAGCCATACATCATTGGGAAATAATATATAGCGTTGAGCACCATGTTTAAGTAGAGATTACAGCGGGTAGAAGAGGTGTTGAACCGCTGCATAGAGGGGAAGAGAGTTGGTGATGACGGCGACGAAGTTGTTGGTGTAGATCGTCGTCACGATGATGGCCCCGGCGGCGTTCCGGTGCCACCGGGAGAGAGGGGGAGAGAGCCCCTCTCCTTCTTATTTTTCCTTGAACTACCCCCTAGATGGGAGGAGGGTTTCCCCTCTGGTCCTTGGCTTCCATGGTGGCGGAGGGGCGGGAGCCCCTCCAAGATTGGATATCTCTCTCTCTCTGTTTCTTTCTGTTTCTGCCCTCCAGATTCTGGCCTTTCACCGTTTCTTAAAATCCCGGAGATCTGTAACTCCGATTGGGCTGAAATTTTAACACAATTTTTATCCAGATATTAGCTTTCTTGCGGCGAAATAAGGGCCCCAACCGCCTTAAGGGGTGACCACAAGCCACCCTGGCGCGCCCAGGGGGTAGGGCGCGCCCCTACGGCTTGTGGGCCCCTCGGGCATCGTCTCGCGTTGATTCTTTTTCCCAAAAATCACATATATTCCAAAAAAAATCTCCGTAAGATTTTATCGCGTTTGGACTTCGTTTGATATGGATATTCTACGAAACAAAGAACATGCAACAAATAGGAACTGGCACTGGGCACTGGATCAATATGTTAGTACCAAAAATAGTGTAAAAAGTTTGCCAAAAGTATATGAAAATTGTAGAATATTGGCATGAAACAATCAAAAATTATAGATACGATGGAGACGTATCATATGCGTCTCCCCCATTGCATATGACAAGTATCTATCATATTATATTCAATTGCCTAGGGACAATCTTTCTCTTGCGTTACACAAAAAGCTTTCTACTAAGTTATTTACTCTTTTTGTTCTTTTTATTAAAACAGCACCTAACTTTTATTTCCACATTCTTTATTATCTTGCAAAGTACTTCTAGTTTTATCCCCGCAAAAGTAGTTTCATACTTGTTCTAGGTAAAGCAAGCATTAGCGTGCATAGAGTTGTATCGGTGGTCGATAGAACTTGAGGGAATATTTGTTCTACCTTTAGCTCCTCGTTGGGTTCGACACTCTTACTTATCGAAAAAGGCTACAAATGACCCCCTACACTTGTGGGTTATCAAGACCTTTTTCTGGCGCCGTTGCCGGGGAGCAATAGCGTGGGGTGAATATTCTCGTGTGTGCTTGTTTGCTTTATCACTAAGTAGTTTTTATTTTGTGCTCTTGTTTTCTATCTTTAGATATGGGTATGAAACGCAAAATACCAAAAAAAAATAGATGTACTTGCAGCTCCAAAAGTTGAGGAACCACTAGTGTTCCGTACTACCGAAGAATATTACTTGGATCATCTTCGATCCATTTGTGCTCGTGCTGAAAACCCAACTAGCTTAGTTGAGGGAAAATCATTAAATGAGCATGCTTATTATGTGCGACACCGCATATCTCAAAAAGGGAAGCTCTTGTGGCATCAAATTAATACTTTGTGTTGCTATGCTTGGAATTTATGCGAAATACATGATTTTACTTGTTGTTCTGAAGAAACTAAAAAACACCTTCCCTACCAATGTGTGTTTAATGATAATGAAATACTATCTTCTTATGCCAAGGAAGCCTATTGTTATTTTGATGTTGAACAAATTGAAGAATTTGTTGCTTTTAAGGGTGCATATGAAATTGCTTCTTTGATTGAAAAGTATGATGCTACTCTTTACGAATCTGAAAATTTTGCCATACTTAAATATTGCTATGAAAACTATGCTTCTAATGCTTATGTTAAAGAATTTATTGAAGGAATCACCGCTGCCTTGGAAGAGACTAATATTTTGCAGGAATCTATGGAAGAAGAAATTGCTGAAACTATGAGCTCATTAGATGAAAAAGATGAGGAGGAGAGCGAAGAACAAAAGGAGGAAGAGCGGATTGATCACCCATGCCCACCTTCTAATGAGAGTAACTCTTCAACTCATACATTGTTTAATTACCCTTCGTGCTTACCGAAGGATAAATGCTATGATGATTGCTATGATCCCTTGGATTCATTTGAAATATCTCTTTTTGATGAACTTGATGCTTGTGGCCATGATGCCAATATGAATTATGCTTATGAAGATGAACTTGTTATAGTTCCTTATGTTAAGGATGAAATTGTTGCTATTGCACCCACACATGATAGTCCTATTATCTTTTTGAATTCTCCCAACTACACTATATCGGAGGAGTTTGCTCTTATTAAGGATTATATAGATGGGTTGCGTAGCTACTACACATGATGATTTTGATGAATATAATATGCATTTGCTTGCTGCTCCTACTTGCAATTATTATGAGAGAGGAACCAAATCTTCACCTCTCTATGTTTCCAGTACTACGAATTTGCAAGAAACTGTTTATACTATGCATTGGCCTTTACTTAATGTGCATGAATTGTTCTTGTATGACATGCCGATGCATAGGAAGAGAGTTAGACTTCGTTGTCACATGATATATATCACTTTGTGCTCACTACTAAATTACAAATCATTGTTAATTAAAATTGGCTTTGATATACCTTGGGATCCGGGTGGATCCATTACTTGAGCACTTTATGCCTAGCTTAATGGCTTTAAAGAAAGCGCTGTCAGGGAGACAACCTGGAAGTTTTAGAGACTCGTTTATTTCTGTGTGTGCTTTTATAAAGTTTTAAAACAAAAAAATATAGAGGGGAACCTAAAACTTCACAAAAGGAAAGGTGAAAGTGAGAGAGATGATGAGCATCGTTGAAGTGGGGGATATCCTTGAACTTTGTTCATGCCCATGGAAACTTTGCGAGTCTTGAATCACGAAAACTTTTCCAACAAAAATAATTATCCCCTTGTACAAATAACTTGTATTATAAATATAATGTTCCAAGATTTGCCTTTAGGATGATTAGACTGCTTGTTGGTATGTGCTGTGTAAAAACAGAAAGTTTGGCTGTAGTGCGTGAATTTTCATTTTTTACTGGAACCTCAAAAGTTTCTGAAATTTTTACACAGTATTTCTATACAACTTTTTTATTTCTTCGTAATTTTTCAGAATTGTTGGAGGTACAGAAGTATGGTCAAAGTTCAGATTACTATAGACTGTCCTGTTTAAGACATATTCTGTTTTTGATGCATTGTTTTGCTTGTTTTGATGAAACTATCGATTTTATCGGTGGTATAAGCCATGGAAAAGTTATAATACAATAGGGATAATGAAAATATGAAATATGAATGGGTTTGCAACAGTACTTAAAGTAGGAATTTTCTTTATTATACTAACGGATCTCACCAGTCTTCTGTTAAGTTTTGTGTGGATGAAGTGTTCGAACATTGAGGAGGTGTCGACATGAGGAGAAGGAGGAGAGGCAAGATTTAAAGCTTGGGGATGCCCAAGGCACCCCAAGTAAATATCCAAGGAGACTCAAGCGTCTAAGCTTGGGGATGCCCCGGAAGGCATCCCATATTTCTTCAACAAGTATCAGTATGTTTTCGTTTTCATTTCATTCATGTGATATGTGTAAATCTTGGAGCGTCTTTTGTGTTTAGTTTTCACTTTTCTTTTATGCACCATGCTGGTATGAGATAGTACATAGTTTATTTATAGAATGCTCATTGCACTTCACTTATATCTTTTGAGTATGGTTTTATAGAACGCTTCATGTGCTTCACTTATATCATTTGAAGTTTGGATTGCCTGTTTCTCTTCACATAGAAAACCGTTATTTGTAGAATGCTCTCTTGCTTCACTTATGTCTATTTAGAGAGTCAGCAGGAATTGGTCATTCACATGGTTAGTCATAAAATCCTACATAAAACTTAGGGATCACTGAATATGATATGTTTGATTCCTTGCAATAGTTTTGCGATATAGAGATGATAATATGTGGGAGGTATAGTGGATGATCGTGTTTAGTAAGATATTGGTGTTAAGGTTTGTGATTCCCAAGCATGCACATATAGTCTCCCATTATGCTAGGAAGTTGGAGCACAATTTATTCTTGATTGTCTATCTTTGTGTGAAGGTCGGGGGCGCGCGATGGTTAACTCCTACCAACCTCCCCCCTAGGAGCATGCGTAGTAATACTTTGCTTCGAGGGCTAATAAACTTTTGCAATAATTATGTGAGTTCTCTATGACTGATGTGAGTCCATGGATTATACGCACTCTTACCTTTCCACAATTTGCTAGCCTCTACGGTACCGTGCATTGCCCTTTCTCACCTCGAGAGTCGGTGCAAACTTCGCCGGTGCATCCAAACCCCGTGATATGATACGCTCTGTCACACATAAGACTTATTATATCTTCCTCAAAACAGCCACCATACCTACCTATTATGGCATTTCCATAGCCATTCCGAGATATATTTCCATGCAACTTCCACCGCCTCCATTTTGATGACTTGAGCATTCATTGTCATATTGCATTACATGATCGTAAGATAGCTAGCATGATGTTTCCATGGCTTTTCCGTTTTTTTGATATATTTGCTACGCTAGATCGTTGCATTCATATAGAGTCATACTTTTTTCTACTACCGAGTTGTAATATTGAGTTGTAAGTAAATAGAAGTGTGCTGATCATCATTATTCATTATTAGAGCATGTCCCAGTGATGAAAGGATGATGGAAACTATGATTCCCCCACAAGTCGGGATGAGGCTCCGGACAAAGAAAAAAAAAGAAAAAATATAGAAAAAAAAAGAAAAAGAAAAAAGGGAAAGAAAAAAGGGAAAGAAAAAAAAAGAAAAAAAGAAAAAGGGGCATGCTAATTCCACACTTGTGCTTCAAAGTAGCACCATGTTTTTCATATAGAGAGTCTCCTATGTTGTCACTTTTATATACTAGTAGGAATTTTTCATTATAGAGTTAGATGCATACCCAGTTAGTTTTCGTATTGAGCTTTCATACACTTATAGCTCTTAGTGCATCCGTTGCATGGAAATCCCTACTCCTCGCATTGATATCTATTGATGGGCATCTCCATAGCCCGTTGATACGCTGAGTTGATGCGGGACTTTCTTCTCCACTTTTACCCCTTTGAAACCTACCACCATATTCTATTCCACCCATAGTGCTATATCCATGGCTTGCGCTCATGTATTGCGTGAGAGTTGAAAATGCTGAAGCGCGTTAAAAAGTATGAACCAATTGCTTGGCTGACACCGGGGTAGTACATGATTTATACTTTGTGTTAAGAAGACAGAGCATGACAAGGCTATATGATTTGTAGGGATAGCGTTCTTTAGCCTTGATATTTTGAAGGACATGATTGTTTGTTGGGATGCCTGAGTATTAATGTATTTATGTCAAAACTAGACTATTGCTTTGAATCACTTGTGTCTTAATATTCATGCCATGATTAGATATATGATCAAGATTATGCTAGATAGCATTCCACATCAAAAATTATCTTTCTTATCATTTACCTACTCGAGGACGAGCAGGAATTAAGCTTGGGGATGCTGATACGTCTCCATCGTATCTATAATTTCTGATTGTTTTATGCCAATATTATACAACTTTCACATATTTTGGCAACATTTTATATGATTTATTGGACTAACCTATTGATCCAGTGCCCAGTGCCAGTTCCTATTTGTTGCATGTTTTTTCTTTCACAGAATATCCATATCAAACAAAGTGCAAACACGATAAAAATTTACGGAGATTTGTTTTGGAATATTTGTGAATTTTGAGAAGTGGAATCAACGCAAACGGAGTCCCACAGCCCCCAAGAGACACCAGGGCGCGCCTAGAAGGCCCAGGCGCGGCGTGGTGGGTTGTGCCCACCTTGTATGTCGGTTGGAGCTCTACTTCGGGCGCAAGGAAGATACTTTTTGGATAAAAATCTCCTCAGAATTTCAGCCCGATTAGAGTTACGGATCTTCGGGAATATAAGAAACGGTTTTCGGCCAGAAAACAGAACGCGAAACAGAAGAGAACAGAGAGGGAGATCCAATCTAGGAGGGGCTCCTGCCCCTCTGCCGCCATGGAGGCCATGGACCAGAGGGGGAACTCTCCTCCCATCTAGGGGGGTGGCCAAGGAAGAAGAAGAAGGAGGGGGGCTCTCTCCCCCTCTCTCCCGGTGGCGCCGGAACGCCGCCGGGGCATTCATCGTGACAGCGATCTACACCAACAACTTCACCGCCGTCAACACCAACTCTTTCCCCCTCTATGCAGCGGTGTAATACCACTCTTCCCCACTGTAATCTCTAGTTAAACATGGTGCTCAACTCCATATATTATTTCCCAATGATCCTTGGCTGTCCTATGATGTTTGAGTAGATCTCTTTTGTCCTATGGGTTAATTGTGGTATGATGTTATGGATGTGAGTTGTATGTTGATATGGTGCTGTCCTATGGTGCCCTCCATGTCGCGCAAACGTGAGGGATCCCCGCTGTAGGGTGTTGCAATATGTTCATGATTTGCCTATGGTGGGTTGCTTGAGTGACAGAAGCATACACTAGTAGAAAACAGGGCTTTGAAACGGGCCAGAACATTGCATTACTCCCGGTCGTGTTACGAACTGGGACTGAAGGGTGCATCAGTCCCGGTTCGTGATGCCAGGGCGCCGGCCGGGCCTCGGCTGGAACCAGTCCCGGTTCATGTGACACCTTTAGTCCCGGTTCCAGACACGAACCGGGACTAAAGGGCCCCGCTACTGGCCGAGCCCCTTTAGTCCCAGTTGGTGGATGGAACCGGGACTAAAGAGTCACCTTTAGTCCCGGTGCTAGCCACCAACTGGGACTTATACAACGCCTATATATATACTCGCCCCTGCCCGCTCACTCCTCTGTTTTTTGGCCGGGCGGCGTTTGTGAGGTGTGTTGCTCTCTGTTCTCACCTCCTATGCACATGAGGTGTTCGATGAAATGCCGCAGCTACACTTAAGTTTTCTCCTCTCCAAGCTCGACCTCCAAGCTAAATTTTCCCTAAGATTTGTTTAGGTTTGGGGGTGCACCAACTACACAAGTGTTCTAATAAAAGGTTAACGACTTCATCGTTTTATCTCTCACTGCTAGTTTAGCTCATTTCAAATGCTCTAGAAGTATGAATTTTATGTATTTATTTTGGTCACTACTGTACTTTGATTTTAATGTGATGATGAACTTCTATTAATTTGGTCACTTCTCTATTCATGATGTTTTGTAATGGTTTTTGATACACTTAATTATATAATGCACGCAGATGAACCGGCAATGGATGTACGGTGACCGACGGACCTCCGAGTACATTAAGGGCTGCATAATTTTCTCGAAGTGGCTGAGGCAACCAAGCAGAATGGTTTTATGTATTGTCCATGTACTATCTGTGGGAATACGAAGGATTACTCTAACTGGAGAACCCTTCACGTCCACCTGCTTGAGAACGGTTTCATGCCACACTATAATGTTTGGACCAAGCACGGAGAAAGAGGGGTTATGATGGAAGACAACGAAGAAGAAGAGGATGATGACAACTATCCGCCCCCTGAATACGGTGATGCTGCAATGGGGGAAGCAGAAGATCAAGAGGAAGAACCAGACGATGTGCCCGATGATGATCTTCGTCGGGTCATTGTTGATGCAAAGAGACAATGCCAAAGTGAAAGGGAGAATTTGAAGTTCGATCGCATGTTAGAGGATCACAAAAAAGGGTTGTACCCAAATTGCGAAGATGACAACACAAAGCTCGGTACCACATTGGAATTGCTGCAATGGAAGGCAGAGAATGGTGTATCTGACAAGGCATTTGAAAAGGTGCTGAAAATAATGAAGAATAAGCTTCCAAAGGACAACGAATTGCCCGACAGTATATACGAAGCAAAGAAGGTTGTCTACCCTCTAGGATTGGAGGTGCAGAAGATACATGCATGCCCTAATGATTGCATCCTCTACCGCCGTGCGTATGAGAATTTGAACGCATGCCTGGTATGCTGTGCATTGCGGTATAAGATCAGACGAGATGACCCTGGTGATGTTGAGGGCCAGCGCACCGGGAGGAGGGTTCCTGCCAAGGTGATGTGGTATGCTCCTATAATACCACGGTTGAAACGTTTGTTCAAAAACAAAGAGCATGCCAAGTTGATGCGATGGCACAAGGAAGACCGTAAGAAAGACGGGAAGTTGAGAGCACCCGGTGATGGGTCGCAGTGGAGAAAGATCAAGAGAAAGTGGGGGGACTTTACAGGTGACCCAAGGAACGTATGGCTTGGTTTAAGTGCAGATGGCGTTAATCCTTTTGGGGATCAGAGCAGCAAGCATAGCACATGGCATGTGACTCTATGTATGTATAACCTTCCTCCTTGGTTGTGCATGAAGCGGAAGTTCATTATGATGCCAGTGCTCGTCCAAGGTCCTAAGCAACCCGGCAATGACATTGATGTGTACCTAAGGACATTAGTTGATGAACTTTTACAACTGTGGAATGGAAAAGGTGTACGTGTGTGGGATGAGAACGAACAGGAGGAATTTGACCTATATGCGTTGCTGTTTGTAACCATCAATGATTGGCCTGCTCTCAGTAACCTTTCAGGACAGACAAACAAGGGATACCACGCATGCACGCACTGTTTAGATGACACCGATAGTATATATTTGGACAAATGCAGGAAGAATGTGTACCTGGGGCATGGTCGATTTCTTCCGACCAACCATCAATGTCGAAAGAAAGGAAAGCATTTCAAAGGTGAGGCAGATCACCGGAAGAAGCCCGCCCTCCGTATTGGTGATCACATACTTGATATGGTCAATGATTTACAAGTAATCTTTGGAAAGAGTCCTGGCGGACTATCTGTTCCGAATGACGCTGAGGGACGCGCACCCATGTGGAAGAAGAAATCTATATTTTGGGACCTACCCTATTGGAAAGACATAGAGGTCCGCTCTGCAATCGACGTGATGCACATGACGAAGAATCTTTGCGTGAACCTACTAGGCTTCTTGGGAGTGTATGGGAAGACAAAAGATACACCAGAGGCACGGGAGGACCAGCAACGTGCGCACGAAAAAGACGGCCTGCATCCAAAGCAGTATGAAGGTCCTGCCAGCTACGCTCTTACCAAAGAAGAGAAGGAAATCTTCTTTGAATGCCTGCTCAGTATGAAGGTCCCGTCTGGCTTCTCGTCGAATATAAAGGGAATAATAAATATGGCAGAGAAAAAGTTCCAGAACCTAAAGTCTCATGACTGCCACGTGATTATGACGCAACTGCTTCCGGTTGCATTGAGGGGGCTTCTACCGGAAAACGTTCGATTAGCCATTGTGAAGCTATGTGCATTCCTCAATGCAATCTCTCAAAAGGTAATCGATCCAGAAATCCTACCAAGGTTAAAGAGTGATTTGGTGCAATGTCTTGTCAGTTTCGAGCTGGTGTTCCCACCATCCTTCTTCAATATCATGACGCACGTCCTAGTTCATCTAGTCGACGAGATTGGCATTCTGGGACCTGTATTTCTACACAACATGTTCCCCTTTGAGAAGTTCATGGGAGTCTTAAAGAAATATGTTCGTAACCGTGCTAGGCCAGAAGGAAGCATCTCCATGGGCCATCAAACAGAGGAAAGCATTGGGTTTTGTGTTGACTTTATTCCTGACCTTAAGCAGATTGGTCTCCCTCAATCGCGGTATGAGGGGAGACTGATTGGAAAAGGCACGCTAGGAGCGAGTTCAATAATATGTAGGGACGGGCATTCTTGGTCTCAAGCACACTACATTGTTCTACAGAATTCTACCTTGGTGACCCCGTATGTCAATGAACACGAGAATATTCTGCGCTCCAAACACCCGGAGCAGTGTGACGACTGGATTACATGTGAACACATCAGGACTTTCAGTAGGTTGTTGCAAACACATCTCATGGGTAACACCACTGTTGCAGATGAGCTGTACTTGTTGGCCAGGGGACCATCTTCGACTATATTGACTTACAAAGGGTACAAGATAAATGGGAATACATTTTACACGATCGCCCAAGATCAAAAGAGCACCAAACAAAACAGTGGTGTCCACTTTGATGCAGCAACCAACAGGGGAAATGACACATATTATGGTTACATAGTGGACATATGGGAACTTGACTATGGACATGATTTTAAGGTCCCTTTGATTCGGTGCAAATGGGTCAATCTGTCAGGAGGCGGGGTACAGGAAGACCCGCAGTACGGAATGACAACAGTGGATCTGAACAATCTTGGGTACACAGACGAACCATTCGTCCTAGCCAATGATGTGGCGCAGGTTTTCTATGTGAAGGACATGTCTACCAAACCGAGAAAAAGAAAAGATAAGGAAGCGAATACATCATACGATGAGCCAAAGCGCCACATAGTTCTTTCAGGGAAAAGAGACATCGTGGGAGTGGAGGGCAAGACAGACATGTCTGAAGATTATGAAAAGTTTCATGAAATTCCTCCCTTCAAAGTGAAGGCTGACCCAAGCACCCTGTTAAACGATGAAGATTATCCATGGTTACGGCACAATAAGCATGGGACACACGCGAAGAAAAAGTCAAGAGTTTCTCTCCACAACTATTCTGATGATGGCTTTGATCTAGAATATCACTGCAGTTACATGTCAAGAAATGAAATGCCTTTTGTAACTGATGAGTTTTCGTCTGAAACCCTGATACTTCGAAAGAGATTGTTCATTTTGTACACGAAGTGCATCCAGTTTTTGCCGTAACCCTCTCAACTTTTTAGCACATGCTATGTGGGTGAAATGATGATACCATGCCAACTTTCAACCATTTCAGAGTTCATTTGCAGTGCTTTTCAATTGAGGGTCATCTTAGCTCAAAATAAATCATGAAATGCGCATGAAAATAGCAAATGAAGTCAGAAAAGGTTAGAAAAGTGATGATGTGGCTTTGAATGGTGCATATTGCATGCATAAAAAGTCTTGAGTTGAAATATGTTTAAAAATTTGAAATCCTTTTGTAACTGATGAGTTTTCGTCCAAAACCCTGACACTTCGAAAGAGATTGTTCATTTTGTACACGAAGTGCATCCAGTTTTTGCCGTAACCCTCTCAACTTTTTAGCACATGCTATGTGGGTGAAATGATGATACCATGCCAACTTTCAACCATTTCAGAGTTCATTTGCAGTGCTTTTCAATTGAGGGTCATTTTAGCTCAAAATAAATCATGAAATGTATGAAAAATAGTAAATGAGGTCAGAAAAGTGTTGAAAAGTGATTATGTGGCTTTGAATGGTGCATATTGAATGCAGAAAAAGTCTCGAGTTAAAATATGTTTAAAAAATGGAAATCCCTTTGTAATAGACGTGTTTTCCCAAGGTTATTTGTAATAGACGATACGTTCCGAGATAGACATCCTTCCAAAAGTTATTTTTGTTAAAAACTTTAATAGCAAAAAGAATATTCATAAAGTATTTTTTATAAAGTATTTTTTGTTAAGAACTTTTAATATGCAAAAAATAACATAAAAATAGCAAAAATGAACATAGATGCACTTATAGGGAAAATTCGACCTGAAATCAGAGTGAAATTCATTTTGATTTCAGGTCAAATTTCCCGTACATGGGAATCTATTTTCACTTTGAGAGGAACTCAACAAGGAGGAGAGGGGCGGGCTTATAAACCAGTGCGAGCGCTCCTCTCTTGGCGAGGTGGGACTAAACTCCCACCATAGCCAGGACCAACCCTTTCGTCCCGGTTGGTGGCTCCAACCGGGACTAATGACCCCCTTTAGTCCCGGTTGGTGGCTCCAACCGGGACCAAAGGTCTCTGCTTCCCGCCCTTTGGGCTGCTGAAATTGACCTTTGGTCCCGGTTGGTGGCACCAACCGGGACGAAAGGTTGGCATTAGTCCCGGTTGGAGCCACCAACCGGGACCAAAGGTTTTCGCATATAAGGCAGGACTTGTCGAAATTTCCCCCAATCTCTCCCATTCGCCCCGACGCCGACGCCCTGCCCCGACGTCGCTAGGCTGCCGGAGCTCGCCGCCGCCCCCGAGCCCGTCCTCGTCGTCGCCGCCGCCCCCGAGCCCGTCCTAACCGCCGCCCCCGAGCCTGTCGTCGCCGCCGCCCCCGAGCCTGACCTCGCCGCCGCCCCGAGCCCGTCCCCGACCCTCCTCGCCGCCGCCCCCGAGCCTGACCTCGCCGCCGCCCCAGCCCGTCCCAGCGCGCCTCCTCGTCCTCGTCGACGTCGTCGCCGCCCCCGACGCCGGACGGCGCCCGTGCCACCTCCCCGAGCCCCGTCGTCGCCGCCCGCGCCTCCTCCCCGAGCCCGTCGCCGCCGGTGAGCTCCTGCCCCCTCCTCCGCGGCCACCGCGGCCACCGCGCCGGCGTGCGCCGGCGCCGCTGGCCTGCCCCAACCCTCGCACGCGTTCGCGTTTTATTTATTTTTCTTTGTTTTACTATTTTTATTAGTTGTTTTAGTTTGTTTTATTAGTTATTTTAGTTTGTTTTATTAATTTGTTGTTTTAGTTTTTTAGTTGTAAAAAATAGAAAATGTGTCATTGTTGTTAAATATGTTATTATTGTCATAGTTGTCAAATGCAATCATCTTTATTAAAGTTTATTAAATAGTAGGAATTTAAATACTTGTAGAATTTGTTCTCGACGTCGACGATGCCCGGTCCGCATCCTCGTCGTCGACTCGGCGTCGGCGACCACCTGCTTGAGAGGTGCCATGTCCGGGACTGGGCTCCGCCGGGCTGGCACTGGGAGGTGCTGCCTTCCGGGGCGCCCAACTTGGTCAGGAATGAGGGTCATGTCATCGACCCGGAGGTTCTTTGGTGGCGGTCGCGTGGACCACTGTCGGTGCAGAGGGAGCCGGCCCCCGCGGAGGTGGTACGTCGCCGTGTCAGGGAGGAGGACGAGCACGTCCGACGCTACATGGTTGCGTTGGACGCCAGGTTCTCCAATACCTGGCAGGTTCTTCAGGGATCTCACCCGAGCTATGATCCTTTCATAGTTCCTTCACTTTGGGTGTCCACCGCCTGCGCCGCGAGACGTCAACTATATCTGTATTAGTGATATTATATAATACTATTCGATGATGTATTAGTGATATTATATGATCGTATTGTTGCATTGCTTTGTATTGATTTGCATATATATCTCATGTTTGTATATTGCCACGTTGTATAATATTTGCAGAAACTATGGATCAAAGAGACTTAGAAAAAGAACTGTTGTTGGGGGATATAATCCACGCCGGAGGTGATCCCTTGTCGTATCTCAACGACTCCGATTATCAGGAAGGAGAGGATGACGGCTCTGGTGATCCAACAATGGAGGAGGAAGCAGATCATGACGGCTTCGGTGACCGAATGGCGGAGGAAGGAGATCATGATCATGACTCCGGTGACCGAACGGCGGAGGAAGGAGATCATGATCACGGCTCCGGTGACCGAACGGAGGAGGGAGCCTCAACTATTTCAAAGTCCGACGAGGTAAGGAGACGAGGCCCGAAGAAAAGGTTGCGCCCAGATGAAAGGTTCACGATCACAGAAGTCGCGATAGATGGCCAACCGATTGCTCCCAAGCGGACCAAGGACGCATTTGTACATCAGTGTGGAGTTGTTGTTAGGGACAATGTCTCGATCAACACCCACCAATGGAATAAGAATAATAAGGACCCTGAAGTTTCTTATGTCCATGATAGACTGAAAGATGATGTTTGGACCGAGCTGATGGCAAATTTCAGCTTACCGCGAGAGGAGGATCCGAATAACCCTGTTATAGAGCGAAAGGTCAAGGCGTTTGCTCTTAAGAAGATGGCAGAACTATTCAGGAACTGGAAGAAAGAGTTGAACACAAAGTTTGTCGAGAAAGAGGAATGGCCCGAATTTGTGGCCTACAAGAAATCAGAGAAGGGTAAGAAATGGTCACTGACAAACAAGAAAAATGCTGCAAGGAAGAAGTTTCACCATCACACGGGGTCAGGTGGCTACTACAAAGCCCGGCCGTTGTGGGACAAAGCTGAGCAAGACCTGCTTGCTAAGAATGTCCAACCAGCGACATTGCACTGGCCAGATCGTTCAAGGACTTGGTTCTTCGGGGTTGGGGGAACTTTGGACCCAGAAACAGGGGAGTGTGTTTGGACTGACAAGCAACTTGCAATACCCTTCCGGAAGCTTCAGGCAATAATCAAGGCAGTGCAGGGACGTTCATTCCCGACAGAGAGAAGGACGAGCTGACAGAGGCCCTCGGGAATCCTGAACACCCTGGACGAACACGAGGCACACCAAGCTCCGTTCCTTGGAAGCATGGGTTTCCCGACAGTGGTGGTTATAGAAGCCGAGAGAGAAAAAGGAAACAGGAAGCAAGCGAAATGCAGAAGCTTAGTGCAAGATTAGCAAAACTAGAGGAACTTGAGAGCCAGCGAGCTACCGGCCAACCATCTGAGCGGCACGAAGATGCTTCCTTCGACGCTACCCCACCATCTCAGCGGAGAAGCAGCGTGGCTTCCACGGAGCTCGTTCAGCCTGATTTCACGGCTCCTCGCTACCCCGTGGATAGTATCACGGCGACTGAACATTGCGAGCTAATGACGAAATGCCAGAACCTGACCTTCAAGGCGGCGGTCGGCTCTATTGTACCTCCTCGAGCTGAGGGAACTTTCCATTGCCGTCCGATTCCACAAGGCTATGCTGTTGTGACGGTGGATGAAATAATGAATGGATTTGAGAGGCTGGAGCTTGACAACCCTACAGGTGAAGAGGATATTATTCTTTTGGAAAATGCTTTGAGGAGTACCTGTCTATGGAGAAAAGAGTACATCAAGCTTCCAAACTGGATGCCTCAGCAGACTCCGCCTCCTCCTCCTCCGGCGCGTCAGGGCACTCCGCCTCCTCCTTCTCCTCCGGCGCGTCAGGGCACTCCGCCTCCTCCGGCGCGTCAGGGCACGCCGCCTCCTCCTTCGCCTCCTCCGGCGCGTCAGGGCACTCCGCCTCCTCCTCCTCCTCCGCCGGCGCGTCAGGGCACTACTCCTCCTCCGGCGTGTCAGCAACGGGGGAAGAGAGTCGCCGCCGCCGCTCCGGCGGCTAGCAGTACAATAGGCGGGAAGAAATTCAAATATGGCCCAAGCCTCAAGCCTCTTACAAAGTTACCATATGAGAGGTCCGAAGAGGAAAACACTGAAATCAGTGCAGCCGAAGTGAAGGCCCATTTTGCACGGAAAAATCCACCTCCGAAGGAAACGGTAGATCCGGTGAAAGCAAAGCGAACTCTGCATGCCCTGAAGCGACCACCACGGACTCGTCTATCCAACTATGACCGCATAGTTACTAAGACACATGCTGAAGCGCAGCGGTCGGGAAGTACTTCCAGTGCTGCAAGAGAGAAAAAGCAAAGAAGTGGGAAAACAATTCCCCAGCTCGACGAACAGGAGATGCAATCGGCCCCCCCGCTCAAGGTGTCTAGCGATATCGCTAATCATCCGGTGCCACTGCCCGGTACCACTCTTGATGATTACCTGCCCGATGATGTACAAATTGAAACGACTGAGGTAGTAGTAGACGACTTTAGATATGAGCACGGGAAGCCTCTCGTCAAACCTGATCATCCTCATCTAACAACGATGATGCAAAAATTGCATGACTGGTACATGGAAACCTGCAGGAAGTCCGGGACCGACAGTTTGTTTGTCGGAATTAAAAAAGAGCACGACTTCCCTGGAGTCGAGGTGCTGTCTGTTGAATCTGTGGAGGTATTTCAGTTATACAATCAAAAGGCCCTCGACAAACAACTCATGACTTGCTACTGTCTGTAAGTATTACTTCTATAATTAAGTCTCTAGCTCAGCTCGTTCATTGCATGTATATATAATTATCCTCACTATATTATGCAGATTGAAGATGGTCGAATGCGAAAAAGCACAAATCTATGACATTGGGTTCATTAGCCCAAATACCGTAAATGAATGGTCGGTACAAAAGGAGGCCAAAGATACCGAGAAGAACATGCTAGAATCGTTCCTTAGACATCAAAACAAAAGGGAAAAACTCTTTCCTTACAACTTCGAGTGAGTGTTACTGTCTTGTGCATATTCGGTTTCGCTTACTCGAGGTTAAGTAATGTAATTGATGAGTTATGTGTTCGCAGCTACCACTATATTCTGCTATCCATTAACCTTGACGGGGCATTAGTAACTGTCTTAGACTCGCTCCGTAAAGATCTCAAGTATTATGCGGACATGACTGCAATGCTCCAGAAGTAAGTTCAATCAATACTGGGACCATATCGGCAACTTTCGTTCATTTCCTGATATCAAGTAATCATTTTCTTTGCCTGCCAGGGTTTGGAAAAAGTTCACCACTATGGTTCCGGGTCTGAAGAAGGAGATGCGATTTACGCACCCCAAAGTAAGTAGTACTAGCTACTTCCGCGCATCTCTCATTGATTCTAGTTTCATCAATACCATTATCATGCTTGCTTATCAGTTTGATTGAACTCTATTCTCGTAAAGTGCTTTTACCAGTCACCCGGGACTACTTTATGTGGATACTACGTATGCGAGTTCATTCGCTACTATACCTCTGAACGGGGCTTCTCTGAGAAACAATTTGAAGTACGTAAACAATATTCACAATTTTATTTTACATATTACCATCAATTGTGTTGAGTTTCATTCATATATATGTATTGACCCCCTTCTTTAAATTAGATCTGGCAGATGCGGGATGAACTCCTACCACATGATCGCATACGAGCAATTCAAGAGGAATTGGCGGGATTCTTTCTTGACCACGTCATACCTGAACACGGAGAATACCATGTGAAATTAGATATTAGGTGTTAGGGATTGTAAGAGATGTTTTATTGTACATATGTAGTAGCGTCGGATAGATATACGAAAACTTGTTGTTCGACCAAGCACGGAGAAAGAGATGTCACTTCTCTCTATATATGTTCATGACGATCTTGTGTAATTAATGGTTTCCTTCATTTGCTTACTAGCTAGCGTCGAGTTCTCTCTATATGTATAGTAGCTAGCGTCGACCAAGCACGGAGAAAGAGAGGTCACTTCTCTCTATTAGCTAGCTAACACAATATGAAACCCCTAAATTAACCCTCCAAAAAAAAACCCAGCGCCTGCGAGCTGCTGACGCGTGGCCGCCTTTTGGTTCCGGTTGGTGTTACCAACCGGGACTAAAGGTCCTCCTGCCTGGGCGCCCCGCAGCGGCCACGTGGAGTCCCTTTGGTCCCGGTTCGTAAGCAAACCGGGACTACAGGTTTTGGGCATTAGTCCCGATCGTGTTGTCCCGGTTCCAGAACCGGGACTAAAGGCCCTCTAGAACCGGGACTAGTGCCCTGTTTTCTACCAGTGATAAACCCGAGTAGGTGGGTTGTTGCGTATGGGAGTAAAGAGGACTTGATACTTAATGCTATGGTTGGGTTTTACCTTAATGATCTTTGGTAGTTGCGGATGCTTGCTAGAGTTCCAATCATAAGTTCATATGATCCAAGTACGGAAAGTGTGTTAGCGTATGCCTCTCCCCCATTGCATATGACAAGTATCTATCATATTATATTCAATTGCCTAGGAACAATCTTTCTATTGCGTTACACAAAAAGCTTTCTACTAAGTTATTTACTCTTTTCGTTCTTTTATTAAAACAGCACCTAACTTTTATTTCCACGTTCTTTATTATCTGGAAAAGTACTTCTAGTTTTATCCCCGCAAAGTAGTTTCATACTTGTTCTAGGTAAAGCAAGCATTAGCGTGCATAGAGTTGTATCGGTGGTCGATAGAACTTGAGGAAATATTTGTTCTACCTTTAGCTCCTCGTTGGGTTCGACACTCCTACTTATCGAAAAAGGCTACAAACGATCCCCTACACTTGTGGGTTATCATACATCAGTAGTGATATATCTCCTTCGCCTTAGATATGTTTTTTGTGTGCAGCATGATGTGCACCTAACTATGGATGTCACCCTTCTTTCGCCGTGGTGAGCGACTCTGACCCCCGACATCAACATGTGCCCACTCCGCGATAGCTCGAGGACTAGGCGGGAGGGAGGAGATGGAGGAGTTGTGATGTCATGCTATCCCTGGCGATTTAAAGTCGGCTGCCCTATAGCACCCGGTCCATTCATCTCCTTCACACTTGGTCCTCTTGTGGTTGATGTGTCGCAGGTGCCTCCACAGAGGCGACGGCCAGTGAATATGAAATTTGAGTATGACGGTTGTTGAACTAAAAATAATCTGGCGAGCAATAATAAAATGAAGAATAGTTCTCGGACATTCCTCACGGTGGTGGACGCCATAGCAACATCATGAAGCAGTGGGTGGAAATGGCGGCGATCACAACATCTCTGAGCGGTAGGTGCTTGTGGCAGCCCTGGGCAGCGCATGTGTGGAGATATTCCTCACAACCAAAGTCTGGATCCGCTATACTCACCCGTGCCCGGGTTTCTCGTCCGTTCCTCGTGACGAAGGCAATGACCGGGGGGTCGCAGAGCGACGAGTGGATATATCCCAGATCTTCTGTGCGGACGGACATACTATTTAAGAGAGTTCTTTCGCGGGATGTTATCTCAGAGGGTCTTATTTTCTAAAGAAAAATATTTTATTATTTTCTTTCTATACAAGATTTTGCACCACCGTTGAGTTTATGTTTAATTTAGTTAGTTATGAGTTGTATTATGTTTTCTTTTAACTAATTGATTGCCATCAAAGAAAGGCCAACATGGCTCTCTTGCATTATTTACAAGATTACATCAAAGAAAGGGGTTCATCGACCCAATATATGACGTTTCTTATAATTAAAACGAAATGCATCTAACTCTTGCATCATATGATTTGCTTCTCTTTGGAAATGATTTAGTTTGGCATTCCCATTTGATCGTCTAACCTTGAGCATGCTTGAGAATCACGATGCTCAATGGGAAGGCGGGATATGGAAGAGGAACTTTAGCGCTTGCTGTAGCGTGCTCATGGCATTTCTCGCCTTTTGCCTGTAGTAACGCACATGCATTTCTTTGCCAAGGTAGACCCATGGTGAGAGTGAGGTGGGAGTCATGTGGTTTTAAAGGGAAGGGCTGCAGCCAGAAATGTCCTGTTATAGCGGTAAACTGAACGGGAAGGGGACAATCCCGTAGGAAAAGAGAAGTGCGCCTCATAGAGTGGGTTTTTTGTGTAGGGTCCATGTGTTGGAGATAACATGACGGGCAACCACATTTTAGCGCCACATGTGGTTTGAATTTGGTGGAGCCCGGACTGTCTATATACGATTGAGTTTTGGGGAACCTGCTCGGCACCCGTACATGTCCGGACATATGAGGGAGAAATGAGCTTGAACCTTGAAAATGACCTTAATTATTTGTTTGATTCATTTATATACACGATAGCCCGTAGCAACGCACATGCGTTCTACTAGTATATGTAGCAAACAAGTAGCAAACAGACAAAATGTTTGGACCATCTAAAAAAGGGGATAGGACATCGACGATAGTGGTGTTATTGATCGACTTAGCAACAGCGAGCCTCATGGCTACAATAGAGAATGGCCTCGAGAAAAACGTTGCGTTCAGTTGCTTGTAGTGAGGATGATGGGGTATTAAGCAAAACTTGTTTCACATGTGAGGAAAAAGAAGAATTAGAGGAAATGAAATGAACCTCGCTAACTGAGAGAGGGCTGACAACCTAGCTGCCTCTTCAGCTGCAACTATGTCTCTTATTTTTTGTCACTCATGTGTCCTTACTCATCAGTGCTTCACATACCGAGTCTTTCTCAAACCTTTTTCATATGACCTTGTCAAGAACACTTTTCGCGTTTTCAAACTAATATATTATCAGTATGTATTTTGATTCAACATTATTAGGCACCTCAATCTATATTTATAGATCATTATGCCCAATATGTATGCTTCTAGCCCAAGTCCTAAATCGAAAACCTATTTTCAATGAAGTCCTAATTCTTGTCAAGAAAAATACTCCCTCCGTCCAATAATATAAAAGCGTTTTTTACACTACTGTAGTGTCAGAAACGCTTTTATAGTATGGGACAGAGGAAGTACATCATTTTCAATCAACATTATGCCATCCACATAAAATATTATAAATGATATTACACTCTCACTTACTTTCTTGTAAAAGTAAGCCTCTTCACCATTCTTGCTGAAATCAAACTCTTTACACTAGTGTAGAAAAGCCTAGCTATGGTGTGGCAAAAATGGCCTTGCTGGCGTGGACATCCGACGCCATCAATATGGTGCCACCGTTAGAACTTAGTGGTGGCGTTGGAGACGATGCCAACAGTATTTTGAATACCTATGGTGTTGGACAGAGTTGCACGCCGGCATTATCATTTTTAGCTAATAAAAAAATACAAAGCAATTGAAACGTATTCCATATCTGCAGCAATATAAACATATATACTAAGTTTCACCAAAAGGTTCGTACTGATGAACTACCTTGTTCACAAACTAAACGTTTCAGCAATTCACAGAAGATACTACCAACAAACTAAAAAAGTTTCACCAATTCACAAAAGAAACTACCAACTTCACAATGAATCTCCCCCCCTCGACACTACCTTCTAAGGACTAATTTCATCTCACGAAGCTTATTTCTATTGACCTTCCCCTTCATGATGTAATGGGCTTTCTCCGTCTTCAGTTGATTCCTCTGCGACTTCAAGACTTGTATGTCCTTCTTGATCTTACTTATCTCCCTGTTCAGTGACTCGATCTGATCTTCCAGACTATAGACAATAGCATTGTCATCGATAACCTTATCCCCCTCCTTCTTCAGGGAGTCATTCAACTCCTCGAGGTCCTTGACGGTACTCTTATGTGACGCAATCAGCTCGTGATTGAGCACGTCCATGTCACATGGCTACTACTCAACGGGTGCTGGAGAAGGCGTATGTCGTACGTATTCCTGGCAAGGGTTTCTAATCATCAATAATTAATTAATGGTTAGATATATGGATGTCTGCAATGCTCATGCATATTTTTTGTAACCTTAATTATCTGGTTGGTGCTCACTTTGCCTTTCTCGTCGGCATACCCTGAGAAGTGATCAGAGAAGCCTACCCAGATCCTAGACATGCTGTAACAAATTGAACAATCTGGGGGAGCAAGTGCCAACATTCAGAATCTTTTTTCATCATGTTCCCATCAACAACCATCTAGAAAGAATAATGGTTACCATTTAAAGCTAATCACCTAATGTGACTATGTTTCTATCATAGTAGCATGACAACCCCCTTATAATATGTAGCGTGACAACTATAAATGACAGAAATAAAACATAAAAGTTTGGCTAAAGAATAAGGGCCGTGGGAGTGTTTAATGCATGAAAAGAAGAAGTATCCCTTCTTCTAAAATTAACACGAAGAAACATCAAACATAAATCACTTTGATGTCATGTTTTATACTAACAAAAAAATTGTAGACAAATTAAATAGAAACACAAGCAATTGTAATTCTTTTTTAAGATAGTTTATTATTTAGAGTGTATTATACATTTTTAGCTATTTTGAATATGTTATTATAAATGTATCTTTGAAAAAAGTATACATTTGCAAGCTCTACCATCATAGCTTATTATCCTTAACCATGTTCACGTTGTTTGCTTCTTTTTGTTGGTACATAGATTTGAGGTATATGAAATGGCACACGTAGAGAATCTGGCCTTCGAAGACAATGCTCATGCCATAGATTAAACAAAAATAGATTTAACTAGAGGAGCGCAATATTGAGAAAGAAAACACATGATTTATGTAAGAGCTAATAATTTTTAGATTTAATTCTTAGCGATTGCGTGAGTTGAAAAGAAGAAGTAAGAAACTGATAGAAACAATTCTTATTTTGAATGATTTTGTGCAATGGAGAATAAACTTCAGTGCTATTGCATATCTTCAAGTATCACAAATAAGTGTGCATGGATATTTTATTATTATGGGTAATTATAATTATATATGCATATTTTTTATTCAGCAGTTGAGTACCCATACATGGGAGTATTTGACCTGTGAAATTCCTGTGTAGTCAAGCGACCTCACAGCCAAAACATGGCTTCACCACTGGATACAGAGCTCACGAGATGTGACTACTAATCATGCATACATTACCTAACCCTAACCCCAAGCAAAATGAGAGAGGGAGGGACGCCAGACTTACGGTGGAGGTGCTCGGGGGCGAGGAGGTGTGCGGGCGGTGTCGGGCGGAGACAGGACGCGTCGGGCGGCGCTGACGTCGGGGATCGAGAGGAGGACGGGTGGAGTTGGGGATCGAGAGTGAGTACGAAAGGATAAGTTTTTTTACTGCGTCAGGAGGGCTATTAAAACCGACTAGTGCTAGCGTGGGCCTAATGGGCCTAATGTGCAACGCATCACTAAGAAAATAGCTATGGCGTTCGAATTTAGCCAACGTCAGCACTATTTGAAAATATTAGTGTTGGCGTTGGTGAGAAATGGCGCGCCAGGAACAAGAGTTACGTTGTGGCTAGCAATTTCTCCACTAGTGTTAACCACTTTATCAAAATGAAGATTCTAACTCCTTGATGTTTGTTTCAGTCCATAACTGGATCTCTGAAGTTCGCACACCTTTTCAGCATCCTTAGGATCATCAAAACCTTCGGTTGTATCATATATACATCATCGGTAAAATTTCCGATGAGGAAACCCGGTTTGTCATTCATATGCCACACTTCATAATCAAAAGAGTTAGTAATTGCTAGAATAACCCGGACTTACTTAAGCGCCAGTAGGTCGAGATGATCTCGTCGCAGCCAACCCCTTTAACTTGTCAAAACACTTTGTAACAAGCCAAGCTTTATGGATCTAAACAATTTCATGCACATCTTTTTTATAGATCCATATACACTCGTTAGGTCTAACACCTTCCAGAGGGTCTACCAAGTTTCAAACTTGATTTTCGTACAAGGATAGTATCTCAAGTTACTTGGCTTTCAGCCAATTCCTGAAGTCAGGGCCCATCATTTCCTCTTGGTATGTCGTAGGCTTACTGTTGTCTAACATCAATATCCCATCTGCACACCATAGTGGTTTGTACGAGTTTTGCCAATCCTACGTGGTCCAGTTGCTAGTTCTACCAAAGTCTTTGCATCACATGTAAAAGTTTTTGTATCAATCACAGTGGAAAAACTTTCAAACTACTTCCAGCATTTCTTTACTTTGACCTAATGACGAAGATTCTTGAATCTCGCCAAAGCTGCAATGTCCTCTTGTTCACTCTTTTGCAGCAATTTTTTGTCCAAACACATTGTTCTTAGTGACAATTTTTTTTACCTTCGGTGTAGTGATAGAATAAATACCTAATATTTTGAAATAACCAACAAAGTAGCACATATCTGATTTGAGATTTACGATTGGTTGTAAACACTTTACATATGCATCACATTCCCAATTTTTTTATAAAAGACAAATTGGTTTGGCTTCACAAGCCATATATGATGTTGTTTTAACAAATACGATGCCGCTCTTTTTAGTGTAAAAACCGCATTCGCTAACGCATAACCACAAAATCATAATGGAAAATTAGTTAATAACATCTTTGATATTACCGTATCATACAAGCTTTGATTATATTTATCGGATAATACTCCCAGTGGTGTTCTAGGAGTCGCAAGCTATGAAACTATTTCATGACTCATCAGATGATCACTAAACTTGTAGAGTAAATATACTTTCCACAATCCAACAGCAGAAATTTAATTTTCTCATTACGATGATTTTCTACTTTGTTTTAATATTTATTAATCAAAGGTTTTGTACTTATGTCTGATTAAGTTATATACTGGTATCTACTTAAACCACATGTAAAAATAATAAAGCAATAGAATTCACTGTGCACAACTACACTCATTGAACCACACACATCTATATGTATGATTACCAATAAGTTAGTTACCCATTCCATATGACCTGTCAAAGACACCTTAGCCGTTTTTCTTCTTTAGAAAAAAAATTGCAAGTATCAAATGGATCGAAATCAAGATGACTCCAAAACCATCACTATGAAGTTTCTTCTTGCAGTTTTTGGTAATGTGACCCAAACGATAGTGCCACAAACATGTGGTATTCGTAAAATTCTTGTGATGTTTACCGTCAGTATTCTAGATGTCATTATTTTCGTCAAGATTCATAACATACAACCCATTCAAAATGGAATTATAACCCTTATGTTATTCATATCATCAAACAACTCTTGTTCTCTGACTTAAAGAAATAACCTTTCACCCGAGAATAATATATGAACTAAAAATGAATATGAACTACAAGGAGATGCGTTATGCACCCGAGAATAATGTATGAACTAAAAATGAATATGAACTACAAGGAGATGCGTTATGCACCCGAGAATCGACACAAGAACAGGGCATCGCAAAAAGAGTACTCCCTCCGTCTCGGTGTATAAGTCATCCTACAAAAATCAGATTTTTCCAAAACACTTAGGCGCGGTGCATTAATTCTCATCTCGTTTCTTGTTTCTTAACATGAATAAAGGAATCAACCAGTAGAAAAAGTGGGGCGTGTATATTTTTAATGACTTGAGACTACCTAGCACCGCATGCATTGATCAGTTTATTGCATGCAATGATATTAATTAGCTAATAAATATTAAGTTTTCTCATTTTCTCCTTCACCTTGGTTGCAGTGCACAACGTAAGATGACTTAGGGAGTAGGACTATGGCATCACCCGTCGCTGCAGGAGAATGGTTTGCGAAAGTAAGGAGAGTAGGGAAGGAGCAATGACAAGGTGGATAATATAAGAGCGGTCATGTATTGAAAGAAAAATATGAATCGACAAACGTGTGACTGACGTGCGGTTACCAAGAGCCGCCTCATCGATTGCCATGAATGGCCCATTAAGTTTCCAATCACTTGTTGGCGATTGAAGGCCAGTCGACAGCCGACCGTTGCCTGTCCTCGGCACCGTCCCATCGCGTGGCCCGAGCAAACCCCATGCCTTCTCCCGGTGAGGCGACCCGTCTCGTTTTGAACCAAAGAGCACTTGCAGGACACGCCACCGGTCACCTTGGTTGGAACCTAACGTGGGCGTCATGAGAGTGGCCAGGCATGCAGATCGTCCGCTGCTACACGAGGGTTGAGGTGCAGACGAAAGTAGGGTCACATACAAATCGAAAGGAGGTAATGTCACCCGCTTTCCACAAACTTGCAAGTTAGTGGGCCAAAACCATGTGGAAAGTGGGTCAAAATCAAGTTTGTGGGTGGCGGGATGAGGTTTTGCAACTGCAAAAAAAAAAAAAAAACATGTCTAATCCTGACGCGACATCTGGAGGAGGCTGGCCGAGGCGGTCGTCACCTGCTTTTGCAGAAACCCCCCTGGCTTTAGCAGTAATAAACCCGCACTCCATATCTCGCCTGCCCGGAGCGGGACGAGGTTTTGCAAGTTTGTTTGTGGGTGGCACAAAACATCCTGGGCCGGACAAGTTTCTCGGGCTGCAGACTGCAGTGCCTTTATCTCAACCGAAAGTTAAGGAGCACTTTTTGAAAAGGTCACTTCTACCTTTTCATGTTGCGCCAAGTGACGCATTGCATGTGCGTCACTTGTGAGTTTTTTTTGGTAGGCCAGTTTATTTAAAACACTTTAGCAAATCTTGAATCGTTTTTATCGTTGGATTCCTCAAGATGAGATTTTTAAAACTAGATCACATATTGATAGATTTTGATGAATTTTTGTCACGAAAAAAAACGGACGGAAGCAAATACATGCCTCTCGCGAAAGCAAATACGTGCCTCTTGTGGAAGAAACAAAAGGAAAACACGTTTTTCTATGGGAAAAAAGTTTCAACTTTTTTTTACCCAAAAGCTAAGAAAGGCAGGTGGAAAACCAAAAAGCCAAAAAAAACATATAAAAAGCCAAAAACGCGTGCGGAAAAATGAATTAAAATAAAATTCGAAGGGAGCGTCACTACTGCAGGAATGCCTAGCAGTGGCGGGTGAGAAAAGCCCAACAGTGGCGGGCAAGGCTCTCAGGGCCGCCCGCCACTGACCTCCTGCCATTGCTATTATGGCATCAGTGGCAGGCCGCCACCCGCCACTGATGACAACACAGTAGTGACGGGCAGAAGTTACCACCCGCCATAATCTCTGCACGCCACTGGTGTGTGTATTACCAGTGGCATGCACCTTTCCTGCCCGCCACTGATAGTGATGTCGGCATATAGACAAATTGCTGCCGCGACAACGTTTGAATGGCGCTGAAGCAGTATTTTGCACTCAATCATCCCATTGCATTCAAACAATCATATTACAACGGTGTTACAAATAATTAAGATTATTAATGAATCTAACATACAGTATAAGAATGTAGGGCAACAAATAAATATGTAAAGTTTTCAACTTAAAAAATGAACAACGAATCAAGATGTTTTGAAGCAGTGTATCGCTCGCAATCGATTACCACAACATGTCGTCGAATCGGTGAAGTCGTTCTTCATCTCGCTCTAGTTGGAAGTGAAACTTCCCATCCTCATTTACAACCTCTTTGTTGATGATTCTTGCCAACACCTTTTGGAGGCGTCTATGCTTTGTTAATAGTTCTCCTATGTCCATGTCCCTCTCCATCTCTTCGCACCACTTAATGATCTAGCTAGGATTACGCAAATATTTTCTTTTCTTCAAAAAGTCGTCCATGATAGCCATGGCACAATATCCAGACCTATGAGAGGTTTCCACATTTTGTTCTTGATAGCAACAAGCGCTAGTGAAGAACTTGAATTCTGAATGTTCTGTTATAGTCTCTCTGAAGTTCTTACACTTGACGAGAGCATCATTTAGAACCTTCTTCAATATGGTTCATTTTTTTTCAGGGTGTCTCTTCGAATCGAAGAAGTAAGCCAAGCCCTACGTCGGCAATTGTGCAATAACTATCCAATGTCAGTCCCTGCTCCAAAAAATTGAAGAAATTAGCATTGATGAGATAGAACCACAAGGCCATTTATATGTTTCAAAGTAAATTAGTGAACGTTAGCGACTTACTTGTCGCAGTGTGGCACTAGAAAGGTGTCTGCATGTGGATGATTGACAATAAAGAACGGGAACAGGTAGTCCGAAATGACCTGCTGGCCTTCTGTGATTTCTAGGTTGTGGCAATGCATGTAAAAAGGATCAGGTAAGGACATGTTACCATGCGGGAGTAGGGGATCTGTAGCTCGATGAAGTACCCAGAGCCTCATTAACTCTGGGGAGACTGCGCTGACAGAGAAGATATTTGCATGGATGACCTCATTAAACGCCAAATCATTTCTATCTGCCGGAGACTCCTGGACAAAACAATAACCTTCTATCACCTTGGATGTGTATCCATGTTGACCTATTTTTGATTTATCTACCACATGGGCATGTAGAATTTCAAGATCAATCGAGAGGGTCCCCAACATAGAGTTCGATAGCCGCCCTTTGGGGATGAGAACATGCATAGGTGGTTTGTCCCCGGATGGTCCGCAACTGTCACATGCATTCTTCTCCTCTGAATGCGGATTATCTGGCACTACATCTCCGGTGCCTGCAAATCCTTGGGGAATCTCCTCTATATCATTCATTGGCCACTTAAGCAGGTGGCTCTGGGTCACTTGCCATAACTTAGTGACGTCGTCGTCTTCTGGGGTGAGGCAATGACCAAGTTTCAAAGCCCGTCACTACCTCCTGCACCTGCACCCTCATCATGCCAAGTGGCAGGACGACCTCACACTAGTAGAAAACATGGCTTTCGTCACACCCGGATCGGAGCAATAGTCCCGGTTGCGTTATGAACCGGGACTAATGTGAGCATTAGTCCCGGTTCGAGCGGCGCAGGCATCAGTCCCGGTTCGAACGGGACCTTTAGGCCACGTGGAGACACCAACCGGGACTAAAGGGTTTGTGACTGGCTTCGAACGTTGCCAGCCCCTTTAGTCCCGGTTGGTATCTCCAACCGGGACTAAAGGCCCCCCCTTTAGTCCCGGTTGGAGATACCAACCGGGACTGAAAAAACAAATTTTAAATTTTTTATTCAAATTTTTTTAAAGGATTTTTTTTTTCAATTTTTTTCCCCAGCCCTTTAGTCCCGGTTGGTGTCTTCAACCGGGACTAAAGGTCTATCTTTAGTCCCGGTTGGAGATACCAACCGGGACTAAAGGGGGGGCCCCTAAACCCTAAACCCCTTTACCACATTAATCTTAGAAAAATCATAACTAAATCATTCTAATTCAGAAAAATACAAATAATATATCAAAATTTGCAGAAAAAAAAGATTTGTCCGAAGACTAAAGGTCCTCCAGCCCACGCACTGAGAGCGGCCACGTGGAGGGCCTTTAGTCCCGGTTCGTAAGCCAACCGGGACTAAAGGTTTTGGGCATTAGTCCCGACCCTTTAGTCCCGGTTCCAGAACCGGGACTAAAGGCCCTCTGGAACCGGGACTGATGGGCCGTTTTCTACTAGTGTCATGCATCATTCTTCTACCATCGGTAAACGGGATGATTTGATCCTTGGCAACCCTTGTCTTCACCCCGTCCACGTTGGCTTGGAGCCAACATGGAATAAAGTGGGATGCACATGGATGATGGGTGACGATAGGTGTATGATGTTGGGTAGGACTTGGCGCGCCGTGCGTAAACATTTCTGCCAACCTTTTCTTGACTGCTGCATCTACTACTGCATCTAACTTAGTTTTGCTTATGTACTTCCTTCTGTATTTTTTTAGTTCTTTGGTTTCGGGGTAGGCGTCGTCCCACAACATCTTTACCCCTCCTAACGCACGCCCAGTCTTGGACTTCATGCTAACCTCAAAACCCACGTTCACTACCTGAGTAAGAGGGTCGTCATACCTATAGCCGTGAGGAGATTGATGAGGACCCGGTCCAAATTCCTGCTTTATTTTTCTCTACAAAAAATAAATGTGTTTTGGTTAAAAATTAGTATGGTACGTAATAAATAAGCTGCGGGGACTAAATTATTAGTGGTGATTGACGTAACCAAGTTCTCCTCCGTCGAGGGAAGTGGCTGCGTCGGTAGGACAAACTCCTTACTGTCTGGGTCTTGCACTGCACGGGCCCTGAGAAAACGGAAGTCCCGAGCACGATCTCGATGTTCCCAGAATGGAGGTTGTTTACCCGCGGCCTCCTTCACCCACTTGGGTTCTGCAGCTTTGTAACCACGAGGGCCCAGACGGTGGTTACCGGGCAGCTTTTTCCATAAATTATGGAAATGATCACTTATCTCCTTGCTTGACTCACTACCAGAGGATTCACAAAACTTCGTCCATTCTTCGTGATCCATAGTCGGATTTAGCCGCTTAACGGTCTCGAAGTCCTTACCAACTAGATTGCAACGGGCACTGCTCTTCCAGTCCCTTTACATCTTTGGCCATTTTGACATGGCATAATCTTCGGCTAACTTCTTGACATCAGGTGGAAATTCATAACTACAGTTTAACGCCAGTAGTAGATTCACCTTGTGTCCGACCAAATCTTTGGTACCGATCGGGACGTTTTTTTCGCAAGATGCAACCTAACATTTTGCTATACCTTTTTGATGCGTCCTCTGGGGTGACAGGCTCGCAACTCGGGCCAACTGCAGTGATTGCAATTATACCTTCGTGAAGCTTGTTTGGATCCCTTGCCTTTCGGTTGCTCTTATTTTTGGCGGTCGTGCAATATGAAGTCCCGTCAGTGTGACTCGTGTCCCCAGCCCCGTTGGTCCGTTCTACCTGTTGGTCGCTGCTCATCTCGACGTCAAGGATGGCCGAATCATCCACGTCAGGGGCGCTCATCTCGATGTCAGGGTTGGTGTACTTAGGTTCCTTCTAAGCTGACGTTCCGACTCCAGGATCCATTTGTCCAACTGCAATATTGTAACAAAAAGTTATGACTGGACATAGAAAGAAAACTGCGACTGAAAAAATTGGCATGACCTTTGCTAAAAGTAGGGCATATTGAGTATTAGATATTTGATGAAATGGAAATGAATCAACGTTTCGTCAAAACATTGGCACTCATTTTAAGTCCTACAAATCAAGCACAACCATCTGCTTCTACATCGAATGACACCATGCAATCCATGTGTTTGTACAGGTACATCTAAGAACATGTAAGATCTAAATCTTTGTGTGGAATTTCATCGAACACGTTACAATCATCTATAATAGTACCTTGACACAGATGTGAATCGGAAATTTGTGACGCCAACAACGGTGTTGATGAGACGGCCGGGTTCGTTGCGACCGCCGCGAGGTTGTCCAGGTGCCGGCCCACGGGATCCCATGGGGAAAAAACTTCACGTGATATGGCTGCGGAGTACGAGCACCGGCAACGCCTGCGGATAGTAGGGAGAGGTGCGTGGCGGAGAACCGTAGCGCTTGAGTAGGGAGAGGTGCGCGGCGGCCGGCGGCGGTAGGGGTGAATGAGCGCTCGAGAGGTGGGAGAAGAGGGGAACGGACTAGGTTATTTTTGAAACTATGCGCGAGGGGGGGTGGCTCGAGTTTTCGGTGAACACACGGCGGGCAGTACGTGGCAGCCCCACTGCAAACATATGCAACGGCTGGCGGGCTGCCCACCCGCCAGCCAAGAGCCTAGGTACTGAAAATATGTTTTTCACAACTTTTTAAGTTGGTTTGCTATTTTTGCGGCATTTACTGAATTTCGGGCAAGCAAAAAAGGCAAAAAAAAAAAAAAACTTTGGTCGTGCTAACGAGGTTGGAAATGTTTGAAACTTTCCATGGTGTCTTCACTGAACACTTGTAGGGTGTGATAAATATTAGATATCGTTACGACCAAAACCTGATGCACATCATGTGCAAACAGGACACTCTCCCGGCAAGTGTATATAGGGTTTCGAAACGACCACCTCACATAGAGAACTCAATTTTTAAACATATTTTGGACTTGAAATTTTTTACGTGTCTAATATACGTCATCAGAAGTCTCCTCCAAGTGTATATAAGGTTTCGAAACGTCCACCTCACACATAGAACTCAATTTTTAAACATATTTTGGACTTGAATTTTTTTGCATTTCTAATATACGCCATCATAAGTCTCATGCTACAATTTGAGTTGGTTTGTTATTTTTGCGGTATTTACTGAATTTTGGGCAAGCAAAAAAGCCAATAAAAGATCTGTAGCGGTCAGTACCGGATGTCCGCCACTGCTGACTTCTTGATTTTTTATTTTGAGCAGGTGACTGCACTGCATCAATGGCGAGTACCTACGATGCCCTCCACTGCGAACATTTGAGAGGATCAACCCCACCATACATGTGGCGGGCATTTTCCACGACCGCCACTGTAATACGAAGTAGCAGTGGCGATTGCGGAGTAGGCCCCGCCAGTAGTGGGTTTCAACGTAGTAGGAAATTTTACGAGTTACTGCTACGTCTAACCCACCACTGCTACGCCATTAACACTGGCGGTTCTTTCTTGTCACCCGCCACTGCTAGCTTTCAAAATTAGCTGTGGCGGGTCCCTAGCTGCGCTCGCCACTTACTGGTGTTCACCTATAAGCCTTTTCCCAGTAGTGCGTCCAGAGCACGACACGAGGAGATGGCTTTGACGTGCTCTCAGTCCACATATGATAGCTTTATTCCTCATATGATAGCCATGTCATTTGCAATATGTGAAAAAATAAAGTCAGGGGCATTTGAGTCCAAGAATTCCGATAAACTAAGACTAAAGTGATGCTTTGCTAAACAATTAGCAACAAGATTGGTTTCCCTTCCGCAATGAACAAAGATGATATTTGAAAAGTCCATCGCCAACAGACTAGTCTTGGTGATGATTGGCACATCGGGACTCATGTAGGCATCAAGATCTGAAATTGCCTCCAATGTATTTAAACTATCTGTTTCAATGATTATATTGGAGCACCCGATATTTGAAGCCAGGATAAGTCCATGCCGAATAGCCTTTATCTCTGCCGAAACCGCCGATGCTACATGAACCAAAGGCCAGGTTGCCGCTGCGATAAAATTACTCCGATCATCTCTCGCCACAGCTTCACAAGCTCCTGCCAAGGTCTCCGCATGAAAAAACGCGTCTACATTAATGTTCACACAACCCGTCTCGAGTTTCCTCCCTATTTGATCAGATTTTCGAACTGACTGATTCAGTATTTGTACGGATGAAGTTTGTGACCAATACCGGAATTGACACAACCGTCTTACCAGGAGGTTGCATGGGCTCTCCTTTCACCGCTTGCCTCCTCTGCCATCAGATATACCACATAGCAACAAGGATCAACTCTGCGCCGGTATTTAATGTACTACAGTTCAAACTTCAAAGTTGTAGGAGTATCTCTAAGTTACTCCCTCCGTTTTTATTTACTCTGCATATTAGCTTTGATCAAAGTCAAGATTCGTAAACTTTGACAAAATTTATAGACAAAAATATTTACATATACAATAACAAGTCAGTACGGTTAGATTTATTATTGAATGTATTTTCACATAATATGGATTTGTTATGGTAAATATTTATATTCTTTTGGTAAACGTTTGTAGTCGGCGCGTCGGCTGAAGCTTTCGGCCGGCGCCTCGCGTGCGTCCGATCCCCTCGCACATTTTGCGATCCATCGGCCACCGCCCAGCGAGCTCACGCATCGCCGCCAGCTCCCTCGTCGCCATGGCCGCGTGCAACGAGGCTGAGCACCGGATGCCTCCGACAAGCAACGGAGGAGGGGCATGACAGGCGGAGTATGATCTCGTCCACTACGTTGTCGGACGCCTCTCGGAACGGCGCCACGACGACTATGGCCAAGGGCGGGCGTGGGAGCTCGACAGAGCAGCAGTTGCAGCTGCGAAAATGGTTGTAGCAAATTCCATCGCCGGTTGTAGCATAAAACGACTATGGTCGGAGCAAAACGGAGTCATCATCGTCGCGGGTTGCAGCAAGACAAGAAGCTTTGAATCTTTTTTCAATGCCGGTTGTAGCTTTTGTAACCGCCGGTTGCAACTTTTCATTTGTTGTCCATGGCTTCTGTATCTACAGTTGAAACCTTTTTCATCGCCAGATGAAGTTTTTTTCGTCTCCAGATGAAGCTTCTTTCGTCACCGGTTGTAACTTTTCTTGGTCATCCTTAGCTTCTGTAGCATACGGGTTGAAACTTTTTTCATAGCTGGTTGAAGCTGTTTTCATCATCGGTTGTAGCTTTTTTGGTCATCGCTTGCAACACTGGGCATCTTCCCCCCGACGCTCGATTTTTGTTGCAAGCGTCAGGTGCACCTGACAACACTAGTAGAAAACGGGGCATTGGTCCCGGTTCTGAAGGACCTTTAGTCCCGGTTCTACAACCGGGACTAAACAGTCGAGACTAAAGGCCCTCATTTTTAGTCCCGGTTGTGTTACGAACCGGGACTAAAGGAGCTCAACGTGGCCACTGTCGGACTAAAAGGCAGTCACGCGTCAGCCCCTGCCAAGCGTTGGGGTTTAGGTTTTTTTTTTTGAAAGGACCGTGTTTCATTTTGTGTTTTCATTTTCTTTTATATTTATATTGTATTTTCACGCGGTTACACATATTAATATACAACATCAGGACAAATTATGGAAGAACAACATCCAACATCAGTACAAATTAGATGGATGCAATAGACCAAGTTGAATTAGAGGAAAATACGATGTTTCGAGATTCGAAACATCGTAATTTCCTCTAATTCAACTTGGTCTATTGCATCCATCTAATTTGTACTGGTATATGTCATATAACAACTCATCATCATCATCCTAATCACCTCATCATCATTCAACATCCAACAACTCATCATCATCTTAATCAACTCCTCATCATTGTAGTTATCACAAGGTTGAAACACTAACTACTGCTCTCTCTTAGGTAAAAAAGCATAATAAAGGCGAACTCCGACATCTCCCAATTGAAGAACACAGATCAATCTATCTCCAACTTGTGGGATGCACAAGTATTCCTCTCCAAGTGGTAGCGTGGATGCTTGTATTGCATTTCTCCATCCTTTGATTTTCAGGGTTTCTTCACTTTGAGATATCCTGTATTTACCACTGTAATAAATCGGGAGTGGCCGTAAGCTAACCATTTGCAAATCACCATTTTTAAACATCCATTTAGGCACGGTCTCTCGGGGGAGTACCTATTGAAGAACATTAGTAATAATAACATAGTTAGCAAACTAGCTTTGCTTAAGAATAATGTATGAAAAAGATAGACTAGTTACGCAATGGTAAAAAAATTCTTACAAAGTTGTCTGAAGTGATGTTACAACGGTTCAACTTGTGCACTAGCTAGTGGCACATATCCATGATAAATGTTGCTAGTCATGTAATGTTTAGCATGATACTCAACATTTCATCGTGAGACATTTCCTCGTAGGGACAGACACAGCAGCAAATAAGGATACACACCGGTCAATCAATGTGTCCGGAGCAGTAGCAAGCTACCATGGCTCAGTGGAAGCATAACGAGGCATTTCCCTGTAAAGAGGGCTACTAAAGGCACACAACTAGGTGTTGAATCCCACACATACCAATGCATTTCAAACATACATGCAATTTACACGATATGCGTATATACAACATGGCATCACAACATAACTCTACGACTCAAGTATTCATCAATGACTCATAAGAGCAAACATAGTGTGATATTACAAACAGGGGTCGCATGACCCAACACTCAAGTCATACAAGAAACAGGCGGAAGCATAATTGTCTGGGTACAGACATTTACTAAAAGTGGCTGGAGGATCCTGAAAAGCTACAACGACCCTATCAAAGAAGCCAGACGTCTGCCTGGGATTCCCAAGCTAATCCGGTCAACATCAAACTTCATGTCGTAAGAACCACTAATGAGACTGACGTCTCCTCTGCAAAACATAAATTAAGCAACCGTGTGTACAAAGGTACTTAGCAAGATTTACATCAGAACTAACTACATATGCATCATTATCAATGAACGGGATTGTGGAGTTTATTGCAGCAAGCCAGCTTTGACTCTTGGCTAACCTGTACTACGACTACAAGCAGTAACTTTGGGGTAAGAGGGCGCACACGAGTCCAGATATTCACCACACCAATACACCACTATGGATCCGCTCCCGTCTTCCTACGAGAAGGTCATCCATAGCACTCACACTTATCGTGCACATTTTAGAGTATCCATTTCAAGTTATCTATGAACCATATAAGCCTTCCAAGTAGTCCATATCCGAGGACGCGGCTATTCGAACAAATTAGTTAACCCTGCAGGGCTATACTTCTTCACACATGCTCTCACCACTTATCACCATATGCACGTCATATATCTCGGCAACCTTCAAGAGGAAGCACTAGCTGGGCGTCGGCCACGACCGTTAACCACACAAGACTCTAGTCCAGGTTTATCGCCTATTTGAGAATGAACCCGCAAGGAAGTCCAGCCGAAGTTTCCTCTACGGCCTCAAACGATGTGCGCAGGGGCCCACAAGCCCACCGTTCGGGTGCCACTTGGTACATCGTGCCACTGTGTATATACCGCATCAAAGCCCACCCCGTCGGACAGCGCTATGGATGGCCGCCAACACCTTTTCTACAAACACCAGAAACTAGTTGCAACTCCTTGATAGAGTACAAGGCGATTAATAAGCCGAGAGGGTCCATTGGTTTCGGGCCCAATGTGTGGTAGTATCTTGTCTTGAATAACATACACATAACTCAGATCTGAAGGACGGTCCCAATGAGACAACCTGCCATGTACTCCTATATGGCCTCTCATTGCTACCTTTACCAAATCGGATTCACACGCTTAGCTCTCACACAGCAGGACATGAACACATCCATTCCGATTCATCGCCTAGATGGATCAGACCCGACACGACTCTAAGCATAGCAGGCATAGTAAGCAAACAAGGATGAGTAAGCACAACAAGGCTCAAGCAGTTGCTAATCATGCTAAGTGGTTTCAATTATTTACTGTGACAAAGACAGGTCATGCAGAGGAATGGGTTCAACTACCGAGAACATGTAACAGCTTAATCGTGATTGTCCTAATGCAATAAAAGAGGGCATGAGCGAGAGAGTGGGTTTATATCAGTATGCTAAAGGGGAGGTTGCTTGCCTGGCACTTCTGAAGATAGTAGTGCTCTTCATCGGTGTCAACAATCTCAACGTCGGAACAACGTCTACCGAGGGGAAACAAACACCGACAAACAAAGAGAACAACATTCAATTCATGCCATGCACAACCATGATGTATGACATGACCAATTAAAGTACTGAATTGACCTAGAGGGATATTTAACCAAGTTAATTGAAGTGGGGTTCAAACAAGTTTGAATTCCAGCTCCAAATGCTACTCATAAAATTGCCCTATTCATGAAATGTCCTAGTTGGTGATGTTAAATTGCTCAAATATGCATGAACATGGCATAAACAGATTCATTGGATTTTCTGATCATTTTTCATATATAAATTAATTTCATCCGAGTTATAGATTATTTTCTATGATTTTTAGAAGTTTTAAACATTTTCTGAAATTAATAAACCCCTTTAGATTTATTTTAAATTCCAGAAGATTAGTTGCCGCGCCAGCATGACGTCAGGGTGACGTCATCGGGCAATAGACCGGTCCAGGTCAAACCTGACCAGTGGGACCCGCTGGTCAGTGACAGATTTAGTTAACAGGGTGGTTAACTCCAATTAAATTGCTAAACTGAGGTTAATTAGTGGATGGCCCCACATGTCAATGACATTGTGGGTTAATTAGATTAGTTAAAATCTTAAGCGAGGTTAGCAGGGACTGGGTCCCACCTGGCAGTGACCGGGGGGGGGGGGTCATTAGGTTAGTGCTAACCGGGGTTAGACCGGCGTTTAGCCGCCGGCGATGGCAGGCACGGCGGAGGGCGTCGGAAACGCTCCTCCGACGACCAAATGGGCGGCCGAGGCCTTTTACGCGAAGCTGGTGGTCTCGCACGTCGACTGGAGCGAGTGGTCTCGCCGGAGGCGACCCGAATCGACGGCGGTGTCCGTTTTTGCGGCGGCCGGAGCTCGGCGACGGCGGGAACAATACTACGGCGAGCGGCTCGAGCAACCGATGGCACCTACGTGGTCTACACATGCGCACGGGGTCATTGGACACAATGGTCTGACCAAACAGTCACCGGAGTGACGCCGACGCCGACCCCGAGCGGCGGTGCTCCTCGGCTAGCATGGAACCGAGGCCTAGAGCTCGCAATCGAGCGCACGGTTTAGGGGGAAGGAACAAGGGGGTCACCGCGAATCCGGAAGAGGCGACGGCGAGGTCGGGGAAGCTCTGGTGCTGGCGAATTTGGCGACGGCGGCTGCCGGATCCAAGGACAAAGGCTAGCTCGAGGTCGACGTTGCAGTGGGTCCGGGGTTGCTTCCTTTGGCACAGAGACGAGGCAGAGCACGGCCGGTCGTCTGGACATGGCAGCGCGGCGAGAGGACGAGGATGGCTACGGGTGCGACGTCGACGCTCTCCGGTGGTTCTCGGCCATGGCATGGAGAAGCGGCAAGGGGCGAGGGGGAGAACCAGAGAGTGGTGGAGAAGAGAGAGGGGTTGTGGGGCGTCTCCAGGCGAGGAGATAGGCTCGGGGACGGCCGCGCTAGCGCGAAGCAGGACATGGAGGGCTCGGGTGTGCATCGAGCGTCGACACGCCTCTACCAGTAGGCAGAGGTTGAAGATGTCTCTGCCCCCGGGGCTGGGCGGTTGATGGGCCATGTAAGTGCGGGTTTGTTCTTTCCTTTTATATTTTCTGTTTTCTTTTCTCTGCAGCTCTGTTGATTTATTTTTAATATCAAAACATATTTATAAATTCTGAAATTTATTATGTGGCCTCTTAAGATAAAACCGGAGCCACTCACTAAGTGTCAGAATTGTTGGGTTTATCAAAGGCCACAGAATAGTTATTTCTGTGATTCCAAAATTATTTGTTTGAATTTTATCTCTTGCCACTAATTTCATAGTTTAATAGGAACATTTTCTTGGACACAATTTAAAAGATTTTAACTTGATCATTTTTCTTAAAATAATTTATGAGGATTTGAAAATTCCCTCAATTCAATTTTCTTAAAATAAACATGATGCATGATGCTCACTGATGTAACTAATTACAAGCATTAATCTAGGGCTGTGACATAGTGGCTGCATAGACTTGGTGCAATCCAGTCCTGTCGAATGCAACTTTTTATTTTGCGGGGGCTATCGAATGCAACTTGTGCATGCGACAAGGGGCACCGTGTGTTGAGCATGTCTGAAGAATGTGTGGACACTGTCAGTTACCCAGTAGATGGAACAGAAGAGTCTTCTGTTCCAATTCCAGAAATGCTGACGTGGTCCTCAAGCTGAGACTGAAGCTGCCATTGTTGTTGTCCACTGCTTTGCTTTGTACTACCGGCAAATAGTGGCAGCCCCTGTCACAAACTGCCTTCATGGCTCTGCACTTGTCATTAGAGGATCACAAATTGAGTAATTTCACTTAAGTTTAAATTATACAATTGCTAATTTATTATTACTATTAGATGCAAATTCCAACGGACAAAAAGTATGTTCGAATCACTTGAGGCCAAGTCATCGGAAGGATTTCCCCCGTTGATGGGAAAGGTGAGAGAAAGAGAAACTATTCCTTGTTGGAAAACCAAATCTTTGCTTGGGCAACTATGTGCGAAAATCCAATTTGGCTCTCAGGTCCAGATACTCCTGCAATCTCGACCACACATGTGCCTCGCCATTCACGCATAGAAAAGTATTCTGCTGTGTATTTGGATTTAACAAATGGACTCTGGCCCACGTCTGAAATGACGTGGCTTGCTAACGCCGTGTTGGTACAAACGGGGGTGACGGACACGTACGGTTCTGGACTCTTCTCCCCCACTAGTCTACCTCCACCGCACGGCGCTCTCCATCTCCCCCCGCCCCACGCCGCCTTGATCCCTCCTCCCCAAGCCCCACGCCGGCGCCGCCTTCTTCCGCCATACCGCGTTGCCGCCGCCTGGTTCCAGATCTGAAGCTTGGATTTTGCGCGGTGGCCCAACGACGCGTCCATCCCCGAGGGCCCCTGGCCATGGCAGCCGTCGTCCATGTCCTCCTCCACTATCATTACCTTCCCCCTCCTCCGTCAGTCGCCTCGCCGACCCGGCCTCTTCACCTCGCCATGGCGCTCCCCCACCCCCGCGCTCGTGCCTGCCCGCCTGCACCTGCCACCTCGCTGTCACTACCATAGACGAGCGCGGGGGGGGGGGGGGGGGGGGGGGGGGGGGGGGGGGGGGCGGGCAATGAGGAGTTTGTGGTGGTCACATACAAGCTGGTGCCCGTTGACGACCCACGCGCACACCTCCAATTCCTGCAGGTCGGTCCACTTCTCCCTTGGGCCATTTAGTTTCAGTTAAGTTCACCCGATTTGGGATATCTGATGAAAAGGCTGGATTTTTTTTACAGATTGCATCTCTCCTACACCAGGTTAGGGATATTACTCAGATGCTTCTCAGGCTTAACCGGGCATGCTCTCGAGTACGAACAATCACTTATTCAGGTATGCTGAGTTCAATACCTTCACACATTTAGAGCTGCTAATATTAACACAACAATCTGTTAGGATTCAGTACCTTCAGGTTTGTGTCAAAGTTGATGTGGGTGGATTCAGTACCTTGCAAAATTTTAGAGCTGTTGATATGGGTGGGGTACTAGTTTCAAACAAGATCGCAGCAAAATGACAATGGCAGTTTAACTGGAATTGGTACTGTAAAATCAAATTCTAGTGAACCTTGACTGGATCATGCACACACAAAAACGAATGAAACTTAACAGTCAAGTCTAACTTGTCATTCTGGGCGAAACTTGACTAAATCACAATGTGTACTCCAAAATCAAATTCTAGTTCTTGGCGGCGAGTCCCGTACGTGTTCTTGGCGGTATCTCCGTTCATCTTTGTCTTCGACTGTCCATCGCGTGGTCTCCGTCATGTTGGCATGCTCAAGACCCTCCCATGGTTGCCGTTGTGCTTCGGTGAGCTTCGGGCTCTTGGAGTTGTCTTGGTTCACCTTTGCTCATTGACGAAGCAATGATGCCTCCCCAACCTGCTAATCGTTTCGACCGCCCGTGGCGGATCTCCCAGTCAAGGTTCGTGTTAAGTTTGGCACTCGTTGTTTTGGTTGATCCTCTGTTGTGCCGTGGGGCTCGGTACGCACGCCGGTGCGGTGCGTTAGGTTGTTTGCAGAGTCTTAGTATTGTGATCCTTCGACAACTCCCCACTTCTAGTTGTGTCTCTCATGGTGTTTGTTTTTCTGCCTGCTAGCTAGGTCTTGCCTCCTCCAGGGTGGCAATTTTTCCCCCATCTTTTGTAACCTTGTTATCTGTACGGTTTTCGGCCCGGTTTCCCTTATAAACGGGGTCAACTTGTTTACGTTTTCGATCCGGTTTCCCTTATAAACTGGATCAGCCAAAGCTCAAGGGGTGACTCTTGGCTTCGGCAGCTTTTTGAGCAATATATTCAGGTGGGGATCCTCTCCCCCACGGTGACCGTTCAAAAAAAAATTCAAATTCTAGTGAAACTTGACTGAATCATTCAATGACAATGACAATGATATGGATGAAACTTGACTGAATCATGCAAACACATTCAGTACTTCACTTGTTCTCATCTCACTTTAATAGCAAAATGACAATTCTAGTGGAACTCAAGAACCTTTATTTGTTTGTTGGTTCAATTAGCCAGCAGAAACTTTATTTTGCTGAAACCACAATGACAATGACAATTCTTGTGGTTGTTCTCATCTCACTACCACTCAATTCTCGTACTGAAACCACAATGACAATTTAGTTCTAAACCTCTGCTATATATGTCCAGTAGGATGTAGTCTTGCAAGCCACAACCAACTCAAGAAAAATGACCGCTTAACATTGTACTACTGGTACCACAATGACAATTTGGTTCTGAAGTACCACAACCAATTCTGGTTGTTCTCATCTCACAATAACAATTCTCGTTTGTTCTCATGTCACCATTCATGAAGTAGTGAAATTGACTAAGGAAATTACTTGAGTAGCTGGCATGAGTTAACTAGGGAAATTGGCCGAGGGATCTTCAGATGATCACTTTAGATTTATTATATCCCAGGTTTTTTTGAACTGTAGAATTTTTGTTGTGAGTTCACTCAGTCACTGTTTAACACTCTTGACTGTATATTCACTGTATATTGACAATATATTCAGATCATACAATGACACTCTTGACTATATAATAGTAATCCGCGGCGCCAGCAACCGAAGCGGGCGAAGTGGCTAGTCATGCGAGTGGCGGTGGTGGTCGCTTACGTGGCGCGGGTGGGCGGCGCTGGTCGCCCCCGTGGCAGCAGCGCAGGTGGCGGTGGCGCTGAGCCCGAAGGTGGATGCGCTTGTCACTTCTGTGGGCGGTGGTGAGTGAGGTGCGCAGTTGGGCGACGGTGGTCGAGCTGCGCAGTTGGCCGGCGATGGTCACCTTCGTGGCGGCGTTGCAGGTGGGTGGCGGGCGTTGGACCCGATGGTGGCTTGTGCGGGCGACGGTGGAGATGGAAGGAAAGAGACGGGGTGATTTTTCAAGGGGTTTGAATGTATGAGTTTTTTTTTTGCAAAAAACACAATGAACTACGTCTGTGACAAGCTTTTCTATAGTTTTTATGTCTTGATCCATACTCTATCATGTTATTTATTTGAACCAGTAACCGAATCAGTAATTCTATGTGCCATTCTTCATTACTTTCACCCAACATGTGGGGATGGCTGACGCGGGGGCGTCCAAACCAACTACCTGTACAATGTGTCCAGGTACTGGTCCAGAGTACAGGTGCGTCGTCGGGCGTTAGCCAGCCAACGCCCGTCGTCACTGGCGCTAACTGCCGTCTGTACGTATACAGTACGTCTGCAATGTATAGTTCATTTTCTATTCCTGTATTTCCATGACAATGACATGTGGTACAGATCTTGATGCATGTCTGGGTGGCTGAGATTCCGGGTGCACCTGCACCCGAGATCCAAAACGCCCCTCCCCAACTATGTGTACCTTTTCTTAGAAAAACAGAGGAACTTTGCATTATGGATCGGTATTCCATCAAAATCACTGATGCCAACTTACATTCATTCCGATTCTAGTGTGACAAATAAGACCAAAAGAAAATTTGAACACAGATTTAGTTTACAGCAACATAATTCCAGATCAGGTTTCAAGCAGCATATGGCCATGCTGTCATGAACAAAGTTCCTGCTTATATAGATTACAGAGACAGAAAAGCTCAAAAGATGGGTCAGCGAAGAATCTGTCGCATCAGGTGCATGCATTGAAGTTCGATCAAAGCATGGCAACAACGGCGGCTACCAATTACCTGGCTCTCAACCTTTCCTCCTCTTTCATGTTCTCCAATTCAGCACCAGTGTGCTTGTAATCGAGTAGTTCAGAACCAAATACTCTAGTTCTCTGAATTCCACTGGGTGAACTATTGCCGTGCTAACACTCGGTATTCAGAGCCAGAATTATTTCCTAGCACCACCACCGCTATGGTGGCATCTATCATCGAGACTTGGCAACAGTGAGTTGTCAGCAGATTGACTACAACGGGAGACAATGGAGCCCCTTCCCAGAGCTGGTCTCAAGTGGCTACTCATTTACTCAAGCCAGGAACTTAAGGAGGACATCGAGGTCTCTGGTGGCGGCAGAATTCAGCTCCTGGAAGCCGGCAATCTACACCCAGATCGCCGATCTGCAAGTTGTGGTGAATCTGCTACATTTTTTCGCCATGCTCTCATGAACAAAGTTCACATGCCACAGAAACTAAACAAATATCTGCATTGTTGCAGAGCCTGTCATATTCTCTCAGGACTGCGCACCAGCAAGTATCGCGCAGATACAAATAGTTTTCTTCTTCTTTGCAGCTAAGGAATTGTGACGGTCATGGAACTACATAATTGCCTTCAAGAACCAGAGCCAAGGCTGATCTTCATGCATGTAGACTTCGGTCTTATGCAGGGAAGAGAATTCCAGCTCTGATTTAACTTTGTGTTCCTTTTCTTAGATAAACAGAGGACCTTTGTGTTCCTGGAAATTCCAGTAGCACTGATGCTGGCCATGCCTGAAGAATGTGTGGACACTGTCAGCTACCCAGTAGATGGGGCAGAACAGAAGCAATGCTGATGTATGTTACCTGAGACTGAAGCTGCTATTTTTGTTGTACACTGCTTTGAACTACAGGCAAGTGGTAGCCCCTGTCACAAACTGCCTCAATGTTTTGGTTACCGAATGGGGCATTTTTACCGAGGGGGGCCGGTAAACGTGGTTACCATGGTTACCGAGAAATACCGAGAATATTTCGAACGAATTTTGTAGTTGAATTTTGAATTCAAATAAGTGAATGAACGAACATTCGAACCAGAGACCTCTCAAAACAGGAACTAGGTTGCTACCAACACACCACTGGCAGAGCTACGGCTAGTCCTGCAGGGGCCATGGCCCCCCCCAACCTTGGTCAAAACTGTGAAGGAAATTTCTTTGGGTCCTAAGATTAGAAAAAAATACCGTATTTGGCCACCCCAATCATCTGTATTTTGTGATTAGCCCCCCCTGAAGATCTTGGCTAGCTCCGCCACTGCAACACACCAGAACCAACTTTCATGGCATTAATTAGATCCTACGTACTTTACTATAAATCGACCGCTTAAATTCAAAAATTTCAAAAAAACGGTATTTTTTGCTTGATATGGAGATTTACCGAGGGGTACTGAAATACGCGGTAACCACGGGAAATCTCGAAATTTCGACCGGTAACCAAAACCTTGAACTGCCTTCCTGGCCCTGCATTTGTCATTAGAGGAGCATAATGGAGTAATTTCAGTTAAATTCCGATCCAAATAAATGTTTTTTTTTAATTTTCACCGCGGGGGGAGGGGGGGGGGGGGGGGGGGAGTTTCCCCCACCTGAATATATTAACCAGACGGGCAAAGCCCAGATGATTACAAGTACCCAAGAGGCACCACGAAGAGTTTACATCGAGGTGTGAGAGAGGGAAGGGGAGAGAAGATCACCCCCCTTCAACAAGACTACGACGAGAGAGCCATTAGCCAAGTATCTACATGGGATCGATAGTTTTCCTGCAGCCGGCCACGCCACAGCAGCGCATCTTCACGGCAGCAGCTGAGTGCCCGAGCAAGGGAAGGAAGGACGCTGCCCCTGGAACACGACAACATAATTCATTGAAGGAGGTCTTTAATTTACAACAACATAATTCAAGATTGGGTTTCCAGAAGCATATGACCATGCTCTCATGATCACAATTCAACATAATTCGAAGTCTGATTTGATGGAACCCCCTGCCGTGTTCTAGTGGCTGCATAGACTCTTGTCCTGTCAAATATCACTTGTGGGTGCGACAAGGGGCGCTCGCGTGAAAATTTCAGTAACACTGACATTGCCATGTCCGGAAGATGTGTGGACACTGTCAGTTACCCAATAGATGGGGCACAAGAGTCTTGTGTTCCAACTCCAGCAACACCAGCAAGAGTCCTGAAGCTGAGACCGAAGCTGTCCATTGCTTTGTACTACAACACGCAAGTGGTAGTCCCTGTCACAATCTGCCTTCCTGTCAGTGCACATGTCATTAATTAGAGGAATATAAGTAGAGTAATTTTATTTTAAGTTTGAAAAATACAATTGTTTATCTATTTATTTATTATTACTCCTAGATGCAAATTCCGATCGAAATAAATGTTTGAACCAGTCCTTGGAAAGGACGTCTTTTTTTCTGTGATGGGAGAGGTGAGAAAGAAAACACACTTATTTTCTTTTGTAGAAGCAACAAGGTTTGCAGACAAAAAAGGAAATTTGCATTATTGGATGAACATTCAATCAACATCAGTGAGAAGCTAACGTACATTCCGATTCTGATGTGACTAATAAAACAAAACAAAAATGTATATATCGATTCATCACAAATTTATCGAATGCACTTTTCAGTTTACAGCAGCATAATTCCAGATTGATCGAGTTCCCAGCAGCATATGGCCATGAACAAAGTTCACCATGCCTGCTAAGTAGTGAGTAGATACTTGTAGTTTGCAAAGTACTGATTACAGCTTATATATACATTACGAGCTGAAGAATCAGCTAAGAATGAGCATAATATTCATTTCAGAGCATAATATGGAAGAAGACGTCATGTGCTGGCATTGTTGTGGACTCTCCACTTCAGCATATATATAATGGATTGCGCACTGCCAAGTCCCTTCAGCATAGTTCTTTTTATTGTTTGCAGATAAGAAATCATTGTAGTCACGAAGATATACATCTGCCTTTCAGAATCCAAGGCAGGAAAAAACTCTGAAGTGGTAATAAGGAGACAACCGAGCTTGCCTGACAGTGGAGAATCTGATAATTATTGCAAATTCAGTCAGTCAGTCATTCAGTCAGTCAGTCATTCAGTCAGTCAGTCAGTCAGTCAGTCATAACTAAAAAAAAGTGAACGAATATGTATCTTTTCAAAAGCTACTTAATTTAGGATAGCTAGTCGAGTATGAAAGATTGAAAGCACACACCCTTTTTTCTTCTACAAATTAACTTTAAACCAAGGAGCACCCACATGGTGGAAACTGCACGATCAGTAACTTGTTTCTAGGGTCGACACTACCAGCTCTGTCCTATGGAGTCAGGTGACGGTACACATGAACATGCAGAAAGATCATGCTAGGATAAGTTGACAAGCTCGCAATAAATTCACACTACTAGGAGCTAGTACTAGTTGTTCTAGTCTGCTAATATAGGACAAGGTTCGTTAAAAAAAAATACTGTGTGTATATGCACAAAAGAGTGGAGATGAAACACCAAACCCTGACCTTGGAGCAGTGACGATGCATCATCTAATCCTTTCCCAGAGTCCTTTCTGCGTCAGTCCAACTGTAACATTCCTTATGTGGCTAATCTTCATTGCATCTTCGCTGCATTCATCTGAATCTCTCTTCTGCCGGAGCTTCTCTATCAGCTCTTCTGACGTGTCATACAGAACTAATTTCTCAAGGCCTGCAAGGTGTTCGATGCCATCAGGAAGAAACTTCAGCTCGGGACAATCTCCGAACCCCAGATCGACGAGGTCTTGCATCGCGCCCTTCTCTATTCCAACTTGGTTGAGCTGTGGTGCGCCATATATCCATAGACGCTTCAGTTTTGGAAACGACCCTGCTTGAAAATCCAACCTCTTCCCTTCAAAAGCCTTGGCTAGCACAAGAGAGCATAGACCACGTAACACGTGCAGACAGGAAAAGGTTTCCTCATCGATATTGGAGAATCCCAGGGTCAAGCGAGTAAGGCTATTAAGGTGTGACCAAGAAGAGAAAAGCTGAGGCATCGTTGTTTTTTCTAGCTGCCCTCCTAAACCAAGCCAAGAAAGGGTTGGAGGTAAATATAACCCTTCCAGATGCAGCACCTCATCCTCAGCTGCAGTGCCAACTTCAAGATGAACAAGATGCCTCATTTTGGTGATAGCATTGCTCAAGTAAACAGAGTGTTCACTCTGCACGTTGCGCACATCAAATGTTCTTAGCTCTGTCAGAGCTCCAACCTCTTGAAGAAACTCTGGAGTGGCTTTGACAGATTGAAGAGCCCGCAGTCCTGCCAAGTGCTGCATGCCACTAGGCACCTTGAGCCCAGCTATAATTCTTAATGTGCCCACCAAAGTACAAGCATACAGGTGTCTCAACTTCTGAAGCTTCACCACACTCTTTGGCAAGTACGTCAGTTTAGAATCATAGGCATCCAAGACTTCCAAGTTTTGTAACCTCCCCACTGCTTCGGGCAGGCTTTCAATCTTGGTATATCTAAGACCCAAATACCGTAGATTAAACAAGTCAAATACCTCATTGGGCAGCATTTCGATATGAGTACCTTGCAGATCCAACATCGACAGCAATTTCGAAGATGTTAGGATAGGCTTCATCATATCAATATCAATATAGCTCTCAAATACATGGAGGGCACGGAGATGTGTTGCACCAGATTGGCTCAGCTGTTCAAGGTTTCCCTCCTGGACTGATATGCAACGTGCACCCTCTACAGAGAATACCCCAGTACCACCAGAGCCATTATAAACTCTACCAAAGCATTCCTCCTTGGCTTTGTTGAGGGCAAGAAGGCGTATGACATCATGCATCCTGCAGTGCCTCAGTCGTCCAATATGATTCCTCTTCACTACCTGTAGTAGGCTGCGGTTCACAAGTTCGGCCAAGTATCCCTCTGCCACTTCCTCCAATGTTCTCTTCTCTTCCTTTTCCCTGATAAATCCCGCAGCAATCCACTGCCTCATTGTCTTCTTCCTCTTTAATACATAATCTTCCGGGGACAATGCACATTGTAAGAAACAACTCTTCAAATCATACGGAAGGTCCTCCAAGCTGACCTTTAGGATCATATGAGCATCAGGGATCACATCTTTCGCCAACTGCGAATCCAAACCCCTGTACACATCCTCCCATTCAGCGGAAGTTGGGGGTTTGCGGGAGAGTAGGCGGCTAATGCATGTAATAGCAATAGGCAAGCCTTGACACTTTGCTATGAACTTCCGAGCCAATTCCTGCAGCTCCAACGGGCACTTTTTGTCAGCATCATTCCAAAATGCCCCTTTGCAGAATAACACCCAGGAGTGATGCGCTCGTAGTGGTTCCAAGTGAATTGCATATGCACACTCCCTAGTTGCCAACACTCTCTGCTTTCTTGATGTCATAACTACTCGGCCGGTATAGTTAGATGTTGGGAAGACATCCCTTATCTCCGACCACAAGCGCTCAGCCCAAACATCATCCAGGACCATGATGTACTTTTTACCTTGAAGGTACTGGTGGATGGACTTCGCTAGACCTCTCATCTCGATGTTGGCGATGTCGACTGCGATTCCGAACTGGGCGGCGATCTTATTCAGCAGATCCTCAGTACGGTAACTCTCCGACACAGTTACCCACGCCGCAACATCGAAATCCTCTTTCACGGTGTTGTACACATGATCAACAAGAGTGGTTTTACCAACGCCAGGCATCCCCCACACCATGGTGACTTTGTTGTTACTTTGCTCCAGACCTTCACTACAACCATTCAGCCACCGTATCAACTTCTCCTTGTGCTCTTCGATCCCCACAAGGTCCTCATCCCTGGTGAAGTGCAAAGCTTGTCCTTGATTCCTCGACCTGGCAGCAAAAGCAGATCTGCCGGTGATGGTGTAATCCCTCCTCCTTCGGTTGGCATCCTGCAGCTGGGCCTCGATTTCTTGGAGCTTTGCTGCCAGGCGCCGCCAGGTCTTGATATGCTTGAGCCTCTTCTTCATCTTGCCAGCGAACCCTCCGTGCTTGGAGTCCTCCAGCTTGTAGGTGAACTCGTCGACAACATCCTCAATCCGGAAGGCGAGGCCCCTGATCTCGCCGACGAAGATGGATGTTGTCTCGTCGGTGTCCTTGAACCGCTCCGCCTCCTGCAGGTACGCCTGCATGCTCTCTAGCTCCGCCTTGGACAGACGGATCTTGCCGAAGAGACCCCTCAGGGCCGCAGCTTCCTTGCACAGCAGTGCCCCGCCGTAGGCCGCCGCCTCTTTCGCCAGCGCCCCGCCGAGCGTCACCACCAGCTGCCCGACAACAGCCTCCGCCATGGCTCTTGGGGATATTTTCTCGACTGAGATGAACCTGTAAAATCAGTAAAAACAAGAGCATCAGGGTCAATAACAACACTGCAGCATCGGTCTCTCCTCATTAATCATTATCTATCTCTCCCACTCTGCAGCAGCATCAAGCAGCAGTCTAGTCTAGGCTCAGCCAAAATTCACCTCACCCTCTCTGCTCTCTCACCATCACCACAAGACAAGCACACACCTCACCTGGAAGAAGGGGAGAACCAACCTGTACAGTATAGCTTTCCGGGATTATGAGGCTGACTCGATTTGCACGCGACACAAGCTGGGACCAAGTAATTAAGCTGGTTGGTCCTGCTTGCTCAATCTCCCAGGTACTGAAAATTCATGTGCCTGCAAAACAACCACACATATCATGACTCCAAAATGATATATCCTGACCTAGGTGTTGCATAACAAAAAGGAAATCTAACCCCCTTTTTTTTTATCTTAGCTTATGAGAGAAGACGGTTATAGTACTAGCATTCAGGTTTCATCTGTGTGGAGTCAAACAAAACAGTCACAAGCAAATGAACCTACATCATATTTTCACCATTTTTCTCCCCAACTCAATCTGGAATATATCGTAACTTTTTCCTAGAAAAATAGCATCCGTCCATCCGGTGGGAAACATCTGGTTGCAATCCTGAGGGAGTAAAAGAATGGATTAGAATTAGACTGACCATCGGCGTCGTCGTCTTCCTCGATTCGCTGCATCGATCTAGCAGCTACTTGTGCTCTGCTTCTTCTCTACCGGCGGGGGCGAGGGGCTGGGGTTGGAGACGGCAGCCACCGGCCGCTAGGGGCACCGGCGACGGTTGGTGTCTGGCACCGGCGACGGTTGATGCAAGGAATCAGGATGTGTTTGGTGGTGGCTGGCACTTCAATAATAGAGTGGGAGTGGGAGTGAGAGCTCTCAATAATTGAGAGAGAGAGAGAGAGAGAGAGCGTGTTCTGCTGCTGCCTCCTCTGCTCTGCATTATGTTCACATCCTGGAGCCAGCAGATTACTGGATAGTAATGACCATCAATCCTACCTAACTTGGGAACATTTTGTTTTACATCCATTCTATCTTAATTTATAGATATATAAAGTCCCAACCAAGCTGAGATGGTCACTCATCGGGAATGAAAAGAACATGCACTTGTACACACACAAAATTTAACAACAATCAAGGAGAAGTAGCATGCACCGTGATTTTGACGAAGGATAATTTGATTAAGCAAAGATGGGTAGGAAGCTCTAGATGTTGTTTTTGTGATCCGAACGAAACTATAAAACACCTCTTTCTTGATTGTCCAATTGCCCAACTACCTTGACGTACTCAACATATAGCCTTTAACATTGGCCCTCCAATTAGTATGAACACGTTATTTGGAACGTGACTTAATTGAGTGGAAACAAACATAGCGAGTCATATTCGGATAGGGATACGTGATTTATTCTAGGCTATATGCAACTGTAGAAATGATATGATATTTAATAGGAAAAACTTTACCAACTTCTTGCAGGTTATCTACAGATACACAGCATGGATCCGTACGTGGTCGTTACTCACACCTGCGGAGTCCGGGGAGCTTTTGGTTACTGGGTGCAACCGGTAGGAGACGGCAACACTGGCTATCTTCAACCGGTTTGGATGGCGGCTAACTAATATGCTAGGTGTTTAGTTATCGTAGCATGTCCTTGTTTAGCCGGATGTGGCATTTATTTTAATTTTACTTTTACGAGCTCTATCTATGAGCTCTTGTTGGATGTTGCACTTTTGTGGAACATTTTTTACTTACTAAAATGGCTGCATGCATCATCATGATACAGAGGCCGGGGGTGATCCTCCTTTTTAAAAAATAAAAAATGTACACAAACCAATTAAAAGAGACGAGAGGGATTATGTATTACCTTGTCAAATTCTCCAAGAAAAGTAGCACATTCCCTCAGAAATACATCCTGCAGCAAACAAGCAAGCAGTCGGGTCATGTCAATGTAAATCGTCAGCCCAAGGTACAGGAATTAGTAACACAAGCAAGCAAGCAAATCATGTCAATGCTACATCCTCGCTCCATTCCACGAAAAAAAAGTTCCAAAGCATAATATTCACTGTCCTCTCTACGCATCAGACACAATTACTACTCATCAACCACTCACAGCAGCGTGCATCAATGCCAACAACAATCTGATTCGGCATCTTAAATAAAATCACATACTACAGAGAGACAAGCAGAGGGGCCCAGGTAATTAAGCTGGTTGGTTCTCAAGCAGAGGCACGGAAAATGCATCTACAGTTTTAGAGTTTGAACATGAAACGGTACAAGCACAGATAGATAGATAGATAGATAGATAGATAGATAGATAGATACAAAGTCCCATAGCAAGCTGTGAGTGAGGTCGTCACTCAGGAGTAGGCACAAGTTAGCACTGGACACTCTTCAACAGTGAATTCACATCAGGAATTGAAACTCTTCGTCAACTATTTACAGCAACACAGGAGAACAAATTAGCTTGTAAATAATCAGTGAAGCCCAGACAATAGTTGCAGCGTCGACGTGCCGGCCTGAGATTGGAGAGAGAGAGAGAGAGCAAGCCATGCCGCCATTGTGATGTGAGGCTTCTCCGCTTGAATACCCGCACGCGTAGCCGAGGTCGTCGCCCCCTGCAAAGCCCCCTGTGGTGTCTGGGGCCTCCTTTGGCCCACCCGGTGCCGTACGGGAATAGCCTGATTCCTGTTTTCACTTACATTTTTCTTTTTTCACTTCTATTTGTCCTTTTCCATTTTCTTTACTTTATATATTATTTGTTAAAATAATATATACTTATATTGAGAAAATTCAGGACTCTTTTTTTAAATATACATGAACAACTTTTGAAACTACATGATACATTTTGAAATGCCACGAACACTTCTTAAACTTACAAGAACATCATTTTTAAATTGGTGAACACATATTGCTTACATGTATTTCAAAAGTGTGAACAATTTTTTTTCTAAAACCAGAGAAATTTTTAAAAGGCGTGTCCACTTTTATAGACACACTAGTATTTTTTTACTTACATGAACATTTTTAATTATGTTAGTTTTAGAATTTATACGTGAATCTTTTCTAACATAAATATTTTTATATGTTTAAAAAATTATAAAACGCGAATATTTTACTTATTTTTATGAAGTAATATTTTTACTTCTTATTATTGTAGATTTGATTATAATTTTTATTTAAAAAAAGATTAAAATGGAAAAAAGCACTAATCGAGACCCATTTAAGTCCCATGTGGTCAATATCCTGCTTCGTCACGAGCCGGAAACCATGATGGGCTTTGGCTAGTGGGCCTCGTTGTTTTCAAGCAGGACGGAAGTAGCCATGGTGAGCCGCGCACGCACGCAGATCGTATCTAATCCGTCCCAGCCGCTGCTCGCCGGTTCTTCGCCCACCGCCACCGACGATGATGCCGGCCGTCGGCCCCCACGCCCGCCGCCGCGTCCGCTACCGACGGCGGCAATCATGTGCAGATCACGCCCACGCTGGCTTACGAGTTTCCATGAACGGCGATTAGATTAAGGACCTGAACGGAGGAACTACCGATGGTTGGCTTATTGTAAGTGAGGACGACTGCACTGCTGAAACATGGGATTGGAGATAAGTCAACATGAGTAAGGTAATCAACCATTCTTGTATTGTACTTATAGTCTTGTACACAACTTTAGTGGCTTGTTTTGGAAATAAATTCGGGAGTCGCTGCTAAAATACAAGTTAAGTCCAATTGCGAAACGTTTATCATGCAAATAACTAGTTGCACAATTACATGATTTTCCGTTAATTATGATCCAGGACATAAACAGAAGCATTATCGACGATTGGCTTCAATGAGGACATATGCATTGCAGAAATATGGCTGTGGACTGTGGAGATGATAAGGTAAGCAACAGATTATTGTATTGTACTACACGACTTTATTCGCAACTTCTGGAGATAAATATGGGAGCATTTGTTAAAATACAAGTGAAATCTAAATGGAAATCATGTATCTTGCAACTAAAACTAGTAGTACTATTATATTTTTTATAAAGGGAATATATTAATATCGCGAAGATACCAGAGAATTTCAAAATATTAACATGAACACAAAGAAAGTGATTGCCGGGTAAAACTGAATCTCTGAAATTTGTCAAACTAGTCATCAACCTGTACATTCGTACGGGCTAGTTTATACTCAAGATTTTATGTTTCGGGGGTAATATGTTCAATCCTAATTCCAGATTTGAAAATACGTGAAGAATGTTTTGTACCTCAGCTATTAAATTATAAAATTCATTTTTTTGCTTATTTGGAATTTATTTTTGTGTTTCTGTACCAATATGCTATTACAATATCTTGAAAATTGGAATTGTTTAATTTTTTATTGCCTATGGGACTTCGAATGTTGCCTTTGGAGGCCGAGCTCCATGGAGCTCGGTTTTGAAAAATTCAAACTTTGACAAATTTCATATTTTTTACATTTCAAAAAAATCTGACATAATACAGACATACATGGAGCCATAATACACATATGTGTAAATTTTCACAACGAAATGCGTTAAAATGAGCGTTGTGCAAAAAAGACAAATCTGAGGCGTTATACTATTCATCCTCTGAGGTCATGAATTTGACTTTTTTTTACAGATCGCATTTTAACATATTTCATTCTGAATTTTCACACATATATACATTTCATCCTTACATACTTGCATATTTATTTTCAGATTTTTTGAAAATCAGAAAGTTTGAATTTTGATTTTTATTTTCAAAAATTCCAGGCTCCATGGAGCCCGGCCTCCAAACGTCTGTTCTCATGGGACTTAAGCCATAAAAGGACTTGACCCATCACCAATATACAGAATAGGACTGGCATCTTACATTGCCCAATCGAACAAAGTTTATCACCTCGGTCATTTATATGTTGTTCCGGATGCATGCAGGTTCCGTTCATTGTACTAGCTAGGTACTCCCTCCATCCGGATTTATTAGGCCTTCTTTTATTTTGAATGAAAGTTTGATCATATATTTAACTAATAAAATATAAACTATATGCACAAAAGTTATACCATAGAAAACCTCTTTCAAATACAAATCCAACAATATACATTGTGTAGCATATACTTTATATATTCTTAGTCATATACATGGTCAAACTTAGGCACAAAATATAAGGGGGCCTCGAAACAGACTTTCGCCCCTTTTTATAGATAAAGCAATGACCAAACAGAGTACACGGCCAAACGATACAAGGTGGAGAGATAGTCCCCTTACAAAGTCGATCCCACAATAAACGGATCACGTAAACCGCACGCGACAACGCTACCGAAATAGAACACAGGAGGACCGTAGTACAACGTCACGCTACACCCTACAAACCTAAGCTCCACGATGACGCCCTCAGGAGGGGTGCCGGCGCAATGCGTCGCCGCCGTCGAGTCCACAATGGACAAAGGTTTTCACCCGGAGCCCGGACACGGAGGGGGACACCACGGAGGAGAAGCATGACGAGATCAGATCCCTAGATCTGGATCGAGGCGCCACCACGAAGACCGAGAGCGCGCCTGAGCCACCTAGAGCCCTGCCTCTCGTCGCCCACACGACCAAGAGACAATGCCATCACCGCCGCATGGTGCCCGGCGGAGAGCCGACCATGCGGACCACCTTCCAGGGCCGCCGCCCTGGCATCCATGCCACGAGACAAAGCCGCCGCCCGCTTCACCTTGCACAGACCACGGGTGGTGAAGCCCGGCATCAGTCACCAGGCCAGGGTCGGCGCCACCACCGTAGGGGCACCCACGCCTGAAGTCCCCGCCAATCCAAAAGGACCGGGGGAGACATAGCCCAGTGGCTGCCGACGGCCATCGTCGAGCCATCAACTCAGAGGACGGCAAACCCGCGGTCTCCTGCACAGATCCGACTGCCGGCACAACACTGTCCCGACCACCACCGTCACGGACCTTCACCAACGCCATTAGGAGAGGACACCCCCCAATCAATCCGCAAGCTCCTACCTTGGCCGGAACGGAGGCGGCCCAGAGCCATGACCGACTCCAGGGCGACCTAGCGCCGGATGTTGCGCGAGGAGCATCGAACCCCGGGCAGGAGGACTATGTCCAACTCGCACACCGGCGACCCATCCGCGTTGCCGGCCAACTACCAGCCAACGTGCCCGGGAGGGCGGGCGCCCCCCCCCCCCCCCCCCCCCCCCCCCCCACACACACACACATCAGATCTGGGCATCTCCGATCTGGATGGGAGGCCGCCCAAGGCAGCCGGTAGCTTCGGCCACCGATGCAGTCACAAATTTCACTTGAATTAGGATTGAGATGCAAGGAATTTCACAATGCGAATAATAAGGCGTACAAGTAGAACATGCATGCTAGTACAATCCGGGCCGGTACGTTATAGCTTCTCTTGAGAGCTTCAAGCGACGATAAGATGCTGACAACTGCAACTGTGACCGAGATCAGGGCCATGATTTTATTCCTTTTCATCTTAATGAACTAACCCCAAACGGGCATTTGTGGCTGGAGTGTGGGTGGATGGAGCGAGCCTGAACCTTGTATGATTACCAATTACCATGAGCATGGAACTAGCGTCAAACCAAGCAAAAGTAATGAAAAACTGAAATAATAACTGTGAGTGGATGGACTGTGCGTGGCGCGGTCAATTTGACGCTACACTCCGAACGCCACCATGCATATGAAAACAGGTATGATACGTCAATGGTCCATATTACTCTTTATACGTTTATTAGTGAGCGGGGTTATATCGAAGCGGTACTCGTGACCAAAATTATACTCCCTCCGTTCCTAAATATAGGTCTTTTTAGAGGTTTCACTAGGGGACTACATACGGATGTATATAGACATACTTTAGAGTATAGATTCATCCATTTTGCTCCGTATGTAGCCATCTAGTGAAATCTCTAAAAAGACTTATATTTAAGAACGGAGGGAATACACAACTTCTTAAGAAGAACTGTTTGTGATGATACAAATGACCGTGCATGGTATATTCCAACAAACCATCTGCCCTACATCGCACATGATTCAGTCAACTTAAATGTGTGTGATTCCCATCATCGCACTCAATCTATTCACTAGGGATACATTTGGTAGTCTGCATATACCCAAGCAAGGCCTGCGCAGGAAGAAGATGACCCGTTTGGTTATCCGCATTTAATGTTGGGCCTGCATAGCACGAACTTGAAGGCACCTCTGGACCTGCATCTAGAGGAACGCTCAAATCGGCCCTTTTTATGGAGCCAGGCCGGAGCAAGGCAACCATAGGCACGTGGGCGTGGGCGGCTGCTCGCGTGGATGCGGTCTCGAGAGGTCACGTTGTTTCCCGAAGCATCGTCGTAAATTACCCTCACCTCCCTTCATCGCTCTCTCCCTCTTCCCCACCCATACCGGCGGCGGCGACCACCGGAGCGGCAGCATGACGATCCAAGACGGTTGCTACCACCGCAGTGACTACATACCTCCACCGGAGCTCATCGGCCATGGCGATAAGTCCTTGCCATGTCTCTAGATTTACTGCTTTAGACTTAGGCTAGATTTGATTTGAGCATGTGATTGGATAGTTAGGGAGGGAATTGAACACATCGGGGGTGGGGGATTGGATTAGGGGAAACATTGTCATCCATCGATTCTGCACCGATGGCTTCTAGAGTTCATAGCTAATTTTTTGATTACATCGGGGGTGGGCATTGGGGTACAAACTTTCTTGTCTAGCCATGGCGACCCCGGAGTCGTGTCGAGCGGCAGTGGGGCGTAGCCATCTTCTTTTCTTCCTCATCGTCTTCATCAAGAACGATGGGTCTTGCACGGTCGCCTGCCACTGGCGCCCTGGCCACCATCTGCACCTCATGGTCGTCCTTCGTGCCACAGCCCACCATCGTCCTTCTCGTCCAGTAGGCTGCGGCATGCTGATCATAGGACGCATGTACTCCCTGTACTTGGCCCACTTTTCCCTCTGGCGAGCGTCGCCGGAGTCGGCCTGATTCATGGCCCAACGAAGGATGTCGACTGACATAGTGCCCTTCGTTGGGTCAGGAATCAGCGTCTTCAACTCCTTTGCTGCAGCCTTCTTCATCATGGTGTTTTTCGGCCTCCTTTTGCACGTCTTCCATGATGCTGAAGTTCAAGCACTTGCATGGTGTTCTCGAACTTTGCGCAGTCACCGAGCGAGCATCCGAGGAAGAAGGCCTCAATCCAATGCCCTAGGGGAAAGGGTTGGGGTTGGAGTTCATGGCGAGTGAGATGTGTTCAAACAGAGAGGTGGAAGAGGAGAGGAGGTGAAACTGGGAGGGTTTGAGTGTGGTGTTGGGTAAATATAGGAGCGTTAGGCTGATGGGAATAAATGCTTACCTTTGAACTACGTGATGTTCATAATGCAAATGAACAAGGGTAAGGAGGTCATACCACCATTGGAGAGGGCAAGGAGGTCGTGCCGGTGCAGGATCAACCAAGCGCCTAGCGGAAGAACTGCGAGCACTACCATGAGGAGGCAGGACCAACCCACTTCTACAAGGTGATCTTTGCTCTGAACCTCGAGACTCTACCTTTGCCTCTCGACTTCACGAAGCACTTCCCCGCCGTGCCAATGGAGTTCATTTTAAAGACGAACACCGGCTGCTCATGGAGGGTCACGGTGAGGGTGATCGACGACAGGGTCACCCTTGATTGGGGTTGGTCCACCATTGCCGTCGTTCACCAGGTCAGGATTGGGTACATGGTGACGTTCAAGTTGCTAACCCCAACACCATGAAGGTGATCGTCTTCAACGGCGGCGACGTGGAGGTGGTCACCAAGTCCAAAAAGCATGACGAGGCCTTCGCCGTCACCGCCCAAATGACCTCTTGTTGCTAGTTTCGTGTTGGTTGCTCGTTTAAGACTATATTATGTGTTGCTGTATCATTTGAAACTTATGGTACTATGTTAAACTTTCATATGTGCTTAAGTTTGTTCTTGTTGTTCTATTTTTGTGCCTCTGGTAACTTCACCACATCGATGAGCAGGTTACCACACAATTGTCTTAGATGTAATCAAACAACCAGACTTGTGTTTCCTCTGAAACAAGCCCACAATCAAACAACCTGCATTCCGTTTCGGCACATGCAGGCTAAAGGGGATGCATGCAACCAATCAATGCAAATGTTGGTTTTTTAAGTGTATATGCTCAGCAAGGCCCAACCGGAACAAGTATGCAAAAGGACAAAAACGATGCAGGTAACCAAACGCATCCTAGAACTGTGTGATGCACGATGCACACGATTCACTTAATTCAACCGTGTGCGATGGTTCCCTTCAAACGCATCTCTCTCGGTTCTTTGTTCCTAATTATGCGTGATGGTTTTAGCCATCACACATGTTGCAATTTGGGGCACATGGTTTGACTTTAATATTGTGTGTGATGTCGTCAACATACACAGTTCGAGGCTACTTTGTGCGATTGGGTGGCTTAATAGCACCGATCTACACTAATGGATATTTGCTATTTGTGAGCGATGACTTATCCAAGGGCTTGATAGTCACACCCCTTAATAGCGAGTTTGATCTATCTATTGTCTTTTCAGCCAGAGTTTCTTGAGAGAAAAATCCAAATTGTTCTGTAATTTTTCATTGATTTTGTACAACACTAGTCAATATTGAGTTTGTTGAATATATGATCAATATTACTCTTTTTTTTTCGCGAATACGCAAAGCTTGCGTATCATTTCGTTGATAGAAGAAGAGTGAGTACAGGGAGTGGTACAACCCATGGCACGAACGCAAGAGGCGTGAACATGGTTGCCGAAGCAAAGATACATGAGATGCTCGACCCAAGCAAAGAAAAACACAGCTAAACTCGCCAACCAGGGAAGCAACCCAAGCAACTACTAGACTACCTGCATCTCCAAATCTAGCACCGAGGACACCGCGAGCAAACAAGACAACGCCTTCACGAAGGAGAACGACACCAAGACGCCGTCGTCGTCCGATCCGGAAAACCGGACCTAGGGTTTCCCCTGATGCTCGAAGAGGGGCACAGATACCGGCCATGGCAGCGCCTTCAAGAAGGAGACGGCACCCGCGGGTGTCGCCGCTGCCAGCATAAGATGCAGGGATTTCGCCGTGGTCATGTACCGAGCAAACCCAAGCCGTCGGAGTACGAGTCGGAGAAGAGGAAGTCGGGCATGAGCCGGGACTGCGACCGCCGGAAGGGGAGTTACGCCCAACGCCGAAGGCACCGGGCGCTGCCGGACGTGCGAGCTCCGAAGGAGGGCGAGGTTGCATGGCTGAGCGGAATGTGAGGATGCGACGGTGGCCAAGCCCTGGACGAGCCAAGATCTGGAAGAGAGCGCAGATCTAGGCCACAGCCCACAGGGACCGGAACAACAGGGACGCCAGCGGACCCAAGGAGCTGGAAGGGGACGCAGCTCACGGAGGGTGCCGGAATCGGAGATGCACCGGGGTGGACGGCCACCAAGGGCGCCAGCAGGGTTGTGGTGCTGCGGAGACGCCGAGGATCCATCAAGCCAAAGAAGCCGGAAAGAGCGCAGCTTCCGAGGCAGGTCGGATCCGAAGCCGCGCCGGCCGGCCATGGACACAGGAGGGGGCGCAGGTCCATGGCTGCCGGGCCGAAGCCGCCCCTGCGGGGTGGTGGTGGTGGTGCAGAAGACACGCGCGCAGCCAAAGCTCCCGGCCGCGCGCTGCAGGAACAGCCGCCGCGGGACACAACCAAACACCTCCAAGGCATGAAGCTCGAACACGGGGTGAGGGGTCGGTGGAGGGGTGAGACGCAGCGAGGAGGGCGCGCGCGGCCGCCACGACAGCCGGCCGGAGAGCACCGCAGCCGGCAGGGCGAGGAACCCCCAGATCGCATCTGGGGAGGGGAAGAACCGCGCCGCCTAGGGGAGACGCAGCCGGTGGAGGCCACCCGCGTCGCCCAGCGAGCCGGAGAGGAGACAGCAGGGGGTGGCCGACCCCGCCGTCGGAGGAGGCCGCCGGCGCCGCCGGGGACCGGATCTGGAGTGGAGCGGGCGGAGGGGCGGGAGGGGGCGACGGAGGAGAAAAAGAGGGCCCTGCCGCCGCCATCCCAGGGTCAGGCACGGCTTCGCCGGCCAGCCCTCCGGCGACGGCGATGCGGGGTGGGCGGGAGGTGGTGGCCGGGCCGCCGGTGGCTGGGGTTTCCCCCGTGTCGCCCGGCTCGGGCGACGCGGGGGTCGAGCGACCTCTTCGAGGAGAGGTTATTTAGGTCATTGATAGAATCTTCCAAGCAATAGCACAAACGTGTACGGTCATTGATAGAATCTTCCAATATTACTCCTGGATGAGTCTCTTCTTGTAATAGTTTGGCACTTCAGACATAGTTTAGAGTCAAAAAGTGTATTTCATTTTCTCTTTTTGAAATGCCTGTACTATAACAATTCAATCATAATAAGTGATTAATAATTCATTAGAAGATGGGCGTATGGATAGACATCATTTGCAATGTGACCAATGCCAGATTTGTCTTTACATGGAAAGTTTGGCTCCATCTGCATTAATTAGTTTGGGTGCCAATGGAGGTCAATCAGGGAGAGTAAATCGTTTAAAAATGCAACTTGCATAGTGTACGTACACAACAGCCGCGATACTTTGAGCAGTTAGGTGCGTACACATAATCATGTATGAAGCCAAACTTGTCTTGGCTCCAGCTGCATTATGTACTTTGGGTTACAATCAAGGCCAAGGAGGACTGCAACTGTAATACTTTGAGCACATGAGACCAAAGCCAGTCTTGTCTTGACACGGAAAGTGTGGCTCCGACTGCATTAGTGTGGGTTACAATCTAGGTCAAGCAGGAGCACAATTCATTTCAAAATGCAAATTGCATATTGTACTTACACGACACCACAATCATTTGGAAAGTTAAGTGTGTACGCATAATCAGAACAAACATCCTATTTGATGGGATATATTAGCTGTCAACAACAGATGGTGTATATTAGTGATACTTGTAATTTGTGAATGATGATGGATCATAGCAGCTGCAAAGTCCTTGCTAGCTGCACCCAGCGGTGAAGAGTTTTATCTAGCCATTGAAGTTTTTTTTATAGTTTCTTCAGAAAATTTTGCCATGTTATTGTTTCTTTCATTTGGTAAACATAAAAATATTATTGAGCTTGTTGATTCTTTTACAATAAACACTAATCTGGGCCGACTGTTTCCATAATACTCTGAACACTGAACACTTCAGAAACAGTTCAGACTTGAAATGTGTATTTTTCTTATCTTTTTGAAATACATGCAAATTAACAATTCAAATTATCATAAGTAATAATTCAATAATAGAGGATGTATGTAGGCAGAGGCATGATTAGTAATGATGCCTCTGTCTACGTACATGATATTAACTAAAAAGATTAAAGTCATGGTGATTAGCTCCTCCATGCACTCCATGACATTTTCAAATCCCAATCAGTGTGCCCCACAAATCGTATGCATTAGTCGCTCCAATTAATAGATGGTATAATTAGTACTTCCTCTTTTCCTGTTTATATGGCTCAATCTGAAATTTCATCAACCAAGGTACACTGTGAGTGGACGACACGGATTTTGTGGATACAAAGCTGCCCAATGAAATATTTTCCACTTATTCAACTTTCGAGTCAATAAGTGCAGCACCCTCCCTCTCATTGGACTATCATGGTGCATGTAGAATAAGATGCATGCATGACAACTAATTCTCTCACTTTCATTAAATGTGACGTGAGATTCAAAGCTTTTTAACTCAATGGGACTCAAAGTGAGCCTAATGGAAATCTGAAACTTTTGAGATGAGCCCTATAAACTGAAAAGGAGGAAGTATGCATACAACTAGTAGGACTTCTTTGTGCCTTAGTGTTTTGGGATTATTTGATTTTCGTTAGATGCCTAATGCACCAAGACGAAGAGATTAGATGATAGGGGTAGGTATATACATAGTTAACCAACCCCTTGTAAGCCGGATAGTTATGAACCCTATGGACCACAACCATGGAACCATTGAAGCAAAGCCTGCAAAAACCCATAACATCTTGGGTTATCATGCGATTGGAAGAAACTAGGAAAGGGGGGGGGGATAGCAACATTTCCATTCTTCGCCATCATAACTAGGATTATATAAAAATAGATTTCTGAAATTAGCAACAATGCGATGGTCGAAGTACGGGAATTGAACCCATGCATGGTGGGCTGATAATCCACACTACCTTAATCCACTTCGCGACATTCGAACCTTATCCACCTACATGATGTTTCTTTTTTTCCATTGATCATTATCCTATTTGTTCTAATATCGTTATTTAGTCATGATACTGCAAATAGAATCTCGGTGTGAGGCATGTCAGAAATAATGTGGTTTGGCTTTTGGATATGCGGCTTTTCCATTGGTGACGGCTTCTTAACCGAGATGCTAGTCCGGCAAGACAATTGGATTCACAACCTTCCGTCTGAGAAACAATAACTACATGTTGGCGCCAACGATGGAGTGTCAAGCGCCCGATATGAGGTGGTTGAGGAGAAAAATACAAAGGGGCCGGGTGAGCAGCTCACATAGGCAACTCATCTTATTCACTAGTAGAAAACAGGGCTTTCGTCACAGGTCGATCTACACATTAGTCCCGGTTGCATTACGAACCGGGACTAATGTGAGCATTAGTCCCGGTTCGAGCGGCTAGGGCGCCGGTCGGGCATTAGTCCCGGTTCAAATGGGACCTTTAGTCCCGGTTGGAGACACGAACCGGGACTAAAGGGGCCGATACCCTTTAGTCCCGGTTGGTGTCTCCAACCGGGACTAAAGGTTAAGCCTTTAGTCCCGGTTGGAGACACCAACCGGGACTAAAGGGGTTGAGGCTTTAGTCCCGGTTGGAGACACCAACCGGGACTAAAGGGGTTCTGAAAGTTTTTTTTTTATGTTTTTACAAGTGGGATCTGTTTTTAGTTTCTGTTTTAAATTGCTTATATCTTTTAGGATATTTGATGTTTTTGAGTGATTCTTTTTTGCATTAGATTCAAAATTTTGTCTAGTTTCTGTTTGTGCCATTAGTTTTCAAATTTGAATGGTTTAAATTTGAATTTGTTCAAATTTGCTTCAAACACTAGATTGTGAATAACTTGAGTTTACAAATAGTTTTTAATTTAATTCTTTTTTCTCCTAATCACGTGTTAGATTGTTGTCACAGTAAGATTTATTTGGTTATTTTTATCATAATTTAAATTAGAATTTTAATTAAAACAATACTGTTTTGCTTATATAGTTGTTTTAGTCATTTAATTGTTGTTTTTTTATTATTTTTAGTTAGTTCTTTCTGTAGATTTTAACATGTTGTAGTATGGTGCATATTTAATGCACAAAAAGTCTGGAGTTGAAATAAATTTAAAAAAATGAAATGCCTTTGTAAGAGACGAGTTTTCGTCTGAAACCTTGATACTTCGAAGGAGATGGTCCAGTTTGTACACGAAGTGCATCCAGTTTTTGTCGTAACCCTCTCAACTTTGTAGCACATGCTATGTGGGTGAAATGATGATACCATGCCAAGTTTCAACCTTTTCAGAGTTCATTTGTAGGGCTTTTCAATTTCAGGGTCATTTACCTAAAAAAATCATTAAATGCATGAAAAATAGCAAATGAAGTTAGAAAAGGTTGAAATTTGAGGATGTGGCTTTGAATGGTGCATATTGAATGCACAAAAAGTCTGAAGTTGAAATAAGTAAAAAAAATGAAATGCCTTTGTAACAGACGAGTTTTCGTCCGAAACCTTGATACTTCGAAGGAGATGGTCCAGTTTGTACACGAAGTGCATCCAGTTTTTGCCGTAACCCTCTCAACTTTGTAGCACATGCTATGTGGGTGAAATGATGATACCATGCCAAGTTTCAACCTTTTCAGAGTTCATTTGTAGGGCTTTTCAATTTCAGGGTCATTTAGCTCAAAAAAATCATTAAATGCATGAAAAATAGCAAATGAAGTTAGAAAAGTTGAAATTTGAGGATGTGGCTTTGAATGGTGCATATTGAATGCACAAAAAGTCTGGAGTTGAAATAAGTTAAAAAAAATGAAATGCCTTTGTAACAGATGGGTTTTCGTCCGAAACCTTGATACTTCGAAGGAGATGGTCCAGTTTGTACACGAAGTGCATCCAGTTTTTTCCGTAACCCTCTTAACTTTTTAGCACAAGCTATGTGGGTGAAATGATGATACCATGCCAAGTTTCAACCTTTTCAGAGTTCATTTGTAGTGCTTTTCAAATCAAGGGTCATTTAGCTCAAAAAAAATCATTAAATGCATGAAAAATAGCAAATGAAGTTAGAAAGGGTTGACTCTGGCTTGGTTAACCTTAGTTGTGGCTCTGGCTGGGACGGTGCTAGCAGATGTAGTCGACGGTATGATTGGATGGACACCAACCCGGACTAAAGGGGTTCTGAAATTTTCAAACTCTCCCCCCCCCTGTGGACCGCCTTTTTTAGTTTTGTAAAAAATAAACAAAAATGATAAAATCTTCAAAACATAAAATCCTTTGAGATGTAGTTAGGTTTTAGTGTCTAGTTGGTATAGAAATTTTGAAATATGAATTTTGACCGTTTTTGCAATAAAACGAAAAAAATGTAAAACGGCCATAACTTTTGCATACGACGTCGGAAAAAAAAAGTTTAATATATAAAAAAAACTAGAGAAAAATTGGTACTGGATTTCACCCGGGTTTACCCGGTGAAGTTTTCTCAGATTCTCAAAATTCCAAAAGTAAAAAAAGTTATTTCAAAAAGAAGATTTTTTCCTAAAGATTTTTTCAAAAAATTAATTTTATTTAAAAATAAATAAATGATGTCATATTTGGATTCCTCACATTTTTCTGATAATAATGGATATATTATTTGACGAATTTCGATTTACAGATTTAAAGATATTAATTATGCCATATTAAATGAAAAATGACAAAAAAATGAAGTAAATAATATTATTACTTATTTTATTTTCATTGAAATTCAATATTATTATTACTTATTTTGTTTATTTTAATAATTGTTTCGAATTCAAAAAATTAAATCATGTGACATCAAGACCTAAGGGTTAATAGGATTGATAGCTTACTATTGTTAGGAAAACAACAAGTGCAGACTTGAAAACTAGGGGCGATAGAACCAGGAAGTTAAGCGTGCTGGGGCTGGAGCAGTGAGAGGATGGGTGACCGGCCGGGAAGTTAGACGATTTGGAATGAGTGCTCCACGCTGGAGAAGTGAGGACGGGTGATTAGAGATTAAATTGTCAAATGACGGGTGATTAGAGATTAAATTGTCAAATGACGGGTGATTAGAGATTAAATTGTCAAATAATCCAAAGATTTGAAAATCGGAATAAAACTTAAAAACAAATAAAAAAATTAAAAAAAATAAAAAAAGAAAAATTCAAAAAAAAAATCCTTTAGTCCCGGTTGGTGTCTCCAACCGGGACTAAAGGTCCTCCCTCCCCCGCCCCAGACAGCGCCACGTGGAGGGCCTTTAGTCCCGGTTCGTAAGCGAACCGGGACTAAAGGTTTTGGGCTTTAGTCCCGGTTCCAGAACCGGGACTAAAGGCCCTTACACTAGTGGAAAAAGGCCCTTTTGTCCCGGTTCCAGAGGCCCATTTGTCCCGGTTCTGGAACCGGGACTAAAGGGTCGGGACTAAAGCCCAATACCTTTAGTCCCGGTTCGCTTACGAACCGGGACAGATGGTGCTCCACGTGGCCGCTGCGGCGAGCCCAGGCAGGAGGGCCTTTAGTCCCGGTTGGTAATACCAACCGGGACCAATAAGCATCCACGCGTCAGCAGCTCAGGAGCTCGGGTTTTTTTTTTGAAAGGGGGGGGGGGTTGGGGGTTTTGGAGGGATAATTTGGGGGTTTCATATATTGTGTTAGCTAGCTAATAGCTACCTAGAGAGAAGTGACCTCTCTTATGTCCGTGCTTGGTCGACGCTACGTACTATACGTATAGAGAGAACTCGACACGCTAGGTAGTAAGCAAATGAAGGAACCAGTAAGTACATAAGATCGTCATGAACATATACAGAGAGAAGTGATCGACCTCTCTTTCTCTGGAGAGATTGGTCGAACAACAAGTTATCGTATATCTATCCGACGCTACTACATATATACAATATAACATCTTTTACAATCCCTAACATCTTTTACAATCCCTAACATCTTTTACAATCCCTAACATCATATATTCGAATGGTATTCTCCGTCTTTAGATATGACGTGGTCAAGAAAGAATCCCGCCAATTCCTCTTGAATTGCTCGTATGCGATCATGTGGTAGGAGTTCATCCCGCATCTGCCAGATCTAATTTAAAGAAGGGGGTCAATACATGCATATATATGAATAAAACTCAACACAATTGATGGTAATATATAAAATAAAATTCTGAATATTATTTACATACTTCAAATTGTTTGTCAGAGAAGACCTGCTCAGAGGTCGAGTGGCGAATGAACTCGCATACGTAGTATGCACATAAAGAAGTCCCTTCTTTCTGGTACAAGCACTTTACGAGAATAGAGTTCAATCAAACTGATAAGCAAGCATGGTAATGATATATTGATGCAAATTTGAATCAATTAGAGATGCGCGGAACTAGCTAGTACTACTTACTTTGGGGTGCGTAAATCGCAACTCCGAGTTTAGACCGGGAACGTTTCGGGTGAACTTCTTCCAAACCCTGCCAGGCAAAGAAAATGATTACTTGATATCAGGAAATTAACGAAAGTTGCATGCCGATATGGTCCCGGTATTGACTGAACTTACTTCTTGAGCATTGCAGTCATGTCCGCATAAATCTCGGGATCTTTACGTCTCGAGTCTAAGACAGTTACTAATGCCCCGTCAAGCTTAATGGATAGCAGAATAAAGTGGTACCTGCGCACGCATATATAACTCATCAATTACATTACTTAACCTCGAGTAAGCGAAACCGAGTATACAGAGAAGACAGCAACACTCACTTGAAGTTGTAAGGAAAGAGTATTTCCCTTTTGTTTTGATGTATAAGGAACGACTTTAGCAAGTTTTTCTCGGTCTCTTTGATTCTGTTTCGTACCGTCCATTCATTTACGGCATCTGGGCTAATGAACCCAACGTCGAAGATTCCTAGTTTTTTGCATTCGACGATCTTCAATCTGCATAATATAGTGAGGATAATTATATATACATGCAATGAACAAGCTGAGCTAGAGACTTAACTATAGAAGTAATACTTACAGACAGTAGGCAGTCATGAGTTGTTTGTCGAGGGCCCGTTGATTGTATAACTGAAATAACTCCACAAATTCAACAGGCATCACGGAAAGTCCAATGAATTCGTGCTCTGGTTTCACTGCCAGATAGATAGCGTCTCTCCCAGACTCCCTGCGGGTTTTCATGTACCACTCATGCAATTTGTACATCATCGTTGTTAGAGGAGGATGATCAGGTTTGACGAGAGGCTTCCCGTGCAAGTATTCATATTCTTCTGTTACCTCAGCCGTTTGAAAAATTACATCATCCCCCAAGTAATCACCAGGATTGGTACCGGGCACCATCCCCGGATGATTAGCGACGATATCGCTAGACACCTTGAGCGGGGGGCACGATTGCTTCTCCTGTTCGCCGAGCTGGGGAATTGTTTTCCCACTTCTTCGTTCTGCTAACCTTGCATCACTAGAAGTACTTCCCGACCGCCGCGCTTCTTCATATGTCTTTTTAATAACCCGGACATAGTTGGAATCCGGCGGAGGCGGTGGTGGTCGCTTCAGGGCATCGATAGTGCGCTTCACTTTCACCGGATCTAGCTTCTCCTTCGGAGGTGGAGTTTTCTTTGCAAAATGGGCCCTCAATTACTCCTGACATATCTCCTCGTTTTCAGACTCGGTCCTCTCATATGGTAACTTTTCCAGAGGCTTGAGAGATCGGGGACCGTATCTGTATTCCCTCCTGCCTCTGCTTGTACTGCTAGCCGCCGGAGCGGCGGCGTCTCCCTTCCGTCGTTGCTTACGAGGCGGAGAAGGAGGCGGAGTGCTCCGACGCGCCGGAGGAGCCGGAGCGGCGGCGTCTGTCTTCCGCCGTTGCTGAGGAGGAGGCGTACTGCTCCGACGTGCCGGAGAAGGAGGCGGGGTGTCCTGATCACTCGCCGGAGGAGGAGGAGGAGGAGGCGGAGTGCCCTCACGCGTCGGAGGAGCCGAAGAAGGAGGCGGGGTGCCCTGATCACTCGCCGGAGGAGGAGGAGGAGGAGGAGGCGGAGTGCCCTCACGCGTCGGAGGAGCCGAAGAAGGAGGCGGGGTTCCCTGATCACTCGCCGGAGGAGGAGGAGGAGGAGGCGGAGTGCCCTGTCTCGCCGGAGGAGGAGGAGGAGGCGGAGGCGTCCAATTTGGAAGCTTGATGTACTCCTTCTGCCATAGACATGTACTCCTCAGAGCATGAACCAGATGATTCTCCCCTTCACCTGTAGAGTGTTCAAGCTCGAGCTCCTCAAATCCCTCCATTACTTCATCCACCGTCACAACAGCATAGCCATGTGGAATCGGTGAGCAGTGAAAAGTTCCGTTGGGTTGAGGAGGTGCAACAGAGCCGACAGCCGCCTTCAAAGTGAGGTTCCGATGTTTCGTCATAAGCTCGCAATGTTGAGCCTCCGTGATAGTATCCACGGGGTAGCTAGGAGCCGTGAAGTCAGGCTGAACGGGCTCCGTGGAAGCCACGCTGCTTCTCCGCTGAGATGGCGGGGTAGCTTCTGGGGTAGCTTCGTGCCGCTGAGATGGTTGGCCGGCAGCTCGCTGGCTCTCAGCTTCCTCTAGCTTTTGTAGTCTTGCATTGAGCTTCTGCATTTCGCTCAGCTCCGCTTTCCTCTTTCTCTCCCGGCTTCTGTAACCGCCTGCGCCGGGAAACCCAACCTTCCACGGAACGGAGCCTGGTGTGCCTCGTGTTCGTCCAGGGTGCTCATCATTCCCTTGGGCCAGAGTCAGCTCGTCCTTCTCTCTGTCGGGAATGAACGTCCCTTGCTGCGCTGCGGTGATATACTCCTGAAGCTTCGTGACGGGTATTGCAAGTTGCTCGTCCGTCCAGCGGCACTTCCCTGTTTCAGGGTCCAAAGTTCCCCCAACCCCGAAGAACCAAGTCCTTGAACGGTCTGGCCAGTTCAATGTCTGTGGTACGACCGCTTTAGCAATCAGGTCATTCTCAGCTTTGTCCCACAACGGCCGGGCTCTGAGGTAGCCACCTGACCCCGTGTGATGGTGATACTGCTTCTTTGCAGCATTGATCTTGTTTGTCTCTGATATTTTCTTACTCTTGTCCGATGTCTTGTAGGCCACAAATGCGGGCCAGTGATCTCTTATCTTCTCATATCGGCCCCTGAATTCTGGAGTCTCCCCTTTGTCGACAAACTTTGATTTCAACTCCTTCTTCCACCTCCTGAATAGATCTGTCATCTTCTTAAGAGCACACGCCTTGACCAGTGGCTCTATAACTGGCTTGTTCGGATCCTCCTCTGGCGGTAGGGTGAAATTTGCCTTCAGCGCGGTCCAAAGATCATCTTTCTGACTATCGGTGACATAATCACCTTCAGGGGCGCCGTCCTTAGGCTTATTCCATTGCTTGATGCTGATCGGGATGTCGTCCCTAACAATAGCTCCGCACTGAGCAGAAAATGCGTCCTTGGTCCGCTTGGGTTCAATCGGATGGCCATCGTGCGCGAGTGCTGTGATCGTGAACTTTTCATCCTTCTGCAACCTCTTCTTCGGGCCTCGTCTCGTTACCGAAGTTTGGCTCGATCCGGAGGGCTAGAAAAGAAGAAAGAAGAGTTAATATATCAAAACAATTAATGCATCAATTAGCTAGTCAGCACAGGCTTAATTAATATATATACCTCGCCGGACTTTGCAACAGCTCCGTCCTCCGGCATTCGGTCACCGGAGCCATCATGATCATGTCCTTCCTCCTCCATTGTTCGATCACCGGAGCCGTCATCCTCTCCTTCCAGACCATCGGTGTCGTTGAGATACGACAAGACATCACATCCGTCGCGGATTATATCCCCCAACAACTGTTCTTGTTCCAAGTCTCTTTGATCCATAGTTTCTGCAAATATTACAACATGGCAATTAATATACAAACATGAATGTCCGACGTCCGGACCGCCTCTCTCATGAATGTCCGACGTCCGGACCGCCTCTCTCATGAATGTTTGACATATGATCAAACTTTGATATATGATCAAATGTTGCATATGTCAAAATTCAAACTTTGACATATGATCAAACTTTGATATATGTCCACCGCGATATAAAATGATACATAGACTTGTTCGGGCGATAGATAGAGCCGATGCCAACGTGATGATAGAGCCGATGCCCCCTACAGCCACAATCGGCACATTCCTTCGAAAACATCTCGCATCTGTCAAATATCGTCGGGGTGACCTCCATAGCATCCATACAAACAACAAGAACTAATAGATGCAAACAACAAAAAAATACAAAAAAATCAACAATTATCTATGCATTATCAACAATTATCTATACAACATTATCAACAATTATCTACATTCATCCATCCTTCTTTGCATCCATCTATGCATTCATGCATACATACATATATTGATACATACAAAAAACTACAAAAAAATTTACTACAAATAAAAAGTCCGTGCATCAATCCATGCATTAATACATACATATATACATTCATACATCCATGCATACATTCATTCATGCATCCATATAAAAATTCATGCATCCATACATACTTTCATGCATACATACAAGATCGGGAAGGGGGAGACGAAGCTCACCGAGGGAGGGGGAGGCAGCTCGGGGGAGGTGGCGCCGGCGGGGTTGGGGGGCGCCGGCGGCCTGCAAGGGGCCGGCCGAGGCGGGGGGCGTCGGCGAGGATGGGGCGGCGACGGGGCGGCTCGGGGCGGCGCGCGGCGACGGGAACAACGACGGCGACGGGGAAGGGGCGGCGCGGCGACGGGGACGGCGCGGCGACGGGGAGGCGACGGGGACGGGGCGGCGACGGGGCGGCTCGGGGCGGCCTGCGGCGACGGGAACAACGACGGCGACGGGGACGGGGCGGCGCGGCGACGGGGACGGCGCGGCGACGGGGAGGCGACGGGGACGGGGCGGCGACGGGGATGGGACGGCGCGGCGACGGGCTCGGGGCGATGGCAGATGAAAACTGAAATTTCCTAAGTGTGGTCTTATATACACAGAGCATTGGTCCCGGTTGGTGGCACCAACCGGGACCAATGCACCCCTTTGGTCCCGGTTGGTGCCACCAACCGGCACCAAAGGTCTCTTTTCGTCAGCCCAAAGGGCGGGAAGCAGGGACCTTTGGTCCCGGTTGGTGGCACCAACCGGGACCAAAGGTGGGCATTGGTCCCGGTTGGTGCCACCAACCGGGACCAAAGGGTGGTGCTGCCCGGGGCCAAATGTTTAGTCCCACCTCGCTTGTTGAGAGGGCTCGAGAGTGGTTTATAAGCGCTGCTGCGCACAACCTCTCGAGCTCCTCTCAACAGCAGGCTTACGGGCCTAATTGCACACACCCCTGCCTGTGGGCCAACCTGGTAGTTGGGTTTCTAGTCGTATTCAGGCCGTTGTGGCCTAGTAGGCGGCATTTTTTTTAATTTTTTCTACTTTTTTTGTTTTCTTTTTTGCTTTATTTATTTTCTTTTGTTTCTACTTACATTTTTTCAGTGATTCTTTTTGCTTTTAGGTCACAAAAATTATAAACTTTCTGTTAGTGCCATTAGTTTCCAAATTTGAATAGTTTAAATTTGAATTCTTTTAAATTGGTGTGAATAACTAGTTTGTGAATAACTTTACTATAAAAATAGATTTTTGAGTGATTCTTTTTCCTGCTATTTAATATTACTGTGTTTTATCATTATATTCAATTTGGTAATTTTTAGGTTATTTTAAATGTCTATTTTAACCAAAAACAGATTTTGTTATTTTAGTTTGCTATTAAAGTTTCTAAAAAAAATCTTTATGAAAATTCTTTTTGCTATTAATGTTTTGAACAAAAAATAGTTTGATAACTTTAGTTGCATAAATTTTATATAATTTTAGTTTCATAAATACTAGAGGTTTATAAAATCAATTTTCAACCCTTTCTGACTTGATTTCCTATTTTTAATGCATTTACTGATTTTTTAAGCTAAATGACCCTGAAATTGAACAGCACTACAAATGAACTCTGAACAGGTTGAAAGTTGGCATGGTATCATCATTTCACCCACATAGCGTGTGCTAAAAAGTTGAGAGGGTTACGGCAAAAACTGGATGCACTTCGTGTACAAAATGGACAATCTCTTTCGAAGTATCAGGGTTTCGGACGAAAACTCATCTGTTACAAAGGGATTTCATTTTTTTGAACTTATTTGAACTCCAGACTTTTTGTGTGTTCAAAATGCACCATTCAGGAAGAAGCACACGGATCGTGTGTTTCTTTCAAGCGCTTGTGAGCTGTTGGATCAGCACTATAACGACTAGTCCCGGTTCGTGCTAGCAACCGGGACTAAAGAGGCACATGACCCTATATATAGCCCACCTCTCGGATTCAAATCATTCGGATTCCCTGCATACGGTCCGACGGTGCATTTCATATGCGGGCACTCACGAGCCACCGTTGGGTTGTATGTAGGGGAAACCGTGTGTTTTGTTGATCTAACTAGAAATCATGTAGTTCATCGACCAAATGCAAATCATTCGGATTCCCTGCATACGGTCCGACGGTGCATTTCATATGCGGGCACTCACGAGCCACCGTCGGGCTATATGCAGGGGACACCGTGTGTTTTGTTGATCTATCTAGAAATCCTTTCATTTTCCGACGGTATATTTCATTTTTCCAACTCCATTTTTACAAAGACACTTAGAAAGAAACAAAAGACAAATAGAAAGGATGATGCTCAATTGGCGGACAAAACGGACAATCTCTTTCGAAGTATTAATTAGGATTTCATACGAAAACTCATCTGTTACAAAAGGCATTTCATTTCTTCACATGTAACTGCAATGATATAGTTGTGGAGAGAAAGTCTTCACTTTTTCTTCGCTTGTGTCCTTTGCTTATTGCGCGGTAACCATGGATAATCTTCATCGTTTAAGAGGGTGCTTGGGTCAGCCTTGACTTTGAAGGGAGGAATTTCATGAAAATTTTCATAATCTTCAGACATGTCTGTCTTGCCCTCCAATCCCACGATGTCTCTTTTCCCTGAAAGAACTATGTGGCGCTTTGGCTCATCGTATGATGTATTCGCTTCCTTATCTTTTCTTTTTCTCGGTTTGGTAGACATGTCCTTCACATAGAAAACCTGCGCCACATCATTGGCTAGGACGAATGGTTCGTCTGTGTACCCACGATTGTTCAGATCCACTGTTGTCATTCCATACTGTGGGTCTTCCTGTACCCCGCCTCCCGACAGATTGACCCATTTGCACTTAAACAAAGGGACCTTGAAATCATGTCCATAGTCAAGTTCCCATATGTCCACTATGTAACCATAATATGTGTCATTTCCCCTATTGGTTGCTGCATCAAAGCGGACACCGCTGTTTTGGTTGGTGCTCTTTTGATCTTGGGCGATCGTGTAAAATGTATTCCCATTTATCTCGTACCCTTTGTAAGTCAATACAGTCGAAGATGGTCCCCTGGCCAACGAGTACAACTCATCAGAAACAGTGTTGTCACCCATGAGACGTGTTTGCAACCAACTGCTGAAAGTCCTGATGTGTTCAAATGTAATCCAGTCGTCACACTGCTCCGGGTGTTTGGAGCGCAGAATATTCTTGTGTTCATCGACATACGGGGTCACCAAGGTAGAATTCTGTAGAACTGTGTAGTGTGCTTCAGACCAAGAATGCCCGTCCCTACATATTATTGAGTGCGCTCCTAGCGTGCCTTTTCCATTCACTCTCCCCTCATACTGTGATTGAGGGAGACCAATCTTTTTAAGGTCAGGAATGAAGTCGACACAAAACCCAATGACATCCTCTGTTTGATGGACCATGGAGATGCTTGCTTCTGGCCTAGCGCGGTTACGAACATATTTCTTTAAGACTCCCATGAACCTCTCAAAGGGGAACATATTGTGTAGAAATACAGGGCCCAGAACGACAATCTCGTCGACTAGATGAACTAGGATGTGCGTCATGATATTGAAGAAGGACGGTGGGAACACCAGCTCGAAACTAACAAGACATTGCACCAAATCACTCCTTAACCTTGGCAGGATTTCTGGATCGATCACCTTCTGAGAGATTGCATTGAGGAATGACATAGCTTCACAATGGCTAATCGAACGTTTTCCGGTAGAAGCCCCCTCAATGCAACCGGAAGCAGTTGCGTCATAATCACGTGGCAGTCATGAGACTTTAGGTTCTGGAACTTTTTCTCTGCCATATTTATTATTCCATTTATATTCGACGAGAAGCCAGACGGGGCCTTCATACTGAGCAGGCATTCAAAGAAGATTTCCTTCTCTTCTTTGGTAAGAGCGTAGCTGGCAGGACCTTCATACTGCTTTGGATGCATGCCGTCTTTTTCATGCACACGTTGTTGTTCCTCCCGTGCCTCCGGTGTATCTTTTGTCTTCCCATACACTCCCAAGAAGCCTAGAAGGTTCACGCAAAGATTCTTCGTCACGTGCATCACGTCGATTGCAGAGCGGACCTCTAGGTCTTTCCAATAGGGTAGGTCCCAAAATATAGATTTCTTCTTCCACATGGGTGCGCATCCCGCATCGTCAGTCGGAACAGATAGTCCGCCAGGACCGTTTCCAAATATTACTTGTAAATCATTGACCATATCAAGTATGTGATCACCAGTACGGAGGGTGGGCTTCTTCCGGTGATCTGCCTCACCTTTGAAATGCTTTCCTTTCTTTCGACATTGATGGTTGGTCAGAAGAAATCGACGATGCCCCAGGTACACATTCTTCCTGCATTTGTCCAAATATATACTGTCGGTGTCATCTAAACAGTGTGTGCATGCGTGGTATCCCTTGTTTGTTTGTCCTGAAAGGTTACTGAGAGCAGGCCAATCGTTGATGGTTACAAACAGCAACGCATGTAGGTCAAATTCCTCCTGTTCGTTCTCATCCCACACACGTACACCTCTTCCATTCCATAGCTGTAAAAGTTCATCAACTAATGGCCTTAGGTACACATCAATGTCATTGCCGGGTTGCTTAGGGCCTTGGATGAGCACTGGCATCATAATGAACTTACGCTTCATGCACAACCAAGGAGGAAGGTTATACATACATAGAGTCACAGGCCATGTGCTATGCTTGCTGCTCTGCTCCCCAAAAGGATTAACGCCATCTGCACTTAAACCAAACCATACGTTCCTCGGGTCACCTGTAAAGTCGCTCCACTTTCTCTCGATCTTTCTCCACTGCGACCCGTCAGCGGGTGCTCTCAACTTCCCGTCTTTCTTACGGTCTTTTTTGTGCCATTGCATCAACTCGGCATGCTTTTTGTTTCTGAACAGACGTTTCAACCGTGGTATTATAGGAGCATACCACATCACCTTGGCAGGAACCCTCTTCCCGGTGCGCTGGCCCTCAACATCACCAGGGTCATCTCTTCTGATCTTATACCGCAATGCACCGCATACCGAGCATGCGTTCAAATCCTCGTATGCACCGCGGTAGAGGATGCAGTCATTAGGGCATGCATGTATCTTCTACACCTCCAGTCCTAGAGGGCATAGAACCTTCTTTGCTTCGTACGTACTGCCGGGCAATTCGTTATCCTTTGGAAGCTTCTTCTTCATTATTTTCAGTAGCGAACTAAATCCCTTGTCAGATGCACCATTGTCTGCCTTCCATTGCAACAATTCCAGTGTGGTACCGAGCTTTCTGTTGTCATCTTCGCAATTTGGGTACAACCCTTTTTTGTGATCCTCTAACATGAGATCGAACTTCAACTTCTCCCTTTCACTTTCGCATTCTATCTGTGCATCAACAATGACCCGGCGAAGATCATCATCGGGCACATCGTCTGGTTCCTCTTGATCTTCAGCTTCCCCCATTGCAGCATCACCGTATTCAGGGGGCGGGTAGTTGTCGTCATCCTCTTCTTCTTCATTGTCTTCCATCATAACCCCTCTTTCTCCGTGCTTGGTCCAAACATTATAGTGTGGCATAAAACCCTTCTCAAGCAGGTGGAAGTGAAGGGTTTTAGAGTTGGAGAAAGCCTTCGTATTCTCACAGACAGTACATGGACAAAGCATAAAACCATTCTGCTTGTTTGCCTCAGCCGCTTCGAGAAAATTATGCAGGCCCTCAATATACTCGGAGGTGCGTCGGTCACCGTACATCCATTGCCGGTTCATCTGCGTGCATATCATGAATAGAGAAGTGACCAAATTAATAGATATTCATCATCACATTAAAGCCAAAGTACAGTAGTGATCAAAATAAATACATAACGTTCATACATAGTTCTCATTATTGAACAACATATAGCTCTCTAGAGCATCTAATTAAAACATACATTGAAACTAGAAAATTTAAATGCAACAACAAATGCGATCATAACCGCAACTAAGGTACCAATTGATCCAACGGCATAATGATACCAAGCCTCAGTATGAATGGCATATTTTCTAATCTTTCTAATCTTCAAGCGCATTGCATCCATCTTGATCTTGTGATCGTCGACGACATCGGCAACATGCAACTCCAACTTCATCTTCTCCTCTTCAACTCTTTCTAATTTTTCTTTCAAGTAATTGTTTTCTTTTTCAACCAAATTTAACTTCTCGACAAGAATTTCTATGTCGGTTGGAATTTCCGGTTCACATACCTCCTAGATTAAAAAATCTATGTCACGTTGGTCGGCATAATTGTCATAAACACTAAATAAAACAAATAGTTATAAAAGATAATATATACCACATCCGAATCATAGACCGGACGAGGGCAAATGAATAGAGAAGTGAATAGAGAAGTGATCAAATGTTATTATTGAAAAAATAAATACATAAAGTTCACACATAGTTCTCATAGAACAACATACAGCTCTCTAGAGCATCTAATTAAAACATAAATTGAAACTAACATACAACTATGTAAAACATTTAAATGCAACAACAAATGCGATCATAATGGCAACTAAGGTAACAATTGATCCAACAGCATAATGATACCAAGCCTCATTATCAATGGCATATTTTCTTATCTTTCTAATCTTCAAGCGCATTGCATCCATCTTGATCTTGTGGTCATCGACGACATCGGCAACATGCAACTCCAATTTCATCTTCTCCTCCTCAATTCTTTTCAATTTTTCTTTCAAATCCTCGTTTTCTTTTTCAACTAAATTTAACCTCTCGACAAGAGGGTCGGTTGAATTTCCGGTTCACATACCTCCTAGATAAACACATCTATGTCACGTTGGTCGGCATAATTGTCATAAACACTAAATAAAACAAATAGTTATAAAAGATAATATATACCACATCCGAATCATAGACCGGACGAGGGCCGACGTGGGCGGATACCATGACCATGGCACTATATAATAACAAACAATAATAAAAGTAAGAAAATTACACAAGTATCTATCTAAATGATACAAGTAAGAACTTTTTTCTTTTAGAAAGAAGATAAGAAGAAGAGGCTAACCACGGTGGTGCCGGCGCCGAGATGGACGCGGGCGATCGACGGCGGTGAGGACGGGGACGGGACAGGACGGACCGCCAAACCTAAACAAATCTTGAGAAAAATGGAGCTTGGACAAGGAGCTTCGAGAGCAGAAAGCTTAAGTGTGGCTCGGGCATTTCATCGAACACCTCATGTGCATAGGAGGTGAGCTAGAGCACCACAAAGCTCTCCCCTCGCCGGCCAGAAAAACAGAGCTGTGTGGAGTGCTCTGCTCGCTGGTGAGGGGGTATATATAGGCATCTCATTGGTCCCGGTTCGTGGCTGGAACCGGGACCAAAGGATCCCCTTTGGTCCCGGTTCCAGCCACGAACCGGGACCAATGGTTGTGGGCCAGGAGCGAGGCCCATTGGTCCCGGTTCGTGTCTGGAACCGGGACCAAAGGGGTAATACGAACCGGAACCAATGCCCCACGAGGCCCGGCCGGCCCCCTGGCCTCACGAACCGGGACCAATGCCCCCATTGGTCCCGGTTCGTGAGTGAACCGGGACTAATGGGCTGGCCCGGCCTGGACCAAAGCCCTCTTATGTACTAGTGTTACGAACCGGGACAAATGAGCCGTTTCCTACTAGTGATTGCTGGTACTACAGATCTAAGTCGTTGCCGTCGCCGGTGTCGTAGTTCTAAGACGGTACCGTCGCCGGTGCCGATTCCTGAGGTTGGCTTGTCCTCCAACTAGAGGTGAGCAAGTAAAAGGGGGCGAGACTACAAACTTTACGCCATACTACACCTGCTGATTTTCGTCTTTTGTCATCTCCATTCGTGCACCCTGGGTACGCCATTCTCCCACTTGCGTTCGCATCAGCCTGGCTCCACAAACGGCCGATTGGAGCGTTTCTAGCAAGCCATGCTATGGGGTGCTTTGATTCATGCACGTACATGCCAAGACCCCACGTGAGCAATCAACCGGGATATTTTGCATCCACTCAGCATGTTTGGGAGGCTGCAGGATACCAATCATGCCCCTAGCCATCTATTTCTGTCCAGAATTTTGTGAAAAGTAAACTAGTGATGTGGATAGGAGGCAGGCATATGTTTCTTGCTCAGTGGTAAGGGGTGCTCGCTACTTGCCGGAAACTGGTCATCATTCAACAAATGTGGATGTCATTGATGTTGCTGCTGCTCCTTGCTACAGCTGCAACGCAACTACCACTCCGACGAATCATGTGTATATTAAATATAAAAAATAGTTGGTGGATATTATGATATTTGTGATTCCTGAATGATGATTCATTGAAGGACTTAGCAAATCAACACTTTCAGATAAACTTTTGTTTCTTTCTTGTACATGTTGTATGTAATTTCCTATACCTTTTCTACTTCTAGGGGACCTTTTGCAGGAGGTTCGTCCTGATACTGTATAGCTCTTTTTTCTTTGTAAAGACATTTTGTACTTTATTCAAAAATCAATAAAAAATACGCAGCAGAGTCCTGTTGTTTCCCTCCAAAAAAAGATGAAAATCATGGTTCCAGCTGCATTAATTAGTTTGAGTTAAAATCGGGATTAATCAGTAGTGCATGAGTGCAGGAGTGCTTGCTACTTGCCAAAAGTGTATTTCTAGTCCCGAGCTCACATGCAGATGGTATGACAACAAACATTTCATAGTTTTCTACGCAAGTGCAAATTTTCGTGATGAAACGACATTTGCAGATATGTGGGAAAAGACAAAATCAGTGCTTTGATTTTGTTTTTTGTTCAGACCTCGACGAATGTCGTTCCATCATGAAACTTTCGACGCATGTGATACACTCCGCATTGTTTACCTAAAAAATTTCAGGATACTTTATTGTTTTCTACAATCTCTTATATTTTATTGTTCACAGTGCATGTGCACCCGGGGTAGAAACTCCATGTCGGGTACTTGCTACTTAAAAGTCTTGAGCCTGTTGAACCTTTTACGATAAAAAGTGCTCTTGGATGATATTTTCTACAATAATTTTAACATTGAAAACATCCAAAAAGCTGCCTGGGACACGGTCTGCTTCTAGCTTCACTACTGCCTGTAAGTGATAATATAATAGAGGATTGATGGTAGTAAGAGGTATTATTGCAATGAGGCCAAACTGATACTTGTCTTGACATGGAAAGTGTGGCTCCAAACGCATTAACTAGTTTAGGTTGAAATCGAGGTCAAGGAGGAGTGTAAGAGCATGGTTAATAATATAGCCAGCTGCTGGCTATAAGATGTTGTCACATCATCTATAGCCAACCTTATAGCCGGCGAGTACAATAGTTGGATATAAATAAGTACTACTTTGTTGATACAGGCTCACCTCACTCTCTCACAAAGTATCTAGGAGCACGTGCTGCAGCCGGCTGTTAACTAGTAGCCCGCTTCTCTTCTCTCTCATTTTCTCTCTCTTCCAACTAAGCTAAAATATAATATTTAAAGTCTTACAGCCCGCCTACATCACCTTATTATACTTGCTCTAAGTCAGTCTGAAAATGCATCTTGTATAATGAACGTACACAACAACTGCAATAATTGAGAGGTTAAGTGTGGACACCTTATCGTGCCGAACATGTTTGTGTCATGTATGATGCAATGGCTACAATATCCTACTCCTTCTGTCCATCCCTTTCAGCAACAACTAATATGGGACAGAGGGAGTATTTAATGAGATATATTAGCTGCAAAAATATATCATGTATATCAACGATATTTGTGTTTTTTGGATGATGGTTGATTAAAGGACGTAGCAAGGTCATGATGGTCGCACCCTTGTTGAAGAGTTTGATCTAGCTATTGACTCTTTTTGCCACAGTTTCTTCAGAAAATGGTCATATTTATTGTGTCTAGCATTTTGTAGACACCGACAGGTCTTGGGCTTGCTGGACCTTTTAAGTCAAACATTACTCTTGGACGAATTTATTTTGTAACAGACTGAACATTGAACACTTCAAAAAATGTTTAGAGTTGAAATACGTTTTTTAAGGGAATATATTATTATCTCGAAGATATCAATTACACCCAGTCTCTGTACCAACAAGATGTCACCAAGATATTCAGGATGCACACAGTCAAAGAAAAAAAGAGGTCCCGCCACAGTGATCAACTTCTCACCACCACCAAATACAACACCCGAAAAACATAAAAGGTCTTCAAAAATAACGCCTTCAAAAAGGGAACAGTGCACATGCGTCGTCGTTCTCCAATCCAAGATCTTAGGTTTTCACCCTGGAGAAAGTCCGATCTCTCAAAACAACTCCTTCAGCACGACAATTGTCAGGCACAACCAATGAAGGTCACACCTTAGGTTTTCACCTTGAAAGTCATGACTCGACACCAGAGGAGCACCACCAAAAATGTAATCCTCCATTGTATCCACGTATCACTACTGCTTCTGATAGTTATCAAACACCTGGCTGACTCTGTCGCCTACAAGGCCTCTTCCGTCTAACTGATATTCCGATTTTAACTACCATGTCCTTCTCCACCGCTGTTTATAACATGGAAATCAAGAAACCGACAGGTCCCATGGTGTCAACAAACAACCGAGCTTCGTGTCGCGCCCTCGTGGAACCTCGTAGTCTGCTATGAACGCGCATGACTAGATTCTGTCTGATTCAGATATCCTGGGCAAGATCTCCGACAGCAGTTCCAGAACACGTGGATGACCAGATCTAGGAGGACCGATCTTGCAGGATATTGCCGTGAAGCGAAAAGAACATGAGGACAGCCACCATAAGCATCACGACAGGAGGCCCCCACGCGACCATGATCCATCCCGCCACCGCACCACCATGGAGTGTAGCAGCACAACAGTTAGGCATGCATACACATCTCCTGTGACAAACCTAGGGCTCGGAATCCCGCTATCGAGGACAGGAAGTATGGGCACGGGCGCACTACATTGTGGAATTTATGGTCAAACTGAGTTCTCGGGAAGCGCGAGCGCACTACATTGTGGAATGGAGGAAGTATGTAGGGCTGGCTACAATCGAGGACAGGATTGCAAATCATTTAAAAGTGCAACTTGCGCCACAATAATACATTGAGCAGTTGAGCTTGTCTGCATATATAAGCATTGATGAGCACATCTGTGTCGTTATGTATGTTATAATAGAAGCATTACATTATTTGTTTTCCCCGATGTATGTGAGCATCTGTGACTGTACTGTGTTTAAAAAGAATGTATCGCTATGGGCATTACATTAGACGGCAGGAAGGCTGCAAAGGAGTGCTCGCTAGCTTCTTATAAAACGGTGGCTTGCCGGAAACCAAACATACACATACGGTCAGCATGCAGCATATGTGGACGACATTGATCTTGCTGCAGCTGCTCCTAGCAGCAGCTGCAACAGCAGATACCACCGCGACGGTTCGTGGGTGCCGGCCGAGCTGCGGCGGCGTGGACATCCCCTACCCCTTCGGCATCGGCGGCGGCTGCTTCCGCAAGGGCTTCGAGATCGAGTGCGTCAACAACGGCCCTGTGCTCGCCGGTACGTCCCTCCGGGTGGTGAACCTGACGTTGGATCCAGACGAGTCGCAGGTGATGCTCCCCATGGGGTGGCAGTGCTATAACGCCTCCGACCCAGATGACACCTACAGCAACTGGGACTATGGAGAGACCAAGATGAACAAGGACGGCGTCTACCGCATCTCCAACCGCCGGAACATGCTCGTCGTCGTCGGCTGCAACACCTTCGGCTTCACGGCGAGCAAGAGGACCGAGGGTGGCAGCGCCAACTACGCCTACTCCTACTACACGGGGTGCATGTCCTACTGCAGCAACTCGGACAGCGCGCGGGACGGCGTATGCGACGGCGTCGGGTGCTGCCGCGTCAACATCCCGCCGGGGCTCACCGACAACTACTTCAACTTCCGGGAGCAGGACCACTCCGGCATGATGGACTACAGCCCATGCGACTACGCCTTCCTCGCCGACAGGAACTACACCTTCAGCCGGTCCGACCTCAAGATGAACACAAAACGGACCTCGCCGGTGTGGCTGGACTGGGCCATTCGCGGCAACAACTCCATCTCCGGCGACATACCGTCATGCAAGCAAGCGGCCAAGACGGACCAGTACGCCTGCGTCAGCGCTCACAGCGACTGTGTCAACTCCACCAATGGGCCTGGCTACAACTGCAAGTGCTCCAAAGGCTACGAGGGCGACGCCTACTTGCCCAACGGATGCACAAGTAAGAGGCCCTGCTTAATCACTAATTCAGTACTTCCGCTGCTTCAAAAAAGTTCTAAGTTTTACCTGCAACGAACATCATTGACCTCGGCAAGTTTATAGAAAAATATATCAATTTTAAAACATCAACCGCATACAATCACTAGTAGAAAACAGGGCTTTCGTCCTAGCCGGATCGGAGCAATAGTCCTGGTCGCGTTACGAACCGGGACTAATATGAGCAGTAGTCCCGGTTCGAGCAGCTAGGACGCCGGACGGGGCTCGGCAAGCATCAGTCCCGGTTCAAATGGGACCTTTAGTCCCGGTTGGAGACACCAACCGGGACTAAAGGGTATCACCCCTCCAACCCCTCCAACCGGGACTAAAGTGTTATGAAAAACGGCTATAACTTTTGCATACGATGTCGGGAAAAAAACTTTAATATATCAAAATGTTCAGCACGAGAAACTGGTTTAATTACTAAAGGTCAATTTCCAGTTTTGTTTTGTTTTTTGCTTTATTTATTTTCTTTTGTTTGTACTTACAGCGAAATATTTAGAGTTTTTGAGCGAAATTTGTGTGAATCACTAGTTTGTGAATAACTTTACTTTGAAAATAGATTTTCGAGTGATTCTTTTTCCTGCTGTTTAATATTAGTGTCTTTTATCATTATATTCAATTTGGTAATTTTTAGGTTATTTTAAATAGGTGTTTTAATCAAAAACAGATTCTGTTTAGCTCTTTTAGTTTTATAGCTCAAAAAATCAATAAATGCATGAAAAATAGCGAATGAAGTGGGAAAGGGTTGAAAATTGATGATGTGGCTTTTAATGGTGCATGTTGAACGCACAAAAAATCTGGAGTTGAAATAAGTTTAAAAAATGAAATGCCTTTGTAACAGAGGAATTTTCGTCCGAAACCCAGATACTTCGAAAGAGATTGTCCAGTTTGTACACAAAGTGCATCCAGTTTTTGCCGTAACCATCTTAACTTTTTAGCACATGCTATGTGGGTGAAATGATGATACCATACCAAGTTTCAACCTTTTCAGAGTTCATTTGTAGTGATTTTCAATTTCGGAGTTATTTAGCTCAAAAAAATCAATAAATGCATGAAAAATAGCGAATGAAGTGGGAAATGATTGAAAATTGATGATGTGGCTTTGAATGGCGAATGCATGTAATTATGAAAATAGCGAATCAATATTACTTATTTTATTTTCATTGAAATTCAATATTATTATTACTTATTTTATTTTGAACTTTTTATTATTTTGTTTTTTTGTTTTTTGAGAATTTTTGAGTTTTTTTGAATTTTTTGCCTTTTTTGAAGTTTTTTGGAGTTTTAAAATTAATCATTGTTGTTTATTAATCATTGTTGTTTATTTTAATAATTGTTTGGAATTCAAAAAATTAAATCATGAGACATCAAGACCTAAGGGTTAATAGGATTGATAGCTTACTATTGTCAAGAAAACAACAAGTGCAGACTTGGAAACTAGGGGAGATAGAACTCGAAAGTTAAGCGTGCTGGTGTTGGAGCAGTCAGTGAGAGGATGGGTGACCGGCCGGGAAGTTAGACGATTTCGAATGAGTGCTCCACGCTGGAGCAGTGAGGAGGGGTGATTAGAGATTAAATTGTCAAATAATTCAAGAGTAATGAGGAGGGGTGATTAGAGATTAAATTGTTAAATAATTCAAAGATTTGAAAATAAAAAAATAGAAAAAATAAAAAAAAATGTCGAAAAAAATAAAATAAAAATTTTATAAAAAAAATACCTTTAGTCCCGGTTGGTAACACACCAACCGGGACTAAAGGTCCTCTAGGCCCCGCTCCAGAAAGCTGCCACACGGAGCCCCTTTAGTCCCGGTTCGTAATCCAACCGGGACTAAAAGTGGAGGCCTTTAGTCCCGATTGGTTAGTCCCGGTTGGAAAAATAGGGACTAAAGGCCCTTACGAACCGGGACTAAAGGCCCGTTTTCTACTAGTGAATAGATAATATATTTTATGATGATTTTAATGAAACCAATATGATATTATCTACAACATCAAATGTATATATAATATGAAAATATATTCTATGATGAATTAACGACGAATTTAATGAAACTAATATCATATTAGATTCATCATAACATATAAAATGAAGTTCATTATGTGATATGTTTTCATATTATATGCAATTGATGTGGTAGATACAGATATATTTTTCTATAAATTTGGTCCAAACATAGAGATGTTTGATTTTTTGTCAAGTATTTAAATGTCCCAATTAATGTTCATTTTGTGAATTTGCGGCCGGGCCACAGATATAGATGAATGCGCACATCCAACCAAGTATCCTTGCCACGGTGTATGCACGGACACCCAAGGGTGGTACGGATGCGAATGTCCCGCGGGTTCTCGGAGTCCTGACCCAAGAACCGAACGATGTACTCAACAGTTCCCACTCGCAGCACGGATTGCCGTAGGTAAACATCATACTCCTACTACACGTGTGTTTTTTTCAATGCATTCATTCCATCGCTTTCGCTAATTTAATTTTGTAAATTGTTTTCTCGGTCGCCTCAAAGTAGATACACATAACTTGTTAAATTACTGTTGCAAATCTCTCTTTTCGAATATGTATTTTGTATAGTTCAAGACTCACAAGTGAAGTGCAGTGGATTGAAACAAAATTTCAACCATGCACGTGATGAGCAGAAAAATAATCTTCAATCTTGTATATGTGCTAGATAATACTCTCCATGTTGCTCAACAATTTATAACAATAAAATTAGAATATATGAGAAGTAAACCCATCCACATTCTCGTCATATAAACGATGCCATACCTAGCAGTAAATGGACGGTAGGCTGTAGCTGCACGTTATAGTGCCTCGTGATCTTCTACTTCAGTCAAATTATTTGTTGCTGAAATGTGTGTGTGTGTGTATATATGTGTGCACGCGCACGCCGTCTCATGTCCCCCTGTTCATGGAGTACATAAACTCCACAATAATAATCAAATTATTATTATTATTATTATTATTATTATTATTATTATTATTATTATTATTATTATTATTATTATTATTATTATTATTATTATTACTACTACTACTACTATTATTGTTACTATTACTATTACTACTATTACTACTACTACTACTACTACTACTACTACTACTAGTACTTTTTTTTTGAGGGGATACTACTACTACTACTACTACTAAATAATTAAGTTTTTATTCTTTTCCCATGTAGGTGCAATAAGTGGCATTCTCGTCTTGGCATTTTTGTCATTCATTTTTATTCTCCGCAAAGAGAGGCGGCAGGCCAGGGACTTTTACCGGAAAAATGGTGGTCTAACATTACAGAATGCTAGAAGTATTAAGATTTTCAGAAAGGAGGAGCTGAAACCAATTTTAAAGAGTAACAATTTAATTGGTAAAGGTGGCTTTGGTGAAGTCTATAAGGGTGATCTGGATGGAGTTCCAGTCGCAATAAAGAAACCAATTGGTGATAATGTGCTAGTGAACAACCAATTTCCAAATGAAGTCATTATCCAGTCTCAAGTCATCCACAGAAACATAGTAAGTCTTATGGGTTGTTGCCTAGAAGTCGACACCCCCATGCTAGTGTACGAATTTGTCTCCAATGGAAGCTTGGATGACATTCTTCACAAGGACAAAAACAAGCTTCTCAGCTTGGATGTACGTCTACGTATTCTTCAAGAATCAGCAAATGGCTTAGCTTATATGCACTCACAAACCAACGAGAAAATCTTGCATGGTGATGTGAAACCAGCAAACATACTCTTGGATGACAACTTTACGCCAAAAATATCAGATTTTGGCATATCGAGGTTGATTGCAAAAGACAAGGAGCACACTATGAACATCATAGGAGACATGACTTATATGGATCCCGTATACGTCCAAACAGGCCGATTGACCGACAGAAGTGATGTTTACAGTTTTGGGGTTGTCATCTTAGAGCTCATTAGCGGGAAGAAGGCCACCCATTCTGACAATAACAGCTTGGTGAACAGCTTTCTGGATTGCCACCGGGAAAGGAAGAAAGCAACTGAGTTATTTGATAAGAAAATTGCGACAGGAAATTTGGAAATTCTTGACAAACTGAAAGAGATTGCTGTGCAGTGTCTTAGCCTGGAAGTCCATCAAAGACCATCAATGACAGGTGTCGCACAGAGCCTTCTCCTACTGCATGGATCCTGTACTCGCTAGATTGGTTTCCGGGTCTGGTTTGGGTTTCAATAGCATGTATGTTACGTGGAATATGATAGGTAATTAACTATCAAGTGTCAACGCTTGTTGTATTTGCGGTTCCAAGGAAATTTGTACTACTGTAGTGAGTGATCAGTGTTTGACTTTGATGTCACCAAATGTATGGATTGATTAATTAAACTATTATTGTACTGCGACAGCGATTTGATGTTGCTCGTCAACGAGATCATTATTTCAGTTAATCTTGTTATTTCTTCAGCTTGTTAGTTATGGCGGTAGCTAGACTTGGTCATGGCACGACCGATTTCCCGTTCAAGAAAAGCTGCAAGCGTTCATAGCACACCACAGCGCGCCGCAGCGATCGAAGGTCGTGTCCTTGTGCTCCCCTTGCCCATTAGTCGTCGCCACCTTGGCCACGACAAGGCTGTTCTGGTGTCACCTCAGCCTGGACACGGTCCGAGCCGGTCCGGTCCCGGTCCGAGCCGGCGTTTGGACCGGCCGCCGGCGGTCCGGACCGGACCGGACCGAGCAGCGTCGCGGTCCTGTTTCCAGGGACCGGACCGGCAATGGCGGGCCACGAGCCGGACCGAGAGGACCGTCAGGACTGATCAAGACATGGCCAGAGCGCGCTCTGGAGCTCCGGCAAGAGCTGCTCATCGGGGACGCAATGCTAGAGGAAGTGCAGCTCTTCTAGAAGATGTCTGGAAGCTTCAGAGGAACTAGAGGGAGCTACATGACTAAGAAGAACACCAGAGGGAGCTCATCGGCGACGAATCTGGCACGACGGCCGGTGAACGGAGATGAAAGAGACGACGGCCGATGTGGCGTTGTAGGACCTCCCAGGTCGATTTCTTTGGTGGGGACGACGGATCCGAGTGTGGCGCGTCTAATGGACATAGTCTCCGGGGCCAGTGAGTTCAATGGCCGCACGGACGACGGCCACCGCGCCGGCGGACGTACTCGACGGCAGTTTCTTGCGCCTCCGCCATGCCTAGATCGCCACCCTCTCGCCATGGGCCTGCCACACCCCCGCCACAACCCCTCCATGTTGCGGGCACGCCTCCGCCACGCTCCAGCCACGCCCTCGCCCCGCCCCGGCCACGTCCCCGCCATGCCGCCGGCTGCCTTCTTCGGTCCTGCGAGCGGTCCCGGTCAAGGACCAGACCAGACTGACGAAGTTTCGGGCCGAAATCGACAGCCCGGACCGGCTAGAACTTTTACCGGGGCAGGACCGAGCCGGCTCGGACCGAGCGGGCCAAGAACGGACCACGAAGCCCGCTCGCCACGTCCAGGCTGAGTGTCACCCAGCCGTGAGAGACACCGCTCCTCCTTCGAGATGGGTGGCCCGAGCTAGCTGACAAGTCTTGCTGGATCTGAGGAGCGTCTCAGCCTCTCACCGTGCAGCTCTGACGTTGATGGCTACCCCCGCTCCTCACCTAGAATGCCGTCGCGGGCGATGTTTGCGGAAGTTCTCAGGTCATTGTCCCCCGTGCCTGCTGTCGTGACCACGCCCGTTCATTACCATTCACACTACACCACAACACTTAATTGGGGGCAATTATCTGCCGGGAGAAGTATGTGAATAAGGGCAAACTGTCTGCCGGGAAACTTCTTACTGCCGGCAGAAATACTTCAGGACAGAAAAACTGCCGGTAGAACTTGACGAACAAGGACACAAAAACTGCCGGTAATAATGTCGACGATAAAGGGCGCATTATCTGTCGGGACAAGTAAAGCATGGCCCAGTTACTGCCGGGACTATCATTGGCGCGAGACCGAAATAAAATTGGGCCAAAGCGCGCGCTACCGAGCAAAAGCCCGCCAGAGGTGAAAATTTTGACACCGAACAAAGTACAGACTCCTGAACTCTCTTCCAAATCGCCCCCAAATCCCCAAACGCGATGTGCCTTACCGCCGCCGCCCCCGCTCCCGCCACCAACCACCGCACCCAGCCTACGCCCCGCAACCACGCAACCACCGCCGACTACCCTCCACCCCGACCATTGTTGCTGTCGCTCCGGGCACCCCACCATAGCGCCGCTGAGCACCCAACTGACGGATCTGTGAAGAGGAGGTGTAGCTGCGGCAAGGAGCAGCAAAAGCGGCCGGATCTGAAGCGGGAGGACGTCGCCGTGTAGCTGGAGCGGGAGAAGCATGGGCACGCGGCGGCCTTCTCCTGCTCGACGACGGCGGCGACGAACACCAGCGCTCCCCATCGCCCTCGACCTACAAGGAGGAGCGCCTACCCCGAGCTCGGGCCCGAGATGTGCAGCAGCAGCAGGGCCAGGGGAGCGAGGCGGCGGGCGCCGTGGTGGTGGGCTCGTCTTTGAGGCACTGGGGGTCGTCCACGGCGCCGTCGACGCCGGGCAGTGGAGGGTCCTCGTTCAGGCTGCGGCAGCTCCTCCATGCGCGCCGCCATCTTCCTCTGCTGCGTCAACGGCAGATTGTGGCGACGTCTGTGTCTGCAGTCTGCAGGTACACCTCTTGCGCCTGACCATGAGCACTAGCGAGCTGCTGGGCTGAACATGCTAGGGACATGTTGTCCGTGAACATGCTCGGCTGAACATGCCGTTGACCGTGAGGACGGTAACTTAACGAGCTGCTAATAATTCATCTACTCCCATGCCCCTGATATTTTTGTTGTTGTTGTCTGAACATGCTGGGAGTAACTTGACTCCTTCAGCTACTGTTAATTTGTGTTGTTGTTTTCTGAACATGTTGGGCGTACTGTAGGAGTACTTGTATTGTTGCTTGGAGTAAATGTTGTAGTTTAAATGAAATCAAAATTTCTGGAATCATGTTTATCAAGGGGTTGTATGTACTGAAATCAACATCTCTGAAACAACATTCAGATATGCAGGATTCTAATGCTTGATAATATGGATCAGATATGCTAGATAATGCTCCATTTCAAACAAGATAATGCTAGATAAGGCAGGAGTAGTAGATATGCTCGATAATGCTCCATTTCAAACTAGATAATGCTCCATTTCAAACAAGATAATGCTAGATAAGGCAGGAGTAGTAGATATGCTCGATAATGCTCCATTTCAAACTAGATAATGCTCCATTTCAAACAAGATAATGCTAGATAAGGCAGGAGTAGTAGATATGCTCGATAATGCTCCATTTCAAACTAGATAATGCTCCATTTCAAACAAGATAGTGCTGACAGAGATGAGGAATTGAGGATGGATAATGTGTGTCTGCCTTGCCGATATTTTCACTTAGGGCCTTCTTGGCATGGCTTTGCCATAAAAAAGCCTGACCTCTTGCAGGCCTCCCCTCCCTCCAAGCTATGCAGCACCACATCTGTGTGCTCACATCGGATGGAGCTACCAAGCCCTAACCAACCCTGCTGGCCCATCGTGGAGGCTGCGGAGCTCAGCAGAGTGTAGATTGGATACACTGTGTTTCAACTGCAGATTCTTTTAGTAACAAGAAGTTTATTTTCTAGATCAAGATTTATTGACTTCTAAAAACCAGCCAAACGAAAAAAATCACCCCCCTTGAATGCGACACTTACTTACGTTTCTCAATTGGCCTTTAATGTAATGTGCCACTCCTTCCTTCTCTTGCCCGTGCAATTAAGATTCTTTTTTGCATGCTCAATGCTTCTGTATTTGCTCCCAATTTATTTTTACACCTTAATAATCTGCTTCTATGTATGCAGCTGGAAGTGGATAAGTCTGGCAAAAGCAACAATGCGACCACAAGCAAGTCCATGGGTAATACTTATGCATCTTTCTCTTGGCTATTGCTATATGATATTACGGGCACGAATGCCCGTCCGTTGCAACGGGAGACAAAATGAGTGTCTATTAAATTTTACTTGGAATTGTATGGGCAAAATATAATAATACTCCCTGATTTGTCAAGTGTGCCACGCAGGGAATCCACACATGTTGAAAGGTCACAGTTGACATTCTGAATGCACTTAGAAGTGAGGTTTCAATGGCTCAAACTGCATTACCACAAAACAAGCCTAATTTCTATACCTGTTTTGAATTTAAAAAAAAATAGTAGAACGTATCCGTGTTGGCACTTTTTAAAAATGACGAATTTACGTATCCGTATTGACCCGATACTGATACCCGTATCCGTATCGGTGCATTCTAGGTTATTAATTTATTATGGAGCAAAAACATCATTGAATTGAAGATTATAGCCAACTGATTTTTTGTGTATCTATTGTAATTCAACAACCTTGTTAGCATGTTAGAGATGACTGGGGAAATAGAATAGGTGAGAATCATGTGAATGGGTGAAAGAAAACATTGCTATGTTGCCTGCATGCATGTATATCCATATCAATCAAGCTAGCCGGATAACTCGTAGTTTGTTATGTATATGTACGTGATTGTCTAGGGAAGAATCGACCCCGCTGCTTTCTTGGCTAGCATTGTACGTGGTCACCGCCGTATACTACCATGTCTCTGTAACATAAATTATCTTGGAAGAAATCTACTGTATTTGCGTACGTTGCTAGAAAGCACTCGGCAAGTGTGATGCATCAAAGAAATTTTGTAGTTTGCATGGACGATGCTCCCTGCGCGGCACACTTGACAAAGAAACATCCAAGATTAAATATTATGTTCCCCAAGTAGATATGCATGGAAAAAATATCTTGATAAGTCGTTGCAGTAGCAACAATAGAGGGATCGCTGAACTCAAGCATTGCTGATGCAATATTTACTTATTTAGTGAAAGCGTGTCATTTTATTTGATTTATATTTTCCTTTTTGCTGTGCTTATTTGTTTGTTTGATTTGTCACCTCTGCATATCATTTAGGATGTACTAAGTTTACAGAGGGATTAGCTTTTACCTTTATTTTTTCTTTTTTGTTGTGCTTATTTGTTTGTTTTATTTGTCACCTCTGCATATCATTTAGGATGTACTCCCTCCGTCCCACAATATAAGACGTGTTTGCAAGCTATGTTAGCTTGTAAAAATGTCTTATATTGTGGGACAGAGGGAGTACTAAGTTTACAAAGGGATTATCTTTTAACTTTATTTATTTTTGCTGTACAATCCTCCGGTTCTCTGTTTGGTTGTGCATTCTTTCTTTTATTCTAGGTTCTCAATTAGTGCAATCAGTTCCTTTCGGTGCACTTGGAGAGTATGGTTTAGTGAAGTAAGTAACAATGTTACAGATTCTTGTTTTGCCATATTTGCCCATGAAAGATTTTTGTATTTGAAGCGCAAATAATTTCTGTTCAATCTAATTATGTACTCCCTCCGTCACAAAATAAGTGTCGCAGATTTAGTACTAAATTGGTACAAATTTTGTACTAGATCAACGGCACTTATTTTGGAACAGAGGGAGTATGTAATAATCATTGCTTGTTGTGATGAAGTGTTGCATATTTAGAAGAGTTTTATGCTGACAAGTTAAACTACAACATGTCGAAATCTATAATATGTTGATTTAAAATCTGAAACAATAGCACCATTTTTGAGTTTTTGATTTGTTGCAGGTTTCTCAAAGATACGCAAGCTGATGGAGGATTGGAAGATCTACAAGTTGCTGGAGGTTTGGAAGATCTACAAGTTATTGGAGTGATAATATATATGTAATATGCCTTGTTTGTTGAACCTTGAGACATCGACAAGTTTTACACTGCATTTGGTTGGTTGTTTCAGCACACAAGCCATTGTATGCTCATTTTGGTTGTGTGACAGGATTTCTTTAGCTTAAACATATGTACTTTGTCTTGTGAGGCACACTGTCATTAGAAACATATATTTTTGATCTTTTATGTTATTTAATGAGGCCTTACAAGTAATTTGATTGAGCTGTATGTATAAGTTGTGTGATCTGTGATGACTGTTTGAACTTATATAATGATTGGATATTAAATGAGGTATATCTTGCCCAGAACAATTTAGATTGCTTGTGGGAAAGCACGTGACGGCATATTGCCTGCCAGGTAAACGTGCATGTGCTGGCAGTGGAACTGCCGGTAAACTGTAGTTCCTATGTTAGGATGAATCTGCCGGGAGAACATAAACTGCCGGCAGATACAATGGCTGAGGCAGAAGAACTGCCGGGGATTGTTTATCTGCCGGGAGAAGTAATCCCCGGCAGCCGTTGTTGTGGCAGTTCTATCTGCCGGGAGAATCTTTGTCCCGGCAGTCTATCTGCGCTCGTAAGTGCGTTCTCCTGGCAGATTAGATGTCAGTGCATTAGTGTTGTGGTGTAGTGTCAACTTCAAGCACCGTGGATGATGGATCACGACAGTCTCTTCTTCCTTGTACTTGCAACTGTAGCACCGTAGCGTTTTGGTTACCGAACGAAATTCCGAGGTTTCACGCGGTTACCGCGTTTACCGTCCACCCTCGAGAAACACTCATACCGAGCAAAAGATCTCGAACAATTTGAAAATTTTGAATTCAAACGCTCATAGTGTAGTTAAATACAGGCCATCTCTGTTTCAACAACAGAACTGCTCTTGACCTAGTGGTAAAGCGAGTCTGCGCTCACACTTATTTATTTCTTTTTTAGGATGCAAAGGTTTAAAAAGTTTACAAAATTGTTGTAGCAACCAAGTGTCGAACTCGCGACGTATGAGCATGCCGCAGCTGCGGTAGAATAGCCGCTAAACCAGGGTAACGGATGTGATATTGAAGAGTTAAATACCTATCTATATCGACTTCAAAAAGTTTGAATTCAAAATTTAGTTTTAAATTTCGTCCGGAAAAATTCGGTATTTCGTGGTTACCGTGGTAACCGCAAATTCCGGTGCCCCTCGAGAAAAAAGGTCCACTCGGGATCCAAAACTCCACCGTTGTTCTCCGCGACACCAGGCTAAATTTGCCTATCTGATAACCAGCCTCTGGACATTCTGGATTAATAATGACATATCCCACCACAGAGCATTCACTACAAAGGATGTTTAGCTCTACTATAGCCAGTCTTTTGCAACATGGTTCTTTTGTGTCCCACCTTGCGACATGTTCTACTTTGTCATGTTCATTGTCCAAATCGACCATCGCGCAAGTATCATTGCTGTGAATCCACCGATGGTCTGGTCTGCCAACCGGGCTCGTCCTGTTAGGGAGAATGACACCGTTGAGCTAACTTTAGCTGGAGAATTGGTCCTTCCTGATGTTGATGGTAGCCGGTCTGGTCGACTGGTAGCTCGTGGCGGACAGTAGCTAGCATGGTGGTCACCAACATCGGCAATCTGGTGCTATTTGGTGTGATAATGCAACTCTATGGCAGTCACCTGATCATCCTACCCATGCATTGGTCCCTGGACAGTCACTTGTGGAAGGCACGAGGCTCACAACAAAGACATAAAATTGGACCGAGACTCAGTTGTATGTCACTGAACAGCACGATGGATTATATGCGTACATTTCATTCGCACCACCGAAGCTGTACTATGTGATGACATCAAACAAAGAAAAGACAGGAAATGATACAACAAAGGTTACATTCATGAATGGTAGCCTCAGCATCTTTCTCCACCAGAAAAAAAAAACATATTCGAATAGCATCTCATTGCCAACACCTAAGTACAATGGAACACATGGGAACTAGAGTCTAATAGACACCTTAGGGTGTATGAATCGGCTATTGCAGAAGATACGTGGCATGTTGTGTATGCAACCTGACAATGCTGATTGTGTTATTATGATGCAACTTTGTATTACTGAAAGGCCAAAACCAACATATATACACGTACAAGTGAGATGTCAAAAGGATAGAATGTAGAAGGCCAAACGCCATCATCAATATAGCTCTACCCCACCTCCACCCCCCACCCCCCCCCCCCCCCCCCCCCCAAAAAAAATAATAATGGTCGATCTACAACATTGAGTTTGGAGAGGTAAAATCCATGTTCCGCTTTACTGTGTGCCTTCATGAAGAAGTCAGCTATCTGTAATTCGGAAGGCACATACCGAAGAGCAATAACATGATCATGCACAACATCGCGCATAAAAGAAACATTCACGCAGTACTGATAGCATCTATACTGTCTGATAATAGGGTTGTAGTTGCAGAAAAAGAAACATCAAAATTCTCCAGTAACCATCATAACCAAGTCACATCTGTTGTTAGAAAAGTCATAGCTCACAACTCGGCATTGGCACTCGAACGGAAAACTATAGTCTATTTCTTCGTGTTCCACACAATGATAGAACTACCTAAAAAACACAATAAGTAAAAAGTGAACGGCGATCCTAACAATCACTAGCCCACGTTATGACATGTGTTTTCCTAACGTTGTGCGGCAAGTACGAAATATGCACAGGCAGCAAGTGCACCTGTCCCCTTCGGGATAATAATTGTTCATGCTACTTCAAGCCGATTGGTGTACCCAACGAAAATCTTGGTTGCACACCCCTGACACTAATCTCTTGTCAAGAACGGCAACGCCATCAGCTCTTAACCCTCGATGAGGTTTCTTACTTCGATGTAAGCTACCTCTCTTCGAAATAGGGTTTCCTCCGCTTTATATTATAAAGCAAACAACAACGAACACATAGCATTTACCAGGGCGAACAACACATCAAGCCCAAAATGAGAAAGAAGAAGATATAAATGCCAACAAGGGCAGCTCAGTAAAGCACGGATGATCCTCCACCGTTGCGCCGTCCAAATTTGTCCCACTACACCCCAAGGCTCCGGACCGCCGCGTATCAAGCAGCACCTCCAAGGAATGAGACTCTGACGATGATGCTGCCCGGACATGTCCTAGGGTATGCCCTAGTACGCGGAGGATAGTGGGGGATGGGTAACACCAACACCCTTCAAGAAGGAAGGCGGCACCCGCATGCGTCACCGCATCGTAGCCGTAAGATCCGACAGGGATTTCTCCCGCATCCCAAACACCACTACCCACCCAATCCGGAGCCAGCCAGCCTTCCACCCGCCAGCATGTGCCACCACAGTTTTGAAATCAGCTACGCCGTCTCACTGAGTACGCCAACACGAGTCAAGAGGACAGAGAGAGGCAGCACCAGGGAGCAAGGGTGGCAGCACCGGAGCTGCGCGGGAGGAAACCACCTCCACCGCCGTCGTGCAGAATGCATGTGCCTCCAGCGTTGTCGCGGTTGCCATTCCGACACGGCAACCGGGGCATACCAGGCCACCTGGGACCGGCCAGGCCCAGATCGGGCCCACAAAGTAGCTAGCCACCGCGCTGCAGCACCAAAGGCGCCAGTGCCGCCACACTCCACCGGCCCGACGCCCCTCCTCTGCCTCCCGGGAGCCACGCCCTGCCGTCGGCCCGCCCAGACCCAGATGGGGCCCGAAGGCGCTAAATCTGGGACGAGCGGGAGCCGCCAGTCCGTGCCACCCTGCCGCCAATGACAGCGCCACTGCCAGGCCTCCCTGCCGCCGTGCTAGTCCACCGCCGCCTAGGAACACACCCCGGAGCCACTCCGCCCCATGTCGGCTCGCCAACGAGAGGGGAATGGCCAGGGGCCGCCGCCGCCAACGTCACCCGGCCCAAGCCCGACGGCAGGCGCCAGCGACGGCGACAGGGAAGCAGGGGAGAGGGAGGGCTTGGGGTGGAGGAGGTGGTGCGCGGCCGGTCGCCCACGGGGGCGACGTGGTCACGATAGGGGGAGGGACTCCTCTCAAACTTACCTCGTCGGGAATGTAACCACCCCAGATGATTGTAAACAAGCCTGCTTGAAAAACTGGTCCTGCAGGAGCATCAACTTCTAACAATAGTTTGACCAGACTGAAAACAAAGGTTATTATATTGCTGTGGGTGACCAAGGTCTTCTCCTTGCAATTAATAAAACTTGAATATATTGATTACAACAACTCTGTTTTCATCAAGGTGCAGCTTAGCCCTTCCAACTCTGTTGTTGCTTCTAGTCCTAAAGCAAACAACCGAAGCACATTTTAGGCACTACTATTATTATTTTATTACTTGATATTCCTGTCACACTTTATCTAGAGAGGAAGAGAGTGTATGCTAAGAAAAATGAAGGATTTATTTTTTATTAATTTTCTAGAATGCCAACCAGGTTTCCTTTTCAGAAGTTGTGAGATTGCACTGGAGGGTTCAAGAAAATCCTTGGAGAAGGTGGATTTGGATCTGTTTATGAAGGGAGATTAGGTGAAGAGAGAGTTTCTGTGAAACGTTTGGTAGGTTCTAGACAAGGAAAGAAAGAATTCTCGGCGGAGGTGAAGACTATTAGAAGCATCGAGCTCATCAATCTTGTTAGGGTGATTGGCTTTTGTGCAGAGAAATCTCAGAGGCTTCTACAATACGAATATACGCCGAGAGAGTCAATTGATGGGTAGATCCATTACCACCACAACATTGCCCCACTCGGTTGGCACACGCGGTGTAGAATCATTCTGGATATTGCAAAGGCCTATGTTAACTTCAGGAGGAGTGTAGAAGAAAGATAGCTCATTTGGACATCAAACCGCAAAATATTCTCTTAGATGAGAACTTCAATACTAAAGTTGCTGATTTTGGACTATCTAAGCTAATAGACAGGGATCAAAGCAAGTTATTACAGTGATGAGAAGCACACCTGGGTATCTAGCACCTACATGTACGTTTAACCTCGGAAATTATTGAAAAAGTCTATGTTAATGAGCCGTAGGCGAGTAGAAGCCATGCCATAGGCGCCGTTGTCACGAGGTTATTACGATCAACACACTATATGTCCAACATGTGTTTTGACCTATGCCCTCTCCCCTTTAAATGCTTATGAAAATGTAACGAGCCGAAGGAGACAACGAGTCACGCCGTACTATTAGTAAAAACTTCATTTTTCTTGGTTGAAAGACGACATTTGATAGTGTTATAAGCCTCCACATGTAATTATGCTATAGGACTCCATTACCCACAAATATAATGGGAAAATCAGAGGGTAAAGGGGGAACATTTATACCTACAGACTAACTTTGCTCTTACACGAGCTAATTTTCGTGTCATTTTTCTTCCTGTCGCGTTAGAAAGGGAAAAATGAAAAACCTAGGTAGTAGGAGGGTCGAACTACGAAAAAAACGAAACAAGAAACAATATTTGGTTGGTCTGACCGCGCGGGAACATCACTCGTCGCGCGCGGAGCCCTCCCGAAGTGTTCGTTGGTTCCCATTCGAAGGGATACCCCTTGACTAGTTGCTCTCAAGATGGAGCTCGAGAGGAAAGCTTTGGTTGTGGGCCGGGAAACGTGATGGTCTCTGGCTAGCGGGCCTTGTTTTTCTAAATGAGCCAGCATGCCATTTTAGATATAAATAAAATTGAGAATCAGGCCTTTTTAGAAGTAGGACGGAAGTAGCCACGGTGGGCCGCGCACGCGGGTCGTATCACATTCGCATCCGTCCACCAGCTCTCCGCTCACCGCAACCAACGATGACGCCGGCCGCCGCCCCCCACTCCAGCCGCCACATCCGCTACCAACGGCGGCAACCATGCATGTGCAGGTCACCCCGACCGACCTAGCAGCAGCAGCAGAAACCGCAGCCGGCCGAGAGTTGATCCCCGACCGTCGCCCCACGTCCAAGATAAAGAGGTAAACTAGCTAGTGCGCCACACCACTGCTTAGATTGTCGATTCCTCCCACAGTTTTTGATTTACTCCAGTTTGTTATAGGTCACTGGACTCAGTGTATGATATTAGGGTAAATAGGTGATCCATATGTTAGATTAAGATAAGTAAAATGTGGATTCAAGCCATAAAAAAACACTTGGCCCATCAGTCACCGATTTATGGAGTACCACTGGCATCTAACATGTGACGGCCAGCTATCGATCGCGTCCGGTTCGTGTGACTTTTCTGGAAACCAGCCAAATTTGAGGCTCTTGATCAGCTGAGATTCCATATAGTATGGTTGTTGGATCGATGAGATATATATATAGTATGGATGGCTGCCATATGATAAATTGTATGGTTATACTTGCAAGAGCGGGCTGTTCTTGTGTCACTCATCGCCAGTAATCATGTTTCAAACCATTGACAATTAGATGCCGGTCGCTTTTCTTTTCAAAGGCATCCTGCCATCTGGTGGCATGAGTTAAACAGTTGCATCTTCCTACCTAGTTGGTTCTTCAAATACACTGGACATTTCCAAAATTATATGTGACATATCCAAATTGTTCTCTTGAGAACCAACATATGTAGAATTGCGTACCACTAACAGATGTTGCCTTAACTAGAAAAAAAAATACACCATTGAAAACTTAGGTAGTATACTACTACTGATATGATTACAGATATGATTACAGGGACAATCTTCATTTGTTCAAATCTAGTGAACTATGTATAGCAGTGGGTTCTGGTTATAATCCAGTAATCTTGATAAGTGCATTTTATAAGTTCATTTACATTGTCGGCTTCTTCTTCCTTGACATGGCAATGTATTTCCCTAAGTTCAAAGTTGTAGATTTTGTTATGTTTTATCTCAAGATACAGATCTTCATTTATCCATATCATGAGAGGATGCTAATTGCTTGATGCAGCTTGTCGTGATTGAGATATAAATTTCACTTGAAATAGGGAATTTTACAATGCAAACAGTAATTGTCGTAAAATGGTACAAGCATGCTAGTACAATCAGGTCCGGTACGTCTTTGCGTGGCTTGAGAGCTCGGAGCGACAACAAGATACCGATAACTACACCAATGACCGTGACCACCACCATGATTTTAGTCCAGTGCTTGATAATGTAGAGGTACGACCTGAGCCCAAATGACCTCCTCATACATCTAGGTAGCTGCCTCTCACTCACAAGTCACGACACGAGTTAACATAACACAAACCATATTATAACCTATTAAATCGTTAGATTATACTACTATATGTATCAAGTGGTTGTTTAAATAGGACCTGGCGGCGAATTAATGCTTGAGCACCGACATATCATACTACATCTACTTGCTTGCAAATAATTCGTGCTAATTGCTTGATGCAGCTTGTCGTGATACAGATACAATGAATTTCACTTGAAATAGGATTGAGATACAAGGAATTTTACAATGCGAATAGTAAGAGGCATACAAGTAGAACACACAACTAATGCTAGTACAATCAGGTCTGGTACATCAGGTCTGGATTGTGCGGCTCTTCTTCTTAGTGAAGAGCCACAGGTTAAGGCAAGTTCGCCTCTTCTGCTTGAAGCCCTCGATGTCCATCATTGTCCTGAGGTAGCTCCTTCCGACGCGCATGTTCTTGTCTTGGTATGTGTGATGTTACTCACAGTGTGAGTAACTAGCCATGTTACTCGAATCATCTCTCTTCTCATTAAATCATTGTTACATAAACAAATTTGCTGAGTTGGACCATATGTTAGTGCTGAAATTACTCTCACTATGGGCAGTCTCAGTATTATGCAGGTAGTAATATAGACTAGTGTCAGATGTAACCAAGAAGAGAAAAGCTGCACATGCATGCGAATATGGTCCGGTGCGTCTTAGTCTGGATTGAGACCTTAGTAACGACATTGACGTGGCCATGATTTCATTCCTGTTCTTCTTAGGGAACCCAAAAAAGCCAGTTAGGGCCTGCGTGATTTCCATGAGCGAGGAGCTAGCGTCAAACCAAGCAAGTAATGAAAACCAAGATAATAACTAATACAACCAGTTTATTATACATTAATAAGCTGGCTCCTAGTCGACATGACGCCAAACAAGCCGGCTGGTCGTTCAGATGTTCAAGTTTCTTTACGGTCGGCCTTCACATGTTCTACTCTAGTAAACTTAATGAATCACAATACGGCGGCATCTTTGGTTAAGACAATATAAGAGACCAAACTCATTTGATGCTATATAATATGGTTTCCTGATTGAACAGGCATGTGACGGCCAACTACCGATCTAAATTATGTAGCATTTTCAAGATATAAAGCTTAGATGTTAGTAACTTAGTATTACTCGGAAGAAACTACTAAATGCTGCATCCGGTTGGTGTGACCTTTCTGAGAACCAGCCAAACTTGCTGCTCTAGATCAGCTGAGGTTCCAAATAGTATGATTGTTGGATCGATGATATATACTCCCTCCGTTCCTAAATATAAGACCTTTTAGAGATTTCACTATGGACTACATACGGATGTATATAGACATATTTTAGAGTGTAGATTCATTCATTTTGCTCTGTATTTAGTCCATGTAGGAATCTCTAAAAGGTCTTATATTTAGTGACGGAGGAAGTATATGGTATGAATGGCTGCCATATGTTATATTGTATGGTTATACTTGCAAGAGCGTGTTGTTCTTTTGTCACTTGTGGCCGGTCATCATGTTTCAAGCCATGGACAATTAGATGCCGGCCGTTTTCCTTTTCAAAGGCATCCTGCCGACTGGTGACATGAGTGAACAGTCGCATCTTCCTACCTAGCTAGTCCTTCCAATACACAGGACATTTCCAAAATTATATGTGACATATCCACTTGTCCTTATGAGAACCAACATATTTAGAAGTGCATACCACAAACAGATGTTGCCTTCACAAGAAAAAAAATACATCATTAAAAACTTAGGTGGTATACTACTACTGACATGATTCCAGGGACAATTTTCATTTATTCAAATCTAGTGAACCATATATAGCAGTGGATCCTAGTTATAATCCAGTAATCTTGATAAGTGCATTTTATAAGTTCATTTACATCATTGGCTTATTCTTCCTTGATATGAAAATGTATTTCCATCAGTTCAAAGTTGTAGCTTTTGTTATGTTTTCTTTCAAGATGCTGATCTTCGTTTATATTGGAACTGGGAAGTGCACTACTTTATCTTGACATGTGAAGATGTGATTGGAATAGAGTACGATTATGTTCTCCTGAGAGCAATAGTGGGACTAAATGGATTAGGTAAAAATACCAGAGAAATTTCCAAATATTAACATAAACATGAACAAAGTGATTGCGTGATAAAATTGAATCTCTGAAATTTATCTAACTAGACATCAGCCTGAACATTTATACGGGCTAGTTTATACTCCAAATTCTATGTTTCGGCGATAATATATATGTTAAATCCTAATTCAAGATTTGAAAACATGAAGAATTTTTTCATACCTCACTTTTTTAAATTATGAGCTCTTTTATGGTGCGATTTAGTGCCCGTATGGGCTAGTAGTATGGATTAACCAGAACCCTCCATCGTTTGGGTATAATGGACAATTCACCTAAGGGTATCCGATTTTAAATTTTGTTTTCATGATAATTTAGTCCAGGTGAGAGGATAACTCTCTCTCTCTCTCTCTCTCTCTCTCTCTCTCTCTCTGTGTGTGTGTGTGTGTGTGTGTGTGTGCATGCAGGAAACATAGCGCACCGCTCTGCCATTGTCATCCGCCCTCGCCGGGGGGTAGAGCATAGCATTGTTGTTGCCGCTTGCGCCCCCTCGCCGAACCCTTCGAGAGTCAGTGATAGTGAGTGGGTGACGAACCCTTCGACGTGTTTTCTCATCTGCAGAAAATGCCCTGCGGAGAAAAGATACTGCTCATTGCTCACCAAGTACTGATTAATCCGGAGCATTGGATCTGCTTGTTGGTTGGTCTGTACTTAACTAGCACTACCGTAAAAAACCTTTAAATTATACACTCATGAATCTATTTTATTTTCCTTTTTTGGAATTTATTTTGTGTTTCGGTACCAGATATGCTACTTGTTAAATATATTTTAAAATTTGGAATTTTTATAATTTTTATTGCCTATGGGATTTAAGCCATAAAAGGACTTGGCCCATCACTGATATATGGAATACAACTGGCATATAATATTGCCCAATTGAGCTAAGTTTATCACCCTTGGTCGCTTATACGTTGGTTAGGATACATGCAGGTGCATGCAGGTAGCTTACCATTCCCCCCTCCCTCTCCTCTCCCGTCGCCCCCTCGGGCGATCGAGAGGGCTGACCTAGCCACCGGCCTCTCCCCCCTCCCCCCTGTCTTCCCCCCTCCCCGCCCCCACCCATCGCCGGCAAGCGCCGCCGGGCAAAGCTCTAGTGGTGTCGGCGGCGGCAGGCAGCTTCTCTCCCCCCCCCCCCCCCCCCGATTCGGCCCTGAGGTCTGGCGTGGCACATCGTGGCTGAGAGGGGGCGCCGGGCTTGCGCTGGGACGACGGCGCAACGGCAAGCGCGGGTGACGGCGGCCTGCGATGCGAAGCGAGCGACGGGGCCATGCACGTGGGTGTGCTAAGCGGCGGCTGCGCGGGGTGCGTGCACCGTCTGCGGTCAGATCTGACGACCGGCGCAGGAGGTGGGTGGCGATCTGGCATCCGGCCGGGTTGCTGTGCAGGGGTGGACCGGTACGGCGTCCCCGCGCCAGATCTGGCGTGGATTTGAGTGGGGGCCCGTGCAGTGCGTCGGTGGGGCGGCGGCCCGGCATGGCCGCCGGTGTGGGTGGTCCACGTGATGGTGGTGTCTGGGCACGCGCTTGCGTGGCTCCACTAGTGGAAAAATGGCTAGCCACAACTCTTGTTAGTGGCGCGCTATTTCTTCCCAACTCCAGCACTAATATTTTCAAATAGTGCTAGCGCGGGCTAAATTCGTACGCCATAGCTATTTTGTTAGCGCTGGCGTTGCACATTAGGCCCGGTGTTGCACACATTAGGCCCATTAGGCCCACGCCAGCAGTAGTCGGTTTTAACAGCTCCCGGGGCAGTAAAAAAAATCTTATCCTCACTCTTGACCCTAACTCAATCGGCCCGTCCTCCTCTCGATCCCCGCCGCCGCCGCCGCCGCCTGACGCGTCGCGTCACCACCCCGCCCGCCGCCGACTGACGCGTCGCGTCTCCACCTCGCCCGACAACACCCCACCGAAGCCGCCCCACGCCGACCGTCTCCGCCCTACGCCGCCCCGCCAACGCAGCCCGTCTCCGCCCGTCGCCGTCCCGCCGACGTCGCCGGCCATGTCATATCCAAAAAGGTATGGAAAGAACTTTTCCCAAAACCATTTCTCAATACTACTTGCTATATTTAGTGTTAGTAGTATATGAGTGCAATGTATGAAAACATTAGGTTGCAATGTATGAAGAATTTGCTATAATGTAAAACCTTAATTAGAAGTGGTATATGACTTGCAATGTATGAACCTTAATTAGAAGTGGTATATTATTAACAATAAACTATAAACCATAATTTTAAAAAGCTTTTGCATTACACATATGGAAGGGTGGCCATGTAGGAGTAGTATGTAAACAAGCTGCGACAACTTAGCTAAAACAATACATAGTTGATGGTAGAGCTTGACAACATTCAAATAAATAGTTGATGCATGATACACTCTAGCTAAAACATTACATAGTTGATGGTACAACTTTCAAGTGTTTTCTGTTTGATGGTACAGCATGGCCGACTCTAGCATCTCGATAGGCTCCTCTAAGCATTGGCCGGATTTTGCCGAAGATAAAGGCGAAGTGAGAACCAACCAGGTAATTAGGCTGGTTACAGAAAACATGCACACACACACACACACACACACACACACACACACACACATATATATATATATATATATATATATATATATATATATATATATATATATATATATTGTTGATGATTTGAAACTCTTGCCAGGCATACGTACCAGCTGGCCCGTCTGCGCCAGCACCCGTTGTGCAGCCAACAGGTGACGTGGACGTGCTTAGTCAAGAGCTGATCGCGTCACGTCGGAGTACCATGAAGGCCCTGCAGAAGTTGAATGACTCCCTGACGAAGGAGAAAGATAAAATTATCGATGACAATTGTATTGTCTTCGATAAGATTTACAGTCTCGAACGTCAGATCGCGATGCTGAACGCCGAGATAACTGCTATCAATAAGGAGATAGAATTCCTGCAGGCCGAGAGGCGACAACTGAAGACGGAGAAAGCGCATTACATCCACGAGGGGACGACGAATAGGAATAAGCTTCTTGAGCTTAAAATGGTCCTTAGAAAAAACTAGGTAGCAATGTCGATCGAGAGAGGGGCAAGATCGGTACTTGTAATTGGTACTTTCCTTTTGTGAATTTGGTATCTTTTGTGAATTAGGTTTCTTTTGTGAATTACTGAAATGTTCAGTATCTTTTGTGAAGCTGTTATTTTTTTTATTAGCTAAATATGACAGTGCCGGCGTGCAACTCTATCCAACGCCAGCAGGTACTCAAAATACTGTTGGCGTCGTCTCCAACGCCACCACTACATTTTAACTGTGGCGTCATATTGGTAGCGTAGGGTGTCCACGCCAGTAAGGCCAATTTTGCCACGCCATAGCTAGGCTTTTCTGCACTAGTGCTGCAGCTGCTTCCTTCCCTCGTTGTGGGCATGTGGAATGGGTCCTTCGGTTGTCTGGCGGAGCTCGATTGCGCTGGAGATGGTGGCTGGGTTAGATTGGAGGGCAAGACAGGTCTTTTGCGGCTGCCCGGCCGCCGGAGTTGCTGGTTGCCCTAGGTGTCCTCATCTGGATCTGAACTAACAGATCTGATGGGGCAGTCTTCGTTCCCCCCGATGGTGGTGTCCTGCAGTTGGCCAGCAACGCCACCAGACCACTATCCATCTCCGGCGATGTCGAGTTGGGGCATGTGTGGTGTTTGAGGTGGAGTCCACATGTTATAGCGTCAGTATTGGGGCGGTGGCGCGGTTCTTTTGGTCCGTGGTGGTGGATGGTGCCCGATGGTGCGTAGGTATTGGGGGCTGACATGGTCTGCGCTGGTGCAATCCTTCACGTTATGGTCCACTTTCTTGCATCCTGCTCGTGGTGTCGGCCCGAGTTTCGCCCCTTGGGCACTGTTGGGTCATCGATCGGATCGGCGCCATGGACCATGAATTTGGCAGCGCTCAAGCGTGCTTGGCGGTGGCCGTCGGTAGCCACTGGGTTGTATCTCCCCTGGTCCACCAGGACCGACTGGCGATGCGGGTGTGGGCGCTTCCTACGATGGGGGCATCGACCCTTGTCCGGTGGCTGATGTCGGGTTAGGAATGGAAGGAGATTCCTTTCGCTTCCACTATCGTGCTTGGGTGCCGTGATGTGGATGGTTGGCGGTTCCTAGGGGCATGGACGCCAGGGCCGTGGTCCTGGATGGCAGGCTCCACGGTTGGCTTTCCGGCAGGCTACATGGTGGCGGTGGTGGCTGCACCTCTTGGTTGTGTGGGCAACAAGGGGTGTAGTGTCGGGAGGCCCTGGTCTTCTCTGACCCAGATCTGATGTGGATGAGCTGACCATTGTTGTGGTGGTGACTGTTGGAAATATGCCCTAGAGGCAATAATAAATTGGTTGTTATTATATTTCCTTGTTCGTGATAATCGTTTATTATCCATGCTATAATTGTATTGATTGGAAACTCAAATACATGTGTGGGTACATAGACAACACTGTGTCCCTAGTATGCCTCTAATAGACTAGCTCGTTGATCAAAGATGGTCAAGGTTTCCTAGCCATAGACATGAGATGTCATTTCATGACGGGATCACATCATTAGGAGAATGATGTGATGGACAAGACCCAAACTATGAACATAGCATATGATCGTGTCAGTTTATTGCTATTGTTTTCTGCATGTCAAGTATCTGTTCCTATGACCATGAGATCATGCAACTCACTGACACCGGAGGAATACCTTGTGTGTATCAAACGTCACAACGTAACTGGGTGACTATAAAGATGCTCTATAGGTATCTCCGAGGGTGTCTGTTGAGTGGGCATGGATCAAGACTAGGATTTGTTACTCCGTGTGACGGAGAGGTATCTCAGGGCCCACTCGGTAGTACAACATCACAACAAGCCTTGCAAGCAATGTGACTAATGAGTTAGTCACGGGATCTTGTATTAAGGAACGAGTAAAGAGACTTGCCGGTGACGAGATTGAACTAGGTATAGAGATGCCGTCGATCGAATCTCGGACAAGTAACATACCGAAGAACAAAGGGAACAGCATATGGGACTAACTGAATCCTTGACATAGAGGTTCAACCGATAAAGATCTTCGTAGAATATGTAGGAACCAATATGGGCATCCAGGTCCCGCTATTGGTTATTGACCGTGGAGGTGTCTCGGTCATGTCTACATAGTTCTCGAACCCGCAGGGTCTGCACACTTAAGGTTCGGTGACGTTTCGGTACAGTAGAGTTATGTATGGTGGTGACCGAAGGTTGTTCGGAGTCCCGGATGAGATCCTGGACGTCACGAGGAGCTCCGGAATGGTCCGGAGGTAAAGATTGATATATAGGAAGTCCCGTTTTGGTCACCGGAAAAGTTTCGGGTACTTCGGTAGTGTACCGGGAGTGCCGGGAGGGGTACCGGGGACCATCGGGAAGGGTATTTCGACCCAAGGGGCCTCATGGGCTGTGGGAGGAGTCAAACCAGCCCTTAGTGGGCTGGCCAAGCCCCCCACTAAGGCCCATGTGGATGGAGGTGGAAAAAACCCAAAGGTGGAAAGGTGGAAAGTGTTTCCAAGTGGAGAGGAGGAATCCTACTCCTAGTTGGATTGGAGTAGGACTCCTCCACCTCCAATTTCGGTCAGCCCTTGAGGGTTTGAGGCTGCCTCCTCCCCTCCCTCCCTCCTATATATATACTAGAGGATTTAGAGGAGAAAAATAACCCTAATTGCCACGTGCTCCCTCTACTTCATCTAGATCAGTTTCTCCTATAGTCTAGTTTCAGCGGTGCTTAGGCGAAGCCCTGCCGGAATTGTTCCACCACCATCGCCGCCGCGCCGTCGTGCCGCCGGAGAACTCTTCTACCTCTCCGCTCCCTCTTGCTGGATCAAGAAGGCGAAGATCGTCATCGAGCTGTACGTGTGCTGAACGCGGAGGTGCCATCCGTTCGGCGCTAGATCGGAAGGACCGTGATCAGGGTCGCGAGACGGTTCGTGATTTGATCGCGGGACGGATCGTGATTGGATCGCGAGACGGATCATGACTGGATCGTGGGACACTCGGCGATTTGGATCGCGAAGACGTTCGACTACATCAACCGCGTTTCTTAACGCTTCCCGCTTAGCGATCTACAAGGGTATGTAGATCCACTCTCCCTCTCGTAGATGCTCGTCACCATGGATAGATCTTGCGTGTGCGTAGGAAATTTTTTGTTTCCCATGCAACGTTCCCCAAAAGTGACCGGGGCTCCTCCTGTGGTGCTGGCGAGTGTCCGAGCGAAAGCTTTGTGTTTCTGGCATCGGCGATGGTGGGGCCCGCGGGTGTCGCTCACTTCTTGAAGACGTTGTCATGGATCTCGCCCGTGTGCCAGGGCTTCGGGTGAAAACTTTAGTCCATTTGATTGGACTCGGCAGCGGCGTCGCTTCGCATCGTCACCCTCTTGGGGGCGTTGTCGTGGTGCTCAGCTGTCTTTGGTCAGCCCTGACTAGGTGTTAGGCTCGTTCTAGTTTCATGTTTATCTTTTGATCTGCTTTGTAAAGGGGCTTCCCCACCATATTGTATCGTTCGGCTGTGTACTCTGGTTGTTGCTTTATATATAAAACGGGGCGAAAGCCTATTTCGAAAGAGAGGATACATGCAGGTTCAGTTCATTGTACTAGCTAGGCAGCTGCCTCTCACTCACGGCAAGAGTTAATATAGCATCAACCATATTATATCCTATTAACCCGTTAGATTATAGTATTATGTACCAAGTGGTTGTTCAATTAGGGCATGGCGATTAATTAATTCTCGCGTACTGCTATACATCTACTTGCTTGCAAATAATTCATCCTAATTGCTTGATGCAGCTTGTCGTGCTTCAGATACAAATTTCACTTGAATTAGGCGATTAATTAATGCTCGAGTACCGGCATGTTATACATCTTCCTGCTTGCAAACAATTCATTTTAATTGCTTGATGCAGCTTGTCGTGCTTCAGATACAAATTTCACTTGAATTGGGATTGAGATGCAAAGAATGTAACAATGCGAATAATAAGACGTACAAGTAGAACATGCATTCAAGTACAATCCGGTCCGGTACGTTATAGCCTGTCTTTAGAGCTTCGAGCGACGAGAAGATACTGACAACTGCCACAATGACCGAGATCACTGCCATGATTTTATTCCTGTTCATCTTAATGAACAAACCCCAAACTGGCATTTGTGGCTGGGGTGTGGGTGGATGGAGCGAGCCTGAACCTTGTATGATTACCAATTACCATGAGCCTGGAACCCAAGCAAAAGTAATGAAAAACTGAAATAAGAACTGTGAGTGGATGGACTGTGCTTGGCGTGGTCTATTTGAGGCTACACTCCCATGAGCGTGGAGCTAGCATCAAACCAAGCAGAAGTAATGGCAACTGAAATAATAACTAATCACACCCGGTCCATTATACCTTAGCTAGCTCCTGGCCGCCACAGACGCCAAACAGGTCGGTCTTGAAACCCGGTTCAAGTTTCCTCACGGTCGGTCTTCACATGTTCAACTCTAGTAACCTTATAATGAATCACAATATGTCAGCAACTTTGGACCAACCTCATTTGATGCTATATAATATGGTTACCTGATTGAACAAGCATCTGACGGCCAGCTATCGATCGTTCGGTTGGTGTGACTTTTCTGGAAACCAGCCAAATTTGAGGCTCTAGATCTGCTGAGGTTCCATATAGTATGGTTGTTGGATCGATGAGATGTATATATAGTATGGTTGGCTGCCATATGATATATTGTATGGTTATACTTGCAAGAGCGAGCTATTCTTTTGTCACCTCGTCGCCAGTAATCATGTTTCAAACCATCAGGCAATTAGATGCCGGTCGCTTTTCTTTTCAAAGGCATCCTACCGTCTGGCGGCATGAGTTAAACAGTTGCATCTTCCTACCCAGCTGGTCCTTCAAATACACTAGACATTTCCAAAATTATATGTGACATATCGAAATTGTTCTTTTGAGAACCAACATATGTAGAATTGCATACCACTAACAGATGTTGCCTTAACAAGAAAAAAAATACACCATTGAAAACTTAGGTGGTATTCTACTACTAACATGATTGCATGGACAATCTTAATTTGTTCGAATCTATTGAACTATGTATTGCAGTATATCCTGGTTATAATCCAGTAATCTTGATAAGTGCATTTTATAAGTTTATTTACATTGTTGGCTTCTTCTTCCTTGATATGTCAATGTACTTGTATCAGTTCAAAGTTGTAGGTCTTGTTATGTTTTCTCTCAAGATATATACAAATCTTCGTTTATCAAGGTCATAAGAGGATGCTAATTGCTTGATGCAGCTTGTTGTGATTCAGATAGAAATTTCAATTGAAATAGGGAATTTGCAATGTGAACAGTAATAGGCGTAAATAGTACATAGTCATACATCTAGGTACAAATTTCACTGGAAATAGGATTGAGATACAAGGAATTTTACAATGGGAATAGTAAGAGGCGTACAAGTAGAACATGCAAGCTAGTGCTAGTACAATCAGGTCCGGTACGTCTTAGCGTGGCTTGAGAGCTTGGAGCGACGACAAGATGCCGACGGCTGCAACAATGATGGAGGACACGGTCGCGATTATACTCCAGTGCCTCCTAAGGAAGAGGTACGACCTGAGCCAACGTGACCTCGTTTTCTTGAAGTGCTCGATCTGTGTTATTATGTCGAGGTAGAATGTTCCGAGGCGCATGTTCTTGCCAATGGAAGTGAAGTATTGAAGCACCTCCGTGCTGGTGAGTCCTCCTCCATCGATGACCTGTTCTTTCTGCAGCTCATGCACATGCTGCTTCCGGTCCAGCAGCATGGCGAAGAGGTGGAGGTAGGAGCATACAGCGGAATCTTTATCACGAACAAGATCAGGATCAACCTCTTGGAAATTTGGGGTCTTGCATAACTCGAAGGCCGCCATGTTGACGAGCCAGGTCGCATTTGCCTCTGTCAGATACAGGTGCGGCAAGACGAGATCGCCGAATTCTATTAAGCACCAGGCCGGTTTCCTGCTGAAGCGCATGTCCACTAGCCCTGCTTGCATTACCTGGGGATTCAGGTTAATACCGATGTCAGCAAGCTCGGCCATGCTGATAGATAATGACATGGGCATGTCTCCGGGGATCTTGAAGTCTGCTCTGTCCTTGGTTCCTACGATGTAGAACCGGACGAGGCCGAGGAGATGTGGTGGTTTATAGGTAGGATCTACGACGATGTCGTCGAAGTTGACGTTGGAATGCTCTCGGTTTTTCATGCCGCTTCTCATCACAATGACGAACGCCTCCCAGGGCAGCCAGGGCGAGGGCGCTGGCGGCATGAGGTTGAAGATGGTTTGAACCACCACCCAAGGGATCTGGTTCTCAAGCATCATGATGTCGGTGGAGATGCGCTCGAAGTGGGCGTAGAAATAGCTGACCAGCGCCTCATGCATCTCGCTGTCGGGGACATCACACCAACGCATGAACTGCACCAAGAAGCAACCATCAAGGAACAAAATCGGCAAAAGGTCGTCGTTGCCGATAGTCGCCTCCTCATTGTGGTAGTAGAGGCTGCGGGCGGCGTCTGACACGGAGCAGACCACACTGTACAGCTCCTGGAGTGAGCGGCCCGAGTCGGTGACACATTGGTCGGCAGCCACATGCTTCACCCTCTCCGCCTCCAGCATGCCGGGATCACCGTGGTGGTAAGGGCCGATGGCCACAGTCACCGGGGTCCTGTACCGGGGTAGGACATCCACCAGGCTTGGAGGGAACCTGTGCATCTTCTTTTCCATTATTTCCAAATAGTCAGCATTGAACGCTTGCACTACTTCCTTGAGCACCTGGTCCTGATCACTACAAGTATCGTGTGTGGCTGGGGCTGGGGCTGGGGATGGGGATGCATACTCAACCACCTGCTGCTGCACGCTATCACTATGGCTAGGCAAGGATGTTTGGAAGCTAATCCTATGCTCACTACTCCACGCAGCTGCTGCTTCTTCCATGGACCAACCCGAGTCACAAGTTACAACCCAAGATGGTTCCATGCTCATCGCCCAGCTATATTACCTAAATACAAACACAGTGTGTGGCTGAGATGAATGAACTACTGATGGCACAAAGAAGCACACAGCCTTGTCGCTCCTCTTATAGACCAACCAGCCAGCCACGTCGCCCATGCCGGACAATTTCCCGGCTGCAGGATGCATGTGTGTCTCGGAATCTATCTATGCACTCCACACATGGCTCAGCCCGGGTCCAGAAATTATCGATGCCCAAATTAATTGGTAATTTTATCTGCAAATGGTGTTGCTTGATGGTATTATTTATTGGTCAATGTACCTCTGTCCTACGTTGCCACGGCCGGTCTTCACATGTTCTAACTCTAGTAAGCTTCATTGATGCTATATAATATGGTTAGCTGATTGATCAGGCATGTGACAACCAGCTATACAAATTATGTTGCATTTTCATGTGATAATGTTTAGACGTACTAGGAAGAAACCACTAAATATTGCGTCCGGTTGGTGTGACGTTTCTCGAAACCAGCCAAATTTGATACTCTAGATCAGCTTTGTTCCATATAATATGGTTGTTCCATGGATGCCATATATATAGTATGAAGGGCTGGCATATGATATATTTATTGTATGGTTATACTTGCTAGAGCGAGCTGTGCCTTTATCAGTAGTGGACAATAATCATGTTTCAAGCCGTCGAGAGTTAGATGCCGGCCGTTTCCTTATCAAGGCATCCCGTTTTTGGTGGCATGAGTTGATCAGTCGCATCTTCCTACATAGCCAGACATTTCCCAAATTATACGTGACATTACCAAGTTGTCCTTTCGAGAACCAACATAGGTAGACGTGCATACCACTAACAGATGTTGCCTTACCAAGGGAAAAATACATCATTGAAAAATTAGGTAGTACTCTACCACTGATATGATCACAGGGACAGTCTCCCTCTGTTCAAATCTAGTGAGTTCCATATAGTATGATTGTTTGCTTGATGCGATATATATGCTACGAATGGCAGTCATATGATATATTTGTATGGTTTTACTTGCTAGAACAAGCTGTGCTTTTATCACTTGTGGCCAATAACCAAGTTTCAAGCCGTCGACAATTAGATGCTGGCCGTTTTCCTTATCAAGGCATCCTGCAACTGATGGAATGAATAGGACAGTCGCATCCTTCATTCAAATACGCTGGACATTTTCAAAATGTCCTTTTGAGAACCAACATAGATAGAAGTTGCCTTACCAAGGAAAAAAAATACATCATCGAAAAAATAGGTTGTATACTAATATTGATATGATTACAAGGACAGTCTTGCAAGCATAAATCATAACATACATGTTATTTTTCCCATGGATAAAATCATTAGTTTTTATACTTCGTTCATGCATGTTTGTAAAATACTCATATGTCTTGTTTACCTGGTCCTAAAGAGGGAAGCATTTGATTACTCAAAAATTCATGAACAATCAATCATGGGTTTCGATGTGCCATATTATATCTTGTCTTTTTTTCTAGGTACTAAAAAGGAAGTATGTCTTGAGAAACAATTCAACCTTCAAATGTATCTCCTCATTATATCTTCTCTTTTTTTGCGGGGCCTCACTATATCTTGTCTTGGGTGAAATATAAAGTGCAGTGGCCACCGTCAGCAAGAGAACGTTAAATGCGGCCACCCATGATGTAGATGAGTAAACAAATAATATGTCATCAACATATTGCATAGGATTTAAAAGTTGTTACTTAGGTACTTCCTCCGCTTCTGAATTTTAAGATGTTCTGAATATTTCAATATGGACTACATATGTAGTGAAAGAGTAAACAAATACATTAAAATGCGTTTATATACATCTCATTAAAAAAATAGAACATCTTGTAATTCGGAATGGAGGGAGTATTTGTTGTGATAAGAGGATGTCAAGAGTCATAGTCGCAAATAATAAGAATTTGTACAGCACAAGGATTTTATTTTTTCCTTTATGTTTGGAAGTTAAAAAAGGCTTGGTTAGAAAAGTACCTGCAATGACGTTGATGTGTAAACCTGCAAATACCAAGAAAGAAATGAGGCTGCGCAGCACATTGCCGTAACATATGAGGAACAGATATACGAAGCTATTTATGCCTTCCCGAATCATTTCCCCAAAATAACTAGCTAGCTCACCACTCCCTCTAAACCTGCTGCCCAAATTCCAATAATCCCAGCTTCCTGTCGCCTCCTGCGGGTGTAGGCATGCTAGCTTGAGCAAGTGTCAAACCAAGCAAGTAATGACAGCCGAAATAATAACTAATCACACCCGGTCTAGTATACCTTAGCTGGCTCCTGTCCGAGACACGACACCAAAAAGGCCGGCTGGTCGTTCAGATGTAGTTTCTTCACGGTTGGTCCTCACATGTTCAACTCTGGTAAGCTTAATGAATCACAGTACGGCAGCATCTTTGGTCAGGACAATATAAGACACCAACCTCATTTGATGCTATATAATACGGTTAACTGATTGATCAGGCATGTGACGACCAGCTATCCAAGAATTTTCAAACGATCAAGTTTACTACTCCCTCCGTTCACAATTATAAGATGTCTGGATATTTTAATATGGGCTGGACTGCATATGGATTGAAATTGGTGAAAAAATACACTAAAGCGCGTCTATATATGTCTGATTCGGAAGAAAAGAAAACTAACATCTCATAATTGTGAACAGAGGGAGTAGTTACTCATAAGAAACCACTAAATATTGCGTCCTTTTGGTGTGACGTTTCTGGAAACCAGCCAAATTTGATGTTCTATATCAGCTGAGGTTACATACAGTATGGTCGTTTGATTGATGCGATACATATGGTACGAATGGCTGCCATATGATATATTGTATATGGTTGGGTTGTACTAATTGCTAGGGCGAGCTGCACTTTTATCACTCTTGGCCAATAATCATGTTTCATGCAAGCGACAATTAGATGCTGTCCGTTTTCCTTTTCAAGGCATCCTGTCGACTTGTGGCATGTTGAACAATCGCATCTTCCCGCATAGCTAGTTCGTCAAAATACACTTGACATTTCCAAAATTATAGGTGAGATTTCCAAATTGTCCTCCTTTTGAGAACCAACATATGTAGAAGTGCCTACATACCACTAACAGATGTTGCCTTACCAAGAAAAAAAAATACCTCATTGAAAATTTTGGTAGTATACTAGATACTATTGATATGATTACAGGGACAATCTTCATTTGTTCAAATCTAGTGAACTATGTCTTTTTTCGATAAAGGGGATTTCATTCAATCAATATATCAAGGTGATTTGCGGTGATGGGGGGAAGATAAATTCCATTCCGCGATCGCATGATCAAGAAGCAGAGCCCTAAGACATGCGTTGAGAGATGATTGGAGGCTTCCACCTGAAAGGGAATTCCGGTACACGGGCTGTGATTGGCTGCAGGTGTTGTTGGATTCGCGTGCTCTGGCGATGCTGGCATATGAGAGAGGACGTACTGCGTGCCTGGAGCCGGCAAAGAATCCATCTTGGGTTTGGTGCTATTTCTGCAAAGGTACAAAGAGGACTGAGAAACGCTGCTCTGAATGTGCCGTCGGAGTTCGGCAAGACAGGACAAATACTGGCAAGTCTGCATCCTCGTACTCCCGTCAAACGGCGCATGCAGTGGACGGCCCCAGCGCGTGGATCTGCATGCATTGGCGAACGTGTATAGAGGCCCGGTTGAATTGGAGACTGGTTGCAAGTCGATCGCTGATGCCCTCAATGCAGATGTAAATGTGACAATCCGCTTGCCGTGCTATGGCATTCTCCAGGACATAGAAGCTGCGGTTATTGTCTACTTTGCAACCAGCTTGCCCATGAACTTGCAGCTGAAGCTAGACAAAGTGAAGACCCGTTGATCATTGCAAATTAATGTCTCGGATAGGTTAACACATCTAGTACATTCTGATTGTAATTAACCCTGCCTGAGTCTGTACTCCGGCTCTTAAAAGAAATCAAGGTGATAGAACCGCATTAAGCGAATGCCTGGGCTCTGCATAAAACGTAGCACACAGTCTATACGTCCAACACAACCAAAAACAAAATATCATTTTGTAGAAAAATGAAAAAGTTTTGCCTAAGGAGGGGCAACTTCTATCCGGAGATTACACTGTCATCTATGATGGAAGAAAACCTCATTAGTCGTATGCTCCAGATAGACGACATCGTAAAAAGGTCGCCGTCGTTCGACCTCTCCGAGCTAATATAGACCAAGTATAAAGCCATCACATACATGCATGTATAAACTGCATAGATGGAACACTTTTTTTTTGTTAAAAATCCCATCACTTCTGGAAAGCCACAGTGCCCAACATAATGTTGCCGCCCGCCATGATATGTGAAGAAAAGTATTTATCAATATCCCGCAATCAATTGTCGAGTATATTATGCGCACTACGTGGGGGTAAAGATTTGATGCTACTTCAACTACGACCCACACTGAACAAGCAAACTTACATGAAAAAAAGGTGTTTAATACACTCAGTCATGTTGGCAGAAGACGCACATCTTGCTCCCTCTGTTTGGAAACCAAATGAATATTTTCACACGAAGAGGAATTTTGAGCTCCCACATTCTTTCCACTTACTCTAGAATAGTTGATGTTTTCCTTCTTTTATCTTTTTTTTGTACACTCTCTGTAGTGGACTTTGGGGCTAACCATTAATGAAAAATAGATCACAGGTCAAAAAATCGGGTAAATAAGGACATGGTTTTTTTAATTATTAATTGCTTCTTTCATGGTTCCATGCTCATGATCGACCTTAACACAAACACAGCTGAGTGGAGATGAAATACTGATGGAACAAAGAAGCACACAGCCTTGTAGCTCCACTTATAGACCAACCAGCCATCCACGTCGCCCATGCCAGTCTCTTCATTCACTCCACATACGATTTCCACTTGCCACGGACGATTGGTTCTTTTGTGGCTTATCAGCAGTTTCCAAAATAAGCTGCCCCCCCCCCCCCCCCCTCCCCCCTCAAGCTTATTCTAGAAGCCATTTTTACTGTAGAAGCATACTAAATTAACCCATTACTAGTGGCCGAAGAGGTGATTCGGTGTCTAGGCTCAGCTACACCCACAATGAACATAAAATTCAGAAAACAATACTAGCAAAATTCAAAAAAATCTGTTTTCTTTTTTGCAAGGAAGCTCATTTTGTGCATGAGGTGCGCTTCAAATTTCAGATCATTTGAACATCTAAGTAGCTCTCGATCAAAAAGACAAATTTAGGGTCTGTGAAAACGGTATGCAGAGGCATATTTCAAAGCTAGTGAACTTTGCAGTGGCATATTTCCGAATCAAAGAATAGTAATGGCATATTTCAAAACTCAAAACTTTATAGTGGCATATATCAAATTTACCCAAAAGTTTTTTGTTCATGTATTGTTTTGACCAAATTTGTTTTTTTTGCTGAGAGCTACTCATATGTCCAAATGATCTGAAATTTAGAGCGCACCATACGCACCAAATTATCTTCCATGCAAAAATATCGGATTTTGTTGATTTTTTTAGTATTTTTTGTGAATTTTCTCTTCGCCGGGTGCCGTTGAGTCTGGGCTCGGAAATGGATATTCAGCTTCTAAAATAAAATTTTAGGTTGGGCTGCCAAACTAAGTTGGGTAGGGGCAGCTTATTTTTACTACCACTCATAAGCCCCAAAAGAATTGGCCCTAAAATCCAGTTCAATGTGCGTCTCTGAATTAATCTATGCAGTCCATCTCGACCCACAAATGGCTCAACCTGGGCAGGTGATCCAAAATCTATCTGGGGCAGCTATGGTAATATGGTCTACTAAACTCTCTCAGTAGGTGAGAGGAGAAAGCCTAGATAAATTTTTGCATTATTATGGATATTCATATTAATTATGTGACATTACTACGGAATTTTGAATGTGATGCCAACCAGGACATGTGTTGCAATCCATATTTGATGTGTCCATGGACAATTAATCCTCCTAAAAAATGAGAAAAGAGAAGGCGGCCCGAGATCAACGGGGTTCCCTCACCTCTAGGGGCTTCTCTTGTGTTGGCCTTCAGTTAGGATCTTTGGTTGTCCATGACTTCGTCTCCGGTAGTGGTGTTGGCGGCGGCCGATAAGGTTGATATTACAGCCACTGGTGCCTGCCAGACACGTGAAACCGGGTGATGTGTGGGCACCTCGGTTCTATGGATATGACAAAAGGTCTATCAGATAGGTAGATGTGGGATATACCCGTTATTATGCATTTTGGAAGACAAAATTATGCCAGTCTTAATGGTTGTTTTTCATTGGGTTTTGCAGGGTCATTTTCTTGGCATCAATCTTAACAGCAAAGGTTGATGTATAGTAGAAGGCTAGATCAAAAGTATTGGCGTAAAATACAAAGGAAGGCGGTAAGAAGGCAAAACAAGCCTTGCAAATCAACTTTTGAAAAGTAGAAAATAGATGCCAACCGCACATGAATTGCAATACTGTGGCTAGTGATTTGATTGTGAAAGCAACAGTTGGATAGAAAAATCTCGGTATTTCGTCTTGTCCAACCACAATGATAGGGGTTGAATGATAAGTGTTTGTGCCCACCCCACCAATCATTCTGTCGTGATATATATCTTCCTCTATTTTTGTGATCTACAGTGTTCATCAGATTTCTTTAACTGCGCCAATAGATTTTTTTTTTGCTAAGAATAATGATTATAATAATAAGATAAATTCGTGTCCATGAGGATTTGAACCCGCTGGCGGGATTGTACATCCACTTTTTTTGTAAATTGATGAAACACACATCTAATAATTGTGTAGTTACTCTGAAAATCCTTCTAAACTAGCCATCTACAATTTTCTCTCTTTTATTCCTACTTGGTTCCTACTTATAACATGGCATAGATTAAAATATGCAAAAGCTCAAGCTTGTAAATATTTCAAGAAGTCTCAAGCATCTAAGCTTGGGGATGCTACGCATCCCATCTCTCTTCATCAACAATTATCGTTAGCCTATGTTGAACCTAAATTTTTATTCATTCACATGATGCGTGCTATTCTTGGAGTGCTATTTTTATTTTGTTTTTCTGTTTGAATAAAAGCATTGGATCTGAAATTTTGAATAAGATAGAGAGTCCTCACATGGCTATTTAACTAATTGACTACGCATTGATCTTCACTTATATCTTTTTGGAGTAGTTTGTCATTCACTCTCATGCTTCACTTATATCCTATATGGTTGATTGAATTGAATATCATAAATCTGAAATTAAATATGCTTCATAAACTTATCCCATGGGGAGTAATGACTTCACACATAATAAATATAGGTGGTAAAATTTATTGAAAGTTAGCAAACACCGCATTGGTCAGTTGAACAATTCATGAAGAAATATTGAAGGAAGAGAGATTCCACATATAAATATACTATCTTGGACATCTTCTATGATTGTGAGCTCATTAATTATTTTCAAACTCGAGCAAATTAGTTGAAATTGGACAAGGAAGACAACTTAATGAGTTATGTTTGGGTATATTTGCATAGAAGTTATATTGTTTTGGATCTTCTAACATGTGGTGCTTGTTTAGAACCTTTTGCTAGCCAAAACTTCATACTAAGTAGAGATACTACTTGTGCATCCAAACCCTTGAGCCAAGTTTCTTCCATGAGGGTGCATCATACCTCCCTATATGCGGTATTTACCTGCCGTTCCAAGTAAATTTGCATGTGCCAAACTCTAAACCTTCAAATAATATTCTGTTTTGTATGCCCGAATCGCTCTTGTAGCGACTGGGGGCGGTCAGTATCTTCCATGCTAGGTGGGTTATTCTCACGATATGTGTTGATTCACTTTCATTCACAAGAAAGTGGCTGGTATTCGGGATGCCCAGTTCCATGCTTAAAAATCAAACCAAAATATAATGAAACAAAACTCCTCCAGGATTGTTGTTTGTATGGACGGTACCCGTGGATTCGGCTCGCCGTGGAGTGTGTTTGATTGGTGGATGGGGGCTAAAAACTTTATCATTCTGTTTGGGAATCGCCTATAATGTATCTAGCATGGAAGATGGTGAAATCTCTTGATTGTTATGTTGACAATGAAAACATACCTCCCAAAATTATATTCATCTCTGTTTTAAACAATGAGCTCTGGCACATATGCAAATCTCTGCTTCCCTCTGCGAAGGGCCAATCTATTTATTTTCATGTTATTTAATATTCATGTTGAGTCAACTTCTTATTCCAACCTCAATCTATTAGTTGGCAAGCATCATGTGGTGGGGAAAGATCCAAACATATATATTCAGTAAAATATATTTGATCATGAATTATTATTGTTGACAATTATCTATATGATAAATAAGTTGGGAGGCGAAACATTAAGCCCCTATCTTTCTCTGTGTTCGATGGATGCTATTTGTTCTAAAAATATGCTTTGAGTGTCAATAATCATGGAAGACTATATGATAGTTGAGTATGTGAAATTTTCTAAATCAAAGCTCTTACATAGACCCTTCCTGAAAATAAGATGAATTGCAATTGTTCGATGACTAGGAATATGGTTTGTTAGTTTTCAAGAAACTTTTTGGTCTATACTTTAACTTATGAATAGCTTGTTATTTGATCATGAGAAGTTTTATGAGATGAGCTACTATTTATGGTTTATATTGATGCTAGAAAAAGTGATTGAAGATATCATTGATCAAACTTGTGCATTTGCTAGCATTCACACTTCATAAATTATTTCTTTTATCATTTACCTACTCGAGGACGAGCAGGAATTAAGCTTGGGGATGCTGATACGTCTCCAACGTATCTATAATTTATGAAGTATTCATGCCATGTTTAGAATAATTTTATATGATTTTGGTATGATTTGATTAGAACTAACCCGGACTGACGCTGTTTTCAGCAGAGCTACCGTGGTGTTGTTTTTGTGTAGAAATAAAAGTTCTCGGAATGGGCTGAAAATTTACGGAGAATATTTTTGGAAAATATAAAAAATACTGGAGTAAAAAGATGCCGGAGAGGAGTCCCGAGGAAGCCACAAGCCTAGGGGGCGCCCCCCCCCCTAGGGCGCGCCCCCTGGCTTGTGGGTCCCTCGAGCACCCCCCCTGACTTGATTCCAACGCCAAGTACTCCTATAAATCGAGAAACCTCCAGAAAGAAACCTAGATCAGAAGTTCCGCCGCCGCAAGTCTCTGTAGACACGAAAGATCAATCTTGGCCCTCTCCGGCACCCTGTCGGAGGGGGTCACCATCACCGGAGACCATGGAGGAGGAAGACGGAGGGGCCATCATCACCATGGAGGCCAAAGACCAGAGGGAGAACATCTCCCCACCTAGGGGGGAGGCCATGGAGGAGGAAGCACAAGGGGGAGACCCTCTCCCCCTCTCTCTCGGTGGCGCCGGAGTGCCATCAGGGGAACCACCGCCGCAATGATCGTCTTCATCAACATCACCTTCTTCATCACCGTCCTCATATCTTTTTAGCGGTCGACTCTCCCACATCCCGCTGTAATCCCCTACTTGAACATGGTGCTTTATGCCACATATTATGATCCAATGATGTGTTGCCATCCTATGATGTTTTGAGTAGATTTCTTTTGTCCTTTGGGTTGATTGATAATCTAGATTGGTTTGAGTTGTATGTTTATTTTGGTGCTGTCCTATAATGCCTTCCGTGCCGCGCACACGTGAAGGATTCTCGCTGTAGGGTGTTGCAATACGTTCATGATTCGCTTATAGTGGGTTGCTTAAGTGACAGAAGCATAAACCCGAGTAGGTAGGTTGTTGCGTATGGGATAAAGGGGACTTGATGCTTTAATGCTATGGTTGGGTTTTACCTTAGTGATCTTTAGTAGTTGCGGATGCTTGCTAGAGTTCCAATCATAAGTGCATATGATCCAAATAGAGAAAGTATGTTAGCTTATGCCTCTCCCTCATATAAAATTGCAATAATGATTACCGATCTTGTTAACAATTGCCTAGGACAATTCCGCACACCGACCCATCATTATTCCACACTCGCTATTTGTAATATATTATAATATATTCTAACTTTATGATAACAGCATCTATTTTTATATTTTAGTTCTCCGATATCATGCAAAGACATTCTCTTCATACCCACAACGTAGTTTTATTTCTCGTTTCTAGTTGGAAGCAAACGTTAGTTGGAAGCAAACGTTCAGCGTACGTAGAGTCGTATCAGTGGCAGATAGGACTTGAGAGAATATTGATCTTACCTTTAGCTCCTTATGGGTTCAACACTCCATACTTATCATTTCCATCTTTGGAAATTGCTACGATGATTCCTTGCACTTGGGGATTATCAAACACGCGGTCGTCACCGGCATCCTTTGCTATCATCTCCCACCGTGTACAGCCATGCGCCACCTCGAAGAGAGACGGTGAAGCGGCGCTCTTTTCGTCGGTGAACCACTCGCGTATGCTAAAGAGAGCGGTGACGGCGACCGGGTTGACAAACACGCCCACCATCGGCGACAGGTCACGGCGGCGAGAGCTCTGGCCGCCAGCACCCACGAGGAGGCGAGAGAGTGGGGTGAGCTTGTACGTGGTGTTGCCGCTAGCATTGACGTCGGCCGAGAAGACGCCCGAGGTGGTGAGCACACGCATGAGCCATCAGAGGTGGGGGAGCTTGGTCGGTGGATCCCTGTATCGGCGGCAAGATCAGACAAGGTGGCAGCACCTCCCCTGAGGTGGATGGCGTCGGCGATGCGCAGATCGGTGGCGGCACCGAGCGCGATGGACTTGACATAGACGAAGCAGTGATGGTAGAGCTCGAGCTGAGCTTGGAGCAACTCCTCGCTGCTCATGGTGAGCTCATCTTCTTGGATGTGGGACGCCATGATGTGTTGAATGCTAGGCTTTGTTGGGTTCCGTTCTCATATAGAGGTGAACGGTTGAGCTATTGCTGTCCAACGCATCACCTTGATGTGATATAAGGGACGGGAAGTCATTGGATATGATATGATGTGACTTGCAATCAGGCATTGAAAAGCTGAATGATGATTGCTCTCCCCCAATTTGACTTAGCAGATTTCCTAAATCACCCACGTTTACATAAAGGAAAAAGTTTATTTAACCCTATCGATAGTGTAGAAATGATCCTTCAACTCCAAAATCACAAAAACTTGGTCCCACGATTGCTGAAATCGGATACTTTTCATCCCTTGGGTTGCTTGGGATGGTTTTGTGCGGATGTGGCATGGTTTTAACCACCCACCGGTTTTCGTCCCTTGAACCAACAAAAGCAAAAAAAAAAAAAAAAAAGTTGCTGAATTGGCATGGTTTCTACCACTCGTTGGTCACATGGCAATCTTGTTCTCCCTTCTTATTTCAACTAGGCCAAACATTTCGTAGAGCAGTTGGCGCGCGTCAAGCAGCAGTAAAAATCTGAGACCATGGCCGCCTGGCGAGCCGCAGATGAGGTGTGGCCCCTAGTACGTGCTGGTAAAAACTGCACCACAGACACGAACACATGAGTAGGAGTTCCCTAGCATGACGACCACGGGGTGCTGAATGCCATGGTCGTCGCCGGGCATGCTCTTCATGTTCTTGAGTTTGGTCTGCATAGCCCAGCAAGAGCGCGGTCACGCTGTAACGAGCCTTGATGCGTGCATGCTCCAAAAAGTTTGCGCCACTCGCAGGGCCTCCGGCTCATCATGTCGTATGGTGCGCGTGACCTTGAAGGCTTGAAGGCAAGATGCTTGCCGCGTGAGCACCTACACTAGACAGGCAGTTGCTCATGCCGAGCGTCGATGAGGATGTTGAACGGCACCAGGGCCACACACATATGGGTGACACAGCGAGTGGCTATGGTTAGGGTACTCGCTGACGGAAGACGAGACGATGGTTAGCCTCGATGTGGACAAGAACACGGTGGTGACCGGTGACCGGCGACCGTGTGTGGGTGGGGGGTGGGGGTCAGAGAGACATGAAGCTGAGGTGGACAATGATGTGGTGAGGTCGATGCTCAAAACCATGCCCCACATGAGCAAAAAACCGTCTGAAACAGCTGAAGGGACGAAAAGTATCTGGCTTTGAGTGTCGGGGCTCTTATTTGGTTTTGTAGTTGAGAGATCATTTCTAAACTGTTGGTAAGTAGAGGGATGAAAAATATATTTTTCCCTTATAATAAATAACTCGCTAACATTGTGGAGAGGAGAGAAAAAACTCTAACATACCCCCTAAACCCTTTATATCCTTCAATAAAAAAAGTTTTCCCAAGGTCTATTAAGTACTAGTCCTCTTGTAAAACAAATTGAACTAAGGAGGGATCCTCAAGGATTCAAACCTCCATTGGATATGCACGAGATTACATTTAAAATAAGGGCCCCTAAAGAATGAAAAATTATATACCAATTCAGTCATTCTACAAAAATATCTCGGATCATGGAGCAAGAGTGCAATTTCATCCTTGTAACATGCTTTCGCCCCGCTTTATATTAATAAAGCCACATAGAGGAACGATACATGGTATCGAGAAAATCCTCATAAGCTGGTTAAACGTAAAGACATGATATAACCAGTGGAGAATGCTGAAAACGCAAAACCATACACAATTAAACGCCTCAAGCGTGTCACGGAGAAGAAGAACATGAGACAGGCCATCACGCCCGAGGGAGCTCCACACTCATCGACGCCCCCCCCCCTCAACCCCAAGACAGACAAAACGGTCAACACCACTACCTTGGTGTTTGCAGAAGTGGACAAAGGTGTTCACCCTAATTGTCGGAGGATATTAACAAGAAAGAAGATATTATAACAAAAGATCATTCAATCTTCCTTATTTAGTACAACATTCCATGCATGAAATGTTTGACACAAACAACAACTAGATATAATACGCAATTATACTAGTACATGTGTTTTAGAAAACATAACTTAATAAATATTCTTCGATCTGAACCATTCGGGTGAGGGCTTAGTTCACTTCTTGATAGACAAAGCCATCTGAGCCCGCTTCGTCTTGGCAAACTCAACCAACTTGATGACGTCTGGCAGGGCCACCTTTGCGGCGTCGAGCTCGGCGAAGCGCTCCACCCACGCCAGCAGAAGTGGGGTGTTGGCGATGTCAAAGATTTTGGTACCACATAGCTCTTCAGTTCCCTGCAAAAATGCCAGTAGACCGCCCAGTGCAATGTCCACGTATCCGACGCTATCACCGCCAAAGAAGGGCTTCCCCTTGGAGCATTCCTTGAGAGCCCCCTCGAGCGTCTGCACCGCCGCAAACATCTGTTTTATCCCCTCGGTCTTCTCCTCCTTTCCATTGGCCGTGAACGCCACTTTCCACGGGATGACTAGCTGCATGCACCAAATAGCAACATTAATCAGCTCGCCACATACATAAATGTGAAATCAACAACACAAAACAGTACAAGTGTAAACCTTCTGGTCAATGTAGTCTACCCAGAACCGAGCAATGGCATGTTCGTAGGGGTCAGTGGGCAGGATGGAGGGGCCTGTAGTGCCGTAGGCCTCATCGATGTACTCCAGAATGACGACCGACTCACAGATTGACTTGCCATTGTGGATGAGCACGGGCACCTTCTTGTGCACCGGGTTGGTCGTGAGGAGGAGGTCACTCTTGTTGTCGAGGTCCTGCTCCACGTACTCGTAGCTCAGGCCCTTGAGGTGGAGCGCAATTTTCACCCTAGCAGCCCAGGCGCTCGCCCACGTACCCAACAGCTTCAGCTCGTCTTCGCCGGACATTTCTCCCTTGCGTGATACCTATGGATATGACTTGAACTTCAGTGTTAACTACTGTGTTTTGCTTGCTTGCTTGGCAGAGCGAGGAGTGATATATATAGACCCTGGGTGATAGGGTATGGGAGGAAATAACAATGCATCATCCATGAGGCCAGTGCTAACGTCAAGGCTACTTATTTTGCACAATAACTTAGTATCCAGACATTGAATAGACTTGCTGTACACTGTACCATGATTACTTGCTCCATTTTTGACACATGTACAATGATCACTTATTTTATCTCCATGTTTTGAAACACCGCAGTGTTTAGCAACATTAGAGGGTCGTTTGCTTGTGGATTAGCTAACTTTGGTGTCAAGTTTCTCAAGACATTAGTCAATGTCTTGGAGAAGAAGGCTAGGGAGTAAACAGATTAGCCGAGTCAGTCAACATTAACCAACTTTAAGATTGATATCAGATAAGGACATGAATCATATAATACTAGTTGGTCGCCCTAACATCAGGCATGCATCCATGAAAATGGCAGGCACATACTAGTTTGAACAAGTCAAATGCCTAATACTTATGCTCCAATTAGTGTATTCTTCCCACGGTACTTGCAATTTTTTTGTGAATCTAGGACATGTACAAAGACAAATTTCGAACAATTTGTCATGCCATATATGGGTATATACTGTTGATGTGGATGAGAGGTATAACTACATGTGTAGGCAAGGCTTATCACGTAACATGAGAGAAACGAACCGACAGATGCAAAGTGACGATTATTATTATTATCAATCATGTGTATTCTCAAAATATTCGATGCAGTCCTAACCAACACAAACTAACGATTTACACGAATATAAGTATAACTTCTCCAGTTTCGATAAAAATAACAAGGAGAGAATTGATGCAGACCATAAATAAATCAATCAACGGCAGGGGAATCAAGCACCTGATTAATTACTTAATTAGCCCTATCAACCACAGTCCATATATTCATTCTGCACAATGTTTTCGACAAGGACACCATCACTCCATCACAACTCGCAAGAGCCACGACGACGACGATGCTGTACACGGTTAATCAAGAGCTACATTCATGATGCCGAACCGAGGGAGTGCTCAAATAAATAAATACATACACAGCCAACCTACTGTATTGTATTTTGTGTGCTTTCCATAAGCAACCGGAGAGTTTACCAGCTTTGCATAAGTTTCCTAACAACTCCCGAGTTGCTCATACAAGTTTCGCTGCTCCTCGTACGTCAGGTTTCTTAAGATCTGCTGGGTGATGGCAAAAGAAGGTACGGCGTGGGTGGATGAGAACCACGAGCGATACACAGGACAATAATAAGATCAAACGAAAACCAACAAGGTGCAGTAGATACGACGAACCTGATCCAAGATTGCATCGACAGAGAAATTGTGGGGCGAGATGAACGATTGGTGGTATATGTTTGAAAAAACTGCCATAACCATCTGGGGAAAATGTACAACAACAATTATTATTTTCTACTAAACTGCACAGGCTAGGAATATATCGAATCATAAAGAAGTTCATTCAACTTTGCATGGTCAAGCCATACAGCTGAGTTCTCTACCGACGCACAAAACTAAATGGCCAGCTAGCCTCCTTGTCACAGGGTTCCAGCTGTGTTTCTGCCCGAAGATCTCCTTCGCCGTTTTCACCATCGCGCTAGTCCCCTGCCACAGAAGCTTTCACAGAGCGCCTTCTGAAGTTTTGCCCAAGTGTTAAGAAATTGGCAGAGAAGGGTAATCACATTAGTAGGATTAATTGTATAATAGGAGTATCTTCAAAACAAGATATATTTCGTGTTTTCCACAACGTCAAAAGATGGTAAACAGTTCGTGAGATAACTCAATACAGTATGACTGTACGTGCGGCTGGAATGTTGCTGTTAGATCACGCAGACACCTGCGGCTGTTAAAAATTCTCATCATGCAGACACTTTGCAATCCCCATCCACATCAACAGGGAAGTGTTCCACCAGAATACAGAGGAACTGCAACCATCTATGGGCGCCAAATGGCAACTTGTTCATTAAATTACTGTCGATTCAAAGTCATTGACGTGGTAAGCATTAGTATCTTCGATTTGTATCAATAAACAATGTCAAGTTATTTTGTAACAATATATTCAACTTTTAACAAACTATGTACTTTTGCATTGCAACAATGTGACCCATGAATACCACACTGAATTCACCACAAAAAGGTAAAACAATAGATACCATTGAACTAGGGTTGCCTAATTACCTCAGTTCTTCTAGATAATTGGAGTAAGCCATTGGATGAAAACTGAACTTGTATATCTAACATAAAAAATGGCTTTTCTTTCTTTTTATACACCTTCCTCAACAAGTAAAAGATCCATGCTGAAATGCAACTTCTTACAACCCCCCCCCCCCCCCCCCCCCCTCCCCCAACACACACACACACATACAATTCTCGAGAAGATTTATTTATGGACCCAGTAGAACGTGAATTTGCATACTAAGGTGCCTAGTAGAAAGAAATTTTGATGCACCTGCAATGCAGCTCCGAGCGAGTCTGTGGTAAGTGCAGAAAGAACGGCATGCACTTCCAGCAGCACCATTTACGACAGCAAATATTGGGCAGCCACAGCAGCCCAACAAGATCAGCAACAGGCGGTATGCCCAAATGGCAACTAATCACTTATTTAAATAACTAGTACTGAGCAACTGGAATGTTACGGTCGGAAATCCTGACACGGAGACACCTGCATACTCCAATGGTAACAGAACCGTCTATGGTCGCCAAATGGCAACTCGTTTTATTTAAATAACCGCTGATTGGAAGTCCTTGCCATTTTGTGTTGATAAGGATAAAAAATGCTAATGCTTACCATCTGCAACTGATTACAGGATGACAAGAATGGCCTTATCTCCATAAAGGGTGTTTTATTAACCCAAATTGTCACGTCGTAAAAACGACTAGAATGACGATTTCAAGGCCTTGCCATCGGGAGCAGATTTGAATCCTAATCAGATGTACAGTATGACCTTAATTAGCAATCCCTGATGCTACTCTAAGTAGCACTTGCAGGCCTTTAAAACAATATTAGGGAGATCTAAGGTAGTACAGTTCTTTCTCCCATGAGTCGGACGTCTGCCGTACTAGATTCTATATACTTGGGCCGGCAGCTAATATAACCACGACAATGACTGACGACTTGGGCCGGCAGAGCTGAAGAGTGGACCTTTCTCCTCTGCAAGGAGGCAATCGTCTTTCAGGTTCAACCTTTTCCCTCTACAATCTCGTCTCCCTCCTTGTTCCCAGCAGCTTCTCATAGACCAACAGCCACCATGGGTCCTGCCAATCTCCTCTTCATCATACTAGCAGCTGCAGCACAATTGCTCTCCGAGGCGCGGTGGTTGGCCGAGTATCCCACAGCCAACCTATCAACAACATGGACCAACAACAAAGACTGCCTTCCCGGGCTTACATTCAATGATGGTTCGACTGCCCGATCAATCGTCGTCCTCTCGCCAGAGTCACAATACTACTACGGACCTTACTTTGGTGCAGGTTTCTTCTGCGCCTCCCCCTGTAACGCGTTCCTCTTTGCCGTCTACATTTTCCACGCCGATAGTGAAACTGCGATCCCGCGTGTGGTATGGTGTGCCAACCGGGCTCGTCCTGTTAGGGAGGGTGCCACGGTTGAGCTTAACATCGATGGGAATTTGGTGCTTCGAGATGCTGATGGCAGCCTGGTCTGGTCCAGTGGCAGTTCAGGGCGGTCTGTAACAGGAATGGTGCTCACCGAGGACTGCAATCTGGTGCTGTTTGATCGCAGGAATGGAACTGTGTGGCAGTCATTCGATCATCCTAGTGACACGTTGCTCACTGGACAGTCACTACTGGAAGGTATGAGGCTTGTAGCTAACACTGCCGCCACAAATTGGACAGAGAATCAGGTGTACATGACAGTTCTCCCAAGAGGATTGAATGGTTTCACAGGATTGTATGGTTATGTTGGATCCACACCATCACAACTCTACTACGAGTTCACAGCATGGATGAGCAAGAATGCCACAGGAAATGGTCCAACAAAGGTTACCTTTCTCAATGGTAGCCTCAACCTTCTTGTGCAGACTCAACCAAGCAACCCAAGTATGTATAATATCTCACTGCCAGCAGCTGAATACACTCAGTACGTGAAGCTAGAGTCTGATGGGCATCTTAGGCTGTATGAATGGTCTCCGGTGGAAGCAACATGCACTTTGCTGTCTGATGTAACCAAGATGGGAAAATTGTCTGATGATTGTGCATTCCCAATGGTGTGCGGAGAGTACGGCATATGCACAGCTGGGCAGTGTACCTGTCCATTTCAGGACAACTCAAGTTCAACAAATTACTTCAAGCTGGTGAACGGGCGCAAGGCAAATCTTGGCTGCGCACCATTGAATCCAATCTCTTGTCAAGAAATGCAACACCACCAGCTCTTGACCCTTACCAATGTTTCTTACTTTGATGAAAGCCACACCATTGAGAATGCAACGAATGGAGACAGTTGTAAGCAGGCTTGCTTGAAGAATTGCTCCTGCAGGGCCGTCATCTTCAGATATGGCCTCAATGATTCCGAGGGCGACTGTCTGTGGGTGACAAAGGTCTTCTCCTTGCGATCAATACAACCTGAAACGGCTTTTTTCAATTCGTCTGCTTACCTCAAGGTGCAATCTAGCCCCTCTTCTCCTGCTTCTCATCCTGTTGCAAACAAAAGGAAGGTTATTCTAGGAATCGCCCTTGCACTTGTTACTACTATCATATTCATTGCCATTGTTATCGCTGTTTGCCTGCTAAGGAGGAGAAAGTATGAAGACAATGATGAAGACCGAAAACTCCGTCGTTGGACAGAGCCGCCAAGACACGGTGTCCAGATAGTGCGGCAGCACCAATGGTAGGACACCCCGTAGTCTTGTCCAGTCGCCACTCTCTGCTTTCCCAAAAGTACGACGGAACCGGATATTCCAATGTCCAGATCGAGAGGCTGTGGAAACAATTAATATAGTGGGTCTGCACAAATCGAGGATAGGCCATGGAACCTTACTCTCAGTGGCTCGGTACCCGACCAGGGCTCCAGCCAAAATCGGATCCCGTCCACATTCCCTATGGAGAAGGAAATTCCTAGACGGATGTCCTCCTTGATCCTTTGGATCCAGAACTGTGATCCTCCCGCGCGAGAGCATGCCAGGGGAGGCTCGCCCCTAATGTATTTTGCGTGAATGAGCTGTAACTATAAGCCGTCCTCACCGCGTAGTATCCGCCACTCATCGCAACATGAGCGCGACGTTCATACGGCGGGAAGCCATAATGCCCAGGCCACCCCGGTCTTTGGGCATACATATGTCCGGCAACTTGACCATGTGATACTTCTGGCATCCATTCGCGGTCGGCCTGCCAGAAGAACCTAGCGAGCTCCTTATCGAAAGGGCTATGAACACACTCCGGTAAGATATACAACACCGTCATGTACATGGTGAGGCTCGCTAGGTTAGAACTAATAAGGCCAATTTGCTTCCCTTGGTAGTAAACTGACCACGCCAGGGTCGTCCCGAAATGCCACATGTCCCACCAGCGGGTCGAAAGCACTTAGCGGGATCTTTGAGTCAGCCATCGGCATTCCCATGTATGTAATGGCGAATGAGGCCAGTCTGCATTTTAGATTGTTCGCGATCCGTTGTTATTCCTCCACTGGAAATCCCAGGACGACGACCTCACTCTTATCAAAGTTAATCTTTAGTACCGAAATAGCCTCTACAGAGGAGCACGAACGTAAGATCCACGATGTCCATGTTTGTTCCCTCCACCCTAATCATGGTATCATCGGCATATTGTAAGTGAGTAACCCCTCCGCCAGGGACCAAGGGACCAACTACCCCCGAGAGGTGACTTGCCATCCTAGCTTTATCCAGGATTCCTGCTAACGCATCAGCGGCGAGGTTAAAGTGAAGGGGGGGGGGGGGGGGGGGGGAATCGGATCCCTTTGCTTCACTCCCGCAGAGGACGTAAAGAATGGTCCCACCTCGTCATTAGTATTAATCACCTCTTACCAGACCAAACCAAATGCGTGATCCAAGAACATCATCTGTCATCAAAGCCCCGACGTTGAAGGACTAACCGCAAGGACCAGTCCACACGGTCATAGGCCTTATTGAAGTCCAACTTGAGGAAAACGCCCTTATGTCCGCGCATCATAACCTCATGGATAATCTCGCGAAGGGCCAGTATCCTATCATGGATCTGTCGCCCCTTGAGAAATGCCGTTTGGAGGGGTGATCCAGCCGCTCAACTACAGGGGCTAATCGAGTCGCGCGAACTTTGGAGAAGATGCGTTCAAGTACGTTGATCACCGTGATAGGTCTAAAGTGTCTAATTTCCCGTAGGCCCAACTACTTTGGGGATCAGGGTAATGACAGCAAAGTTTATTCGAGACATGTTAGAAGTCCCAATATAGAATTCATGGAACATCGACATGGTCACTTGTTTTAGGACATTCCAGAATTTCTGGAAGAAGGCCACCGACAAGATATCTGGCCCCGGTGCTGACCCTGCCTTCATAGAGGCGATAGGCCTATCCACCTCTTCAGGCGAGAATGGGAGAGTTAATTCCGCATTCTCAATGTCAAAGACCCAGTCCGCAAGCGATCAGAAGTTCTCCGCCAAAGACACCCCACCACGGGGTTCCGCCGTAAAGAGCCCCTTAAAGAAGGAATAAATGTGGGACCTAATCTCATCTGGGTGTTCGTCTCCCACCCATAGACACGAGATAGAGCACTTCCGACGTCGCCCATTGGCAATCGCCTGGAGGTAAGCAGTGTTAGCATCGCCATGAAGGAGCCACTCCAGCCCCCCCCCCCCCCCCCCCCCACCACCACCACCACCACCACGTTGGCAGAGCGGTTCTTCTCCCTTGAAGATCTTCATCAAAGAGGACTCAATGGAGTACCGCCTAAGCCAATCGTCAACCGACAGGACGACCGTATCAGCCTCCACATCCAGCGCCTTAATATGGTCCAACAGGGCCCCTTTGCGGGCCCTGAGGTCAGCACCCAGGTTGGCGCCCTACCCTGCATAAACTGGTGGGTGATCTTAGAGCAATGGTACGTGTAGATGCAGTTGGTTTGTACAAGCTAGCTGCCTCTATTATTTTGGTCATACAGATGCAGATGCAGATGCAGATGCAGTTGGATCACGACAAGAGAGTTGATATAACGGCAACCATATTATATCCTATTTTGACATGTTAGATTATACTCCTACGTAGCAAGTGGTTTTAATTATTATTTTGCGTGGTAGCAAGTGGTTTTAATTAGGGCCTGGCAGTTAACTAATGCTGAAGTGCCGACATATCATACATCCACTTACTTGCAAATAATTCATGCCAATTGCTTGATGCAGCTTGTCGTGATTCAGATAAAAAGAATTTCAATTGAAATCAATAGGATTGAGATACAATAAATTTTACACTGCGAAGGCGTACAATTAGAACATGCATGTGTTAATACAATTGATCAGGTCTTAGGCTGCTGGTTTTTGAGAGCTTGGAGCGACGACAAGATGCCCGCAACTGCACCAATGGCCGAGGTCACGGCTACGATTTTAGTCCAGTGCTTCATAATGAAGAGGTACGCCTTGAGGTAAAATGACCTCTTTCGCTTGAACTCGTCGATCTCTATTATTATCTGGAGGTAGGATGTTCCGTGGCGCATGTTCTTGCCGATGGAAGTGAAGAATTCGAGCGTCTCCTTGCTGGTGAGTCCTCCTCCTTCGATGACCTTGTTTTTCCGCAGGTCCTGCACGTGCCCCTCCTGGTCCAGCAGCATGGCGAACAGGTGGAGGTAGGAGCAGACAGCGGAATCTTCAGCAGCAACATTATTGAAATCCGGGGTGATGCATAGCTCCAAGGCCGCCATGTTGACGAGCGAGGTCGCATTTGCCTCGGTCAGGCACAGGGGCGGCACCAAGAGGTCGCTGAAGCAGCCCCATTTGCTGCTGTGCAGGCGCATGTCCGCTAGCACTGCTTCGGTTCCCGTCTTGGGTACGAGCGTGATGCCGATGTCTGCAAGCTCGGCGACGCTGATGGATAATGACATGGGCTTCTCTTCAGGTTCATGGGCGTGCTCTTCAGGGGGGTGCTCTTCAGGAGGGGGGAGCTCGTCGCTTTTGTCGTCCTTGTATTTTCCCACGATGTAGAACCGGACGAGTGCGAGGAGATGCGGCGGTTCATAGGTAGGATCTACGACGATGCCTTGGGCATCGTCGCCCTCCATTTGGTTTTTCAGGCCCCTTCTCATCGCAGCGACGAACTTCTCCCAGGGACAGAGCGAGGACGCTGTCCACATGAAGCGAAAGATGGTTTCAACCACCATCCAAGGGATCTGGTTCTCAAGCATCATGATGTCGGTGGAGATGCGCTCGAAGTGGGCGTAGAAATAGGTGGACAGCGCCTCGTCCATGTACTCCACGTCCTCATACCAACGCATGAACTGCACCAAGAAGCAAGCATCAAGGAACATCATCGGCACAAAGTCGTCGTGGTGGCCGAATATCGCCAACTCGTCCGGGTTGTAGAGGTAGTGGGCGCAGGGAGACACCAAGGAGACCGCATTGTACATCTCCTGGAGTGTGACGGTCGAGTCACTGATGCATTGGTTGAGAGCCACAATCTTCAGCTTCTCCGCCTCCAGCGTCCCGGGAAGGCCGTGGTGAAAAGGCCCGATGGCCACAGTCACCGGGACCCTGTACCGTGGGTCGACATCTACCAGGCTTGGAGGGAACTTGTGCATCTTCTCTTCCATAATGCATAAATACTCGGCATGGAACTCTGCCACTGCTTCTTCCAACACCTGGATTGTCTCACTACAGGTATCGTGTGTCGTTGTGGCTGGGCATGCATACTCAACCACCTGCAGCTGCACGCTATCACTATGGTTAGGCAAGGATGTTTGGAAGCTAATCCTATCATCACTCCACGCAGCTGCTTCTTCCATGGACAAACCCGAGTCGCAAGGTACCACCCATGAGGATGGTTCCATGCTCATCGCCCAGCTGCTCAAGAGTACTCAAGGAGTGGACTACCTACCTACCTAAATACAAACACAGAGTGGCAGAGATGAATGAACTACTACTCATGGAACAAAGAAGCACGCAGCCTTGTAGCTCCTCTTATAGACCAACCAGCCAGCTACGTCCCACATGCCGGACAATTTCCTGGCTGGATGCATCATGCATGTGTGTCTCGGAATCTACCCATGCAGTCCACACATGGCTCAGCCTGGTCAATGTACTTCTGTCCTACTTAGAAGCATCCTTGGGATCAGGGAACGTCGCTGATGGCTCCCAACGGCTCTCCGCGCCCCGCGCCTCCCCGCCTCCGCGCCCCCTCTCCGGCGCCTGCTCCGTGCTCCTCACCGGCGTCGGCCGGCTGGCAGGTGGTCGGCCGGCGGTCGGGGGCGAAATCTCCGGCGCCTGCCCGGGGGCTCTGGCTTCCTCTCTCCCCACCGCCACCCCATGGTAGGTTCTGGGCTCTGGATGGGGTGGATCCGGATGTGATGCTGGCCTCTCCGGGTGCGGGTGGAGGGCCGGCCTCGGCTTGCCGGTCGCGCGCCGCTCTTCCTGGCCGGGCGGCTGCTCTGGGTGGAGCGGGCTCGCTGGAGGAGTTTGTGCTCTCTGCGGAGGCGGCCCGCGCCTCGGCTTCTCGGGTGGTCCATGGTGCTGCGCTCCGGTCGGACCCCGCCGCTCCGTCCTTGCTCGGGCGCTCCTCCGCGCCGCCTAGCCCTGGGGTGGCTGGGCGAGGGTGCAGGCGGCATCTGTAGAGTTTCGGCCGCGGGCCGCGGCGGGCGTAGTGCGGCTCGGCGTCCGGGGTCAGTGCTCAAGGGATCCTCGTCCGGCGTCGCCGCAGGCCGCCGTTCTGTCCTCCCCTCCGAGGCACGATCGGCTTCGTCCCATGTCTGGTCCTCCCTCCCCGGTTGCGGGCCCGGCGCGAGGGATGCCGGTGCCGGCGGAGGCTCCGGCGGTGGGGCCGTGCGCCCTGGCGGCGGAGACGGTGGTGCCGCTCGCTAGGGTTCAGTCTTTTGGGCCGCCGCGGGCCCGGCCCACCCGGCTTCCTCTGTCTTTTGGTTTTGATTTTTCTCCTCTTACTGGGCCTCCTCCCGGTTTTCGTGGGCCCCGTTCACTTCGCGCTCCGGTCCCTAGACCGTTGGCCCAGCAGCCCGCTTCTAATGCTATATCCTGGTGGTGGATTCCTCGGGGCTCTTCGTGCATCTCTTTAGGGTTTCCTGCTTCTCGCAGAGACGTGCGGCGCTGGGGGCGTTCTGCTCGTCTTCTCCCCCGTCGCAGATCCTCCCCCTCCCCCACCATCTTCTCTCGACGGCTCGCCTCGCCCGATTTTTCCTATCGGCAGGCGCTGATGGGACGGGAGGGCGACCGCCGCGGGAAGCGGCCGCGGGACTGGCGGGAGCCGGACCCGGCGAAGCGGCAGCGCGAGTGGGATCTCCGCCAGCAGCTTTCCCGTGGGCGTGAGGACGGCCCCTGGCGGGTGTCTCGGAGCCGCCGCGACTCGTCTCCCCCGCGCTGGCCCGGCCGTGGTGGTTCCCCTCTGCCGCCTCCCCCTCCGCTCCCCAGCTCAGGGCGCGGCGGCCCTGGTGGATGGCCGTCCCAGTGGCAGGGCGCGCCGGTCGAGCGTCAGCAAGACCGGTAAGACGGCGGCGGTGGTGCCGGTGGCTACAACAACCAGGGTGGCCTTCAGAGACAGGGCCAGTCACAAGACTCAAGAGGTGGCCCGGCCACCACGCGCAAAAAGCAGCAGCATCAACGAGACCGCGCCGGTTCCCAGTCGGCGACGGGTACGACGAGACCTCTGCCAGTGGCGGCAGGGGCCTCCGGTCAGCCGGGCACCAATGGGGAGAGGCATCAGCCGGTGGTGGCTTGCTTTAATTGTGGGGAAAATCACTTTCTGGCCCAGTGTGACAGGCCGCAAACCTGCTTCGCTTGCAAACGTCCCGGTCATGTCTCTACTAACTGCCCAGGCCCGCGGAAGCAGCCTTCGCTGTCCATGTTTGGTTTTGGCATGCGACATGCAGGGTTCTATTTTCTCGATATGGATGACGAAGACGAACCAGAGCCTGAAGTTGTGGCTAATGCGGCCTCCATCACTGTCAGCAGCGACAATTTGATCTCGGTGGAGGCTCTCATGGAAGAACTCGGGAATCTGTCCGAGGATGGATGGGACTGGCGGGTGCAGCAGATAAGCGAGCGAGTATTCTCAGTGGTGTTCCCCTCGAAGTGTAGGAGATATGCCCTAGAGGCAATAATAAATGTTATTGATTATCTCCCTGTTCATAATTAGGTTTATGTTCCATGCTATAACTGCTGTGGTTCTCGAGTCTGCAATAACCACGAGGCTCGGAGGAAGACTCATATGCACGTGTGGGATAATAAACGGTAAAATGTATTCCTAGTCAAGCCTCTATGACTGGCTCAAGTATTGCATGATGATCCTGTTTTCCTGATCATGGGCATGGCTATGCCGGCAATTTTGAGGGCACAATTGTTGGTAGAACACCTGTGTTGAATCGACCCAAAATTGATGTTATGCTATGAGATACATTCGTCATAAGTTAATGGTTAATAACACAGGAAGTTAACGTTTGCATGATTCCGTAGACCATGAGAGTATCGAGTTTCTTCATGCTTGCTTCATGAACTTTGGGGTTTGTTAAACGTCATCCGTAAATGGGTGGCTATTACGGCGGCTTACGGGTTCATGGAAAAGTGTGTCAAGTAACTTGATAGCTCAAGATTGGGATTTGCTCCTCCGACGATGGAGAGATATCTCTGGGCCCTCTCGGTGTTACGGTATCCATCATCGTCTGGCCAGACACAGGGTGATTTGATCACAGGGATGCGGGAACACGGGAACGAGAAAAGAGAACAATACCGGCAACGAGGTAACTGGCATAGTGGACAAGTTGTTGATCCACGGGGATGCCAACGTGTCTCACCTCGGGTATTTGTAACATATCGCGAAGCAACAGGAATAGCACACGGCAACTGGAGGTTCACTCGAATATTCATTCGTGTGGGTATAGGGGTCAATATGGGTGTCCACGGCTCCGATGTTGATCATTGATCGGAAGGGGTTCCGGGTCATGTCTATACTTCACCGAACCTATAGGGTCACACGCTTAAGGGTCATCTATCTGCTGAATACTAGACGAGGAGTCCGAGAGAAAGTCACTAGAAAGGTTTCAGAGACGATGGAAAAGTTCCGGAGAGAACACCGGAAAAGTTTCGGTAAAACCGAAAAGTTGTTTTGGATAAAGCCATTGATCCAAAAAGGTTTCGGCAAGCACCGGGAATGTTTTGGAGGTTGCCAGATTGGTCTGGTAATTTCTGGAATTTTTCTGGAGAAAAAACCGAAAAAGGTTTTCGGAGCTGCCGGAATTGTTTACCGGGTAACGAAGATGGTTTTAAATTAAACCACCATACCGGAAATGTTCCGGAGCGCTTCCAGATAATTTTAGAGGGTGCCAGAAATGTTCTGGGACCTTCCGGAATTTTTCAGAAGAAATAGTTTCGGAAAGCATCATGTCCCAGCAAGAGGGGACAAGATCCCACGGATCGTGGTGGCTGTTTTTTGGCTGTTTTTTGGGGGCGCTCCCTTTAGGGGACAGCCCCTTGTGGCTGGACAAAGTGTTGGGGGGGCCCCCCATGGTGGGGGGCAGCCCCCACAAATGGTGGAGAGTGTTGGGAGGAAGGTGGGGCCCCATGGGGGAACACCATGGACAAGGGAGCATGTTTTCTCCATGTTTGGTGGGAACATGTTTCCTTGTTTGGTGGATGCATGTTTTGTGGGCTGAATTTCAGCCCCCCCCCCTCACCCCTTCCACCACTATATAAGGAGGTGGAGAGGAGCTCTCCATCCTCACTCCAACTCTCATACACATGCCATGCATTATCTGGCTTCTTCTCTCCCTCCCACGAAAAGAGTTTCGTAGAGCCGAAAGGCTGTCTGGGTTCCGGTGGGAACTAGTTCTGGACGGCGAAGCCCTGCCGAATAGATGACACCGTTTGTGTGCAACTCTGTAGAGAGATCGTAGTTTCGGTCTTAGTTCGAGAGTGCCTCCCGAAGGGCTGTCCGTGTGACCGTCCGAGTTTTGGAGGTCCTCCCGAAGGGCTGTCCGAGTGACAGTCCGAGTTTCGGAGGTCCTCCCGAAGGGCTGTCCGCGACACCGTCCGGGGGACTGTGCGACCGCCTCCCGGAGGGCTGTCCGCGGGGCAGATGAGGGTATACATCCTCGCGGTTGGGAGGTTGTAAAATCCTAGCTGCGGGGATCTGCACCGCCGTTCGTCATCGACTCTACTTCTGCTGCGCTACGAGTCGGTAACGAAAATGATCAAACCTTGCATCCAGTCTCCATAGTGGTCCTGGGCTGGTGCGTAGGTCGGAAATTTTTTTGTTTTCTGCTGCGTTACCCTACAGTGGCATCAAGAGCCGTGCTATGCGTAGATGCAGGTTGCGATCTAGAATACATAGAGATGTATGGGTGTTGCACAATACAATTAGGTAGTAGATGAGATCTATTGCTGAAAATTATTTGTGCGGGTAGCAGATGAAATCTGTTACCCGATGTTCCTGTTGCTTCCCTTGAATTTGCGTAGTCCTGATCTTGACGGCATGGTGGAATCTCACAAAGTTCTGGCAATCCGCGATCCTTTCACGCTGCTCCTGAGTATGCTGATTGACAGATCAACGAAGTGCTAACAGTTCTTTGGGTTCCACCATAGTTGAGAAAGATGGATGTTTCGCAGACGAAAGGGCAATGCAGATGTGATCTGCACGGGGGTCACGCGTATGACGAAGTTTAGTATGGGGCTCGAGATTTTATTATCTCGTGTTTCATACACCCTGGAAAGTTAATCTAGCAACTTGGATTATCATGCTTGATGATGGACGTTGGTAGCTTCGGTTTGTTTCGAAACCTTAGAAGCCACGAAAAATAAAATTTTGCATGAACCGATTAGAGGCGTCTAACTTGGTTTTGCAGGATTGTTTGCATGTGCATATGATGTGGTATAGCAGTGCTCATATTAATTTGATTATGTATGAGATGACTATATGATGTAATATTAACATGACCTGCGTGTCATGATTCGGCATGATGGCTGGAGCCATATGATTGCACTTTAATGACCTGCGTGTCAACCTTATGTAATGCACTTATTTTATTAGCTATAGAGATAGCAATATTATCTGGTGCATCGACAAGGTGGTGGCAATCTTCGCGAAGGTGAACACCGACGCGAATGCCGAAGACGAAGAAATACTAGACTTCTCTGTCAGAAAGGGCTATACCATATCATGCTATTATGAATTGCCTGAGATGTTTATCCCTTATGATGCACCCTTCTTGATTGCGCGGTAGTCGCTTTATTAGGGTGATCTCTCACAAAAATATCAAGTAGTTAGTGTTCTCCCAAGTGTAGCACCGTCACGGCACCTAACTTTTCGGGGTATCACATGGATACATGGGTACGAACGATTAGGGATGTGTGAGGCGGGTGAGTTGAGACCTCGCAGCGAGATCACTTGGTTGTCTTGACGTTCAGGCATGAAAGTCATGAGCTCGGAACACACGCATCGAAAGATGAACAAGAGTCACATAGAGATGTGATTGGCAAGTTGGCCTACCGATTGCAATTCTCGTCACTTGAGATGGATACATCCTTGGCGTTGAATTGTAATTTGGATCTTGAATCGCTCACAATCAATTATGAGAGATATTGATTTGAGTGGGAGCGCACTGTAGAATTGAATTCTTTTAATTCTCAGTGCAATTAATTTTGAACACTGTCTAAGTGTGATTTGCATAATAGTTGTAGAATATTGGCTCGCGTTTCCACCTTCTCTATTTAAATTGAATAGCTGTTAAATATCTGGTTAAAACTTTACGGTTGGTAACGTAATAGGAGGATTGTCCTCAAGAGTGCCGAGAAGGACTTTGTCCTATCGCATGCTTTCGGTATTCTCTCGCTAATGCTATGGATCATGTGACTCTCGTCCTTCGATCCAAAAGCTAGAATTCCTTTTCAGTCAAAGTGCAATATGTTTGCTTCCATAAACCCCGAACTTCGAAAGTTTGGATAGTTATGTGATATTCATGGAATCTGAAAATCATTTTCAGAGACAGAAAAAAGCTAAAAGATATGAGATATCCAAGGCAATGTTTGTTTGCAAACTGTTAGTAAAGGAGTTTACTATGCATTAGACTGATAAGAGAGGGATCCAGAAGAACGCCTGTCATATGATGATGGTGAATAAAACAACAACTTAAAGAGAAAGGAAGTGTCCAAAGGGTGTTAGTAAGACTTTCACGCCTAGGAAGTCCGGGGCTAACGCCACTCTTAAGTTGGATGCTTCTTCTGAGAGTAGGAGAAATACTAAAAGTTAAACTGTTAGAAGTATAATGGCAGAAAGAAAGAAGACTGGAATATCCAACTCATGTATGAATGTCATACAAGTTTTTGATGTATAGAAGGCTGGTCAAAGATATAGTTCTTGGGAATTATGGTTAAACATGTTAATCACTAATTCTTGGGTATTGTGAGTTAATCACAAAGATACCCGCTCGATTGCATTCTGTTGCAGCTCGATGTAAGAACTACTATGGTCTGAAAGACTAGCCAGGAATGAGGTTTAGATACGCGCAGGGAACATAGTAAATGTTACTATGCCTTCCATAGGTGTATTCCCTATGTATTTACTTTCATAATTCATTTTAGAGTTTCACACTCTAGCCCTTTGCATAAGGTATCTTGCAAGAAGGTTGTTCATAAGAGAACTTTTGATGTTCGATGTTATGAATAACATAAAGGCCATACTTTCATTATGAATGAGATGTATGTTATGAATATTGATATTAATACATTACCTCTGTATTTACTTTCATAATTCATTTAGAGTTTCATACACTCTAGCCCTTTGCATAAGGTATTTTGCAAGAAGGTTATTCATAATAGAACTTTTGATGTTCGGTGTTATGAATAACATGAAGGGCCATGCTTCCATACAGGATGGGATGTGTGCTATGAATATTGATGGTAATATGATACATCCATAACACTGACGCTAAATGTCGCAAGACTAAAAGAATACCACACAAGTGTGGCACTGAATTTGGTCACATTGGAGAAACCCGCATGAAAAATTCCATTATGATGGATTCTGAAGTCGTTTGATTTTGAATCATCTGACACTTGCAACTTTCCTCTGAAAAGTGAAGTGACTGAGATACCGTTCACAGGCCATAAGGAACGAGCAAAGAACATATTGGTGATCATACATTATGATGTGTGTAGTCCAATAAATGTTGTTGCAAGTAGTGGATTTATCTATCTTCAGAAATGACTCAAGTAGATATATGGATATTTACTTGTTGAGACGTAAGTCTGGATCTTTTGAATTCATTCATAAGGTTTTCAAAAATGAAGTAGAAGTTATTGTAACAAGAAAATTATGTTTCTACAATTCGATTGCAGAAAGGAATGTTTGAGTTACAAGTTTAGCGAATGTCTGATGAGTTATGAAAGGGGTTTCATCACTTGCACCTCCCGGAACACCACTGCAAGTGAAAAGTCCGTGAAGATGTAATCGAACCATTTATGACATGGTAAGATCAAAGATGACATAAATAAATTTGCCATTATCCCTTTTATAGAGTGATGCTTTAGAGACTGCGGCTTTTACACTGAAAAGAGCTCCATCAGGTCTGTTGAAATGACGCCATGGTGTGGTACGCCCAACCATGTTATATCTTTTCTTAACATTTGGAATATGGGGCTTGTGTAAAAGGTTACAAACCTATTCCAAATCAGACAAGTGCTACTTTGTAAGGTTATCCCAAGTCATTGGGTATTCCCCCACCACTATACCGAGGCAAAGGGTTTTGCCGCAAAAGGGTATGCTTTTCAAAAGAATAGTTCTTTCAAAAGGTGAGTGGGAGGACAGTGCAACTCGACGAGATAACCAGTATCTTCGTCATCAGATCAAAGGAAAGAAACCTTGAAAGTGATTCCGGAGTTTCCTACTACGACTGATACAGAAGTCTCTACAATAGAATGTATGGACTTCGGTCGAATTTGCAGCTGAACCACGTAGGCAAAGCTCGTGCAAACCTATCAGGTGCGCAAACGAGATATTGTTGTTAGACAGCAGTATACCTACAATACACAAGGAAGCGTTGATGGGCCCTGACTCCGGAATTGGCTAAATGCCAATACAATCCGAGATAGTTTCCATATAAGTGATTCGAGATTAAAATCTTGATACACCTTTCGGAAGACTTAGAGTCTAACGAATATTTATGGAACTAAAAACTGATACAGATAAAATGTTTTATCCATAAAGCTCGACTTGTTGCCATAACAAGTTCAAGGAGTTGACTACAATGAGATTGTCTCACCGTAGCGATGCTTGAAGTCGGTTCGGGTTGAACTAGCAATTAATACATATTTCAATCATGAGATATGAAACATGGATGACAAAAGGATTTCCATCTGATGGAAATGAAACCTAGGACTTGTATGTGATACAGTCCAAAGTAATTTGTCGACCCAGAGGATGCTAGTAAGTATGCAAACTTCAGAGTTCCAGCGATGAACAGAAGAGAGCAAAGTGGAGTTGGAATCTTCGGTTTTTGATGGAATGGTCAAAGGGGTTTGACTTCATCAAATGGGTATCGAAGATGCTTGTGATTCAAGAAAGTAAGTGGGAGCATAATAATATTTCTAAAAACCTTGTGTACTTGACACATTGTTAATTGGAAATAAATTTCTTGACACGAATTAGGACTTCATTTGAAAATAGTTTTTCGATGAAGTGCTTAGGCTAATAGCCTCAATATTAGGCATGATGATCTATGGAGATAGATTTACCTAATGGGGTTAAGCGATGAATACATATTGACAAGATGCTAAAACCTTTTAGCATTTAAAACGCCAAGGAGTGATTCTTGCCGAAGTCACATGGAAAGAGTTTTTGCAAGACTCGGTGTCCCAAAACACTAATGAGTAAAATACATGATGGAGATTCCACACACTCTTGTGTTTGGATTAATCATGTATTCCATGGTATGTAAAAACAACCAGATATGTCCGATACTCCAAAGTTGTTGCGAGTATAGATACCAAAGTGATCAAAGTACTGATCATGGGACAACAGTGAAAGATGTCATTGAGTACTAGAGCAGTACTGATGACATGTTTTCTCGCAAGCAGAGATTATGAAGTGCTCGTTGTAAGTGATTACATCGATACAGTCTTCATCAATGCTCCATGCGATTTTCGATTTAAATTGAGGGTTTTGTGATACACAACATGGTGGCACGGTAGTTGGAAATTGTTCCAAACAAGATACTGTGGCGAATTATATAATAAAGGCTAAGTATGTTGACGCTTTAGAAGCGACAAAGAAGTTGTTGAATCATATAGTTCATTCATGAACTTAGTATGGTTCCAAGATGGCTTTGGTCTATGGGACACTATTGCAGATAGTTGCTCCATAGCTCAGTCTGAGGAATCAGGTTTCGACCAATGATTCACACATATGCAAAGCCAAGTCCACACAAAATATGAATTTTGTGAAAGCGTGAAAACGCGAGGATATGCAAAGTTACACACGGAGCTGAAGTCGTCAGATCCGTTGGAGATCGGGCTATACCACATGCGAAGCATATTTTACACCAGTATGCCATAGGTGTAAAGTGCATTAGCATTGACTAGATTATTGACTCTAGTGCAAGTGGGAGTCTGTAGGAGATATGCCCTAGAGGCAATAATAAATGTTATTGATTATCTCCCTGTTCATAATTAGGTTTATGTTCCATGCTATAACTGCTGTGGTTCTCGAGTCTGCAATAACCACGAGGCTCGGAGGAAGACTCATATGCACGTGTGGGATAATAAACGGTAAAATGTATTCCTAGTCAAGCCTCTATGACTGGCTCAAGTATTGCATGATGATCCTGTTTTCCTGATCATGGGCATGGCTATGCCGGCAATTTTGAGGGCACAATTGTTGGTAGAACACTTGTGTTGAATCGACCCAAAATTGATGTTATGCTATGAGATACATTCGTCATAAGTTAATGGTTAATAACACAGGAAGTTAACGTTTGCATGATTCCTTAGACCATGAGAGTATCGAGTTTCTTCATGCTTGCTTCATGAACTTTGGGGATTGTTAAACGTCATCCGTAAATGGGTGGCTATTACGGCGGCTTACGGGTTCATGGAAAAGTGTGTCAAGTAACTTGATAGCTCAAGATTGGGATTTGCTCCTCCGACGATGGAGAGATACCTCTGGGCCCTCTTGGTGTTATGGTATCCATCATCGTCTGGCCAGACACAGGGTGATTTGATCACAGGGATGCGGGAACACGGGAACGAGAAAAGAGAACAATACCGGCAACGAGGTAACTGGCATAGTGGACAAGTTGTTGATCCACGGGGATGCCAACGTGTCTCACCTCAGGTATTTGTAACATATCGCGAAGCAACAGGAATAGCACACGGCAACTGGAGGTTCACTCGAATATTCATTCGTGTGGGTATAGGGGTCAATATGGGTGTCCACGGCTCCGATGTTGATCATTGATCGGAAGGGGTTCCGGGTCATGTCTATACTTCACCGAACCTATAGGGTCACACGCTTAAGGGTCATCTATCTGCTGAATACTAGACGAGGAGTCCGAGAGAAAGTCACTGGAAAGGTTTCAGAGACGATGGAAAAGTTCCGGAGAGAACACCGGAAAAGTTTCGGTAAAACCGAAAAGTTGTTTCGGATAAAACCATTGATCCAAAAAGGTTTCGGCAAGCACCGGGAATGTTTTGGAGGTTGCCAGATTGGTCTGGTAATTTCTGGAATTTTTCTGGAGAAAAAACCGAAAAAGGTTTTCGGAGCTGCCGGAATTGTTTACCGGGTAAACGAAGATGGTTTTAAATTAAACCACCATACCGGAAATGTTCCGGAGCGCGTCCAGATAATTTTAGAGGGTGCCGGAAATGTTCTGGGACCTTCCGGAATTTTTCAGAAGAAATAGTTTCGGAAAACATCATGTCCCAGCAAGAGGGGACAAGATCCCACGGATCGTGGGGGCTGTTTTTGGGCTGTTTTTTGGGGGCGCCCCCTTTAGGGGACAGCCCCTTGTGGCTGGACAAAGTGTTGGGGGGGCCCCCCATGGTGGGGGGCAGCCCCCACAAATGGTGGAGAGTGTTGGGAGGAAGGTGGGGCCCCATGGGGGAACACCATGGACAAGGAAACATGTTTCCTTGTTTGGTGGATGCATGTTTTGTGGGCTGAATTTCAGCCCCCCCTCACCCCTTCCACCACTATATAAGGAGGTGGAGAGGAGCTCTCCATCCTCACTCCAACTCTCATACACATGCCATGCATTATCTGGCTTCTTCTCTCCCTCCCACGAAAAGAGTTTCGTAGAGCCGAAAGGCTGTCTGGGTTCCGGTGGGAACTAGTTCTGGACGGCGAAGCCCTGCCAGATAGATGACACCGTATGTGTGCAACTCTGTAGAGAGATCGTAGTTTCGGTCTTAGTTCGAGAGTGCCTCCCGAAGGGCTGTCCGTGTGACCGTCCGAGTTTTGGAGGTCCTCCCGAAGGGCTGTCCGAGTGACAGTCCGAGTTTCGGAGGTCCTCCCGAAGGGCTGTCCGCGACACCGTCCGGGGGACTGTGCGACCACCTCCCGGAGGGCTGTCCGCGGGGCAGATGAGGGTATACATCCTCGCGGTTGGGAGGTTGTAAAATCCTAGCTGTGGGGATCTGCACCGCCGTTCGTCATCGACTCTACTTCCGCTGCGCTACGAGTCGGTAACGAAAATGATCAAACCATGCATGCAGTCTCCATAGTGGTCCTGGGCTGGTACGTAGGTCGGAATTTTTTTTGTTTTCTGCTGCGTTACCCTACACGAAGGACATGTTGAAGATGTGTAGGGCTGTGGGCAAGCTTTGCCTACCGATCACGGATGTCACAGTGCAAGTCGGGCCGCCTATTGCCAATGATGCGTCCACCGCTCTTCTGGATGAAACCTGGGTGCTGGTGCACAAAATCCCTCCCAAGCTGCGAACGATGCCAATCATCAAGGAAATCTGCAAGGTTCTGGGGGTTGTTGTGGATGTAGATGAGGCCTCAATCTTTGGTCAAGGGCCGGTCCGGGTCAAAATCTGGTGCAGGGAGGCGGGTAAGGTCAAGGGACCTTTCCAGATTTGCCGCCGATGAAACGGCTTCATCATGCACGTTGAGCCCGAAGCGGCCAGCTCATCTGCAAGTGCTCCGGTCGATCCTCCACCCCTGGGCTTCGACCCCCGGCCACCATTTGAGGATGACAATGATGACGAAGACCCAAGCATTGATACTCAATCATGGGATGCCCTGGGCAATAAAGGAAAAGAAGGAGACAAGAGTACGCAGCCAAAGTCGGCAAGGCCGGGCTCCCAGCAAGGGGGCACCTCCAACACCAAGCAACATGGTGGCCAGGTGGCGGCGATGGGAGCGCCATCGTCGGGCGCGGCTCCGGTGGTGCGCTCTGCCCCTGGTCCGACCTGGTCTCGGGCAGCGGCCATTGTTCAGCGTTCAGCCGGGCTCCTGCGTCTGCCTCCAGTTGATGTGCCGCGGATGAGACTCCTCCCTCTGGATCAGTATGGCTCCAACATGGGTTCTGGACTGTCTGAGCTGTCTCGTGCTGAGCTGTCTCGTGCCTTCCCCCGCCCTCCGTCCCCGGCGCAACCTGATTCTGACAAGGACAGTTCTCCCGACCCACCACCACAGCCAACCACAGTGGGCGTGGCTGCCGACTCGGCCGTGACCGTTGAACACTCTCCGGCAACCGAACCAAAGGGCAGTGATGTGGAGGCGACCTCTGCTTGTTCCAAGTACTCGGACCTGGGTTCTACCAAGAAGACTCTGGATATGGACGCGGCTATGGATGATGTTGTCCTTGTGAGGACCCAAGAGGAGGAGTTCTCTGACAACTTGTTGCCTGTGGAGCGGGCAATGACACTCAAGATCTCTAAGGACCTGGGAGGTATCATCTCTAAACCCACCACTCGTTCTATGTCTTCGTTTAAACTGCTTGCTGCTACCAAATCGTCTCACCTTCTAAAAGTGGCAAAAGATAGTCATATCAGTTTCCGGCCAGAGATGGGGCCGCCATTGGAACAGATTTCGGCCATTAAGGCCCAACAGTTGGTCCGGGCCGACCTTGCCAAGCGCGAGGCTCTATGCGAGCTGCAGCGAACTCGCGCTGCGGAGGCTTTGGCCAGGGCGGAGTGGGTGGCTCCCAGTGCCCAGCCGGCTGGGGAGATCAGGCCAGAAGTGGCAGACCCTCCCCATGCTCGCGGGGTTGCCACGGCCCGGAGGCTTGGGCGTGGCCGCGGCCGTGGTAGAGGCCGCAGGCGTCATGGAGGCAGGAGTGCTTCTGCCACGCGCGAGGAGAATGTGACTGATGGGGCGGGGACCCGTTCCCCTCTAGTCTCATGAAATGCATCATATGGAACTTACGCGGATTCGGCCAACTTGACAGGAGGCGTCAACTGGCTGAAGCCGTGCGTTCAGAGAAGTTGGACTTCATAGGCATCCAAGAGACCATTAAGGGTTCCTTCTCTGACGGGGAGCTGCGTAGCGTAGGGGGTGACGCGTTTCAGTGGTCTTGGCTGCCCGCTCAAGGGCATTCCGGTGGTATCCTCCTCGGCCTCAAGCTCGACACGTTTGACATTTTCCGGATCACAGCCGGACAGCATTTCGTTAGTGCGGAACTGATGCAGAAGAATAACCGGTTCCAGTGGGAACTCATAATAGTCTATGGTCCGGCCGACCATAATAAGTCCGTCGATTTCTTGGTGGAAATTCACGATAGAGTGTCCAGGGCGGTGCATCCCGTTGTGGTCGTCGGGGGTGACTTCAACTTGATGCGATCCCTTCAAGAAAAAAACAAGAACCATCACCTTGTTAACCTCCACCTCTTTGACACGTTTAATAATTGGATTGCGGATTTAGATTTACTTGAGGTGGTCAGAGCGGGGGCTAGCTTCACATGGACGAACAAACAAACTGACCCGACCCGGTGTGTGTTGGATCGGGTTTTTGTGTCTCCGGAATGGGAGCACAAATTCCCAACTTGCTCTCTGAATGCTATGACTCGCCTCGGGTCTGACCACTGCCCGTTTTTGTTTGATTCCGGTGAGGCCAGGCCCGTTAGGAGTTCTCGATTTCATTTCGAGCTTCAATGGTTGGAGCATCCGGGCTTTGCTGCGACCGTGCAGGAGTGTTGGCAGCAGGTGAGTTGCCGGCCTCCCCACCGCTACGGCCCATTGGCAGACTCTATGGATAGATGGCAGCAATGTATTCGAAAGCGGCGTCAACATCTGCGCGGGTGGGGCGCCAACGTTGGTGCAGCTTTGCGGTCTCGGAAAGCAAGTTTGCTTACCACAATCCAAGAACTAGACACCCTGGCTGACGGTCCTGGTTTATCTGAAGCAGACTGGGAAATGAGGTATTCTCTAGAAAATGACTTGTTATTCATCACAACTTGTGAGGAGATCTATTGGAGACAGCGGGGATCACAGAACTGGATCCTCAAAGGGGACCTGAATACGGCCTATTATCAAGCAGTGGCAAACGGTAGACGCAGGAAATGCCAAATCTCGATGCTCCGGGTCGGCCACAATGTAATCTCAGACCCCGCAACACTCTCACAACATATTTATGCCTTCTATCGAGAGCTGCTAGCCTCGGGCGAGCGGGGCGGTACCACCCTTGCCGTGACTGCATGGGCAGACGGCGGCAAGGTGTCGGAGGAAGAGAACGCGTGGTTAACGGCCCCCTTCTCCATGGTGGAGTTGGAAGCTGCCCTTGCAGCCACCCGCACAAATACGGCTCCGGGACCAGATGGGTTTCCGGTTACGTTCTACAAGATATTCTGGCCACTTGTGGGGCGGCAGATGTTTGAGTTGGTGAATGATTTCACAGGAGGTAGAATCGACATAAAGAGGCTAAACTACGCAATCATCACTCTGCTCCCTAAGACTCCAGGGGCGGAGCTTATTAAGGAGTTTAGACCCATTGCCTTAATTAACGTGGGATTCCGCCTTATGATCAAGGGGTTCGCCATTAGGCTATCCCCGGTGGCACATCGGGTGATCAGCCAGAGCCAGTCGGCCTTTATCCGAGGTAGGAGTATCCTTGAGGGAATCTCGGTTCTTCACGAAATCCTTCACACAGCCGCCCAAGAGAAGGAAGATTTCCTGATTCTGAAGTTAGACTTTGAAAAAGAGTATGACCGGGTCAACTGGGACTTCCTGGAAGAGGTCATGCGGTTAAAGGGGGTTTCTCCATTGTGGGTGAGCTGGGTTATGCAGATGGTGCGAGGCGGCCAAACCGCCATTAACATCAACGGCGAGCCGGGGCCGTACTTCCGAAATACCCGAGGGGTCAGGCAAGGAGATCCCATTTCTCCGTTGCTTTTTAACATTGTGGTCAAGGCGCTGGTTGTCATCCTAGAGGGAGCTAGGAAAGCTGGTCACATACAAGGAATCTTTCCCAACCTTATGGAAGGAGGAATTACCCATTTACAGTACGCCGATGACACGCTTATCATAATCAAGAATGACCCAGTTAGTTTGGTGAACCTTCGATTTCTGCTCATGTGCTTCGAATCCATGTCGGGTCTGAAGATCAACTATGAGAAAAGCGAGGCTTTTGTCACCAAAGGGGACCTGGAACATCGCCTTAGGACAGCGCACATCATGAACTGCAAACTAGGCACCCTACCGATCAAGTACTTGGGCATGCCTCTTACCAACAAACATCTAACCATAGAGGACTTCCTCGTTCTTACCGATCGAGTGGCTGGGCGGGTGGAGCCTTGGATCGGTAAGTACCAATCTCTAGGGGGCAAATCCACGTTGATCAACTCATGTCTCTCTAGTCTGCCAATGTTCATCATGGGATTCTTTCTTTTGCAAGACGACATTCACGAAAAAATGGATACGGTGCGATCCCGGTTCTTTTGGGGCAAAGAACTCGGGAAACAAAAATATCATATGGTACACTGGACTACTATATGTGCACCTAAAGAGGTTGGGGGCCTCGGCATTATAAATACCAAGCACATGAATTAGTGTTTGATGGCAAAATGGGCTTGGAAAATTCTTACCGGCCAAGGCGGCCTTTGGTTACACATCATCAGACACAAGTATCTACAACAAGCCCCGCTATCTACTGCAACAGGAAGAAACGGCTCGTCGTTCTGGAAAGCGATTGTTAAGATCAGGCACCTCCTTCGCCTGGGAGCTATTCATCGGGTCGGCAACGGGCAATCCACCGTCTTTTGGCTAGATGTGTGGCTAGGGCCAGAGCCGCTCGCTTCCGCCTTCCCCCGGCTGTTCGCTATATCAACAGCGCCGAATGCGTTAGTCAGCGAGATTTGGGGGAATGACCAATGGACCCCTCAGTTCCGTCGCTCAATCGGGGCCGTGGAAAGAGGCGAATGGGACCAGTTGGTGGCCCTGTTACAATCTGTTACCCCAAATTCGTAGCCGGACTCATTCCGGTGGAAATTAGAACCCTCGGGACAGTTCTCGACTGAATCCTTATACCGGGCCTTACACAACGGAGCGGCTCCGTTCCAAGCAATGGACATTTGGAGGGCGCGTTGTCGTGGGAACGAGCCTGACAGTAGAAGGTAGGGGTACGTAAGGAGAGGGCAGAGTCCTAGCTACGGCGAGATTGTACACAAGAATGTATGAGTTCAGGCCCCTCTCGTGGAGGTAAAAGCCCTACGTCTCAGGTGCTCGAGAGCTTCTTGTCGAGTGTAATATATGTGTAGTTACAGGGGGTGCGAACCCTTGTGCCAGAGGGAAGGGGCGGCTTATATAGAGTGCGCAGCCCCTCATAAGTGTCCGGCATCCAAGGGTCAGATCGTGGTCATAAAAGACGTACGTTACTGGTAACGTACACCATAAATCCTATTAAAGGTCTTGATGAATGCTTGCCCATTAGCCTCCCTGGGGTGACTTCTGGGCTTCTGTGGTCGACTGTCTTCTGGTCCTTCCGAGTGGAAGGTAAGCGTCGAGTGAAGGTACCTCCGAGTGTATATTGTCGAGTGATTCATGCTTCTTGGCGATTTCAGTCGGAGACTTCCTCGTAGCCCTTAAGCTTTCTGGGGCAGTGTCCTTAGGTAGGGTATGTAGGTCAGGCCTATGACCCTACCCTAGGTACATATCCTCATCATTAGCCCCCGAATGGATCGGGGTTCGAGTGTGAAGGTGTCAATGCAGGTTCAGACAAGACACACAAATTCCGAGTACATTTTGAAGCTTCTCAGAAATCTGCGTCGATTGGAACCTTTATCGATCACCCTGATCAATTCTGTCTTGAAATGTATCCGAGTGAAATTGAACTCGAAACTGGTCCGAGTGAAACTGAGCTCGAAGTCAGGTTCGAGTGATCTGCAGAGTCTTCGGATGCGACGGTTTGTTCTGTTGGGTCCGGATTTCACGGGATTTGAAATTTGGATAAGTGCGCGCAGGGCGGAGATGGCGTAACTGCTAAGGCAAGTGAAGGCACGACGCCTCAATTATCGCGCCGCCCATATCGCCACGTATCGCTCCTCCTCTGAATTCGGGATACCCAGATCTCTGGCGGGCCCGGAGGTCAGTGACCCACACGGGCGGATATAAGAGGCGACGACGCCGGTGCTGGCACAGTATTCTTCCCCCAAATCCGCTCTTCCTCTCCTCCTCCTCTGCTCAGCTCCGCCCTAACGGCCGCCGCCGCCATGACAAAGGGCAAGACGGAGAAGCCAAGGCGAAGAAGCCGTCGGGCGCTCGGTCGACGATGCCGCCGGGGTGGATCCAGGGGGATTTCCTCCAATCGACGGTCACGGCGGAGGATGTGCAAAATCTCGTCAACGACGGGTTAATAACTGCGGGTTCCTGGAGATTGCCGAAGGGGGAGACCGAGCCGGAGCCACGCGACGGCGAGCGAGTTCTGCTTCTCACCCACGTCGAGCGAGGTTTCTCCATGCCACCCCACACCCATTCGTCCGTACTTTCCTGAACTACTTCGGGGCGCAGCTCCACCATTTCCCTCCGAATGCAATTGTCTATCTTTCCTGTTTCATAACCTTGTGCGAATGCTTCTTGGGTTGCCCTCCACATTGGGGTTTGTTTAAACACATATTCTCTGTTAGATCCCAATCTATTAAGAAAGCCAATCCCAAAGATAGCAAAACTCATGTAATCCAGCTGTGTGGTGGCTTAGGGATCCAAAAGAGAGGTAGGAGTGCATTTCCCTCCATGACCTTTCCTGATTCTGTCCGGGGTTGGCAGTCGACATGGTTCTATTGCAATAATGTTGCATCGCCAAATATGTCGATTGGACTTCCTCCTTTCACCTTGGATCGACCTACCACCCCCAAATCGCTGTACGTGACAAAGGTAGAGAAAATCCAAGTAGGGATCCTAGTGAACGTTGTAACTGAAATGATCCGCGGCAGAGTGACTGGCTTGGACCTCCTTGAAACGTTTCTCAGTCGACGAATCCAGCCCCTCCAAGCCCGGGATCACACCATGTGGAATTATTCAGGACCTGAGGATACCACTCGGACTCATCCTGAGGAAGTTTCCGACGAGACTGTTTCTCAGTGGCTCAGGAGCATCACCGGAGCCTGTGATAATCCAGAGGGAGCCAAACGAATTCCGGCCTTCTCTGCTTTGAACCCACCGAAGAACTTGGTGAGTTACATCTCTGTCGATTGTTTTAATATTTTGTCGAGTAACCGGATATTCAGTCGACTGACTTTGAAGCTTGTATCTTGCAGGAATTTACAAACATGTACTCGCCAGTACCAAATGGAGAGCAGACCGATGAAGAGGAAGGAAGCGTGGATGGCAGCGTAGATGGCGATTACGCCGACGACAGCGAGAGCAGCGATGACGACCTGGAGGAAGACGAGGTGGAAGCTCAGGTCCCTTCGCGCACCGAACGCCGTGCCAAGCAACAGGAAGACCCAGGGGTCACCCCGAGCAAAACTGTGGCGTCGAGCACAAGGAACCCAAAGCGTGACCGCGCTGCAACATCAGGGTCGGCCGAAAAAGCTGCGAAACAGCTCAAGCCGGACGCGCCAAAACCTCGGAAGGCCCTACCCCGTATCAAGTTTGCTGTGCCTGTTGCCTCTACGTGAGTGTTTATTTTCCTTATTCTGCTGTTGAAGAACTTCATGTTGATGCTGACCGAGTGAAATTTGTCTGCCAGAGCTGCTAGCTCTGTGACGTCGCCCCAGCGAGATGACGGAGATCGTATGGAAGTGGACACTCCTGACGCGGCTACCTCCCAACGAGGTATACCAAATCCCCATACTACTCTGTTTTCTGAAGAATAATCGTCGAGTGACTTGATTAAAATTGCCGACTGATAGCTGACGAAATCATCGAACTGGAAGACGATGTGGAGCCGCAGCGGGGAGCGGAGGGTGAAGCTGTGCTTCTGGAGACTCCACGCATACGCACTCGGAGAACATCATCTGGTCAGACGCCCCTTGTGACGACTGCTGCGACACCTCCAACCCTTGTAACTCCGCTGTCGAGTGCTCCGCTAGCCACTTCAACTCTGGTGGCTTCAGCACCTGTCGAACAATCTCAGGTACCTCCTGCTGCTTCAGTGACAGCACCAACTCACTCGACGCCCGCATACCCTTTGTATCACGTCCCGGAGGACCAAACTGGAGCTGCCAAGGAGGCCATGATCCAAGCTGGGCAGATGATGTTGCGAACAAAGGAGGCGTATGAAGCCAGCAAGTTTGCTTATGATGCCAGCACAGCGCTTCAAGCCAACGTCCGAGTAAGTGCTATTGTAAGTTAATTTCCGATTGAATTCTTGTCCATCTTGATTTTACACCAACTGGGTGTTTTCTTCACAAGTAGATCAAGTAATTTCTGGTCCTGTGGGGGCACGCTAAGTGCACCCACTGGGTGTAGTCCCCGAGACCGCTGTCGAATGACGAAGGCATCGGCAGGGGTCTTAAAGTCATTTTGAAAATCGTTTCCATTCGACAGGACAAACCTTGTCGAGTAAATGTAGGTCCAGTGGGGGCACGCTGAGTGCACCCACTGGGTGTAGTCCCCGAGACCGCCGTCGAATACTTGCATCGGCGGGGGTCTGATAGAGACAATGTTCGCTTGCTTGCTTTCTTCTTTTATACTCTGACAGGCAGACCTGGTCGAGTGTTTTTGTATCCAGTGGGGGCACGCTGAGTGCACCCACTGGGTGTAGTCCCCGAGACTACTGTCGATCGTTGACGATGGGCAGTAGTCTTAAGAAACATTCTGCAGGTTTCATGGACATCATTTCCATCAACCATGATATGACACTGTATAGGGTTGTGGGGTGGGGCGGCGGGCCGCCTTTCAGTCGACTGCACTTGTATTTTCCCACTCGGGAGTAAAGAAATATTTATGTCGACTGAACCCCTTCTTTGCTGATTTCAGAAAGCCTGTGGGCTCGGGACCAAGTACATCGAGCTGGAGAAGGAAAAGAATCGACTTCTGCTTGATCTGGAGCTGACGAACAACAACCTAGACCGTGCACAGACCGAGTTGAAAACTTTGGGAGGTAATCTTTGTCGATCAATTGCATTATCACTTTCATCTTCCATCCTTTGAACCGAGTGAATTCACTCGAACAGACGTACGTGATGAGAACCGACGTCTCTGAGCGCGACTCAACAATGCTATTTCTTTACATACCATGAAGAAGGCGCTCGAGGAAAAGGACAAATCACTTGCTGATGCTCAGAAGGAAGCGAAGGAGAAAACTGAAGCTACTGAGAAAAAACTTGCCGCAGCCAGTAGACTGGAAGAAGAGAACACCAAACTCAAGCAGGAACGATCCGAATGGATCAAAAAACTTGAAGTGCAGACCAAGAGTAAGACTGCTCTGGAGAAACACTTGGGAGACTTCGCGAGGAAAATGTTCAGCATGCTCGAAGGTAACCTTCCGCTGTCGAATGAATTTCTTTGATTTTTTCAGAGTGGCATTGTGATCACCTTTTCACTTTCTCTTCGTGCAGAATTCTGTCAAGACTTTGAGAAAGAAACTGAAGAGATCGAGCCCAATCTGGACCCCACAAAATCACTTGTCGGAGACGCCGTGGCCATGGATATGTTTCGTCTTGAAGCTCGTCTCAAGAATGTCCAAGGATACATCATTCGGCTGAGGTCTGCTTTCGAGAAGATTGACAAGGAGTTGTGGCCTGAAGACTCCCTCCAGACTGACCTTGAGTCTATGATGACTCGCCTCAATGAAATTCCCAATCGAGTGCAAGCGTGGAAGAAATCAGCTACCCGCTGTGGTGCTGACGTGGCACTTTCACTCGTCAGGGTTCATTGCAAGGAGGCCAGCGAGGACAAACTGAAGGATCTCCGAGTGACCAACACAAAGAAACTTAAGTTTGAAGATTTCATGGAGACTTTCATCGAAGCTGCCACCCGGATTGCCGACGGAATTGACCTGGACACCTTTGTCGAGCCCTCAAGCCCTACTGGAGCTTGAACAAGTACTTTGCTTTTAGTAAAAACTTTATTTGCCTCGGTATGCCGAGTGATGGTGTAACCGGTTAAACTTCGTTCAGGCCTTAAGCCTGAGAACTTCCCTTCGCGCGAACAAGTTTTTGCTGCGCTGGAGATTCTAGTCTTACTCGCGTTTTGCTTTCCGACATTTTGCCTGGCTGAATTTATTTAATTCTCGAATGGAACAGGTGTTCTGCACTCGTAAGAATTTAGGACTTAGGCGAAGGCTGGTTCGCAGCTAAGTTTCCGAGTGTATTGAATGCTACACTCGGAAGGGTTTTTAACTTAGGTGAAAACTGGTTCACGGCTAAGCCCCCGAGAGAGAGGATCGCTCTTCACTCGGAGAAGTTTTAGACTTAGGCGAAGACTGGTTCGTGGCTAAGTCTCCGAGTGTATTGAATGCTATACACTCGGAAGGGTTTTTAACTTAGGCGAAACGGATTCGCAGCTAAGCCCCCGAGAGAGAGGATCGCTCTTCACTCGGAGCAATTTCTGAACTTAGGCGAAGACTGGTTCGCGGCTAAGTCTCCGAGTGTATTGAATGCCATACACTCGGTAGAGTTTTTAACTTAGGCGAAACGGATTCGCAGCTAAGCCCCCGAGAGAGAGGATTGCTCTTCACTCGGAGAAGTTTTAGAGTTAGGCGAAGACTGGTTCGCGGCTAAGTCTCTGAGTGTATTGAATGCTATACACTTGGAAGGGTTTTTAACTTAGGCGAAACGGATTCGCAGCTAAGCCCCCGAGAGAGAGGATCGCTCTTCACTCGGAGCAATTTCTGAACTTAGGCGAAGACTGGTTCGCGGCTAAGTCTCCGAATGTATTGAATGCCATACACTCGGTAGAGTTTTTAACTTAGGCGAAATGGATTCGCAGCTAAGCCCCCGAGAGAGAGGATTGCTCTTCACTCGGAGAAGTTTTAGACTTAGGCGAAGACTGGTTCGCGGCTAAGTCTCCGAGTGTATTGAATGCTATACACTCGGAAGGGTTTTTAACTTAGGCGAAACGGATTCGCAGCTAAGCCCCCGAGAGAGAGGATCGCTCTTCACTCGGAGAAGTTTTAGACTTAGGCGAAGACTGGTTCGCGGCTAAGTCTCCGAGTGTATTGAATGCTATACACTCGGAAGGGTTTTTAACTTAGGCGACACGGATTCGCAGCTAAGCCCCCGAGAGAGAGGATTGCTCTTCACTCGGAGAAGTTTTAGACTTAGGCGAAGACTGGTTCGCGGCTAAGTCTCCGAGTGTATTAAATGCTATACACTCGGAAGAGTTTTTAACTTAGGCGAAATGGATTCGCAGCTAAGCCCCCGAGAGAGAGGATTGCTCTTCACTCGGAGAAGTTTTAGACTTAGGCGAAGACTGGTTCGCGGCTAAGTCTCTGAGTGTATTGAATGCTATACACTTGGAAGGGTTTTTAACTTAGGCGAAACGGATTCGCAGCTAAGCCCCTGAGAGAGAGGATCGCCCTTCACTCAGAGCAATTTCTGAACTTAGGCGAAGACTGGTTCCCGGCTAAGTCTCCGAGTGTATTGAATGCCATACACTCGGTAGAGTTTTTAACTTAGGCGAAATGGATTCGCAGCTAAGCCCCCGAGAGAGAGGATTGCTCTTCACTCGGAGAAGTTTTAGACTTAGGCGAAGACTGGTTCGCGGCTAAGTCTCCGAGTGTATTGAATGCTATACACTCGGAAGGGTTTTTAACTTAGGCGAAACGGATTCGCAGCTAAGCCCCCGAGAGAGAGGATCGCTCTTCACTCGGAGAAGTTTTAGACTTAGGCCAAGACTGGTTCGCGGCTAAGTCTCCGAGTGTATTGAATGCTATACACTCGGAAGGGTTTTTAACTTAGGCGACACGGATTCGCAGCTAAGCCCCCGAGAGAGAGGATTTCTCTTCACTCGGAGAAGTTTTAGACTTAGGCGAAGACTGGTTCGCGGCTAAGTCTCCGAGTGTATTAAATGCTATACACTGGGAAGAGTTTTTAACTTAGGCGAAATGGATTCGCAGCTAAGCCCCCGAGAGAGAGGATTGCTCTTCACTCGGAGAAGTTTTAGACTTAGGCGAAGACTAATTCGCGGCTAAGTCTCCGAGTGTATTGAATGCCATACACTCGGAAGGGTTTTTAACTTAGGCAAAACGGATTCGCAGCTAAGCCCCCGAGAGAGAGGATTGCTCTTCACTCGGAGAAGTTTTAGACTGGTTCGCGGCTAAGTCTCCGAGTGTATTAAATGCTATACACTCGGAAGGGTTTTTAACTTAGGCGAAACGGATTCGCAGCTAAGCCCCCTAGAGAGAGGATTGCTCTTCACTCGGAGTAATTTCTGAATGCAAAATTGTGCGATCGGAATCGACAATAGGTTGCGGAAGTCATAACTTAACAAACGGCATTGTCTGGAGTACTCTTATTACATCAAAACGGCTCGGTCATCAAGTATAAAAGCGTCGAAGCAAATCTGCGTTCCAAGCGCGTGGCTCATCAATATTCTTCTTCAAGTTGAAAAGATGGTATGCTCCGTTGTTCAGCACCGTGGTGACGACGAATGGGCCTTCCCATGCTGGGGCCAACTTGTGGGGTCGCTGCTGATCCACTCAGAGCACCAGATCACCTTCGTGGAACGAACGGCTCTTGACGAGTCTAGCATGGAAGCGGCGTAGGTCTTGTTGATATACAGTCGACCGCATCAGGGCCATCTCTCGTTCCTTCTCTAGGAGATGCACTCCATCTTGTCTTGCTTGCTCAGCTTCGTCTTCAGAGTAAAGATCCACTCGGGGAGAATTGTGAAGGACGTCACTTGGCAAAACAGCTTCAGCTCCATACACAAGGAAGAAAGGAGTGTGCCCAGTCGACCGGTTAGGAGTCGTCCTCAAGCCCCATAGAACAGACGGTAATTCTGTGACACAGGCTCCAGCAGCATGATCAAGATCTCGCATGATCCGTGGTTTCATTCCTTGGAGGATAAGGCCATTAGCTCGCTCAGCTTGACCGTTGGACTGGGGGTGCGCAATGGATGCGTAATCCACCCGAGTGCCTTGAGAAGAACAAAAGTATCTGAACTCTTCCGAGTCAAAGTTGGAGCCATTGTCTGTAATGATACTGTGGGGTACTCCATACCGGAACGTTATCTCTTTCATGAACTTGATAGCAGTGCGGGCGTTCAGCTTCTTGATGGGTTTAGCTTCAATCCACTTAGTGAACTTGTCGACTGCAACCAGTAAATGAGTAAATCCACTCTGGCCTGTTCTAAGGAGTCCAACCATATCCAAGCCCCACACAGCAAATGGCCAGACGAGTGGAAAAGTCTTCAAGGCAGACGCAGGTTTGTGTGACAGGTTCGAATAAAACTGGCACCCTTCGCAGTGATCGACAATATCTTTAGCCATCTCATTGGCGCGCGGCCAGAAGAAACCAGCTCGGTATGCTTTGGCAACAATCGTCCTAGAGGACGCATGATGACCACAAGTTCCCGTGTGAATCTCCTCCAGAATCAATCGACCTTCTTCAGGAGAAATACACCGCTGAGTCACGCCAGTCACACTTTCCCTATAGAGTTGCCCATCCATAACGGTAAAAGCCTTGGATCTGCGGACTATCTGTCGAGCCTCATCTTCATCATCTGGGAGTTCTTTCCTAAGAATGTACGCAATATAAGGTACAGTCCAGTCGGGCGTAATCACCAAAATCTCCATGACCAAATCAATGACAGCGGGGACATCGACTTCATTCGGATCAGAGGCGCTTTTCGCTTGTGTGGGCTCTTCAGTGAAGGGATCTTCCTGTTCCGAAGGAGAATGAAGGTGCTCGAGAAATACATTGCTGGGGACAGGCTTCCGAGTGGATCCAATCTTTGCTAGCTCATCTGCTGCTTGGTTCTTCACTCGGGGAACATGATGAAGTTCCAACCCCTTGAATTTCTTCTCGAGTTTCCTTACTGCATTGCAGTATCCAGTCATAGCGGGGTTCCTGACATCCCACTCTTTCATCACTTGGTTAACCATCAAATCAGAGTCGCCATATACCATTAGGCGCCGGACGCCGAGTGAAATGGCCATACGCAACCCGTACAGGTGTGCTTCATATTCGGCTTCGTTATTGGAGGAATCAAAGTGAATCTGCAACACATAACTGAGTCTGTCGCCTTTTGGAGACACCAATACTACACCAGCACCAGACCCATTCAGCATCTTGGAGCCGTCAAAGAACATGGTCCAGTGTGCCGAGTGAAGTTGGATTGGCTGCTGCTGCTCGGTCCATTCGGCAAGGAAATCAGCCAGAGCTTGAGACTTGATTTCTTTCTTCGCTGCAAATTTGATATCAAGATAAAGGAGCTCGATAGCCCATTTGGCCACTCGACCAGTCGCGTCTCGATTGTTGAGAATTTCAGATAACGGAGCATCACTGACGACTGAAATTGAGTGATCTTGAAAGTAGTGTGCTACCTTCTTTGCTGTTAGATATATACCATATACGAGCTTCTGGTAATGTGGATATCTTTGCTTCGAAGGAGTCAACACTTCAGAAATATAGTAGACTGGACGTTGAACTTTGTAAGCCTTGCCTTCCTCTTCCCGCTCGACAGTTAGCACTGTACTGACGACCTGATTAGTGGCCGCGATGTACAATAGCAATGGCTCTTTGCTGTGCGGAGCAGCAAGCACCGGCTGGGTGGAAAGGAGGGCCTTGAGCTCGAAAAACGCTGCTTCAGCTTCCGGAGTCCACTCAAATGTATCGGACTTCTTCATCAGTCGGTATAAAGGCAGTGCCTTCTCACCGAGACGAGAAATGAATCGACTCAATGCTGCCAAGCAACCTGTCAGCTTCTGGACGTCGTGCACACGCTCGGGGCTTTTCATTCGGGTGATGGCACCGATCTTTTCAGGGTTAACGTCGATTCCTTTTTCAGAAACGAGAAAACCGAGTAATTTGCCACCGGGAACACCGAAAGTGCACTTAGTCGGATTTAGCTTGATGTCATATCTCCTCAGATTGGCGAATGTTTCAGCTAAGTCAGACAACAGGTCGGAACCTTTGTGAGACTTGACAACAATGTCATCCATGTACCCTTCAACATTCCGAGGGATCTGGTCGAGTAAACATTTTTGAATCATGCGCATGAAGGTAGCGCCAGCGTTCTTCAAACCAAAAGGCATGGTGATATAACAGAAACACCCGAAAGGGGTGATGAAGGCGGTCTTTATTTCATCTGGACCAAACAGACGGATCTGGTGGTAGCCAGAGTAAGCATCAAGAAAAGATAGATGCTCGCACCCCGCAGTTGAGTCGACAATCTGATCAATGCGGGGGAGCGGAAAATGATCTTTCGGGCAGACCCGATTGATATGTTTGAAGTCAATACACATGCGTAGTGATTTGTCCTTCTTAGGGACCATGACGACGTTCGATAACCACTCGGAGTGGTAATTCTCACGTATGAATTTGGCCGTCAAGAGACGAGCCACTTCCTCTCCGATTGCTTTTCGCTTCTCTGTTGCCGACCGACGCAAGTGCTCTTTCACAGGCTTGGCCTTCGGATCAACTCTCAATCTGTGCTCAGCCAGTTCCCTGGGTACACCAGGCATGTCAGCAGGCTGCCATGCGAAGATGTCCCGGTTCTCACGGAGGAACTGGATGAGCTCGGCTTCCTATTTGCTGTCGAGTGTCGTCCAGATGTTGGTCGGGGCAGCAGTTGGATCTGTCGGGTGAATGTTCAGTTTCTTCACTTCTCCTGCCGACTGAAAAGCTGACTCAGAAGCGGGCTTCTTAGCACGCAACAGGTCGGAAGGATCAGCGTTTTTCTTTTATTCTTCCAATTCAACCATAACCATCTGATGATCGGCGATCTTGGAGCCCTGCTGGAGACACTCCTCGGCCCTTTGTCGATTACCCGTGACTGTGATTACACCCTTGGGTCCGGGCATCTTCAGCTTGAGATACACGTAACATGGTCGGGCCATGAAACGGGCATAAGCCGGATGACCAAGGATGGCGTGGTACGCGCTTTGGAAGTCCACCACTTCAAACGTCAGTTTTTCCTTGCGAAAATGCTTATCGTCACCAAACACCACGTCCAACGCTATCTGGCCGAGTGAACGGGCCTTCTTCCTAGGGATTACTCCATGGAACTGCATGTTGCTTTCACTGAGTCGGGACATCGGAATGCCCATCCCCTTGAGGGTATCTGCATATAGGATGTTCAGCCCGCTCCCACCATCCATCAAAACCTTGCAGAGTCGAGTGCCCCCCACAACTGGGTCCACCACCAGCGCCTGCCGCCCGGGGGTAGCGATATGCGCAGGGTGATCTGACTGATCAAATGTGATAGCAGTCTGAGACCACTTGAGATATGTGGGGGCAGAGGGAACCGCCATGTAAACTTCTCTGTTGATAACCTTTAGTCGACTCTTGCTCTCAACGTCAGCAAAAATCAACAGAGTGGCATTGACTTCAGGGAACTCTTCTTTCTCTTCTTCATCTTCCTTTTCAGGGTCTTTCTCACTCGACTGGCTCTCTTTGAATGACTGGATCAACAAACGGCACTGTCGAGTGGTATGCTTAGGCAATATTAAATTGCCCTCTTCATCTTTCCTCGTGTGGATTGCACATGGTAAATCCATAACATCTGTACCCGACTGATTCTTTGACTTCTTGGGGATGAACTTAGCTTTGGACTTTCCTTTATTCTTGCTTTGTGCCGCCAGGGCGGCCGCTTCTGCCTGAGCAGGAGGATCAGCTTTGCGCATCTGTTTCCGACTGGAATTTCCATCTGCATCATTGTTGACTATTTTTGCTTTACCGCTTCGGAGGCAGTCTTATTCTTCTCCATTGGCGTACCGAGTGGCAATATCCATCATCTTGCTCAGATAAATATCACCCGTGCGACCAAACTTCAGATAGAGCTCTCTGTATCTAACACCAGCCTTGAATGCACAAACAGCCTGATGTTCGGAAACATTCTCCACCGTGTGATGTAAGGTGGACCAGCGCTGAATGTAGTCTCGCAAGGTCTCATTGGGCTTCTGAACGCAGTGCTGCAAATCAATCAAACCAGCCGGACGTTTACAGGTGCCGTCAAAGGTTCTGATAAACACTCGGGCCAAATCCTCCCAGCAATAGATGCTAGAGGGAGCCAGACGATTCAACGAAGCTCTGGCCGAACCATCTAACATCAGGGACAAATGCTTCATAGCTATGTTGTCGTTACCTCCACCAATCTGCACAGCCAATCGGTAATCATCCAACCATGTCTCGGGCTTTGACTCGCCAGAAAACTTGCTAATTCCAGCCGCCAACCAGAAGTTGGGGGGAATCTCTGCTGAGCGAATGGCTCTGCTAAAACACTCGGTCCCAGAAACAACAGCACTGCTTCCACTCGGATAGTCTCCATTATAACCATCTCTGTGGGCTCTGCCTCTGTCGACCCGCCTTTGAGCAAGGACATCTCTTGCAAAAAATCCGGGATTCCGCTCATCGCCGAACGGGCGCCTATCATCATTGTGCCGGGGCACATATGAACCACTCCGCGGAGGAGAAAGCACTCGACGGCGGTCATCGCGGTGATAACGGGGAGCGAACTGATCTCGCCCCTGATCTCTGTACCGATCGTCACGGTAGCCTCCGCCCCTGTGACGCGGAGGTGACCCCGGACTGTGGGCCGACTGAACTGTTTCCGCCCTAGAAGAATTGCTATGTAACCTATTTTGTGACTGAGAAACAACAGCATTCTGCTGCTGCGCTGCCTCGAGCAACGTTCTGATCTGCTGCAAGCCTCTCCCAGCCTCCGACCGAGACGACCGGATAGAATCTGCAATCCTAGCTGCAGCTGCAACATTCAACACTGGAGTATGGAACACCTCGACGTTATTTCGAGATCCACTCGGAAAAAACTGTCGCTGATGCCGATTGGGACGTGGTGGACGCTGTCGAGCACGCTCGTCGAGTGCCTCTTGCATCTCTTTGAGTCGAAGACGAGTGGCCTCCATGGCCTGGGACTCAACAGTCGCACCGACGATGGGAGTATGGAGAACATCCTCATCCTGGCGCTGCTGTTCATTCGACGTTCCACCAATCTCGCGCCTGGTGTGGTTGAAGCCAGGCGGCGGACTCTGATGAGAGCCAGCCATAAGAACTTCGGCCGCAGGATCGCAGCTCTCGCACTCGGAAGGAACGTCAGACCGATCTGACGCCGAGTCGAACACGCTGCGAAGTGACTCGGCGGGCTCGATGGCTGCAATTTGCGGGGACGAAGCCTGGCGGGCCGCCGCATGTCGCACCCAACGCTGTAGCCGCGAACGACCGGATCGCTTGCGGCGTCGAACAGCGCAGAGGGCTGACACATACGGGGTCGACGGCTGAAGGAGAAGGACACCGCAGGAGCTTGCACAGAAGTGCGTCGCTCCACGCATCGGGAGCGCCTCAACATCTAGAGGCGCTTCCTGGAGCCATGCCGAATCGTCGACGATGAAGGTGAGCGCTCCGAGACGGATCTCGCGGCCCAGGAACAAATCACCACCGGAAGACATGACGAAGGGAAACAAATGCAACCTCACCGGAAGTCGCTTAGACGCCTGCCCCACGGTGGGCGCCAACTGTCGTGGGAACGAGCCTGACAGTAGAAGGTAGGGATACGTAAGGAGAGGGAAACGGAGAGATTGTACACAAGAATGTATGAGTTCAGGCCCCTCTCGTGGAGGTAAAAGCCCTACGTCTCAGGTGCTCGGGAGCTTCTTGTCGAGTGTAATATATGTGTAGTTACAGGGGGTGCGAACCCTTGTGCCAGAGGGAAGGGGCGGCTTATATAGAGTGTGCAGCCCCTCATAAGTGTCCGGCATCCAAGGGTCAGATCGTGGTCATAAAAGACGTACGTTACTGGTAACGTACACCATAAATGCTATTAAAGGTCTTGATGAATGCTTGCCCGTTAGCCTCCCTAGGGTGACTTCTGGGCTTCTGTGGTCGACTGTCTTCTGGTCCTTCCGAGTGGAAGGTAAGCGTCGAGTGAAAGGTAGCTCCGAGTGTATATTGTCGAGTGATTCATGCTTCTTGGCGATTTCAGTCGGAGACTTCCTCGTAGCCCTTAAGCTTTCTGGGGCAGTGTCCTTAGGTAGGGTATGTAGGTCAGGCCTATGACCCTACCCTAGGTACATATCCCCATCACGCATATCCCTACTAAGATTAAAATCTTCCTATGGCAGTTGGTCCGTGATAGGCTGCCTACGGGTGTCCAGGTTCAAAAACGACACGGACCAGGGGACGGGCGGTGTCCCCTGTGCGGTGTAATCGAAGATACCAATCATATCTTCTTCAAGTGCAGCCTGGCACAACTCCTTTGGGGCTCTATCCGCGATACCACTAATTGCAATTGGGCTCCCAATTCATTTGGAGCCTTCCATACCTTAGTTGCACGATTGTCTGGACGCCCACGTAGGATTACTTGGTTTGTCTTTGCGGCACTGCCATGGGCCTTGTGGCATGCTCGGAACAAAGCTGTAATTGAAGCCAAATTCATTAAACACCCTGCTGATATCATCTATAAAATGATCATTTTTATGCAGCTATGGAAACCACTGAACAAGACGGAGGATGCTTCAACCATCGCGGTACTACTGGAGAAGTTCCGCGCGCTCGCCTCCTAGTTACGGCGGCACAGGACCCATGAGGATCAGCAGGGTGGCTAAGGGCCTTTGCCGTCAGGACCCGCCTCGCTACGCTTCATCGGCGGTATCGGCGGCGTCGGCATCCATCGCTAGTTGTTTGGCCTAGTGCCTCGGCCCTATGGGTCTGTATCGAACCTTTCTACTTTTCTTTTCTTTCCTTTTCGGCGAACCTTGTTGAACCTGGATTTGAGCTTGTAAGGGCTTCAGCGTGCTAAAGCCGGCAATATGCCTCCTCTCTAAAAAAGAAGCATCCTTGGTCAGGAGAATACAAGAGACGAACCTCGTTTGATGCAACATAATACGGTTAGCTGATTGATCGGGCATGTGACAACCAGCTATCCACATTATGTTGCATCAAGAGATACTCTAGATCAGCTGACTTTTCTGCAAATCAGCCAAATATACTAGGAAGAGACAAATAAATATTATATGTGGTTGGTGTGACATTTCTGCAAACCAGCCAACAAGTTGATACTCTAGATCAGCTGACTTCCATATAATATGGTTGTTTGATCAATGCGATGTATATGCTACGAATGGCTGTCATGTGGTACAATTTGTATGGTTCACTTCTTCTTCGATACAACCCCTAAACACATCAACGGCCCAAATTTGTCCATAACCCTTCATAGATAAGGGTAGAATGGAAAAATTCCGCCTGGGAAGGCCAACCGCTAGCAGACGGCAAAGAAAATACCTCCTAACGGCTCTAACGGCCCACCCCCCACCTCCTCTCTCTCCTCTCTCTCCCTCTCTCTCTCTTTCCCTCTCTCTCTCTCTTTCTCTCCCACACCCTTACCCCTTGAAATTTCGTCCCCCCGCCGCCGCCACTCCGACGCTCCCCCGCCCCTCCCCCTTCGCCGCCCCGCGGCGCCGCCCCTCCCCCGCCCCTTCGCCGCCCCGCACCGTCCCTCCCCCGCCCCTCGCCGCCCCTCCCCCGCCCAGCACCGCCCCTCCCCCGCCTCCCATCCGCGCCGCCTACTCGCTTTGCCTCCCTCTGCCACCGGACGCCCCCCTCCCCCGTCGTGCAGAGCATCCAGGCGCTGCCGACCTGCCTCTGCCTCCTCTTCAACGCCGGCCGCCGGCCGCCGCGGATCTGCATCTGCCTCGTCACCCGGCGGTGAGCTCCTCTTCTACTCTCGTGCGTGTGCTACCTGCTGCCGCTTGAGGTACTATTGTTGTGCTGCTGCTTGTGCTACTGTTCTGTTGTGCCATGGAGGGGTGGTTGTGCTGATGCTAGTGACTGCTGTTCTCAGAAATTTGTCAGTTTTTCAATTGAGGCATGTGCACACAGTAGTCATTGCCATGTTGTCTGTCGATAGTATGCAATGCAACTTTTATCTGTCGATTCTACACATGGCACTAGTGATACAGGTATCATGTCATGATAGGTAGTATCAGGACTCAATGCATACAGCAGTCTGGCACATTGGCAAAGTACATATGCAAGAACAGAAATGCATCAGTAGCTGGTTAATATCCCAAGTGTTTCCTAAATGCAAGTAGAGATGCAAGTATCAGTACTGATTCCAATGTGATGTGCCGTGCTTCCTAATTCCCAAGTGTTTGTTTGTATCCTCTTATGTTTCCTAAAAAATACTGCATTCAAATTGATTCTCTTTGTGCTTCCAAAATAACTAAATATATATTATGTTCAATAAAAATCATGGAACCCTCTGGCTTCTTATTCGTTTGAGTCCTTTTTCCTCACAGTTGTTAGTCCTTTGTGTGTCATTTCCAGTGCAGATGATGTAGCTTTTGTATAAAACACATGCCCTATATGTTTTTGTAGACTTGGTGCAGCACAACATTTTGAGTATTAGTTCTAATGCACCACAATAATTTCTTACTGATTTTTGTGTGTTAGTTCTAGTTCTAGTATTGCATCACAACATTTTTGTGATTGAGTTCTAGTAGTTCATAAACAGGAAGAACTCCTTTCTGCTTTAACTTAATCATAATAGATCAAGTTTGTTCTGATATTTGTGGAGCTCAATTAATTAAAGTTTTTGTTAAAACACGAAGGAAAATGGAAAGGAAAAAGAAAAACAAAATAAGAAGATAAAGAATAGGAAGAGAAGGAGAAGGAGGAGGAGAGGAGGAGGAGGAGTAGGTTGAATTAGATTTAGTTTTAGATTTGTTCTCTGTTTGTATTATTTAGGCAATAGGAGTAAGATTTAGGAGAAGAAAAAGGAAAGAAGAAGAGAAGAAGAAAAAGGAAAGAAGAAGAAGTAGAAGAAAGATAGGAAATAAAAGAAAAGGACACCCCGACACCCCGACCCCGACACGGCACCCCGACACCACGACACCCCGACACCCCGACCCGACACCCCGACCCCGACCCGACACCCCGACCCCGGCACGGCACCCCGACCCCGACACCCCGACCCCGACACGGCACCCCGACCCCGAAACGGCAACCCGACCCCGACACCCCGACACCACGACACCCAAACACGACACCCCCGACACCCCGACACCCCGACCCCGACACGACACCCCGACACACCGACCCCGACACGACACCCCGACACCACGACACCCCGACACCCCGACACCCCGACACCCCGACCCGACACCCCGACCCCGACCCGACACCCCGACCCCGACACGGCACCCCGACCCCGACACCCCGACACCCCGACCCCGACACGGCACCCCGACCCCGACACGGCACCCCGACACCGACACCCCTGACACCACGACACCACGACACCCAGACACGACACCCCCGACACCCCGACCCCGACACGACACCCCGACACCATGAGACCCTGACACCCCGACCCCGACCCGACACCCCGACCCCGACACGGCACCCCGACCCCGACACCCCGACACCCCGACCCCGACACGGCACCCCGACCCCGACACCCCTGACACCCCGACACCACGACACCCAGACACGACACCCCGACACCCCGACACCCCGACCCCGACACCCCTGACACCCCGACACCACGACACCCAGACACGACACCCCGACACCCCGACACCCCGACCCCGACACGACACCCCGACGCCCCGACCCCGACACGACACCCCAACACTTAAATTAGGCATTCAATTTTTTAGGTATTTAATTTTTTATTATGTTCATGATGATGATGATACACTCTTTGTCATTGCAGGTGTTGACAGATGGTGGGCGCGGGTCGAGAGCGCTCTGAGGCTCCTACCTCGGCGCGTGGTGGGAGGGGTAGTTCCATTCCACCCCATAGCCTCCGGAGAGCGCTAGATCTCGGTATGCAGACACCACCGGCAGTCGCTTCTTCTTCGGCCAGGAGAGGTCGGGGGGAAGAAGGCTGGTAGAGGTAGACGTGGCGGCGGGAGAGGTAGGAAGGCTGCTACTACGCCTTCCTCACCGCCACCCCCAGCTGATTCACCCGACCACAGGAGTGCTCCGTCTGAGATGGAGCCGCCTGAGGTGGACCCGTCTCGGACTCCGGTCCACGAGCCTCGGCCCGATGAGCCTATGGCAGACGCGCCTACGGCCGACGAGCCTTGGGCCGACGAGCGTCGAGCCGACGAGCCTCGGGCCGACGAGCGTCGGGCCGATTAGCCTTCGTCCCACGAGACTCCGGAGCTCAGCAGCGATCACGCTGAGTCGCAGCGGAACCCATGGCCGGACTCGACGGAGTCGAGTGGCCGTGCTGAGGGTGGCTATAGTTCTGATAGCTATAGCAAGGGTGAGTGGGTTGAGGGGCGCAAAGTCTACCAGCGTGGTCGTACAAAGCTCCCGCCCACCCCGGCGACCCCCGACCAGAGGTGGTTGATTGCGCCTAGCGGGGCCAAGTAAGTGCTTTTACTCTTTTTTAATCTTTTGCCTTCACGTTTCTTCGAATATCTAATGTCTTGGAAATACGATTCTCATATCCGCAGGCCCAACAGTGTCCTTGGTGTGATTTGTTGCCAGAGCTTCCCGGGGTGGGTCACGTTGCCCGGTGAGGGCCGGGTTCCAGAGCTTGGAATGACCTGGGAGCACTACTTGGCTGCCCCGGCCCCGCCGGGGCATAGGATCGGCGATGTCGAGTGCCACAACGTGGCCGACATTGTGATCCAGACGTTTTGGGTAATTTCTCCTTTGCCGTCTACGTTGTGTTTCCTTCTTTGATTGGCAACCCTAGTGATTGTACTAATCCGTGTTTTCTTGTTTTATTGCAGACCTTCTACAGGTGTGCTGAGGGACAGGAGGAGGCCGCGGCTCGGGTTATCGACAACGAGTGCAGGCGCCTACTTCAAAACTTTCGGCACGAGGCTCGGACGCAGGCTGTTCGAGACTACTTCGCCTCGGCTGGTATTAGGAGGAAAAGAGAGAAGTGTCGCGAGAAGTTTCTGAGTAAGGAGAAGTACATGAAGGTAAATACCTATTCTTAAGGCCTTGTACTTAGTTTCCTTGATTTGATTCGTAGGCGTAGCGCTCAAATTTCTCTTGCTTAACTTAGGTGCCCCCGAGATGGTGTGCGGATAGGATGGACTGTTGGGAGGCGTTGGTGGATGAGTGGTGCTCTCCCCAATGGCGCTCCACCCACGACACTGCAAAGGACAAGCGTGGCAAAATGAAAGGTGTCCCACACCATCTAGGCAGCGTCAACCTACATCAATACGGGGAAAACTGGGTATGTGGTTTGCTTCATGATTCATGCAAATTTATTCTTCATGCTAGCTTGAGCCCTCAACTAATACTCTGTTCCTCTCTTTTAGGCGCGAGCGAACAAGGCTCCAGTGCCACAGCTGTTCGACCTCTATGCCATGTCCAATACTGCCTCGTACAAGAAGGCCAAGGCATTCTCTGAGTCTGACCTCGATGATCCAGAGAAATTCACCAACCGCGCCTCCCACCACAAGCTTGTGAGGTACAGAGACGAGGGGAAGGCGAGGAAAGGGCCGGACTTTAACCCGAGCCAGCAACCTCTTGATCCAGAGCTGGTGATGATATCTGGTGGCGGGAGGGCCCATGGCTCGTTAGCCATTGGGGATGGACTGATACGCTGTAGTAGCACTCTCCCGCAGATCAAGAAGCGCCAGACCAGCTCCGATCTTGAGATATTTCCTCGTGCACGGCCAGTGGAGCTCGAATTCAAGGTTAGTTATACGGACTCGGATACCTTTCCTTCATTACATTGTGTGTGCGGCCGTCGATGATTACAATGCTAAAGAGTGGTGTTGCAGGCTGCTATTGAGGCAGAGAGAGCGAAGACCCAGGCTGCTATTGAGGAAGAGAGAGCGAAGACCCAGGCGCTTCTAGAGGAGAGGGACCGGCAGGCGGCGGAGAGGGAGAGGGAGCTTGAGGACAGGACGGCTAATGCGTTGGAGGAGGAGAGGAACCGGAACATGATGACTAACCGGGCCCTATACGAGATGTTTGCGGTAAGTTTCTTCTGCATATTAGCCAAATCATGCACGTAATGTTCCTTACAGTAGTATCTAATATGACTGACTCGTCAAAACCAAATGTGCAGACCCTGTGCGAGAAGACGGGCACGACCCCTCCGCCGATGCCAGTCATTGCTCCGGCGGGCACGGTGAGTTTCATTTGAATGGTCATTAGTTACTAGTCTTCACTTTTGAGTTGCATCATGCTAACGATACATTGGAAATGATCTTTGGTGCAGCATAACTCCCGACAAGCATCGACCGATCCTCCTCCGTCAGCCACTGGCGCGACCGGTCCTACAACTACACCTACAACTACACCTCGGTGATGACGGTAAGTTTTCGCAAGTGTTTAGCATAACAAATGCGTACTTAGCTTAAGAAATGACATATTTAGCTCTAAAATGACCTGTACTTATCATTATTTCCTCCAAAATGACATAATAACCTTAATTAGTTCTAAAGTGACCTATACTTAGCATTTATTCCTCCAAAATGACTCAATATGCTTAGCTAGCTCAAAAATGACATAATATGCTTAAGAAATGACCTATTTAGCTCCAAAATGACTTAATATGCTTAATTAGCTAAAAAATGGCATAATTACCTATGTAAGCTCTGAAATGACACAAATAAGGAATAAGAAGAAGAAAAACAAGGAAGAGGAGAAAAAGAAAGAACAGAAGAAGAAAGAGAAGAAAAAGAAGGAATAAAAGAAGAAGAATGAGAAGGAAAAGGGTAAACACCTTCTTCTTCTTCTTCTTCTAGTCTTCTTTTCTTCTTCTTCTTCTTCTTATTCATGTCTTCTTCTTCTTCTTCTAAAATGGCACAAATAATGAATAAGATGAAGAAAAACAAGGAAGAGGAGGAAAAGAAGGAATAGGAGGAACAAGAAGAATAAGAGCTCCTCTTCTTCTTCTTCATCTTCTTCATCATCATCTTCTTCTTCTTCTTCTTAGCATTTATTCTTCCAAAATCACTTAATATGCTTAGCTAGCTCAAAAATGACATAATAACCTTAATTAGCTCAAAAATTACCTATTTAACCTAGGATAGCTCTAAAATGACCTATACTTAGCATTTATTTCTCCAAAATAACTTTAATATGCTTAGCTAGCTAAAAATGACATAACAACCTTAATTAGTTCCAAAATGACCTATTTAACCTAGGATAGCTCTAAAATGATCTATACATAGCATTTATTCCTCCAAAAATGATTTATATGCTTAGCTAGCTCAAAAATGACATAATAGGCTCCAAAATGACCTATTAAGCTGCAAAATGACTTAATATGCTCCAAAATGACCTATTTAGCTGCAAAATGACTTAATATGCTCCAAAATGACCTATTTAGCTGCAAAATGATTTAATATGCTCCAAAATGACCTATTTAGCTCCAAAATGACCTATTTAGCTCCAAAATGACTTAATAGGCTCCAAAATGACTTAATATGCTCCAAAATGACCTATTTAGCTCCAAAATGACTTAATATGCTCCAAAATGAGCTATTTAGCTCCAAAATGACCTATTTAGCTCCAAAATGACTTAATATGCTCCAAAATGACCTATAATTAGCTTATTTAGTTCATTTATGACATACTTAGCATTTTTAGGTCAAAAATGGCCTATTTAACTAGGTTAGCTCTAAAATGACACAAGTAAGCAATAAGAGAAGATAAATTCTTCTTCTTCTTCTTCTTTTTCTTCTTCTTCTAACTTTCTTCTTTCCCATTTTGCAGATTTGATTCACTTCACGGGAGCTTGCGTTCATGCATGGAGTCCTTGTCTTCCTTTTTGTTTATGTGATGGATGATTTTGTATATGTGAAACTTGCTACTATTGTAACATGGACATGTGTTGGATATGTTCATGACAATATTGGATATGTGTTCGATGTGTTCATGACAATATTGTGAAACTTGCTACTATTGGTAACATGTGTTCATGGATATGTGTTCATGAGTATTGGTAATATGTGTTGGATATGCTATATTGTTCATATATATATATATATGTTTGAATTTCTGTGAATAATGAATTGATATAACAAAAAACAGAAAAAACAGGGGCTATATGGCCACTTTGCCGTCTGCTAGCAGACGGCAAAGAGGCCACGTGGCAGCAGCCTGTGACACCTGGACTGGCCTATTTGGCCTCTTTGCCGTCTGCTAGCAGACGGCAAAGAGCCTGTATTGGCCCAGCTGACGCCTGAGGTCAGCTGACGTCAGCTGCAGCTCTTCGTCGTCTGCCAGCAGACGGCAAAGAGGCAATGGCCTTTGCCGTCTCCTATGGCAGACGGCAAAGAGCGCCGTTAGCCCCCTAACGGGGCTGGCACCTTTTCTGTGCCGTCCACGGGCTTTGCCGTCTGCTGGCAGACGGTAAAGAAGGAAAGTTCTTTGCCGTCTGCCAGCAGACGGCAAAGTGGCCTTTGCCGGCAGCCGTTCAGCCAGACTGGTGGCCGTCTGCTGGCAGACGGCAAAGGCTTTGCCGTCCGCCAGGCATGCCTTTGCCGTCTGCTATGGCAGACGGCAAAGTACCTGATTCCTGTAGTGTAAATATCCTTTATTCAACCCACTCAACATATCCATCATCGTACTATTCCACTGACAATAGTTAGTGCTATCATAGCAACATCATAGTACTGATAATCATGGCATGAGATCAATCATAATACTAACATGGCAATGATATTAACAATATCATTATTATGGCAATATGGAAATAAGACATGGCACTGGATTAATGGAAATGCTAGTGTCTAATACCGATGTCACCACCGGTGCATGCACGACACAGATAAACACACAGGTGCAAGCAAAGTCATCACACAATTCCGGAGCTCATGGTAAGAGGTTGGCTTGCCTGGGGGTCGACGAATATGCCGGGAGGAAGAGCGATCACCTCACTGAAGGATTCGCCGGAAAGGGTTCTCTCTCCGAGGGCTCGATCGGAGGGCAAGGGCAAAATGGTCATTTCCACTGTGTGAATACAATATGGAAATAGTACCAACATGACGGGCTCGAAGAGACGAAGACGTGGGCGCTGGTTTTACCTCGATCGGAGCTACAGTCGCAAAGTTACGGCCGTTCGTTGTTTAGGCAGAAAACAAATATAAATACATTCATTTTCGGCCTAAACCAGTGAACGTCCATAAAATAAGCCTTTCGGCCGGCGGGGCTGGGGCTGAAAGCGTATTTTACAGAATACGCTTCCGCGTAGGGAAAACGTATCCCAATGAAAGGCCGCAGTGGAGTACGCTTTCCCAAAGGGAAAACGTATTTCTCAAACTGCGCCTCCACTTATCCCACGCGGGCCCGAGGCAATACCCACTGACGGGCAGGGCCGCCCTATCCTCTCTCTCTCCTTCCATGGGTCGTCTCCTAGCCCGCGACCGAGGGCAGAGCCGGCGCCGGCCGGGCTCAATGCCGACGTGCGGGGCCACGGCGGCGCTTGCGGAGGGGCGGGGCGAGCTCGCGGTGCTCGACCGCATCCGCAGGTGGTTGCCAGGGTTCGGGAGCTCGCCGGCAGGGCCGTCTCCACTGATCGGAGCGCGGCGGCACACGGGCATCAGCGGTGCCAATCCGGAAGGGCTTCCCCGAGGGAACTGAGGATGGCGGTAGCTCCGCCAGTGCCTAGAGAGGCTGGGGACGACGATGGGACGGAGGGGGAGGGTCAGGGGCTCGGATTCCTCGCAGACGCCGGCGGCAGGTCCTCGGCCATTGCGGGGAGGACGGAGCTCCGAGGCTCAAGGGAGGGCTTGGGGCTGGTTGCTGCTGGACGAGGGAGAACTCGGGCACGCCCTTTATAGCAGAGGGGAGGGGCTCTCTCGACGGCAACCGTAGCTTCCAGAGACAGCGGCGCTCCGGTGGTTGGCAGAGGCGGCTAGGAGCTTCGGGACGAGCAGGAGAGGGCTCTGGATGGATCACAGCCACGGGGGGAAGCTCTCCGACACTCCCGGACGGGCTGGAACCAGCTGGAGGTCCGCTCCCGACGGGTACGGAGTACAAAGCGCGGTTTTGGCACGCTCTGCCCCTGGTCACCATGTGGCCATGGCGATGCCATGCTGCGCTCGCTGCAAAAAAATGTCTAGGGTCTTCTCCTTCCTATCCTGAGTTGACATATGCAGATGAATGACTATAGAGAGGACTGAGGTGACTGCACCATGGTCAAACAATTGCCATCAACAACCTGTTTGTGCTGTGGTGTGGCCACCACAGTGATCCTCTTGGCCTGGTCTTGGGCAGGGGGGATAATCTACTAGGGTCACTAAACTGGCAAAATCTCAGCTCAAACAAACCATTCTAGATAGCACTCCCTTTGTAACTTGGCAGTCTGACCAGATTTGAAAATGAGAGAGCTGGGGTCAAATGGCTAGATGGACTTGGATGATTTTTGGTATAGAGAGATGATTTGGTCGTGAGAGATAGCTGAACAAGGTTCAGATCAAATTCATCATCTATGATGGTACTTCCTTCACAGAGATGCAATCTGGTCAGAAACTTGAGAAAATTATGGGAAAAGATTGGCTTATAGAGTTGAGCTGATTTTTTGTTTACAGAAGTAATATATCAATATGTACTTCACTGCCAAATTTCAGCTCAATTGAATCAAGGAATCAAGCACTTCCTTCACAAAGTGCCAGACTGAACAGAAATAGAAATCAGATGGTTCTGAGGAATTGGCTAGATGGATTGGGCTAATTTTTGGAGGACAAGGGTAGTTTATCATAATGAATTACCCTGCAAAAGTTTATCCCAAGGAGATCAAGGAATCATGCACTTCCTTTGCAAATGGAAAATCTGGACCGAATTTGCAAATGGAAGTGGTGCTCAAAATTTGAATTGGGGAACTTGATATTTTGATGGAAATGGGGAAGATATGGATATGAGAAGCTCCACAAATTATTTGGGATTTTTCCTAGCTACCAAAATGGTAGTTCCTTTGGAAAGGCCCCAAATTGGAATATTGGCTTTAAATAGGAAAAGGCAATTTCCCCTATTTAATTGTGGCCAATATTTTTATGAGAGCTCAATATATCCACAAAGAATATCTCCACAGATTTTCAGGAACTCTGGAGATGGATAGATATTTTCCTGGATTTAATTCCTCAGAAAGGCAGAATAAGGAATTAATTCTAGAGGGAAAATATTGCATAAGACTTGGCAATATTTTTGCACATCTAGGGTTTATGAGGGAATAAGGGTCTCTAGAAATTTTGGGAGGATTAACAGAGCAAGGAAAATGATAGCTACTTTGTAGACACAAAGGCAGGATTTCTAGTTCCAAGATTTCGGAACTAGGGTTTGAATGAGATTCGGGGTTTACTGAACAAGGGTTGGCTGGCACAAGGACATGGGAAAGGCACTGAGAGGTTGGCGAATGACTGGATTCACCTGGTCACTTGCCAAATTCCAGAGGAAAAAATTCGGGAGAGAAAAGCTAGGAAGGGAAAATTGCACAAAAATCGATAACCCGATTTTTGGGGTGTTACACCGATCTTGCCTAGTCATATGCACCTATTACGTGTTATGATCCGTCAACCCCATAGTGACAATAGTTGGGATACTTCACGGTGATGACCGTAGTTTGAGGAGTTCATGTATTCACTAAGTGCTAATGCTTTGTTTTGGTTCTCTATTAAATGGAGGCCTTAATATCCCTTAGTTTCCTTATGGACCCCGCTGCCACGGGAGGGTAGGACAAAAGATGTCATGCAAGTTCTTTTCCATAAGCACGTATGACTATATACGGAAGACATGCCTACATTACATTGACGAACTGGAGCTAGTTCTGTGTCGCCCTAGGTTATGACTGTTATATGATGAATATTATCCAACAAATACTCCGATCCAGTGCCTACGATCTTTCCACTTATTGCTCTTGCTAAGTTACTACTGTTGCTGCTACTGTTGCACTTGCTACAAAACTACTACTGCTATTGTTACCGCTACTGTTACGGTTACCACTACTATCAAACTATCATATTACTGTGCTACTGATCACTTTAGTGTAGATATTTATCTCCAGGTGTGGTTGAATTGAGAACTCAACTGCTAATACTCTCAAATATTCTTTGGCTCCCCTTGTGTCGAATCTATAAATTTGGGTTGAATACTCTACCCTCGAAAACTGTTGCGATCCCCTATACTTGTGGGTTATCAAGACCTTTTTCTGGTGCCGTGGTCGGGGAGCATAGCTATATTTGCTGAGTCACTAGGGATTTATATCAATTGATCACTATGAAGAATTTGAAGGATACTAGAACCAAGATTTTTCCCTCTACTACGAGGGGAGGTAAGGAACTGCCATCTAGCTCTGCACTTGATTCACCGTCTGTTATGAGTAAGCTTGCAACACCGTCACATGCTATTAATCCTGATATTGATGATGCTACTTCTGCTATGAATGATGCTTATGATGATGCTAGTACCATGCTTGATGATACTGTGCGATTAGGTGAATTTCTTGATGAACAAATTGCCAGAGCTAAAGAGAATGAAATCATTGAATCTGCTGAAACTGATGAGAACTTTGAAACTGATGATTATGAAACACCTAATAGGCCTAGCTCTCCTAGATTTGAAATGTCTAAGATACCTGAAGGTTATGCTTTAGATGGAGAAATAGCTAGAGAGATTCTTGCTTGTAAGGATAGGAATGATGTTAAGAAACTACTATGCAAGTATAAGGAAAAGACTTTGAATGCTAAAATGAAATGTGATCCTAAGTTTGCTACTTCACCTATTTTGCTACCGATAAGGATTATGAATTCTCTGTCGACCCAGAGTTAATTACTTTGGTTGAATCCGATCCTTTTCATGGCTATGAAACTAAAGCTGTGGTAACACACCTTACTAAGCTGAATGATATAGCCACCCTATTTGCTCATGATGAGAATATTCGCTACTATTATATTCTCAAATTATTTCCGTTCTCATTAAAGGGTGATGCTAAGATATGGTACAATACTCTTACTCCTGGCTGTCTGCGTAGTCCCCAGGATATGATTTACTAGTTCTCTGAAAAATATTTTCCTACTCATAAGAAACAAGCTGCCTTACAGGAAATATTTAACTTTGTGCAAATTGAAGAAGAGAGTCTCCCACAAGCTTGGGGAGGCTTCTCCAATTGCTGAATGCTTTGCCTGATCATCCTCTTAAGAAAAATGAAATACTTGATATCTTCTATAATGGACTAACTGATGCTTCTAGGGATTTCCTAGATAGTTGTGCTGGTTGTGTTTTCAGGGAATGAACTGTTGAACAAGCTGAGGAACTATTGAATAATATATTGAAGAACTATGATGATTGGATTCTCCCTGAACCACCAATTGAACCCACTCCGAAGAAGAGGGGCATCTTATTTCTTAGTCCTGAAGATATGCAAGAGGCAAAGAAATGTATGAAGGAAAAAGGTATTAAGGCTGAGGATGTTAAGAATTTACCACCTATTGAAGAAATACATGGGCTCAACACACCACCACCTCCACAGGTGCTAGAGGTAAATTCTTTATTAAAGTTTGATGAAGGAGATATCCCTTACAATAAACATCCTAGTCAATGCTTATATGAGTTTGATAACTACATTATGAAACAAGAGCACTTCAATGCAAATGTTCAGAAACACTTGAAATATAATTCTGATATGATTGCCCGCTTGAGTGACTTGTTATTTAGAATCAGCAATGATGTTAGAGGTGTAGGAAAACATGCCTCTATGGTTCAAACTCAGTTAGAACAAGTTGCTAAATATCAAAGAGAATTGCTTGATGAAATCTCTACTCCTAAAGGGGCACTTGGTAGCTTCTTGTCTTGTTTTTTTTGTCATCCCTCCCTCCTCCCACCTGGTTTTTTTTCATCATCCATCCCACCAGCTAGAAAACGAGGTCCGACGCATGTAATCCCTCGTGCTCCCAGCAAAAAAATCGGCCAAAGGGCCTCCCACGTATGGATCGATGAAAAAACCGGACGAAAATAAATCGAACGAGGCTCCCACGTCCGTCCTGAATAAAAATTGGACGAAAAAAACCGATCTCGGAACCCCCATCTGACGCTCCAGCCAATCGACTTTCCATCGCTGCGTACGCCAATCTGGGGTCGCCTCCATCGCCGACATCGCCTCCATCGCCAGTCGCCGCCATCGCCTCCATCGCCAGTCGCCGCCATCGCCTCCATCACCTCCATCACGAACCCCAGATCGCCTTCCTCGCCATCACCGCCGTCCAAGATCACACCTAGAGGATCCGCCGCCTCCTTCAGTGTTGATCTTCAGTTGGCCGAGGAGCACCATGTCCGCCGTCTAGATGACATTGCCCGTCACTCGGATTCAACCATGGCTCGCCACCGCGGAGGCGGTGCGGTCACTCGGATAGGGCCTGCAGTGAGGCGGGCGAGCTGTGTGCAGGAGCGGCCTCGGCATGCTATCGCCAGAGATGTTCAGGAGTCGCCACCTGCTGCCTGCATCCGTGCCGCTGGGCGCCGTCGACGGGCGACATGGACAAAGTCCTCCGACGCCGAGGAGGTCGAGGTGTGCAGCGGCGACAGGTACTCCGTCGACTCCTTGCTCGCCACCGCGATAACGCCCCTGTCGCACTGCCGTGCCACTGTACCAGGACAGCGGAACTACTACTCCATGCTGTCTACTCGGATCTGAGCTCATCGAGGGACATGACGTAGCCGAGGAAGACACATCAGGTTTGAGGGTCATTTCAATTTGTGTTATGTACCCTTTATTGTTTTATCGATGTAAAACCCTTCACAAATTATACTTTCCTTTTTCGAAGATCAAAAGGTTTTGCAGTTGACAAGCTTACATGTTCGAACAATGGGGCAGACCCTTTGGCCTGTGGGTTCTGCTATTAGACTGTTACAAGGAGAAGGAGGTTCCTTTTAACCTGCAGGAGCTCTGCCAATGGGAGCGTGCTTTCCTTGATAATGGCGTAGTAGTGTGTCAGGACCGGATTTCCAGGATATTAATTTCCCAGTAAATGGCCCTTGTGCTCACCAGCCCCAGGATTACTGTTAGCTGATGAGGCACAATCTTGATACAGAAATTCCAAGCAAAATACAAAAATATGTAGTACAAGACCATTATGGCCTATGAGTACAACAAAAGGTTTCTAGTGGTTGATGGCGGAAGCGGTTCGGTGTCATCAACGTCTATGGGACTCCATTTCCCACAGGAACAGTAGACCTGGTTAATTCCTATCTTCGCGTATCAGCTATCTTCGATGCCTAGGTTCCGTGCTGTCGTCGTGGCGCTCCTCTCCAAGCAAGAAATCTGGCCAAGACAATAGCCAGGGACAAGCCAGTGAGTACTTTGAATGTACTCGCAAACATCAAGAAAACAGGTATAATATAACAGATGGCAATCATGCACTGAAATGATCCACGATCACTTAGTCAGTCACAAAATAAAATTTATGACGCAGGGCTTAAAAGGAAAAATAAATAACATGTGTGCCACAGTCGGGCGTCTGAGCGACACCACATAAAGGGCTTATAAAGAAAATAAATAACAAGCATGCCACAGTCGGGCGTCTGAGCGACACCACATAAAGGGCTTAAAAAGAAAAAAAATAACAAGCATGCCACTGTCGGGCGTCTGAGCGACACCACATAAAGAGCTTATAAAGAAAATAAATAACAACCATGCCACAGTCGGGCGTCTGAGCGACACCACATAAAGGGCTTATAAACAAAAATAATAAGAAGCATCCACAGTCGGGCGTCTGAGCGACACCACATAAAGGGCTTATAAAGGAAATAAACAACAAGCATGCCACAGTCGGGCGTCTGAGCGACACCACATAAAGGGCTTATAAAGAATAATCACAATGAATATCCAGGAGGTAGAACCGTCCCAGGGATACTCAATATTTCAAATAATATAAATGGTTAGTCCACAATAATAATCATAATCATTATTTGTCACACGTCATGATCAATGTTCCGGTTTAGAAGTTTTTCCTCCGAAGACCGGCACTAAGACCGACACTTGACCCATCCTAGACTGTAGTCCTTAACCACGGACACGGCTATTCGAATAGATATAAACTTTGCAGAGGGTGTACTCTTTACCCACGAGTAACGGATTCCTTTAGTCCACCGGGACTAATTCCACTTACGGTCTTTTAATTGAAAACACACCTGACCCGCACACACCAGCTTAACTTACCGGTGCCTGGAATCACCCACGACACTCGTTAAGCAAAACTCTAAGTCGGGAGGCTCCAACCTCTATTAGCATGGGATCACAATATTTATAACACGCGCAAACTAGGGGAGCTACCCCCTCGGTCCCAACCGGAAACACCCATGCCCCCGGACCAAGTGACATGCCTACCAGGGGCCACTGGTATCTTTCACTATGGCCTCTCTGTACGGTGTGTGCTAAGAAAGGGGTTGACAACTTACTGAACCGTACCCTACCTGCAGCAGGGACAAGTGGTAGCACGAAACAATTATGGGGGTTACCGGCACAAGACTCGATCTACGGTCGACTCAGGAGGTTAAAGTGTTTCCTGCATGATAAGCATAACAAATATATACCACACCAACAGTCAGAATCACCACTCATCATACCTCACCATGCCTTACTGAATATACTCGTCTCAGCAAAATATCCGTATCAAGCTCGTGTCTATCCACAACAGAGACTTTCCCGGATTCCTTCCGGTAGGCATGAAAGGTAGATGAGGGTGATTACTATCACAAGCATAGCAATTCCAACAGCAAGAAATCTTCATCATGCACTCATGAGCATGATCATATCATCACATTAAATAACGAATACTTCGTGTCAAGGTGGTGTTGTAATCGCATCAAACAACACACAACAAATATTATGCCAGGATTCAGAATGCTTGCCTTTGGAGGAAGAAGGGTGGTGTGCACCCCAAGGGCCTCGAAATAATTCTCCCTCCAACATTTCCTATTTTGAAAATAATTTGATTTAAAACACAAATTAAAAACAGTACAAATAAGTTGTTTGGAAAATTTCCAAATAAATATGAAAATAAACTAGATGAAATTTGGGAATCAACAGAAAAAGAATCAAGTCAAATGGAGTTTTAGTTTAAAAGATAAGGCCAGTCAAAGTTTAGGTCAAAACTGATTTTTGAATTAATTAGAAAAGAAAACGGTTCGAATCTGAATACGCTTTCGAGGAGGAGAAGACATACTTCGGGGGGGGGGGGGCGTCTCCACTTAAACCAGCGCGGGCCGACTCGGGGGTCACTGACAGTGGGTCCATTGGGCCCACTAGTCAGGTTTGACCAGTCGCCCGCGCCTCCTTCCTCCTCTGGCCGAGCGAAGGCGGAGCTCCGGCGACCATTACCGGCGAACGGCGGCTTCTCACGGGGCTCTGATGGCGGGGATGGATTCGTCGATCCAGGGCGGTCCTCCCAGCGGTCGAAAGGCTAGCGGAGACGAAGGGGGTCGCCGGCGGTGAGCTCCACGACGGGCGGTGGCTTCGGGAGCTCATGGGGTTTCGGCCTAGGGCGGTTCCTGGCTGAGGCTGAGTGGTGGAGTGGCTCCGCAGGGTCGAGGGAAAGTGGATGGTGGCGATAGGGCAGGCTGGGGTGCTCTGGCTGCGGCTAATTTAGCCGAGGGGCGTCGGCGGCCAAAGTACCGGGGTTGGGGAAGACGGCGGCGCCTGGCTAAATTGAAGCAAGGAAGAGCGACCTAAGGCTTGACTGAGGATGCCTACGAGCTCACGGGGTCTCTAGGGGCTATATATAGCCGGAGCATGGTGGTTCCGCAGCGGCAGTGGATAAGAACGTCGACGAACCGCCGTTCTGTAGCTTGCAGGGCGACGCGGTGGTGGTCGGCGCTAACAGACGAGGTCGCGGATGAGCTCGAGCTGTTCCTCAGGGCAGCTAGCGAGCTGGGATGGTCGGGGCGGTGCCGCCCATGGCAGAGCAGCGATGCGGCCGCAGGCTAGCCTCTAGAAGCTTGTTGCGGCATCGCTGCAGAGAGCCAGGGGGGATGGTCGGGGCTTCTGTAGCGACGCGGCTAATGGATGAGGATCAGGACGAGCGGGGGAGGAGGCACAACTGGTCGTGGCGGCTCGGTCGCGCGCGCGTGCAAAACGTGCGCTCTGGCTGCGCCCAGAGCACGCACGCCAGGTGCTCGGCCAAATGTCAAAGCCTTCCAGGGGGCTCTAATCCACAAGAGGTTTAGCAGGGTGGGGCTTTAGGCCAATGTAGAGCTGTGAGACATGCTGGTTATGCCAGTTGAGCACTTTCATAATGCAAGTTTAAGAGCATGCCAAAACTGGCCATGCACCTAACCTGTTTGATGAAATGCCAAGGGCACCTAGGCATCTCTTCTGGTGGCCAAAAACTCCAGGTTGGGGTCTCTTTAGGGGTAGGCTAGGATGGCATGGTTAGCTTGGGAAAAATCAAAACTTCCTAGTGCAAGTTTTTGAGAAAACCAAATCTGGACAGAAAATAAATGCCATTATTGCATGGACCAAAAATATTCAAATGGGTCCAATATCCTGGACTTAAGGGTTTGGTACAAGGACTAATAGCAGGAAGAATCCCAAGATCACTAGAGCAAAATAAAATAGGGTCACAGTACAAATTACTAAAGTGGACCAGAATACAAATGTGGATGGTTTGCTCAACTTTTCCAAAGAACACAAATGAGTTTTTGCATAAAAATGAATTATACACTTCAACTAACATCTCCAATTTTTTATGGAATTTTTAAAGAAATATATAAATAGGTTGTAGTGCAAACTACAAACTGATCCAGATTTGAAAACTTGAGATAGGGCCCAAATTCTCAAAATGACTCAGAGAGGTTTTTGCATAAAAGTGATGTAGGAACATCACATGTCATTCCTCAATATTTGTGGAATTTTTAAATAAAGTTATCCACTGGTTGTAGTGAAAAAGGGGCTCTAAAAATTATGAGAAACCATTTTAAAATAATTAAAGCTCAGGAAAAATAATTATAGAAATATTCCCACTGATCACAAAACTAAAAGAAAAGCTCTTGGGAAGGTATCCACGTCCAACAAAATATTTCTTGAAAAGTTTTCTATCTGGAGGGGAAACTCCACAATTCAGAAGAAAAGGGTGATCCTGAAATCAAAAGATGATCTAGAAAATTAAAATTTAATTTCCTGGCAAAATTTTAATTAATAAAACATGGTCAAAATTTTGGGGTGTTATGTAGTGCACGTACGCAAGATGCATCGAGCGAAATCTGCGCAAGAGTGCATCCTGCAAGCAGCACCAAATCTGAAATTGTTGACTGTTTTTTCTTGCCCCGTCATCTTGTAATGCTGAGATCCTAATGTATAATTGATCCAAACAAAAAGGTGCTCATAGCAATCGCACTGATCCGTGCAGGTTGTTTGATTAACAGGTAGTAATCATTGTGATGATGGAGTTGGGCACTTGTGGTGACGCATCTTCTTCCTGGTCATGAAGAATTGCGGTTCACGCAAAGGTTCTGGATGTCTTATGCCCAGGAAGGTTTTGCTTTAGTAAGTTGGGTGATATCTTATATTCTTTGTAAATTTGTTCAGTTATCTTCCCATCTTTCTGCTCCATGCTTCTGATAGCTATTTGTCTAAAAACTATATACAGAAGTGCATCAAATTCGGCAGCACAGTCAAATGTAGTCGCATATTACAAAGTAGTAGAACTTAGGCTTACAAACGATGGTGAAAGCAAAGCATTCTATATCGAGGAAAGGAAATAGTATTCAGAGATTCCAAAGAAGAAAAGGAAACCAGGGAGTGCTAATTAGATGGTGGTGCTATAAGGGGCGGTAATCTCAAGAAAAATTTATGGGTAAATAACTACTCCCTCTGTTATTATATCTGTTGTAACTTGTAATAACATCTTATATTATGTGACGGAGCGAGTACCTCAAAGAAGACATAATTTTTTTTATGCAGGAATATCTGTAGGCTGATTATGCTTTGATGTATAGTCCGCAGTAGCACTTCACTTAGGTAAAAATATAAGTTCTTAGCATGTTCAATAGTACTTTTGTTGAACAATGCTGAATTGATATTAGGCTAAAACCTCGAGAATACCTGAGGTGCCAAGGCAAGTGTTGTTTATAATGACTCGTGTTATGATATTGCAAAATAGATTAGATAGAAAAGTACATAGCATTGCCATGGAATATTTCAAATGTTTGGATCTGCCTCTTCATATGATGGCATCTACAAAATCCTTTCTACCATGTGCTTGTATTTGTGTCAGAATTGTTTCACACAAATAGACAAATTATTTTCTATGAGTATGCTTACCTTCTATCAACTTATGGAATATTGATGGGGCATGCTTTATTTTCAAGATTTAGATGTCTTAAGTTGATAAAAGGACTTTATATTGAATGTATTTGTGCGACAGAAGATGAGGCATGCTTTATTTGCAAAATTATATTGAGTGTGTTTGTGTGACTGGAGAAGGAAGATAGGCTATGATCTCTCGGTTACCACGGTGTTCCGGCCATGATCAGGAGGTGTTGTGGCAGCAGTGATGTGTTCCAACTTGGACGGTGTTGCCCCCATTCTGGTGTGTGGAGTTGGAGATATTTGGTGCTAGAGTTGAAAGTCTTGCCCGGCTTAGGTCGGTGTCGGTGGCAACGACGCGTGTGGGTGTCGTTCCTCTCCTTAGAAGCATCGCCGAGGTGTGTCATCATATCTTCCTTCACATTGGTGTTTGGTTGTTGTCACCGGGCAAAAGCTTTGGTTCGGGTCAGAATTGGCGATGGAGGTGTTCTCAATGTCGTTCCTTTGTTGGGAGCATTGTGTACGGAGACACGGCATGAAGATCCTATGTTGCGATCCTTTGGTGCTCATTGCTACCCCAGGTTGAACCTGAAGGGCTCTATGGACGTCGTCTCTCATGCGTCCAAGACGGTGCCTCCTCGACTCCGACCAAGTCCAGCCACCTACTCGTCGACCTCTCTTTTAGGCTTACATGGGTGGCTGGCGCACTGATTAGGGAAGCCTTGATGGTGTCTTGTCTTTGGAGGCATCCGGTGTTAGTTGTAACGTGGTTTTGTCTTTCAGTTTAGGGTATACGTATTGTGATGTGGCTGTAATGTGTGTGGTGGCATGTCTTCTGAACTACACTTGTAGTTCGCAACAAGGGTATCTTCTTATATTCTGCTTCTGTCTTCTATAAAAATATGATATGCCTATGCATGCTCTTGAAAAATAGATGTCTTAAGCAAAAAAAATAGACCGAGATGGTGGCAAAAAGGATCTAAAAAGTATATGTGCAACACTATTGTTGTTGAACTACTAAAAATATGTATGCCCTCGTTGCCAACAACAAGGATTCTCTTGATGGAGCAGGCACTACATTTTGTTCAATTTTAAGAAGGTGATCATAGTTCTTCTATTATGACTATGTGTGTTACGATAAATACAAAGAATCTCATCAGCAGAGTTTTTAACTATTTTTGGATGCGTGTCAAAGAAACAAGCCTGTACTGCTACTAAACCATGACAAAGTTTGGCGACTGAGGTAGTAGGAGTAGGGAGAATCATTTGAGGGATTGTAAATGGCTGAGATAGCAAATATGCACATCGATTATGTTTTCTTTGAAATACTTTTACATTGTACAGATCTCCTACTTAGGGAAAGTTGGGGTGTCAACGGGAAGGCAAAGGAGCATAAGCATGTGAGAGCAATAGCCAGCTAGAGGGACGACGATGCATGCAATTATTTACATAACAAGATACAAATATGTTGCATGAGTCATCAATTCAAGTGAGAAGACTTGTTTCATGTGATTTGTAGTTGACAAAAGTGGAAGCAAATAGTTTTTATAATAGCTAATTCGAGAATAGAAGATCTACACCTTGATCATTATGTGCATATGATATGATTCTAGCTATTTCCCATTGTATGCAATGCTTAAAAAGGAAAATGAGAGCATGTTGGGATTTTGATGTAGTACATCATTGCAAAATTGTATGGGGAACTTGTTTAATTTGTTAGAACTTTTAGGAGGTAGTGGATGACGAATGTTGGAAAACGTTCAAAGTTAGGTCTGATGGAATGCCTATGGTAGTTTGGCAGACTTGGAGAAAACATATGCGAATTTTGAGTTGGCAATGCAAAGCTGCAGCCAAGTGGCTTCTATTCATACGTTAGTCCATGGGTTAGGGATGATGGGACTCGACAATTTGATAGACTTGGAGGAAACACCAGCCGGATTTGGATTGGAGGCAACATAATGAAGTACTCACGTCGGTCCTTTTTATTCCATGTATAAGATATTTGTCAAGTCAAGTTTGTAAAGTTTGGACAAATTTATATTAAAAAATTCAACATGTATAATGAATACTAAATATATATATATATATATGAAACTACATTGCATAATGAATCTAATTATATTTATTTGGTATTGTGAATGTCAATACTTTGGCCTATAAGTTTGGACATATTAGAGATACTTTTACTTCAGACAAAACTTATATGAAGACTAAACAGGACCGGAGGGAATAATAACACAATGATCAAAGAGCTGAAATGAATAGGATCATAATAGATCCATTTGTTTGCCCGTGGCAACGCACGGACGTTCTACTAGAATATCTAGCAGCCGTCAATGCCCAAAAACATGAAATTCAAGTATTGGACTCACTTGGTGCTAAGAAAAAACGGAGTGAACTTGCCACTACGGTAAGTATCTATTGTTCTTGGTCCTCTTGACATAAGTTTTGTTTGCCTTAATCCCTAATGTTTTTTTCACATATAAAACAGTTACTAGGACTTGAGAAGCGTCTGAAACATGGAGAACAGAGTTCGAACTTTAACAGAGATCATAAGTGGCTCGATCTCAATGTTACAAAATGGAAGGTCGTAGAACAGTTCCAGGAGGCAACACAAGAGGATGGGTAAGCGTTTGTCACCAACTGAAAATTATTATGTTTGGTACTCATGAACACAAAGATATCATGTAATGAAAAATATTGATAGTAAAATAATGTATAGTATATATTAGTTGATACAAGATTATTTGATTATTCTCGGTGATATTCTAAAGTATTATTTTATAATATTATAGCACGTCATGTGGACTATTCATGCTAAATTTTATGGAATATTGGACAACAGATGCACTATCTGATGAGTTCACCCAGGTATTCATTTTCATACATTATTCCATTAATAAATCTCAATATATTATATCAAATTTGATTTTTTTTAATATTTTTCAGGAGGATATGAAACACTTTCGAAAAAAAATAGTTGTTATTTTGATTGATTCAGAACTGAATAAGCTAAAAGGATGCCCGTTATACAGCCAATCTGCCGATGAAGTTGTCTTACCTAATTCCGATCTTGAGATCATGGATAATCCACCTGACGGAATCGAAGACAAACGTCCTACCCCAATCCCTATCATGCCCACTGATCAACGTGATTTACTTGCCGAGCTATGCAACTACATCATGTTGATCGATGATGTTGAATCTTTGGAGTAAGAATGATTTATATTTATAATTATGTAACATAAAAGTATATATTATTACTATTCTTATCATCCATTTTGCAGGAAGGAATGGGTCCGAACGTCAACACCTGATCCAATGTGCCTAACTCTCAAAAAACTTCAGGGCATACTGAATATGGAGCAAAGTATGGACAATGATTGTTTCAACATTGCCGTGCGTATACTCGCATGTGATGAGGGAGTATTATTCACAGACCCTCCTATACACTACATGGATATGCCCTTTTGTGTAAGTTATCATAATTCTTTGTTTAGTGCCATTAGTATCAATTTGGTGAAACAATAATTCTTTTTTACCCAGTCCATGATGCTAGAGTCAACACGAGGTCAAAAGTTTTGCTAGAAGGAAACTATTCAGACGTTGGGAACATTGTTTGATGGTTGGCCTGGGATAGACAACAACATCTCATCATGCAACATGGTAAGTGTTGTATTTTTTCTATTATTGCCATGGTTTATTTGTTGCTACTAATTGCTACCACTTGTAGAATTATCTTCCGTATGAATACGTCGGTCGATATATCTTGTACGTCATCGACAAAGAGGCACGTCGTGTATACATTATCGACCCTATTCATACATCACAGTCGTCAGAGAATATAAATCTGAGGCATGTACTGAAGTTAAAAAGTTTTGCGAGGGAATTAAAAGATGCACTCAAAATAAAGCAACCCGGCTGGAATTCCGATATATCTAAATGGCAACGTTTATTTCCGTCTGGTATTCCAACGACCACAGACGGGTAATAAATTCATAATACAAACACTTATTTTTGTTATCACTCTATTTTATATAGTATTGATTTAGGAAATTGCAGGGATGTGTCTGGCTATTTTGTTTTTCATTTTATGCTCTGGTGGAATGGTAAAGAACTGATCAAGCCGACTTGCGCGGTGAGTATTATCCGTTACACGTTTTAAAACATTTCGACATGAAATATTCGTGCTAACTACATATATTGATTGTGCAGGATGGGTATGAATTGAGGAAACATTTTTTATTATACTTAGTAAAACATCGTGGGAATGAAGCTAGAGACAACTTTCCTGATATTGTGCGAGAATTTATTAAGCGCATGCAGTAGATCTTAATAATTTGTAATGGATTTTTAGTTTGACCATCGCTCAATTTGTTACACGGACACGTCGTCAATTTTTCTTTTTATTATCAGTTTACATTTCAAGTGAAGTGAACTTCAATTGTTAAACAATTGTGCTCGTGTTATATTGTCTCTACGTGTGAAAATTAACATGCATTATCTTTGTATAACTCATAAAATATTACAAGAGCCCGTGGCAACGCACGGGCATTCTCCTAGTGAATAATAATATGAATGATCATGATGTTAGAGTAGTAACTAGAGGAGGTAGAATGACCCAAGAACCTCTTTATCATGAAGGTCATCCTAAAAGAATTGAACAAGAATCTCAAGGAATTAATGCTGCTACGCCTAGTCCTTCTAAGAAGAAAAAGAAAAATGATAGGACTTTGCATGCTTCTAGTGAACCTGAGATAGAAAAACCTCCTGATGATACTAATGATGTCTCTATTTCTGATGTTGAAACTCAATCTGGTAATGAACCTCCACCTCGTGATAATGATAATGATCGTGATGTTCATGAGGATACTCAACCTAGTAATGATAAAGAACCAGATAATGATGTGGAGATAGAAAATGTTGTTGATCTTGATAACCCACAACCTAAAAAATAAACGATATGATAAAAAGGACTTTGTGGCTAGAAAACATGGTAAAGAAAGAGAACCATGGGTTCAGAAACCCATGCCTTTTCCACCTAAACCATCTAAGAAAAAGGATGATGACGAATTTGAATGCCTTGCTGAAATGATTAGGCCAGTCTTTTTGCGTACCCGTTTAACGGATATCTTAAAGATGCCTCCTTATGCTAAGTATATGAAAGATATCATCACTAATAAAAGAAAGATACCTGAAGTTGAAATCTCCACCATGCTTGCTAATTATTCTTTTAAGGATGGAGTGCCTAAAAAACTTGGAGATCCTGGAATACCAACTATACCTTGCTCCATTAAAAGAAATTATGTCAAAACTGCTTTGTGTGATTTGGGAGCTGGTGTTAGTGTTATGCCTTTCTCTTTATATAAAAGACTTGATTTGAATAAACTCACACCTACTGAAATATGATTGCAAATGGCTGACAAATCAACTGTCATACCTATCGGTATTTGTGAGGATGTGCCGTTGTTGTTGCAAATGTTACTATCTTAACGGACTTTGTTATTCTTGAGATGCCCGAGGACGACAACATGTCGATTATCCTTGGTAGACCATTTTTGAATACTGCAGGGGCTGTTATTGATTGCAATAAAAGCAAGGTTACTTTCATATCAAATGTAATGAGCATACGGTGCACTTTGCGAAGAAACAATTCCAAGTGAATGGTGTGAATGTTATTGAAAATTCTCCGACACTCATTATTGGAAGCTTTCAATTACCTCTACCTACTGTCTAAAAGAAATATGATATTATTATGGTTGGGGATATGCCTATCCCCGTTGAGCTAACCTAGTGTTTTATGAAAGTTCTTCGGTTTCATGCTAATTGAAAATGGTTGTTAATAAGACTTGATCAACCTTATTAATGAATCATTTTCGAGAGGTATGAAGTTGATGAATTTAGTAGACACAACTCTCTGTATCCACTTTTAGTTTTTTGTTTTTCTTAGTTAAATAAAATAAAATGCCATGTTTATCCTGTTTCCTGTTTTTCCCGTACAATAAAAATGACCCAAAAATAAAAGTTCTCAGAATGTCCTAAAAATTTAACATGATTTTTTCGGATTATTTCTGAATTTCTAGGACAAATAATACCAGAGGGGGGTGCACCAGGTGGCCACCCTACACCAGGGCGCGCCAGACCCCCCCTGGCGTGTCCTTGTAGAGGGTGGGCTCCTGGTGGGTCCCCCACTTATCTCTTTAGCCCATGTCTTCTCCTACCTTCTGAAAAAAATCACCATTGCTCTCTCCCTCGTGTTCTTGCTCAAGAACCCGTGGATTTCGATCTCTTTGCTCAAAGCTCTATTTCCGAAACTGTTTTAGGGGATTTCTTCTCGGTATGTAACACCCCCATTGCTCCAATTAGTTTTTGTTTTAGTGGTTTATTTTTAGAATAATTATCTAATCTTGGTGCTGTTGTAGATGAGCTTGCATGTTGAATTCTTAGAGTTCTAAGTAGTTTGAATGCTTGATATGGCCTCTATGCATCCCTAGGAGTAGTTGCTATCAATCTTATTGAGTTTTGTTAATAAATTTTTGTGGACTAAAAATTTTCAGAATTATATTTGTAAAAAATAAGATTAATTTCTTTAGGAAGTATTCCTCCAAGAAGAATGCCAAGGGAATTATTGGGGAGTCCTCTCATAGTGACCTACACATTCTGAGGAAGGAAGAAGTGCGGCCGTGCGAATGGCCACATATTCCCTTTATGGAGGAAGCCGGTTTCTATCAAGAATTTTCTCAATTTATTGACAATGCTGGGCTCACCAACTTCCTCGCAGATAAGTGTGACCAGTACCACATCCTCACAAATTCCTTTGTGCAAAGTTTTAATTTCCTGACTAGGAATGACCCTCCTAAGGTGCAGTTTAATCTATATGCTGAAAACTACAAAATACCATTCACTGACTTTTGTGACATATGCCTGATTCCTTCTGGCGGGGAATTAAGAGAACCTAGACCGGTAGAGTTTGAGGATTTTCTCCTCACTTTAACAGTGGGTGACGACAGGGGCGTCTCAAAAACCGCTGCCACTAGTTTGCAGCTTCCATATGTGCACTACTTTGCTATATTCATTTCTAAGTGTTTAACTGCTAAGGAAAAGGTTGGTGCACTCAGTGCCCCAGACCTCGCCATTTTACGGCGTGCATTATATAATGATCACACTTTTAGCTTAGGAGCTATTGTTGCATGATGCCTACATCTTAACAAGAGTAAAGGCAAGATACATGGTGGCATTTACGCTACTCGCTTAGCGAGTCGTTTTGAAGTTCAGATACGCCCACATGATTATCTTTTGCCCACGGTTTATCTAGATTACAGATCGTTGCGGGACCACACTTTATTGATGAAGCTGGCTTCTTTCATAATATTCGTTACAATTTAGTATTTAGTGTGGTAACCCGTGATGTTATCATGTTGCCTGCACCTGCCTTGTTTGATTCTGTTGCCAGGAACGGATACAGAATTATGCCAGATGACATTATCGCCTACCGGAACAACCAAGCAGTAGCTGAGGAGGAACCCCGGGAGTGGGATGCCCAGGTGGCACCACCACCTAGTATCAACTCAGACTATTATCCAGGCTACGGATGGTGATTACCAAGATAGGCCAAAAGCCTAAGCTTGGGGGAGTACGTATTCCCACCGACATTCCATTCATGTTCACACATTTCATTTCATTTGTCGGTGACCACACTCTTTCATTGTATTATCCATGTTAGATTTATTTTTCTCGTTTTCTTCTTGTGTGTCTGAAAAACTTTGAGAAAATCCAAAAATACTTCTTGCTTCTTTTTGTTTTTTCTTTTCATTTTAGTCAGTTGTAGTATTAAAAGAAAACCCAAAAAGATTTCTCATTTCTTCTTTTGCTTGTTGGGAGTTCTCCCGTGTAAATAGTTTTCCTCGTTTTTGTGTTTCTTCTCTTATTTTGCTTTCTTCAAGAAAAACTAAAAACTCCAAAAATATTTCAATGTGTTTCTCTGAAATTCTTTTTCTTTTATCGAGTCATACCAAGGAGAAGACCACGATGAAATGTTGAGTGGCTCTCATATGCATTACTATTGATCTAACACCGAGCCCAAATTACTTTGTCTTCTCCTCTTGAATAAAATGTTTGCAGATTCCAGCTTAGTCCACGGCACTCTTGCACTATTATTATTTTCTTATCATTCGATTGTGCAAGTGAAAGGCAATAATGAAGATATTGGATGAATTGACTGTGGCAGAGAAAAACGGGTATGAACTCAACTTGTTCTTGTTTTTGTAAATCTGTTTAACCTAGTATCCATGATTCAGCACATTATGATTGAACATGTTTGGAATGACAATTAGAGATTATAGTGGTTCATGCCATGCTCAAGTAGCTAGGAGTGGATAATGATTTATCTTGGTTGTAAACATGCATTAAAATGGTTGTGATGTAGTATGATGATATGGTATCCTCCTCTGAATGTTTCAAGCGGCTTGACTTGGTACATGTTCACGCATGTAGTTGAATCAAAATCAACATAGCCTTCATGATATTTATGTTAATGGTGTCCATATCCTACTCATGATAGCATTCAATGTTTATTATTCGTAATGCATGTTTATGACCGTATTTGCTCTCTAGCTGGCCGCTTCTCAATCTATTTGCTAGATTCACCTGTACTAAGTGGGAATTCTGCTTGTGCATCAAAAACCCTTAAACCAAAGTTATTCCAGATGAGTCCACCATACCTACCTATATGCGGTATTACCCTGCCGTTCCAAGTAAATTTGGATGTGCCACCTCTAAAATTTCAAATGAACATCTGTTTTGTGTGCCTGGACCGCTCATGGAGCGACAGGGGTGGTCAGTATCTTCCATGTTAAACGGGTTACTCTTATGATGAGTGTTTATTCACTCGCCCTTGCACGAGAAGGGCGGTAATAGGGATTCCCAGTCCCGAAATCAAAATAAATGGAAATAACTAAACAAAACTCCCCCAGGAATGTTGTTGGTTTGGACGGTACCCGTGGATTCGGCTCGCCGTGGAGTGTGTTTGTTGGTGGAGGGCGAGTAAACATTTACTTTTACCGCTTGGGAACCGCTACTAATTTGTTTAACATGGAAGATATTGATAGCTCTTGGTCGTAACGTTGACAGGAAGGGTGTACCTCTCAAAATTATACTTATCTCTTATTTAATCCTGGAGCTCTGGCACCTCTGCAAATCCCTGCTTCCCTTTGCGAAGGGACTATCTATTTACTTTAATGTTGAGTCATCACCTTCTGAAATAAGCGCCAGATCTGAAAGCACTATTGTCATCCTCATGCATTGTGTATAGTGAATGTTGGATGCATCATGACTGGATCTTTTCTACCATGAATTACAATCTTTAGTCGCTGCTTCAACTTTGGAGGTGCTCTGCATTTATGTTTTCCGGTCTCAGAAAGGGCTAGCGAGATACCACTATTGTCATATTATATCATGATTGTTTTGACAAATTGTTTGCACTTGAGATATCTTATTATTGCTCGCTAGTTGCTTGTTTCATTGATATGAGTTAATATAGTCTTTAGGAGTTATTGTTGACATGGTTAGTCATGATCTTTGCTGAAAACCTGGGTGCTACTTAAGCATATATATGTAAACAAGAACAAAAGAGTTCGTAAAAGTTTTTCTTTCTTAGTTTCTGTTTGTCAACTGAATTGCTTGAGGACAAGCAAGGGTTTAAGCTTGGGGGAGTTGATACGTATCCAACGTATCCACTTTTCCAAACACTTTTGCTCTTGTTTTGGACTCTAATTTGCATGATTTGAATGGAACTAACCCGGACTGATGCTTTTTTCAGCAGAACTACCATGGTATTGTTTTTGTGCAGAAATAAAAGTTCTCGGAACGGAGCGAAAAATTTTGGAGATTTATTTTGGAATATTTAAGGAATTAGGGAGCCATAGCCCACCAGAGAGGGGGCCCGAGGAGCCCACCCTCTACCAGGGCGCGCCAAGCCTCCCTGGCACGGCCTGGTGGAGGGTCGCCACCTCGTGCCCCCCCCCGACCCTAATTCCAATGCTATAAATTCACATTTTTCCGAAATAAAAATCAGAGAGAAGGTTTTACCTCGTTTCGCGATACGGAGCCGCCGCCACCTCCTGTTCTTCATCGGGAGGCCAGATCTGGAGTCCATTTGGGGCTCCGGAGAGGGGAATCTTCGGTCGTCGTCATCATCAACCCTTCTCCATCGCCAATTCCATGATGCTCCCCACTGGGAGTGAGTAATTCCTTCGTAGGCTTGCTGGTAGGTGAGGAGTTAGATGAGATTCATCATGTAATCGAGTTAGTTTTGTTAGGGCTTGATCCCTAGTATCCACTATGTTCTAAGATTGATGTTGCTATGACTTTGCCATGCTTAATGCTTGTCACTAGGGCCCAAGTGCCATGATTTCATATCTGAACCGTTTATGTTATCATCATTATATCTATGTTCTTGATCCGATCTTGCCTAGTCATATGCACCTATTACGTGTTATGATCCGTCAACCCCATAGTGACAATATTTGGGATACTTCACGGTGATGACCGTAGTTCGAGTAGTTTATGTATTCACTATGTGGTAATGCTTTGTTCCGGTTCTCTATTAAAAGGAGGCCTTAATATCCCTTAGTTTCCTTACGGACCCCGCTGCCACGGGAGGGTAGGACAAAAGATGTCATGCAAGTTCTTTTCCAAAAGCACGTATGACTATTTACAGAATACATGCCTACATTACTTTGACGAACTGGAGCTAGTCCTATGTCGCCCTAGGTAATGACTGTTATATGATGAATATCATCCAACGAATACACCGATCCAGTGCCTACGAGTTTTCCACTTATTGCTCTTGCTAAGTTACTACTGCTACTGTCACTGTTACACTTGCTACCAGATCACTACTTCTACTATTACCGCTACTGTTACTGTTACTACTGCTATCAAACTATCATATTACTGTGCTACCGATCACTCTGCTGCAGATATTTATCTCCAGGTGTGGTTGAATTGACAACTCAACTGTTAATGCTCTCAAATATTCTTTGGCTCCCCTTGTGTCGAATCTATAAATTTGGGTTGAATACTCTACCCTCGAAAACTGTTGTGATCCCCTATACTTGTGGGTTATCAGCGCGCCGGGGGCTGGGGACCTTTAGTCCCGGTTGGTGACACCAACCGAGACTAAAGGTTTAGGGGTTTAGGGTTTTTTGTTTATTTTTCCTTTTCATTTTGTGTTTTCCATTTAATTCTTTTTCATTTCAAAAATATTTTATGCTACTACATATTGTAGACGTTATGCAGATATAATAGAACTTCTCGTAGAACCAATCATATATCATAGAATTTCCATTAGAACCAATCATATATCATAGAATTTCTCATACGACCATGCATACACATATGTACAATTTGGTATATACAATATCTCTTACAATTTGTAGATCATTACATGCAGGCATTAGGTGAAATGGTATTCTCCGTCGGGAGATATGACCTGCTCTAGCAAAAATCCCGACATTTCCTCTTGAGGTGCTCGTATGCGGTCCTTTGGTAGGAGCCTATCCCGCATCTCCACCAGCTATAAAGAAGGAGATCAATATGAATATATTAGTTGTATGTATATATATTAGATCATGATACAAAAATTGTGAATAGTGTTTACGTACCCAAAGATGTCTTTCATCTCCACTCCTTTCAGTCATAAAGCGAATGTTCTCGCAAATGTAGTATGCACATAAATTAGTCTCCTGTTCCTGACTCATACACTTTACGAGAATAGAATTCAATCAGATAATAATCAAGCATGATAATGGTCATGAACTAGAATTAAAGAGATGCGCGGACGTAGCTAGTACTACTTAATTACCTTGGACTGTCGCCATTTCAGCTGTGGTGTCCACTCACCGACAACCTCTTTGATGAACTTATTCCAAACCCTGCCCGGCAAAGAAAATGAATAAAGGAGTTATTAATTACTTGATATCAGGAAATGAACTAAAGAGGCCGACATAGTGCGATGATGATTGAAATTACCTGTCGAGCATCAAAATCAGGCTTCTATATTCTTCAGGGTCTTTACCTAGTGAGTCTAGTACTTCAACAGTTCCCTCGTCAACTCTAATGATTAGCAGGATCCAGTGGAATCTGCGCACACGTTTGTATAAGCGGGCATGCATAACTCATCAACTACACTTAACATCGAGTAAGCAAAAATAGAATTTGTAGTACAAGACAGTAACATTCACCTGAAGTTGTAAGGAAAAAGTATTTCTGGTCTGGTATTTAGTTCCTTCAAACCTTAGCAAGCTATTCTCTGTGTCTTGTTTGTAGTAATCTATAGCTATAACATTTTCATGAACGGTATTTGGGTGAATGAACCCAAGGCCATAGACTCCATCTCTTTTCAATTCAAACATCTTCATTCTGCATAATACTACACAAAAGAAAATAGTGAGGATAATTACAGGCAATGAACGGGATGAGCAAGAGACTTAAGTTACAGAAAGAAATCACTTACAGACAATAGCAACTGATGAGAGATTTGTTGAGTGCTTTCTGATTGAATAACTGAAAAAATTCTGGAAATTCAATCCACACATCATTTTCATGGTAGTAATGCTCTGTCTTGACTGTCACCATGAGGCTATGTCGCCCGACCTTTATTTTTCTCAGGTACTAGTCATGCAAATTGTGCATTTGCGTTGATAGAAGCTTCTCCTCGTCAGGACTGACCAGAGGGTCCCCGGGGACATATTTCCTTGCTAGTTCCTTCGTCATGGGGACTTCCTCGAGTCCTAGGAGTTGTTCAACAGTGATACCGAACTCTCTAGCCCTCGCTCTATCAGCGTCGGTTACCGCCTTATCGTTACTCACCTTGAGCGGGGGGTCGATAGCACCGCCTGTTCTCCGAGCTGGGGAACAGTTTTCCCGCATTTATTACTACCTGTACTCCATGACTGCTGATTTTTTTGTTGATGATATGACTTGCTAATAGAGCGTTCATAGTCTGATCGCAATATAGCCATAGCCGGTTTAGCAAGCTCCACAAAGTGTCGTACGACTTTCTCAGGTATTTTCTCCTCTGGCAGCGGGGCGGTCTCGGTGCAAAATGGGCCTTCACTTCAGAATCCACTTGGGCATTGGTTTCCTCGTCGGTCCTCTCGTAAGCTAACTTCTGTTTGGCAGGAGGCTCGTGTTTCTTCTTTGGTGCTCTCTTCCGCTTTTGAGTCGGCTGACGTGGCGGAGATCGATATCGCGGACTCGCGCTAGGCTCCGTCTCGGGGTGGGGTGGATTCGGCTCCCGTGGCGGAGATCGATATGGCGGACTCGCGCTGCGCTCCGTCTCGAGGTGGGGTGGAGTCGGCTGACGCGACGGACTTGGAGGAGGAGTCGGTGGCCTTGGCGCCGAGTTTGGAAACACGGTGCATTCCTTTCTCCATAGAATCACACAGCGTATGACTTCTCCCAGTGTCTGCTCCCCTTCACCTCCAGGGAAGTCCAAGTCGAGTGAGGGATATCCCGACAGATCTTCATCCACCCCGACACGAGCATAGCCAGCTGGAATCGGATTGCCATGTATGGTTGCTTCAGGTGCATTCGGTAAAGCAAATCCGACCGCCACCTTCATGGATATGTTCTTCAATTTGACGTGTAGCTCACAACTTGTCCTCTCTTCGATATCATCCACGGGGTAGCGAGCCAGCAGTGCATCATCGGCCGGGACCCCCGTGGAACCCACGCTGCTTTTTGGCATAGATGGGATAGTACTATCCAATGCTGGATCTGGTTGCTGATACGTCTCCAAAGTATCTTTAATTTTTGATTGTTCCATGCTATTATATTATCTGTTTTGGATGTTTTATATGCATTAATATGCTATTTTATATTATTTTTGGGACTAACCTATTAACCTAGAGCCCAGTGCCAGTTTCTGTTTTTTTCCTTGTTTTTGAGTATTGGAGATAAGGAATATTAAACGGAGTCCAAACGGAATAAAATCTTCGATATGATTTTTCTTGGACCAGAAGAAACCTGCCAGACTTGGAGAGGGGGGCAGGAGACCTGCCGGGAGACGACAAGCCTGCAGGGCGCGCCCTAGGGGGGGCGCCCTCCTGGCTTGTGCCCCCCCCTGCAGGCCTCCTAACCCTAATCTTCGTCCTATAAATTCCCAAATATTCCCCCAATAACAAAAAGAGCCACGAAAATACTTTTCCGCCGCCGGAAGCCTCTGTTCCCGTGAGATCTCATTTTGGAGCCTTTTCTGGTAATCTGCCGGAGGGGGATTCGATCACGGAGGGCATCTACATCAACTCCATTGCCCCTCCGATGATGCGTGAGTAGTTCACCTCATACCTTCGGGTCCATAACTAGTAGCTAGATGGCTTCTTCTCTCTCTATGTTCTTCAATACCATGTTCTTCATGATCTTCGTGGAGATCTATCCGATGTAATACTCTTTTGCGGTGTGTTTGTCGAGATCCGATGAATTGTGGGTTTATGATCAGATTATCTATGAATAATATTTGAATCTTCTCTGAATTCTTATATGCATGATTTCATATCTTTGCAAGTCTCATCGAGTTATTGGTTTGGTTTGGCCAACTATATTGGTAATTCTTGCAATGGGAGAAGTGCTTAGTTTTGGGTTCAATCTTGCGGTGTCCTCACCCAGTGACAAAGTAGGGGTAGCGAGGCACGTATTTGTATTGTTGCCATCAAGGTTAAAAAGATGGGGTTTTCATCATATTGCTTGAGTTTATCCCTCTACATCATGTCATCTTACTTAATGCGTTACTCTGTTCTTCATGAACTTAATACTCTAGATGTAGGCAGGAGTGGGTCGATGTGTGGAGTAATAGTAGTAGATGCAGAATTGTTTCGGTCTACTTGACACGGATGTGATGCCTATATGCATAATCATTGCCTTGGATATCGTCATAACTATGTGCTTTTCTATCAATTGCTCGACAGTAATTTGTTCACCCACCGTATTATTTTCCTTCAAGAGAGAACCCTCTAGTGAAACCTATGGCCCCCGGGTCTATTTTCCATATTATATTTTCAGATCTATAAACCAAAAATACCAAAAATATTTTGTTGCAATCTTTTTACTTTTGTTTTACTTTTCGTTTTAGTAATCTTTCATATCTATCTCTATCAGATCTCATCCTTGCAAGCAACCGTGAAGGGATTGACAACCCCTTTATAGCGTTGGGTGCAAGTGTTTGATTGTTTGTGTAGGTGCAAAGATTGGGGCCTTGCTTGTACCTCCTACTGGATTGATACCTTGGTTCTCAACAACTAAGGGAAATACTTATCTACTATGCTGCATCACCCTTTCCTCTTCAAGGGGAAACCAACGCAAGCTCAAGAAGTAGCAAGAAGGATTTCTGGCGCCGTTGCCGGGGAGGATACATAGCAAGTCAAGACAAGAACTCTCCCGTCAACTTGCCAATTTCGGGCGCCGTTGCCGGGGAGATCTACATCTAGCCTACCAAGTACCCATCAGAAACTCATCTCTTGCATTTACATTATTTGCCATTTGCCTCTCGTTTTCCTCTCCCCCACTTCTAAAACAATTTTAAGAAAAAACCAAAAAGATTTGCCTTTTTATTCGCCCTCTTTCCGTTCGTCTTTTCGTTTGCTTTTGTTTGCTTGTGTGCTAGATTGCTTGCTTTGTCATGATGACTCAAGAGAATACCAAGTTGTGTGACTTCTCCAATACTAATAATAATGATTTTATTAGTACTCCGATTGCTCCCACCACTAGTGCGGAATATTATGAAATTAATGCCGCTTTGCTTAATCTTGTTATCAAAGAACAATTTTCCGGCCTTCCTAGTGAAGATTCCGCATCCCATCTAAATACTTTCGTTGAGTTGTGTGATATGCAAAAGAAGAAAGATGTGGATAATGATATTGTTAAATTGCAGATATTTCCGTTCTCACTACGAGATCGTGCTGAAACTTGGTTTTCATCTTTGCCTAAAAATAGTATTGATTCATGGAATAAGTGTAAAGATGCTTTTATTTCCAAGTACTTTCCGCCCGCTAAGATCATCTCCCTTAGGAACGATATAATGAATTTTAAGCAACTTGATCATGAGCATGTTGCACAATCTTGGGAGAGGATGAAACTAATGATTAGAAATTGCCCCGCACATGTTTTGAGTTTATGGATGATTATACAATTTTTTATGCGGGATTGAATTTTGCTTCTAGAAATCTTTTAGATTCCACCGCGGGTGGTAATTTTATGGAAATCACATTAGGATAAGCTACTAAACTCCTAGATAATATTATGGCAAATTACTCTCAATGGCATACCGAAAGATCTCCTACTAGTAAAAAAGTGCATGCTATTGAAGAAATAAATACTTTGAGTGAAAAGATAGATGATTAATGAAATTGTTTGCTAGTAAGAGTGCTCCTATTGATCCTAATGATATGCCTTTGTCTTCTTTGATTGGAAATAATAATGAATCTATGGATGTGAATTTTGTTGGTAGGAACAATTTTGGTAATAACGCGTATAGAGGTAATTTCAACCCTAGGCCGTTTCCTAGTAATTCCTCTAATCATTATGGTAATTCCTACAACAATCCTTATGGAAATTATAATAAGATGCCCTCTGATCTTGAGAATAATATTAAAGAATTTATTAGTTCGCAAAAGGTTTTCAATGCTTCTATTGAAGAAAAATTGCTCAAGATTGATGATTTGGCTAGGAACGTTGATAAAATTTCGCTTGAGATTGATTCTTTGAAAATTAGATCTACTCCACCCAAGCGTGATATTAATGAGTCCTTCAAAGCTATGGGAACTTCTATTGAGGAGTGTAAGGAAAGAACCGCTAGAATGCGTGCTGAGCGTGACTGGCTTGAAAAAGTGTGTTCTCGTGATAATAATGATGAAGATCTTAAAGTGATTGATGTGACTCTTATTGAATCTTTGTTTTCTAAAAAAAATCTTGATAAAGATGGGACTAGAGATAAGTCAACTTTAGTTAAAAGTTGTCCCGATGATTCGGAGTTTATAGATCTTAATGCTAAAATTGATAAAAGTGGGATTGAAGAGGTCAAAACTTTAAATAGCAATGAACCCACTCTTTTAGATTTCAAGGACTTTAATTATGATATTTGTTCTTTGATTGATTGTATTTCCTTGTTGCAATCCATGTTGAATTCTCTGCGTGCTTATAATCAAAATAAAGCTTTTATTAAACATATCCTTGATGCTATGATGAAATCTTTTGAAGAAAAACTTGAGTTGGAAGTTTCTATACCTAGAAAGCTTTATGATCAGTGGGAACCTACTATTAAGATTAAAATTAAAGATTATGAGTGCCATGCTTTGTGTGATTTGGGTGCTAGCATTTCCACGATTCCGAAAACTTTATGTGATGTGCTAGGTTTCCATGAACTTGATGATTGCTCTTTAAATTTGCATCTAGCAGATTCCACTATTAAGAAACCTATGGGAAGGATTAATGACGTTCTTATTGTCGCAAATAGGAATTATGTGCCCATAGATTTCATTGTTCTTGATATAGATTGCAATCCTACATGTCCTATTATTCTTGGTAGACCTTTCCTTAGAACGATTGGTGCAATTATTGACATGAAAGAAGGAAACATTAGATTCCAATTTCCGTTAACGAAAGGCATGGAACACTTTCCTAGAAATAAAATTAAATTACCTTATGAATCTATTATGAGAGCTACTTATGGATTGCATACCAAAGATGACAATACCTAGATCTATTGCGTTGCCTAGCTAGGGGCGTTAAACAATAGCGCTTGTTGGGAGGCAACCCAATTTTATTTTCTGTTTTTTGTTTGTTTCTTGTTTGTTTTTGTTTCTGTTTTTGAGTGCTTTACACATTATTACCTATGTAGTAATTGTGTTTTATTGTTTTAATTAGTGTTTGAGCCAAGTAAGACCTTTGGGATGGTCTACGGTGATTGTTGATTTGATTTTGCTGAAAAACAGAAACTTTTGCGCTCAGTCCAGGAATTTTATAAATTCACCAGAGCGTCGAATGAGTCTGAAATTTTTACACAAGATTGATATACAACTTTCCCAGATTTTGCTAATTTTTCAAAAAAATTGGAGTTACAGAAGTATTTGAAGGTTACAGATTGTTACAGACTGTTCTGTTTTTGACAGATTCTGTTTTCTTTGTGTTGTTTGCTTATTTTGATGTATCTATGGGTTGTATCGGGGGGTATGAACCATGGAGAAGTTGGAATACAGTAGATATTACACGAATATAAATAAAGAATGAGTTCACAACAGTACCAAAAGTGGTGATTTATTTTTCTTATACTAACGGATCTCATGAGTTTTCTGTTGAGTTTTGTGTTGTGAAGTTTTCAAGTTTTGGGTAAAGATTTGATGGACTATGGAATAAGGAGTGGCAAGAGCCTAAGCTTGGGGATGCCCAAGGCACCCCAAGCCATATTCAAGGATACCAAAGAGCCTAACCTTGGGGATGCCCCAGAAGGCATCCCCTCTTTCGTCTTCAATCCATCGGTAAATTTACTTGAGGCTATATTTTTATTCACCACATGATATGTGTTTTGCTTGGAGCGTCTTGTATGATATGAGTCTTTTCTTTTTAGTTTGACACAATCATCCTTGCTGCACACATCTTTTGAGAGGGACACGCATTAATCGTGAATTTATTAGAATACTCTATGTGCTTCACTTATATCTTTTGAGCTAGGCAATGTTGCTCTAGTGCTTCACTTATATCTTTTTAGAGCACGGTGGTGTTTTTATTTTATAGAAATAATTGAACTCTCGTACCTCACTTATATTATTTTGAGAGTCTTTAAACAGCATGGTAATTGGTTTAGGTTATGAATTTAGTCCTAATATAATGGGCATCCAAGAGGGATATAATAAAAGCTTTCATATAAAGTGCATTGAATACTATGAGAAGTTTGATTCCTTGCATATAATTTTGAGATATAAAGATGGTGATATTAGAGTCATGCTAGTAAGTAATTGTGGATTGGTAGAAATACTTGTGTTAAGGTTTGGGATTCCCGTAGCATGCATGTATGGTGAACCGTTATGTAACGAAGTCGGAGCATGATTTGTTTAATGATTGTCATCCTTTGTGTGAGGGTCGGGAGCGCGCGATGGTTAACTCCTACCAACCTCTCCCCTAGGAGCATGCGTCTAATGCTTTGCTTCGATAACTAATAGACTTTTGCAATAAGTATGTGAGTTCTTTATGACTAATGTGAGTCCATGGATTATACGCACTCTCACCCTTTCACCATGGCTAGCCTCTCTAGTACCGCGCAACTTTCGCCGGTGCATTAAACCCACATTCCTCAAAACAGCCACCATATCCCTTTCTCAAAACAGCCACCATACCTACCTATTATGGCATTTCCATAGCCATTCCGAGATATATTGCCATGCAACTTCCACCGTTCCGTTCATTATGACACGCACCATCATTTTCATATTGCTTTGCATGATCGTAAGATAGCTAGCATGATGTTTTCATGGCTTGTCCGTTTTTTGATGTCATTTGCTATGCTAGATCGTTGCACATCCCGGTACACCACCGGAAGCATTCATATAGAGTCATATTTTGTTCTAGGTGTCGAGTTGTAATTCTTGAGTTGTCAGTAAATAAAAGTGTGATGATCATCATTATTAGAGCGTTGTCCCATGAGAGAAAAGGATGATGGAAGCTATGATTCCCTCACAAGTTGGGATGAGTCTCCGGACTTTACAAATAATAAAAGAAGCCAATGAAGCCCAAATAAAAAAAAAGAGGCCAAAGATGCCCACCAAAAAAAATGAGAGAAAAGAGAGAAGGGACAATGCTACTATCCTTTTTCCACACTTGTGCTTCAAAGTAGCACCATGATCTTCATGATAGAGAGTCTCCTATATTGTCACTTTCATATACTAGTGGGAATTTTTCATTATATAACTTGGCTTGTATATTCCAATGATGGGCTTCCTCAAATTGCCCTAGGTCTTCGTGAGCAAGCGAGTTGGATGCACACCCACTTAGTTTCTTTTGAGCTTTCATACACTTATAGCTCTAGTGCATCCATTGCATGGCAATTCCTACTCACTCACATTGATATCTATTGATGGGCATCTTCATAGCCCGTTGATATGCCTAGTTGATGTGAGACTATCTTCTCCTTTTCCTCACAACCTCCACCATATTCTATTCCACCTATAGTGCTATATCCATGGCTCACGCTCATGTATTGCGTGAAAGTTGAAAAGGTTTGAGAACATAAAAGGTGTGAAACAATTGCTTGACTTGTCATCGGGGTTGTGCATCATTTAAATAGTTTGTGTGGGTAAGATGGAGCATAGCCAGACCATATGATTTTGTAGGGATAACTTTCTTTGGCCATGTTATTTTGAAAGGACACAATTGCTTTGTTAGTATGCTTGAAGTATTATTGATTTTATGTCAATATTAAACTTTTGTTTTGAATCTTACGGATCTGAACATTCATGCCACAATAAAGAATATTACATGGATAAATATGTTAGGTAGCATTCCACATCAAAAAATCTGTTTTTATCATTTACCTACTCGAGGACGAGCAGGAATTAAGCTTGGGGATGCTTGATACGTCTCCAACGTATCTATAATTTTTTATTGTTCCATGCTATTATATTATATGTTTTGGATGTTTTATATGCATTAATATGATATTTTATATTATTTTTGGGACTAACCTATTAACCTAGAGCCCAGTGCCAGTTTCTATTTTTCCTTGTTTTTGAGTATTGCAGATAAGGAATATTAAACGGAGTCCAAACGGAATAAAATCTTCGATATGATTTTTCTTGGACCAGAATAAACCTACCAGACTTGGAGAGGGGGGCAGGAGACCTGCCGGGAGACGACAAGCCTGCAGGGCGCGCCCTAGGGGGGGCGCGCCCTCCTGGCTTGTGGCCCCCCGCAGGCCTCCTAACCCTAATCTTCGTCCTATAAATTCCCAAATATTCCCTCAATACCAAAAAGAGCCACGAAAATACTTTTCCGCCGCCGGAAGCCTCTGTTCCCGTGAGATCCCATCTTGGAGCCTTTTCCGGTAATCTGCCGGAGGGGGATTCGATCACGGAGGGCATCTATATCAACTCCATTGCCCCTACGATGATGCATGAGTAGTTCACCTCAGACCTTCGGGTCCATAGCTAGTAGCTAGATGGCTTCTTCTCTCTCTATGTTCTTCAATACCATATTCTTCATGATCTTCGTGGAGATCTATCCGATGTAATACTCTTTTGCGGTGTGTTTGTCGAGATCCGATGAATTGTGGGTTTATGATCAGATTATCTATGAATATTATTTGAATCTTCTCTGAATTCTTATATGCATGATTTCATATCTTTGCAAGTCTCTTCGAGTTATTGGTTTGGTTTGGCCAACTAGATTGGTAATTCTTGCAATGGGAGAAGTGCTTAGTTTTGGGTTCAATCTTGCGGTGTCCTCACCCAGTGACAAAGTAGGGGTAGCGAGGCACGTATTTGTATTGTTGCCATCAAGGATAAAAAGATGGGGTTTTCATCATATTGCTTGAGTTTATCCCTCTACATCATGTCATCTTACTTAATGCGTTACTCTGTTCTTCATGAACTTAATACTCTAGATGCAGGCAGGAGTCGGTCGATGTGTGGAGTAATAGTAGTATATGCAGAATCATTTCGGTCTACTTGACACGGACGTGATGCCTATATGCATAATCATTGCCTTGGATATCGTCATAACTATGCGCTTTTCTATCAATTGCTCGACAGTAATTTGTTCACCCACCGTATTATTTTCCTTCAAGAGAGAACCCTCTAGTGAAACCTATGGCCCCCGGGTCTATTTTCCATATTATATTTTCAGATCTATAAACCAAAAATACTTTGCTGCAATCTTTTTACTTTTGTTTTACTTTTCGTTTTGAGTAATCTTTCATATCTATCTCTATCAGATCTCATCCTTGCAAGTAACCGTGAAGGGATTGACAACCCCTTTATAGCGTTGGGTGCAAGTGTTTGATTGTTTGTGTAGGTGCAAAGGTTGGGGCCTTGCTTGTACCTCCTACTGGATTGATACCTTGGTTCTCAACAACTGAGGGAAATACTTATCTACTTTGCTGCATCACCCTTTCCTCTTCAAGGGAAAAACAACGCAAGCTCAAGAAGTAGCAGTTGCTCCTGCTGCTGGTTAAGTTGTTGATCTGCTCCTGCTGCAGCATGTATTTGCGTTCCAACTCCGTTTTCTTTGATTCTACCTTTTGAAGCCGTTCTGCCTCCTGCTTCTTCTTTCTCGCACGACCATCTTCTTAAGAGCACACTTCTTGACTTTCTATCGTTGGATATCTGTGAAACTCTCTGGTATGGTGAAATGTGACATGAGTGTCTCCCAAAGTGTATTTTTTGCTCTTCCGTTGACAAAACTAACTCCTCAACCTTCCTTTGGCTTATTCCATTCTTGAACGGTGATCAGGATTTGGTCCCTAACAATAACTCCTCATTGGCGTATAAATTTGTCCGCATTCTTTTAAGGAGCAATCGGTTCGCCATGTACTTTGATTTCATCGATGTTGTACTTTATGCCAGTGTTCAATTTTTTGGCCGGGCTGCGTACTACCCTTGTCGTAGAAGATTTGCTCGATCCGGAGGGCTAAAAGAAGAAAGATTCATTAATATATATATATATATATATATATAGAGAGAGAGAGAGAGAGAGTAACACTATTCTGATCCTGGGATCAGAATAGTTATTCTGATCCAGCGCCCCCAATATAGGGCCTGACGGCATGTTCCTGGATCGCAGAAAACAAAAAAGAGAGCAACCCAATCGGCCCACTATCACGCCCTGAACGGACGCCTAACTACCCACGAACTTCCTGGACTCCTGGTCGTCTCCGATTCCTCTCATCTTCGGAACCCAGCGCCGCCATCGGCCTCCTCCCGCAGTCCCCCCCCCCCCCCCCCCGCCGCCGCGGGCCTCCTACCGCAGACCCCACCGCCGCCGCGGGCCTCCTCCCGCAGACCCCACCGGCGGCCTCGTCCCGCATCCCCGCCGCCGGCCACGCCAACGAGCGTCCCTGCTGGATCCACCCGATCTAGCGCCGCCACCATCAACCCCGCCAGCCGCCGCCGCCGCCGCCATCAACCCCGCAGGCGGCCTCCTCCCGCAACCCCGTCGGCGGCCAAGCCAACGCGTGTCCCTGCTGGATCGACCCGATCCAGCGCCCCCGCCAACCGCCGCCATCAACCCCTCCAGCCGCCGACACCGCCGCCATCCACCCTGCTAACCACTGTCACCGCCTTCCACCCGTGATCCTGCGCCCGGCCAGCAAGCTGCCCCTCATTTGCACACCTCCGACTCACCATGGACGGCTTCCCCTCCTCTGCTCGAACTTCTTCTCCAATCACCGTTGAGCCAGCCTAATGTTCGTTGGTGAAGCCCCACATGCATTGTGCTCTTTATGTCACTGTTGTTCTTCACAAAAAGGTGACTGTTCCCTGTAGATTTTGCAAAACCACCATTTTCTTCAGTAATGAGTAAGGCTGCAGTCCAATGTGTTGATTGTTAGCAGGCCAATTGTGTTCATTGATCGAAATTTGTAGAAATGGCAGGCGCTCAGCTGCAACTCCTTGTGGTATGATCTGATACAGCAAGGTGAGAACAGAACCTGGCCCCACGCGAAGAATTGACAGACTAACTCCAATGGCAGGCGTCATTCTAGTATTGTTGTTGGTCTTTTCACTTCCCTTTTCAAATGGATTATACATCAGATGGTGCCTCGAAGCTTGAAGCTTATGGATCTGACACTTATGCACTTCCTGAATGCTTGTCGCTCACTCCTGTTTAGAATACTTGTTCATGACAGAAGTTGACCAATATGTATAAAAATTGTAATTTGTATGTTGCCCACGCTTCCGTATACGAGTAGGAAAAGCAGATAATTCAGTTTCAAAAACTTCAGCAAATCAGACTTCAAACTTGAAGGTATCATTAGAGCAGATCATGTGTATGTTAATTTTGTAGGTATTTCTAAAAATTGTATCTCTAGATGTTGCCCACATGCTCGAGGGTTTCATATGCAATTCACACTTCGACGGATTTTTCCCGTCTCTAAGAATATCTAGAAGTTCAAATTAAAATAGCAGAGCGGTTCGATGGTTATCACAAAACTGAGATTTTTTTTCGTTACTAAAAGAAATAAACCAAGAAGTCCAAATTAAAAAATTAGAGTAGTTCGATGTTTATAAAAAAACTCAGATTTTCACATTACTAGAGAATAAAACCAAGAAGTTCAATTGGAAAAAGTGGAGCAGTTTGATATTTATTTGAAAAATCAGATTTTTCTAGTTACTAAAGAATAAAACCAATAAGTTCAATTTCAAACAACGAAGAAGTTCGCTGTTTCTAAAAATCCCTCCAATTTTTGCATTTCTAAAAATAAACAAATGAAGTTCAAATAAAAAAGGTAGAGCGGTTCAATGTCTATAAAAAACTCAGATATTTTTCATTACTAATGCGAAACAGAGAGAAGTTCAAATTCATAACTGCCAGAAGTTCACGTACTGCATGGTGTGTGTTTTCATAAAAGAAAATAGAAATAGAAAGTTACAGTATAAAAATTTAGTTGCAAGAAGTTCAGGTGCTCGGCACGGGAAAATTCAAAACTTGTTGTGAGAGTGGTAATTGGCATGGTATACCATTTGTGCAACTCCGATGAACGGGTGAGAAATTCCGAACAAAAATACGTGGTAGAAGTTCAAAGTGAAAACACTGGGAAGTTCAACTACTACACGGAATGCATTTCAAATGAGAATAAAACGAATAAAAAACTAATAGCCTAAAAGATTTGTTGCAAGAAGTTCACGTGCTCCTCCCGGTGCAGTTCGAGATCTCTAGTGCGAGTATGCTAAAAGACAAATGGGTGAGAAATTACAAACAAAAATACACGACAGAAGTTCAACGTGGAAACAGCAGGAAGTTCAACTACTACGCTAAATGAATTTCAGAAGGAAATCTTTTAAACCGTCGCGAGTATGAAAAAAATGATCAAGACGGAAAAGTTGCGTGTTTACAGCAGCTTTCCATCGGTATATCACTTTGCTCAATTCCGGTGAGTGGATGGAGAGCTACGAGCAAAAAACAGTACGTGAAGAAACAGAGTGAAGTTCAGGTAGACGTGCCGATGAAGTTCAAGTTCTTCACGCGGTGCATTTTCGAAGACCCTGTTTCGCGATAAAAGGCAGAACGTATCATCTCGCCGTTTTCAAAATTGCCTGAAAACGGCTAGGAATTAGACAAAACCATATACATGAAAAAGTTGCGCATTTTCCATAGCTTTCCAATGGTATATTATTTGCCCCATTCCAATAAAATTTCTAGAAATTACGGCCAAAATACATTTTCAGCCATTTTCGAAATTGACTTAAAACCGTAAAGAATTGGAAAAAACAATCTACATATAGAAGTTTCGCATTTCATCAAGATTTCCAACGCCATATCATTTGCCTCATTCCGACGAACCATAGAGAAAATAACATGAAAATACGCACTCGGTATAGATTCGGCCATTTTCTAAATTACTTTTGAACCGTTCATAGTTAGAACAAACTTTTTATATGGAAAGATGCGCATTTTCATAAGCTTTCCAACGCCATATCATATGCGTTGATAGGACTAGCCATTTTGAAACTAACTCCGAAATACGAACCGGCTGTTCGATTTCAGAAATTCCGCCATTTTGAAAATTACTCTTTAACCATAGGGAATTTGGAAAAACGTTTAACATGTGAAATGAGCGGATTTGCAGCAGCTATCCAACGCCATCTCATTTGTCTCATTCTGATGAACGGTTTAGAAATAGCGTCGAAAATACGATTCACGTTTTTTTGTATGAAGAAAAACGGTTTTCAAAACTGCTCTTAAACCGTGTACATTTTGCCAAAAATTCAGCCAAGGTTGTTATACTGGTGTCCATAGCTTTCAAACGGTATATTGCAAGACCCATTTGGGCACTTTACCGAAAGATCAACCTAGCACTCGGGGAAGTTCAGGTCAAATAACTCAGGCAGTAAAATTGCAGCAGAAGCAAGTTCATCACATCCCCGAGAGCAAATCCGCCAACGAGCGAGATTCCTATTTAAGACGGGCATTTAGTTGCTAAAAACCGTTCCCAGATTACACTTACATCACATAAAACACGACTGACCAGAAAAATTCACGCGGGGAGACACGGTTGCGAAGATAGCCCGAAGGTCGGGTTCCTACAGAGGGAAGTTCAGGGTTGTGTAACTCAGGAAGTTCAACCCGTGATCAGAATAATATTCTGATCCCGTGATCAGAATAGTGTTTATATATATATATATATATATATATATATATATATATATATATATATATATATATATATATATATATATACAAATCAAGTAATACATGTAATTATCACCAGAGGCCTTATATATATTTATATATATACCGCGCCGGATTTGTTCATTAAAGAACATTTCCTTCGCCATCATTGTTTGTGTGCCCTTCGTCTCTTGGTTCTTCCTCAATTCCCTCACCGGACTCGTTTAGATATTGTGTGCCGTCATCTAGTTCAATCTCTGGGTTTGAGGAGCGTGTCATCTCGAAGAAATCCTCTTCACGGTCTCTGCCGCTACCGTCCATATATTAACTAATCCAGAAGAAAGATAAAACAATTTAATATTCAAATTAGAATGCATTCAATAAGCAAAAACATCTCGAATACATCTCATATAAGATCACTAATACATCTCGAATAATCCAGTTAATGCATCATCAAATGTTATCGAATATTATCACTAATACATCTCGAATATTATCATATAACATCACTAATACAGCTCGAATATTATAGCTCGAATACAGCGCGGGCGGGCGGTGGACACCCAAAGAGAAGGAACTATCACAGGATCATAGCTCGGGTGAGATCCCTGAAGAACCTGCCAGGTATTGGAGAACATGGCATCCAACGTAGCCATGTAGCGACGGACGTGCTCGTCCTCCTCCCTGACACGGTGACGTACCACCTCCGCGGGGGCCGGCTCCCTCCGCACCGATAGTGGTCCACGCGACCGCCACCAGAGAACCTCCGGGTCGATGACGGTAGCACCTCCCAGTGCCAGCCCGGCGGAGCCCAGTCCCGGACATGGCGCCTCTCAAGCAGGTTGTCGCCGCCGAGTCGACGACGAGGATGCGGGCCGAGCATCGTCAACGTCGAGAACAAATTCCTATGCAAGAATAAACTTTTATAACCTATAAACAAATTCGTACTCAAACTTGATCCTCACCGGCGATCGTTGGGGACTCCTCACCGGCGATCGTCGGGGACTCCTCACGATATCACCAACCAGGACTAAAGGTCCTCCCTTTAGTCCAGATTGAATTGATTAGTGCTATGGTTTGATTCTAGTTTAGTTATAATGTTGAGCTAATAAAAAATCATATAAAACTTTGGAACTCAGCCCACATGATCGATCACATCAAAACATGATGAACACGCGCAACTAGCTTATACTAATTACCTAATCACCGTCTAGCTTGATTATGTGTGTAGCCGCAACTAATATGTTGACTCTAACCATCAAGATTATGCTAACAATATGACCACTTAATTAACTATAACATGCAAAAAAATATCCCGGGTGGAGGAGGCCAAGGATGTCGGGCCGGGGTTCGGTGACGAAGGTGGCGGCGGCGGGCGAGGGGGCGGGTAGGGCAGCGGCGCCAGCTCACGCGGCCGCGGTGGCTTCGCGGATTCTACCCGCGACAAGGCAGCCACGGAGGAGGAGGATGAGGAGGCAAGCAGGGCAGGAGCTCACGTACTGCGAAGCTGCAGGGGCGGCGAGGCTCGGGGAGGAGGGCGAGGAAGTTCGGCAATGGTTAGCGGGCTCGGGGACAGCGACGAGGCGATGGAGCGATGACGGCGATCTCCGACAGCCTGGCGGCGTCGTGGTGTGGTTCGGCGCCGGGGGGAGAAAACGAGGAAGATTGGGGCAGGAAGGAGAAGGCACGGTTAAATACCCCAGGACCTTTAGTCCGGTTGGTGTCCTCCCTTCAGTCCCGGTTGGAGCCACCAACCGAGACTAAAGGTCTCCTTTTCGGCGGCCCAAATTCTGCGCGGGAAGGGACCTTTAGTCCCGGTTGGTGGATCCAACTGGGACTAAAGGTCTATTTTCTCATTTTTGTTTAGTTTTTTTTCTAAACAGGATAGTTTCTGTTTTTAGATTTGGAATAACTATTAGACTATTTATAGTTTTTTAATGAATCTTTTTGCTTTAGGTCAAAACAATTATAAACTTTCTGTTAGTGCTAGTAGTTTTCAAGTTTAAATAGTTTAAATTTGAATTATTTTTAAATTTGTGTGACTAACTAGTTTGTGAATAACTTTAGTTTAAAAATATATTTTTGAGTGATTGTTTTTCCTGTTGTTTAATATTAGTATATTTTATCACTATGTTCAATTTGGGAATTTTTAGGATATTTTAAATAGGTGTTTTAATCAGAACCAAATTCTGTTTAACTCTTTTAGTTTTATACCTTCATTAGTTTTAATCAAAAGCAGTACAAATGAACTCTGAAAAGGTTGAAACTTGGCATGGTATCATCATTTCACCCACAGCATGTGCTAAAAAGTTGAGAGGGTTATGGAAAAAACTGGATGCACTTCGTGTACAAACTGGACCATCTCCTTCGAAGTATGAGGGTTTCGGACGAAAATCATCTGTTACAAAGGCATTTCATTTTTTTAACTTATTTCAACTCCATACTTGTTGTGCATTCAATATGCCCCCATTCAAAGCCACATCCTCAAATTTCAACCATTTCTAACTTCATTTGCCATTTTTCATGCATTTAATTATTATTTTGAGCTGAATGACCCTGAAATTGAAAGGCAGTACAAATGAACTCGGAAAAGGTTGAAACTTGGCATGGTATCATCATTTCACCCACATAAAATGTGCTAAAAAGTTGAGAGGGTTACGGCAAAAACTGGATGCACTTCGTGTACAAACTGGACCATCTCCTCTTGAAGGTTTCGGACGAAAACTTATCTGTTACAAAGGCATTTTATTTTATTTTAAACTTATTTCAACTCCATAATGTTTGTGCATTCAATATGCACCATTCAAAGCCACATCCTCAAATTTCAACCATTTCTAACTTCATTTGCTATTTTTCATGAATTTAATGATTTTTTTGTGAGCTGAATGACCCTGAAATTGAAAAGCAGTACAAATAAACTCTGAAAAGATTGAAACTTGGCATGATATCATCATTTCACACACATACCATGTGCTAAAAATTTGAGAGGGTTACGGCAAAAACTGGATGCACTTCGTGTACAAACTGGACCATCTCCTTCGAAGATGAGGGTTTCGGACGAAAACTCATCTGTTACAAAGGCTTTTCATTTTTTTAAACTTATTTCAACTACATACTTTTTGTGCATTCAATATGCACCATTCAAAGCCACATCCTAAAATTTTAACCATTTCTAACTTCATTTTCTACTTTTCATGCATTTAATGATATTTTTTAGCTGAATGACCCTGAAATTGAAAAGCAGTACAAATGAACTCTGAAAAGGTTGAAACTTGGCATGGTATCATCATTTCACACACATAGAATGTGCTAAAAAGTTGAGAGGGTTACGAAAAAAACTGGATGCACTTCGTGTATAAACTGACCTATCTCTTTTTCTTCGCGTGTGTCCCTTTGCGCCGTAACCATGGACAATCTTCATCATTTAACAGGACGCTTGGGTCAGTCTTCACTATGAAGGGTGGAATTTCATGAAACTTTTCATAATTTTCTGACATGTCTGTCTTGTCCTCCACTCCCACGATGTTTCTTTTCCCTGAAAGAACTATGTAGCACTTTGGCTCACCGTATGATGTATTCGCTTCCTTATCTTTCCTTTTTCTCGGTTTGGTAGACATGTCCTTCACATAGAAAACATGTGCCACATCATTGGCTAGGACGAATGGTTCCTCTGTGTACCCAAGATTGTTGAGATCCAGTGTTGTCATTCTGTATTTCGGATCTACCTTAACCCATGTCAGATTGACCCATTTGCACCGATGCAAAGGGATCTGTAAATCACGTCCATAGTCAAGTTCCCACATCTCCTCTATGTAACCATAATATCTGTCCTTTTCCCTATTGTTGTTTGTTGCATCAAAGCGGACACAACTGTTTTGGTTGGTGCTCTTTTTATCTTGGGCGATCGTGTAAAATCTCGTAACCTTTCAAAGTCAATATAGTCAAAGATGGTGACTTGGACAACAAGTACAACTCATCTCCAACACTGTGGTCATTCATGAGATGTGTTTGCAACTAACCGCCGAAAGTCCCCATCTGTTCACGTGTAATCCAGTCGTCAGACTGCTCCGGGTGTTTGGAGTGTAGAATATTCTTGTGTTCATTGATATACGGGGCAACCAAGGTGGAATTTTGGAGAACTTTGTAGTCTCATAATCACGTGGTAGTCATGAGACTTTGGGTTTTGGAATATTTTCTCTGTCATCTTTATTATTCCCTTTATATTCGACGAGAAGCCAGACGGGACCTTCATACTGAGCAGGCATTCAAAAAAGATTTCCTTCTCTTCTTTGGTAAGAGCATAGCTGGTAGGACCTTCATACTGCTTTGGATGCATGTCGTCTTTTTCATTCATAAGTTGTTGGTCCTGCCGTGCCTCCGGTGTATCTTTTGTCTTCCCATACATGCCCAAGAAGCCTAGCAGGTTCACGCAAAGATTCTTCGTCATGTGCATCACATCGATTGCAGAGCGGACCTCTAGGACTTTCCAATACTCTAGCTCCCGAAATATAGATTTCTTCTTCCACATGGGTGCGTGCCCGTCAGCGTCATTTGGAACAGATTGACCGCCAGGACCCTTTCCATACATTACTTTTAAATCCTTGACCATATCAAGTATATCATCACCAGTACGGTGGCCAGGCTTCTTCTGGTTATCCACCTCACCTTTGAAATGCTTGCCTTTCTTTCTTAAGGCATGCCTGATCGGAAGAAACCGATGATGTCCCAGGTACACAACTTTCTTACATTTATCCAAATATATACCCTCACTCTCATCTAAACAGTGTGTGCATGCATTGTATCCCTTGTTTGTCTGTCCTGAAAGTTTACTAAGAGCAGGCCAATCATTGATGGTTACAAACAACAATGCTCATAGGTCAAATTCCTCCTGTTCGTGCTCATCCCATACACGTACACCTTTTAAATCCCACAACTGTAAAAGTTCTTCAACTAATGGCCTTAGGTATACATCAATGTCATTGCCGGGTTGCTTAGGGCCTTGGATGAGCACTGGCATCATAAAGAACTTCCGCTTCATGCCCAACCAAGGAGGAAGGTTATAGATACATAGAGTCACAGGCTAGGTGCTATGATTGCTGCTCTGCTCCCCAAAAGGATTAATGCCATCTGCACTTATACCAAACCATAAGTTCCTTGCGTCATTTGCAAAGTCCGGCCACTTTCTCTTGATTTTTCTCCACTGCGACCCATCAGCGGGTACTCTCAACTTCCCGTCTTTCTTACGGTCTTCTTTGTGCCATCGCAACAACTTGGCATGCTCTTTGTTTTGGAACAAACGTTTCAACCGTGGTATTATAGGAGCATACCACATCACCGTGGCAGGAATCATCTTCCTGGGGAGCTCGCCCTCAACGTCATCAACAGGGTCATCGCCACTGATCCTATAGCGCAATGCACCGCATACCGGGCATGCATTCAAATTCTCGTACTCCTCACCACGGTAGAGGATGCAGTCATTAGGGAATGCATGTATCTTCTGCACCTCTAATCCTAGAGGGCAGACAGCCTTCTTTGCTTCGTACGTACTATCGGGCAATTCGTTGTCCTTTGGAAGCTTATTCTTCATTATTTTCAGCAACTTTTCAAATCCCTTGTCAAATACACCATCTCTGCCTTCCATTGCAGCAATTCCAGTGTGGTACCCATCTTTTTCTTGTCATCTTCGCAATTTGGGTACAACAATTTTTTGTGATCCTCTAACATGCGCTGCAACTTCAACTTATCCTTTTCACTTTCGCAGTTTCTCTTTGCATCAGCAAGGGCCCGACCAAGATCATCAACGGGCTCATTTGATGCCTCTTCTTCATCTTCTTCTTCTTCATTCTCTTCCCCCATTGTAGTACCATCGTATTCAGGGAACCTAGGATAATTGTAAAAGTGAATATACCACATCCGAATCATAAACCGAACGAGGGCCAACGGGCACGGATATCAAAACCATGGCACTATGTATAACAAACAATCATACAAGTAAGAAAATTATACAAATAACTATCTAAATCATACAAATAAGATTTTTTTTAATAAAAAGGATAAGAACAAGAGGCTCACCAAGGTGGTGCCGGCGACGGGACGGTGTGGGCGATCGACGGTGGTTAGGATGGGGACGGGAAGGCACTAAGTAAACCACACCTACACATATGCAAACTAAGAAGTTAATTTGAGCTCAAATTGTATATAAATAAAATAAACTCCCACATAATTACTCCCAAACTAAAACCCACAAATCACTATACCTATAGAGCATTGCACGAGCTAATCTAGCAATGAGAGATGAAAGGAGAAAGTTGCTAACCTTTGTGAACACTTGGATGGATGGGGTGCCTCGAATCTTGACAAATCTTGGCAAAAATGGAGGATGAGCTCAAGCAAGGGGAAGAGAGAACAGAGGAGAGAAAGGACAGCTTGGGCTCGGTCTGGACGAAGCACTATTTATAGTGATATCTCTAGTCCTGGTTGGTGCTATAAACCGGGACTAAAGGTCTATCTCTAGTCCCGGTTGGTGTTACCAACCGAGACTAAAGGGGCTCGCAGGGGCCCCAGCCTGACGCCAGCCTACCACCACCCCTTTAGTCCTGGTTGGTAACACCAACCGGGACTAGAGGTCACAAACGACCCGGGACTAAAGCCTAGCCGTTGGAACCGGGACTAGTGGTCACATTAGTCCCGGTCCAAAACCCAACCGGGACTAATGCTACGGACGAAAGCCCTGTTTTCTACTAGTGTAGGGGCTGGTGCACCTGTCCCATGCTGGTTAGGGCGCACCCCCTTTGGCCCATGTGGGCCCCCAGCGTAGGTGGACCCCTGGTGGACCCCCAGAACCCTAGATATTGAAGAGCTAGATCATATGCAAGCTGATATTACAAGAATATTGTCAAACTTAGAGATAAAGTATCACCGAGCACCTTGTCATTCTTTGATGTCATGGTCCGTATCACCGAGCACCTTGTCGACGAGATAAAGTATTGTGGTCCTGTATTTCTTCACAACATGTATCCCTTCGAGCGGTACATGGGAATATTGAAGCGCTATTGTCGGAACCGATGTCATCCATAGACAAGCATCCTACAAGGTTATACCGCAGAGGAGGTGGTTGAGTTTTACACCGAATACATGAAACTTAGACCTATTGGTGTGCCCCTCTCTCGCCACGAGGGATGGCTGGCTGGTAAGCTGGTCCTTGATGGCATGCGGATTTGTCCACCTGAAGAAATGGCTGATCAAACCCATTTGACGGTACAGCTTAACAGCCCGATACTCGATGCTTATGCTACAGAACACGTGAAGGAGATACGACGAAGCAACTTACCCAATGTTCTTTCACCAGCTGCCGAGACAAATGCACACAATAAGGACTATGTAAGATGGCTGAAGGATCATTTGGCACGCGGATCCGATCATGACCTTGCAATGTGGTTGGCACAAAATCCATCAACAATGATTATGAAGTACCGAGCGTACGACATAAATGGCAACACGTTCTATACCAAGGAACGTGATGGTAAGACCTCATATCAAAACAGCTTTGTTCGAGTAGAATGCCTAACTGTAGATTATGATGATAAATAAGTGTACTATGGAACCATCAAAGAGATTTGGGAGCTTGACTGTGTGGAAATGAAGGTGGCGTTATTCAAGTGCAGATGGGTCCCTCTTGGTAGCGTAAATGTTGATGCTTACAGGAAGACATATGTTGACCGCAGAAATATGGCATATCACAAGGACCCATTTATTCTTGTCAGCGATGCTACCCAGATTTTCTATGTGTCAGACACCTTGCATAAGCACCGCGTATGGCAAGAGGAGGATACTAGGCGTCAAGAATGTTGTTGATGAGAAAAGAGAAGGCGGACCAAAAATTCATGACAGGCGCGGCGCAAGTGTTTGAACGACATATTTTCAGGAGCGCGTTGGGCATGAGCCCGCGGAGGTGCCTCGAGTATTTCGGAGCGAGCAGTCCATCCTGATTGGTCGAGTTGAATGTCTCACGGATTGATTCTTTCCTTTCAGCCAACCCCAACCGTTCATTCCTTTTCTATCCGATCTGATGGCAGACATCCCATGTCACGTGGATTGTGCTTTCTTCTCCTTGTAAAACCCGATGGCCAACTTTGACATTAGTGTTTTCATGTCTTATCATAAAATCTGGATAGATCTAGAAATTAAGTTCGGCACAATATACATAAACCTAAAAGTGTCGAAATGATTTATTTATTTTAACTGCGGTCATTATATTTTTTTTTTGCCGTGTGGTACCCAGTCCTCCACCAAAAATGTCAATTGTGCATCTAATCCAAGGTTTTCTTTTTCGATGTTCATTTTCTTTTTCCATGAGTGGTCGAAAGAACTGGTTTCTACAAAATCTCAGAAATTTTGGACATTTTTATGTGCTATTTTCTCTTCATCCGGTGCGGATGAGTCTGGGCTCGGAAATGGACATTCAACTTCTAAATTATAATTTTAGGTTGGGCTGGCAGACTAAGTTGGGTAGGGGCAGCTTATTTTGACTACCACTCATAAGCCCCAAAAGAAATGGCCCTAAAATCCAGTTTGATGTGTGTCTCCGAATTAATCTATGCAGTCCATCACGGCCCACAAATGGCTCAAACCTAGGCAAGCACTAGTAGAAAACAGGGCACTAGTCCCGGTTCCAGAGAGCCTTTAGTCCCGGTTCTGGAACCGGGACAAACCGATCGGGACTAATGCCCAAAACCTTTAGTCCCGGTTTGCTTACGAACCAGGACCAAAGGGGCTCCACGTGGCCTCTGCGGGGCGCCCAGGCAGGAGGACCTTTAGTCCCGGTTGGTAACACCGACCGGGACTAAAAGGCAGCCACGGGTCAGCACCTGCCAGGAGCTGGGGTTTTTGTTTTTTATTTTTTTTAAAGGGGGGGTTTAGGGGTTTTCCTATTGTGTTTCCCCCTTTTATTTTTGTGTTTACCATTTTTATTTTACGCTTTTCATTCGACTCGACGCTAGCTACTACATATAGCAATGAAGGAACCATTACACAACATCGTCATGATCAATATATAGGGAGAATTGACCTCTCTTTCCCCGTGTTTGGTCGAACAATATGCAACAAATTTTCGTAAATCTATTCGACGCTATTACATATAGTACACGTTCATGCATATATACAATATAACATCTATGACGATCCTAACGTCGTCTATTACCAACATCACATTCGACATCCTTATGGTATTCTCCGTCTTTAGGTATGACATGCTCAACAAAGAATCCCGCCAATTCCTCTTGAATTGCTCGGATGCGATCAGTTGGTAGGAGTTCATCCCGCTTCTGCCAGATCTAATTTAAAGAAGGGGGTCAATATATGAATGAAACTCAACACAATTGATGGTAATAAAATAAAAATGTGAATATTGTTTACGTACTTCAAATTGTTGTAAAGATATGCCCCAGCCCCGCTTAGAGGTCGAGTGGCGAATGAACTCGCAAACGTAGTAGGCACATAAATTAGTCCCGGTTGCCTGCAACAAGCACTTTACGAGAATAGAGTTCAATCAAAATGATAACCAAGCATGATAATGGTATTCAAACTAGCATCAATGAGAGATGTGCGGTACTCGTAGTACTTACTTTGGGTTGTACAAATTGCAGCTCCGGTTTCCAGCAGACACCCTTAACCTTTTTGGTGATTTTTTTCCAAACCCTGCCCGGCAAAGAAAATGATTACTTGATATCAGAAAATGAACGAAAGTTGCCGATATGGTGCGATAATGATTGAACTTACTTCTGAAGCATTTGCCTCATGTTCGTCCACTCCTTAGGGTCTTTACGTCTCGAGTCCAAGACAGTTACTTTTCCCTCTTCAAGCTGAATGTCTAGCAGAATAAAGTGGAAACTGCGCACGCATAACTCGTTAATTACACTTAACCTCGAGTAAGCGAAACAGAATGTGCACAAGATAGTAACACTCACTTGAAGTTGTAAGGAAATAGTATTTCCTTTCTGGTTTGTTGTCCAAGTAACGCCTTTAGCAAGTTGTTCTCTGTTTCGGCGGGAAAATCTCGTAACGTAGGTTCATTTATGAAATTTGGGTCAATGAACCCAATGTCATAGATTTGTTGTTGTTTGCATTCGAGGATCTTCAATCTGCATAATATAGTGTGAGGATAATTAATACATGCAATGAACGAACTGAGCTAGAGACTTAATTACAAAAAAAATACTTACAGACAATAGGAACTGATGATAGTTTTGTCGAGTTCCTTTTGATTGTATAACTGAAATATTTCTTCAAATTCAATGAACAACACCTGCTCTCCATTGAAGAAGTGCTCATCTTTAATTCCCACAAAGATATTGTCGGCCCCGTCCTTGCAGGCTTTCAAGTACCATTCATGCAATCGTCGCATCATCGTTGGTAGACGGTTGAGCTCCTCGCGTGTGACGAGAGGCTTCCCGTTCGCATATTTTAAGGTTTGTACTACCTCAGCCATTTCAAACTGTACCGAGTCGGGTAAGTAATCATCAGCAGTGATAGCAAGACCAGTGTCCGCTTTCTCTGGATCATTAGCGATATCGGTAACCACCTTGAGCGGAGGACACGATTGCAGTTCTTGTTCGCCGAGCTGGGGAATTGTTTTCCCACTTCTTGAGCCAGTTCTACTTAAGCTTCCCGACCGCCTCACTTCATCATGTTTCTTTTGAATACATCGGTCATAGTTTGATGGCGGCGGAGGCGGTGGTGGTCGCCTAAGGGCATCCAGAGTTCGCTTCGCTTTCACTGGATCTATTTTCTCCTCTTCAGGTGGGTGTTTCGGTGCAAGCTGACGTTTCACTTCGGCATCCACGATCTCGTCGAGTTCCTCCTCAGACCTCTCGTAGGGTAACTTGGGAGGAGGCTTGAGGCTTGGGCCATATCTGAATCTCCTCTGTTTCGTACAGCTGCTAGCCGCCGGAGCGGCGGCGCCTCTCTTCCGCTGTTGCTTAGGCGGCGGAGGAGGTGGAGTTCGATGACGCGGCAGAGACAGCTGAGGCGGAGTAGGATTCTGCTGAGGGGCCTCCTCCGTCGGAGTCCGCTGAGGCGGCGGAGACAGCTGACGCGCCGGAGACGGCTGACGCGCCGGAGACGACTCAGGCAGCGGAGACGGTTGACGTACCGGAGACGGCTGACGCACCGGAGACGACTCAGGCATCGGGGCCTCCTCCGCCTGAGTCTGCTGAGGCGGCGTCCAGTATGGAAGCACGATGTGTTCCTTTCTCCATAGACAGGTAGTCCTTAAGGCATGTCGAAGAAGAAGCTCCCCTTCACCTATAGGGTACTCAAGCTCCAGCCCATCAAATCCGTCCATTATTTCATCCACCCCGACAATAGCAAAGCCAGCTGGAACCGGAGTGCAATGGAAAGTTGCATCAGGTCGAGGAGGTAAGACAGAGCCAACCGCCGCCTTAAAGGTCAGGTTATGGCGTTTTGCCATTAGCACACAATGTTCATTATGCGTGATACCATCTACGGGGTAGCGAGGAGCCGTGCTATCAGGATGAACGAGCTCAGTGGAATCCATGCTGCTTCTCCGCTGAGATGGTGGGGTAGCATCGTGGGTAGTCTCCAATGAAGGATCTTCGTGTCGCTGAGATGGTTGGCCGGTAGCTCGCTGGCTCTCAAGTGCCTCTAGTTTCGCTAATCTTTCATTCAACTTCTGCATTTCGCTTGCTTCCTCTTTCTTCTTTCTCTGTCGTCTTCTATAACCAGCGCTGTCGGGAAACCCAACCTTCCACGGAACGGAGCCTGATATGCCTCGTGTTCGTCCAGGGTGTTCAGGATTCCCGAGGGCAAATGACAGCTCGTCCTTCTCTCTGTCGGGAACGAACGTCCCTTCCAGCGATTTCTTGATTGTTTCCTCCAGCTTTTTGAATGGTATTGCAAGTTGAGCTTTCGTCCAGACACACTTCCCTGTTTCTAGGTCCAATGTTCCCCCAACCCTGAAGAACCAAGTCCTTGCCCGATCTGGCCAGTGCAATGTCTCTGGTTGGACATCTTTAGCAAGCAGGTCTTGCTCAGCTTTGTCCCACGTAGGTCGGGCTTTTCTGTAGCCACCTGACCCCGTAACATGGTGATACTCCTTCCTTGCGGCATTTTTCTTATTTGTAAGTGACATGTTCTTAGCCTTATCCGATTTCTTGTAGGCCACAAATGCGGGCCAGTGATCTCTCATCTTCTCATATTGACCTCTGAATTCTGGAGTCTTGTCTTTCTCGACAAACTTCCTGTTCAATAATTTCTTCCAGTTCTTGAATAGTTCTTCCATCTTCTTAAGAGCAAACGCCCTGACCTTTCGCTGTATAACTGGGTTATTCGGATCCTCCTATGGCGGTAGACTGAAATTTCTAATCAGATTGGTCCAAAGATCATCTTTCAGTCTATCGTTGACATAAGGAACTTGAGGGTCCTTCTTCTTATTCCATTCTTGGCAGCTGATCGGGACGAGGTCCCTAACAACCACTCCGCACTGATGTATAAATTTGTTCTTGGTCCGGTAGGGAGCAATCGGTTGGCCTTCTGGTGAGACTTCTTCGATCGTGAACCTTTCTTGCGCGTCCAACCTTCTCATCGGGCCTCGTCTCCTTACCGAAGTGGAGCTCAATCCGGATGGCTAATTGAAAGAAGAAAGAAGCGTTAATATATGTACATACAAAAAAAATTAATGCATCTAGTCATCAGAGGATTAATTAATATATACCTCACCGGACTTTGAAGCAGTTATGGCTCCCTTCTCCATTCGATCACCGGAGCCGTCATGATCTCCTTCGTCCCCAGTTCGATCACCGGAGCAGTCATGATCTCCTTCCTCCTCACCGGAGCCGCCATCCTCTCTTTCCTCACCATCGGTCTCGTTGAGAAACGACAAGCAGGTGAGATCGATATCACCCTCTCGTATTATATCCCCCAACAACTGTTCTTTTTCTAAGTCTCTGTCCGCCATAGTTTCTGCAAATATTACAACGTGGCAATATACAACCATGAGAGATGGATTAGTGGGAAACATCATGCAAAGTTCACAAGTTTTATAACAGTTAGTTTCAGACGATCGTCGAGGACTCCTCCCCCTTTTGTCCTTAATCTGGTTTTGACCACACAGATTGCATATGACCTCGGATTTAGACGATTTTTATATCAAAATCGACCATTTTTAGCTGCCGACCAAGCTACGCGTTCGCCAGGTGGGCACATCGACCATCCGCCGTCGGGCATCAGGGCAGCTTCAAGTGCCACAGCGGAGCACGACCAGGACGGCACACGCGAAGGGTGACAACACGGTGCATGCAAGTGCCACAACGGAGCACGATCAGGACCGCCTCTCTCATGGTCGTTTGTAGTGAAGGTTGAATGGCCCAATATGCTTAGCGTAGTATTTTGACGGGGATGGTGGTTTTCGGGTTCAGGTATTACTAAAACAAGTTTGAACCCGAGACCACCTCTCTCGTGGTCCTCGAGGATACTTGCGGACCCCCACCCCCCTCATGTCGAAGTTATCATTCTACGAACATATGAAAATTCTCAAGTGCATTATGTTCATATGGTGGGACTGGCAACCTACGAAGCACCGATACAGCGACATTGATACGGGTACAGCGATACGGGATACGGCAATTTCTAAAAACAGCAATAAGGCGATACGGGATACGGCAATTAATAAACAAGAACTCTCAAAAAGCAACAAGCCATCAGCATCAACATGCAAGCCTTGTTCAATGGGCTCACTGTGGGGGTAGGGGCCGGCGCGGCGACGTCGAGGCCGGCAGGGGCGCGGCGACGGCGACGGGGCAGGGGGAGGCGACGGCGGGGAAGGGCGAGGCGACGGCGACGGCGACGGTGGGGCAGGGTAAGGCGACGGCGACGTAGGGGCAGGGCGCGGTGACGGCGACGACGACGTAGGGGCAGGGGCGCGACGACGGCGGGGCAGGGCGAGGCGACGGCGACGGCGGGCTAGGCGACGGCGACAACGGGGCAGGGCGAGGCGACGGCGACGGCGACGTAGGGGCAGGGCACGGTGACGGCGACGACGACGGCGGGGCAGGGCGAGGCGACGGCGACGGCGGGGCAGGGCACGGCGATGGCGACGGGGAGGGGGGCGCGCGAGGAGGTCCGGCGCCGGAGACGGTCAGCGGGCTCGGGGACAGCAAAATCCGGCAGCCTGGTAGCGTCGATGTCGTCGTCGGCGCCGAGGAGAGAAGAAACTGCAATGGATTGGAAAAACTGCTAAGTCCCGCTTATATAGCCCCCCTCCCCCAGTCCCGGTTGCAGCCACCAACCGGGACTAATGCCACCCTTTAGTCCCGGTTGGTGCCACCAACCGGGACTAAAGGTCAATTTTCAGCAGCCCAAAGGGCGGGAAGCAGGGACCTTTAGTCCCGGTTGGTGGCACCAACCGGGACTAAAGGTCTGTGCTTCCCGTACCAAAAGTTTAGTCCCACCTCGCTAGTTGAGAGGGGCTCGGAGTGGTTTATAAGTGCTTCGGCCGGTGCTATCTCGAGCTCCTCTCTAATGCGGGCAGTACATGCCTATTTGACGCCCTGTTGGGCCTGCTAGCACCGCGGGCCTGCATCCTGGCCCATTTGTAGGGATTCTAGTCGTATGCAGGCCGTTGTGCCTAGTAGGCGGGCCTTTTTTGCATATATTATGATTTTATTGTTATTTTTTGCATATGTTATTTTTAGTTATATAATTTTAGTTGCATAAATTTTATATAATTTTAGTTGCATAAGTTTTATTTTTTATTGGTTCTTTTTAGTTGATTCCTTTTGCTATTAGAGTTTTATAAAAGCTTTTTAGTTTCTATTAAAGCTTGTAACAAAATATACTTTATGAAAATTCATTTTACTATTAAAGTTTTTAACTAAAGATTTTTCTGCATTCAATATGCACCATTCAAAGTGTCAGGGTTTTGGACGAAAACTCTTCTGTTACAAAAGGATTTCAATTTTTTAAACATATTTGAACTCAAGACTTTTTCTGCATTCAATATGCACCATTCAAAGCCACATCATCACTTTTCAACCCTTTTCTGACTTCATTTGCTATTTTTCATGCATTTCATGATTTATTTTGAGCTAAGATGACCCTGAGATTGAAAAGCACTGCAAGTGAACTCTGAAATAGTTGAAAATTGGCATGGTATCATAATTTCACCCACGTAGCATGTGCTAAAAAGTTGAGAGGGTTATGGCAAAAACTGGATGCACTTCGTGTACGAACTGGACAATCTCTTTCGAAGTGTGAGGGTTTTGGACAACAACTCTTCTGTTACAAAAGGATTTCAATTTTTTAAACATATTTGAACTCAAGACTTTTTCTGCATTCAATATGCACCATTCAAAGCCACATCATCACTTTTCAACCCTTTTCAGACTTCATTTGCTATTTTTCATGCATTTCATGATTTATTGTGAGCTAAGATGACCCTGAGATTGAAAAGCACTGCAAATGAACTCTGAAATGGTTGAAAATTGGCATGGTATCATAATTTCACCCACGTAGCATGTGCTAAAAAGTTGAGAGGGTTACGGCAAAAACTGGATGCACTTCGTGTACGAACTGGATAATCTCTTTCGAAGTGTGAGGGTTTTGGACAAAAACTCTTTTGTTACAAAAGGATTTCAATTTTTTAAACATATTTGAACTCAACACTTTTTCTGCATTCAAAATGCACCATTCAAAGCCACATCATCACTTTTCAAACCTTTTCTGACTTCATATTCTATTTTTCATGCATTTCATGATTTATTTTGAGCTAAGATGACCCTGAATTGAAAAGCACTGCAAATGAACTCTGAAATGGTTGCAAGGTAGGCATGGTATCATCATTTCACCCACATAGCATGTGCTAAAAAGTTGAGAGGGTTACGGCAAAAACTGGATGCACTTCGTGTACAAACTGGACAATCTCTTTCGAAGTGTCAGGGTTTCAGACGAAAACTCATCTGTTACAAAAGGATTTCAATTTTTTAGTTCATTCTTTTTACAAATAAATACTTTGATAATTTTAGTTAATATTATTTTGATTCTTTTTAGATCATTCTTTTTAGTTAATGTTTTAGTTGATTCTTTTTAGTTCATTCTTTTTAGTTAATATTTTAGTTGATTCTTTTTAGTTCATTCTTTTTAACAAATAAATACTTTGATCATTTTAGTTAATATTTTAGTTAATATTTTAGTTCATTATTTTTAGTTCATTCTTTTTAGCAAATAAATACTTTGATAATTTTAGTTAATATTATTTTGATTCTTTTTAGTTCATTCTTTTTAGTTAATGTTTTAGTTGATTCTTTTTAATTCATTCTTTTTAGTTAATATTTTAGTTGATTCTTTTTAGTTCATTCTTTTTAACAAATAAATACTTTGATAATTTTAGTTAATATTATATTTAACTGCAGTGATATTGTAGATCAAAGCCATCATCAGAATAGTTGTGGAGAGAAAGTCTTCACTTTTTCTTCGCGTGTGTCCCTTGCTTATTGCGCCGTAACCATGGACAATCTTCATCACATACATCACAATGCTTCAGAAAGCTTGCTCACATCATACTAAATATTCTTACACACAAACCGTACTTAAACAGGGACATAATAGAAATAATAGTTCAGATATCCATTACAGAAAGTATTGCCTAATTGAAGATACCAATCCTACTCTTCCGGATTGCAAACTTACTCGTCCGAATCAGGAGACCCCCAAGCACTACATAATAGAGATAAAAGTGTTCGCCATTGCAAACACTACTCGTCGTCCGGATCAGAATACCCCCAAGCAGGAGATACTAGCGGTACGAGGTGACGCTGCCCATAATTGAAGATTCCAATCCTGCGGTACAACTCGTATGCAACGTACCCATCTATTGCTGCATACTCAATGTTGATAGGGTCAAGTGGGGTCTTCTCCCAATGTTGGTGCCCTGACTTGGGGAATTTTGTCTTCATATCAGCGTAGTCCTCGTCTATCAGGGCGGCTACCATATCAGCCATTGAAGTCTTGTCATGCTCAAGCCTGAACCTGCCCTGAAGATCAATGTGGCATTCAGCTAGTATCTCAATACCCCAGGTGCGCCTCATCTTGATCTTGTCATTCGTTATATCAACGCTAGCAAAATATATGCCGCTGCGAAGGAACTCCATGAGTTTTGGACAGTGCTCGTCACTAATGCAACAACAAAATGGAACAAATGTGTTAAATACTGCTGCAACAAGTATATTTTAGAACAAGTATAATAAGAATCATAACAAGTATATTTTAGAACAAGTATAATAAGAATCATAACAAGTATATTTCGGCACAAGTATAATATAGGAATCATAACAAGTATAATAAGAATCATATAATTAACAAGTATAATAAGAATCATAACAAGTATAATAAGAATCATAACAAGTATAATAAGAAGCATAGCAAGTTTCATATTCCTATGCATTTCCTATCCTATGAATCAAAAGAAGCCCCTAAACTATGACATGTTCTCCCACAATGGCCAGTATGCAACTACAAGGAAAATTCTTATGCAATTTTCCTATCCTCCTATTCCTATTCCTATGCAATTTTCCTAATCCTCCTATTCCTATTCAATTTTCTATTCCTATGCAATTTTCCTATGATCGAATCAAAGAAAAGCCCCAATTTTCCTATGAATCAAAGAAAAGCCCCAATTTTCCTATGAATCAAAGAAAAGCCCCAATTTTCCTTTGCATTTTTCCTATGAATCAAGGAAACTATGACATGTTCTCGACATTCCCAATCCTCCTATATATTCCTATGCAATTTTCCTATCCTATGAATCAAAGAAAAGCCCCAATTAAAACTATGACAAGTTTCGTATTACCTTGCCCACTGGAAGACCATGACATGTTACTTCAAACAAAGTTGGACGACGGCAACATTGCGACCATCGACCGTGTACTCGAGATCGAGGCCCATGAAATTGTGTTTCTCCTCTTGAAGCCATTCCTCAAACATGGAAAGAAAACCCTCGACTTTGGCGCTGTCGTTCGCGTAGACGACATGGAGATTGGTCATGCCATGTGCGAGCACGTTCCCGTAGCGAGTTCGTGGATTCATGGTGAAGGATGGGGAAGAAGCAGAGAGGAGAGGGAGACGAACAGAAATGGAGGCCGATCGCGTTACTGTAGCGTTTCCGATGTATATGATCTCGCGCGGAACAACTTCCAAGGCGCGGGATTTGAACGGTTGGGACCTTTAGTCCCGGTTTGAGCCATGAACCGGGACTAAAAGGGCTCGCGCCAGGCAAACGGTTGCCACCGCCTCTTTAGTCCCGGTTGGTGTCACCAACCGGGACTAAAGGTCCCGTTCGAACCGGGACTGATGCGTGACGAACCCCGGCCGGCGTCCTAGCCGCTCGAACCGGGACTAATGCTCACATTAGTACCGGTTCGTAACACGACCGGGACTAAAGCTCTGATCCGGCCTGGACCAAAGCCCTGTTTTCTACTAGTGAGGTGATCCAAAATCTATCTGGGGCCAGCTATGGTAATCTGGTCTACTAAACTCTCTCGTTAGGTGAGAGGAGAAAGCCTAGATAAAATTTTGCATTATTATGGATATTCATATTATGTGACGTTACTACGCAAAAAACATATTTGAATGTGATGCCAACCAGGACATGTGATGCAATTCATATTTGATCTATCCATGAACAATTAATTCTCCTAAAGAACGAGAAAAGAGAAGGCGGCCCGAGATCAACGGGGTTCCCTCACCTCTAGGGGCTTCTCTAGTGGCAGCCTTCAGTTAGGATCTTTGGTTGTCCATGACTTCGTCTCCGGTGATGGCGTTGGCGGCGGCCGATAAGGTTAATGTTATAGCCACTGGTGCTTGTCGGACACGTGAAACCGTGTGATGTGTGGGCACCTCGGTTCTATGGGTATGAAAGAAGGTCCATCAGATAGGTAGATGTGGGATATACCCGTGATTATGCATTTTGGAAGACAAAATTATGCCAGTCCTAATGGTTGTTTTTCGTTGGGTTTTGCAGGGTCATTTTATTGGCATCAATCTTAACAGCAAAGGGTGGTGTATAGCAGAAGGCTAGATCAAAAGTATTGGCGTAAAATATAAAGGAAGGCGATACGAAGGCAAAACAAGCCTTACAAATCAACTTTTGAAAAATAGAAAATAGATGCCAACCGCACATGAATTGCAATACTGTGGCTAGTGATTTGATTGTGAAAGCAACAGTTGGATAGAAAAATCTTGGTATTTCGTCTTGTCCAACCACAATGATAGGGGTAGAATGATAAGTGTTTGTGCCCACCTCACCAATCATTCTAACGTGATATATATCTTCCTCTATTTGTGTGATCTACAGTGTTCATCAGATTTCTTTAACTGCGGCAATAGATGTTTTTTTTACTGAGAATAATGATTATAATAATAAGATAAATTTGTGTCCATGAGGATTTGAACCCGCTGGCGGGATTGTACATCCACTTTTTTTGTAAATTGATTAAACACACATCTAATAATTGTGTGGTTACTCTGAAAATCCTTCTAAACTAGCCATCTACAATTTTCTCTCGTTTATTCCTACTTGGTTCCTACTTATAACATGGCATAGATTAAAATATGCACTATATCATGCTTGCAGCTGGAAGGCAGCCCGTAGATTTCTCAATTAAGCAATTCTTGTATAGTGATGTTTTTTTTTCTAGGGTGATATCACAAGTATCGTGTCCATTTTTGTCCTTGCAGAAAAACACACTATCCATTTTGAACCAGAAGTATGTGATTTTAATTTGATAACTATGTTGCTGTGAAGTGTTTTTTTTTATGAGAAATTAAGTATCTGGCAGAAATCAATTACACTTAAAATTTCACAAAAACCACATTTGAATGTCTTGATATTTTTTTCTCAAAAGAAAAAGGTACGATAGAAAATGTGATAAACATGTGAAAATTGAAGTAAAAATTCATATTCATTTGGGATATAAGAAAGAAAGTTACACATGAATATCGATATGTAAATTCGTCAGTGGCATACTCATCTATCGTTTAGAAGGGTGGCGATTTTGCAATGTACTGTTTGACTGCGAAACATGCACTTTTTTTTGTTTTTTTGCGAGGACGGATGTAGAGTTAGTCAAGCTAGCAGTCGTTTTACTTAAGTGATAATGATAAGATTATGAAGGTATCACTTACATACAACAATTCATCCAAATCCATAGCATGAAGTATAAAGATTTATATTTAAGGATAGACTTCAATAATTGAGCGAATTCCGTTCATGGGTGTAATCGTGTAGTCGCTGAACCCAGCTTCAAAGAAAATCTTCCTCCACTCATGCTCCTCTCGCTGGATCCCGTCGATGTACATCATGAAGACATCGAACAAAACCTCCGCCTCCTTCGACACGGTTTCCTGTTGCGGCCCTGCAGATCCGACCACCATATCCGTGATTATCACCTTCCCTCCAGCGTCCCTTGTCAGGATGGCTTTCTTACACTGGCGCGGTATCTTGATGCAATCTTCATCTGGCCAGTCATGCAAAATCCACTGGTACAAAAAGAAATATTTAAACCCATAGTGTTGTTATAGTGGAATGGACTATGTTGATTGTATTTTTATCTTGAGTAGAACAGTGTCCGCCAACGGGATGTACTCAAACATGTCGCCTGGGACAAAGGTTAAATTATCATTGGCAGGAGCACCGGCGATGACGCGAGGGAGGTCCAACACGGTGCACTTGACGTGTGGGAATGCCTTGGCAATGACCGCAGCACCGGTGCCATGGGCGCCCCCGACGTCGACCAGTGAGCTTCCCAGGGATCCGAAGACGCCGCTACACTCTCTTAGGAGGATCTCCATACTGAGGCAGCTGTCTGTGGCCATGCCGGCATTGAACACGCGGTCGTCACCGGCGTCCTTTGCTATCATCTCCCACCGTGTACAGCCATGCGCCACCTCGAAGAGAGACGGTGAGGCGGCGCTCTTTTCGTCGGTGAACCACTCGCGTATGCTAAAGAGAGCGCTGACGGCGACCGGGTTGACAAACACACCCACCATCAGCGACAGGTCACGGCGGCGAGAGCTCTCGCCGCCAGCACACACGAGGAGGCGAGAGAGCCGGGTGAGCTTGTACGTGCTGTCGCCGCTAGCGTTGACGTCGGCGGAGAAGACGCCCGAGGTGGTGAGCACACGCATGAGCCGTCGGAGGTGGGGGAGCTTTGTCGGGTGGATCCCTGTATCGGCAGCAAGATCAGACAAGGTGGCAGCACCTCCCCTGAGGTGCATGGCGTCGGCGATGCGCAGATCGGTGGCGGCACCGAGCGCCATGGACTTGACATAGACGAAGCAGTGATGGTAGAGCTCGAGCTGGGCTTGGAGCAACTCCTCGCTGCTCATGGTGAGCTCATCTTCTTGGATGTGGGACGCCATGATGTGTTGAATGCTAGGCTCTGTTGGGTTCCGTTCTCATATAGAGGTGAACGGTCCCGCAATTTGATTTAGCAGATTTCCTAAATCACCCACGTTTAAATAAAGAAAAATAAATATTTTTTGTCCTCAACTCTACCGATAGTGTAGAAATTGTTAGGAAATAATTAATTAGGTTAATTAACTGTTAATCAATGCTATGTCGGTGTCACTTTTGGCAACCGCCTCCCGTATGTAACCGCCTTGTAACTGGGTATTAATACCCCAATCTTCAATCAATGCAAGAACGATTCCATCGTTTGCTCTCCCTCTCTCGTTTTACTCTTCACACGTTATCACACACTCTGCTCTCGATTAGAGAAATAGGCCACGGCGGAAGAACGGCGGCGGATGCACTCGCGCATCACCACGAATCGCCGGCGACGCAGTCGAACCTCTGTCGTCGATGCGGCGCCAAGGCCACGACCCACGGCCGGCCCTCCGCAGCGACGCCCTCCGGCACGCGCGCGGCGTCCTCCTCGTTGCAGCCCCACTCGAGGACAGGAGGCAGCGGCACGCCGGCGGCGCAACGCCGCTCCCTCCGGCCCGCACGTGGTGCACAGCGCCCCACGGCTTGGCTCCTCCCGGCGCGGCAGCAGATCGGGAGAGACGCCCTCCAACCTATTACACGCTCCGGCATCAGCGGCAGCGGGAGGCGCGCAGACGACCAACGGCGCCGCAGCGGCAGCAACTGGGCAGCACCCTCTGGTGCATGGCGTCGGACGTGCAAGTCCTCCTGGCGCACGGCGCACACCTCGGCAGCGCCCTTCGGACGCGCAAGTTCAAACTATTGGTAAGATGAGGGGTGAAAATAATTATTTTTCCCTCAAATAAACTGCTAACATTGTGAAAACGAGAGAGAAAACTCTGGCAAATCCGTTGAACCATTTCTATCCTTAAAAAAATAAAAGATTTCATAAAAAGGATTTTAAAATGTCTTTTAAATTTAGTCCTCTAGTGAAAAAAGAAATAACTTAGAGGGATCCTCAGGGACCCAAACATCCATTATATAAGCACGAGAATGCATTTTAAAAAGTTCGCCTAAAGAATGAAAAATTATGGACCAATTCGGCCATTTTACTAAAATACCTTGGATCATCGAGCAAGAGTGCAATTCCGTCCTTGTAACATGCTTTCATCCTGCTTTATATAAATAAAGTCACGTGGACAAAGGATACATGGTACTGAGAAAAGACTCCTACGCTGATCAAACATAAAGACACGACAGAACTAATGGAGAATGCTAAACACAAAAAACCATATCTACAAGTATATTGCTGCTAAGCTAGCTCGGCTGGGGTGAATCTGCAGTGTGACTACGGGTGAAACCGTGCATTGACACGTGGAATTGGTTTGCTGCTGGTTTTTTTCTGTGTTGGTCACCAATTCGACCGGTCTGCCGGTTCACCGCTTTGACTGGGCTAGCGCAATGAAAAGAGCTCGCTCGAACGATCCTTGCGACGTCCGATATTTCCGCCGCTTAAGAGGGTCTCTCGGGAAGCCACGCCACTGATTTTTCATTGACCATATTTCTCTTCCCCTCGCTCCTTCCTTCTTCCTTCTTGAGAGACAGCGTTGGTGCACTGGAAGATTTGAAAACAAATAAGGAAGCGAGGTGTTCTCTGCCCTCACCGTCGCCCTACAGTGCTGGTCGGAGGCGGAGAACTCAGCCACGCCGCCTCCATCATAGTCGGAGATGGAAGGCTCCGGCAACAGCGCCCTTCAGTTCTCGGGGCGGGGCAACAACAATGAGGGAGGTGAGGAGAGAGGGAAGGAGTCGTCGACGAGCGGGAGAGGGGATTCAACGGCTGCGCGGCGTGGGCAGAGCAACCGGCGCGGCGGCAATGACGGCGAGCGGCAGCACGACTATAGGATGTGGTTCCTGCCTCCTCTTCCTCTCCTCCGACGTGCGGGGTAGTTCGTCTCCGGCGACGGCGACCACGGCATGCCTGTTGCTGTTGCCGTCCTCTGCTTGGCCTCCTTAGGTTTGGTTCGGTTGCCTCGGTAAGATCATGGAAAACTCATTGGTAGAAGTTTGATAACAGTATTGTACATCTGATTAGATTCTTTTAGATCTCACTCGGATGGCTTACTCGGGGACTGTCCAGTGAGGATCTTTGGGTCGAGGTGTGAGTTGTGGCCGCGTTTGCCGTGAATGCTCCCATGGTCCAGATCAGGTGAAATATAGCTCACATGTAAGTATGCTACTCTAACCTTCTTGATATTTTCCACTGCAAAATTAGCGACAACTGAATTCTGTTGGTTAGCAGTTCCATGTTCTGTTTCTGGGAAATGCTCCTGTGATCAGAGTTAGGTGGACTACAATTCCATGTTTGCATAGGTATTTTTATTGGCAAGGAATGCTACGTTCATGAGCAGAAATTCCAGGATTTCAGGCCACTCAGTGCTCCAATTGCATGAGATGGGGAGGTTGGTGGCATTTTTGATGCAATTGGTCAGAGCAGTGATTACTTCTTATTGCAAACACAGTTTGTTTATATTTTCGTTTGCCTGGAGAAGATAAATAGGCCATTACTTGATGTTAAACAGACTGGGACCGGAGGTATTGATCAGCAACAACCGAACATCATGTATGTATACATATATAAATTTTGACTTCAGTTTTCCTTTCACTGGGTTTTGGGAATGAAAAGTTAACAATCAACACATTGCAGAATGCAAGTGTATAGATTAGTTAGCGTGTCCTTACTGAAAATTTAATGGTTTCTCATATTCTTATTGTTTGCTGATAGTAAGAAATCATCCTTTAGAAACTTCTACATAGCTCGTAGTGAACATGTTAGACAGATTTCTGAAATTCTGAATAGCTAGATTACAATGCTGACATCCACATCATCTACATATTTGCCTGATGCAAATGCTTTCTATGGCTTATACCTGCTAGATTTCATTTCTTAGTTAGTACCATAATATCATACCTGCAGAGATGTTTACATGCAGAATTTTTTTTAGATAGTGCCTGATTGTGTCATTAGAGAAGAAATGTTTCTATATTTTGCACGGTTAACTCTGTTCTATTCTCCTAAGTGCTAGAATATTTTCAGAGATAGGAATTACTATCTAATTGTGGAGGGGGCAAGTCAACTTTTTCTGATATTGCCTTATTGTGTCACTAGAGAAGAAATGTTTCTTTACTTTGCACGGTTAATTTCTGTTCTGTTCTCCTAAGTGATAGAATTTTTTCAGAGATAGGGATTGCAATCTTTTGGTGGAGGGGTACGTCAACTTAATTGAAAGTTAAAAGTTTGCTTTTTTTAGAAATAGTATATAATCGGCATTACCGTTCAGAAAACTACTTTGTTACCTCCATTGGTGGAGGGGCATGCTAACTTGATTGAACGTTAAGAAGTTTGTTTTTCTTAGAAAAGGTATATAATCAGCAACACTGTTCAGAAAACTTGAAGTTTCCTAGAACCAAACCAACACAGTTTTTAACAAGTTTCAGAGTCTCTTAAAATGGACTATTTCATGCATGGCATACATCAGATTTGGATTATTTGACAAAAATAAACTCCATGAGAATATCATAGAAAAGCTCTTCGTTTGTGTGTGTTCTACCCAGATAGAAACCTGTCCAGTTTTCCGAGCTTTGGGTGCCATTATTAAGAACACCACAACTATAGAAGCTTTTGCCCTAGCACAACACTTTTCTTCTGACTTCGCTAACGCAATAGAAGGATATATTATGTATAATTGATTCGATCAAATTATTTAGATTTTCCAAATAAGTTGTATGCTTTAAAAAAAAAAGGTCCAAAGTGATATGGGATTGAGGTCGCCTGTTGTTAATTGACTCATTCCACCTGTAAAAAAAGTTGAATGGCTATGATTGGCTTTAAGTTCATGCAAACCTAGATTATGTGGCTTCTTCACACGCACCTCGAATTTCCTTGACTTAGTGTGCTCATTCGTACTTCTTAGATTTCATAATTGTATATGAGCTGTCCTCTTGCAATTACGAACATTCTTAGATTCACCAAACAGTGTGGCAGGGGCAAGCAAGGCAGCATCGGCTGATAAGTTTGTCAAAAGCTCTATTTTTGTCAACCATGTAATGCTACAAAGGCATCAACTCCATGCAACCCCTGTCCAAAAGGAGCAACTACATTTATGTCTAATGCATGTTTGGCTGAAATCCCCTCCTTATAACTTTTGCAGAGCTCTCACAGATCAAACTGTAGAAATTGTAGGATGACTAGAATATTGTTTTGTTGTGTGTTGTATTGATCTAACCCTTGTAGGGGTATATATAGGAGTACATGTGAGGGGAGAGAGACTTGGAGTACAAGACAAGTCGTAGTAGGTTTAACCTATTCTATCTCTATCTCCTTATATCTATATTGAACACAATATACTTCTAACATTCCCCCTCAGTCGTAGCGGGAATGAAGCAGACGATTGCGACTGAATTTGAGGTCTTGTGATTCCGTCGTCTTCTCCGCTGCGCATCATCAACTGCGTGTCTGATGGGTCGGCACCTAGGGCGGTGTCTGTGTCCTCTTCTGGTGCCTTCCTTGTCTCTCCTCTATTCCCTCCCGCAGTCACAACGGGAGTGGCGTGGACGCTAGTGACGACGCGGACGCTGTTGACTGGAGTTGTTACCGATGAGTTGCTATAGACGTAGCCATTAATGTCGATGTCGAGGTAGCCGATCATGATGATGTAGCCGTGGTCGAGGTAGTCGTGGTCGATGTGTGATCGTCGTGGATGATGAAGCCGCACAAAGCCGGAGGCGCAAAAAAATGCGCTATGACGGAGCTGCAGACGTGGACGATGCACCTTGCGGATGTCAGAGGGTGCCGTCGGCGATGAGTCCGCTGGTTTTGCCAAGACCGGAGGAAGCCCATCGAGCACACATCGGTTTTGCCAAGACCGTGTGGCCATGTAGGGTCGTCACTGAAGTGACGCCGTGTCGATGCAGTCATGCCGTCGTGGATGACGCGGTCGATGCCGTCGTCGTGACGCGGTCATTGCCGTCGTCGAGGTCGCGTCTTGCAGAAAAAATCTGTCAGAGGACGCTAGGTGTCCATCTTATGGACGAGGTGGCGGCAGTGTGTTGACGATGATGGTGATGAAGACCACGCTGATGAAGACCTTGGCGATGAAGTTTCGGCGATGGTGTGGCAGTGGTGTGTTGACGATGTGTCGCTTGAAGGCGTCCCTGCAGCGACGAAGTGTCGACGCCTGTCGTGCCGGAGAAGTCGATGAAGAATTGCATCTCTTTCTTTTTTGACGGAACCTCGTCAGAGGGCCAGGAGCTCTGGCATTGCATTATAGAAGAAGAGAGTTGATCCAGTTTATAAGGGAAACCGGATCGAAAACCTCACAAAGTGGCCAGTTTATAAGGAAAACCAAGCCGAAAACCGCACAAGCAACGAAGCCTCATCGCCCACACGACACAAGGCCGCAATCGCAACAAACACACACCCCCGGCTCCGAAGCCGCCGCTCCGGCATCCCCCGCCCGCTCACGAGCCATAGCGCCGGACGGTTCGGGCGCCCTGTAGCCCTTGCTACACGAGACAACCGTCCGCAGACCACGAACGCTCTGCCAAAACATCCGGGGCCGCCGCCCCGACTTCCCGCCAGACCAACCCCTCAGGCCGCGGCCGACCGGGCCGATGACCTCGCTACCCTTGCAGCACCAAGTCGCCACCCAAGCCATGCAGAGCCGCGAACCTACCCCATAGAGCCGACGTTGCATCGCCATCCGAGGCCGCCGCCTCGGCGTACTTCCACCGTCCGGAGCCGCCGCCCCGGCATCCACCGCCCCGACCAAGATGCAAACTCGCACAATTGTCGTGAACCCACCACCCCACAAAGGTCAAGGATTCCAAGGCGGTGCCTTCAAGAAGGTAACGGCATAACTGTCGCCACCGCCCGCACCGACGGAGCTTGGGTTTTCACCCGGAATCACATAACAATTGCGGAAGTAGATGGATGAATCTCCACGATGAGGCCTTCAGGAAGGAACGCGACGCTCAAGAACGCCGCCATCATCAGCACCGACCGAAGAAGGTGCAAGACTTTCGCCCGGAGAACAACGCTTGTGCCAGGAGCATTGCAGCCAACCACCAAACCCACCTGCACGACGCAACAGAGCACCGCGCCGTGCCATCACACCTCCGGCCACAACCACAACCACCTCAAGCCCAGCCCTCTGCTACGCAACAGGCAGAAGATGAGCACACCAGTACGGGCCGGAGACCACCGTCCCCGCAGCCACCACGAGATCTGCAGCCGACGGACCCCTACAGCTCCGCCCCGCCACCAGCGCACCTGCAGGCGCGCCTCACCACGCCGGAGGCCGGCCCAGGCTAGCCGGACCACCCCCAGCCCACGCCGCCACAGCCCTTGACCCCTGCCGTCGGGATCTGACGAGGGAGCACCACCGCAGCTTGCAGGCTCGCCATCCCCACGCACAGGCTCGCACCACCTGACCTCACGCAGCCGCCGCCGCGCCGCCGGACAGCCGCACCACCGGCACGCCGCCCGGGTCGCCGCCGCGCCGTCCCGCGCGAACGACGCGCTCCTCGCCAGGGCCCCGCGTCCCACGCCGCAGTTCACCAGGAAAGGAGGGAGTGGAGCCCCGCCGCCACCGACGCCAGCCGGGCTTCGCCCGGCGGCGGCGAGGCGGAGGGGAGTTGGGGGAGGTGCGCGGCCGGCGGCGGTTAGGGTTCGCCCTGCCGCCCGCGAGAGCAGCACGGGCGAGAGGAAGTGAGTACAATCGGTTACCTCCACAAGTTGTAATTCGCTATTGCATCTCTTTCCACACCGGCCTGGCGTGTGGATGGAGCGTGTTGATGTCGCTTCTCGAAGATATGCTCGACGATGATTTTGACTCGTAGTCAGCTTGATGAAGTGGTTCGGCTTGATGTAGTTTGACTTGATGCAGTGCAGATGGATGGTTTGATGCAGGTTCGCTGCGTCGGCTCGGTGTAGATGTGTGTCGCGTGCGTGGTGCGGAATCCCGCTCAGTACAGTTTGCCGGCTCGGTGCAGATCGTTGGTTCGCTCGGTGGAGGGCCGATGAAGCTTGCTCGGACGGCCGTGACCGATGGTTGTTCCCTGATGGAGTATCGATCTTGATGCCGGCCGCATGTATGAAGCTTGAACGATGCAGTGGCGAGGCGTACGACACGGCTGCAGCCGTACGCGTGCGTACGTTCGCCTGGAGATGCGGCTGCTTGAGGCGTTGATGTGCGCTGCTTGGCGTCGAGGCCGTGGCGCCCAGGAGGGCACGTAGAGCTCTGCTGCTGTCGAGGGAGTCGCTCGGGGGGCAGGTCGATGCTGGGGTCGTGTGTGCCCTGGCGCCGGGCGTGACGTGCGGCCGTGGCCGCGTCCGCGTGCGCGTCGTCCTGCCATGCACACGGGCCATGCAGATCGATGAGGTAGAGCTGCATCGAAGCGAGGTCCGGAGCAGCTCGTGCGTCGTGCGCCGCATAGATCGGATCTGAGTTTGATCATGTCGCCCTCCCGGTGTCTATGCGCTCGTACACACGGCTAGAGGCGCAAGAGGCGGAGCTGCCGGTTGCACGGGTCGCTGAAGTCGGAGCGTCGGCGCTTGGGCGATCGCTCGCCGTTTGGAGCAATGTTACTCCTGAGTTTTCTTCACCGGACAACGAAAGCGATCGGGATTATTTGGTGGCTAAAGAAAATTTTGATCTAATAGAAATTTGGAAAATTGGATCTAATCTAATCTATGAAACCGATCTGATCTTTGATTGATCGGATGCCGCGCCCCCGGGGAGAGAGAATTAATCTCCCCGGGGGCGGCGCGCTGCGGAAGTGGTGAAGGAACCTAGGATCGGCGTCGTGAGACTAACCGCTCTAATACCATGTAGAAATTGTAGGATGACTAGAATATTGTTTTTTTTTAGGAGAAGGCCATCATGGCTAGCTTTATTAAAGTTTAAACAACGCTTACATCGTCCGCTAAAGGTTCAAGAATAAAGCCCGGAGGTGAGTCCAACCACAAATTCGGTGGATCAACACGACCATTCTGCGCTAGCACATGAGCTACTATATTAGCCTCTCGATTACAATGCTCTAAAACAACCTTCCCAAAATCTAGAAAGTGATAAACGACAACTATCCAGAAGTGGAGCAGCAACCATGGAATGCCCTTCATTGTTCTGTAATGCTTGTATCAACACCAAACAGTCTGATTGTATGCGAATAGATGTGCAGCCCACACTTGATGCAAGTCTCAGGCCCTCTGCTAGGGCTGCGGCTTCTGCCGAGACCACGTCCGCCACATGATCAAACTTTGCTGTCAGTGCTCCAATAAAAGTGCCCAAGTTGTCTCTCAGAATCGCTCCACCAGCCCCCGTATGATCTTCTTCAGAGAAAGAAGCATCCACATTAAGAGCCAGCTGGTTATGAGGAGGTTTATACCATCTGTCCACTCGAGGGGTCCCTGTTGGTTTACTCAAAGCACGAACGAAGCTGAGAACCAGAGCCCGAATTGCTTGGCCAGATTGACTCGGTGGCTGAACCTCTTCCTCCCGCACAATAAGTCTCCTCTGCCACCAGAGGTACCAACATGTAATGGATATTAATTCTGGTAGCTGCACCACATCCATGTAATTGACACTATGGGCCGGTTCGCAGAGGAAGATCTCAAGAATTTCAGCACCCGAGTGATCCGGCGTTGCCACTGTACGTATGATTTCATGTAGTCCCAAGTTTGCCCAAATCTCCTTTGCTCGGCCACACTTAAAGAGCAAATGTGCCGTATCTTCCGCATGCAACGAGCAGATGGGACATTGCGAGGAGTGGGCAATGTGTCTGTTGGCGAGAACACAGCTGCAAGGAATAGCATTGTGCAAACATCTCCATATAAATATTTTAACCTTGCTTGGGATCTTCAAAGACCATAGAATCCCCCAGATGGGATGTGGAGAGGAACCTTGTGCCATCAAAGGATTGTCAATGCCGGGCGCAAAAGCCAACTCCCATTGCCGGTAGTAAGCAGACCGAACTGTAAAGATCCCTGACTTTGTGAGATGCCAAGCTACAAAGTCCTCAGTCTCATGTTGGTATATAGGAATCTGTAGGATCCTTTCAGCATCTACATGCCAAAAGTTGTCACGAATAAGCAGCTCATCCCACTCACCTGTGATTGGATCGATAAGCTCATTTACCTTAGAGAGGACATAGTTTCCCCGCACTGTTATTATCTTCCTTGAGCTGCTGTTAGGAATCCAACAGTCATCCCAAATGTCGATTTTCATTCCATTTCCAACCCTCCAAATACATCCCCCTTTAAAGGTCTGTACCCCTGACCATATGCTTTGCCACACATAGGATGAACCCTTCTTCAAATCACAATTTAGTAAGTCTCCCGATGGGTAGTACTTAGCTCTCAGCACTTTAGCACAAAGTGAATCATAATTATCTATGAGTCTCCAACACTGTTTAGCAAGCATTGCTAAGTTAAAACTGTGGATATCACGGAAACCCATACCTCCCCAAGATTTGGGAATACACATCTTCCACCAAGCAAACCAATGCAGTTTACGCTGGTCCTCACCATCACCCCACCAGAAGTGCGATATAGTATCAGTGATTCCCTTGCAAATTTTCTTCGGGAATTTAAATACACCCATCGCAAAGGTTGGGATGGCTTGAGCCACCGCTTTGATAAGAGCCTCCTTTCCTCCATAAGACAAGTTACGTTCCTTCCAACCGTTGACCAGCTTCTGAATTCTTTCAATAAGATGTTTAAAGCAATCCACTCGATCTACACCAATCATTGAAGGGAGTCCCAAATATTTATCAGACAAAGACTCAGTCATAATATCAAGGATTTGGCACACTTCTACCTTATCTTCAACATTGGTGTTTGGGCTGAAATATATAGATGATTTTGCGGCACTGACCATTTGCCCCGAAGCTTCACAATAGTCATCTAGAATCCTCTTTAAAGTGATGGCATTAGCTGCATCTGCCCTCATAAGAATCAAAGAGTCATCCGCAAAGAGCAAATGAGTGATAAAAGGGGAGTCCCGACAAACCTGGACTCCCTTCAAGTTCCCATGTTGTTCCTCATGGGTGATCAATGCCGAGAGACCTTCAGCACATAGCAAAAACAGATAGGGGGAGAGAGGGTCCCCTTGCCGTAGTCCCCTACTTGGGGAGAAAACATCTGTTTCATTTGAGTTGAACCTCACCTTGTACTCAACCGAAGTAACACAAGCCATTATGAGATGAACCCACTGTGGGTCAAAACCAAGTTTCAGCAAAATAGCTTCTAGAAAAGCCCATTCAACTCTGTCATATGCTTTGTGCATATCAAGCTTGACTACACAAGAGCCACTCTTTCCCTTCTTCGTCTTCATAGAGTGTAGACATTCATACGTGACTATCACATTATCTGTTATGATACGTCCTGGTACAAACGCACTTTGGGTCTCACAAATAATTTCTGGAAGAAAGACTTTCAATCTTGCTGCCAACATTTTTGCAATTACCTTGTACACCACGTTACAAAGGCTAATGGGCCTAAACTGTGATACCTTCTCTGGTGTTTCAACTTTCGGGATTAAAACTATGGTGGTTGTGTTCCAGCCAGCAGGAATCACCCCACTGTTCACGGCCTCCAATACCTCTTTTACTAGATCTTCCCCCAACAGGTGCCAAAACTTTTTATAAAAAATTGCATGGAGTCCGTCCGGTCCCGGGGCCTTAAGATCTCCTATGCTAAAGAGCGCTCTCCTAACTTCTTCCTCTGTGTAAGGAGCAAGTAAACTTTCATTCATATAAGGAGAAACTTTTGGCTTTACTTTTTCAAGAACCTCTTGGTTCGGTACATGAACCTCAGCCGTGAATAATTGCTGGAAGTAACCATCTATCAGCTGTTTCATAGCTCCATTATCCTCCTTCCACTGAAGTTCCGCTTCTTTCTTGCTGATGCAAAATTGTTGAAAAAATTTGTGTTGCGATCACCATATTTTAACCAGTTTGCCCTTGCTCTTTGAAGCCAATAAATTTCTTCTTTCTCCATAGCCTCTTCTATTTCAATCAAGAGTTGCCTCTGCCGGTCTGCCGACTCATCAATGAGTGGCCCCGACCGTAGAACCTCCAGCTCCTCCTTTAAGTTTTTCAGTCTGCGCTGTGGCGACTTTAGTACCATTCGGTCCCATTCATGGAGTTCGCCATGCACTCCAGCCGTTCTCTCAGATAGAGATGCCGAGGCTGGTGTACGCGCCCACGCCTAAGCGACTATATCCATCACTCCATTCTCTTGTAACCAACAAGCTTCAAACTGTCGTTGTTTGTTCCCCTGATGCATGTGCACAGCCACATCGCCTTTGGTATCTAGCACAACGGGCCTGTGATCAGATTTTAAATGAGGCGCATTAGTTACAGTTGCATACGGGAAAAGACCATGGAACCCTGCATTACACACGGCTCGATCCAACCGTTCTCGTATACGCCGCCGTCTCCAGGTAAACTGCTCCCCGGAAAAGCCCATATCATCAAGCTCACAGTCAACAAGCGCATCCCGAAAATTCTCCATCATCCGGACTGGGCGAGGGGCGCCCCCTTCCTTCTCGTGTGAGTAGAGAATCTCATTAAAATAGCCTACAACCACCCAAGGCAGGGATGATTGTGTATGCAGATTCCTCAAATAGTCCCAGGAGAGGTGTTTATCCTCCCACTTAGGTTCTCCATAGAAACCAGTAAACCTCCAGCTTTCTTCCGGTGTATTTCCAACCTTCACATCTATGAAATTTTTGGTCTTATCCATCACTTCCAGCGTGAGAGGGTTTCGCCAGAGTAGTATGAGGCCTCCACTGGCCCCAACGCTCTCAACCACTTCCAAATGATCCATGTTCAGTTTTCTCCTAAGCTTCTCTGCCCTTGCTGTATTCAGATGCGTTTCGGACAGAAATAACACATCTGGCCCAAACTGCTTCTGGGCATCCAGAAGTGATCTCACTGCCGTGGTGCTGGCCAAACCGCGGCAATTCCAGGATAATATTTTCATTGCTCCTGGTAAACTCCCTCAGATCTGAATAGATGGAGAAAAGAACTGCGAAACTCGCCGAGGAAATAGCCAGATCAGCAGTAAAGAAAACCGGTCGCTGCCAACCAACGCCGGGACAGAAAACCGATCACTGCACCAGGCAGCGCCGGGACAAAAAAGCTTGCACAAATCCAAAGTTTTCTTCAGATTCGATCAACAACCGAGTTCCCTAAGCACCATCAGGGAAACTGTACGCCAACAAAGCTGTGGATGATTTCCTCATAGCGTGCAAGCAGTACACACACGAGAAGATCAATTCATGAAGCCTGCACACCGGACTTGTTGCTGCATGCTAGCAAGGCCGAGAGTCCGAGACCCTAGCTGCGAACGAGAGACCAGCCACGGCACCTCCGGTGCCGTCCTGGGAAAGAAACGCCAGCACACGCGCCGCCGCCAAGGAGGCGGCCGGCTGAAAACCCTAGTCGCCTGGTTGTTGCCCTAAACGAACATACAGTTGCCCTCCCTTAGTTTGCCTTCTCCTTATATTGATCTAACCCTTGTAGGGGTATATATAGGAGTACATGTGAGGGGAAAGAGACTTGGAGTACAAGACAAGTCGTAGTAGGTTTAACCTATTCTATCTCTATCTCCTTATATCTATCTTAAACACAATATACTTCTAACACAAACAACCTACGAAGTGGCTAGAAGGATGCGAATAGTCTACTTAAGGTCTGTTATACGAGAAGTGATTTTCGTTCCAGCTTACTATGATTTATCACTATTAAACTCGGTACTCAAATACTAGAGCTGTACTACTTGCAGGGAATTTTCGGACAGAGTTTATTGGTGAAGGCATATATAGAAACATCTATGACTTATGCTTCACTAACTGGAAGCCGTGCTTTCATTCGAGGATCTGGAAGCTAGAGCAGCTTCCTAGGACATATAGAGACCTATTTCACTGCCGGTGTTGTTGATCTGTGTGTTGTACTATACCATTCTGTACCCCTAGCATCCATTCTTTTAACTTCTTACCCAGTGAAGACATGTCTTCCACGAACTGCACCAACACATGTACGTACATCCGAGTTCATATTCATGTAAAAGCGCATGTTCATTCTTGGCAGAGAGAAGAAATGTGTGTGTGTGACTCGAGATATATATAAGCTTCTGTATGAAACTGTGGTTGTTTATCTCAACCTGCAGTTTTGCTCTCTTTTATTCGGTAAAATACAACCAGTGCATGATCGTTTCTCACATTGTCACAAAGACATGACGCACAAAATGCGCAGCAGAATTTCAAGAGCTAAACAAAGAAACAAACTCCAAACGAACCAGTTCACGCGGGCTCTCTCACGGGCGCGGCGTGCCACCGCGCCTCTGCCTGCTAGTACACAATTAAACACCTCAAGCATGTCACTGAGAAGAAGAACATGAGACACGTCATCATGTCCGGGGGAACTCCACACTCATCGACGACCCCCCCCCCCCCCCCCCCCCCCCCACACACACACACACCACCACCACCACCACCACCCCAAGAGGGACTCAACGGTAAACACCGTCACCATGGTCTTTGCCGAAGAGGACAAAGGTGTTCATCCTGATTGTCGGAGGATATTAACAAGAAAAATATATTATAACAAAAGATCATTCAATCTTCCTTATTCAGTACAATATTCCATGCATGAAATGTTTGACAGAGACACCAAATAATTAGCAACTGTAATAGTACATGTATTTTAGAAAACATAACTTAATAAATATTCTCCTATCTGAACCATTCGGGTGTCAGCTTAGTTCACTTCTTGATAGACAAAGCCATTTGAGCCCGCTTCGTCTTGGCAAACTCAACCAACTTGATGACATCCGGCACGGCCACCTTGGCGGCGTCCAGCTCAGCGAAGCGCTGCACCCATGCCAGGAGAAGTGGGGTGTTGGTGATGTCAAAGAGTTGGGTACCACACAGCTCTTCAGTTCCCTGCAAAAATGCCAATAGACCGCCCAGTGCAATGTCCACGTATCCAACGCTATCACCGCCGAAGAAGGGCTTCCCCTTGGAGCATTCCTTGAGAGCCCCCTCTAGCGTGTGCACCACCGCCAACATCTGCTTTATCCCCTCGGTCTTCTCCTCCTCTCCGTCGGCCGTGAACGCCACTTTCCACGGGACGACTAGCTGCATGCACCAAATAGCAACAATAATCAGCTCACCACAATACATAAATTTGAAATCAACAACACAAAACACTATAAGAGCAAACCTTCTGGTCAATGTAGTCCACCCAGAACCGAGCAATGGCACGTTCGTAGGGGTCAGTCGGCAGAAGGGAGGGGCCTGTAGTGCCGTAGGCCTCATCGATGTACTCCAGAATGACAACCGACTCACAGATTGGCTTGCCGTTGTGGATGAGCACGGGCACCTTCTTGTGCACCGGGTTGGACGTGAGGAGGAGGTCGCTCTTGTTGTCGAGGTCCTGCTCGACGTTCTCATAGCTCAAGCCTTTGAGGTGGAGCGCGAGTTTCACCCTGGAAGCCCAGGGGCTCGCCCACGTACTCAACAGCTTCAGCTCGTCTTCGCCGGCCATTTCTCCCTTGCGTGATACCTATGGATATGACTTGAACTTCAGTGTTAACTACTGTGTTTTGCTTGCTTGCTTGGCAGAGCGAGGAGTGATATATATAGACCCTAGGTGATAGGCTATGGGAGGAAATAACAATGCATCATCCATGAGGCCAGTGCTAACGTCAAGGCTATTTATTTTGCGCAACAACTTAGTATCCAGACATTGAATAGACTTGCTGTACACTGTACCATGATTACTTGCTCCATTTTTGACACATGTACCATGATCACTTATTTTATCTCCATGTTTTGAAACACCGCAGTGCTTAGCAACATTAGAGGGTCGTTTGCTTGTGGATTAGCTAACTTTGGTGTCAAGTTTCTCAAGACATTAGTCAATGTCTTGGAGAAGAAGGCTAGGGAGTAAACAGATTAGCCGAGTCAGTCAACATTAACCAACTTTAAGATTGATATCAGATAAGGACATGAATCATATAATACTAGTTGGTCGCCCTAACATCAAGCATGCATCCATGAAAATGGCAGGCACATACTAGTTTGAACAAGTCAAATGCCTAATACTTATGCTCCAATTAGTGTATTCTTCCCAGGTACTTGCAATTTTCTTGTGAATCTAGGACGTGTACAAAGACAAACATCGAACAATTTGTCATGCCATGTATGGGTATATACTGTTGATGTGGATAAGAGGTATAACTACATATGTAGGTAAGGCTTATCACGTAACATGGGAGAAACGAACCGACAGATGCAAAGTGACGATTATTATTATTATCAATCATGTGTATTCTCAAAATATTCGATGCAGTCCTAACCAACACAAACTAACAATTTACACGAATGTAAGTATAACTTCTCCAGTTTCGATAAAAATAACAAGGAGAGAATTGATGCAGACCATAAATAAATCAATCAACGGCAGGGGAATCGAGCGCCTGGTTAATTACTTAGCCCTATCAACCACAGTCCATACATTCATTCTGCACAATGTTTTCGACAAGGGCACCATCACTCCATCACAACTCACAAGAGCCACGACGACGACGATGCTGTACATGGTTAATCAAGAGCTACATTCATGATGGCGAACCGAGGGAGCGCTCAAATAAATAAATACATACACAGCCAGCCTACTGTATTGTATTTTGTGCGCTTTCCATACATAGTTTTAAATAGCCCGCTATAGCCTTGCTATAGCCTTTTCAGCAGGGTGCCGCTAAATGGTCTCATGTACAAAATGCACGCTATAGCCCGCTATAGCTTCACTGTAGCCTTTTTGGAGGTCCGTCGCTATTTGCCATAGCCCGCTATTTAAAACATTGTTTCCATAAGCAACCGGAGAGTTTATCAGCTTTGCATAAGTTTCCTAACAACTCCCGAGTTGCTCATACAAGTTTCGCTGCTCCTTGTACGTCAGGTTTCTTAAGATCTGGGTGATGGCAAAAGAAGGTACGGCGTGGGTGGATGAGAACCACGAGCGATACACAGGACAATAATAAGATCAAACGAAAACCAACAAGGTGCAGTAGATATGACGGACCAGATCCAAGATTGCGTCGACAGAGAAATTGTGGGGCGAGATGAACGATTGGTGGTATATGTTTGAAAAAACTGCCATAACCATCTGGGGAAAATGTACAACAACAATTGTTATTTTCTACTAAACTGCACAGGCTAGGAATATATCGAATCATAAAGAAGTTCATTCAACTTTGCATGGTCAAGCCGTACAGCTGAGTTCTCTACCGATGCACAAAACTAAATGTCCAGCCTCCTGGTCACATGGTTCCAGCTGTGTTTCCGCCCGAGGATGTCCTTCGGCGTTTTCACCAGGGCGCTAGTCCCCTGCCACAGAAGCTTTCACAGAGCGCCTTCTGAAGTTTTGCCCAAGTGTTAAGAAATTGGCAGAGAAGGAAAATCACATTAGTAGGATCAATTGTCTAATAGGAGTACCTTCAAAACAAGATACATTTCGTGTTTTCCACAACGTCCAAAGATGATAAACAGTTTGTGATATAACTCAATACAGTATGACTGTACGTGCGGCTGGAATGTTGCTGTCAGATCACGCAGACACCTCTTTTTTTGCGAGAAACGCAGACACCTGCAGCTGTTAGAAATTATCATCATGCAGACACTTTGCAATCCCCATCCACATCAAGAGGGAAGTGTTCCACCAGCATCCAGAGGAACAGCAAACATCTATGAGCTCCAAATGGCAACTCGTTCATTAAATTACTGTCGATTCAAAATCATTGACGTGGTAAGCATTAGTATCTTGGATTTGTATCAATAAACAATGTCAAGTTATTTCGCAACACCATATTCAACTTTTAACAAACTATGTGCTTTTGCATTGCAACAATGTGATCCATAAATACCACACTGAATTCACCACAAAAAGTAAAACAGTAGATACCATTGAACTAGGGTTGCCTAATTACCTGGTTCCACACCTCAGTTCTTCAAGATAATTGGAGTAAGCCAACTGGATGAAAACTGAACTTCAATTTTGCATATCTAACAAAAAAATTGCTTCTCTTTCTTTTTACTCACCTTCCTCAACAAGTAAAAGATCCATGCAGAAATGCCATTTCTGACCCCCACAATTCTCGAGAAGATTTATGTATGGACCTAGTGGGACGTGAATTTGCATATTAAGGCACCTGGTAGAAAGAAATTTTGATGCGCCTGCATTGCAGCTGCGAGGCGAGTGTGTGGTAAGTGCAGAAAGAACGGCACTTCCAGCAGCACCTGGTAGTAGTTCTTTCTCCCTTGAGTCGGACGTCTGCATACTAGGTTCTATATACTTTGGCCGGCAGCTAACTGTGACAATGGCTGACTTGTTTGATCGGATTACAAGCCAATATAAAATGTTTGATTGTTCGGTGATTCTGTACCACATACTACCTTTTCATCTGCACAGTACCAGTCTGCCTCATCTGGTAGCCCAAAATTATAGTATTCATGAACTATGTGGTGAACAAGGAAACTTACCTGCAATGTTACTCACGGCATATTAATCTATGGAACATTGAATACCAAAATTTTGCAAATAGCGTTATCAACCTTGTGGGGATCAACACCGTATTGAGATAACGGTAGCAGCAGTCTTTTAAAAAGTTGAGCAGCAACAACACGCATATTGCAGAGGCTTGCAACCAAACACCGGGACGTGTGTTTCTGCTCAGCCAGACTGGGAGCGTGTGCAGAACATGAATTTTTAGCCTTTATTCACTCAGCCTGGCCCAGCTGGGACACAGATGCAAGGAGGCCAAAATCCATGCAGGCTACCAAACGCATTCTAAACGCTGGGGTTGGGAAGAGAGGCGATGTGCTGCAAGTGGAATATGGTATTGAGCAACTGGAATGTTGTGGTTGGAAATCCTCACACGGAGACGTGACATCTGCGTACTCCAATGGTAACAGAACCATCTATAGTCGCCAAATGGCAACTCGTTCATTTATTTAAATAACTGCTGAGTCGTTAGGTAGTAGTTCTTTCTCCCTTGAGTCAGACATCTGCTATACTACTAGATTCTGTATACTTCGGCCGGCAGCTACCCACGACGATGACTGACTTGGGCCGGCAGAGACGAACAGTGGACTTCTCTCCTCTGCAAAGGGAGGCAATCGTCCCCCTCTTTGTTCCCGGCTTCTCATAGTCATAGACCGAGAAGGCGAGAACTGACTCCTCTTCTTACAGCCTCCAACAGCAACCCATGGGTCCTGCCAATCTCCTCTTCATCGTACTAGCAGCTGCAGCACAATTGCTCTCTGAGGCGCAGTTCGCCGAGTATCCCACAGCGAACCTCTCAACATCGTGGACCAACAGCAAAGACTCAATCCCCGGGCAACGCGTTGTTCAGACCCTCTTCTCTGATGGTTCGGCCGTCTGGTCCATCGTCCTCAGCTCGCCACAAACCTTCTTTGGACCCTCCTCTGGCGCAGGTTTCTTCTGTGCCTCCCCCTGCAACGCGTTCCTCTTTGCTGTCTACATTTTCCACATTGATGGTATTCGTGGTGAGAGTAAGACCGCGAGCCCGCACGTGGTATGGTCTGCCAACCGGGCTCGCCCTGTAAGGGAGGGTGCCACCGTTGAGCTTACCGTTGATGGGAACTTGGTGCTCCGAGATTCTGATGGCAGCCACGTCTGGTCTAGCGGCAGCTCGGGCAGGTCCGTAGCAGGCATGGTGATCACCAAGGACAGCAATCTGGTGTTATTTGATCACAGTAATAGAACTGTATGGCAAACTTTTGATCATCCTAGTGACGTGTTGCTCCCTAGGCAGTCACTACTGGAAGGTATGAGGCTTGTAGCTAACACTTCCGTGACAAATTGGACAGAGAATCAGTTGTACATGACAGTTCTCCCCAGAGGATTGTATGGTTATGTTGAATCCACACCATCACAACTCTACTACGCGTATTCAGTATGGGTGAACAAGATTGACACAGGAAATGGTCCAACAAAGGTTACCTTTGTCAATGGCAGCCTCAGCCTCCTTGTGCAGTCTAGGCAACCAAGCGACCCACATATGTTTAATATCTCACTGCCAGCAGCTAAATCCACTCAGTACGTGAGGCTAGAGTCTGATGGGCACCTTAGGCTGTATGAATGGTCTCAGGCGGCAGCGACATGCACTCTACTCTCTGATGTAACCAAGATAGAGGGATTGCCTGATGATTGTGCATACCCAACGGTGTGCGGAGAGTACGGCATATGCACAGCTGGGCAGTGCACCTGTCCATTTCAGGACAACTCAAGTTCAACAAACTACTTCAAGCCGGTGCACGGGCGCAGGGCAAATCTTGGCTGCACACCACTGAATCCAATCTCTTGTCAAGAAATGCAACACCATAAGCTCTTGACCCTTACAGACGTTTCTTACTTTGATGCAAGCCACACCATTGAGAATGCAACGAATGGAGACAGTTGTAAGCAGGCTTGCTTGAAGAACTGCTCCTGCAGGGCCGTCATCTTCAGATATGGACTCAATGATTCCAAGGGCGATTGTCAGTGGGTGACCAAGGTCTTCTCCTTGAGATCAATACAACCTGAAACGGCTCATTTCAATTCGTCTGCTTACCTCAAGGTGCAATCTAGCCCCTCTTCTGCTGCTTCTCATCCTGCTGCAAACAAAAAGAAGGTTATTCTAGGAATCGCCCTTGCACTTGTTACTACTATCATATTCATTGCCATTGTTAGCACTGTTTGTCTGCTAAGGAGGAGAAAGTATGAAGACAATGATGAAGACCTCCAGTTTGATCAATTACCAGGGATGCCAACAAGGTTTCCATTTGACAAGTTGAGAGAATGCACTGAAGGGTTCAGTAGAAAGCTTGGAGAAGGTGGATTTGGGTCAGTTTTTGCAGGGAAATTAGGCGAAGAGAGAGTTGCTGTCAAACGTTTGGAAGGTGCTAGACAAGGAAAGAAAGAGTTTTTGGCAGAGGTTGAAACTATTGGAAGCATCGAACACATCAATCTTGTCAGGCTGATTGGCTTTTGTACAGAGAAATTCCAAAGGCTTCTTGTATACGAATATATGTCGGGAGGATCACTTGATAAATGGATCTATTATCGCCATGACAATCCCCCACTCGATTGGCACACGCGGTGTGGAATCATTCTGGATATTGCCAAAGGCCTATGCTATCTTCATGAGGAGTGCAGGCGAAAGATAGCTCATTTGGACATCAAACCACAAAATATTCTCTTAGATGAGAACTTCAATGCCAAAGTGGCTGATTTTGGACTATCAAAGCTAATAGACAGGGATCAAAGCAAGGTAATGACAATGATGAGAGGCACGCCTGGGTATATGGCACCTGAATGGTTAACCTCGCAAATCACTGAAAAAGTTGATGTCTACAGCTTTGGAGTAGTTGTCATGGAGCTAATATGTGGGAGAAAAAATATTGATAATTCTCTGCCTGAGGAGAGTTCTCACCTCATCAATTTGTTACGAGGAAAGGCTCGAGATAATCAATTGAGGGATCTGATTGATGAGCATAGTGAAGACATGCTCTCACACCAGGAGCAGGTGATTCAAATGATGAAGCTTGCAATGTGGTGCCTGCTAAATGATGGAAGTCAAAGGCCTTCCATGTCAACGGTGATAAAGGTATTAGAGGGTGGGATGAGCATAGAAACCAGTATTCTTCACAGATTTCTCAATACAAATACAGTCTTGCCCTTGGAAGGTAATCTGACCGCATATTCAGTTCAACCTCAAGCATCAATTTTATCTGGACCAAGGTGAAGTAAGTGGCGAATGAGAAGAAGACATTCAACTTAATTACACACTTGGTTTTTGTAACTGTTTTTAAGTCTTATCTTATTTGTAAATCGGAAGTATCTTTTAAATAGCTTGAAAAGAAAATTTACAGGCCAATATATATGTTTCGTTGTTTGTTTGGTGAGTCTGTACCACATATCTTTTCATCTGCAGAGTACCAGTCCACCTCTTCTGATGATAATTGCTTGCATTTGCGGACATCTAACTATATAACTGAAACAATGTCAAGATGTGCACCTTTGGTTCAAGCGCAATGTTGGACAACTGGGACAGGTGGCCTCGCGGTGGGAGCTAGTAGAGTTGAAGATGTTTAAGTGGTATCTTCTTGATAAATCGATGACACTGCATATCAAGGCCAAGGCTTCAATGACACTGTCTTTTGCTTCAGGATGACCCTGCACTCATGTCAACAAAATAATGAGTTCGTTACAGACGAGCTACAACTATGAAATTCTAAAACCAGAATTTATACTTATCAATCCAAAGGTTAAACAGATAAAATGGTTGACAGGTTAGGAATGTCAAGGGCATCTATATCAGATATCATCATAACTGGGTCAGTGATACACTGTTATGGTGAACAGAGTTTGTGACAGACAGCCTGTACATCTGATACATATTCAAATACAGTATGATAATGCATACAAAAAACTAGTTTCAATCAATGGCAGTGGGTTCAACTATGATATTTTATAAAAAACTGTTTCATATTCAACTATGTACTGTATATAAAAAACTGTTTCAATCAATGTCCAACTCATGCTATCAACAAACACTCAAAAGGCAATTAATTCTGCTTCCCATCTGACAAAAAAGACAAAAAAGAATTCTGACAACAGGAGCACAGCTCTGCTCCCAAATTGAATAGTTTTATCATTTACAGCAAAATCGTTTCCAGATTGGGTTTCCAGCAGCACATGGCCATGCCCTCAAGAACGAAGTTCACCATGCCAAAGGAAGTACGTGAGCAACAGAAACTACCACTAACTGATGAGCAGAATACTCATCTCACACAGCCTAATGTGGAAGAACATCACAATGACATTGTTCCAGAGCCTGACCGCATAGTCCCTTTTCTTCCTTGCAGCTAAGAAATCTTTGTGGCCATCTGCCTTGTCTCGCCTTCGGTATAGAGTAGTAACAATGAATGACCAAGAATTTCATTGAGCAACAGATGTAACAGCTAACAAGTGCAACAGCGCACGGCCTGCCCAGCTTAAAATCTTCTCACCCCATTAGAGCCTTAATTGAGAGGACGGTCGGCAGACCAATATAGATCCTTGTCTCCTCCCAAGTGAGCAAAATGTGCTTGACATTGCAGCACAGCATCTGATAACAATCACAAATTGAGTCAGTCATGGGAGTGGATAAATCTTTGTATCTTTGTCCATGCTAGTTAATAGCACAGTCAATTCGGCCTCTAATTTAGAAAAAGCATGTAAGCACACATCCATTTGATTTGACAGACTTTAAATGAAAGAGCATGCACGTAGGAAGAACTAGAAGTTATATTACCAGAGAACAGAACTCAGATTCGAGTCCACGAGGACTTGAACCACACGCTCGAAACCACAAATACCATAAACATCACATATTAGAGGAAACACATTATCAGTCCTACCAGTTACAGGCTATGTAGTTGAATAATTCTGGTCTACACGAAGAAGATGTGCATGAGCATGGAGGAAGGAATCACGTTAGCTTTGTACACAAACTAGTAAATACTAATTGCCAATTCAATTCTGCCAACATATAATATATGCACAAAAGACGAAACATCGAACCCTAACCTTGGAGCATAGACGATCACCTAATCCGTTCCAACAGTCCTTTCTGCGTCAGTCGGACTGTAATATTCCTTATGTGGCTGATCTTCGTTACCTCTTCACTGCATTCATCTGAATCTCTCCTTTGCCGGCGCTTCTCTATCAACTCTTCTGATGTGTCTTCCCGAATTAGTTTCTCAAGGGCTGCAAGGTGTTCGATGCCATCTGGAAGAAACTTTAGCTCAGGACAGTCTGCAAACAATAGCTCGACGAGGTTTTGCATCGCGCCCTCCTCTATTCCCACTTGGTTGAGTTGTGCAGCGCCCCATATGTGTAGAAATCGAAGTTTTGGAAACGACCCTGCGTCAAAATCCAACCTCTTCCCTTCAAAAGCCCGCATCAGCCCAAGAGACCGTAGACCACGTAACATGCCAAGACAGGAAAAGGTTTCCTCATCGATATTGGAGTATGCCAGCTGCAACCGAGTGAGGCTATTAAGGTGTGACCAGCAAGAGAAAAGCTGAGGCATCGATGTTTTTTCTAGCTGCCCTCGTAAAGCAATCCAAGAAAGGGTTGGAGGTAAATATAGCCCTTCAAGCCGCAACACCTCATTCTCAGCTGAAGCGACAATTATGAGATGAACAAGATGGCTCATTTTGGTGATAGCGTTGCTCAAGTCAGCAGAGTGTTCACTCTGCACGTTGCACACATCGAATGTTCTTAGCTCTGTCAAAGCTCCAACCTCATGAAGAAACTCTGGAGTGGCTTTGACACGCTGAAGGGCCCGCAGTCCTGCCAACTGTTGTATGCCATTAGGCACCTTGACCCCAGCTGCTCCAACATTTTCTGATGTGCTGGAAGTAGATGACGCATACAGATATCTCAAGTTCTGAAGTTTTACAACACTGCTTGGCAAATACGTCAGCTTAGAATGCACGGCATCCAAGACTTCCAAGTTTTGCAACCTCCCCACTGCTTCAGGCAGCCTTTCAAGATTGGTATATCTAAGGCCCAAATAACGCAAATTAAACAAGTTGAACACCTCATTCGGTAGCATTTTGATATGAGTACCTTGCAGATCCATCATCGACAGCAGATTCGAAGATGTTAGGATAGGCTTCAGCAAATCGACATTGATATACCTCCCAAATACATGGACCGAACGGAGATGTGCTGCGGCAGATCGGCTCAGTTGTTCAAGGTTTTCCCCCTGGACCGATACGCGACGTGCACCCTCTACAGCGAATGCCCCAGTAGCAGAGCCATTATAAACTTTACCGAAGCATTCTTCCTTGGCTTTGTTAAGGGCAAGAAGGCGTATGACATCATGCATCCTGCAGTATTTCAGCCGTCCGGCATAATTCCTTTCCACTACCTGTAGTAGGCTTCGGTTTACAAGCTCAGTCAAGTATCCCTCTGCCACTTCCTCTAATGTGCTGTTCACTTCCGTTTCCCTGATAAATCCCACAGCAATCCACTGCCTCATTATCGTCTTCCTCTTTAATACATAGTCTTCTGGGAATAAAGCACAATGTAAGAAACAATTCCTCAAATCATATGGAAGGTCCTCCAAGCTGACCTTTAGGATCATATGAGCATCAGGGATCACATCTTTCGCCAACTGCGAATCCAAACCCGTGTACACATTCTCCCATTCAGCAGAAGTTGGGGGTCTGCAGGAAAGTAGGCGACCAATGCAAGCAATGGCAATAGGCAAGCCTTGACACTTTGCTATGAACTTCAAAGCCAATTTCGGCAACTCCAATGGGCACTCTTTGTCATCATTATTCCAAAAGGCCCCTTTGCAGAACAACACCCAAGAGTGATGTGCTTGTAGCGGTTCCAAGTGAATTGCAGACTCCCTAGTTGCCAACAGTGACACTTCATGCTTTCTTGATGTGATAACAAATCGGCCGATACAATTTGATGTTGGGAAGACATTCCTTATCTCCGACCACACAAGCGGAGTCCAAACATCATCCAGGACCAAGAAAAACTTTTTACCTTGAAGGTAGTCATGGATGGACTCTGCTAGCCCTCTCATCTCAATGTTGGTGACGTCGACTGCAATGCCGAACTCGGCGGCGATCTTCTTCAGCAGATCTTCAAGACGGTAACTCTCTGACACGGTGACCCACACCACGGCATCAAAATCCAATTTCAGGGTGTTGTACACATGAGCAACCAGAGTGGTTTTACCAACACCAGGCATCCCCCACACGGTGGTGACTTTGCTGCTGCTCTGCTCCAGACCATCACCACCGCCACCGCCGGTCAGCCACTGTATCAACCTCTCCTTGTTCTCTTCGATACCCACAAGGTCCTCGTCCCTGGTGAAGTGCAGAGCATGATTGGTCAATTTGGAGGCAGATCTGCTGACGACTGCATAATCCTTCTTCCTCCGCTTGGCATCTTGCAGGTTGGCTTCGATTTCTTGGAGCTTGGCCGCCAAGCGGCGCCAGGTCCTGATGTGCTTGAGCCTCTTCTTCATCTTGCCGGCGAACCCTCCGTGCTTGCAGTCCTCCAGCTTGTAGGTGAACTCGTTGACGACGTCCTCGATCTGGAAGGCGAGGCCCCTGATCTCGCCGACGAAGATGGCGGTGGTCCGGTCGGTGTCCTTGAACCGCTCCGCCTCCTGCAGGTAGGCCTGCATGCTCTCCAGCTCCGCCTTGGACCCGCGGATCTTGCCGAAGAGGCCCCTCAGGGCGGCCGCTTCCTGGCACAGCAGCGCCCAGCCGAAGGTGGCCGCCTCTGTCGCCAGCGCCGAGCCGAGCGTGACCACCAGATGCCCGACAACAGCCTCCGCCATGACTCAGACTTTGAGAGGAAAACTGTTTACTACTCAATGTGCTGGTAGCCTACTGGACTCTGAGCTCACAATTTGGAGTCCTCAATTTGGTCATCGAATAATATATGCAGGTCCACAGTTTGGTACTGTACTTGGCATCCCCAAGCAGCCCGGCCGCTAACTTGCACATTCAAAGCATACGGATGGTTGTTGAGTCTTTGGGCTCAGTCAAATCATCAGTCAATAAACAGTGTGTATTCAGAGCACATTCAGATGAGCTCGGTCAAAGCAACGATAAATGCGATCCCACAATTTGGAACTACTGTTCCGCAACAATCTGTGTGCATTCGAAGCATATGGATAGACAGTCTTTGAGGATTTGGGCTCAGTCAAATCTGTCAACCCTACCCCTGCAGTGCAAATCTGTCCTTCAGAAAAAATAGGGTTAATTAACATTGTGGCGTTGAAATGCAACCTTATTTCATCTCCGCTCTATGAACGTCGTAACACACATCGTACCGACCGAATGGCTGGTGCTACAGGCGTGTAAGTAGGACAAATATACGTACTCTGGCATTTTGTCGATCACCTGGCGTGCGTGCAGCGATCAGCGGCGGAGAAGCGGAGCAATTTGTACTCAACTATTGTTACGGGGAGACGGGCGGGGCAGGGGAGAGACTAAGAGGAGGAGGGTGGTGTTGCTGATGGTGGGCTGTGGGACTACTGGGACAGAGGAGGAGGCATGAGATGCGTCGAGGAACGGACGGCGTACTTGCGGAGGAGACGGGGAAGGAGATGGCCCGGAGGAGGTGGTGCGCGGTGGGCTTCCGCGGTAGAGAGGAGACCCGCGACGGCGAGGCGTTGGGTTGGGGGCGGACGACGCCGGCGGGATCGGGCTTCCATGGCTGCCTGGAGCTGGCCGGGGGACCGAGCGGGAGAGACGAAGGGGCTGTGTGTAAAAACTAAAAAGATGGAGCGGAGGAGTGGCACTGGCAGGCGTCTTTTTGTAAAAGTGCCACAGCTGGCCTCGCGCCTGCGTTAGATGCCGATCGGACGGTCGACAATGATGGATGGTCAAATTTATTATCTGCACGATATTGCAACAACATGTCTTGTTATACATCCGTTGAACCTTTATAAGATTAGCTGTTTAATAGAAAAATGGTTTGAATAGAAGAGGCATCAAACAATGCGAACATCACATCCAAATTCATAAAATACCAACTCAAAATTACAAACTTACAAGTTTAAATGTGGGATTTTATCTTTAATGTGATGTTGTTGTGATCGCGACGGGACAATTCAAGGTTCGCATGGTGCAGATGGTGCAACATCGCGGTAGTTACGCAATCCTCCAAAGAATTATTCATCACAGAATTCGGTGTTGCTTGTTTCGGGTTAAATTTACCTTAGCGTGCGTCCAAATTATTATTTCCAAATATGATATATCTTATTATCCATCCATTGAGCATTTAAATGATTAAATATTTCATAGAATGGATTAATATGAAAATTTATTATATAAGAATTAACATGTCTATATGTTAAGTAATAAAAGAAACAAACAAAAAATACATGGTAACTGATATTTAAATGTGTTATTTATTTATTTTATAATGTTGTCAAAATAGTCAATGGAACAACCATCATTTTGATGATCCACCTTCAGTGTGGAGTGCGTGGAGGTCCAAATCCTCCCCATTGTAAAAAGATAATACCAATATCGTAGCTCTTTTGCTTCTTGATTGTAATCCCATAATTACGGAATAAAACTCCCTTTTCACTCGCAAAAAAATTTACCAATAATTTCCATGCATATGGTTGTTCCAGTTTACCGTATTGATGGAAATCATGCCGGATTTCTCCAAAAAAAAAACTTATATTGGGACAGAAAAAATGTTGTTTATCTCGTGTAGAATGGGATGGCCGACACCGGTGTCGCAAACAACAGACGTATAACTTGAATAACTTGACAAACATAAACAACATAAGCACACATGAATCCACCGAGAACAATCTTTTTGCCGGGAACAACAACTTCATAAAATTAAATTGACCAACATAAAATATCCGGGTCTCATGGATCAAAAATTCGCAACGAGAAAACCGATTAATGTGCTCTAATCCACTACAGAACGAAAGACAACTCTTCGAAGATCTCAGACAGAGACTCGCATGCTCGTTCCAATGAGATCTGACCCGATCCGAAGCTTGATGACAGCAGCAGAGGCAAACCAGATAATCAGAGATAAAGGGACGACGAGACAAAAAAGATTTTACCTACCAGGGTTTTTAACATGTCAGGAGTTCTAACGGCGGATAGGGGAGGACGAACCACTACTATTGCTGAAGCTAGAGGCACTTCTCCCTCTCCCTCTAAAGGGCCTGCGCCCAATGAAAGAAAAGAAAAAAGAACTTTCTGTTAGATAAATAAATTGGTTTCAAAAGGGAAAAAATAACGTCTAATGTCCTTTCGTTGTATTTGAGACGGATTCTTATGATGCACATGTAAGCAGGTTGCTAAAATAAAAGAAAAATAATAGCACCACTTACGACTTGGAAAGGCAAAGGTTAGTACCTTTGAGGGCTGCGACTTTTCGGTACCCTTCCGGCTCCCTGTACAAGGGAAATAATCACCCCTCTTTCCCTATTTTCCTCAAAAAAAAAAAAACAAGACAGTAATAGTTATGAGTTTACCCTTCTTGGCGGCGTTGGTGATTCAGAATATGACGAGGATGACCGCCCACGCCTAACAGGAGCTGCTCGACCCCTGGTTCCATAGAGTGGTTTGTTAACACAAGGGGATATTTCTTTACACTGCTCAGGAGATAGCGCTGAAGTGACAGGCTGACAGTAAGTTTTCTTTTATCTCATAAAAGATGCACAAACCACTGATCCAAAATGATACAAGAATAAGATATGAACGTCAACAACACCATTACCTGAGGGGAGAAATTGATCTGGAAAGGGAGCGAATTGGTCGACGAATGGGAGATCTACTACGACGATAAGGAGGTAGCAGCCTTCTTGGAGGACTTCTCATCCGCATTGGAGGTGTCCTGCAGAATGAAAGAATGGTTAACAGAGATAAAATGCAGGCAATACTTTGCATAAACAGCTTTTTCTTATATAACTACTCCAAAAGATAACTGGAAACTAGAGCTGCACGAAATTAGAAACTTCTTATATGACCAATCAGATTTGCTACACAGGACTCAATTTATCGTCCCAATGATTCATGAAAGTCAAGACAGGGTAACTATCCAAGAATACTTAGCAGGCTTCGTCTTCTTATTTGGAACTAGAGCTGCCTGGTATTAGCTACTCCCTCTGTAAAGAAATATAAGAGCTTTTAGATCACTAAAACTAAAGTAGTGATCTAAACGCTCTTATATTTCTTTACAGAGGGGTACAGAGGGGGTACTTCTTATATAACTAGACTAGATAAGCTACAGGCTGAGATTCATGAAAATAAAGCTCAAATAACAGCTAGTTATTCAGATGAATACAGAATATGTGAAAAGCTTATACTATGTCTCTTAAGGGCATTTTGGCTGGTATGTTGATACTGGTGTTCAGAAATAATTGTAGTGCACTAATGTTTTGGGCACTAAGCATGTCCATTACTGATTTTTCCTTTTTATGGCTGAATAATCACAGATGAAATGAGTTTGGGGAAAACTGTCGAGATATTGGCATTGCATTTTTGCTCATTGTACCGCATTTTCCTTAAGACTGTTGACTGTTCTGTCTCTTGAAACTGTCGAGATAAGATGAAGTGCATTTATGAGGTTGCAAGTGAAAATTCTACACACAAGGGGCTATGGATCCAATGTAACATTTGTGATGCTTGGCAACAGGCTGATTGTATTGGTTAACCTTGATGATGCCCAAGAAAGACTTAACCTTGATGATGATGATGTGTTGTCAAACAGTGAAAAAGGCACCATGAACTCAAAATGTAGAACGCGGAAGAGAGCCAAATATTGCATTGCAGGGACAGAAGAAAACGACATGTGTGTGGTGTGCAGCTTAAACTACTATCTTTTATGCTACGTTGATGGTATGCCCGTCACCGATATTGGCACAGTGGCACTCTGAAATGACTTACATTCTTCTAGGAGCGAATGGAGAACGTCTTCGGACTGGGCTAACATAACCTCTTCTGGGTGAAAAGCTGCAATCAAAAGAAACATTTCAGCACTTCGCAATCACCACGCCAACGACAAAGAGAATGCATCCAGGAATTACTCACCGCCTTGGTGATCTGAACCTTCGAGGGGGTGGAGAGGGAGACCGTCTTCGAACTGGATATCCTGGTCTCAGGCCAGGAGGTGTTCTGCCACGCCTGAATGGAGGAGGATCTTTCCAAGGGTGGATTGGTGGTGAATCAGGGCGCCGCCTAGGTGAGTCAACCCTTGCGCTTGGAGCAGGTCGCCTTTGTGGAGACGGAGCTGGTTTTCTTTGAGTAGATGCTGCTCACAGGTAAGTATTTAAGTTTCAGACATCCATATTAACGCTCAATGTAAACATAAAGCTCGGTTCAGGGGCCGAACGAAAAGCAGCTTGTGACATTGGAGGACAGGAAGCTTACATTCTCTGGGTCGCTGCTGAGTGGCCTTTTCAGCATTAGGAAGAACTGTGTCAGTCCCAGGCACATCTCTTTTCGGAGGATGGGGAAGAGCCTTCGGCAAAGGAGCAGCAGATGTTTGCCCCGGCGCAGGTGCGAATTTCACTTTAACAACATTCCCATCAATTTGAGCCTGTCAATATTAGCAGGTTCGAATCTTTAAGGTCAACTATATTCCTGAACTGTAAATGAAACGTGGTGGGGCAGGGCAGAGTTGGATTCATACACCATCCATGTAAAGAAGCGCCTTCTCGGCATCAGCCCTCATCTTGAACTCGACGTATCCGTACCCACGAGGAAGATTCACCTGAATCAAAGCCAACGGAAATAGTTATGACCTGAATCCCCTGATGTCGTAATGACTTCTAAGCTCATCCGCTTACCGCCTTGTCCATGGACAGCTCCACATTGACGACTTCGCCATAGTTCTCTGCAGCACAGCACAACGGTGCCAATCAGCTAAAGGCGGCGGCGGCTCAGCATCAGCGAGGCATTCAGAGAAGGACGACGTGCAGTATACATAAGCACTAACAACTGAACTTCACCATAGTTCTCCGCAGCACAATGGTGGTAATAACCGGCACAATGCGGCGATATGTATTCAGAGAACGAAACGTGCAGCAGCATAAGCACTGAGAACTGAACTTCAAGCAGCGATGTATTCAGAGTACTAAGAACTGAACTTGAAGCAGGAACCGAATCACACGCAGAGACAGAGAGAGGGAGGGAGGAGAGGAGTGACTCTGCTGACCGAAGATCTCCCTGAGATGGCCCTCGGTGACGTTGCGGGAGAGGCGGCTGACGAGGAGGACGAGCGACGACTCGTCGGGGACCGGAGCAGGATGGGGTTTTCTCGGGGCCGGAGGAGGAGGCGAGGGTTTCTTGGGCGGCGGCGAAGGCGAAGGCGAAGACCGGCGGCCTCCCTTGGTCCCCTCCCGCGGCGGCGGCGGCGAGCGGCCCCTCCGCGCGGCGGGTGAGCTGCGAGGAAACAAGCAAACAATGAGAGACTGGCTGAGCGAGAAGGAGGTGAGGGGGAGAAGCGGGGGGGTGAGTTCCGGCGGCGCGGCTGGCTGACCTGCGGTCGGGAGGGGAGCGGCTGCGGGACGGGGAGGAGACCGAGGAGAAGGAGGAGAGGGAGCCGGAGGACGGGGAGGAGGGGGAGGAGAGCGAGGGGGAGCGGCGGCCCACCATCGCGTCGGCCGCCGGAGACGTCGCCGGAGCCGGGAGGCGTGTCGGTCGCTCAGTCGAACTGTTTTTTTTTTTCCTTTCTTTGTTTCACACTGTGGGATGGGATGGGATGGGATGGGATGGGAAGGTCATGGTTTGGTGGTGGCCTACCTGATTTTTATTTGTGGGCTCCTGTCTCATGTTTGGTTTGGTTGCCATGTCAATTCTCAGGAGAAAAATATGTCAATATTTGTAAGTACTTGTGTGTACTAGTAAGAAAACTTCTTGTACATCTCTGGTGTGGGTGACTGTTGAGATTAGCCAACCTTTTTTTTTGAATGAGTTAGGTTAGCACTTTAAGAGGTTGAATGGAAGAGGGAGAACTCATTGCCAGGGGCGGCGCCACGGTAGGGGCGAGTATGGTCGGCCGCCCCGGGTAGCCGAAATTAGCGTATACAAAAAATACGGTTCGTTTGTACATGAGCCAATACATGTGGGATTTTCACTGGATAGAAAGAACGGCCACACCTGGCCCAGCCCATAGCCCGAAACTAGTTAGCACGAGCACACCACCCACGTACACGTACAGGCAGACAGAAAAATTCCCCAAACCCCAATCGACACAGGCAGCCAGCGAGACCGCGAGCTTAACCTAGCCGCTACCGGCTCACCGCCAGTCCGCCACAGAGCTCCGCCTCGCCGGCCGCCGGCTCGCCGCCACAGAGCTCCGCCTCGCCGGCCGCCGGCTCGCCGCCACAGAGCTCCGCCTCGCCGGCCGCCGGCTCGCCGCCACAGAGCTCCGCCTCGCCGGGCCGCCGGTCGCCGGGCACTGGATGGGGGAACCAAAAGAAGCAGTCCCAGGCAGCAGCGGCCGAGCATCGAGCTCGTGCAAACGCGCAGGAGCTGCAGTTTGCAAAGTCAGCAAGCGCAACCAGCAGGTAGTCCACCAGAGTATATGCATTTTATCAAAGTGCTTGGTTTACATGTTTTGAAGCCTGCTGATATAGCCATATATAGCCACAGAGTAGTACTGGTACAGAGTATATGGAATGAATGATTCAAGCAGCGGGAGTCCATGTTAGTAGTTCTCTGTGACGTTTATGTTGTATTTTGTGATTTTTGGTGGTTACATGATCTACTTGTCAAGAATCTTGAACAGTTTTGAATTATTAGTTATGTTAATTTTCGAGTGCATCTAGCTTCATATTTGAATTTTTATGAGTTTTGGTTCAGCGGGCTTGCATTTGTCCATCAAAAAATTTAGACATTAAATGTTTCGCCCCGAGTAAGTTCAACTCCTGGATCCGCCACTGCTCATTGCTGTAGTCAGTTCCCCACTTCATATTTTGAACAAGGCTCACTTTAGAAAATATCTCCTATGTCTATGTTTACTTTTAAATGGGTGGTCTCGAAGTTGAATCGTCAGTCTCTTCATCAATCAAACTGCAGAACCCAACACTTCTTAGGGCGTGCTACACGCCGGCTGTCCCCTTCATTGTAACGAGACCCTTGTTACAATTGCAACAGAACCCTTGTTGCAAAAGCAAACCATACGATGCAATAATTGCGGACACAGACGGAATAATACGAGCAGGGTTGTGGGGTGATTCGTGGGAGGGTGGGAATAAGAACGACCGAGTCATGCATAGGTTTTCAGAAAAAGTGGTGCGGATTCGCTCAACCATACGGCCACGTTTGATCAGATGGCAGCGGTGCGGCCAATGTCTTGGACGTATCAACCAGCATTGCTTACCATACTCTTTTGTGCCGAAAATTTTGATTAGTTAATGTTTCCCGGTCCATACATTACTCCATGATCCCTTCCACACAAAGGAAGTGCTTACCATACTCTTTTGATAGTTTTTCGTCCAAGCTCATTTGTGTGGATGTCGGAAATTTGTGGAAATGTTGATGTGGAGTGAACCTCGAGGCGAGGGTCACTCTGTTGTTGGTCTGATCTTCCATGACAGAAACCTCAGCAAGTAATCATAGCAGGCACGCCAACCCCTCTGTCTGAAGAAATAACGTGGACGAACCCAGTGGCGAATCTAGGAAGAAAATGAAGGGTAGGCTTAAGTCAACAGCGAGAAAACTAAGCTCTCTTTTGGAAAAAAAAAAATAACCATGATGCCCTAATCTTGTTGTCAAAATAAGCCCCTAATTTCCCAAATTACTACTTAAAACATGTAGCATTAACTAGATTTTTTCTAGGATTTTTTAAAAATATATATGGATTTTGAACCAAAATTAGAATTTATCTTGCAAAAAAACTATGATCTCCCCATCCTGTAGTCCATATAAGTTGGAGGAGGGATTACAATCGCAATAGTTAAGAGAAGGGTATCTGGATTCATATTAGTTGCGATAGGTTCAGGTTCAGTGTGAGGAGTACATGCATGCATACTCATTTTTGTACTCTTCTTTTTTGCAATAAGTTTCATTGGACACTAAATTAGTTAACAGTACATGAACTAGTAACTACACAGTAGATGGAAGCTGGGCATGTGGTGACTGTTCGCTGTCCATGTGTGGTGTTTTGTGTTTGCTAGCCAATAGTAGATGTACTATTGAGCTGGGATGAAAGTAGCATAGCTGGCCAAACGGGCAGGCTAACCAGGCCGGCCCGCGAGCACGCCAGCACGGCCCGCCATGGGCCAGGCACGGCACGATCGTAAACGGGCCGGACCCGGCACGCGGCATGTCTTGGGCCATGCCTGGGCCTGGAGGCTGGGCACGCGGGCCGGCACGGCACGGCCCGTTTATTTTTTTTATGTATTCTCAGATATTTTTTAATATATATACTTAAAATATAGCCTAATAGGCCTAAAAATAAGCCCATCAGACTGATTTTTTGGCCCAGCGTGCTAAACGGGCCAACGTGCCGGCCCGTTTAGTAATCAGGCCGTGCCTGGGCCTGGAAGCGCAGCCCACGGGCTGGCACGGCACGGCCCGTTTACTAAACGTGCCTGGGCGGGCCGTGCCGGATCGGGCCCGTTTACGGCCGGGCCGTGCCGTGCCGTGCCGGGCCGGCCCGTTTGGCCAGGTCTGGAAAGTAGTAGTACTATTAAAAAAATTGTTATTTGGAGGGTAGGCTTGAGCCTGTTTAAGCCCGTTCAGTAGACTCGTTACTGGACGAACCATAAAGTCTAGGCTGTAATCTTCTACTAGAAGGGTTGGACGCGCTTTGCTGCGCCGTTAAATTTGTTAGGATTCTTAAATTTCTTTACACGCCCTATTTCAAAATATATAGTGCATTACTTTTTTGAAAAGTCAAACATTTTTAAGTCTGATCAAATTTGTAGAAAAATGTATCAAAATTCATAATATTAAATCGATGTTATTAGATTCATCGGGAAATAATTTTTCATATTTTTTGTTTAATATTGTGAAAGTCGATATTTTTGGCTCTGAACTTGGTCAAAATTACAGAAATTTGTCTTTCAAAAAAACTAATAATCCTTATATTTTGAAATTGATGGAGTATTTAGTTTGGCCTGTGGGGGAGACGGCGGAGTGTGTTTTATGTTTATTTATAATGCGGTTATTTGATGGGCCTTTCTTGATGTGATTATGTATTATCCGCTAATTAACCCATATTTATGTGGGGATATTTTTTCTCCGTTGGTTGTGTGCACTTTATTTGGCTATAATATCACATGGTGGCGCTTTTTTCATGGTGATAGGATTCTGCGAGGGGTTACTATTTTTATAGGCCCGTTGCTGCTATTTGATTCGAAAAATCGTTGGCTGGATTAAAATTGTAAACCAAATCCAAAATTAAACACCTCAATCGAATGAAAGAGCTTTAAAATTAGGAAACATAAAGACTTAAAATAAATTAATGGAAGACCTCCATAAGAAATTGTTGACCCGATCAAAATCGGGTGACCCAATTTTAAATTAAAGTCTCAATTAATTGTAAAGATTTAAAAATTAGAAAACATAGTGTTTTGTATAAAATAAATAAATGAAATAGATTGTTGACACTGTCAAAATTGGATTCCAATTGGAGACCTCAATTGATCGTGAAGCCTCCAATCCTAGGAGGTTTAGTCATATAGTATATTTATCACAGATGAGAAAACCCAATTTGCCACACGTGACAGCAAATAGTCGCAACTTCACACAACACACCCAAGATTGGGCCAGCCCGTTTTCCTTTCTTTTTTGTTCTATTTAATTTTATTTTTCTCTTTCTTTCTCGTTTTCTTTCCGCTTTTTTATCTCCCCTTCCAAGTTTATTTTACATTTTTTCGAAAATAAATCAATTTCAATAAATCTTCAAAATTTCAAAAAAAAATCAAAATTTCAAAATAAATTTGGAACTTAACTTTTTGTTCTCATTCTGATTTTTTTACAAAATTTAAAAATTACGAAATTTTCAAAAAACAATTCTCTTTTTTTTAGTATTTCCTAATTTGTTCACGTTCCCATGAATATTTGGCAGTTCATAATTACTCCCTCCGTTTCAGAATATAAGGTGTATTGTTTTCCGTGCAAGTCAACCATTTGAATGTTTGATCAAGATTATAGAATGAAATAACAATATATGCAATATCAAATAGATAAAATATGAAACTACTTTTCATGATGGATCAAATGATATAAATTTCGTATTGTGGATATTGATATATTTTTTAAAAACTTAGTCAAATATGGCATCGTTTGACTTTTGAAAAAAGAAATACACCTTATATAAAGAAACGGAGGGAGTATTATTTATAAAATTTCAAAAAAATAAAAAATAAAAGTGACGCAGCAATATGTTCTTAAATATTTGCGCTGGCAATTGGTTAGCAGGACGTGTTTGTTCGTGTAGCTGGCAGCACTTGATCGGGTCATTGAGGCCGTGTTTGATCCTTGAACTGGTAATTTTGAATTTTTATTCGCCCTGTACATACACAAGTCGTTCCGGTGCTTGGGCCTTTCACAGCCCACACAACTTAGCCGGCCTAACTACTACCTGGAAAATAAGGCAAAAATATTTTAAATAGTCTCATATTGCTCCTTTACATATAATCGTATCAATTTATACACGTGTGTGAAACTACATGTAGTAAGCTGGGTGAAGGATGGATAAATTAAGCCGGACGAAAGATGAATGGATGGTTTCCCCTCAAAAAAAAAAAAAGATGAATGGATGGATACGTGAGCTAGCTAGAAAAAGGACCCTGAGTTTCTTTAAAACAAGAATCAACTCCAATGCGTGAGCTAGATGGATGGGTTACTAAGTGAACTAACTACGAAATGACCGTGAGCTAGATGCATGCACTAGTAGAAAACGGGTCTTTAGACCCGGTTCGTAAGGGCTCCACTTTTAGTCCCGGTTGGATTACGAACCGGGACTAAAGGGGCTCCGCGTGGCAGCTTTCTGGAGCGGGGGCTGGAGGACCAACACCAACCGGGACTAAATGTGTTTTTTTTAATTAATTTTTTATATTTTTTTTGACATTTTTTTTCTGATTTTCAAATCTTTGAATTATTTGACAATTTAATCTCTAATCACCCCTCCTCACTGCTCTTGAATTATTTAACAATTTAATCTCTAATCATCCCTCCTCACTGCTCCAGCGTGGAGCACTCATTCCAAATCGTCTAACTTCCCGAATTATTTAACAATTTAATCTCTAATCATCCCTCCTCACTGCTCCAGCGTGGAGCACTCATTCCAAATCGTCTAACTTCCCGACCGGTCACCCATCATCTCACTGCTCCAACCCCAGCACGCTTAACTTTCGAGTTCTATCTCCCCTAGTTTCCAAGTCTGCACTTGTTCTTTTCTTGACAACAGTAAGCTATCAATCCTATTAACCCTTAGGTCTTGATGTCACATGATTTAATTTTTTGAATTTCAAACAATTATTAAAATAAACAACAATGATTAACAAACAACAATGATTAATTTAAAAACTCCAAAAAACTTCAAAAAAGGCAAAAATTAAAAGTTCAAAATAAAATCACCCACATAGCATGTATTTATTGATTTTTTTTAGCTAAATGACCCTGAAATTGAAAAGCACTACAAATGAACTCTGAAAAGGTTGAAACTTGGCATGATATCATCATTTCACCCACATAGCATGTGCGAAAAAGTTGAGATGGTTACGGCAAAAACTGGATGCACTTTGTGTACAAACTCGATAATCTCTTTCGAAGTATCAGGGTTTCGGACGAAAACTCATCTGTTACAAAGGCATTTCATTTTTTTAAACTTATTTCAACTTCAGACTTTTTGTGCGTTCAACATGCACCATTAAAAGCCACATCATCAATTTTCAACCCTTTACCACTTTATTCGTTATTTTTCATGCATTTATTGATTTTTTTGAGCTATAAAACTAAAAGAGCTAAACATAATCTCTTTTGATTAAAACACCTATTTAAAATAACCTAAAAATTACCAAATTGAATATAATGATAAAACACACTAATATTAAACAGGAAGAAAAAGAATCACTCAAAAATCTATTTTCAAAGTTAAGTTATTCACAAACTAGTGATTCACACAAATTTCAAAGAATTCAAATTAAAACTATTCAAATTTGAAAACTACTGGAACTAACAGAAAGTTTATAATTTTTGTGACCTAAAGCAAAAAAGATTCACTCAAAAACTCTAAATATTTCGCTGTAAGTACAAACAAAAGAAAATAAATAAAGCAAAAAACAAAAAAAACTGGAAAAAAGGGGTGAGACCCTTTAGTCCCGGTTTGTGTCTCCAACCGGGACCTTTAGTCCCGGTTGGAGCGGTTGGTGTCTCCAACCGGGACTAAAGATAGACCTTTAGTCCCGGTTGGAGACACCAACCGGGACTAAAGGTGGTGATACCCTTTAGTCCCGGTTGGTGTCTCCAACCGGGACTAAAGGTCCCATTCGAACCGGGACTGATGCGTGTTGAGCCCCGTCCGGCGTCCTAGCCGCTCGAACCGGGACTAATGCTTAGCATTAGTCCCGGTTAGTCCCGGTTGGTAACGCGACCGGGACTATTGCTCCGATCCGGCTAGGACGAAAGCCCTGTTTTCTACTAGTGATGGAAAAGAGAAGACCCGACTCACTCCATATTATGGAACTTCACATGTTAAATCCCATCGATTAATGAACGGAAAAAAATAATGGAGTATAATTAACTCAGGTTGGGAATGTCAGGGGGGGCATTGCCCCCCATGCCTCAATCGTTGTCCTCGCCTAGCAGGTTAATTTGTCTTGCAACATCTTTCACCATGCCATGACAACTCTTTTCTATACTAGTAAGTGTGCACGTGCAACACACATTTTGGCTAATTTTACAGTTACAAATGAAAATTTACTTTGGAAGAAGGGATAGATGTGGGTCTCACTCTTTCGCAAACCGTCGCTCTCCGCCTGCTTCCTTACTATAGCCACCATATGGTTCCCTCCCAATTCGTGCCACCACCTGAAGATTAGCATATGGCTCCCTCCCAACTCGTGCTACCGCCTTAAGATTAGGATGGTTGAACGGTTGAGATGTATTTTTTCGCCCTTCATGCTTTTATAGAGGTTGTAGATGCACCTGCAAGGCACGCTTCATCTAACCAAATCAAGGCATGTGCAAGGACTACCAAACAAACATCTGAGCTCACACTGGAAAGCTTGACCTTATCACCATATGGGAGGTGAGGTACAGAGGAAACAGAGTCATTAGAGGCAATTATTCTTTATGACATTACTCACAAAATTTCTCTACTTCTTTAGGTTGCAAGTTCCGGAAGCATGTAATGGGCGAATGTGTGTTATTCAATGTAAGTGTCGCAACATGGGGATCAGCAATTTTGTTGCATCTTGTCAAAAGACGTAGGTTTCAAGACTTATGATGATCTATGTTGTTAGAAAATAAATAATTGGTTGGGCACTATAATAATAGAATGGTAGAGAAAACATTAAGCATGATAATAATGGTCATGCTGGAGAACACTGAAATAAAACGTGCCATGGCACATCAATGTCATACTATGCAACCACAAATATATGTTGTTCTATAAATGGACAAAACACAATCTCTAATTAGAGATAGCAAAACAGATACCACCTGGTAGAATATAATTAAGCATGATAAACTACAACATTACATCGGTTCCTTTGGCCAAACAAAAGCATCACTAAGTGCACACTTATTGTTTTAAGCATGAGACATCAGGAATTATAACCACCCAGCAAATGCCAAATGTTCACACATGCACATACGTCAAGTGTGCAATGCACATTGTTGGGTGTTCCTCTCTCCACAACCACACATGTCTACACACATTCTTCTGCATTTCTTACTTTTGGATTGCACCTAGAGCCAAACAAAATGTGAAATATCTTTCCATGCTGTCTTGTAAATCTTCCTCTTAATCTTTATCTTATACTCAGACTTACGTTTGGCATGCCTCCCACCTCCTGTACCACACCCTCTTCTTCGTCCTCTACCTTTCCATCTCGGCCTATTCCATTGTCCCCCCTTTACCAGATCTTGATTATGTATATCCACACAACATACTATGATCTTGCTTCTAAAGAAGCATACATAAAAACCAGAGTCTTTTGAAAAGCCGGTACAATAGAAATTAATTCCAGAGAACAAATATATATACAGAGCACTTCTTATAGAAAATAGATTTAATATGCAGTGTTATGTCAATCACTCTAGCAAGCATCAAACAGTCTTGTTGTTTCGAAGTAACAATAAGCAACTCCATACCTAGAATGCTAGTTTTCCTTTTGGATTTAAAATAGTCGGATATAAGAAAGTACCTAGCAGATATAAGAGGGGTTGTTAGTAGGTACTAAAAATTAATGGCAATGAATTGGGAGATGTATCCAACAAAAGGAATAAGAGAACATGGTAATAAACTGATCAAACTGTATAAAGGATTTATTTTTTCTAAACATCATATAGTGGAACAGTAGAAGATAAATGGCTGCTTCTCCTAATAAGCAGACTTGGGGCTTTTTGCTATCATTTTTATTAGTATTTTTCCGGACGCATTAAATTACAATCTTCAATTTCCAATCTACAATGAGGCCTAATTTGTAGTCCTTCCGTCCCAAATTAAGTGACTCAACTTTGTACTAAACTTAGTGAGAAGTTGAGTCACTTAATTTGGGACAGAGGGAGTAAGCCGAAGTACACAATTTTCTCCATAGTTATCATCATTTGTAAAAGTAAGGCCACTTACAAGCATTAGAACATAAGCCCCATCAAGAATTGTGATTAAGACCTTGAAAACAAGACACGGAGAATCATGAAGCACAAGATATCAGTGAAGCAAATATCATGAATGCATGGCAAATGACATCTCAATAGGAAAAATAAAGGTTTTCAGGTGAAGCAAACATATTACCGATGTGTTGAGCAATCCATTTATACATGTCGATAGATTTCTCTTTCTTTGATATCTGGGCAAGTTATTCCATTTTGTCTATCTACAAATAAATGTTAGATGAAATAGTCTGGTAATTCCATTTTGGCAAGCTTAACCTGCAACTTCTTGTTAAGCTACTTTCAGAAACCAAGAAACACTTAAATCATACCTCCTGGTGAGAAGACCATATATATATGCCGCATCTTCACTAATCTATCTACTACCCCTATAAAAGGACGAAAGGCGGAGATCCAAATAACGAGAACCGTCCATCTGCTAGATCCAAAGGGCCAAAATGTCCCCGTGTTTAACACAACAAGCCACTAATCAACCCATCTCTACAACTAATCTCCGGTACCCCTCATCTATCTACTATCTGCTAATCCCTCCTCTCTGCACGTCCTCACGCCGATCGCCCCGCCCCTCACGCCCCGCCCCTCTCCTCCCCTCCCCCCCCCCCCCCCCCCCCCCCCCCCCCCCCCTCAACCGCTCCTCCAACCCCCCGATTCAGTCGTGTGCCTCCGACATGGCGAACCAGACCTGTGGCAACGGCAGCACGGGACGCAACGGGATCGGCCTGCGTCGGCGCCGGCAGGGTCCATCTCCTCCCTCGAGCGGCAGCGGGCTCACGCTCCATGATTTATTCGACTCCGTGCGGCGATTCATCAACTTCGAGACAAGCGGCGCCGCCCCGGAGAACTCCGCTGGGCCCCTTGGCGGGATCGGCGTCCGCATCATCTCTTGCGGAGGATCATCTCCTGCCTCCACAGGTCGAGGGGGATGGGGCTGCTCGGGCTCATCTCCACGAGCCCCTCGCCGCCTGCTGCCGCCGACGCCCGTGCCCACCGACAAGGGCGGGCGAGCGGGGGAGATCCCGCTGATCCGGTGGCGGAAGGGCGAGATGATCGGCTCCGGCGCGTTCGGGCAGTTCTACCTCGGGATTAACCTGGACACTGGCGAGCTTCGGGATTTTTGTGATTTGATGATTTGGTTTTTGCTGTCTAGAGGCTTGGGGTCATTCGTGAGACTAACTCCTCTCCCTTGTTTGATTTTTGGTTCCAGGTTCTGATCTGGAGCACCAACGCGACCCGGGAGAAAGCCCAAGTGAGTAGCACTTCTCCAACCGATTTGGTTGCCACTTTAGTCATTGAGGATCTTCTTCATGTGAGGTGATTTGTTTCCATGTTAACTCTAGAATTGGTAAACTGTAGCCGTGATAATACTACATTGTATTCAGAAAGAGCAGGAGGAGATAAAGCTAGGTGCTGCATATAGGCCTTGGTGAACCCTTTTAGAGCTGACCTTGCTTCAAAGTTGGATATCATCTACGGTAACCTCACTGCATCCATAGAGATACTGAACAAACACCTAAAGGCACTTAAGATCTTTACTGGTATCCAGAATTTGTTGTCTGACCATCTAAGCGAACTGGCCCACTATGCTAAAGAATTAAGATAATCCAGTTACTTGATCTGACTGTTATAACGATATCTAAAAGACTATCATGATATGCAAATATGATCTGAAGTTTCAAAGTGCATGCTGTTCTATGTTCTTGGGCATGTAGCAGGCTTAGAAAAACACCACCAAGCTTGCGACAGAAAAAGATGCACACACTCACCATTATTATCTTCTTGTGATAATTTTAGGCTTGTACCAGGAAATTTGAAGAGACAATTTTAGTTGGTGGTGTGCTTTAAAATTGCATATTGTTGTTTGGGTGTTTCTCCATAATCGTGTCTTCTTCTATTTTTTTTGAATTTTCTAGCATATGAACTATCACGTGAATTTTCCTAGCTCCGGTGGTCGATCGCGCCACCGAGGACCCAGCGACGGAGACGAAGGCAATTTGTACTGGGACGTCGCGGCCGAGCCGCGGGACCTCCGCCTCTGCCTCGACGAGCTGCTGGACCTCCGCCTCGATGAGCCGCAGTATCTCCACCTCGCTCTGGTTTTTGTGGTACGGTCCCTTCCCCTCTCCACCAAATCTTGACTTGTGTGTTGTTCTGCTCTGCTCTGATTGTATTGCTGTTGTTATAACTCTCCTAAATCTATTTTTGATATGGTGGTCCGCTCCAGTTGGAACAGTTTTGTAGAGACAAATTGGAAGAGTGATGCTGCCCTGGCACATGGAATTGGAAGAATTTTGTGCTTTTTTTTCTACTCAGAAAGGAAGCAATTTTTTTCTTGATCGTAGACAGAAAGGATGCAACTTTGTCAGGGGTAGTAGATACAAAGTTCAGTATCTACAGCATATAAACCGGAAGCCGTGCTTTTGGTTTCAACATATAAACTTTTTGGTCATACAATCTGAATTTTGACCATTTCAAACACACAACCTATCATTTGTGGTTCACCACATTTACATGCTCTGATTCCCATGCTCATGTGAAGAAGTATATGACAGAAATTTCAAAGTATTCTGTCAGTTAGAATTATCACATGGGTACCCATTTTTCTCCATGAAAATACGTCATGTAATGCTATGTCCCTTATTTTCTGAGTTCATAGTTTATATATTGTCCCAACATTATATTTTGTACTGAGACATGCAGCCATATATTCTATTTTTGCTTCAATATATTCTCCCATGTGCATTCTTATAGACAATCGGCCCTTTTTTTTGTGATAATGAACTGCGTGATTAATGATAGTCCTTGATGAAATGCCACTAAATCAGTCTACTATCTCAAATCAGATTCGATAATAATTTATTTTACAGTGCCATCTTTCTTGATTATGTACTGTGTCGTTGCAGATGATGTCAGGTAATCAGATCCAACACTCCAATTCAATTTTAGTTGCTTTTAAATGCTTCTGGGAGGCAGGTGATGTTGATATGCTACATTGTAATTTATGTTTGGTAGGCTATGTATCCCCCCCCTAAAATGTCGCATTTCTTAATTCCAAAATTTAATTGCTGTAGGCTGAACATGAGCATGTCTGTTTGTGGCGTTGATGTAAAGCTCAGTTTGTTACACAACAGAGCCAAGGGCATGTAGGGGACCAAGTATAGCAAGCTGGGCAGCGCGTGCAAGTTGACATGCTACAGTAATATGCTGTTTAAACAGCTGCAACGCATGGCCATTTGGTTATTCTCTAAATTAATGCTTATATTGGTAAGCATAGATCTTTCAGGTAAACATGGTTATGGTTAGAAAGAAAAAGAGTACTATTAAATCTTAGTGATTTATTTCATATAACCATTTATTTTAGTGAGGACAATACTTCTGTAAAGTTTACACTGCTCATTTGCATATTTTCAACTGTATATGACAAACAAAAGTTGAGATTATGTTTGGGCAACCTAAACTGAGGTTTAGACTATATGTGTCGTGATATAGACTGCATTCTCATCCTTCTACTTTTCTCTATTTTTTTCTTGTTCTGCAGCTAGCTTTGGGAATGAAATGAGATAATACAGAGCATGAGATGCGCCGATAGCATCTAAGTTGTTTTCTTATTTATCACCTAATTTCCAGACTCATTTCCTATTTCAAAATCTGTTTTACTTCTCACCACTTCCAATATGCAAGTACTGTTAATCAGCTATTGCTCCATCTCATTTTGATCAGTTAATCGCACAGCATTGGTCGCTAATGACTTCTCGCTAATTTAATAGCACGTTGTCAGTTCGTAAGGTTCCCATGACCAATTGTAATGAGCAGGCCCCATTTGCATCTGCAAGTAGGAGAACCGTGTAACAAAAATAGCATGCACCCGGGTGCTCATACAGTACACACGCAGCAACAAAGGCTCCTTGAAACACAAACTCAATGGCCTGCAAATTAGTTCTTCTGAAGAAATTAGTTTTGCTGGTTTGAGTAAGCGTGATCAGCATTCCTAGATAGGGCCAACAACAAGGACGCAGCTGTCCTGACCACGTGCTCACATGAGCACGTTTGAACAGTAAAATCGAAAAAAATAGTAAAACATTTCAAAAAAATCTGATTTTTTTTTGTGAGAAACATTGATGTTTTTTCCGTATGCTTGCAAAATTTCATCACTAGATGACATTCGTGGAAAATGTGGCAAAAATAACAAAAACGATGTTCCAAAAAGTCTGTTTTTTGTAGCATTTTGGAGCATCGATTTTGTTTTTTTTACTGCATTTTCCACGAAAGTCATATGGTGATGAAAATTTGCACGCATGTGGGAAAAACATCAATGTTTCTCACAAAAAAAATTCAGATTTTTTTGAAATATTTTACTATTTTTTTCGATTTTACTGTTCAAACGTGCTCATGTGAGCACGCGGTCAGAAGAGCACTTTCGCAACAACAATAAGTTTATAGCTGAAACCTTACACGCCGAAGTTGGACAAGATCTGATTGAATTGCTAAAGATATTCAAATCCAAGGCTGAGACTAATATCGTACCTATGCCCAAGGCTTTGAATAAAATAGTCTGGTGTGTTACTCGGATGGAGAGATCGGAGCAATTTAGTGTGAATATACACCCCCTTTTTCAATGAGAATGTAACTAGCAGTGATATGTGCTTTTGTTTGTCTGTTTAAGCATAATGCTTTTGTTTTATGTTTTCACACGTAAGGATGTGTATAACCACCTTGTGAGAACAAAGTTGAATATATCTTTACCAAAGAATTGTAATATTAGTCGAGACGTGCATTGCACGTGCATGTTTACTAGTCCTGTTAAGGGAAACACAAGACAAATTAAATCTAAAAACTGTTAATAAGCTTTTGATACATCAAATCGCAATGGAACCTCCTTGCAGCCTCTCATAAATACAAAAAATCCAATTTATTACTGAACCAGAAAATTACATATTCTCTATTTGACCAGCAACCTACTTGGTTGGTCATCAATACCTTGTGGACATTTTTTTTTTCATATATAAACTAATCTGCAGTCTGTTCGGATTTCCATCAAATACATATCAATACCTTTATGAGATCTGAAACGATTTTTGTATAGCATCTTTTGCAGTCGGTAAGTTTCCTCTAGAAAATAGATTAGTTTGCCCAAAAGACATGTAAACTGCTAGGGACGGCTATGCAGAAGTGCAGATCGGGGGGAGGGACAATGCCGGTGCTGGGAGCATCAACTGCTTTCAGAACTACATCTTCAAATTTCTACACGGAAGACACGCTGACGCATTGGGAGAAGAAATGCAATATAGCACACACATATTCAATCAAATGTTCACTGACCTGCAACGGAAGGGAGGAAACAACAAATCTGTTGAGGATCGTGGAGCGGACGCCCGGCGCAGAGGTTCAGCGGAGGCAGCACTGAACGGAGTGGGAGAGAGGCGAAGGAGAGAAGCCGCGGCCACGCTCGCTGGCGGCCGCGCCACAGGCATCCGAGTACAAGTCGGCATCATCTAACGCGTGCCTCTCATCGGCGACGACCTGATCCAATGGGACCTGAAGGACCGAGGCAGACAAGTCTCGCCGGCGACCGAGGTAGAGGGACCTTAATGTCCCAGACGTAGTTCTCACCGCGGGTCAAGCGACTAAGACGATGAGTGCATGATGTCGGATGCCTTCTGGGTCATTGTGTGCGTCCCCTCTCAGCTGCCTTCCGCCGCCCCTCCCTGAGAGTCCTAGGCCGCCACACGATTTCCGAAACCCTAGTAAGACGCCATGGACCCGGCAGCGATATGCCATCCTCTCACCACGATCCAGATGGATCCGCAGGGGCCGTCGCGGAGGAGCCCAAGGCAGCAGGACTGCCGGGACGCAGGACGGGCACCGTCGCCTGGGGAGGCGGCGGGGATGGGAGGCGTGTGAAAGAAGATCGAGATCCATATTGTGCGAGTTAATTCTTTTTTCTGTTGGACTCGGCAGAATTTCGTCCGCCAAAGTTAATTGCTATGCGCAATCGTGTCCTCCGATTAAATGTATTTAGGCCATCAGATCTCATTAGGTGAGATAATCTAGCGGCACAAATTAACCTGGGTACACATGACGGGGTGGTTGTAGGAAAGAAAATGTTGGCTTGTTTAATACAGTAGTATAGATATAGACTAGTAAGCGTGCGCGTGCAACACACCTGAAAATGTCCTCCACGTCACATATGGCAACAGTAGAAGCATCTTGTATAACAGCATGTATAATTGCTATCTGTACGTAACACCTGCAAATTAGAAACTATAAATTATATTTTTCCCACCTTTGCCAATCGATTCGGTTCGTGGAGCACTGGGTACGACGGTTTCAACTGGGAAACAACAAACTATAGACGCCTTAGCGTAGATATTTATAGATGTCTCGGTTCTATGTTTGGTACGTGCTCACATGTTTAGATATAATATCGGTATGAGCTTTATGAAGTTAATGTCATGTTCATGATTCATTTATGGATTAAATCAATCGGAGAAGTGCTAATATATTTCAGCACATTCATGTGTTACATTACCTTAGTACAGAGAACATGTATAAATAGTGGTTTTCCTCAAACTTTAGTGGTTTTCCTCAAATTTTAGTCATTGTTATAACTAATGAATTATATAGTGGTTTCGGAAGTGATGTAAATTGGTCGAGCGCACATTTTCTTTGATAGGAAATTTGACAAAAAAAAATGACACACTATCACGTCAGTCGCTTGTAGAGCTAGCGGCTACACTTTGTTGACACAAAGTGTGCCATTTGCGCCAAGGGTATGAACAATACAACACATATCCTCTCAACTCTTTATCTTTCTATTTTCTTAAAAAAAGGTGCAAGACATTGGTAACGGTATATTATGTTGGCTTGCAACACATAGCACATCCATACAAAATATGATCATCCGTGACATAGGAAAATTATCAAGATTCTAATTAATAGCATTAGGAGTTTCTCCACGTTATAGAGTATATTATTATGTACCTTATCTTTACCTTTTATTACAGGTCACAAGAAGTCACATGCCGCTGTGAGTTTCCGCATATGCACATTATATTATAGAATATTAACATGGCTTACATGGACATAAATAATTTCACCGTCCTGACAAACTCTACCAGCGGGAGAAGGGGCGCGCCGCACGGAAGTCAGCATACATGCTAGCAGAACGGCAAAATGCATGCATGGGCATGCATGCACATGCCTAGTGACGAAGGACGGACAAAAGTTGAGGTAGGGCGGGCTTTGGTCACTCCTCGGCGACAACGTTGCCGCACCGCCTTGCACCCTTGGTGCACCGGACAAATCAAGGTAGGGCGGCCGCCAAACCTTGCCCTAATGGGTCCTTCGATGCTGGGCATGTAAGATGGCCCATTCAATCCGGAGGAAACCAAAGGCATGGAAAAGAGGGTGGGGGTTCCTCCTTGCTCCTGCACAGAAAAAAAAACACCAAGTGAAAGTTCGATTTCCTCGGAAGAAAATATGAAATGAGCCGTGTTCTTTTTTTCTTTTTGAGCAAAAGTCGTGTTCGCCTAAGGAGATGACTTGCGTGTTTTCCACGAAATCAAAAATTGAGGGATACTCCTTCCAAAGGTACTCTTACCGCGGCCAGCTCCAAGCTTCGGGGCGGGCCTTCTCCGCTGGTGGCCGCGCGTCAGAGTGCGAGGCTCAGCCAGTCCCGGGTACTCCTGGATGGCCGTGTCCCGACGATCCCGGAGAAGGCCGCCATGCGGGCGGCTGCTCGCGACTTGTCCTCAGGTACCCCCACCATCCCCTCAGACCCTTCTAGTTCTGGTTCTCGGTTTTCTGTGCTTGGTTCCGCTCCGTTGTCTCATCTGGCAGAGGTGGCCACCGATAGTGGCATTATGTTTCGTGGCGAGAAGGGGCCCATCCTTGAGCAGATTTCTGCTATTTGCGCCAAGGAGCGGCTCGATGGGGCGTTGGCTGAAGCCCGTGCTTGTGCTACGCGTGGTGAACCCAGCACCCCAGTGCACACTGACCCTGGTCATAGAGAGACCAGGGCTGGTGCGGCGCCCCCTGTGGAGACTGTGGCGGACACGCCCCTTGCAGTTCCTCCCTCGGTGAGGACTCTGCGAGGGCGTCCCCCCACACGTCTCAACCCCACTGAACACCGGATAGAGGTGTGTGGGTCTAGTTCCAGGTCCGCTTCCCTCAGACCGGAGGCCTCCGTTGCCCCCCCTACGCGGGGGCGGCGTGGCCATCCGGTGAAGGCATCCCCCCGACCCGCGATTGACGGGCGGGCTAGCTCGGCCCCGCTTGCGGGGCCTAGGGATTCCTCTAAGGTTATTAAATGAAGCTCCTATGTTGGAACATTAGGGGCTTCGGCCTCACTGGCCGGCGTCGGTAGCTCATTCAGTATTTGCGGCAAGAAGAGATTGACATTGTGGGACTTCGGGAGACGATTCGCCAGGACTTTAGCATGCATGAGCTCCAGGGGCTCTCCCGCCACCAGTTTGCCTGGCAGTGGTTGCCGGCTACGGGTCAATATGGAGGCATCCTGCTCGGAGTTAGGGAGGATGCTTTCTCGGTTGAGGATATGGACCGAGGGGAGTTCTTCCTGAGCATGTCCATCACCGACCGACGAGTTCACCTCAGCTGGGAGGTGATTTTTGTCTATGGTCCTGCGGATCATAGGCGTTCTGCCGACTTCCTTGCCGAGCTGAAAAATAAGGTGGAGAGGTGCACCACTCCGGTGGTGTTGGCCGGGGACTTCAACCTCATTAGGTGGGCTTCAGATAAAAGCTCTCCTAATGTTGATCGGGTCCGCATGCGTCTATTTAACGACTGCATTGCGGACCTTGCTCTTCGTGAGATAGCCCGCGTAGGGGCTAGGTTCACATGGACAAATAAGCAGGTGGACCCCATCCGGAGTGTTTTGGATCGGGTATTTGTGTCGGCTCAGTGGGAAGTGATGTTCCCATTGTGCTCCCTCAAGGCGGTCACTCGGATTGGCTCCGACCATACCCCCCTGCTTTTCTCTTCGGGGGATGATGCCCCCCCTAGAACCCGTCGCTTCCGCTTTGAGGCGTTTTGGTTGGAGCAACCGGGTTACTTTGAGTTGGTTCGCGACCGCTGGTTAGAGGCTGTCGCGTCCCCGCCTCGAGTGTTTTGTGCTGTGGATGTCTGGCATCACTGTGCTAAAATGGCCCGTCCGGTCATGAAGGGCTGGGGGGCGAACCTTGGTGCTGATCTTCGGGCCCGTAAATGGGCCCTGCTAGATCAGATTAAGGTGCTAGATGGCCTTGCGGACGGGCCGGGCCTATCTCTTGACGACTGGATTAGGAGATACTCCCTCGAGGCCTCGCTCATGGACATTTACAAGAGCGAGGAGCTGTTTTGGCAGCGTCGAGGGGGCCAGAACTGGCTCCTTAAGGGGGATGCGAACACTGCCTACTCCCAGGCGATAGCCAATGGCCGCAGGCGGAAATGTGCCATCCCTTTCCTCTGGGATGGGGATGTTCTTCTGGAGAGCCCAGATGACATCTCCACCCATATTTACTCCTTCTATAAGGAGTTGTTTTTGGCTGAGCCGCGTGGAGGCGTCTCCCTCTGCGCTGACTTTTGGCCGCTTGCAGACCAGGTCTCCGATGCGGAGAATGCGGACCTTACTCTCCCTTTCTCTCCCGAGGAGGTGGGACGGGCGATTGCTTCTATGAATGCTTGCTCGGCCCCGGGGCCGGATGGCCTTCCGGTAGTTTTCTTCCAGAAATTCTGGGAGATCCTGCGTCCGGTCATTATGCCCATGTTCCATGAGTTCTATATCGGAACTCTGGACATGGCTAGGATTAACTATGGTGTCATATCTCTGATCCCCAAAGTAGTTGGGGCGACGGATATTCGGCAATTCCGCCCCATCACAGTGATCAATGTGTTGGAGCGAATCTTTGCGAAGGTTTGCGCGACCCGTTTATCCCCCGTGGCGGAAAGGATTGCCCACCCCCTTCAGTCCGCATTCTTGAAGGGCCGGCGGATCCATGACGGGATTCTTGCCCTTCACGAGATTGTCCACGAGGTGGCGTCGAAGGGGCTTAAGGGGGTCTTCCTCAAATTGGACTTCCAGAAGGCATATGATCGTCTGGACTGGTCCTTTTTGAGGTTGGTGATGCAGCGACGAGGATTTGACGAGCGGTGGTGCTCCTGGATCATGCAATTGGTTAGATCTGGAAACACGGCGATCAACATCAATGGCGAAGTGGGACCATTCTTCCAGGCCTCCAGGGGGGTAAAGCAAGGGGATCCTGTCTCCCCCTTGCTTTTCAACCTTGCAGTTGATGCCCTTGCGGGCATCCTAGATAAGGCCAAGCTGGCCGGCCACCTTAAGGGGGTGGTTAGTCATCTCATTCCGGATGGGGGGGGGGGGGTTACCCACTTGCAGTATGCGGATGACACCATGATTATGGTGGAAGGCTCGGATTCAGACATTGTTAATCTTAAGTTCCTTTTGCTCTGCTTTGAGGAAATGTCTGGACTTAAGATTAACTTTGATAAGAGCGAGGTTGTGGTCCTTGGCTACTTGGAGGCTGAGCAGCACAGGATCGCGGATAACCTCAATTGTAGGTTGGCTTCCTTCCCCATATCTTACTTGGGGATGCCCCTGGCTGAGTCCAGGATTTTGGTGAGTGGGTTTGATCCGCTTGTGGGACGAGTAGCGTCCCGTGCGGAGCCCTGGTGCGGTAGGTTCACATCTAAAGGAAGCAAAACTGTCCTCATTAGCTCTAACCTTGCCAGCCTCCCCATGTATATGATGGGGATGTACATCTTGCCCGAAGGTGTGCATAGCTCCTTTGACAAGGAGCTGGCTAGGTTCTTCTGGCAGGCAGGGGATGGTCGGCCTAAGTACCATATGGTGAAATGGGCTGACATCTGCTTGCCGAAGGACCGAGGTGGGTTGGGCATCCCTGCGTCTCGTCGTATGAACGTTGCGCTCATGCTTCGTTGGGTTTGGCGGATCTTGCGGGGAGATGGAGGTTTGTGGCTGCAGCTGATTGAGTCCAAGTACTTGCAGGGCCAGCCCCTCTTGGCTTGCTCGCACTCGGCTGGGTCCCAGTTTTGGAAATCTGTCCAGGCTATCAAGGATGAGATTAGGCTGGGTTTGCGGTTCTCGGTTGGCAATGGGTCTGGGACCCAGTTTTGGTTGGACCCCTGGCTTGATGGGGAGCCTCTTCACATACGGTTTCCGAGGCTCTTTGCGATTTGTGACGACCCGGTTGTTCTTGTATCTGCGGCTGCTTTGGATGAGGGATGGAACATTGCGTTCCGCCGCTCATTCGGACCAGCCGAGGTGCAGGAATGGGCAGACTTGAGGGAAGTAGTCCCTCTTCCTCTGTCCCAGGATCCTGACACTGTTTCTTGGAGTCTTTCTCCTTCGGGAGAATTCTCCGTTAGTTCGGCTTATCAGGCGCTATGCCGGCTGCCGGTTCTCCAGTGGTTATCCCCATTGTGGAAGGCGCCGATGCCCCTGAAGATCAAGATTTTCGTGTGGCAGCTTCTCAGAGATCGTTTACCTTCGGGGACCGAGGTGCTGAAACGCCATGGTCCGGGCAATGGCCTTTGCCCCCTTTGCCTCTTCCCGGAAATGGGAACGCACATTTTGTTCTCATGCGTAGCAGCACAGGCACTTTGGTGCTTTGTTCGTGAAGCTCTGGGACCGGAGTGGGAGGCCCATGACCTTGCAGAGTTTCTGCAGGTAAGGGCCACTCAGGTTGGCCGTAAGCGCCGACTGTTCTGGCTCATCTTCGCGGCTATGATGTGGACTCTTTGGACTACTTGCAATAAGATGGTGATTGAGCGGGTGTTCCCGCGGTGCTTCTGACTCGTTCTTCAAATTTCTTGCCTTCTTGCAGCACTGGCATCCGCTCGCTAGGCCGAGAGATCGTGACCGGCTCCAGCTCTATCTGGACGCTCTGCTGTCTTCCGCGCGTCGGCTCTCCGACCGTTCGCCTGCTTCGTAGCTTGCCCCTGGTGGCCTTTTATGTTTCTTCTTCTTTCGTTTGGGCGTGTATGTGCTGTGGCCCCAGCAGTTTCCTTTTATGACTATGGTTGGGACGTGGTTGTATGGACGTATGCTTTATCTATAAAGCGGGGCGAAAGCCTGTTTCGAGATTCCTTCCAAAGGTCACTTCCACCTCCTAGGTTGCGACAAGTGGCGCACTGCATGTGTGCCGCTTGTCGCAACCCGTGCGTTTTTTTCCTTTGTTTCGTATGTCCGTTTATTCAAAATATTTTATCTTTTATTAAACCGTGCGTCCAAGTCTCGAACCGTTTTCACCGTTGGAAATCCCCGCGTCGGGATCTTCAAAACCAGATCCCGCGTTGACAGATTTTGACAAACTTTTCCCTTTCACGAAAAAACCCGGACGGAAAAACCGTGACTCTCACCGTCTCACGACAAAAAAAAAAAGAAAGAATACGTGGTTTTTTCCGTTTCCTTTTCCATGGGCAGTGTGCCGCTGGGGTGGGCCGGTTCAGGCCTCCCGGCCCCTCGTCCCACGGGCCCCCGGATCTACGACGCGCTTTGAATGAAATCGGCTGGACGGACGCCCACCCTTTTTTTTTTATTCTTCGCTCCCCCGACCGACCTAGCGAGCGAGCTTTGCATAAAAGAAGGCCGCAAAGCGAAGCCAAGTACTACTAGTGGGAAGAATAATAATCCCACGCACGCACGCGGGCGCACGACAATCCATCACGGCATCACCACTGCCTCCCCCCTCAAACCCAGAGCGCCCCGCTCGGCTCGCCGCCGCCGCCGCCGCCGGGCCGGGCTAGGGTTCCGGCGACCTCGCCCGCCCGCCCGCCCGCCCGCTCGGTAGAGGGGGCCGCGTCAGGGGTCCCCTCCCCGGCCGCGCCCTCCCCCCTCCTCCCTCAAGGAACCCGCCTCCGCTCCCTCCCCGGTGAGTTCACTTCAGGATCCCCGCCCCCTACGCTCCCTCCCTTGCTGCTCCCTGCCAGTTCCGCGGGGATCCCTCCCCTGGCCGCCGCAACCCGGCGCTGCTGCTGCTGCTGCGCGGAGCTCACTTTCCGGAGCTCCTGTTGGTCCTTTTCTTAATTCGGAAGCGGGGGAACACGCGATCCTGAATGCTGCCGCATACATAGATTCTGCCTTTTCCGGGCGAGATGCTTGGATTGTTTACTCAGTTAGCTTGCTGGCTGGTTGGTCGATTGATGGCTTGGAGCTAGCTAGCTAGCTAGCGGTTGGGAGGCGCCAATCGGCGAGTGATCCCGACAGCGATGTGTCCCCTTGCTTCCTGCGTGCGTGGAGCTTGTTTATTGCGTGGGGGCAACAACCAACCCCCTAGGCGAGTGATCCCGCGCCACGCCACGCCAAGGAGGCTGGTCCACTGGCCTCCACAAATGCTGGGTTTCCCTTTTCTTCTGGGTTACTACTTGGTGGTAGTAGTTCCTTGTAGCCATAACATGCTTATTGTTCAGAGTCGAGAGTTCGCTCCGTGCCCTCCAATCGGCGGTCGCGCAGGCTCTATCTGTTTCACGGATCATCTATTTGTAAAGCAGTTGGGCCAACTTGGTGATTGACAGCAGCGCGCTCCTCTGTGTTTTACCGCTTGCTGTAAGAATTTACTTTTGCCGTCGAATCTGATCTAACATGATTTGCTGTTGTCACGTATTTACAGACTCGACAGCAGCGATGGAAAAGGAGACAAGCAGCTCTAGCGACGTCTCTGCTTCTCATGTAGGACGTGTTAGGAATCGGAGACGCGCTAATGAGGTTGGTTATTTTTCTCTTGGAATTTTGTTCTTGCTTTCCGTCTTCGTAGCAAATGGACAAGCTCTTTAGTTTCAGAGGGAGCGTGTTGCATCCACGCCTTGTGCTGGTCTTTATTTTTCATGAGAAGAGGAAGTTGTTGACCCTTCTCTTTTCCAAATTTATTCATTAATCAGATGGGTATGCTACAAACATCCTCAAGCTACGTTTAAAAAACCAACCCCCGCTCATGTAAAAGAATGCCTGTACTATGCAGAAAGAAAGGGGAAAAGTATTCTTGTGCTGTTGTTATTTTGTTTATCGCCTTTTCATTTACCGTTGTTACTAATGGAGTATTTGTTGAGTATACTAACATGGGAGGATGCTGTGAAGATAGAGAATCCACCTGTTTTATGTTGACAACCACGATTCTTTTTTGCAGCTAATCTTTTATTTTTCTTCAGGTTACGACAGATGGGAATAAAGCCAACGGACAGACTTTGCTTGTCAGCGATCGGAACAAGTATAAGTCAATGCTTATCCGTACATATTCTACTGTTTGGATGATTGGGGGCTTTGCATTCCTAGTTTATATGGGTCATCTTTATATCTGGGCCATGGTGGTTGTCATTCAAATATTCATGGCGACAGAGCTTTTTAACCTACTCAGAAAATCCAGTGAAGAGAAGCAACTGCCAGGGTTCAGGCTCCTGAATTGGTAGGTGCCTAGTCATTCTGATTCTACTATTGTTTTGAACGAAAAATTGTCAATAACTTGATGAGTAGCTGCCATGATTGTAATGCTTTTCAATAAGTATATATAATTTTGTCTTATCATTTCTTTTCAGGCACTTCTTTTTCACGGCAATGTTGTTTACATATGGACGCTTTCTTAGTCGGGAGCTTGTTAACACAGTATCTTCAGATCACTTGTTGTATAAGCTCGTCAGCGGCCTAATAAAGTATCAGATGTTTATTTGCTATTTTCTTTATATTTCAGGTAAGTTACAGTATGTTTTGCAACGCGAAAATAATATCAATTACTAGTAAGGGGTTTTATCATTTATGCCACTGGTTGTGTCTCACTACTCAGTTTTGCCACTAGGAATTTCAACTACTCAAAAATGCCATCGCTTCGTTAGGCGCATGCTCAAAAATGCCACTAGACACCATTAGTGTGAGCTCAAATCTCATTTGCTGCCAACAACGTTCTTATTTTCCTGTAAAATTATTCGCTTGCTTACTCCTGACAAGTGGGGTCCACACTTAACATTGTGAGATAGAGAGAGCTGACATGTGGGTATAGGGGTATTTTCGTCATATAACATGGTCAACGAGTTTGACCTGACAATAACGATGTCTAATGGCATTTTTGAACAAACATCTAATGCACGATGGCATTTTTGAGCAAGCATCTCATGAAACGATGGCATTTTTGAGCAGTTGTAACTTCTAATGGCAAAACTGAGTTGTGGAACACAACTAGTGGCATAAATGATAAAAACCCTAGTAATTATTCACTTTAAAATTTCATAGTGTCAAGAATATTTCAGAACGTGCTAATGTGTGTAAAGACCTTATCCAAAAGATAGTAGCTCATCACCCATGACATTTATGCTTTGCTTGGCACTTTGGTTATTATTTGATTATAGGTTTTCCAGTCGATGTAAATGACAATGTACCTGTGGCATTAGCAATTATTCATGCAAACAGAGTGGAAATATTTTGTTGTCTATTTGACATATTTTGGATGGTTGTTAGAGTTTGGGAATGTTAAGAACTAAAAGTTTATGTAATGAACACAATGTGTTATGCTACGCAAAAGCTGCTTTTCTTTGACTTTTGCAATTTGTTTGGTTGAATGAGTTTTGCATAGACATTCCTCCCTCTAGTAATCTGCTTGTCTTGTCCTAACGTCTATTTCATATCTTCCATAAAAGTAATGTATAATTCCGATGATCCAGGGTTTGTATGGTTTATTTTGACACTGAAGAAAAAGACATACAAATACCAGTTCAAACAGTATGCCTGGACACACATGATCCTTTTAACGGTTTTTGCTCAATCTTCTTTCACGGTGGCAAATATATTCGAAGGAATGTTCTGGTAAGCCATTTATTTATCTTGTTAGCATGCTTTTCTTTACAGTTTTCACTTGCTGACTTGAGTGAATCGTTTATCCATTTTTAACCAGTTTTGACGGTTGGCATATATTTATTTCATATAGTTTAAACATCCAAGTTTCTTGGTTTAAAAAGCACCTCAAGTTGTTGAAGTAACTTCAGGATGTCTATTTCTTGTACCGCCGTTAAAAATATTTTTGCCATGAAGTCCTGAACCTGTTCAACGTACTAGGAATTTCCCAGATTGCCTCCCAATGTGCTTCCTTCACAGAAGCTGTAGCCTACAGTTCGTACTTCGGTTACAGTGGTAATATCACCCATTTGTGATTTTGTTCTAGTAGGAGTCTGACCTGCCACTGCAAGAACATCCAGGTCCTCACCAGAAAGAAAAGAAAAGAAAAGAAAATCTTAGGGGTGCTGGCTGCAACAGCTATACTCAAAACTGTTAATGTCTATGCAAGTTGCTGTTTGATTTCTGTGCGTTGCTAGATCTGTTTTTTATTTTATCCGACTTGAGTTAAGCTACTTTATGACAATAGCACATTGATAAGTACTCCTTCCGTCCCAAAATAAGTGACTCAACTTTGCACTAACTCTAATATAAAGTTAGTACAAAGTCTTTATTTTGGGACGGAGGGAGTAGTATATACCGTTGAAAAATTGTCTAATTTGGTTCTATGCATGTTAATTAAGCGAGTAACTACTGATATTTTAGCCTGTGCATTTGACAAACTCCATACATCTTTAATGCTATGCTTGTACAGGTTTCTTCTACCTGCTTCGCTCATTGTGATCAATGACATTGCTGCCTATTTATTTGGGTTCTTTCTTGGGAGAACACCATTGATCAAGTTATCTCCAAAGAAAACATGGGAAGGTTTTATTGGTGCATCAGTGACAACCATTATCTCTGCTTTCCTGGTGAGATGAAAGCCCTGGTTTATGTACTTAATTGACCACTAGTACCTTCAAGGGGTTGAATCTGTAAACAATAATTTATGTTACACATTTGATGCCCAAAATGATTTCGGATGCTTCACTTGTAATTCTTTATAATAACATTTTCACTTTCATGTATTTTTTTTTTGCAGTTAGCGAATGTAATGGGTCGCTCCCAGTGGTTTACATGCCCAAGAAAGGTAACTTATTATTTCTTTCAGAATGTGACTGTTGGATTAGTAAATTGGTGTACTGTTGAATTTGTTCTTACTTTTTATTTTGGAAATATTTTCAGGACCTGTCAACAGGGTGGCTTCAGTGTGATCCTGGCCCTATGTTTAAGCTAGAGCACTATTATCTAGGAGATTGGGCACCACATTGGGTAAGAAGAATGATATCCTTTTCATTTTGTTAGTTCTAATACCAGTTCTCTACTATATAGGCTGGCATAAGCATAAAGTTCAAATTTATAAGCCCCCTCCCCTCGCAACCGTTGCATGAGTCCCAAAAACAAACCTCGACTCGAAAACTGTTTGGTTGATAGCTCTCACTCTTCACCAAGACAAGGCACATCATCCCCCTTAAGTCAATTTACTTTAGGTGTTTTGACATGCAAGTGGTTTTGTACAACATGTCAACCAATCGGCAGAATCAGCAAATAACTAAAAAAGATGGTGGGACTACGTGCTGTCTTGAAACTTCTCTCCTCTGTTTCTTTCGTTCTCCATGGCTCTTTCTTCCTGCTGACCTTCCTCGTGAGCCCACCCCGACAGTGGTCGCAGCAGCCCACAGGGAAGTGGAGCACATCAGCAGCGGTGTCGACTCCATTCCTTAGCTATGGCGCCTGCACAGAAGCAGCAAAGATAGAAGGATCAGCAGCAGCCAGTTGTATGCGGAGCACGGCAGAAGCGGCGGCAAGAAAGAATCTTGAGCTGGAGAGGTCCTGCATCCAGATGGAGTTTAGTTTCTCAGGAGTTATGGAGTTCTCTGTGGTAGTAGTTGGTGTCCATGACATGTTAGTCCCAGTCTTGTGTCAGTTGAAGGTTAAAAGTGATATTAATGGTGTTCTATGGTACAGCCTCCTCTCGATAATTGGAAAGGGTCTGTGTTTGATAATCAAGAAAAAGTATGTCACTAGTATTTGCTATTTCTCAGTCCATGTAGGCCTCAGCCATATCTGTCTTTCTCCCAACAGTAATTATCCCGATGTGAATCAAGGTTAATAACAGGGCACTTGTTGTGGCTGCTGATGTGTCTGACAAGCAGCATTTACATCAGGGAAGTTTTAGCATGTAGGTGCCATCTTTATTAAAAGGAATTTTTGGGTAAGGTCAAATCTGGTGCTTGAATGGCCAATGAAGATGTTTATCTCATTTTGGTCCTTGAAACGTTAATACAAGCATAATCGCTTCATTTGCATGTGACCGAGTGCTCAGCTGAACCAACAGACTATTCTTTTCCCGTATCCATCAAACCCCCCATGCTTGATGAATTAATGCTACTTCATCATGATAATTGATCTATTTACTTTACTTGTTTCCTTAATTTGTACCATCTTTATGAAGTTTATGGATCTTTTAGTCATGAACTTTATCTGATTACTTGTGTCTCTTGACAGTTTCCATGGAAAGAAGTGTTCCTAATGCCTGTGCAGTGGCATGCTTTAGCCCTTGGTTTGTTTGCATCGATAATTGCACCATTTGGTGGGTTTTTCGCAAGTGGCTTCAAGAGGGCTTTTAAAATAAAGGTGCTTACTGCTTCATTATCGTTGCTGTCTCTGGGAATACTAAAAAGTATGAAAATTATACAGTTTTTACTTCCATTAACATCTTCAAATTTTATAGGATTTTGGCGACAGCATACCTGGGCATGGTGGAATCACTGACCGAATGGACTGTCAAGTAAGTCATCACAAAAAACATTTACATGCTACTTAATTTTGGTTCTACTTCTACCTTAATTTTTATGAGGAAGCATGTGGTTAATAATTCAATTGTGAACCAACTTATCGACGTAAATGTCTAAGCTAATTGTTTTAGAGTAAAGAAGAAATTACTGAGAAGACTTGGTTATGCACAAAGTTAAATGAACTTATTTATTATTCGATATATATCATATATTCATAGCCTGTGCAGTTTAGCTGAAAATAACATTTGTTCCCGTACATTTTCCCCAGATGGTTATGGCAGTTTTTGCATACATATACCACCAATCGTTCATCTCACCCCACAATTTCTCTGTTGACGCGATCTTGGATCAGGTCCGTATCTATCGCCCTGGTTTATTTTTGCCTTGTCTTATCATTTTCTGTGTATCGCGCGTTGTTCTTATCCATCTGTCCCACCTTATTTTGCCATCATCCAGATCTTAAGAAACCTGACATACGAGGAGCAGAGAAACTTGTATGAGCAACTCGGGGAGATGTTAGGCAACTTATGCAAAGCTGATAAACTGTCTGCTTGCTTATGAAAAGCAGACAATACAATACAGTAGGCTGGCTGTGTATGTATTTATTTGAGCCCCGAGTTCGCCGCCATGAATGTAGCTCTAGATTCACCGTGTACAGCATCGTCGTCGGAGCTCCTCTGTACCCTTGTGAGTTGTGATGGAGTGATGGTGTCCCTGTCGAAAACATTGTACAGAATGGATGTATGGTTGATAGGGCTAACTAATTTAATTAGGTGCTTGATTCACTTCTTTTCTTCCCCTGCTATTGATTTATTAATTTGCCCGTTGCGCTCGTTTTTCGTAATCGGAGACGGCAAAATTATATTCCTGTAAACCTTCATTTTGTTGGACCACATTGAATATTTGGACCTGCACACAATAATAACAGAGAAACATGGGAATTCTGCAGGTTTCTGTTGCCCCTCTCATCTACATTAACTGTATGTATTACTCCCTCTGATCCAAAATATTTGAAGTTCTAGCCTTGTCCTAAGTTGTTATATCTTTTAAGTCAATAAGTTTGGCACATGGCAAATTGTTTGATGCTACATCTTTATACATGTTGCAAGTTGCACCATATGTTCATAATACAGCCGTTTGCATCAACACCCAAATTGCAAATTCGTATTGCTGATATTTGGGAAGGGATGGATGCACTGTTTGGAGGATGGCTATTTAGGCATTTGACTTGTTCAGACTAGTATATTATGATTATAGAGTGTGTAGTGCATGCTTGAAGTTTGTGTGACTAGCTAGTATTGTATTGTTCATGTCTTTATCATGAAACAAATCGTATAGCTAGTTAACAATGACTGACGGGCTGGAGATAGCTAATCTGTGTACTTCGTAGCCTTCTTCTCCAAGACATGACTAATGTCTTGAGAAGCTTGACATGAAAGTTAACAAATCCGCAAGCAACGACCCACTAATATTGGTAAACATTGCACAAAAAGTCCATTCAATGTCTGGATATCTTAAGCTAAGTGATTGCGGAGAACCATTAGCCTTAACGTTAGCATTGGCCTCATGGATGATGCATTCTTGACTTCCATACCCCATCACCCAAGCTCTGTATAAGTCTCTCCTCTAGCTCTGGCAAGAAACCAAGCAAAACACACATAACACGGAAATTAAAGGTGAAATCTGCAGCACACACCCATAGCATGCAAGGGAGGATAAATGGCTGGCGAAGGTGAGCTGAAGCTGCTGAGTACATGGGCGGAATAAACTGTCTGGCTAAATAAGAATTGTTTAAGACACCCCACGGGTACACGCCCATCATTTCAATATGGTTGAGAAGTGCGCTTAATTTGACAATTCAAGTTTAATAGTACAAAAAAATAGTTACAAAGACATGCATTGTTTTGTATTGACAGCTATAGCATATCCACTGCTAGTGTTGATTTTCTAGCATGTAATTGTAGTCTTTGTGCACAAAGTAAGAGATATTAAACTATCCAAAATCTCATTTAGTGACATTTCTAACAAAATTTCTGTATTTTCAAACCTTTCTATGCTGGTAAAGTATTAAACTGAGGAAATCTAATAATTATTTTAGGTGACCCATATTCATTTTTTTCTCAGGAATATTGATATTTTATTTTGTCATTGTGAGTTTATTTAATTTTCTAACGCGAAGTCCAATTTTTTGCATGAGAATCATCCTTGGTCATTGTGCCCGAAATAGGGATGTGTTTGTGAAAACAAAACACTCACATGCAGGGTGACATGTACCTCCTCTCGGTGGCTCTGTTGTTACTCTACCACGCTGGAGATCTCGGCGAGGGGGGAGCATATTACCGTCGCAGCGACAAAGGGCAATGGCGGATAATCTGGGGAGGGCCGGAGTGACGTCCCGACGTGGCATTGACGGGCATGGCACCCTATTTCCTGCTTGATTCACGTATTTTTTGTAGCCCCTTCGGATTCTTTCTTTCTTGATGTTGCCCAACCGAGAAAGCAAAAATATGCCCAGATTTCTAGTCAAAGTTGCACAAATTTTTTGGCCCATTGTTTTCGGCGGTCTCTTGTTTGTCTAGTATACATACAGCAGTTGCTATTGACCACAAGTATTTTTGCCCAATTTTTTGTTCAGAAATGCGAATCTACAGCAAATAATTTTCCTAAATCATGAAATTGCTTCTGCTACAAGCAGTTTGCCTTCAATTTTGTACAAATTGGCTTGCTCGTATCTATGTAAAGTTACATGCGTAGTGTCATACACATGTATCAACAAGGTGCTGCTCCGTGCCGCGGCCAGCAGCAAGCCTGCCTCGCTTGTGCCCTTCCTCTTCCTTCTCCTTCGTCTGTTCTCTCTCTTTTTTTTTTTGCGAGAAACTTCCAATCTATTCATCTTCAATCATGGCAGTACAGCGAACACTAGAAATAATTAAAATTACATCCATATTCGTAGACCACCTAGCGACGACTACAAGCACTGAAGCGAGCCGAAGGCGCGCCGCCGTCATCGCCCCTCCATCGCCGGAGCCGGGCACAACTTGTTGTAGTAGACAGTCAGGAAGTCGTCGTGCTAAGGCCCCATGAGACCAACACACCAGAACAGCAACCGTCGCCGATGAAGATAAGTTTAGATCGGAAGGATCCAACCTGAAGACACAAGAACAAAGACGAACAAAGACTGGATCCGAGCAGATCCACCAAAGACAACCACCGACCGAAGCTAATTTTTTTTAAATAATACATTTTTTTAATTAATTTTCATAAATATTACGCTAGATGAAAATTTTTCAAAAATAATACACCGTCGGCCCGCAGCAGGCCGATCGGCCCACCGCAAGCAGGCAGGAGGCCTGGCCAGTCCACGAGAGGGGCTGTCGGCGGGTGCGGGCCCCTGTCGGCCCGCTGCCGGCCGATCGGCTCGCTGCGAGCCGACAGGGTCCGGGCCTGGCTCCTTCGTCCTCTCTCTCCTTCTTTCTCCTCCTTCCTCCTCCTTCTTTCTCCCCAGCCACAGGCACAGCTCCTTTTTTTGTCCGTTCGGCCTGCTGCCGGCCGACAGGTGCCTTTCTCATTCGTTCCTCCCTTCCTCAAGTACAACTCCTTTTTTTGTCCGTTCCGCCATTAAATTTTTCACATTTTTTCTTTGCCGTCAATATTATTTCGAATTTTTTTCAAAACATTTGCATTCCGAAGAGGGGAATCAATAGATCATAGCATGCCGAAGAGATACATTTGCATATTAAGATACTCTGTTATCTCCCGCCATTTTCTTTCCCGCCCTGCTCTCCCACCATTTACTTTCCCGCCCTGCTCTCCCGCCATTTGCATATATGTCTCCAACTCTGATAGAAGCTAGTGCGATAGTAACACATACATCAAGCATGTCTCATACATAGATAACGACTCATACATAGATAACCATATCACTGCTAGGGACGACGACGAATCTGGGTCTTTCTCCTCGGACGAGGACCAAAAGACATAAATAGTTCATGACCACGATGGTCCACGATAGTTCAAACGACATAAACATCACATATAACTCGGTTTCTTGTAGCAATGCAAGTCAACAACCCTTTTCCATTCCCATTCTTTGAGCATTTCATGAATTGTATCATCATCAGTTATTTCAATGAATTTTCTTTCCCCAGGGCCATCTGAGTGCAAGCTGCTGACGTAGTACACAAAATCGTCTTTCTTCAACCCTTGCTTCAACATGAATTTAGTCTTTAACCAATCAAAAGTGATGTCCACTTCACTAACTTGCACAACACTTGGAGGAAAGCCTTGGACATGAACAATAGGGCTAAGCACCCACTGAGTACCCTTAGCCATCTGCAACACACAAATCCCACTCAAATCCCAATGAGCACATAACTTACCCCTTGAGCATAACCACTACGACAAAGAAAACTAGGGTTTGCAAAAAACTATGATACATTAAACGAACCAAATAATGGGGGGGTGGATTTGATTTACCTTCTCGTTTGGAAATGCCTTCGATCCAACGGTGAAACGAGACTACACTAGACTGCTTACCCACGTTACTGCCGAGGGTGTTTTATAGGTTGAGAGCACAAAGAAAGGCGGGAGGGAGACACTGCCGGGAAGTAAAGAGCGAGAAAATATGGGACTGTAGTGATTGGCATACTGTAGTGATTGGCATACTGCACTGCTGCGCTGCGCGGCGCCAGCCTCCGATTCCCGCGCGCGAGGCGACAGCTCCCTGTGGCAGACGGCGCTCACGCCAATGCAAAGATGCTGCTGCTGCTGCTGCGTGATTCCCGCCTAAATTTTCGTCCATCTGTTCCCTCGCTGCTGTTGATTGCCTGCTACTGCTGCTAATTGGTACTACTGCTGCACTGATTAAAACACTGCTCGCCTCGCCAGGGCTGTCTGCTTTGTATGATTCCTGCTGTCGGCGGTGCCGTGCCGTGCTGTTGCTACCGACAACACAATGCTCCTCATCTTTATATACTAGACTGCTTACCCACGTTACTGCCGAGGGTGTTTTATAGGTTGAGAGCACAAAGAAAGGCGGGAGGGAGACACTGCCGGGAAGTAAATGGCGAGAAAATATGGCGGGACTGTAGTGATTGGCATACTGTAGTGATTGGCATACTGCACTGCTGCGCTGCGCGGCGCCAGCCTCCGATTCCCGTGCGCGAGGCGACAGCTCCCTGTGGCAGACGGCGCTCACGCCAATGCAAAGATGCTGCTGCTGCTGCTGCTGCGTGATTCCCGCCTAAATTTTCGTCCATCTGTTCCCTCGCTGCTGTTGATTGCCTGCTACTGCTGCTAATTGGTACTACTGCTGCACTGATTAAAACACTGCTCGCCTCGCCAGGGCTGTCTGCTTTGTATGATTCCTGCTGTCGGCGGTGCGGTGCCGTGCTGTTGCTACCGACAACACAGTGCTCGTCATCTTTATATACGAGATGCCGTTGCCTGCTCTCTCACGCTCTTCTCTTTGCTTCTGCCCACACTGCTTGCTCTTTCTCACTCTCTTCTCTATCGTCCAGCCGTACTTCAAAACACCAACGCGCTAGTCATTATGAGTTTGCCTTGCTCGGATCAAAGCATTAGGCCTACGAAAATGAAGAGTGCGAGTTTGCCTCGGGGGGTGGAAGTACTTCGTTGTTGGTGTGGCGATCTCTGTAAGGTGAAGGAGGTGACGGATTTTTCAGATTGGTTGGGCATGAAGTTTTTCATGTGCGCCAATTATGAGGAAGATCCACCCGTTGCTACTTCACCGTACATCAGGCCTCCGGTGTGTTTCAGTCTTGAAGAATAAACACGTTGTTGATATTATTGTTGATTTGACATTTCTATTTCTATTTTGGTTGTAGTCTCCTCCGCCTCTGTGCATGTACTATCGTTGGATTGACACAAAAAAACCGGACTGGGCGGTGACCGAGATTCGTGAAAGAGGTCGTCGTGCATGGGCAAGTTTGGACTTAGAAGAGCGCCGCGCGAAGGCGGCAGCAGAGGAGAAAGCAGAGCAGGAGAGAGAGTGGCAAGAGTACTGTGTGAAGCAGAGGGCTTTTATTGATGAGATGAAGAAGAAAAACCGAGAAGAGGGACTACGACTGGCGGAGGTTTACCGACAGCGAGAGGAGGCCCGTGAGGCTGAGAGGCAGATGAAGAAAGAAAGGGCTCGTGCAGCCAAGGCAGCAGAAGAAGCTGGTGATGGGAAAGGAAAATATCCCCGTTGGACTCAGTAGATTTATGTTATTGTATCCTAGAAGGTTGTATCTTAAAATTCGTACGAAGTTGTATCTTAATTTCAACATGTTAATTTTTATGTATCTTGTGGACTCAGTAGATTTATGTTTGATTCAGTTGCAATGTTTAATTCAGTGGTAATGTTCAATTTTAGTTGGATGAAGAAAGAAAGGGCTCGTGCAGCCAAGGCAGCAGACGAAGCTGGTGATGGAAAAGGAAAATATCCCCGTTGGACTCAGTAGATTTATGTTATTGTATCGTAACGTTCGCATTGCCACTGCAAATTGGTTTAGAGAGATAACACTTGTACTGCAAACTACATGCATCCAACTGAATTTAAACATTACCACTGAATTAAACAGTACAACTGAATTAAACAATACAACTGAATTAAACACTACAATATTAAATCAACAGTACTACATAAAACAGTACTACATGAATGCATCATCCTCCTCCTCCGTCGATACAGATCTCTTGCCCTTTGTCGAAGTAGAACTCTTGGCCTTCGACGATGAGGTAGTCTTGACATTGCTGCTCGGCATGAAGAGGTCGTCTTCGTCCTCACTGTCTACTGACCATAAATCTGAATTCTTCCTCCCAAGCCTGATGTAAGATTCACTCTTATGCAGTTTGACCTTCTGCCATCTGCCATGCAACCTGAGAAGTTCTTTTCGTATCTCCTCAAATGTCCTGGGAGGCCACCCACTCCTAGCTAATGAGTGAGCCAACTCATTCATTATGGTGTCACTACTGATGAGTTCCTCCCATGGAACTACTCTATCATCCATCTTGAAATTGGCGGCTAGTTTGAGAAGACGATCAGACATACCAGAGTGAAAACTACGATCAAAAGGATAATGAGGATGAGACATCTCCACGAAAGGAGGGCGGGAGCGAAAGGCGTGAGAGAAAGGGGGGACAGAAGGGCCTGCTCACCCACCTTACTGCGGATGTGGTTATATATGTGGTTATATAGGTTCACAAGAGAAGATGGCGGGAGAGAAAGGCGGGAAAGAAAGGCGGGAAAGAAAATGGCGGGAGATAATGGCGGGAGAAAAAATGGCGGGAGAGTATGGCGGGAAAGAAAATGGCGGGATATTAGTCGTATGTATCTTATTTTATGCATGTATGTTGTAAGTTAAGTCGTATGTACCGTTTAATTTAGATGTAGTTCTATCAAGTTGTTTGTACTGTCTTGTTGTACGATCATTATGTTCTATCTAAATATGATGTTGTAGTTCGAATAACAGAGTACTAAATAGAGTAGGCATATGTCTCATACATAAGTACATAGTCATTTGTCTCATACATAGAATAGACATAAGTCTCATACAGAAGTAGATGGTCATGTCTCGTCACTGACGACGTCTGCCATGGCGTGGAGGCTGATCTTGAGGTGGCGTCCATCCGAACCTGTTGGGTGCCCTAACCTGGCGAGGAGGAATCTCAGACCACTCACCCTGGTCATACTGTGTATCCTGTGTGGGGCCAGGTGGAGGAGTCGAGTACATGTTCATCCAGTCGGTTTGCTGCGACATCTGAGCCTGTATGTTGTCCTCAGGACGTTGATCACTCCCCCACGTATCATGTGATGCCGACATAGACGCATGATATCCGTAGGCTCCTGCACGATGAACGTTAAGTCATCAAGAATGAGGTCGACTCAACTAATATTGAAAACAATAAATATGAAGAGACATACCTGCTGGCTGTGACGGCTGCTCTGGCTGAAACACGAAGCTCGACGAGGGACCATAGTGCTGTGGGTGATGCCACGTCGAACCACCAGGTTGGTCAAGAGGGGGTGGCCTGGTCGTCGGTTGATGTGCTAGACGTGGACGTGGCTGCTGTCGGTGCGTGGAGTGACGTGGCTGCTGCTGGTGGTGCTGCTGCTGCTGGTGCTGAACAACATCGCTTCTCCGGGTGCACGTGATAGCCTCGTAGACAGCCCGTATCTTGTTCTGCATGCGTTCCAAGAAGGGCTGTACCACAGGCCGGTGTTGAAGAAGAGGTCCAGACGACAGTGATCGTCCAAAGGTGGTCACGTCGTCGTATAGTTCGTGTGTCAAGCGAGCCTGAAAAATTTCATGACGAATATTAAGTATGCACGTCAAAGTATGTCACAACTTTACTTAAAGAAAATATATCTTACCGCGTACTGCCTAGAGCCCGAAGTATCATAGCTCGGGTACATATCCGACGGAGTAGGGTCAGGTATCTCCTCTGGGTGAGAGTGCTCAATGATGCGTAACCGTGTTCCGGTCATGTAACGCCGCAAATAGAGATTGAATTCATTGAGATTAAAATCGTGATTCTCGTGCCATAGATGTGTGTTTGCTGTCTCCCACTCTGTAACATACGGCTCTAGTCTAACTAGCCAGTCAGCAGTTGTCCTATGCATGCCCTTCCTCGTCATCCTAAAATTGTGGTGTGTGTTGAACAATTACGTAATGCTTCGAATGGATTACTGTCAAAGATAATGCAACATTGAAAAACTGGTTAATACCTGTGGATGTGTGCTGGCACCGGGTTCTCTGTAGGGGGAGGCAGCTCCAACTGCAGAAGACCAAATTGCCTCATAACCCTCTATTGTGCCATCTCCTCGACGAAGATATCAAAGATGATCTTCGATTTCGTCATCCAGTAATCTCGATCCCTTGTGCATAGCACAGACATACCACCGGGGTATCTTGCTTGTATGGCTGCTTCCGTGTAGGGCTGCCAGATGACCCCAGTGTACGTATCAAACTGCTCGTTCAAAGCCGTGTATGCCTTCCTGGTCTGATCACCAGCAAAGCGTCTCTGCAGAAAACAAAAGTTAGTAGCCGCTAGCATTGAACTATCTCTTGTGCACACAAAATTTGCATTAAACTATAACACGATACATACCTCGCGACGTGTCCAACACAGACCGAAAGTAGGCATGTCAATGCCGTCAGCATCGAACATGGCATCCATAGGCTGATGAACACGTACATCTGGTCGCCCTATAGAGAACCTCTCCCACGACCACAGTTGTAGGAATAGAGGGCATCCAAGAAGGGCTGGCTTTGTCGATGAAAGCTGGCAGGCATTGCACATACCTCGGTATGTAGCCGCTAAGACCGCCGAACCCCAACTCCTCTGTCTGATCTGATCCGCCGTCTCCGCGCTAGCTATCTCGAGTGCCATAGGGATGTAGAGCGCGCTAATAGTGGTGACATGGTTTTCTGTGAACATCACCTTGCCGAAAAGCCACATTAAGTAGGCCTCCAGGCTCCGAGTGACCTGTTCCGCACTCAACGGCGCTGGTAACTTCTGGATCTGCATTAAGCAAAGACAAATATTTAGTAAGCCACAGGTATTTTCTGTAGAACCATTTGCATGATAACTTGAAGATAATAGGTAGGGGAACTAACCTGGAATTTGAGCAACCAATCATACTTAGGTCCGTGATGCTCCCATTCCGGATCCGGAGCATCCGGAAAAACACCATGAAAACGTTGTGTAAGACCAAGCTCCCAACCAGCCGGTGCGTCCAACGGTCCTATGGCATGACCTGCCAACGGTAGTCCCAGCAAAAGTGACACATCCTCTAGAGTAGGAGCCATCTCTCCCCACCGGAAGTGAAACGTGTGGGTCTCTGGCCTCCAACGGTCCACTAAGCAGCTCAACAAGGAGGAGTCGATGGCGAGGCGTTTGCAGCCCGGGATAGACTCAACCAGACGCGCGAAAGGTAAAAGGCCGGCCCATTTCAACCTTCATGACAGAACATTTCAGTTAGTGTCTCCCATTAATATTCATGTCAGTGTGCAAATTAATAAAGCACGTACCGCTGAACCCATCCTGGGTGTATCATCCAGTTCTCCAGAGGAGTGCGAGTGACCAGAGGCTTGAGCTTTCGCTCAGACCATATCGCACCACGATGACCCTTATCAATTTCCCCATTCAGCAACCACATTCCCGCCATTCCTGCACATACCAATTTCAAACATAGTTGCCACACTTAATATAAATATAGAACATAGTGCCACACTTAATACAAATTCAGAACATAGTTGCCACACTTAATACAAATATAGAACATAGTGCCACACTTAATACAAATTCAGAACATAGTGCCACACTTAATACAAATTCATAACATAGTGCCACACTTAATACAAATTCAGAACATAGTGTCACACTTAATACAAATTTATAACATAGTACTGCTAGCTTAGCTTCTTCCTCTCCCTCTTACTCCTCTACCTCCTCTACCTCCCCTTCGTCCCCGGTTGCCTCGTCCACGACCAGTACCACTGGCAGTGACGAAAGTGGGACAATTAGTGTCCCTATGGCCAAATTCATTGCATAGAATGCATTGCATAGTTGGACCTCCTGCTTCAGATTCATCCATATCATTCCGGATGCGCTGACACTGCCGTCTGCCTCTACTTGTACGCATATGCTCTGGGTTTGGAATGTAACGCCTTTCAGCGGGGTTGACGTTGTTGAAGTTACCCATTGATCGAAAACCCATCAGCTCACCTGTCCAGGTATTGAGGACAGACTCTTTCAGATAAAATGGAGACACAAACGATATTGCGTCCATTCCAAGTTGCCCGCAAGCAGCAAGTACATGTGAGCAAGGTAGGTGAAACAATTTTGGTTTGTTGCATGTGCACTCACACGTTGGCCAGGCTTCATTTCCAATTTTCACCTCATGCGTCCTCAACTCATTTGCACATCCGAATTTGTTGTTGACTAAGCGGACCTCAAACCTTCTCTCTTGATTACCGATGGCGACTACAGTGTGTGACCTAGCTTTTTTGCATCTTGTTGTCCATGTACTTCATCACTCTTTCACAGTAACGTGTATTTGGGTTGTTCAACATATGCTGCTCTGCTTTTTGACGTCTATCTCTGAAATACTTCACGGTGCCATAGAAAATACCCTCAACGATGGCTGTAAGTGGCAATGCCCGGTTTCCTCTGAGGACAAAGTTGTATGTTTCCGCGAGGTTGGTTGTCATGACACCGTACCTTGCTCCATGTGTGTCATGTAGCAAAGACCACCTCTCCAGAGGCTCATGCTCTATCCACTGCTGGAAGGTTTTAATCGACCTTCCAAGCCTTCTCCTAGTACCAGGTGGGTCAAAGCCTGGCAGGTCACATAGCCCAACAGGCTCCTCCTCCACGGCCGCTGATCCTGTTGCCAACTGTGCAGCTACTGCTTCAACATGTGCCCTCACCGCTGCATCTCTTGCAGCTTTCCTGTCCCTAACGTGTCTCTGCGTGCACACATTAAGTCTGTCACGTATCAAATTGTACTTCCATAACTGGTTCTGCTTGCAGAGTTTTTTGAACAGATTCATTAGGTTCTTATTTCTGAACTGCGAGAAGAAATTAGCCCCCAGATGGCGCATGCACCAACGGCTCTGCAAGTCTTGCCATGGAGTTTGTTCCTCAGGGCCTGGGTTTGTTAGTGTCCTTATCGCACTGAGTATACCTGCATGCCTGTCATGAAGGATGCACACATTGGGCTTCTCCTTCACAACTGATATTTTCAACTGCCTGAAGAACCATGTCCAACTTGGAATGTTCTCTCTCTCCACAAAAGCAAATGCGAGTGGGACAACTTGATTTTGGCCGTCTTGACCTATGGCTGTTAGGATCTGACCCTTGTACTTGCCAGTGAGAAAAGTACCATCTACACATATCACCGGTCGGCAATGCCTGAAAGCTTCGATGCATACACCGAAAGAGAAGAAGAGACGATGCAACACCCTCACAGATGGGAACTCTGGCATGAAGAGGTCTTGGATATCGATATAGGTGCCTGGATTCCGCTGCTGCAGTGTGTGGAGGAGTTGGACAACAGAGTCATATGCATCAAAATAAGAACCAAATCTCCTCTCAAGCGCCGCATGCTTAGCCCTCCAAGCCTTGCCATAAGAAATTATGTACTTGAACCTGGCGAAAACTTTTCTCTGGATTGCCTTCACTTCCATAGCTTTGCCCTCCACTATCTCATCGTAAAACAACCGAGCAATAAGCGTCGATGAAAGGTTGGCATGATCTTGAGGGATGCAGGGAATAAGACAAGTGTGATTAACTAAGTCACTGATCACCCAACTTGTGCCATACTTAGGGAGATAGCCGTGCACCCTGGCGGGACAATCTGCGTTCTTGCATACCATTGTCAGGTATTTCTGACTTGACACCTGAGCTGTGAAAACCCTTTGCGTGGACATTGCCCAATTTATTATTGCATCCTTCAGAGCTTGCTTGTTGGGATACATAGCACCCGTCGCAATATTGTTCTGGTGATATTGCCAGGCAGAATCATGTCCATCGTTCACCATCATTGCAGATGAGAAGTCATGATTCCATGATGCAGGATTCGGGACCTCCTCTGCATTTTCTTCTTCATCCGACTCGTCAGAATCATCGGCATGACCCATATCAACATCGGTGTCTTCTTCTTCCATCTGGTCCTGCATGTGCCCATCTACCTCGTCAGCGTCCACCTCGCCACTGTAATCACCATCGGCATTTCCTCCTTCTACCTGACTACTCTGCCCTGGTTCGTAACCATCATCTCCAGCATTTGACATAGATAACTGCCTCCCTCCACTGCTCTGCCCAGGATCGTAGCCACCCTCGCCTTCATGTGCAGTCACCTCCTTCACGACGGGAAGCACTAAGGCAATAGGATTGCATCCCCTGCGTTCGCAACCTTGTAACCACCGCACCCACTCGGAGTCTCGCTCTATTGGCCTCAAATAAAAGTAAATTATTGAACTTGACCGTGTCCACAATGCATGAACACCGACGGTGTGTGTTTCTGTATCAAGCCCTAAACTTCCTGTAATCCATTCTTTCAACTGACTGACAGACCATGTTTGAGGTGCGCTCATTGGCACCTCTATGTGAGTAAATTCACTCAGATCAGCTCCCATGTTAGTTGTTTGGACAGTACCAGGACCGTAGTAAAATTTGAACTTCACTACATCAGACATCTCGGCTCACCTATTTTTTTTCAACAATGACAGACAAGTATTATGCAACAACTTTAAATATCCGCACTACTAATTATTTGACATGTGTATATATTACGGAATATTCATGGAGCAACTAAAAAAATTCACACACCTACAAATATATTACAAATAATTGCCGGAGCAACTCCAACTACTGACACACCTAAATATTTGACATCCACATATAGTACGGAATATTACCGGAGCAACTTCAAATATTGACACAACTAAATAGTTGACATCTAAATATATTTACGGATACTACCAGAGCAAATAGCTACCGGAGCAAATCGCACACCTAATTTATTTCACATCGAAACATATTACCGAATACTACCGGAGCAACTACGAAAAATAAAATGTGTGCTGAAATATACCCTTGAAGCGTGCGAGCGAACGACGAACGACGAACGACGAACGACGAACGACGAACGGAGCCGAAAACTCCACCAAACTGCCGGAGATTCACCTCCACCACACTGCCCCAGCTTCAGCACCACCACCTCCACCTCCACCGCTGCCACAACCTCCTCCAATGTGCTAAAAAAACCTTCAAGAAAAATGCTCACCACGACCACCACGAGCTACCCCATCAGTAGATCGAGGTCTTCCTTGGCTCCCCTAACTACGTAGAACCCATTCACGGTGCTCAATATCTAAAAAACCGCCTCATTTTGGTGTATTAATTGGAGGCATTTCTTGTAAGAAAGAGGAGAAATAAAGAGCTGTGCCTGTGGCTGGGGAGAAAGAAGGACGAGGAAGGAGGAGGAAGGAGGAGAAAGAAGGAGAGAGAGGACGAAGGAGCCGGGCGCTAGGGGGCCGGACCCTGTCGGCTCGCAGCGAGCCGATCGGCCGGCAGCGGGCCGACAGGGGCCCACACCCGCCGACAGCCCCTCTCGTGGACTGGCCAGGCCTCCTGCCTGCTTGCGGTGGGCCGATCGGCCTGCTGCGGGCCGATCGGCCTTCTGCGGGCCGACGGTGTATTATTTTTGAAATTTTTTCATCTAGCGTAATATTTATGAAAATTAATAAAAAAAATGTATTATTTAAAAAAAATTAGCCCGACAGAATCCCGCGAGATCCGCCGGAGACACACCTCCACACGCCCTCCGACGATGCTAGACGCACCACCGGGGCGGGGGCTAGACGGGGAGGACCTTATTCCATCTTCAAGAAGCCGCCGCCGTCTCGTCTTCTTGAGCCGGACACAAACCCTAACAAAACTTGAAGAAGCACAAAAAAACGGAGCCCTCCCATCGGCAAGGGCCGAGATCCACCACGCACCCATGGCCCTAAGGCCACAGGAGACGTGGCAGATCGGGGGCGCCGCCGACGGGAGGCAGAAACCCTAGCCGCCTTTTCTTGGAGGAGAGACGAAGGGATGTAGCCACTTGTCTGTTCTCTCTCTTTTCTCTGTTGTATGCCCTCCTGGTCGTCGGACGACATACAAAAATCTCACGCGAATAGTACCACCTTGGATAGTAAAACATCTTAAAAAAACAATAGCATGGGTGAACAGATCAAAAAAGTTGGAGAAACATACCTTAATTTATTAATAGGTATAGGTATAGATAGAGATTGTACCGAATAAGGAAGATGGAATGATCTTCGGTTATAATATCTTCTTTATTTTTTATTTTTTTTGCTTTCACGGAGAGGGAGTAAGCACATCTATATTTGTTGGAGAAAAGGAGGGCCCCGACTCTGCCACGTCAAAAGGACGTCAACGAAGAAAACACCTTCAACACTAACTTGCACGATGTGCAACTGTGTGTCCTCATACAAGACCCCGATAGAAAGAGACAAAGGATGATTATTCCGAGTGTGGCGTCATCTCCACCGCATGACATCCTTGCTCTAGTGAGTAGGAAGAAGAGATGTTTTTGTACCTACGCGTACATGTGACGATATCTTTCTAGAATCAGAAGATTTTTGAATTAGGCGTGGAAGATTAGTACCTGATCAATAACACTTTTGAAAATGCCTCGTCAATAGCAGATTGTGTTCTTCGTTTTAGATGAATAGTGTTCTTCATTTTAGATGAATTGTGTTCTTGTGAAAATACAATCAATTGCAACTATAGAACAATCAATTGTTTTTCTTGTTTGCTTTAGATGGACTGTTTTCTTGTTAAACCATAAGCATTCGAGATTACCGTTATATCAAAATTAAGCATTAGTTTAGCACTTGATGATCATGACTTGGCAGACAGCTATATGCAAGGGAGACAAATTTGGTGGCTAATGAATTAGCTAGGCGAGGTCACAATTTACCAGCTATGGTTTCTTTGGCACTTAGGTAATGTAATGGCTTATTTTCAGTGTTTTATAAGCCCGTGAAAGGTGACATATTATTTCTTTTGGACTTGGCTACATATAATTATGGGAATGCCAAAAATCTGACGTGAGATGTTTAGGCATGGCAAACCGAACGCTTTCCATAGCAATTTATGCAAAAATACGTAAATCTTTCGGAATCCTTACGTAATCTTCCTGCAACTAATCTCTCTCCCCCCCCCCCCCCCCCCCTCCCTAATTTCCTCCAACGAGAAACTGCCATCTCAGCTCTTACGTTAAATCACGTAACAACCTTACGTAGATGTAGCATTGCTCCAATTTATGTTAGCACGATGATGCCAAATTTAGTTGGCGAGCACGACAATGTCCTAGCAAAAAAATGAACTGAGACGGATATGCCATGCTCACCAACTAAACTTGTTACTATACCTGGCCATCCTTCGGGCCAGGCCAAAAAAGGCCGGCATTAAAATCCCAAGCCCGAGCCCGGTCCGACCCGACCTTCAGGCCTAATAATCGAGCCCAAGCCCGGCCTAAGCCTGAGATAGCCCGACATGGCCCAACCGGCTCGACTACGGCTGATTTTTTTTCACAAGCCCTAGCCCGGCCCAGCCTAACCGCCGGGCTCAAATTCCAGGCCCGAGATTGGCCCGATGGCATCATTAGGCCCGACCCGGCCTAGGATTTTCGGTCCGGGCCGGGCTGCCCATGGCCAGGTATACTTGTCACCCTCGGTAAACATAATTGCCATGAAAAAGGTTCAATATGCCATGCCTAAAAACCTGGTGTTCGCTGGATATTCTCAGGTCCTATAATTATGCCACTCATTGGCATTAATATACTCCTACGAGGCATGAAAATTGTTCGATGTCATGTCTTTATACATGTTCTAAGTTCCTTTTCATCAGCACCCAAATGCAAATATATAAGAGGGATGTACTATTTGGAGTATAAGTCTTAGGTTTGGACTTCCAGACTAGCTAGCTTATGATCACAAAGTGTGTGGTGCATGTTCCTGCCATTAACATGCATGCATGTTTGTGTTAGGCTTTATCTTGATTCATCATGTATCTGCATTGTTGTTATTTTCGTTTTGCATGTAGCAGATAGGTAATCATGTAGGTTTCCATGTGGCTGTACGTGTCATCCATGGTGAGATGCCAACGTGCCGTGAAAAACAGACGTTAACGTGTGAAGCAGTTGCGGGTTTGAGCGTGCTGCACGAGCTGCCGATGGTTAGTTAGCCAACAGTCCAACTGCATGCGAAAGAAGCCGTGAGATATGGCTGGATTGCCGACGGATGGTGAGCTGCGTGTGGCTGATTGCTAGCTGCCTGCTTGTGCGTATGTGTTAGTTGCATAAGAACGGAAATGCTAAAATTTGACGTCGGATTTGTTGACATGGCAAATTGAACGTTTTTCATGACATGTTTGCGCGAGGATGGCAAAAGTTAGTTGCCCATCCTCGGCACACATACTTTACCATGCCTAAGAATCTTTTGGGTCACATAAGAATAAGTCCTGGTGTTATTGCTGTGACTGGCTTACTTTGTTGCTCTGGCCGTGGGTGTGTGATCCCACTAAAGAGTTGTAAGCATGTTTATTTTGCAAGGGCAATAGAGAAAGAGAGAAGACGTGGGCTGCGAGAAACAACACGTCACCAAAATTCGGTGTGCCCATTGTTCTTGCTTAGTTGTGTGAAACGATAGCACAACCATATTTGTTGGAAATGACAACACATTGATATTCCACGTTGATAAGTCACTTGAAGTCGTTGACACTAGTGCAGAAAAGCCTAGCTATGGCGTGGCCAAAATGGCCTTGCTGGCGTAGACACCCTACGCCGGCAATAAGGAGCCACAGTTAAAATATACTGGTGGCGTTGGAGGCGACGCCAGCAGTATCTTGAACACCTGCTGGCGTTGGATAGATCTGCACGCCGGCACTGTCATATTTAGCTAATAAAAAAAATACCAACTTCACAAAAGATACTAAACATTCCATTCACAAAAGATACCAAACATTTCATTCACAAACGAAAAGTACCAATTACTTCTGACAATGTATATATATATATCGATCTTCACCTCTGATCGACACTACCTATATAGCTAGCTAATTTTTTCTGGACTAACTTCATCTCACGAAGCTTATTTCTATTCGTCTGCCCCTCCTTGATGTAATGCGCTTTCTCCGTCTTCAGCTGATGCTTCTGGGCCTTCATGACTTCTATGTCCTTATTGATCTCAGTTATCTCGAGGTTCAGTGCCGTGATCTGACCTTCGAGACTGAAAATCTTATCGTAGACAATAGCATTGTCATCGATAATTTTGTCCTTCTCCTTTATCAGGGAGTCATCCAACGCCTGCAGGGCCTTGAGGGTGCTCTGACGTGACGCAATCAGCTCGTGACTGAGCACTTCGACGTCACCTGAAGACTGCACAATGACAGGCGCCGACGAAGACGAACCTCCTAAGTATGCCTGCCAAGGGTTTCAAATCATGAACAATTAATTACTGGTTATATATATATATATATATATAACGTCTATTTGATACCCAAGGTGAAGAATAATTCTTCACCCCAGTCGAAAGACCGAGCCAGGTTTGTTCGAATCACACCACACCCCACCGATGACCGTGCTGTGCCGTAAGAATTGTCCCTCGTCGAGGTAACTTTACGTTGGGAGCTGTTTTACGGTGATTGGCGAGTTACAAATTGTAATTTCATGTAACTCCTGCTCTGATTTATTCTAGCCATCAGATCTGGAAAATTCAAGTAAAGATTTATTTTTTTGTAAAAAGGGTAAATTAGTAATTGAGTCGTCCGTTCCCTTCGTCACTATCCATAGCCGCCGCCCGCCCGCACACAGGAATCGCATAGCCGCCGCACCTCTCGGTGAACATTCCACCGCGCCGGCCCCGATCCAGGCGAGCACGTCCAGTCCGTCACCCTCCTCTCGCTCCTCGCGCCAGAGATCCGGGCCGCCGCCAGTACTGCAGGCCCTCCTCCGCTTCCCCACCGGCCCTGACAGAGGATCGATCTCTCCACCGTACGCCGGAAACCATACTGCCTCAGTCAGCGTAGTTCCTTCCTGTTTACCGGAGCGGTTTCTCCTTGGTCATCCATCGCCTGTACTACCTCGCCGCCGGCGAGTTTCCTGCCGACTACAGGTAGCTGCGTACATGCCCTACTAGCTCCTCCAATCCTCATGTTCGCGCTGTGCGGCCGCGGCAGTCCCATGCTCTGATTTCCACTGAACTACGCCCAACCAGCTACTAGTTCAGAGCAATACATTTGCTGCTAGGCTCTAGTACTACTGCTCTGTTTTTTTGCCTGTGCCCAAGTCTGAACATAGTATGTTGATGCTTACTGTTGTGGTTAGGAATTAGGATACTCATGTCTTTTCCGGCAAAAAAAAGAAGGAATAGTCATGTCTTGGATTGTGCTCACAACTAAGCTCTCCCCTGCAACGTGATGAAAGATGTATGGTTCAGGCATTAGGGGATGTTTGGTAAAATGTACTGCTCTTTAGTTCCGATATTAATTTCAGCACTTGATTAGGGCGATTTACCAGTTGTACGAATTCTTGGCATGCATGATTAGAGTAGCTGTGAGAGTCAAAATCTGAAATCTTGCTTGCTATGCATAGACATGGTTAGGTAAATCCTTAGTACTGAAAATATAAGTAAGTATACTGAGAGCAAGCTTATGACATCTGTAGATCATGGAAACATCTGCTTAGCATAATCACCTAGTCCTTCGGGTGCTTTCATTGGTGGTGTGGTGTTATAGTTAGTATCGGCATGTGCTGCGTCACCTGCGAGTTATTTTCCCTCTTAGTACTGAAAGCTATTTAGTATATGCTGAAGAATCCTTTTGGACATGAATGTTATTTTGTATATTTTGTTTTGTTGTATCCGTTGTATACAGTGAGATTCCTATGCTCATGTCCCCTTTGTACTAATGGGAAGTTCACACACAGACAGATAAGAGAAAAGTAAACATCACTACACTTCTGAAAATGACTTTCTTTGCTTAAATAGCCATGTAGGGCATTGTGATACTGCACAAGTGGATGCTAGGTATCCAGCCATACTATTCAAGCAGCAGCTAACAGCATGCGCCGAAAAGATCTTTGGGCAGCTCAGGGATAATCTAAAAAAGGGAATATCACCTGTTCTGAGTGTTCGCATTCAGGTATACCTTCATCTCCTTTGTGATTTGGTTACACACACAACTGCATTGTACTACTGGATAATACAGAATATGAAAAAACTTGCATCTGTTGTGCCATATAATCTCCATTGAAGTTTCTGCATGCCAACGTTTGATTTGCCATGAATGAGTCTGAATAGACAACCTTTTGTTGTTTCCAGATGCTGGACGGGCAGGAAAATGGTGGACGTTTCACAGACCGAGAAGCCCCTCGGAGCAGAAGACACTCGACTCCTACCTGAAGTGATGCAGCAGTTACACAGAAACCCAGCCCAACCCAAAGAATCACATGTTTTGGTGAAGGGATTGACGTGTAGCTACCTCTGTGTGATCTTGGGCGAGATTCTTTTTGTTTCTTTGCTGGACTGGTCCAGCTGTGTATCGGCGTTGTAAACGAATGTGGTACTGAGTCGGCGTGTGCTAGCACTGGCTAGGATTGGTTGTTGTTACCATCTTAGGTAGTGGTAGAGTATTACCATCTTAGGACTTGTAATATTCGTCATGCACATGGACACGCTAGACTTATTATGTGGGTAATGGCTTTCTTCTCACGGCTCGTTTGGGTGTGGATCACATGCATGTTCGTTGAACCTGTGTACATGTGTGTTCTTTGTCGGCCACACACGCCCCGGCCCCGGGGTGCCGTGAGAAAAACATATCATTTTCTTCATCACAATCTCATGCTGAATTGTAATTGTTTCCCAAGTCCACTGGAATGTTCACAGCTTGTTCTAACGAATTGTCCACCCCAAGTTAAATTATTGATCAGTAAGAACAGAAAACACTAATACTTACGCTACACTTCATAATCCACAGTAAGATGCCGAGATCAGAAACTCACAATGCACGACAAGGTCAATTTAGCTAAAACAAAGCTTCTGAAAAAATTATCAGAATGCCACGTCAAGCCTGAGATCAGTCCGAAAATTCATAAGATGTAACAAACCTGGACAACGTAATTTCCATAGTGGTCTTGTGCCAATATGCATACAGACTGCAATATTTTATCCATAACAATTTGCTGTGTTTTTGGATCAGTGCAATACTTGAAGAAAAAAAAATCATAATTTGACAGTTTTTCGTTGTGCACACAGGATCGCATCAACACACACAGAGTTAAGAACCAAACACACCACAGCTCCATCACGCCTTACGCACTAAAGGAGCTCGATGACCGGCACGACGAGCGGCTGAGTCTCACCATAGATGAGGAGAGGATCCACCCTCGGGTAGCACACCAGCATGTTGGGCAAACCACGCGTAAATAGATACTAAACAACTTGATGCAGTAATTTGGAGAGATGAAGTGTATGGGGTTCTGCAGCCTCAGGACAGTGCAACTTCTCCTTCAGGGTTTAATATCTGAGAATAAAAGGCAATTATGTTTCAAACTCATGTGCATCCTCTTGTTGTCCTGGTCTAAAATCTGAAAATAATTCTGGCAAATCTTTTCAAGGAATCCGACGGAATTTGAAACATCATCAACAGTACATCAATGAATAGCAAGACATAATAACTTAATGTACACTTAAGAGAAATTTCTTGCAAATGAACATTAGCAAAAAGGCTAAACTTTCGCTGGTTCCAGTTTTGGCCTTGACAAGAACATCTTTACCTGGACCTTCGAAACGATTCTTCGATATGTTCTTTAAGAGCACAGAAAGAACAGAACCCTTCTCCATCATCTGTATGGTAAAGATGGACTGAATCATGCAAAGCAAATTAAAGAGATTTGGGATACTTTCACACAATAAAATGTGATCATCAGAAACTATGCATACATGAGCATGGAGTAGAGTGATCAGTGCACAACTGTATTTACTTATACTTGAATTTACACCGGATTTCAGTTGTAAGACTCATATAGAAGGTAATTTAAGCAACTGCTATGAAAAAGAAGACGAAAGCGTTGGTGCTACACAACAGTCAACGAAAGCAGAGGAGAAACTGGGGCGCGCCAGGCGAGAGGCAGCGCAGGCGAGGAGAACTGCGGGAGGCCTCGCCGGAGTGAGACCTCTGAAGAGGCTGGCCCCCATTTCCGGCGCCCTCGCGAAGGCTGTCGCAGTGGCCGCGACGGCGGAGAACGTCCGGATCCACGAGCAGGAGAGGATGGGGAGGGAGCGGAGGAGGACCCAGGTCGCGCGCTAGAGGCGCCGCACGCGAGGACAACGACGGGAGGGCTCGCCGGAGAGCTCGGAGGAGCGCCGTCGTGGAGGAGGACGGCTGCGTGTTCCGGCGGCGTGGGATGTGAGGGCTCCAGAAGATGAGACGCTTGATATTCTGGGGATGGGAAACACAGGTTTATCCTAACCATGGTAAATGTGACGGATCTACCCTTTTCAAAACATAAAAAAAATATATAACATGAATTGGTCTCACCTATTTTCCGTACCGGTCCCGCAGGTACTTGTAATTTCCAGTAATTTCAGTCTCGTAACTTCTTGTAACTCCTATTTTTTTGACCGTCAATTGAGACGGATGAACGGCTCGTAAAATCGCCAATCACCGTAAAATTTGTATTACGTTGGTCCTCGCTCCCGATTTCTTTTTTTCTTTAGTAGTCTCGTGGGGTATTCTCCTCGAGGTAAAATTACCTTGGCATCGAGGTAATTTTATATGCTAACCGTTTAGGAGCTATCTACCTCACGTTCTCATGATCTTCTTATCGGATCAGGAGGCGAAGTGAGAAGTACAACGATGCGGCGCCAGATCCGCGGCGACAACGGCCTTCTCCGGCGTCCCTCGACCGCCGTCGGTTTTCTCGCCAGTAAGGCCTCCCTCCTCCTCTTCCTCCCCCTTTCCCCATCCATTAATTTCTGAATTTTTAGGGTTAGGGTTCTTGATTTTTTAGGAGCGGGACAAATGAAGAGGAGAAGACAGAGAAAGAACTACGGGTTGCCCATGAGCGGGACAAATGGGCAGTGGACGGGAAGGGTGGAACTCCCGTTGGCGACGTCCACGTTGATCTGAAGTGCAAAATTTGGGGTTCGGCCACAACAAGAGCCATCATTCTGTCCTACAGAAAAGAGCCCACATACTGTACGCAGTTCATCCTCCATTCCTCTGGTCAGTAGCGAGCTAAATTAATATTTCGTCGGGGTAAAAGAAGCAGAGTGGTAATCCCTTGTTTATCTGGAAAGGTGGGTTTTCAATATTTTTTATCAAGAAATTGATGGTGAATGATATTTGTGTTGCTGTTTTGATAGTCGCTTGTGTACACAAAATAGATCAGACATGACAAGTTTATACATACATGGGCATTGTGGACAAGTAAATTTTGGTGATCCATCAGAAAAGACCACACCTAATAACCACAAATGCTAGATCATTAGGAGCGGATGGAGATTCAACAATTTCCCCACCCTTTTTTTTTAAAGATGGCTGCATCATCTGTTGTTTCGCCTATGCTACTAAATGAAAGATTCATAACGCATCAATTTTTTTTATCAGTTAATCGATGGAGTGCTCAGTACTGGGGGTGGATATCAAAATTTCAATCAATCAACTTGAGCATTTGCACTAATATAATCAGAAATATGACACAGTGACAGTGTACTGAACATAACTAACCAAAACCAAGGAAGGGTCCAGGGCGATGGCGTCGTGCGTGGCATGCTGGCATGTACTGCCGGCATGGGCGAGCCACTGCGGATCCAACCTCCAAGAAGCAGGGAAGAAGGAGGAGCCTCAGGCGTGGGCGTGCAGCGTGCTGGTGTGGGCGGATTGGTGTGGTGGGCAGTGGGCGTGCCGCATGCGGCCACTCCGAGCGCCGGCTACGAGCCGTGAAGAGGTTACCAGTGGATTGAGCTCTCGAGGAGGAGGTCAGGATGCAGGGTAAGCTATCTGGTCGACGGAGGCCGACGCGGATGCTAGAGGCGGCGGACTCACAGACGAGGAGGCTGAATCACGTGATCGAGAGATCGGTGCTGCTAATGGGCTCTATCTTCTGATTGGTTGGGCGAGTGACGAAAATACCAAGTAAAAATTTGTTTTCACAATCAGAAGGGGTGGGGGGTTGGGGTCATGGCCCCGTCTGGTCTCCACGGCGCTCCGCCAGTGCACGTAGAAGCACTACCTCTGCACAATGCAGTTAGTGCATCACCTTGCACTGATGTGTTCTTTCTTATTATTGTTTCTTTTCTGAAGATTTGGTGTTTCTTCTTAAATTTTTGAATAAGAACAACACTAGATCATGGATTTTTTTAGAGAATAGGAAATGCAATCGTCGCACCGTACTTGATAATAGATTTACCGTGGTTATAGGTTAATTTGTTAGTGAAACATATTGATAACTTGATTTGGTTAATTCCTGCATGACTATTTGTTTGTTTTTCTTTCTCACGTCAGTGTTTGTGCCACGGCTTGTTAGATAACCATTTTCCCACTATGTAACTAGATAATGGAGAGCTACCAGCTTGTACTGGTCTGCTATCACTACTTTTCTGCTACATTTCACTTCACATCATCAAACATATGGACTAAAAAAATTCATGCATCAAAAGAAGAAAACAAATACATTTCCCCGAAAGATCAACATTTTTTCAGGCTTTCTGCGAATATTGTACATACTGTTTCTATCCCAAAAGGCGTTATGATTTGAAATGGCGAATGGCCTCGGCGGTAATGAATTTGATTCTCGAATGCTAATTCAATCTTGTATTCACCTCTGCCGATTTAAAGCATTCAGTCATACCTATTTTAAATGTTTTCTCAGTTCTGTAGTTCATATATCACTGAGGCTGTAATAATTTTTGTATGTAACTCACTTTGTCAGCAACTAGTTTCAAAATGTTCCGAAAGTGATATGCATGAAGAGAAAATGGTATACTGACAAGAACCTACCATGCCCCCAATGTGATTTCTGTTGTAGTTACTGGTATACTAACAAGCACGTAGGATGGCCTATTTTTTTTTTACTTAATCCACTAATATAATTTCAGCTGTAGTTGGTATTTGGAAATGGGTATGCGTGGAAACAAAGAACTATGTCTGCCATTCTATCCTTCTGCTAGTTATTGAATTTTACAGTTTCTTTCTTCTTCTAGGCGGTCAATATGTTTCATTTTAAGCTCAACACATGGAGTAGTTATACGGTCCTTGTGCATGTGATTTACGAGATTGTCAGCAACGATTTAGAGGTTAGTTCCTTAAAATAAGTTTTGATGTGACATAGATGTGGAAGAAACATCAACCTACCAAGCACGTAGTGAAAAAAGGTAAGTAGAACCTCTTTGCTTTTGGCACTGTTTGTAAACCATGGAAAGTTTGCAGCGTTTTCCCCTCCCGTGTTTAGCAGTTTTTATCCCCCATTTCCCTTTCTTTCATGCTTAGCAACTATGCTCCTTGGAAATCTGAAGTTCTTGCAAGGTCGGACTAGCATCCATTTTATAACAACACAATATTTTTTTCCTTTGATGCGATTTTTTCACCATTCTTCTCGAAAGTTTCTTATAGGAACAAAAAAGCACTTCTAGTTCCAAGTCCTGAGAAAGCAAACAAGATAGATTTATGACTTTGGTAAATGTACTTGAAATGGGAGATTGCCTAAAAACATCACTTGAAATATAGAATACTAATATAATTAAACTCGTCTTAGGTTGTACAAAATTTCAACTTTCACTTGACAGAAACATAAAAAAGATATTTAATGTATTTTTACAGATGTTTAACATTGATATTCTTAATCAATCTCCGTACACATTGCAGGTGCGCAGATACCATGTAAGCAAGCTTAAATAGCTGAGGAGCCAGACAAAGAAACTCACTAAAGAGATGGCATGAATCACTTGGTGAGTACTCTGAATCTACAAGTTCCTTTGAGCCATTTTTACATTATGCAAGCATAACAAAAGAGATAAACTATATAAACTTTTAGGCACATAATAGAAACATGTCTAGTATTATGAGCTCCAGATCTATAATAAACAGTATGCCAACTACACATGGCATTTGAGATAGAAAAAATGTAGACATAAAATGGGAGCACAATAGGCAGACACTTTGAACTTCAAATATCCAAAAGCCCTATATGAAATGTAACATTTCTGTTTGATGCTAGTGTTATTTCTGTTATGATCTAAGATCATCATGCCTCATTCACTGGGTTGTTAGTAAGAATGTATGCATTTTTAATGTTTTCCCGACTACAATTTGTAGTTGTAAAATCCGTCTTTAAGATTCAACAGTTCATTCTGCAAGCTTAACTAACCCATTGACTTTGACTAAGGTTTCCACTTAATTGTTAGATTGCTAATTCAACAGTGAATGATCCTGCATTCCAACAATGGATGTGATAAGTGCAGTTCTTCGTTTCACTTTTATCTCTAGTTTGGTAGAATTAATTCACGATGGTGATTTTATGGAGTCTGAACTATGGGTATATGCAAGGGAGGTTCCAAGAAGACTGCAGGATGGGAGGCATCGACCATTTCGAAGTTTTTTACCAAGCCCTGATGCTTCCGTGCATATAGCTAAGTGTAACATTAGATCAAGCCAGTTCGTTTCTCTAATTATAGGTCGCCATGTTCATATGTGACCATACTATCAGGTTTTGTTTGCATTTTTGTTGCAGTAGGTTATTTGTGTTCAGATAACAATATAAAACTACATTCATACTTGCTTAGTTGGCTTGTAAAATCATTACCTGGCTGGCTCTGGACACATTCCTATGACCTTTAACCATAAGGAGCAATTTCACTTTATAGAAAAAAACTTAAGGAGCTCTTTCATTCTTCTGCATTAAGGGTTCTAATTTTGTTGCATACTACTCCCTCCGTCCCATAATATAAGGATGTTTTCTACACTAGACGGAGGTAGTAGTAAACAGGAAATCAGGTCCAAAGCTAAGCCACGAGCTCCCACTTCTCACACGAACAACAAATTATGCACACATGCGTGCATTTGCTATCGTACGTACCAACAAATTGGTAAGAGAATATCTCCTTGAGTGGCAATCGCTTTATGACGCTAGAAGACTTTACCAGAACACGCCTGGCGAGTGGTTCTGGCTCCTTGGCTCCCACGCGGTAATTTTACCTCAGAAGTGTTTGGTTTCTTATGGTGGACTTGGCGTCTCCATACCCATAATATTACCTCACAAATCATTTGTTTCTTACGGTTTGCTGTGGCGCAGGTTTGCATGTGTGGTTCGCGGTAATTTTACCTCAGAAGTGTTTGGTTTCTTATGGTGGACTTGGCGTCCCCATACCCATAATATTGCCTCACAAATCATTTGTTTCTTACGGTTTGCTGTGGCGCAGGTTTGCATGTGTGGTTCGCACGAATCGGGTGGGGTGAAGAATAAGCATTCTTCACCCAGGGTGATGAATAGTCGATCCCTATTCGTCGGCTTTATCTTCAGAAAACCCCGACCAATGATCAGAGGACCCTACCCACAGGCTTGAGTCGGCCATGCTATGTGGATAAAGAATGAAAAGAGTGTTTAATGCATACAATGCATAACTAGTTAGGTTCACAGAAATTAAACATCTAAAATTTAAGTTAGGTTCACAGAAATTAAACTAGTTAAGATAAACAACAATAACAATATAATATAGCAGTTATAAAATGAACTAGATGGAGAAACATAGCAATACAACATGGCAGTTTAATTTAAAGATATATGGAACTAGCAAACATTGCAACAGACCAACAAGTAAACAATACAACATAGCGGCAACATATAATTAAGGCTGCGTTTGGCACCAATGTATTTTTGAAGTTTTGGGGGGAATAGCATGGTTTTCTAAAAAAGCCATGGTTTTAAAGACTTTGATGTGTTTGCCATTAACAAATACTTTAGTTTACAAAACCCTAGTATCTCCAAAACTTTAGTTAGGTTCACAGAAATTAAACATCTAAAATTTTGTCTAGGAGCCATACATGCATAACTAGTTAAGATGAACAACAACAACAATACAATATAGCAGTTATAAAATGAACTAGATGGAGAAACATAGCAATACAACATGACAGTTTAATTTGAAGATATATTGTCGGTGTACTAAAGTTTGTGTCCTTAGTACCCCATACTTGTGCACGGACGGTTGTAGCCACCCCAGCGGCAAGGCCTGCCGGGGGAACAGCTGGATGCAAGTACAAGAATATCGAGGAGGCATTCAAGCCAGTGATCAGAACACAGAAGACCGAAGGCCGGAATCCCGGCAAGATCTTGCCGGGATGGCTTGCGAAGCCCTGGCAAGACTCGCGCCCGGCAAGACCTCGCCACCCTGTCACCGCTCCAGCGCAGCGACCAGCTTGTCTTTTAGTTGTTGTCCTCCTGGGTACGTGTCAGGCGCTAATGGCGGATGGGCTTAAGCGGTGCTGATGGGACGACCCCTTTTTCCGTCCCCAAGAAGCTAAGGGACACCTCAACGGAGCATTTAATGCGTTTGTCCTAAGTCGTCAGTATTAGGTATGATAATACTGTAGCAACTTTACACCTCTTGTACTTCGCCACTGTTGGTGACCCCTTCGACGTATAAAAGGAGGCCCAAGGCGTAGCTACAGGGAGGAGGACCTTCTGGCCCATTCTGCATGCGTAGCAGCTGTGTACTGTTCATCACAAGCGCTCCAGAAGCTTGGGCTTAAACACATCCAATACAACCAAAGCAGGAGTAGGGTTTTACGCTTCTCAGCGGCCCGAACCTGGGTAAAAATCCCTCGTGTTGATCGTTGGATCTGCTCTTTGTGCAAGCCTTTTCCCTGCCGAATCATAAAAGGGATCCACTCGATCCCATAGGTGTCGTACGCCGACATCTTTGGCGCACCAGGTAGGGGGAAAGGTTGCGCGAACCTGATCTAGCGATTAGCGCGCCAATTTCCTCATCATCTTCATCGCCATGGCCCCCAAGAAGAAGGGTTTCACGGCGGTTGGTCCATCCGCGTCCGGTGCGCCTGTAGCTGCACGGACGGGCGACGGTGGGGACGCGGGCGGAGGAGGCGGAGGTCTTGAGCCTCCACGACGTTCTGGTGATCAAAGCCAGGTGAGCGGCGTCGTTCGCAGCGGCGACGGCAACCCGCGCGCCGCTAGATCTAAGGACGGAGCCGTGCTGCCTACGGGCGGCGTGACGAACTCCAGAGACGAAAGGGCGCCTTCTAAAACACCCACGCCGGCGCACGCGCGGCGGCCTTCTCAAGTCGCGTGCGATGAACAGCGTCGCGACGTTGGTGGTTCCAAGCGTCCCCATGGAAAGTCTCCTGAGCATCACTCTCGAGATGCGCGGGACCAGCATGCACGTCAAAACGCTGGTGGAAGCGGTGTGCGGTTGCTGGACCGTGATGGAGCTCCTTCTAACACGGTTAGGAGTCAGAGCACCTCACGCTCCTCGCACCTTTCGCCGCCGCCTACACCAGCAGAAGCATTGGCGCGAGCACAACTGCTCCTGAATTTTCCTCCTGCTGCGGAGAAGCTCGACGAATGGAGAGCTGCCATCCAGAGCCTCGTCGGCTTCGCTAATGAAGATGGGCCGCAGCAGGCGGAGCTTTCAAGGCGGCAGTCCATCGAGCCGGCGCGCGCCGGTGGCGAAAATACTGGAGGCGGTGCAACCACGATCCACTCTCCTCCACGGCAGCAACAGCGGTCGCTGACTCGACGGATCGACGCCTATGATGATGATTCAACAGCATCGTCCGATCCGCGAACTCGCCGCGATCAACGCCAAGTTCTTCAGGAACGAAGCAAAGAAGACGCTCGAACTACCATAGAGCAGCGTCGGGAGGCGCGCCATCAGTCTGATAGGCGCGCAGGACCCACTGTAGACAAGCCTGCGCCAGGGTATCCTGGCGAACTACCTTATGAGGTTGGTTGTCCAGCTTTTACCCATGAGTTGCGGCGAGTCCAGTGGCCCAATTCCCGAACGTTCAAACCTGAGGTCCCGGAGAAATACGACGGCAAGACTCACCCGTCAGAGTTCTTGAGCATCTACACCATTGCGGTGCAGGCTGCCGGGGCTCGCGACGACAAGATACTCACCAACTACTTCCCGTTGGTGCTTAAGCCCAACGTCAGGTCGTGGTTGATGCATCTGCCGGAGAATTCCATTTCTTCCTGGGCAGATCTGTGTCATGAGTTTGTTGACGTCTTTACCGGAGGCCACCAAGCTCCTGGCCAGGAAAGTGATTTGCATCTCATCCCCCAGAAGGAGGGCGAAACTTTGCGCAAGTACATACAGAGATTCAGCCTTGTACATCACAACATCCCCGACGTTCATCCTGCCGCTGTTGTCAGCGCGTTCCATCAGAACGTGCGCAACCGCAGGATGCGCGAAGAGCTGGCGATGAACAAAGTCAGGGATGTGGCCGAGCTTTATGCTCTGGCTGATAAGTGTGCTCGGGCTGAAGAAGGGAGGAGATTCCCCGGCGAGGATGCTGGTGCAGGAATCGATTCTGAAGATGAAGACGCCGCCGCCCCGGCAAAGAAAGGCCGGCGGCGTAACAGGAAACGCAAGGGCAAGGCCGTGCTTGCCGTCGAGGGATCCGGCAATCCCGACACCGCCAAGCAGTCAAGGTTGATGGCCCCGGCAAGGAGGTTGCCGGGTGCGCCTCCTGTCAGGCCTTCGCGGCTGCCGACAAGCCGGAGGGCTCCAACAAGCAGTATTGCAAGATCCATCGCACGAAGGGCCATGATCTCCAAAACTGCCGGCAGGTTGAGCAGCTTGTCGAGAAGCAGAAAGCTGAGTATGAAAGGCGAGACAAGGAGAAGGCCCAGGATGCCACGGAGGGGTCCAGCATGAAATGCGGTGGCCGAGGAGGTCGCCGCGGCAAGGCCAAGCAACAGAAGGAGAGGCCCGCTCGAGGCCGCGACAAGCAAGAGGGGGGTGACGATGACAACGAAGAGGACGACGAGTCCAGCGAGCAAGAATTTCAAAAAGCTACGGATACCATGTGCGTTGACGGGGGCGCCTCGTTGCATTCTTCCCACCGCCAACTTAAACAGTGGGCGCGCGAGGTTAATGCGACAGAGCCGTCTGTAGATGCCCGGAAACCGTTGAAATGGTCCAACACGCCTATCATTTTCGACGCTGAGGATCACCCTGATCGCACAACTGCGATCGGGTGTCTGCCATTGTTGGTTTCACCAACAATTCGCAACCTCAAAGTGACGAAAATGTTAGTTGACGGTGGGCCGGTTTGAACTTGATTTCACCCGATGTGATCAAAAGGTTGCGAATTCCTGATGGAGATCTCGAGGAAACGGGTTTGTTTCAGGGGGTCAATCCAGGAAGGAGCCAGCCGAAGGGTAAGATCACATTACCAGTAACATTTGGTAGTGACTTGAACTTCAGAACAGAGAAGATAGTTTTCGACGTCGCCAAGATTCCATTGCCATATAATGGGATCCTTGGCCGCCCAGCGCTGGCCAAGTTCATGGCGGCATCGCATTATGCTTATAATACATTGAAGATGCCCGGGCCGATGAGCATCATCACTATCAACTCCGACAAGAAGGATGCGCTTATCTGCACCGACCAACTCTACCGGGAGGCAGTTGCAGCATCTGCCGCCAAGGCACTTGCTCCTGCCGCTGAAGCTCCCGGGGGGAAGAAGACCGGCAAGACCTCTAGCACACACTCCGGCAAGCGCACCTCCTCGGAGTGCTGCGCTCCTGTTGAGGATGTGCCAGAGAGCTCCACCGGCAAGAGCAAGAAATCCAAGGCAGCTCCACCAGAAACCAAGAAGGTGCCTGCCAAGGAGGATGGTACGGGAGGAACTTTCACCATAAGTTCCACCCTCGATGACAAATAGGAAAGCGCGCTCGTTGCTTTCCTGTAGGCGAATATTGATGTGTTTGCATGGCAACCATCTGATATCCCCGGTGTTCCCAGGGAAGTAATTGAGCACCACCTTGCTGTCTGTCCTCATGCGCGGCCCGTCAAGCAGAAAGTTAGGAAGCAAGCTTTGGAGCGGCAACAGTTTATTGCTGAGGAAATCAAGAAATTGGAAGCGGCAGGTTTGGTAAGAGGAGTGCTCCATCCAACATGGTTGGCTAATCCAGTTGTAGTGCGCAAGGCGAATGGAAAATGGAGGCTGTGTATTGATTATACAGATATCAATAAGGCCTGTCCAAAAGATCCTTTTCCCTTGCCGCGCATCGACCAGATTGTGGACTCCACCGCCGGCTGCGATCTGCTTTCATTTCTTGACGCCTATTCAGGATATCACCAGATCTTCATGGCGAAGGAAGACGAAGAGAACACCGCATTTATCACCCCATGTGGTACGTATTGCTTCTTGCGTATGCCTTTCGGGTTGAAAAGTGCTGGTTCGACATTTGCAAGAGCGGTTCAGATTGGTTTTGAGTCCCAGTTACATAGAAATATGGAAGCTTATATGGATGACATAGTGGTCAAAACCAAGGACAAGGCGACGCTCATACAAGATTTAGAAGAGACATTTGCAAATCTGCGCAAGATCAATCTGAAGCTCAATCCTGAGAAGTGTGTGTTTGGCGTTCCGTCCGGCAAGCTTCTCGGGTTCTTTGTATCTCAACGTGGAATCGAAGCAAATCCCGACAAGATCAAGGCAATTGAGCAAATTGAAGCGCCAAGACGCGTCAAAGATGTGCGTCGTCTTGCCGGCTGCGTTGCTGCTCTGAGTAGGTTCATATCAAAATCTGCTGAGCGCGCCCTGCCCTTTTTCAAAATCTTGAAAAACGCAGGTCCGATGAAGTGGACTCCGGAAGCAGAGGCAGCGCTGCAGGATTTGAAGAGGTACCTCTCCTCTCCGCCAGTACTAGTCGCGCCAAAACCACAAGAGCCGTTGCTGCTATATCTAGCGGCAACAAATCAAGTGGTGAGTGCTGCGTTAGTGGCAGAGAGAGAAGTCGACGAAGAAGCAGCAGCAGCGGTGAGACCGCCAAGCGACGAGCTGGGATCTTCCCCGGCAGAGTCTGGTGCTGATAAAGCACGATCTGCGCAGGCAAATGGAGCAACACAGAAGAAGAAGATGGTGCAGCGCCTAGTTTATTTTGTCAGCTCCCTTTTGCAGGGGGCTAGGTCAAGATACTCCGGTGTGCAGAAGTTGCTCTTCGGCCTCCTTATGGCCTCGAGGAAGCTGCGCCATTACTTTCAAGCACATGAGATCACCGTCGTCACTCGCTTTCCGTTGCAGCGGATTTTGCGGAATCCGGATGCGACCGACAAGATTGTGGAGTGGGCTTTGGAACTGTCAAGTTTTGGTCTCAAGTTTGAAAGTACTTCAACCATTCAGAGCAGAGCTTTGGCGGAGTTCATTGCAGAATGGACCCCAACGCCAGACGAAGGGATTCCGGAGACGACTCTCCCCGGCAAGAAAACAAATCAAGAGTGGATTATGTATTTTGATGGGGCTTTCTCGCTGCAAGGCGCCGGTGCTGGCGTGCTGCTTGTCGCACCCACCGGAGAGCACCTCAAATATGTAATTCAGACGCACTTTCCCCGAGAGAGATCGACAAATAACACTGCAGAGTATGAAGGGCTGCTTGCCGGTCTCAGGATCGCGGCAGACCTGGGAATCATGAAGCTTATCGTCAGGGGTGATTCGCAGCTTGTCGTCAAGCCGGTGAATAAAAATTATCAGAGCCCATTGATGGAAGCTTACGTAGATGAAGTGAGGAAGTTGGAGGAGTGTTTTGACGGTCTGCAAATGGAGCACGTTCCCCATGCGGAAAACAACATTGCTGATGACTTGTCAAAGCGCGCTGCCCTTAAGTTACCTGTGGAACTAGGAACTTTTGTGCTCCGACTGACTCAACCATCCGTAACACCATCGATGGGACAAGAGAAAAGGAGAAAGTTGAGTTCCGGCAAGTATTTTCCGGCAGAGCTCCCAGACGCCGCCGACAAAGAAGTTGCCGGGAACAACACCAAGCTTGCCGGTGAGCGACAGGCTCCGGCAGGGCTTCAAGCTCTTGCCGTAGAGACAAACGCTCCCGCCAAGCTTGCCGGGGAGCAGCAGGCTCCGGCAGGGCCTCGAGGCTTTGCTGTAGAGACAGACGCTCCCACGGCAGAGGACATGCCTTTAGTCCTTGTTGTCGAGCCCCAGGCTCCAGCATGGGCACATCACATCGTTCATTTCCTTCAAACAGGAGAACTCCCCGAAGAACAGGAAGAAGCGGAGAAAGTAGCCCGTCGGTCTAATATGTACCAGTTTGTGGACAATGTCCTGTACAGAAAGAGACCGAACGGTGTGAAATTAAAGTGTATTCCTCGGGAGGATGGACTGGAGCTGTTGGCAGAGATTCATGGAGGCATATGTGGTTCCCACATAGGATCAAGAGCTCTTGTTGGTAAGGCATTCCGGCAAGGTTTCTTTTGGCCCACTGCTCTCCAGGATGCAACTGCACTAGTAACCAAATGTGAAGCGTGCCAGTTCCATTCGAAGAAATTGCATCAACCAGCTCAAGCTCTTCAGACAATCCCTCTTTCCTGGCCATTTTTGGTCTGGGGGCTCGACATATTGGGCCCCTTTCCCCGTGCTACCGGGGGCTTTGAGTACTTGTACGTCGCAATCGACAAGTTCACAAAGTGTCCGGAGGTGGAAGCAGTGAGAAAGGTGACAGCACAATCAGCCGTCAAGTTCTTCAAAGGACTAGTTTGCCGTTTTGGTGTGCCTAATAGGATCATCACCGACAATGGTACACAGTTCACGAGCCACGCCTTCATGCAGTATGTCCAAGACCTTGGTGGCAAGATCTGTTTTGCTTCTGTTGCTCATCCAAGGAGCAACGGCCATTCAGAAAGGGCAAATGCTGAAGTGCTGCGAGGCCTCAAGACAAGAACTTTCGACAAGCTGCGCCAATGCGGAAGACGCTGGATTGATGAGCTGCCGGCGGTTCTTTGGTCAATCAGAACGACACCAAATCGAGCCACCGGCCAGACACCCTTCTCCCTAGTGTACGGGGCAGAAGCAGTTCTCCCCACGGAACTCATATACGGGTCACCTCGAGTGCTCGCTTATGACGAGCTTGAGCAAGAGCAGTTGTGGCAAGATGACGTTATGCTCCTTGAGGAAGATCGTCTTCAGGCTGCTGTGCGAGCTGCACGCTACCAGCAAGCCTTGCGCCGCTATCATAGCCGCAAGGTCCATGCCCGAAGTCTTGAGGAAGGCGACCTTGTTCTTCGGCGTGTTCAGTCGGCCAAGAATTGCAACAAGTTGACGCCGAAGTGGGAAGGCCCTTATCGGGTAGTACGAGTCACCAGGCCTGGCGCAGTCCGCCTGGAGACCGAAGATGGCGTCCCAGTGAACAATTCCTGGAATATCGAACATCTTCGTAAGTTCTATCCATAAGGCGCGGTTGCCGGGTCCCCCGGCAACCACCTTTTGTACAAGTCCTGCCGCCAAGGCATGTAAACCTTTGTACAAAGCCAGGCGCAGACCCTGTGCATAGTTGAATAAGACTAAGTGTTTTACAATTCTTGTCGATTTTCATGTTTACTTATGTGCATGCTTATCTGAGACATTGTATTACACTTTCTTCCGGTAAGCATTAACGAACCGCCAAGGTTCCATATCTCTGTTTTCTCTTCTTTCTTTTTCTCAAAGGACAAAAGGTTCCCTCGCATGCAAGTTTGCCGGGGGGGAATGATGGTATGGATACCGACGGGCGATGTTCAAGGTTGACATCTTTCCGGAAGAAGTACAGCAACGAAAAGCTAAGTTGCAGGAACTTTAAACAATTTTTGTTTTGTAAGGTTATTCTCCTTGAACGATTTCGACTTTCGTATGGAAAACCTGCACGCGATGGAACCTTGTCATGATCGGTTGCGCCCTTATTTTGTTTCGAGTCCGCTCAACAGTTTAAGTGGCTGCACTGAAAACGTCAAGGTTTCTTGCCGGTAGCGGCACCTCCAGCAGGCTGCTAAAGTCCCGCACCTAGCGCTCGCGGCAAGGGTGCGCGCGCTGGCAAGTGTCCATTAAAGCGTAGGGCATGTACCATACAAGAAGAAATCAGACAAGGGAAATAGCATACATTCATCTAGAGCATAACAAGTTATATTACAATAATAGCTGCCGCGATTCTAACATAAGATAAAACTGTCTTTGGCATGGAATGGCGGCGACAACAAAAAGTGAAGCGGCTAGTCCCTGCGCTGGCCTTCGACCCTCTTGACTTGGTTCACCTTGTCGACGATGGGTGCGACGAGTTCTTCGAGTGCCTTGAGGTCCACATCCTTCGGCAAGCGATCGAGAACGTTGGTGAGGTTGATGCCAGGGTTCTTGTGCACCACCTTGGTGAGCACCTTGAGGAGGACGGCCCGGCAGAGTTTGCGGGACTCGTTGGCCAGATGGGTTGCTCGATCAGAATGGAGCTGCTTCAGGGCGTCAATCATGCCCTCGAAGAACATGGTCAACTTGGCGCTCGTAGATACCCTATCGTCGGAAGAATAGTTGAAGCCCTGCAGGCCCATGGTGGACAGTTGTGCTGCAAGCCTCTCCGCGACATCGATGAGGCGCTCAGTCCAGATCTGTGCACCTGCCACATAGTCGTTATGAGTGACGGCGGCGCTCTTGAGCAGGTCCTTCTCATTCTAGAGATCTTTGATCAGGACCTTCTCACGAGCCCTGCTGTTCTCAAGAGTCTCATTCAGCGTGGCCAGCTTCAGCTTCAGGTCGGCAATGGATTCATTGGCTGAGGAGAGCAGCTTGGTCTTGTCGGACATGGCAACTTGCATCTCCATCAAGCTGTGGAGAGTCTTCTCTCTTTCAGTTTTGAGTGTCGAGAGCTCCTTGCCGTGATCCTCAAGATCCGCCTCCAGCCTCTTCACCTTATCCTCAAGCTCGTTCTTGGCGGCCTCTGCAGTTTCGGCAGCATTGACGACTTCCTTCAGCTTGCCGGCGTGGTATGTGACCAGAGCTTCGAGGGTTTCCTTGTGCTTCTGCTCCAGCTCCAGGGTTCGCTGCGCGACAAGCTTCTCAATCTCTTCATCCTTGCCACGAATCTTGTCGGCAAGAGCCTTCTCGTGAGCGACGAGGTCTTCCTCATAAGCATCAAGCCCAACACGGCGCTCTGTTAGGCGAGCTTCCTCTGCAGCGGCCTGTTGTTTGGCCTCCTCTTGTGCCTTCTCAACGTCAGACTGCTTCATGAGGAGCTCGTTCCAATTTTGACTCAGCTGCTCTTGGCTCGCCTTCAGCTCCTGAATAGCTTTGGCGTACCAGACTTGCGTCTCCTCGACACGCTTCTGGAAACCTGCCTTCGCTGCTTCGACAACTGCTGCCCTGGAATCCAGCTTCTCTTTCCGGGCGCGGTGAAGTGCTTGGAGCTTCTGGAAGTTGTTGCTCATGGCCTGGAGGAGCTTTTCTTCTTCAGATTTGCTGCTGCTGGTGTGTGGCTCGTCGACAATCTCGAGCCCGGTAGTGGCGATGACGTCCTCGTCAAGGATTTCCCCTTCAGCTGGCACCCCAATCTTTGCCGTCCCTGGTAGGTTGATGAACAGGTTGTCGCCAACCTTGAGGTATCTGCTTGAAGAGGGGGCTTCGGATGTTGACGGCTGATCCTCAACAACTGTCTCACCGGCAACTGGGGGCTCCGTGGCCGGCGTAGCGCCTGGCGCTCCTGCGGCAGGAATGCCGTCAGTATGGTCACCAGTCTTCCTGCCGGCCCTCTCAGCAGATTCCTTGGTGGCCCTTTCCTGTGCAGCCTTGGCGACCTCAGCGGCAGCATTCTTGGCGGCCTCGTCAGTGGCAACCCTGTTGGCTTCGGCGGCAGCATCCCTGGTGGTCTCCTCGATGACGGCATCAACATCCATTTGTTCCATCGAGGGAAGATCTGAAGGCCGAGAAAGCAAACAAGATAAGGCTGAAGTGGAAGTTCAAGAAGACAAAAAAGGAAGACAGAATGACAAGTGTTCTGAGGCAAACGGTTTACCTGTGTCGAGCTGTTGAGAGGTGGCTTCTCATTTCCCGGCAACACCAGTTGCCGAAGTAGGACCACCAGAGCCCGCGCTTGCCGGCTCCTCTTCGTCGCGATAGAGCTCGCTAGAGGAAACCCTTGCCGAAGATCCATCTCTGGGTGGCGTAGTTGATGGAGGCGGCACGTTAGGGGTGGCTTCTGATGGCTTTCCTCATTGCCGTTCCTCTCCTACAAGCCGGGTGATGTTAGCAGTGAAGATACGCACCCCGACACTTGCCAGCGGAAAGTGAGTAATGGGCTCACGCTGGGGGCTGCATCGGGGGCTGCGTCGAGGACTTGACTCCGGGCTGATGTTAATCAGCTCTGGCGCACATGAGGTGCTTGCCGGCGGCTCATCGCCCGTTGAAGTCTTCGCCCTTTTCGCCATCCTTTGCGCCAACGTTTCCGTATCCCTGTAGAGACAGGCCAAAGCAAGGCAGATTAGTTAAGCAAACCGGAAATTCCGAAGATAAAGGATGTAACAGGACCCTTACTCTTCTTCTTCTGAGCTGAAGGCAGAGAGGTCGAAGTCGACCTCCGCCACGGTGTCCATGCGGGGGGGTTAAGGAGTGGTCCTGGGTCGCTTGGCTGCGGCAGAAGATGAAGATTGATGGGCTGAGGCACCAGAAGTGGCTTTCCGAAGAACTCGCTTTGTCTTCTTCTCGGGAGCTGGGGGCTCCTCGTGCAGCCCCTCCTCGGCTGTACCTTCGGCAGAAGGGCCCCTGGCAGATGTGCTGCTCTGCTCTCCGGCAACCTCGCCCTGCCCGGCAAGTTTTTCCTCCGACACCACTTCTTCTTCACTGGCTTCCCCTTCCGCGAAGCCAACGCTGCCGGCCTCCGCGGCAAGATTCGCCTCTTCCGCCCTGCTGGCGATATACGCCACTTCTTCCTCAGTGGTGTGGCGGATGAGGATCGGTTCTTCCCGGATGGCCTTCTCTGACAAGTTGTCAAAGAACTCCTGTGCCTGCTCCGCGGATGGCTCCTCCCAAGTTCCGTCAGGGCCGTGAGCATTACACACCGGCATCATGGCGATGATTGAGGCCAAGGTAGAGTTGTTGCACAAAGGAATTACGCCAGCCGGCAACTTGAATCTGGCATCAGTCCTGAACAGCTTGTGGCAGAGGGCTGTGTGCTGCATGACCATCAGGTTATTGTTCAAGCCGGGGCACAACCGCATGATATCTGCCGCATTCCGAAATTCCCAAGCTGGTCTCCCCTTATTCTGCAGAGGGGCGATGCGCCGGCGGAGGAAATCAGCGCCGATCATCTCTATTGTGAGCCCGACAGCTTTGAGGCGGTGAATCCTGGTAATTGCGATTGTGAGCTTCTCATCTTGAGGATCGAGGTCGCTCCAGTCTTTACCGCGCGCCATTTTTGATTGTCGGGGCAAGCAGAAAGGCTGAGGATCCTTCTCCTGAATCCAGCACCACTTGGCTCGCCATTCTTCCCACTTCTCGCGGTAGACCCCGTTTGGATATACCTCCTTGTTCCATGTCCTTGGAATCCAGGTGATGGAACCAGAAAGGGCCTCTCCCGCTTGGATGCGAGGAACGAAGAAGTGGCGGAAGAGGGCTGTATTGGGGACTACCCCGGCAAAATTTTCGCAAAGATGTGCAAAAACTGACATACATGTCAAGAAATTCGGCGTAAAATCCAAGAGTTGGAAGCCGTATGTGTACATGATGTCGTTGAAGAAATCCGAGAAAGGGGGACAGAGCCCGCAATAAAAGTAGTCGACGAAGAAAGGAAGTTTATCTGGGCCACCCTTGGAGGAACCTGGACTCATGCGGGTAGCAGGATGAGCCTTCGTTTCCCTCGCCCACATGCAGAGGTATCGGTCCATCAGGGCTCTCGCGTCGAGCGCCGAAGTGAAGACGGCGTGCTTCTTCCGCATCTTCGCCAGCTCGCTCTTTGAGACGGCGGCTTTCACCGCCTTGCCCTTGCTCGCCTTAGGCGGCATGGCGGCTGTGAGGACTGAGGCTGAGGACGGTGAGGGTGTGGAAGCGGCGGATGAGTGGGAGAGGCTCTGTTTCGGGCTCGAGGAAGGAGACGACGGCGGTTTCCAGATTGGAAAAGACAGGGGGTAAATGAGCAGTGCCTCTGCGGATTCCTTTTTATGGGGAAGACGCGAGGCTGCCTCTTTACTAGTCAATATGAAAACGCTTTTGCGAAGCGCGCTGCTGTAACGGCCGCTCCGCCCACGTCTCCCACGTCGCTCATTCAACGCGCGTAGTGGGGGGGGCGCAGTAAGCGGAATGATAACAACAGTTAACTCCTGCCACGCGTGCCCGTGCACTGTTTGGGCCTAGCCCAACAACGCCTCGCACCGTGTATGGCCTAGGCCCGGGGGCTCCTGTCGGTGTACTAAAGTTTGGGTCCTTAGTACCCCATACTTGTGCACGGACGGTTGTAGCCACCCCAGCGGCAAGGCCTGTCGGGGGAACAGCTGGATGCAAGTACAAGAATATCGAGGAGGCATTCAAGCCAGTGATCAGAACATAGAAGACCGAAGGCCGGAATCCCGGCAAGATCTTGCCGGGATGGCTTGCGAAGCCCCGGCAAGACTCGCGCCCGGCAAGACCTCGCCACCTTGTCACCGCTCCAGCGTAGCGACCAGCTTGTCGTTTAGTTGTTGTCCTCCTGGGTACGTGTCAGGCACTAATGGCGGATGGGCTTAAGCGGTGCTGATGGGACGACCCCTTTTTCCGTCCCCAAGAAGCTAAGGGACACCTCAACGGAGCATTTAATGCGTTTGTCCTAAGCCGTCAGTATTAGGTATGATAATACTGTAGCAACTTTACACCTCTTGTACTTCGCCACTGTTGGTGACCCCTTCGACGTATAAAAGGAGGCCCAAGGCGTAGCTACAGGGAGGAGGACCTTCTGGCCCATTCTGCATGCGTAGCAGCTGTGTACTGTTCATCACAAGCGCTCCAGAAGCTTGGGCTTAAACACATCCAATACAACCAAAGTAGGAGTAGGGTTTTACGCTTCTCAGCGGCCCGAACCTGGGTAAAAATCCCTCGTGTTGATCGTTGGATCTGCTCTTTGTGCAAGCCTTTTCCCTGCCGAATCATAAAAGGGATCCACTCGATCCCATAGGTGTCGTACGCCGACATATATGGAACTAGCAAACATTACAACAGACCAACAAGTAAACAATACAACATAGCGGCAACATATAATTAAAGCTGCGTTTGGCACCAATGTATTTTTGAAGTTTTGGGGGAATACCATGGTTTTCTAAAAAAGCCATGGTTTTAAAGACTTTGATGTGTTTGCCATTAACAAATACTTTAGTTTACAAAACCCTAGCTATCTCTAGGATCCAATAATATATAGGTCAAACTAGAGGAAACTAAGAAAGAAAAGATTGTGCTTGGGGTGAGGTGAATATATACCTCGGGCGCGTGGTCGGCCGACGGGGCGGCGACTGGATGCGTCGGGTGCGTGGTCGAGCGGGGCGTCAGGCGGGGCGGCGTCGGACGGGGTGGCGACGCGCGGCGTCGGGCGGGGCTACGACGGGCGGCGGCGGGGATCGAGAGGAGGACGAAGGAGTTGGGGGTTCGAGAGAGTGGGGAGTAGGCCGGGCGCAAGAGGTGGGGATTAGATAGATTAGTGCTGGCGTGGGCCTATTGGGCCTAATTTGCAACGCCGGGGCTAATATGCAACGCCAGCACTAAACGAATAGCTATGGCGTTTCAATTTGGCCAACGACAACACTATTTGAAAATATTAGTGCTGGCGTTTGTAAGAAATGGCGCACCACGAACAAGAGTTGTGGCTAGCCATTTCTGCACTAGTGTGAAGAAAACACCTTCAACCGTAACTTGCACAATTTGGCAGTTCAAAGCTTCAGATTCACCGGAAATAAGATATTCATCGAATCTGAAAGGTTTTGAATTGCAAGAGTTTTGAATTAATACATACACACGGTCACATGGATTACTCACTACAACAGTACAAATTGTCTTAGAAAAGCAAATACACAAAGGTTGACACATTGATAGTTACCTATCTTATTGGACGTAACATACATGCTATTGAAACTTAAATCCGATCAGGAAACGAACCTACAGCTTACGGGACCTATGCAGTATGAGAAGGCGCTCTGCAACATCTGTCATTGATGGTCTTTGATCAGCATCAAGGTTAAGACACTCCATAGCGAGCTTTGCCAGATTGTCAAGAAACTCCAAATCTTCTGTTGTTGCAATGTTCTCATCAAACAACTCAGTCGCTTTCTTTCCTTTTTGGTGACACTCCAGGAAGCTCCTCACTAAGCTGTTATTGTCAGAATGAGTGGCCTTCTTCCTGCTAATGAGCTCTAAGATGACAACCCCAAAACTGTAGACATCACTTTTTTCTGTCAGTAAGCCTGTTTGTAGGTATACTGGATCCATATAAGTCATGTCACCTATGACGTTTGCAGTGTGTTCCTTGTCTACTGCAATTAACCTAGATATGCCAAAGTCTGATATCTTGGGCACAAAGTTGTCATTCAAAAGTATGTTTGCTGGTTTAACATCGCCGTGCAGGATTTTGGTGTGGGCTTGTGAGTGCATGTAAGCTAGACCATGTGCTGATTCTTGAAGAATACTTACACGCACATCCAAGTTGAGAAGCTCCTTGTGAAGAATGTCTTCCAGGCTTCCTTTGGAGATGAATTCGTACACTAGCATGGGGGTATCCACCTCTAGGCAGCAACCTATAAGCCTTACGATGTTCTTGTGGATGACTTGAGACTGGATGGAGACTTCATTTGGAAATTGCTTGTTCTCCAGCACACTACCACTAATCGGTTTCTTTACTGCGACCACAACTCCATCAACAACACCCTTGTAAACTTCACCAAAGCCACCTTTACCAATTAAATTGCCACTCTTTAAAACTGGCTTGAGCTCGTCCTTTGTGTAAAGCTTAATACTTCTAGCATTCTCTAATGTAAGACCACCATTCTTTCTGTAAAAGTCCTTGGCCTTCTGCTTCTCTTTGCGAAGAACAACAATGAATGCCAGAAATGCCAAGACAAGAAGGCCACCTATTGCACCTACATGGCGAAAGGAACACAATTAAATATTTAAATATTTATTATTATTATTTTGCTTGCAAATAGACATAGAGCGATTTTCTAAATTTGAGTTATGGCTCCATTTTGAAGCGCCGCAAAGCTATAAAAAATGATAGCAGGATACTAAGTAATTGAATGTGTAACTGTGTCTCGGAAACTAATATATGTGCTAGAATTGCCTTTTTGTTCATTCGGCGGTTGAAGTTTTTGTTAAATTTAGGTCACTTCACTTTTGAGTCTTGAACTATACAAAATACAGATTCCAAAAGAGAGACGAGTTCTTAGAAGAACTTAATTAGTTATGTATACGTATTCTGAGGCGACTGGGAGAGAATTAAGATAAGTACTTAGCAAAATAACTTGTGTAGCAGGAGCATGATGCTACTTACCTACGGAAATCTGTGCTGCAAGTGGAAACTTTGGAGTACATCGTTCGGTTATTGGGTCGTAGCTCCGATAACCTGGAGGACATTCGCATTGGTATGATCCTTTGGTGTCCGTACATACACCTTTGCAAGGATACTTGCCTGGATCAGCACACTCATCTATATCTGTTTGGCACAAATTCACAAAGTAATCGTCAACTAGAGCAGCATTTGCTAAAGGCACAACACGGAATATATTTTCCACTTGAAATTCTCATAAAAAAGCAAAACATCTAGTCATATATTTGTGTGGACTATCATAATTAAATAATTTTAACGGTTGTGATTAAACATCTCAGTTAGCCCTTAGCTGGCGAGGAAGCACCCCTCCGACTCGTAAATTTTAGTATATATAGTAATTTAAATTCATATCTACTTACATACTTTATAGCCTAGCTCTTAGAACTGTTGGTGACACATTTGAACATTTATTTGATGACTTTTGCTTGGGTACCCCCCCCCCCCCCCCCCCCCCCAAAGAAAGTTTACGGATTTCAATGCAGATTAAAATTGGGGCTTAAAAGTTACCCCTTCAATCAAAAAGTTTAGATTGTTCTGATCTCTTGTTTAATGCATTAGGGGGGAATAGGTATTATAATTAGTTGATCATGAATGTATGAGAATAGACTTTTTAAGTAACTTAGGATTCATGCAAAACAGAAAAAAAAATTGAGGAGGGGGGGGTACCGAAGCAAAACTCTTACTATCTCTGATGAACATCTATTAGTACAATGGACCGCAGTGAAAAGATCTTCACAACTCTATACCAAAACATCATCCGGGCATTGTGCTTGTAGACTCTAATTAGTTTCTTTCGGGAGTTGGGACACATTTTCATAACTATAGGTGGATCTAATATATTTTTCAGCGACAGACTATGAAATTTGAACTCGCATAAAAATACTATCGGTTAGCTAGTAACGTGGAACCATGGCACATTTGGTCATCAATATGGTGTTCTTTTTTTTACTTGGGTAAGTGGCATATATATAATAATCAGTGCTACTAATTTAAATGATTAAAGTTGTTTTTCTATGCGGGTGATATTTTGTTTAGCCAAAATTGCGGTGGCTAGTTATTTCTAATCTAATTGCATAATAGGAGTGGTGTTTGTTGAACCACATGTTGCTTTATCAAACATATACTCCCTCTGTCCCAATCCAAAATAAGTGTCTCAACTCTGGTATGATTGTATATTAAAGTTGTACTATATAAAAGTTGAGACATTTATTTCGAGATGGAGGAAGTATTCACTACAGTACTGAAGAGGACGCATACTAGTTGTAGGACTTACTTGTGCATCCGTCGACAAGGTAGGCGTCGCCCTTGTAGCCTTTGGAGCACTTGCAGTTGTAGCCAGGCCCATTGGTGGAGTCGATGCAGTCGCTGTGAGCGCTGACGCAGGCGTACTGGTCGGTCGTGGCCGCCTGTTTGCACGAGTGTATGTCGCCGGAGACGGAGCCGTTGCCGCGAATGGCCCAGTCGAGCCACACCGGCGAGGTCCGGTTGGTGTCCATCTTGAGGTCGGACCGGCGGAAGGTGTAGTTGGTCCTGTCGACGAGGAAGGCGTAGTCGCAGGGGCTGTAGTCCATCATGTTCTCGTGGGTGTAGGTGGTGAATTTGAAGTAGTTGTGGGTGAGCCCCGGCGGGATGTCGACGTGGCAGCACCCGACGCCGGAGCAGACGCCGTCCCGCGCGCTGGCCGAGTTGTTGCAGTAGGACATGCACCCCGTGTAGTAGGCGTAGGCGGCGGAGGCGCCGCCCTCGGTCGCCGTGCTGGCGGTGTAGCCCATGGTGTTGCAGCCGTTGACGACGAGCATGTTGTGCGTGTGGGAGATGCGGTACACGCCGTCCTTGTTCATCGTCGTCTCGCCATAGCTGGAGTCCATGGCTTCGGTTGGGCTGGAGGCGTTGTAGCACTTCCACCCGATGGGGAGCATCACCAGCGACTCGTCGGGATCCACCGACAGGTGCACCACCCGGAGAGGCGTGCCGGCGAGGACGGGGCCGTCCTTGGTGCACTCGATCTCGAAGCCCTTGCGGAAGCACCCCGGGCCGATGCCGAAGGGGTAGGGGATGTCCACGCCGCCGCAGCTCGGCGGACACCCACGAGTCGTCGCGGTGAGGCTCTCGGTGGTAGCTGCCGCTGCCGCAAGGAGCAGCAGCAATGTCAGTGCCGTCCACATTAGCTGCATGCTCATGCTGGGCCTGGGCGTATCTAGGCTTCCTGCAACTCATCGTTTTTATAGGCGGTGAGTACTCCTGTTCAGCTGAGCTGGAAGCATGCATGACTTGCCACTATTCTTCACCATCTCAAGCATAGAAATTTTGAACATTAATATATTTCAAAAGCACATGATTGGGTATTTGAGCATTCTCAAGCTTGAGCGATATTTTCACCTCCAAGCGGTTAAAAATTATATATATAATTCCGATTACGTTAAATCAAATGCGTAAAATAAATTTTCTGATAGAATTCCAGCTTTGTTCACTTCTAGTCTTATGAATCAGAATCATACAATGCCAATGCTCTTTCCTCCAAAAATAAAGAGAATAATTTCTTCTTGGCTTCATCCCTCGATAGATCTGCAATCTTAAATAATCCACATAGTTCATCCATAGAGGAGCCGCATCCTGAGTCCCCTCCTTCCTCGTCGCACCTGCAGGCGACAGGGAGGTTCCCGCCGCGGCACCCGCCGGTTCACCTCTCCCCCGCCCCCTCCCTCACAGCTGCAAGAGGACGCGGCTGGGCAAAGCCCGGCCAGCGCCGGGGGTGGCGGGGTTCTTCTCCTCCTCGCTCAAGGGTGCTGCTTCGGAGTAGCTCTCTTGCGCACGGATGACGCACGTACGAGGGGCGCGACAAGGCGCCGGCAGCTCCCTGCGTCTCCTTGTGGTAGAGGGCGTGGGTAGGCGACGGCCTAGAGGGCTTCGCGTTGGAGGAGCGTGCCTGCAGGGAGGCTTGGGTCGGATCGGCATCTGGCTCGATCTGGTCCCTGGCGGTTGCAGGCGACGCGGGCTGCGGTCGGTGTGGGCCGGAGGCCCCTACTGTGTCCTTTGCGGTGAAGGTTGAAGGCGGCGGTGGCATCCTTGATGGTGGTTCGTGTGGGGGGTGGCTGTGGCGACGTTGAGGCTTTCGCCCAGATCTGGTGCCCGACCGCCAACCGACGACGAGGGCTAATGGTGGCGCGGGCTGGCAGCCCCTACTGTAATGTAGGCGGTGGTGGCTGGCGGGCCAGTTGTTGCTTGATTGGCTCGGTTCGCCGGTTCGTGTGGCTACAGGCAACCGGACTTGGTGGTGCATGCTTGTGTTACGACAGGCGGCGCAGGATGGTTGTGCAACCTCCTCCTCTCCTGTGTTTAAGCCGGCGGTGCGGGGCTCGGCGGGTGCCAGGTGCGGTACCAGCGGCACGTGCGACGGCGGTGGCTTCGACATGAGGCTCATGCTTGGGTGGACCAGCTCAGGGCACGAGGCGAGTCGGGGCTGGCGCTCCGGGTAGGTGAGGTCAGGTGCGGTCTAGGAGGTGCTCGTGGGAGGCGATGTGGCGGCATGGCTGCTTCTATTCGGCGGTGGTGTAATCCGGGTTGCTGGCGTCTTTGGCGGGAGGTGCGGATCTGGATCATGGTGGTGGACGACGACCAGCGGTGCGCAGGTACGTGGGGTTGACTGGGACCGTGTTGGATGCCTTCGCGTTGTGCCCTTCTTGCTTGGTGTGCCTATTTGTGGAGTCGGTCCGAGGTTTACTCTTCGGGTGTTGTTGTGTTGTCATATGGATCGGCGCCAATGACCACGGACATGGCGGCGTTCGAGCATGCTCGGCAGTGGCCATCGGTAGTCACTAGGTTGTTCCCCCCGGTCCACACCGGCGTTGACGCTTCCTACTGTGGATGTGCCGCCCCAAACCTTGTGGCTGATGCTGGGCTAGGAGTTAAGGGTGGTCCCTTTCACTCTTACTGCCATGGTTGGGTGGTCGTGATGTGGATGGTCGGCAGTGCCTAGGGGCATGGACGCCAGGGCAGCGGGCCTCACGGTTGGCTTCCAGGCAAGCTTCGTGGTGGCGGTGGTGGCTCCATCTTATGGTCGTGTGGGCGACTAGGGATGTAGTGGTGGGAGGCTCTGGCCTGCTTTGGCAGGGCCCAGATCTGGGGTGGGCAAGTTGGCCCTTGTTGAAGTGGTGGCCGGGACTCCACTTGGTGGTGCATGCGAGTGTCCGAGTGAAAGCTCTGCGCTTCTGGAGTCGGCGACGTCTGTGGGTGTCTCTTGCTTCTTGAAGATGACATCGTGGATCTCGTTCCTGTGCCAGGGCTCATGGTGAAAACATTTGTCTGTTCTCAGACTCAGCAGCGGCTTCGTTTTGCACCGTCACCATCTTGGGGCCGTTGTCTTCGAGCTCAGGTTTCTTTGTTCGGGCCTTGACGAGGCGTTAGACTTGTTCTAGACTCGTGTTGTATATTTTTATTTGCTTTGTAAGGGGCCCTCCCCACCATACTGTATAGTCCGGCCATGTACTTTGGTTCATTGCATTATATATAAAGCAGGGTGAAAGCCTGGTTCGAGATAGTTCATCCATAAATATTAAGTGCATATTAAGATGTATTGTTTCATCTTTAGCATAGGATTTAGCACACACTTTTTCCATAACACCAAGAGGAATTTTATAATAAATATTTTCAGTAGGTGGCGGAGAGGCCTCTCTTACCACTTGTGCATGTGGCATGAGCGTCCCTAACAAACCACTCAAAGGATGGTTATCCATAGTAACAAGTGTAGATAAATTTCAACACGCATAATGAATGCTTCCTTAGCAAATTCCACTTACAAAGAGGGCTACACTCCCTGGCAACGGCGTCAGAAAAGAGTTTTGATGACCCACAAGTATAGGGGATCACTCGTAGTCCTTTCGATAAGTAAGAGTGTTGAACCCAACGAGGAGCAAAAAGAATTGACAAGCGGTTTTTAGCAAGGTATTCTCTGCAATTGTTTTAAGATAGTTTGATAGCAAGATAATTGGAACTAGTAAGAAGTAATAAAACTAGCAAGGTGCAACAAGTGGCACAGTCTTTAATATTCCTAGGACAATCTGGCGATAGTTCTTATAGTGATCAAATCGTTGCCGAGAACACGGGAATATCGTCTAGTTACTCTCATCACGATTCACTCACTCACGTTCATTGCTTTGATAAGTTGTTATGTGGGTGGACCGGAGCTAATGTGTTGTTCTTACTTAAATAAACACCTACTTATGAATGTACCATCCATGCAAGCATCCGCAAACAGAAGAGGAGTAATTGAGATAAATCTAGCAATATCATGAAAGACATCTATCCAAAACAGCCCCTTACGAAACAATTCAAAAATTGGGGTTTAGGTTTCTATCGTTCCTGCAACCCATCATCTACAAACTAATTCCACAATGCCTTCCCCTAGACCCAACGATGGTGAAGTTTCATGTAGTCGACTTTCACACCACACCAGTCGAAGAAGACCAAACCAACATATCATCAAAACATTGAACGAAAACAATTTTCACATGATTACTTATAACAAGACTTTTCCCTTGTCCTCAAGAACTAACGGAACTGCTCACAAATCATATTATTGTTCATGATCAGAGAAGATAAAAATTTGATTAACAATCTGAACATATAGATCTTCCACCAATGAAACCAACTAGCATCAACTACAAGATGTAATCAACACTACTAGTACCACCAGGTACCAATCTGAGGTTTGATACAAGGATTGAGCACAATAGATGAACTAGGGTTTATAGATGAGATGTTGGTAAAGATGTTAATGAATATGACACCTCCTACGATGAGAGGAACATTGGTGATGACGATGACTTTTATTTCCCCCTCCTAGAGGGACGTTTCCTCGACAAAATCGCTCTGCCGAAGAGCAAAAGTGCTCTGCCTCTAGTTACGCCTTACGGCGGTGGCTGGTCCCGAAAGTCTTCTCTTGATTTGTTTCTAGGGTAAAAGGCTTCATATAGGAAAAATATCACCACCGGAGGACTTACGTGAGCCCCACTAGCCCGGGTGACATGACCCTAGGGGGCGCCCACTAGTCTTGTGGGCCCACCGAGGTTCCTCTCCGGTACTTCTTTCTTTCAATATTTTTTATATTCCAAAATAATTCTTTGGTGTCATTTGGAGCTTCAGAGAATTGTTATCTTTGTTGTAGATTTTTAAGACCAGAACTTCATCTGCCGGTAATCTCCCTCTTTTCGTGTATCTTACATTTTTAAGAGCGAAAATGCATTAGAGTTATATCATAGAAGGTAATATGACTTCAAATACAATAAATAACAGTAGGAAAACATGATGCAACATGGACGTATCAATGGCCTGCAATTACTGGCTGATCCCGACCGCGTTGGTGTGAGCAGAAATGGAAGAGCATGCGTACCGTGACCTACCAACTCGGCTCTCGGGTCTACCGGATAGTGAAGGTGAGCAGCCGGAGGGTTCCCGGGATGGAGTTGCCCATGATGGACGGATCTAGAGAGATGATGGCACGGCGGCCCAGCTGCACAAAGCGGAAACGTTGGGCCACGAAGGAGGCGTACGACAGCGAGGCGGAGGAGCGCGCGACTGTCGGAGTTTGGGCGGCATGCTATGTCGTAGGCAGGGCGGCGCACGGCTGCGGGAGGCGGGGCAGCGTCCCCGGTGTGGCTGACCGGTCGAAGAACTCGGCGTGCTTCAGAGCTGGGTATTTGAGCATTCCTGTACAACTGAGCTGGAAGCATGGCTGCCACTATTCCTCGCCATCTCAAGCATAGAAATTTTGAATATTAATATATCTCCAAAGCACATGATTGGGTATTTGAGCACTAGGTAAGTATTTAAGCATTCTCAAACTTGAGCGATATTTTTTCCTTCATACGAATAAAACTTATATATATATATATATATATATATATATATATATATATATATATATATATATATATATATATATATATATATATATATATATATATATATATATATATATATAATTCCAATCACGTCGAATCAAATGCGTAAAATCAAATTTCTAATGGAATCCCAACTTTGTTCGGTTCTAGTCTCATGAATCAGAATCATTCAATAGCCTATACAATTCCAATGCTCTTTCCTCCAAAAATAAATATAATAATTTCTTTTTGCCTTCATCCCTCGATAGACCTGCACTCTTAAATAATCCACATAGTTCATCCATAGAGGGGGAGCTGCATCCCGAGTCCCCTCCTCCTTTGTCACACCCGTAGGCGACGGGGAGGGTTCTGCCACCGGACCCACCAGTTCACCTCTGCTCTGCCCCCTCCCCCGCAGCCGCCATCGGTGGCGGGGTTCTTCTCCTCCTCGTTCAGGGGTGCTGCTTCGGGGAAACTCTTGCACCAGGATGGCGCGCGGACGAGGGGCGCGACTAGGTGCCGATAGCTCCCTGCGTCTCCTTGTGGCGCGGGCGTGGGTGGGCGGCGACCCGGAGGGCTTTGTGTAGGAGGAGCGTGCCTGCATGGAGGCTTGGGTCGGATCCGGATCTGGCTCGATCTAGTCCCTGGCAGGTGTAGGCGACGCTGGTTGCGGTCGGTGTGGGCCGAAGGCCTCTGCTGTGTCCTTTGTGGTGGAGGCTGAAGGCGGTGGTGGCGTCCTTCGTGGTGGTTTGCGTGGGGGTTGGCTGTGATGATGTCTACTACACAACTTTATTCTTGTAGACTTTGTTGGGCCTCCAAGCGCAGAGTTTTGTAGGACAATAGCAAATTTTCCTCTAGTATATTACCTAAGGTTTATCAATCCGCGAGAGGTGTAGGATGAAGATGGCCTCTCTCAAACAATCCTCCAATCAAATACAAGCAATCTCTTGTGTCCCAACACACCCAATACAATTGTCAATTGTACAGGGGCACTAATTCGACGAAAAGATGTTGATACAGGTGTAGTATGAATAGTAGATAAAGGTTTTTATAATCTGAAATAATAAAAACAACAAGGTAACAAGTGACAAAAGTGGGTAGCAACGGTTTGTAATGCTTGGAAACAAGGCCTAGGGTTCATACTTTCACTCGTGCAATCTCTCAACAATTCTAACATAATTGAATCATATAACCATCCCTCAACGTGCGACAAAAAATCACTCCAAAGTTCCTATCTATCTGAAACATAATATGAAATTGTTGTAGGTAGTAAAACCACCTCTAAGTTGTCCTTCCGATTAATCTATTGATCCATCCCTATAAGTGTCACAAATAACCCTAGAGTTCGTACTACAATAACACCATATGATACACATCAATGAACTCTATGTCACTGCAAGTATCCATGAGTTAATTATTCGACACGCATCAAACAATTTCAGATTCATTATATTCAATCCAACACAAAGAACTTCAAAGAGTGCCCCAAAGTTTCTATTGGAGAAAGTAGGACGAAAATGTGCATCATCATATGTGCCTAGACTACCCCAATGTCACCACGTGAATCCGCAGGTTGATTACCAAAACATATATAAAGCGATTCAGTAGAATACCCCATTGTCATGACGGGTATCCGCATGCAAGACATATATCAAGTGTTCTCAAATCCAAAGTATTCAATCCAACATAACGAAACCACAAAGGGAAAGATTCAATTCATCACAAGATAGAGAGGGAAGAACACTGTATGATCCAACTATATTAACCAAGCTCGTGGTACATCAAGATCGTGCAAAATCAAGAACACGCGCGAGAGAGATGAAACACATAGGTACTGATACATACCCTTAGCCCCGAGGGTGAACTACTCCCTCCTCAACAGGAGACTACCGGGATGATGAAGATGGCCTCCGGTGATGATTTTCCCCTCCCCCAAGGCGCCAGAAAAGGGCTCCGGATGAGATCGCTTCGGAACAGAGGCTTGCGACGGCGGAGCAGAAGTTCTCTGTCTATTTCTGAGGGTTTCTATATTTATAGGAATATTTGGCGTTGATTTCATATTAGGGAGGTGCTAGAGGGGCCCACGAGCTCGGGGGCTCGCCCTAGGGGGGCACCCCCAGGCTTGTGGTTTCCTCGGCCACTCGCTGGTACTGCTCCGGCACTCCGTGGGCCTCTTTTGGTCCATAAAAATCATCAAAAAGTTTCAGCCAATTCCGAGAACTTTTATTTTCTACACAAAAATAATACCATGGTAATTCTATTGAAAATAGTGTCAGTCCGGGTTAGTTTCATTTAAATCATATAAAAGTGCACCAAAACCATATATAACTTGGGTAAATATGGCATGAATACTTCATAAATTATCGATATGTTGGAGACATATGTGACGACGATGAGGCTTTTGCCCAGATCTGGCGCCCGACGGCCAACAGATCGGCAAGGGCTATGGGTGGCGCGGGCTGGCGGCCCCTGCTGTAATGCAGGCGGTGTTTGTTTCTTAGTTGGTTTGGTCTGCGGGTTCTTGTGGCTACAGGCAACCAAACTTGGTGGTGCGTGCTTGTGTTACGGCAAGCGGCGCAGGATGGTGGTACAACCTACTCCTCTCCTGTGTTTGAGACGGCGGCATGTGGGGCTCGACGGGTGCCGGGAGTCGTACTAGCGGCACCCGCGATGGCGGTGGCTTCGACATGGGGCTCGTGCTCGGGCAGGCCAGCTTGGCGCACGAGGCGAGTCGGGGCTGGCGCTCGGTAGTGAGGTTAGGTGCGGTCCAGGAGGTGCTCGTGGGTGGCGATTGGGTGACACGACTGCTTTGGTTGCGCGGCGGTCTGATTTGGGTTGCTGGCGTCTTCGGCGGGCGACGCGGATTTGTATCGTGGTGGTGGACGACGACCGGAGGTGCGCAGTTATGGGGGGTTGACTTGGTCCTCGTTTGATGCCTTTGCATTGTTGCCTTCTTTCTTAGTGCCTATTTGTGGATTAGGTCCGAGGTTTGCTCTCCGGGCGTGTTTGTGTCATTGTACGAATCGGCGCCAATGACCACGAACATGGCGGCATTCGAGCATGCTCGGCGGTGTCCATCGGTAGTCACTAGGTTGTTCCCCCAGTCCACACAGGTGGTGCCTTTCACTATTACTATTGTGGTTGGGTGGTCTGGACATGGGTGGTCGGCGGTGCCTAGGGGCATGGATGCCGGGGCGGCGGCCCTGGTTGGCAGGTCTCACGGTTGGCTTCTCGGCAGGCTTCGTGGTGGCAGTGGTGGCTCCATCTTCTGGTCGGGTGGGCGACTAGGGATGTAGTGGTGGGAGGCTCAGGCCTGCTCTGACAGGTTCCAGATCTGGGGTGGGCAAGTTGTCCCTCGTTGAGGTGGTGGCCGGGACTCCTCTTGGTGGTGCACGTGAGTGTCCGAGTGAAAGCTCCACGCTTCTGGCGCCGGCGACACCTGTGGGTGACGCTTTCTTCTTGAAGACGACATCGTGGATCTCGTCCCTGTGCCAGGGCTCATGATGAAAACCTTTGTCTATTCCCAGACTCGGCAATGGCGACGCTTCGCGCCGTCACCTTCGTTGAGGCGTTGTCTTCGAGCCCAGGGGTCTTTATTCGGGCCTCGGCGAGGTGTTAGACTTCTTCTAGACTCATGTTGTATCTTTTGATCTGCTTTGTAAGGGGCCCTCCCCACCATATTATACTGTTCAACTATGTACTTTGGTTCGTTCTCTTATATATAAAGCGGGGCGAAAGCCTGGTTCGAGATAGTTCATCCATAAATATTAAGTGCCTATCAAGATGTATTGTTTCGTCCCAACATAGGGTTTAGCATGCAGTTTTTTCATAACACCAAGAGGAATTTTATAATAAATATTTTCAGTAGGTGGGGGAGAGGCCTCTCTTACCACTTGCGCACGTGGCATGGGCGTCCTTAACAAACCACTCAAAGAATGGTTATCCATAGTAACAAGTGTAGATAAATTTCAGAACATATAATAAATGTTTCCATAGGAAATTCCACTTACCGAGAGCGCTACACTCCCGGGAACGGCGTCAGAAAAGAGTTTTGATGACCCACAAGTATAGCGGATCAATTGTTGTCCTTTCGATAAGTAAGAGTGTCAAACCCAACGAGGAGCAGAAAGAATTGACAAGCAATTTTCAGCAAGGTATTCTCTGCAATTGTTGTATAGGATCGTTTTGATAGATAATTTGATAGCAAGTTAATTGGGACTAGTAAGAATTAATAAAGTAGCAAGGTGCTAAAGTGGCTCAATCCTTAATATTGGTTCAGACAATCTGGTGATAGTTCTTATAGTGATCAAATCATTCCCGAGAACACGGGAATATCATCTAGTTACTTTCATCACTATTCACTTACCCGCGTTCATTGCTTTGATAAGTTGTTATGTGGGTGGACTGGATCTAAGATGATGTTCTTACTTAAACAAATAGCTTCCATGCAAGCATCCGAAAATACAAGATGAGTAATTAAGATAAATCTAACAATATCATGAAACACATATGGATCCAAAACAATCCCTCACCGAATAATTCAAAAATCGGGGTTTAGGTGTCTATCGTTCCCGCAACCCATCATCTACAAACTAATTCCACAATGCCTTCCCCTAGACCCAAGGATGGTGAAGTGTCATGTAGTCGACATTCAAACCACACCACTAGAGGAAGACCAACCCAACATATCATCAAAACATTGAATGAAAACCATCTTCACATGATTACTTATAACAAGACTTTTCCCATGTTCTCAAGAACTAACGAAACTACTCACAAATCATATTATTGTTCTTGATCAGAGAAGATAAATATTTTATTAACAATCTAAAGAAATATATCTTCCACCAATGAAACCAACTAGCATCAACTACAAGATGTAATCAACACTACTCGTACCCCCAGGCACCAATCTGAGGTTTGATACAAGAATTGAGCACAAGAGATGAACTAGTGTTTAGAGATGAGATATTGGTAAAGGTGTTGATGAAGATGAAACCTCCCACGATGAGAGGAACATTGGTGATGACGATTACTTTAATTTCCCCTCCCGAAGGGAACTTTCCCCGACAAAATCGCTCTTCCGGAGAGGAAAAGTGCTCTGCCTCTAGTTCCGCCTCGAGACTAGAATTGTTATCTCTGTTGTAGCTTTTTAAGACCAGAATTTCACCTACCGGTAATCTTCCTCGAGTCTAGGTGGCGCACTATGGCGTAGGCAGGGCGGCGGACGACTATGGGAGGCGGCGAAAAGTCCCCCGTGCGGCTGACCGGTCAAAGAACTCGGCGTGCTTCAGAGCACAGTCTGTGGCCGCGGGCACGAACGGGACTCCCTCGCCGGGATGACTAACGGGTGGGACCTTTCAGGGTTTTCTCTCTTGTATATAAAGGGATACAGGTGCTTGCCGCTTCCAACACGTTTCCGACTCGGCCAACAACCAACACGACGCAACCCGGCCTGTTACACTTCGCCCGGTTTAGACTCACATGTGACTATCTATAACTCTATACTACAACTAGGTTAATTACTACATTCACCTCCTTAACCTCCATTGCCGGCACTCCAGTTTTCTACCTTATCTCGGTGAACTTCTGTCGACCGAGGGTCTTGGTTAGAATGTCGGCAAGACGGTCGTTGGTGTTCACGTGCTGGACCTCGATCGTCCCTTCCTCAGTGCACTACTAGATGTGGTGCAATGATACGTCTCCAACGTATCGATAATTTATGAAGTATTCTTGCCATATTTGCCTATGTTTACAACACTTTTATATGGTTTTGATGCACTTTATATGATTTATTTAGAACTAACCCAGACTGATGCTGTTTTCAGCAGAATTACCGTGGTGTTGTTTTTGTGCAGAAAATAAAAGTTCTCCGAATCGCTCGAAACTTTTTTATGATTTTTCCTGGAGGAAATAAGAAATACCGGAGCAAAGAATCACTCGAGGTGAGACACCTGTGGGCCACAAGCCAACATGGCGCACCCACCCCTCATGGGAGCGCCCTGATGGCTTGTGGGGCCCACGTGGCTCCGGCTGGCGTGATTCCAACGCTGAAAAATCCTATATATATATCGAAACCTTCAGAAATTAACCTAGAACTTCTGCTCCGCCGCCGCAACTCTATGTATCTACGAAATCCCCATTAGGAGCCTTTCGAGTACCCTACGGGAGAGGGAAATCATCATCCGGTGGCTATCTTCATCATCCCGGCGAAGGCCATGACGAGGAGGGAGTAGTTCACCCTCGGGGTTGAGGGTATGTACCAGTAGCTATGTGTTTAATCTCTCTCTCTCTCTCTCGTGTTCTTGAGATGGCACGATCTTGACGTATCACGGGCTTTGTTAATATAGTTGGATCATATGCTGTTCTTCCCTTGCTATCTTGTTGTGATGAATTGAATCTTTCCCTTTGAGATTTTGTTATGTCGGATTGAATATTGGATTTGAGATCACCCGATGTATGTCTTGCATGTGGATACCCGTGGTGACAATGGGGTATTCTATTGATTCACTTGATATATGTTATGGCATCAACTTGCGGATTTCGGTGACCTTGGGGATCTATGCATAGGGGTTGATTGCACGTTCTTGTCCTATCTTCTCCGATAGTAATCTTGGGGTACTCTTTGAAGTTCTTTGTGTTGGATTAAATGTGATGAAACTGAAATTGTTTGACACGTGTCAAATAATTAACCCACATATACTTGAGGAGACATTGGAGAATCTAGGTGACATTAGGGTTGATTGATATGTATCATTGGTGTTATTTTAGTACGAACTCTAGGGCTGTTTGTGACACCTATAGGAATAGCCCAATAGATTGATCGGAAAGGGTAACTTTGAGGTGGTTCTTACTACCTACAACAATTTCATCTTATGTTCTCTGCTACTTATGAACTTTGGAGTGATTCTTTGTTGCACGTTGAGGGATGATAATATGATCCTATTATGTTAGAATTGTTGAGAGATTGCACTTGTGAAAGTATGAACCCTAGGCCTTATTTCCAAGCATTGATGTACCGTTTTGCTCGCTGTTTACTACTAGTTACCTTGCTGTTTTTATATGTTTTAGATTAAAAAATCTATATCTACCATCCATATTGCACTTGTATCACCATCTCTTTGCCGAACTATTGCACCTATATAATTTACCATTGTATTGGGTGTGTTGCGGACACAAGAGATTTCTTGTATTTGATTGCAGGGCTGTTCGAGAGAGACCATCTTCATCCTACACCTCCCACGTATTGATAAACCTTAGGTCATCCACTTGAGGGAAAATTTCTACTATCCTACAAAACTCTGCGCTTGGAGGCCTAACGGAGTCTACAAGAATAAAGTTGTGTAGTAGACATCAAGCTATTTTCTGGCGCCGTTGCCGGGGAGGTGAGTGCTTATAGGTATATCTTTAGATCTTGCAATTAATCTTTTAGTTTCTTGTTTTTCACTAGTTTGGTTTTATAAAATAAAACTACAAAAAATGGAATTTAGGTTGCCTCAATTGTTTCGTCTTTATAAGGTCTTTTGTGAAAATGATGGTTCGGAAAATTGTGCTCAATTGGTAGAGGAAGAATTTATGAAAATACTTAATGAGAACTCCTTGAATGATGAGCATGATAGCAATATTGTTAGTATGAATTCTCTCAATATCCATGATGCTAGTGATGATTGCACTAGTCATGATAAAAATATTTCCTACAAGCATGTCAATTTTTGTGGAGTGAATAAAATTTGTGAAGACATGCCATATAGGGATGATAGATTTTGTAAGAAGCATAAATATGATAAAACCAATTGGTGGCTTAAAGTGATAGATGAATTTGCCAAAAGATTATGCTCTCTCCATCCCATTACTTGTGAACTTTGCAATAGGGTTGGTCATCTTAATTTCCAATGCATGCATTTTCATGATCAACCCGTTTCCAAATATTGTGATAATTTGATCTCCGGTGAACTCTATAATGAACTTTGTTTAATTTTGATAATGAAACTAACCTACAGGAAATCTATATGTTTTGCGTAGTAAATTGCAATGAGAATGCTTATATTGATAACTATAGAAAGACAGGAAAACCAATAGAATATAAAAGAAATACTAATGAAAGGGTAAAGGTCTCCCAATACCCTCCTATTGTTTCTTGTAATGAATATGGTTGCAAGGAGGAGCTTCCCATCGAACCAATCTCTTCAGTAAGAAGCTCCAGAAAATTACTTAAACCCACACATAAGGTGGTGAAGAAGAAGAAAAGAAGAAAAATTAGAGGTAAAAAGGTGTCTACTAAATAATTTTGCTCCTATAATTGTTGAGAATGAATTCAAAAGTAGTGTGGACGATGATACATTTGATGATTATGTTGTTATGCCTACTACTTGTTGTGATGAGGATGATTGGGAAGATAATGATACTCCTTATAATATTGAAAATATTTTTGGCACTAGCTTGGAAAATTATGATGATAATAATTGTTATACTATTGGTGCCATTCGTGCTATGTTTGATGAAAGTGACATGTTTGAGAATTTATTTGCTGATAATAATGTTTATCCCAAGCTTGGGGATGCAATGTTATATGAAGATGATCTTTTTAGTTCCCCTACTTTCAATGATCAAATTTGTTATGATGATTGCATGCCTCCTATTTATGATGATTGCAATTTTTATGAAAGTGGGTTTGGAAGAGTGTCAACTTTAGATGATTATTATCCCACTATTTTGGACGGTGTTGAATCTTATTATAATGATAAAAGTGGATTTGGAGAGGTCATGACTTTTTTTAGTAATGATTCCAGTATCTTGGAAGAGGTTTCAATTGATTATGATGAGAACCAAGTTACTACTTATGATGATTATTGTGATGATACTTATGTTATAAGAGGTAGTGATTATTATTATTATTATAAAACTTGTCACAATTATGAATACCCTTTTTCTGAACATTATTCTTTTAATATGGAAACAATTTATAGCATTCGAGTCCTCTATGATACTCCCACTATTATGTATGAGAAGTTTGCTTGTGGGGAGAGTAATAAGTTTTCTATGTTTGAGGATCATGAAAAGAATGCTTCAGGTGATATTTATATTGTTTAATTCCTTCATGATGATACTGAAAACTATTATGAGGGAGGAACATATGCCTGTAGGAATTGCAATATTATCAGGTTTCCTTCCTATGTGTTGAAAATCTTGAAGATATGCTTATTTTGCCTTCCTATGCTAGTTGATTCTTGTTCCAATAAATTGTTTGCACAAAATCCCTATGCATAGGAAGTGGGTTACACATAAATTTGCTTGTCATATGCTTCATGATGCTCCCATTGTGTTTCAATTCTTTACTTTTATGTGAGCATCATTGAAATCATCATGCCCAACTAAAAAGGCTTTAAAGAAAAGCGCTTGTTGGGAGGCAACCCAACACTTTTCCTTTCTGTTTTTGTGTGTTCTCATGATTAATCTACTGTAGTAATCATGTTTTTGTCTTTTATTTCAATAAAGTGCCAAGGAAAGCCTTTGGGATAGTGTGGATACTTGCTAATGTGATTCTATGCAAAAACAGAAACTTTTACGTCCAGTGCAGAATTTCTCTGATTTTACTGGAGAATCAAAAAATTCTGAATTTTTTACAAGGTTATTATATACAAATTTTCTGAATTTTCCTAATTGTTCAGAATTTTTAGAGATAGGCAAATACGGTTTTCATTCAGACCTTCATATACTATTCTGTTTTTGACAAATTCTGTCTTGCATTCATAGTTTTCTTGTTTTAGTGTTTCCATAGCTTATATTTAGTGGTATAAATTGTGGTAATGACAGAATACAGTAGGTATTATGTTAGAACACTTGTGAATATTGTCTTGACAGTATCTAAGTGAATGATCTATATTTATTATACTAACCCATTTCACAAAGTTCCGTTAAGTTTTGTGTGTTTGAAGTTTTCAAGTTTTGGGTAAGACACCGATACGAGGAGAAGAAGGAGTGGTAATAACCTAAGCTTGGGGATTACCAAGGCACCCCAAGGTAATATTCAAGGAAGAATCAAGCGTCTAAGCTTGGGGATGCCCCGGAAGGCATCCCCTTTTTCGTCTTCAACACTACCGGTATATCTTACTTAGAGCTATATTTTTATTCATCACATAATATGAGTTTTTCTTGGAGCATCATTTTATTTTTTTAAACTTTTCTTGATGTTATTTATAATCTTGTTTTTCAATAAAAAGTTCCAATAATTGCCTTTCAGGATGCTTGAATTACATGTTTGATATGTGCTGTGTAAAAACAGAAACTTTTGCTGTAGTGTTTGAATTTTCATATTTTACTGGAAGGTGGAAAGTTTCTGAAATTTTTACACCATATTTTCATATAATGTTTTTATAATTTCCTAAATTTTCATAATTTTTGGAGTTACATAAGTGCACTTTGTAAATTAATTGCAACAGACTGTGCTGTTTAGACACATTGCTGTCATAGTTTTTTTAGATACTCCTCCTATAGTTTTCATGACTTCTATTGGTAGATATAAATTGTGGAAATTATAGTATACATTAGATAATGTTTGAAAATTATTATGCAACTTGTCTTGTTAGTACATAAAGTGTTGATTTATTCTTATGTGCACTAACCTATCTCACAAGTTCTTTTCAAGTTTTGTGTGGATGAAGTTTTTGAGACCTAGGTGAAACCGTGATATGAGAGGAATTAACAAGACACAAGAGCTCAAGCTTGGGGATGCCCAAGGCTCCCCAAGTCAATATTACAAGAAGTCTCAAGCATCTAAGCTTGGGGATGCTACGCATCCCACCTCTCTTCGTCAATAACTATCAGTTAGCCTATGTTGAGCCTAAGTTTTTATTCGTTCACATGATATGTGCTGTTCATTTGGTTTTGTTTGCTGTTTGAATAAAATTCTCAGATTTGAAAATATTTATTGAGAGGGAGTCCTCACATAGCTACTTAATTGTTTGACTACTCATTGATCTTCACTTGTATCTTTTGAGAGTAGTTTGATGTTTACTCATGTGCTTCACTTATATCCTAAGAGTAAGTTGTGAATGAACAAAATATCATAAATATGAAATTATCAATGTGCTATATTCTTAGTAGCAGGTTCACATTTGGTTTAGAAAGTAAAATCTAATGAAGTTTGACAATCACAATATTGGTCATACAAGCAATTCATGAATGATTAGTATAAGAAAGAGACCTTTTACATACAAATATATTATCATGGACATATTTTATGATTGTGAATACTCATTAATTATTTTCAACCTTTATCAAATTTCTGAAGTTGGACAAGGAAGACAACGTAATGGTTATGTTTGGGTATATTTGCATAGAAGTTATATTGTTATGGATCCTCCAACATGTGTTGCTTGTTTAGTACCTTTTGCTAGCCAAAACTTCGTAATAAGTAGAGATAGTACTTGTACATCCAAATCCTGGCGCCAAGTTTCTTCCATGAGAGTCCACCATACCTACCTATATATGGTATTTCACTGCCATTCCAAGTAAATTTGCATGTGCCACCTCTAAACATTCAAATAAACATCCGTTTTGTGTGCTCGTACCGCTCATGGAGTCACGGGGCGGTCATTATCTTCCATGCTAAGCGAGTTATTCTCAAGATGATTGTTTATTCACTTGTCATTGCACAAGATAGGTTGGTAAAAAGGATGCCCAATCCGGCATAATACAAAAATAAATAAACAAGAACTCCCCCTAGAAAGTTGATTGTTTGGATGGAAACCGTGGATTCGGCCAGCCATGGAATGTGTTTGAACGGTGGAGGGGGAGTAAAATTTCAATTCTGTTTGGGAACCGCCAATAATGTGTTTAGCATGGAAGATATTGAAAACTCTGTTGTGACGTTGACAGGAAAAGTATACCACTCAAAATTACATATTCATCTCTGTTTTAAACAATGAGCTCTAGCACCTCTGCAAATCCCTGTTTCCCTTTGCGAAGGGACAATCTATTTACTTATTTACTTTTCATGTTGAGTCAACTTCTTATTCCAACCTCATTCTATTAGTTGGCAAGCATCATGTGATGGGGAAAGATCCAAACAAATACATCCAGTCAAATATATTTGATCATGATTCATTATTGTTGACAATTATCTTCATGATAAGTATGTTGGGAGGCGAAACATTAGACCCTATCTTTCCATGTGTTCCATGCTGTTTGCTCTAAAAATATGATTTGAGTATTAGCAATCATAGAATACTATATGATAATTGAGTATGTGGAGCTCTTACGTAGACTTGGTGATGCATTGAAGTTGTTTGATGACTAAGAACATGGGTTGTTAAGTTTCAAGAGAATGCATTGTTTGAACCATGACATGTGAATTGATTGCTACTCTACCATGATGATTTTTATGAGAAAAAGTTGCTGGTTATGATGCTAGAAAAAGTGATTGGAATTATCATTGATCAAACTTATATACTATGCTAGCATTCACAATTCATAAATTATTTCTTTTATCATTTACTTACTCGAGGACGAGTAGGAATTAAGCTTGGGGATGCTGATACGTCTCCAACGTATCGATAATTTATGAAGTATTCATGCCATATTTGCCTATGTTTACAATACTTTTATATGGTTCTGATGCACTTTATATGATTTATTTAGAACTAACCCAGACTGACGCTGTTTTTAGCAGAATTACAGTGGCGTTGTTTTTGTGCAGAAAATAAAAGTTCTTGACATCGCATGATTTTTTTAATGATTTTTATGGAGGAAATAAGAAATATCGGAGCGAAGAACCACTAGAGGGGAGACACCTGTGGGCCACAAGCCAATAGGGCGCGCCCACCCCCCTGGGCGCACCCTGATGGCTTGTTGGGCCCACGTGGCTCCGGCTGGCGTGATTCCAACGCTGAAAAATCCTATATATATAGAAACCTTCATAAACTAACCTAGAACTTCTGCTCCACCGCCGCAACTCTCTGTATCGACGAAAAACCCATGTGGAGCCTTTCCTGTACCCTGCCAGAGAGGGAAATCATCATCCGATGGCCATCTTCATCATCCCGACGAAGGCCATGACGAGGAGGGAGTAGTTCACCCTCGAGGCTGAGGGCATATACCAGTAGCTATGTGTTTAATCTCTCTCTCTCTCTCTCTCGTGTTCTCGAGATGGCACGATCTTGATGTATCATGGGCTTTGTTAATATAGTTGGATCATATGGTGTTCTTCCCTTGCTATCTTGTTGTGATGAATTGAATATTTCCCTTTAAGATTTTGTTATGTCAGATTGAATATTGGATTTGAGATCACTTGATGTATGTCTTGCATGTGGATGCCCGTGTTGACAATGAGGTATTCTATTGATTCACTTGATATATGTTATGGCATCAACTTGCGGATTCCGGTGACCTTGGGGATCTATGCATAGGGGTTGCGTTCTTGTCCTACCTTCTCCGACAGAAATCTTGGGGTACTCTTTGAAGTTCTTTCTGTTGGATTGAATGTGATGAATCTAAAATTGTTTGATGCGTGCCGAATAATTAACCCACGGATACTTGAGGTGACATTGGAGTATCTAGGTGACATTAGGGTTGATTGATATATATCATTGGTGTTATTTTAGTACGAACTCTAGGGTTGTTTGTGACACTTATAGGAATAGCCCAATAGATCTATTGGAAAGGGTAACTTTGAGGTGGTTCTTACTACCTACAACAATTTCATCTTATGTTCTCCGCTACTTATGAACTTTGGAGTGATTCTTTGTTGCACGTTGAGGGATGATCATATGATCCTATTATGTTAGCATTGTTGAGAGATTGCACTAGTGAAAGTATGAACCCTAGGCCTTATTTCCAAGCATTGATATACCATTTTGCTCGCTGTTTACTACTTGTTACCTTGCTGTTTTTATATTTTCAGATTACAAAAACCTATATCTACCATTCATATTGCACTTGTATCACTATCTCTTCGCCGAACTAGTGCACCTATACAATTTACCATTGTATTGGATGTGTTGGGGACACAAGAGATTTCTTGTATTTGATTGCAGGGTTGTTCAAGAGAGACCATCTTCATCCTACACCTTCCACGGATTGATAAACCTTAGGTCATCCACTTGAGGGAAAATTGCTACTGTCCTACAAAACTCTGCGCTTGGAGGCCCAACGGAGTCTACAAGAATAAAGTTGTGTAGTAGACATCATGCAACCGAGTATCTATGTGCTTGCTCGTCTTGTGATGAACCAATTTTTTGCACAATGAGATTGCAGCTTGGTTGTCGATCTTCAGTCACACCTTCTGTACCTCTCGCTTTGTAACATCGGCTAGGAGTCTTCTCAGCCACACTGCTTGACAAGCCGTCATGCTCGCCGCTATGTATTCTGCCTAACATGAAGACAATGCCACCACCTTTTGCTTCTGAGCATTCCAGCTAATAGGATTCGGACCAAGGTAAAATTCCTTGCCTGTTGTGCTCTTACGGTCATCCACATCACCTGCCATGTCATTATCTGAATATCTATGAAGGACCAATCCTTACTTTCCCTTTCTGTACGTGCAACCAAGATTAATAGTGTCTTTTACATAGCACAAGATTTGCTTGACCGCGCTCATGTGTTTGGTTGTCAGATTCTCCATGAAACGACTCACGATCCCGACTGAATAAGCCAAGCATGTAGGGTATGCACCAAATATCTTAGGCTTCCCACAACGCTTTGATACATTGTTGTGTCCACCGGCGGATTTGATCTATGCTTGCTCAACTTGTGACGTTGGTCCATTGTAACTTGTGTCTCATAGCAAATTTTCATGCCACACTTGTCCAATAACTTGACCGCATAAGCCGATTTACATAGGGAAATTTATCCAGAGCTTTGCATCACTTCGATGCCCAAGTAATAGCTGAGTAATCCCAGATCACTCCTGCTAAACTTCTTCTTCATCTGCGCCTTGAAACATTCTATTTCTTGCATGCTATCTCCAGTGATAATCAGATCATCGAAATAAACTCCAACTAGCAGGTTTGATCCTTTGGAGTTTGATAACCCACAAGTGTAGGGGATCGTTTGTAGCCTTTTTTGATAAGTAAGAGTGTCGAACCCAACGAGGAGCTAAAGGTAGAACAAATATTCCCTCAAGTTCTATCGACCACCGATACAACTCTACGCACGCTAATGCTTGCTTTACCTAGAACAAGTATGAAACTACTTTGCGGGTATAAAACTAGAAGTACTTAGTAGGTGAAAAGATAGTTATGCAAGAAAATAAAGAACGAGGAAATAAAAGTTAGGTGCTGTTTAAATAAAAGAACAATAAAAGTAAATAGTTTAGTAGCAAGCTTATTGTGTAACGCAAGAGAAAGATTGTCCATAGGCAATTGAATATAATATGATAGATACTTGTTATATGCAATGAGGGAGAGGCATACACTAACACACTTTCCGTACTTGGATCATATGCACTTATGATTGGAACTCTAGCAAGCATCCGCAACTACCAAAGTTCATTAAGGTAAAACCCAACCATAGCATTAAGTATCAAGTCCCCTTTACTCCCATACGCAACAACCCACCTACTCGGATTTGTGCTTCTGTCACTCACGCAACCCACCATAGGCAAATCATGAACATATTGCAACACCCTACAGCGGGGATCCCTCACGTTTGCGCGACACGGAGGGTACCATAGGACAGCACCATATCAACATACAACTCACATCCATAACATCATACCACAATTAACCCATAGGACAAAAGAGATCTACTCAAACATCATAGGATAGCCAAATATCATTGGGAAATAATATATGGAGTTGAGCACCATGTTTAAGTAGATTTACAGCGGGGAAGAGAGGTGTTACACCGCTGCATAGAGGGGGAGAGAGTTGGTGTTGACGGCGGCGAAGTTGTTGGAGTAGATCGCCGTCACGATGATTGCCCCGGCGGCGTTCCGGTGCCACCGGGAGAGAGGGGGAGAGAGCCCCCTCCTTATTCTTCTTCCTTGGCCTCCCCCTAGATGGGAAGAGAGTTCCCCCTCTGGTCCATGGCCTCCATGGCGGCGGAGAGGCAGGATCCCCTACGAGATTGGATCTCCCTCTCTGTTCTCTTCTGTTTCACGTTTTTTTGTGGCCGAAAACCGTTTCTTATATTCCCGGAGATACGTAACTCCGATCGGGCTGAAATTTTGAGGGGATTTTTATCTGAAAATTAGCTTCCTTGTGCCTGAAGGAGAGCTCCAACCGATTTACGAGGAGGGCACAACCCATCAGCCCGCGTTTGGGCCCCTGGGCGCGCCCTGGTGTCTTGTGGTGACTGTGGGCCCCCGTTTGCATTCATTCCACTTCTCAAAATTCACAAATATTCCAAAAAAAATCTTCGTAAATTTTTATAGCGTTTGGACTTCATTTGATATGGAATTTCTGCGAAACAAAAAACACACAAAAAACAGGAACTTGCACTGGGCACTGGATCAATAGGTTAGTCCAATAAATCATATAAATTGTTGCCAAAAGTATGTGAAAGTTGTATAATAATGGCATGAAACAATCAAAATTTATAGATATGACGGAGATGTATCAGCATCCCCAAGCTTAATTCCCGCTCGTCCTCGAGTAGGTAAATGATAAAAAAGATAATTTTTGATGCGGAATGCTACCTAGCATAATCTTGATCATATATCTAATCATGGAATGAACATTAAGACACAAGTGATTCAAATCAATAGTCTAGTTTTGACATAAAGACATTAATACTCAGGCATCTCAATAAATAATCATGTCTTTCAAAATATCAATGCTAAAGAACGCTATCCCTACAAAATCATATAGCATTGTCATGCTCTGTCTTCTTAACACAAAGTATAAATCATGTACTACCCCGGTGTCAGCCAAGCAATTGGTTCATACTTTTTAACGCGCTTCAGTATTTTCAACTCTCACGTAATACATGAGCGCAAGCCATGGATATAGCACTATGGGTGGAATAGAATATGGTGGTAGGTTTCAAAGGGGTAAAAGTGGAGAAGAAAGTCTCGCATCAACTCAGCGTATCAACGGGCTATGGAGATGCCCATCAATAGATATCAATGCGAGGAGTAGGGATTGCCATGCAATGGATGCACTAAGAGCTATAAGTGTATGAAAGCTCAATATTAAAACTAAGTGGGTGTGCACCTAACTCTATAATGAAAATTCCCACTAGTATATGAAAGTGACAACATAGGAGACTCTCTATATGAAAGACATGGTGCTACTTTGAAGCACAAGTGTGGAATTAGCATGCCCCTTTTCTCTTTGTCTCTCATTTTTTTCTTTTTTTCTCTTTCCTTCTTTTTTATATTTGTTCGGAGCCTCATCCCGACTTGTGGGGGAATCATAGTTTCCATCATCCTTTCCTCATTGGGACATGCTCTAATAATGAATAATGATGATCATCACACTTCTATTTACTTACAACTCAATATTACAATTCGATAGTAGAACAAAGTATGACTCTATATGAATGCAATGATCTAGCGTAGCAAAGATATCGAAAAACGGACAAGCCATGGAAACATCATGCTAGCTATCCTACGATCATGTAAAGCAATATGACAATGAGTGCTCAAGTCATCAAAACAGAAGCGGTGGAAGTTGCATGGCAATATATCTCGGAATGGCTATGGAAATGCCATATCTCGGAATGGCTATGGAAATGCCATAATGGAAATGCCTCAATGGTGGCTGTTTTGAGGAAGATATAATAAAGCTTATGTGTGATAGAGCGTATCATATTACGGGGTTTGGATGCACCGGCGAAGTTTGCACCGACTCTCGAGGTGAGAAAGGGCAATGCACGGTACCGTAGAGGCTAGCAAATTGCGAAAAGGTAAGAGTGCGTATAATCCATGGACTCACATACTTATTGCAAAGGTTTATTAGCCCTCGAAGCAAAGTATTACTATGCATGCTCCTAGGGGGGAGGTTGGTAGGATTTAACCATCACGCGCCCCCGACCTTCACACAAAGATAGACAATCAAGAATAAATTTTGCTCCAACTTCCTAGCATAACGGGAGACTATACGTGCATGCTTCGGGAATCACAAACCTTAACACCAATATCTTACTAAAAACGATCATCCACTAGTACCTCCCACATATTATCATCTCTATATCGCAAAACTATTGCAAGGAATCAAACATATCATATTCAGTGATCCATAAGCTTTATGTAGGATTTTATGACTAACCATGAGAATGACCAATTCCTATTGACTCTCTAAATAGATATAAGTGAAGAAAGAGAGTTTAATTATTTCTAAAAAATACCATGCTCTAATAAATATAAGTGAATAAAAAGAGCATTCTACAAATAACGGTTTTCTATGTGAAGAGAAACAGGCAATCCAAACTTCAAATGATATAAGTGAAGCACATGAAGCATTCTATAAAGCCATACTCAAAAGATATAAGTGAAGTGCAATGAGCATTCTATAAATCAACCATGGACTATCTCATAACATCATGGTGCATAAAATAAAAGTGAAAACTAAACACAAAAGACGCTCCAAGATTTACACATATCACATGAACGAAACGAAAACGAAAACATACCGATACTTGTTGAAGAAAGATGGGATGCCTTCCGGGGCATCCCCAAGCTTAGACGCTTGAGTCTCCTTGGATATTTACTTGGGGTGCCTTGGGCATCCCCAAGCTTGAACTCTTGCCTCTCCTCCTTCTCCTCATATCGACACCTCCTCGATGTTCGAACACTTCATCCACACAAAACTTAACAGAAGACTGGTGAGATCCGTTAGTATAATAAAGCAAATTGCTACTTTAAGTACGGTTGCAAACCCATTCATATTTTATATTGCATTATCCCTTCTGTATTATAACTTCTCCATGGCTTATACCACCGAAAAAAATGACAGTTTCATCAAAACAAGCAAAACAATGCATCAAAAACAGAATCTGTCTTAAACAGGACAGTCTGTAGTAATCTGAACTTTGACCATACTTATGTAACTCTAAAAATTCTGAAACATTATGAAGAAATAAAAAAATTGTATAGCAATACTGTGTAAAAAATTCAGAAACTTTCCACGTTCCAGTAAAAAAAATGTAAATTCACGCACTATAGCCAAAGTTTCTGTTTTTACATCGCACATACCAACAAGCAATCTAATCATCCTAAAGGCAAATCTTGGCACATTATTTTTATAATACAATGGATTTATACAAGGGGATAATTATTTTTGTTGAAAATTTTCTATGATTCAAGATTCACAAAGTTTCCATGGGCATGAACAAAAGTTCAAGGCTAGCCCCCACTTCAACGATGCTCATCATCTCTCTCACTTTGACCTTTCCTTTTGTGAAGTTTTAGGTTCCCCTCTATATTTTTTTTGTTTTTAAACTTTATAAAAGCACACAACATAAATAATGACTCTCTAAAATTTCCGGGTTGTCTCCCTGGCAGCGCTTTCTTTAAAGCCATTAAGCTAGGCATAAAGTGCTCAAGTAATGGATCCACCCGGATCCCAAGGTATATGAAAGCCAATTTTAATTAACAATAATTTGTAATTTAGTAGTGAGCACAAAGTGATATATATCATGTGAAAACGAAGTCTAACCCTCTTCCTATGCATCGGCATGTCATACAAGAACAATTCATGCACATTAAGTAAAGGCCAATGCATAGTATAAGCAGTTTCTTGCAATTTTATAGTATTGGAAGCATAGAGAGGTGAAGATTTGGTTCCTCTCTCATAATAATTGCAAGTAGTAGCAGCAAGCACATGCATATTATATTCATTAAAATCATCATGTGTAATAGTAAAACGCAACCCATCAATATAATCCTTAATAAGAGCAAACTTCTCCGATATAGTGTAGTTGGGAGAATTCAAAAAGATAATAGGACTATCATGTGAGGGTGCAATAGCAACAATTTCATGCTTAACATAAGGAACTATATCAAATTCATCTCCATAAGCATAATTCATATTGGCATCTTGGCCACAGGCATAGCAAGCATCAAGTTCATCAAAAAGCGATATTCCAAATGAATCCATGGGATCATAGCAATTATCATAGCATTCATCCTTCGGTAAGCACGAAGGGTAATTAAACAATGTATGAGTTGAAGAGTTACTCTATTTAGAAGGTGGGCACGGGTGATCAATCCGCTCTTCCTCCTTTTGTTCTCCGCTCTCCTCCTCATCTTTTTCATCTAATGAGCTCACAATTTCAGCAACTTCTTCTTCCATAGGTCCCTGCAAAATATTAGTCTCTTCCAAGGCAGCGGACATTCTCTCAATAAATTCAATAATATCAGCATTGTATTCCTAATTATCATAGCAATACTTAAGTATGGATAAATTTTCAGATTCGTAAGGAACATCATCATCATACTTTTCAAGCAAAGAAGCAATTTCATAAGCACCTTTAAAAGCAACAAATTCTTCTATTCGGTCCACATCATAGTAATCATAGATACCTTTAGCATAAGAAGCCAAGGTTTCATTATCGTTAAATTTACATTGAAAGGGAAGGTGTGGAGCCTCTATCTTAGAGCAACAAGTAAAGTCACATCTCAAGCATGCATCCCAAGCAAACCATTGCAATATTCTAATTTGATGCCATAAGTGTTCCCCTTTTTGAGACAAGCGATAATCCCTAAAGTACTCACATTGATCCAATGTGTCTCCCATTATAAAGTTTAATGATGATTTCTCAGGATTATCAAAGGAGTAATTAACGCATCCCACATAACTAGCATCAAGGGTTTTAGGAGTTTCCCCATCTCCATGAGTAGCAAGTACCACTATTTTTTTTGGTGTTTCGTGTTCCATATCCATAACTAAAGAGATAAAACAACTAATAACAGAAAATAAAAATTACTTAGTGATAAAGCAAACAAGCACACACGAGAATATCCCCCCCATGCTATTGCTCCCCGGCAACGGCGCCAGAAAAAGGTCTTGATAACCCACAAGTGTAGGGGATCGTTTGTAGCCTTTTTCGATAAGTAAGAGTGTCGAACCCAATGAGGAGCTAAATGTAGAAAAAATATTCCCTCAAGTTCTATCGACCACCGATACAACTTACGCACGCTAATGCTTGCTTTACCTACAACAAGTATGAAACTACTTTGTGGTAATAAAACTAGAAGTACTTAGTAGGTGAAAAGATAGTTTTGCAAGAAAATAAAGAACGAGGAAATAAAAGTTAGGTGCTGTTTAAATAAAATAAAAATAAAAGTAAATATTTTAGTAGCAAGATTTTTGTTTAACGCAAGAGAAAGATTGTCCATAGGCAATTGAATATAATATGATAGATACTTGTTATATGCAATGAGGGAGAGGCATATGCTAACACACTTTCCGTACTTGGATCATATGCACTTATGATTGGAACTCTAGCAAGCATCCGCAACTACCAAAGTTCATTAAGGTAAAACCCAACCATAGCATTAAGTATCAAGTCCCCTTTACTCCCATACGCAACAACCCACCTACTCGGATTTGTGCTTCTGTCACTCACGCAACCCACCATAGGCAAATCATGAACATATTGCAACACCCTACAGCGGGGATCCCTCACGTTTGCGCGACACGGAGGGCACCATAGGACAACACCATATCAACATACAACTCACATCCATAAGATCATACCACAATTAACCCATAGGACAAAAGGGATCTACTCAAACATCATAGGATAGCCAAATATCATTGGGAAATAATATATGGAGTTGAGGACCATGTTTAAGTAGAGTTACAGCGGGGAAGAGAGGTGTTACACTGCTGCATAGAGGGGGAGAGAGTTGGTGTTGACGGCGGCGAAGTTGTTGGAGTAGATCGCCGTCACGATGATTGCCCCGGCGGCGTTCCGGCGCCACCAGGATAGAGGGGGAGAGAGCCCCCCTCCTTCTTCTTCTTCTTCTTCCTTGGCCTCCCCCCTAGATGGGAGGAGAGTTCCCCCTCTGGTCCATGGCCTCCATGGCGGCGGAGGGGCAGGTGCCCCTCCGAGATTGGATCTCCCTCTCTGTTCTCTGCAATTTCACATTTTTTTTCTGGCCGAAAACCGTTTCTTATATTCCCGGAGATCCGTAACTACGACCGGGCTGAAATTTTGAGGGGATTTTTATCTGAAATTAGCTTCCTTGAGCCCGAAGGAGAGCTCCAACCGACTTACGAGGAGGGCACAACCCATCACGCCACGCTTGGGCCCCTGGGTGCGCCCTGGTGTCTTGTGGTGGCTGTGGGCCCCCGTTTGCGTTGATTCCATTTCTCAAAATTCACAAATATTCCAGAAAAAATCACCGTAATTTTTTATCGTGTTTGGACTTCGTTTGGTATGGAATTTCTGCGAAACAAAAAACACACAAAAAACAGGAACTGGCACTGGGCACTGGATCAATAGGTTAGTCTAATAAATCATATAAATTGTTGCCAAAAGTATGTGAAACTTGTATAATAATGGCATGAAACAATCAAAAATTATAGATACGACGGAGACATATCTGAGTTCTTTGTATAGACTGCATCCTTGGGGGGACATCTTTTGAACCCGAGCAAGATCAAACTTTGGTCTAACTTTGAGTTCCAAGCTCTTGGCGCTTGCTTCATCTTGTAAAGTGCCTTCTTGAGCTCCTAAACTTTCCCTTCATTGCCTTTCTTCTCGTAGCCTAGGGGTTGTTCCACGTACACTTCTTTTGTGAGATCACCATTGAAGAAAGCGGATTTAACATCCATCTAATGAACCTTCCAATCCTCTTGTGTTGCCAAAGCTAGGAGCACTCTCTCTCGAGTCGAGCAACCGGTGCAAACACCTCATCATAGTCAACACCTTGACGTTGTACATAGCCCTTTGCAGCGAGTCTTTCCTTGTACTTCGCAATAGCACCCTTCGTGTCCTTCTGTACCTTGTAAACCCACTTCAAACCTATGGCCTTTTGGTTAGAAGGTTGAGTTACTAAAGTCCATGTGTTGTTGATGTCAATCGCCTTCATCTCCTCATCCACGTCGTGTGTCCAGATAGGAATTTTTCTCACCTCTATGAAGTTTGCCGGCTCCTCAACTCCGAGCAAACATAATCCAGATTACTCGAGCGTAACTAGCTTTGTGTACTTGTAGACTTTCTTAAGGGTCTTGTAGCGACGAGTCCCGAGGAGTCTGTTGTGGGTTGCGAAGGAGGCAACCCTAATCGTGTCGGCATCGATGCACTTGAGGAGGACGGTTGAGTCTCAGGGTGGTAGATATCGGGTCGTCGACATCTACGTCATCGACGTAGTCATTGTGGCCGTGACCATCATCTTGATTGTTATCATCACTATGTGCCTCGTTGCCGATATCGTTGCTGAGATCTCCGCCCATGTCGTGCGCGCCATTGTAGCTATCACCTTGCAACCCATGCGTGTCGTCGTCGATGTCGGTGCCATGGTGATCACTCCCATTATGGTCACCTTGGTTGGGCGTCTTGCCAAACACATGGTCTCCATCCTCTGCATCATCATCATTTAGAAATTCAACCATGAATATGTTACTGTTTGGAGGATCGTCGCTTGCCGCGCTTCAATTCCATGCTTGGTTTTCTCCAAACACGACGTCGCATGAAATTCGTAGACGCTTGGTTCATGAATCGTAGAAGCGGTATGCCTTGGTGCTATACCTCCTCTCATATCCGATGAACACCATCTTGGTGCTATGATCGGTAAGCTTTGTGAGATGCGGCTCCCCCGTCTTCACACATGCGCCACGCACCCGTCCGTAGATGAGACACATTCGGCTTACATCCGTAAATTGCTTCATAAAGAATCTTGCCAATCACCGCCTTCGTTGGAGTCCGGTTGAGAAGATAGACCGTCGCCGAGACAACTTCTCCCCCAAAGAGTCCCCGTCAAGTTCTTGCTCTTGAGTAAACTCCTCGCCATGTCAACGATGGTTCGATTGTGCCTTTCAACAACCCCGTTCTGCTGCGGCGTATAAGGTGCTGTGAGAAACCGTTTCATGCCAATCTTCTCACAGTAGTCGTTTAACTCGTTTGACGCAAACTCTCCGCCGCGATCTGTCCGTAGAACACAAACGTTTAGTTTGTGTTCCATCTCCATTGCATCCTTCTGCTTCTTCAACGCTTCAAACGCCTCAACTTTAGATCGTAGGAGAACGACACATATGTATATCGAGTAGTCATCTACCACAAGGAAGAAGTACTTATTTCCTGTGTGAGGTATCGGGGTGATAAGACCACTTAGATCACCATTGAGAAGCTCGAGTGCATCTTTTGCACGATAGCTAGACTGAGCAGGGAATGGTTTGCGGTGTTGTTTTCCAACCAAGCACCTGACATATATTCGATCAACTTGGTCGATAAATGGCATCCCAGATACCATCCCCATCTTCAACATGTTCTTCAAGGCGTAGAAGTTAATGTGCCCAAATCTAGTAGGCCATAACCACGAATCATCATCACTCTTGGAAAGCCAAAACTACAGTTGAGATTGATCATGGTAGATGATGTAGAGCCTATTCTGTGCGCGATTCAAACACGAGCTAACACATTTTGGAGGTTGTCGAAGATCGCCATCACTCCGTTCTCGATGTACACCTTGCATACATTCTCGTTAAGCTTCCCGATAGAGATGATATTGATGCGAAGCCGTCGGATGTAGTACACTCCGGTGAGTATGCGATGTTCGCTTGTGAGACCCTCGAACAGGGCAGACCCTTGCCCGTAAATCTCCACAACAACTTGACAAAGACTTCAACATCATATCCAGCTCAAGGAATTTCTCCTTGCACCTCGTTATGTGGTTACTGGCACCCGCGTCCAGTTACCACGACACGTTCTGATCCCCGGATAGCTTCGGTGTCACCTTCTTCTCATGAAGTAGCACCTTTCGGATTGGTTTCACAACCACCGTGTCGATGAGATAACAAACTTCGGCCATCAGAAGACCAGGACGTTCGCCTTCCCACTTAGTCAAATTTACCTTGATCTCCCGCTTGTTAGGCTCCGGACAATCCTTTGCAAAGTGACCCATCTCATTGCAGTTATAACACTTGACCTCGGACATATCCAAGTTCCGTTGCTTCCGGTCTTTAGATCGGTCCACCTTACCACGACCTTGTGTCTTGCCTTTTCCTTTGCCTTTTCCGATCTTTCCACCACACATCACGTTGCTTGAGTCTTCGCCACCATCACACATTTCTTTGCTACCTAGGGACTCCTAATCTGCGAGCGAGCACATGAGTTGGTCACTACCTCCTCATTTGCTTTTCCGACAACCACGAGCATTCTCTTCCCATGTTCGTAGGCGTCCGATTGCCTCCACTATAATCACGACATCGCTGTCATAAAGCTGCTCGAATGTGCCAATGATGTACGTGAATTTGTTAGTCACCGACCTGAAAAATTTCTCCACGATCTCGACCTCCTCGAGCTTTGCACCAAGTGCACGGATATCTCCCACCAAAGTATAAAGACACATGGCGTACTCGTTCACTGATTCAGGTTTCACGATCTACAACTTGTGAAATTGGCGCTTCAGCACTTGTGCCCGAACCTTGGTGACATGATCTTCTCCGATCCTCAACTCCTTTAGTGCGTTCCACGCCTCTCTTGTGGTCTCGAACTCCGTCAATGTCATCAACACGGAATCTGGTACATACTGGGCTATGACAGACATGGCACCTTCGTTGCACTCCTCGTTGACGTCGTCATCCGTGATTGCCTGTCACACTCGAAGGGTTCAAAGAATAATCTTCATCTTCACTTCTCACACGTCGTAGTTGACATCGGTGAGCATCGGGTACTATATGGGGATGTTGCGATGCACCTGTATGTTGGCTCCACCCGTTCCTCCAGTGCTGATCGTTGACTTGCCGACCTTCTTCACCTTGTCACCATTTTTGGACTTGTAGTTGACAGACTCCTGATCGATGTCCCCCATCATAGATCGCCGAGATTCTAGATACGTATTGATGGTGCAAGGTCGTTGAGGGAGTTCAAGATTAAGGGCAGCTTTGTCAAGGACCGAAGACTGTGATGACGCTGTGTCTAAGATGGAAACCTCCTAAGCCGTGGCGTGTACTTCAAGAACACGAGGATGGATTCGGCATATTCCTTCTCCAAAGTAAACGACATGGTGCAACCCTAGATATCTCTGGTGTCTATATAAACCAGAGGATTTTTAGTCCGTAGGGCAGATTAAGATCATTATTCCAAGGGTTTTAGACCACCTTAAACGATCTCGAGGTAGATCAACTCTGTACTCGATACATCATCATCAATACAACAAAGTAGGACGTAGGGTATTACCTCCCTCAAGACAACCCGAACCTGGGTAAAACATCGTATCCCCTGTTAACCATCGACCCAATATCCACAGTTCGGGACCCCCTACCCGAGATCTGCCGGTTTTGATACCAACATTGGTGCTTTCATTGAAAGTTCCGCTGTTGGATCGCCAACAGGATCAATGGCTCGTCTAGTCATCAGCGACAACATCCGCATCGGGGACATCTTCGTCCCCAACCAGCTCTTAGTGCCTGGCAGCATCGATCTACATGACGATAAGGCCGGTCATCGCGACCAGGTCGGCAACTTCACCCCTGGACTGAAGCTCGGGTTCGACAGCTATGAGTACACTGGCGACGACAGGGGCAACCTGTCCCTGGTCGGGCTCACGGCCTCTTCCGACGAGCCCAGAAACCCCGAAGCTTTAACTTCGGACCTCCTCCTTGATCCTATCTCCGGATCAGACCTCGCCCCGAACTCAGCTTCAAGCTCGGATCCGGTCACCTCGGTCGGAGATCGGAGCCTGGCCTTGGCCGAATATACACCTCACTCCGAGACACCGGAGATTGACTCCGGGAAACCTCAGGAGAACGACCCGACTGGCCTCTCACTTTTTAACGAGGCGCTAGCCAGTATCCAAACCTTGAATATTTAACATGGCTCGCCCTCACCCTATACTCGGATAGGCCTTGAAGCCGTCCACTGGGAATTTCGCGTCCCACCCACCACCCACTTGGTAGACACTATCGAAGACTTAACCGATATGCTAGACTACTCCTCCGAGGAGGCCGATGACATCAATGAAGATGTCGACAGCAATGTCCCTCCCACAACTGGATAGTTGACAGCTACCTTCACCTATGATGTCTCTATGGTAGGCACCCCTAACACCATGGGGAAGAACGGTGAGGCCACCCCCAGTGGGAATGAGGATAACCCTGGTGAGGCGCCTCCCAAGCGCCGACGCCAGCGCAAGCGATCTAAGGCCCGCAAGGGCAAGGAAAGCAATACGACCACCGACAAGGACGATACCCCAGACAACGCACAAAACCTAGTCAACCCCGTGGCCCCTGAGCAACAGCTAGATGTCGCTCAGGGACACGAGGATTGGTACAACTCCGAAGACCTCAACGACTCCGGGGATAGTTACTATCTTCCCCCCTCCGAAGACGAGGTTAGTCTCAGAGCTGAGGACTTCATTGTCCCTGAAGACCTTCTAGATCAAGAAAGGTTCAAGCGGCAGATGATAACTACTGCTCGGAGCTTGAAGAAGAAATAGCAACAGATAAAAGCCGAATAAGACACCCTCAATGTACTATGGATGAAAGTCCTAGCAGCCGAAGAAGGGCCAAATTAAGAGCTATCTGCGCTGACGTCTGCTACCGCAATTTGATTATGAGGCTCCCGAGTCCGCAACCCCAAGCGTACTCAGGACAACCAGCCCGACCGCCCCCTCGAAAACGGGATAGGACGGCTGGGAGGGCAGATGATAGACCTACACTCCCTCTCAGGAGAAGAAGGGAGCCAACATATCCTGAGGACCCATATGACCTACGATACGGCCTGGACGCTAGAGCAGGCCGGACAAGATCTATCTATGGATCCAGAGGGCACAGCCCCGCTAGATGGGACAATTATCAAGATTGGCTCGACCAGAACAATAGAGTTCGGGAGAAGCACCGTGTCCGGATGGCGTCCGACCTCCGGAGCAACGTAGCTCGAGTTCGGGGCGCCACTCACCCAATGTGCTTCACAGACGAGGTGATGCAACACCAGTTCCCCGAAGGGTTTAAACCCATAAACATCGAGCAATACGACGGGACTACAGACCCGGCGGTGTGGATCGAACAATTCCTTCTCCACATCCATATGGCTCGAGGAGACGATCTCCACGCCATTAAATACTTACCTTTAAAACTTAAGGGACTAGCGCGGTGCTGGTTAAACAGCCTACCCGAAAACTCCATCGGGAGCTGGGCAGAACTCGAGGATGCTTTCTGAGCTAACTTTTAGGGCACTTATGTCCGACCTCTGGACTCTGCTGATTTAAGCCACGTCGTGCAACGGCCCGACGAGTCAGCCAGACAATTCTGGAACCGGTTCTTGACTAAGAAGAACCAAATCGTTGATACGTCTCCAACGTATCTATAATTTTTGATTGTTCCATGCTGTTATATTATCATTCTTGGATGTTTTATAATCATTTTATAGCAACTTTATATCATTTTTTGGAACTAACCGATTGATCCAGTGCCCAGTGCCAGTTCCTGTTTGTTGCATGTTTTTTGTTTAGTAGAATATCCATATCAAATGAAGTCCAAACGCGATAAAAAATTACTGAGAATTAGTTTAGCATATTTGTGATTTTTGGGAGGTGGAATCAACGCAAAAGGAGGCCCACAGCCAGCATGAGACACCAGGGCGCGCCCCAGGGCCCAGGCTCGTGATGGTGTATTGTGGCCTCCTCGTAAGTCGGTTGGAGCTCTACTTTGGGCGCAAGGAAGCTTATATCCGGAAAAAATCATGTTAAAATCTCAGCGCAATCGGAGTTACGGATCTCCGAGAATATAAGAAACGGTTTTCGGTCAGATAACAGGAAGGAAGAACAGAAGAGAACAGAGAGGGAGATTCAATCTTGGAGGGGCTCCTGCCCCTCCGCCGCCATGGAGGCCGTGGACCAGAGGGGGAACTCTCCTCCCATCTATGGGGGATTCCAAGGAAGAAGAAGAAGGAGGGGGCTCTCTCCCCCTCTATCCCGGTGGCACCGGAACGCCGCCAGGGCAATTATCGTGTCGGCGATCTACAACAACAACTTTGCCGCCGTCAATGATGACCCACAAGTATAGGGGGTCAATCGTAGTCCTTTCGATAAGTAAGAGTGTCGAACCCAACGAGGAGCAGAAGGAAATGACAACAGGTTTTCAACAATGTAATTTCTGCAAGCACTGAAATTGTAGGTAACAGATAGTTTAATTGCAAGATAATTGGTAACGAGCAAGTAACGGTAACGGTAAATAAAGTGCAGAAAGGTAGCCCAATCCTTTTGTGGTAACGGACAGGCCAGAACAGTCTCTAGTAATAGGCAAATTGTTCTTGAGGGTTGATACGTCCATTTTGCATCATGCTTTTATATTGATATTTATTGCATTATGGGCTGTTATTACACATTATGGTACAATACTTATGCCTTTTCTCTCTTATTTTACAAGGTTTACATGAAGAGGGAGAATGCCGGCAGTTTGAATTCTGGACTGGAAAAGGAGAAAATATGAGAGACTTATTCTGCACAACTCCAAAAGTCCTGAAAAGTTACGGAGAATTATTTTGGAATATATAAAAAATATTGGGCGAGAGAAATACCAGAGGGAACCCACCAGGAGGCCACAAGCCTGGGGGGCGCGCCCTACCCCCCAGGGCGCCCCCCTGTGGCTTGTGGGCCCCCTGGCAGCCCTCCAGTGCCCATCTTCTGCTATATGGAGGGTTTTGACCTGAAAAAAAAATCATAAGAGAGCTTTCGGGATGAAGCACCACCGTCTCGGGGCAGAACCTAGGCAGAAGCAATCTAGGGCTCCGGCGGAGCTGTTCTGCCGGGGAAACTCCCCCCCCCGGAGGGGGAAATCGAAGCCATCGTCATCACCAGCGATCCTCTCATCGAGAGGGGGTCAATCTCCATCAACATCTTCACCAGCACCGTCTCCTCTCCAAACCCTAGTTCATCTCTTGTATCCGATCTTTGTCTCAAAACCTCAGATTGGTACCTAGCTGTGGGTTGCTAGTAGTGTTGATTACTCCTTGTAGTTGATGCTAGTTGGTTTACTTGGTGGAAGATCATATGTTCAGATCCTTATTGATAATTAATACTCCTCTGATTATGAACATGAATATGCTTTGTGAGTAGTTACGTTTATTCCTGAGGACATGGGATAAGTCTTGTTATAAGTAATCATGTGAATTTGGTATTCGTTCGATATTTTGATGAGATGTATGTTGTCTCTCCTCTAGTGGTGTTATGTGAACGCCGACTCCATGCCACTCCCCGCTGTTCTCCTGATACACGTCTCGGCAATAAGCAGAGAGGATGTGTACCCGGAGAACAACAGGGAGGCACTGACGAAATTCTGCATCGGATCCGGAGTAGAGCATATGGGAAAATGAACCCAATCTACACATACTCGGGCTGTCCATGGATAACGTTGGACAATTCGAAAGAATCACGGTTATAAATATGCAAATGCATGCATATTTATAGATGTAACCCTTTCGAACGGGAGACACATAGTGGTCACGCATACTGATGATTGACACCTATAGCTAGCAAGTTTCATCGGCACGAAGACCGGAACAGAGCAAATGAAGGGGGGAGGAGGAGATGTCATTTGTGCTCACCCACGAACGCAGGGGCGGAGCTCGTCGTACGCACGGGGAGGTCGTCGAAGACCAGACCCTCGCAGCAACGAAAGAACTGCACATTTAAATCCACCCGATCAACACAAATATATATGATGTTTTTCATAACAAAATAGGGAAATATATGACCCCGTCGGCCTCTGGAAGGCCGCAGAGCACCTTTTCGGTCAACAGGAGGCCGAAGAGGTGTCGGCGTCGGGGGTGTCGTGGTGTCGGGCTGTCGTGGTGTCGGGGTGTCGGGGTGTCGGGTCGGGGTGTCGGGGTGTCGTGGTGTCGGGGTGTCGGGGTGTCGTGTCGGGGTGTGTCGGATGTCGTGTCGGGATGTCATGTCGGGGTCGGGATGTCATGTCAGGGTCAGGGTGTCGGGGTGTCGTGTCGGGGTCGGGGTGTCGTGTCGGGGTCGGGGTCCGGGTGTCGGGGTCTTTTTTTCCTCTTTTTCCTTTTCTTCTTCTTCCTCTTCTTCCTTTTCTTCCTTTTTTCCTTCTTCTTCTTCTTCTTCTTCTTCTTCTTCTTCCTCTTCTTCTTCTCCTCCTCTCCTCTTTTTTCTTCTTCTTCTTCTTCTTCTTCTTCTTCTTCTTCTTCTTCTTCTTCTTCTTCTTCTTCTTCTTCTTCTTCTTCTTTTTTCTTCTCCTCCTCCTCTTCTTTTCTTCTTCCTTTCCTTTTTCCTCTTCTTCTTCTCCTCCTCTCCTCCTCCTCCTCTTCTTCTTCTTCTTCTTCTTCTTCTTCTTCTTCTTCTTCTTCTTCTTATTTTTTCTTCTCCTCCTCCTCTTCTTCTTTTTCTTCTTCTTCTTCTTCTTCTTCTTCTTCTTCTTCTTCTTCTTCTTCTTCTTCTTCTTCTTCTTATTTTTTCTTCTTTTCCTTTTTCTTTTTCCTTTTTTTCCTTTTTATTTTCTTCTTTTTCTTTCTTCTAGGTTTCTTTCTACCTAAATGTCTAAATATCTAAAAACCTAAACATCTAAGTATCTAAACTCCTAAATGTCTAAATATCTAAAACCTAAACAGAAAAAGTAATAAAAAAACAGAAAAAAGGGGCAGGAGGGGGAGCTCACCAGAGGGGGGCAGAGGGGTTGGCCGGCGAGGGGGCGGCGACGGGGCTGGCCGGCGTCCGGGCCGCGAGGGGGCGGCGAGGGGCAGGCCTGGGCGCGGCCGCGCGGGCACGGGGCGGGGCAGTGGGGCGGGGCAGTGGGCGGCGTCGGCGGTCGCGGGTGCGGCGGGCCGGGGCGGGTCGGGGGCGGTGGCGGGTGCAGCAGTGGCGTGGGGTCGGGGTCGGGAGGGGAGAGGCAGAGAGAGTGGAGAGAGTGGAGGGGGGGTGGGCCGTTAGTAGGTATTTTCTTTGCCGTCTGCTAGCGGACGGCAACGTTTCTTTTCCGTCCGCTAGCAGACGGCAAAGAGGTGGGGTGGGCCGTTGCAGTTAACTGGCCTCCACTGGGCCCCACCCCACCTCTTTGCCGTCTGCTAGCGGATGGCAAAGAAACTTTGCCGTCCGCTAGCAGACGGCAAAGAGCTGGCTGATGGCAAACAGTGTCTTTGCCATCAGCCAGATCTTTGCCGTCTGCTTTTCCAAAGCAGACGGCAAACAACCTCTTTGCTGTCTGTCAGCAGACGGCAAAGAGCTGGCAGATGGCAAAGTCCCTGATTCCAGTAGTGAGGGGAAGGCATTGGGAAGTAATAAGTAGATGATGGGTTGCTAGAGTGACAGAAGCTTAAACCCTAGTTTATGCGTTGCTTCGTAAGGGGCTGATTTGGATCCATATGTTTCATGCTATGGTTAGATTTATCTTAATTCTTCTTTCGTAGTTGCGGATGCTTGCAAGAGAGGTTAATCATAAGTGGGAGGCTTGTCCAAGTAAGGGCAGCACCCAAGCACCGGTCCACCCACATATCAAATTATCAAAGTAACGAACGTGAATCATATGAGCATGATGAAAACTAGCTTGAAAGAAATTCCCATGTGTCCTCGGGAGCGCTTTGCTTTATATAAGAGTTTGTCCAGGCTTGTCCTTTGCTACAAAAAGGATTGGGCCACCTTGCTGCACCTTTGCTACATTTGTTACTTGCTATCCGTTACGAATTATCTTATCACAAAACTATCTGTTATCGATAATTTCAGTGCTTGCAGAGAATACCTTACTGAAAACCGCTTGTCATTTCCTTCTGCTCCTCGTTGGGTTCAACACTCTTACTTATCGAAAGGACTACGATAGATCCCCTATACTTGTGGGTCATCAAGACTCTTTTCTGGCGCCGTTGCCGGGGAGTGAAGTGCCTTTGGTGAGTGGAATTTGGTAAGGAAAAATTTATATAGTGTGCTGAAATTTAATGTCACTTGTTACTATGGAGAATAATCCTTTGAGGGGCTTGTTCGGGGTATCTTCACCTCGACCGGAAGCACAAAGAGTTGCTCCTCAACCTACTGAACCTACTGAAAATATTTATTATGAAATTCCTTCGGGTATGATAGAGAAACTGCTAGGTAATCCTTATGCAGGAGATGGAACACTACATCCTGATTTGCATCTAATCTATGTGGATGAAGTTTGTGGATTATTTAAGCTTGCAGGTTTGCCCGAGGATGATTTTTAAGAAGAAGGTCTTTCCTTTATCTTTGAAGGAGAAGGCATTGACATGGTATAGGCTATGTGATGATATTGGATCATGGAACTACAACCGATTGAAATTGGAATTTCATCAGAAGTTTTATCCTATGCACCTGGTTCATCGTGATCGGAATTATATTTATAATTTTTAGCCTCGTGAAGGAGAAAGTATCGCTTAAGCTTGGGGGAGGCTTAAGTCAATGTTATATTTATGCCCCAACCATGAGCTCTCAAGAGAAATTATTATTCAGAATTTTTATGCTCGGCTTTCTCGTAATGATCAATCCATGCTCGATACTTCTTGTACTGGTTCCTTTATGAAGAAAGATATTGAATTCAAATGGGATTTATTGGAAAGAATTAAACGCAACTCTGAAGATTGGGAACTCGACGAAGGTAAGGAGTCAGGTATAAACCTTAAGTTTGATTGCGTTAAATCCTTTATAGACACCGATGCTTTTCGTGAATTTTGCACTAAATATGGACTTGACTCTGAGATAGTAGCTTCTTTCTGTGAATCATTTGCTACTCATGTTGATCTCCCTAAGGAGAAGTGGTTTAAATATCATCCTCCCATTGAAGTGAAAGTAGTTGAACCTATTAAAGTTGAAGAAGAAACTATTACTTATAATGTTGATCCTGTTATTCCTGCTGCTTATATTGAGAAACCACCTTTCCCTGTTAGAATAAAGGAACATGCTAAAGCTTCAACTGTGGTTCGTAAGAGTTATACTAGAACACCTACACCCCCTGAACAAATTAAAGTTGAACCTAGTATTGCCATGGTCAAAGATCTCTTGGTTGATAATATTGATGGGCATGTTATTCATTTCGGTGATGAAGCTGCTAGAATTGCTAGACCTGATACTAAAGATAAACATAGACCTATTGTTGGCATGCTTGTTGTTTCTGTTAAAATAGGAGATCATTGTTATCATGGCTTATGTGATGTGGGTGCTAGTGTGAGTGCAATTCCCTTTACCTTATATCAAGAAATTATTAATGATATTGCACCAGCTGAGTTAGAAGAAATTGATGTTACCATTAAGCTTGCTAATAGAGATACTATAGCACCTGTTGGGATTGTTAGAGATGTTGAAGTCTTGTGTGGGAAAATAAAATATCCTACTGATTTTCTTGTTCTTGGTTCCCCGCAAGATGATTTTTGTCCCATTATATTTGGTAGGCCTTTCTTGAACACTGTTAATGCTAAGATAGATTGTGAGAAAGAAACTGTTACTGTAAGCTTTGGGGATGTGTCTCATGAGTTCAATTTCTCTAAATTTCGTAGACAACCCCATGACAAAGAATTGCCTAGTAAAGATGAAATTGTTGGTCTTGCTTCTATTGCTGTGCCTCCCACTGATCCCTTAGAACAATATTTGCTAGACCATGAAAATGATATGCATATGAATGAAAGGAATGAAATAGATAAGATTTTGTTTGATCAGCATCCTATTTTGAAACACAACCTGCCTGTTGAAATACTTGGGGATCCTCCTCCACCCAAGGGTGATCCCGTGTTTGAGCTTAAACAATTACCGGATACTCTGAAATACACTTATCTTGATGAAAAGAAGATATATCCTGTTATTATTAGTGCTAACCTTTCAGAGCATGAAGAAAAGAGATTATTGAAGACTGTGAGGAAGAACCATGCTGCTATTGGATATACTCTTGATGATCTTAAGGGCATTAGTCCCACTCTATGTCAGCATAAAATTAATATGGAGCCTGATGCTAAACCAGTTGTTGATCACCAACGACGGTTAAATCCTAAAATGAAAGAAGTGGTAAGAAATGAAATATTAAAGCTTCTAGAGGCAGGTATAATTTATCCTATTGCTGATATTAGATGGGTTAGTCTCGTTCATTGTGTCCCTAAGAAGGGAGGTATTACCGTTATTCCTAATGATAAAAATGAATTGATCCCGCCAAGAATTGTTACAGGATATAGAATGGTAATTGATTTTAGGAAATTAAATAAAGCTACTAGGAAAGATCATTACCCTCTACCTTTTATTGATCAAATGCTAGAAAGACTATCCAAACATACACACTTCTGCTTTCTAGATGGTTATTCTGGTTTCTCTCAAATACCTGTGTCAAAAGAGGATCAAGAAAAGACAACTTTTACTTGCCCTTTCGGTACCTTTGCCTATAGACGTATGCCTTTTGGTTTATGCAATGCACCTGTTACCTTTCAAAGATGTATGACTGCTATATTCTCTGACTTTTGTGAAAAGATTGTTGAGGTTTTCATGGATGATTTCTCCGTTTACGGAACTTCTTTTGATGATTGCTTGAGCAACCTTGATCGAGTTTTGCAGAGATGTGAAGAAACTAATCTTGTCTTGAACTGGGAGAAGTGCCACTTTATGGTTAATGAGGGCATTGTCTTGGGACACAAAATCTCCGAAAGAGGTATTGAGGTTGATAAAGCTAAAGTTGATGCTATTGAAAAAATGCCGTGTCCCATGGATATCAGAGGTATAAGAAGTTTCCTTGGTCATGCTGGTTTCTATAGGAGATTTATTAAAGACTTCTCTTAAATTTCTAGGCCTCTCACTAATCTCTTGCAAAAAGATGTTCCATTCGTTTTTGATGATGATTGTGTAGAAGCATTTGAAATTCTTAAGAAAGCCTTGATTTCTGCACCTGTTATTCAACCACCTGATTGGAACCTACCCTTTGAAATTATGTGTGATGCTAGTGATTATGCCGTTGGTGCTGTTCTAGGACAAAGAGTTGATAAGAAATTAAATTTTATCCATTATGCTAGTAAAACTCTAGACAGTGCTCAAAGAAACTATGCTACCACTGAAAAGGAATTTTTAGCAGTTGTGTTTGCTTGTGATAAGTTCAGACCTTATATTGTTGATTCCAAAGTAACTGTTCACACTGATCACGCTGCTATTAAATATCTTATGGAAAAGAAAGATGCTAAACCTAGACTTATTAGGTGGGTTCTTCTGCTACAAGAATTTGTTTTGCATATTATTGATAGAAAGGGAGTTGAGAACCCCGTAGCAGACAACTTGTCTAGGTTAGAAAATGTTCTTGATGACCCACTACTTATTGATGATAGCTTTCCTGATGAACAATTAGCTGTCATAAATGCTTCACGTAATGCTCCATGGTATGCTGATTATGCTAATTACATTGTTGCTAAATTTATACCACCTAGTTTCATATACCAACAAAAGAAAAAGTTCTTCTATGATTTAAGACATTACTTTTGGGATGATCCACACCTTTATAAAGAAGGAGTAGATGGTGTTATTAGACGTTGTGTACCTGAGCATGAACAGGAACAGATCCTACACAAGTGTCACTCCGAGGCCTACGGAGGACACCACGCTGGAGATAGAACTGCACACAAGGTATTACAATCTGGTTTTTATTGGCCTACTCTCTTCAAGGATGCTCGTAAGTTTGTCTTGTCTTGTGATGAATGTCAAAGAATTGGTAATATTAGTATACGTCAGGAAATGCCTATGAATTACTCACTTGTTATTGAACCATTTGATGTTTGGGATTTTGATTATATGGGACCTTTTCCAAAGTCCAACGGGTATACTCATATTCTAGTTGCTGTTGATTATGTTACTAAGTGGGTGGAAGCTATTCCAACTAGTAGTGCTGATCATAACACTTCTATTAAAATGCTTAAAGAAGTTATTTTCCCTAGATTTGGAGTCCCTAGATATTTAATGACTGATGGTGGTTCACACTTTATTCATGGTGCTTTCCGTAAATTGCTTGCTAAGTATGATGTTAATCATAGAATTGCATCTCCATATCATCCTCAGTCTAGTGGTCAAGTAGAATTAAGCAATAGAGAAATTAAATTGATCTTGCAAAACACTGTTAATAGATCTAGAAAGAATTGGTCTAAGAAACTCGATGACGCATTATGGTCTTATAGAACTGCTTACAAAAACCCTATGGGTATGTCTCCGTATAAAATGGTTTATGGTAAAGCATGTCACTTACCTCTAGAACTAGAACATAAAGCTTATTGGGCAATCAAAGAGCTCAACTATGATTTCAAACTTGCTGGTGAAAAGAGGTTATTTGACATTAGCTCACTTCATGAATGGAGAACCCAGTCCTATGAGAATGCCAAGTTGTTTAAAGAAAAAGTTAAGAGATGGCATGATAAAAGGATACAAAAGCGTGAATTCAATGTACGTGACCATGTCTTGCTATACAATTCTCGTTTAAGATTTTTTGCAGGAAAACTTCTCTCTAAATGGGAAGGGCCTTACATTATCGAGGAAGTATATCGTTCCGGTGCCATCAAGATCAACAACGCCGAAGGCACAAATCCGAAGGTGGTAAACGGGCAAAGAATCAAACATTATATCTCAGGTACTCCCATAAATGTTGAAACCAATATTATCAATACCATAACTCCAGAGGAGTACATTAGGGAGACCTACCAGAACGTGTCAGACTCCAAAAAGGAATAGGTATGTGGTACGGTAAGCAAACCGACTCCAAAACTTTTCCAATAGCAATTTTTCTCCATTTTGGAATATTTAATAAATTAGGAAAATTTAAAGTAGTCCGAAAAGTGCACGAGGAGGCGACAAGCCAGGGGGGCGCGCCCTACCCCCTGGGCGCGCCCATGTGGCTTGTGGCCACCCCGTGCACCCTCCGGACTTAGTTTTCTTGTGGTATACTCCTTTCGGTCGGTAAAAAATCATTATATAATCTCCCGAAGGTTTGGACCTTCGTATCATGACAATACCTCCTGTTTTCGTTTTGAGCTGTTTCTGCAGCAGATTTAGAGCAATATGTCGTCCCAAGATTCTGATGGGGAGAGCTATGTATCGCATTATCTTGCCAATCCCAAGCTCTATGGGGACTTAGATCCTTATGGATTGTTCTCGGAGGAGGAACAAGAAGGAAAGTATGAGGAAGAAAGCTCGGATGAAGAAGAGATCCCCCTGCCTCAACCAGGAGATATGCACGTGGAGTTCAGGAAATCGAGCCTCCCAAACACAAGGAGAAAACCCAAGGTTCTATTTATCCCTTCTCGTTTTCTGCAGGAGAGCAAGCAAGAATTATGTCAAAGGATATTGAAGCTCGAGCAGGAAGTTGACGATCTGAGGGAACAAAATTTTATGCTTAAGAGGAAACTGAACAAGCTTAAAGATCCTTCTCCAACATCATCACCTCCGAAGAAAGACAACTAAACACATGGGTACGGGCACTCCCCTTGGCTTGTACCAAGCTTGGGGGAGGTGCCCCGGTATCGTATCACCATCACATCTTTTACTTTTATCGTTTTTCTCAGTTCGATCCTTTTGGTTATATCTTGATCTAGTAGAATAAAGTTTTTAGTGTGATCTAGTTTTGAGTTTTACTTTATGTTCCCCCTATGTAAGCGAGTCCAAAAGTTATATAATAAAAAGTTTTGAGTTGAGGGCTTTGCTTGCTTGCTATGATCTTGAGAAAAAGAAATAGAAAGAAGTATAGAATAAAAGCAAATAGTATATATGATGATCTTATGGGGAGTGATGACTTCACATATAAGAAGTATGTCGATTGAAATTTGTTGTGAGTTGACAAACATAGCGATTGGTCATTGCTGCAATTAAAAGGAAGTAAAAAAGAAAGAGAGGTTCACATATAAATATATTATCTTGGACATCTTTTATGATTGTGAGCACTCATTAAAATATTATATGCTAAGAAGTTGATGTTGGACAAGGAAGACAACATAATGGGTTATGTTTGCTTATTTACGAATAGAAGTTATATGGTTATAGATCCTTTAACATGTGACGCTTGCTTCCACCCCATATCAGCCAAAACTTCCGCACCAAGTAGAGATACTACTTGTGCATCCAAACACCCTTAACCCAGTTTTGCCATGAGAGTCCACCATACCTACCTATGGATTGAGTACGATCCTTCAAGTAAGTTGTCATCGGTGCAAGCAATAAAAAATTCTCTCTAAATATGTATGATCTATTAGTGTGAGGAAAATAAACTTTATACGAACTTGTGATATGGAAGAAATAAAAGCGACAAACTGCATAATAAAGTTCTTTATCACAAGCGGCAATATAAAGTGACGTTCTTTTGCATTAAGGGATTGCTCATCCAACTATAAAAGCGCATGACAACCTCTGCTTCCCTCTGCGAAGGGCCTATCTGTTACTTTTACTTTGTAGTACTTACCTTTATGCAAGAGTCATGGTGATCTTCACCACTTCCTTTATTTCTCCTTTCTCTCTTGGCAAGCGTCATGTGTTGGGGAATGATCTAGACACATATATCCACTCGGATGTGGGTGATCATGAGCTATTTCTGTTGACATTACCTTTGAGGTAAATAGTCGGGAGGCAAAACTATAAGCCCCTATCTTTCTCTGTGTCCAATTGAAGCTTTGACCTCATAAGTAGCGCGTGAGTGTTAGCAATTATGAAAGACTAAAAGATGATTGAGTATGTGGATTTGCTTTACAAGCTCTTATATTGACTCTTTCCGATGTTATGATAAATTGCAATTGCTTCAATGACTGAGATCATAGTTTGTTGGTTCTCAATAGAGTTCTTGATTCATACTTTACCTTGTGAATGAATTGTTACTATAGTATAAGAAATTATATATCAATAAGTATTGTTGTTCTAAAGATGATCATGATGCTCTCATGTCCGTATTTTATTTTATCGACACCTCTATCTCTAAACATCTGGACATATTTATCGATTTCGGCTTTCGCTTGAGGACAAGCGAGGTCTAAGCTTGGGGGAGTTGAGACGTCCATTTTGCATCATGCTTTTATATTGATATTTATTGCATTATGGGCTGTTATTACACATTATGGTACAATACTTATGCCTTTTCTCTCTTATTTTACAAGGTTTACATGAAGAGGGAGAATGCCGGCAGTTGGAATTCTGGACTGGAAAAGGAGCAAATATGAGAAACCTATTCTGCACAACTCCAAAAGTCCTGAAAAGTTACGGAGAATTATTTTGGAATATATAAAAAATATTGGGCGAAAGAAATACCAGAGGGGACTCACCAGGAGGCCACAAGCCTGGGGGGCGCGCCCCTATGGCTTGTGGGCCCCCTGGCAGCCCTCCGGTGCCCATCTTCTGCTATGTGGAGGGTTTTGACCTGGAAAAACTCATAAGAGAGCTTTCGGGATGAAGCGCCGCTGTCACGAGGCGGAACCTGGGCAGAAGCAATCTAGGGCTCCGGCGGAGCTGTTCTGCCGAGGAAACTTCCCTCCCGGAGGGGGAAATCGAAGCCATCGTCATCACCAGCGATCCTCTCATCGAGAGGGGGTCAATCTCCATCAACATATTCACCAGCACCGTCTCCTCTCCAAACCCTAGTTCATCTCTTGTATCCGATCTTTGTCTCAACACCTCAGATTGGTACCTGTGGGTTGCTAGTAGTGTTGATCACTCCTTGTAGTTGATGCTAGTTGGTTTACTTGGTGGAAGATCATATGTTCAGATCCTTATTCATAATTAATACTCCTCTGATTATGAACATGAATATGCTTTGTGAGTAGTTACGTTTGTTCCTGAGGACATGGGATAAGTCTTGTTATAAGTAATCATGTGAATTTGGTATTCGTTCGATATTTTGATGAGATGTATGTTGTCTCTCCTCTAGTGGTGTTATGTGAACGTCGACTCCATGACACTTCACCATTATTTGGGCCTAGGGGAAGGCATTGGGAAGTAATAAGTAGATGATGGGTTGCTAGAGTGACAGAAGCTTAAACCCTAGTTTATGCGTTGCTTCGTAAGGGGCTGATTTGGATCCATATGTTTCATGCTATGGTTAGATTTATCTTAATTCTTCTTTCGTAGTTGCGGATGCTTGCAAGAGAGGTTAATCATAAGTGGGAGTCTTGTCCAAGTAAGGGCAGCACCCAAGCACCGGTCCACCCACATATCAAATTATCAAAGTAACGAACGCGAATCTTATGAGCATGATGAAAACTAGCTTGACAGAAATTCCCATGTGTCCTCGGGAGCGCTTTGATTTATATAAGAGTTTGTCCAGGCTTGTCCTTTGCTACAAAAAGGATTAGGCCACCTTGCTGCACCTTTGCTACATTTGTTACTTGCTATCCGTTACGAATTATCTTATCAAAAAACTATCTGTTACCGATAATTTCAGTGCTTGCAGAGAATACCTTACTGAAAACCGCTTGTCATTTCCTTATGCTCCTCATTGGGTTCGACACTCTTACTTATCAAAAGGACTATGATAGATCCGCTATACTTGTGGGTCATCAAGGGTACACGGGAATTTCGTCTAGTCACTTTTATCATGTTGGTTTGATTCGTGTTCGCTACTTTGCTAATTTGATATGTGGGTGGATCGGTGCTTGGGTGTTGTTCTTACTTGAACAACCTCCCACTTATAATTAACCCCCTCGCAAGCATCCGCAACTACAATAAAAGTACTAAGATAAAATCTTACCATAGCATTAAACATTTGGATCCAAATCAGCCCCTTACGAAGTAGCGAATAAACTAGGGTTTAAGCTTCTGTCACTCTAGCAACCCATCATCTAATAACTACTCCACAATGCATTCCCTTAGGCCCAAGGATGGTGAAGTGTCATGTAGTCGACGTTCACATGACACCACTAAGGGAATCACAACATACATATCATCAAAATATCAAACACATATCAAATTCACATGATTACTTGCAACATGACTTCTCCCGTGACCTCAAGAACAAAGGTAACTACCCACAAATAATATTCATGCTCAAGATCAGAGGGGTATTGAATAGCATAATGGATCTGAACATATAATCTTCCACAAAATAAACCATATAGCAATCAACTACAAGATGTAATCAACACTACTAGTCACCCACATGTACCAATCTGAGGATCCGGTACAAAGATTGAACATAAGAGATGAACTAGGGATTGAGAGGAGATTGTGTTGTTGAAGATGTTGGTGAAGATTGGCCCCCCAAAGACGAGAGGGGTGTTGGTGATGACGATGGCTTCGATTTCCCCCTCCGGGAGGGAAGTTCCCCCAGCAGAATCGCTCCGCCGGAGGGCAAAAGTGCTCCTTCCCAAGTTCCGCCTCGCGACGGCGGCGTTCTGTCGCGAAAGTCCTCTCTATATTTTTTCTAGGTCAAAAGACCTTATGTACCAGAAGATGGGCATCGGAGGTGGGCCTGGCTGGGCATAAACCACCAGGGCGCGCCTGGGAGGCCTGGCGCGCCCTGGTGTCTTGTGCCCACCAGGGTGGCCCCCTCCGGTAGTTATTTGCTCCAATATTTGTAATATAATCCAAAATAATTCTCCATAAATTTTCAGCTTATTTGGAGATGTGCAGAATAGGTATCTCTGATGTGCTTTTTCAGGTCCAGAATTCCAGTTGCCGGTATTCTCCCTCTTTGTGTAAACCTTGCATATGAGAGAAAAGGCATTAGAATCACTCCCTAAAGCATTATTATTCATCAAAATATTATAAATAGCAGTAGGAAATCATGATGCAAAATGGACGTATCAATTCCCCTAAGCTTAGACCTCGCTTGTCCTCAAGCGAAAACCGATATTGAAAAGCATGTCCACATGGTTTGAGAGAGAGGTGTCGATAAAAACAAAAATACAGACATAGTAGCATCATGCTTATTATCATTACAACAATGAACTTTAACATAAAACTTATTCATATAACTTCTCATGAACAAGTAACAATTCATCACAACATAGCAGTATAAAGCATAAACCTTATTGGAAACCAGCAAACTATGTTCTCAGTCAACTTTGCAACTACAATTCATCATATTTTTAGGAAAAGTCTCTTGTCGGAGCCTTTTGGCAAGTCCACATACTCAACCATCATTTAGTCTTCTATGATTGCTAACACTCACAGCATACCCATGAGCAAAAAGTTTCAACGGGCACATAGAAAGATAGGGGCTTATAGTTTCGCCTCCCAACGTATTCACCTCAAGGGTGATGTCAACAATAATAACTCATGCTCACTCACATCCAATTGGATATATGTGCCTAGATCTTTCCTCACCACATGATGCTTGCAAAAATAAAAAGTAAAAAGGAATAGGGAAGAATACTTTGACTCTTGCATAAAAGTAAATACATAAAAGTAAAAGATAGGCCCTTCGCAGAGGGAAGCAGAGGTTTTCATGCGCTTTTTGGTTTGTATGCCCAATGCCTTAATGTAAAAAAATGTCACGCTATATTGCCCCCTATGATAGCAACCTTTATTATGCAGTCCGTATAGCGCTTTTATTACTTTGCCATCATAAGTTCGTATAGCGCTCAATTTTCTCTTACACTAATTGATCAAAACACATTTAGAAGCAATTTTTATTGCCTTATTGCACCAATGACAACTTACTTGAAGGATCTTACTTGATCCATAGGTAGGTATGGTGGACTCTCAAAACATGATTTTGGGTTTTGGGTTTTTGGATGCACAAGTAGTATTTCTACTTGGTGCGGAATTTTTGGCTAGCAAAGATATTGAGCAAGCACCACATGTTGAAGGATCTATGACAATATAACTTCTATATGAATATGAACAAACATAAATCATTACGTTGTCTTCCTTATTCAACGTCAACAATTTTGACATATAATATTTAATGGGGGCTCACAATCATAAAAGATGTCCAATATAGTGTATTTGAATGTGAATCTTCTCTTCCCTTATTAATTCTTTCATGAATTGCATCATTGACCAATGCTATGTTTGTCAATCTCCAATAAATTTTACCACTTATACTTTTACTTATGAGATGTCATTACTTACCATAAGATTAGCATATAATTCTTTTCATTTATTTCTCTTTCCCTATATTTTGATTGCAACAAGAAAATAAAGAAGCAAAAGCTCAAACTAACTTTATTATATAACTCTCACTCGATCACATAGATAGATAGATAGATCACGAAACTAACACTCGAAAATAGATCATACTAACCTTTTTTTCAACTAAATCAAGAAAAAGCTAAGGATCGAACTAAAATAGGTAAAGGTGAATAAAAGTGATGGTGATACGATACCGGGTCACCTCCCCCAAGCTTGGCTCAAGCCAAGGGGAGTGCCCATACCCGTGTGCTCAAGTATCCTTTGGTGGTGGTGATGAAGAAGGTAGTGGTGATGAAGAAGGTGGTGGTGATGATGTGGCCTTCTTCTTCAACTTATATTTGAGCATAAATTTTTGTTCCCTTAGCTCATCATTCTCCAACTCGAGCTTTAATATCTTTTTGCATAGTGCCGCCTTGCTCTCCTGCAGAAAATGAGATGGAATAAATTTAACCTCAGGTTTGTATCCTCTAGGGAGGCTTGACTTCTTGAATTCCACATGCATGTCTCCGGGTTGAGGAAGTGGGTCATCCTATTCCTTAGAGCTATCATCCTTTGTTTGCTTCATGGCAGCGTTTTCCTCCTTGTCTGAGGTCCATCCATAATACTCCACTTCTCCATAGATCTTGGGGTTTGCAGTATAGTCAGCAACATAGCTCCCCCCTGTGAATCTTGAGACGACATATTCTCAGATCTGTCAGGAAAACAACACGAAACAAGAACAGAGGATTTTTTTGCGATTCGGTGGTTAAAACAGTCGGGGGTATATATAGAGAATTTTTATTCTTGGGAAACAAGCATATGGAAGGAAAACGGAGTCGGGAAGGTGTCTGAGGTGGGCACAACCCACCAGGGCGCGCCTGGTAGGGCTGGCACGCCCTGGAGTATCGTGCTCACCTCGGTTGCTTTCCTGTTTATTTCTTATTTTCCTAATTTTTGTAATATTCCAAAACTGACAGAAAATATTTTTGCGGATTTTTCGGAGTCCGTTTACTTACCGTATCATGTACCTCCTATTTTTCAGGATTCTGGAGTGTTCCGGAAGGTTTCTTTTATGTGTTCCTCCGGTGTCATGGTTTGGATAACATTGCTTTCAACATTAATAGGCGTACCTGAGATATAGTGTTTAATTCTTTGTCCATTGACCACCTTCGGGTTAGTACCTTCGACATTATTAATCTTGATAGCTCTAGAACGGTAAACCTCTTCGATAATATATGATCCTTCCCATTTGGAGAGAAGCTTACCTGCAAAAAATCTTAAACGTGAGTTGTACAAAAGAACATAGTCTCCTATTTTGAATTCCCACTTTTGGTTTCTTTTGTCATGCCATCTTTTTACTTTTTGTTTGAATAGTTTGGCATTTTCATAAGCTTGGGTTCTCCATTCATCTAGTGAGATAATATCAAATAGCCTATTCTCACCGGCAAGTTAAAAATCATAAATCAGTATGGGGGGGGGGGGGTCAATCGTAGTCCTTTCAATAAGTAAGAGTGTCGAACCCAACGAGGAGCAGAAGGAAATTACAAGCAGTTTTCAGCAAGGTAATTTCTGCAAGCACTAAAATTGTAGGTAACTGATAGTTTGATGGCAAGATAATTGGTAATGAGCAAGTAACGGTAACGGTAAATAAAGTGCAGCAAGGTAGCCCAATCCTTTGTGGCAAAGGACAGGCCAGAACAGTCTCTATTAATAGGAAAAGTGTTCTTGAGGGTACACGGGAATTTCGTCTAGTCACTTTTATCATGTTGGTTTGATTCGTGTTCGCTACTTTGATAATTTGATATGTGGGTGGACCGGTGCTTGGGTGCTGTTCTTACTTGAACAACCTACCACCTATGATTAACCCCCTCGCAAGGATCCGCAACTACGAGAAAAGTATTAAGATAAAATCTAACCATAGCATTAAACGTTTGGATCCAAATCAGCCCCTTACGAAGTAGCGCATAAACTAGCGTTTAAGCTTCTGTCACTCTAGCAACCCATCATCTAATAACTACTCCACAATGCATTCCCTTATGCCCAAGGATGGTGAAGTGTCATGTAGTCGACGTTCACATGACACCACTAAGGGAATCACAACATACATTTCATCAAGATATCGAACACATATCAAATTCACATGATTACTTTCAACATGACCTCCCGTGACCTCAAGAACAAAGGTAACTACTCACAAATAATATTCATGCTCAAGATCAGAGGGGTATTGAATAGCATAATGGATCTGAACATATAATCTTCCACCAAATAAACCATATAGCAATCAACTACAAGATGTAATCAACACTACTAGTCACCCAAAGGTACCAATCTGAGGTTCCGGTACAAAGATTGAACACAAGAGATGAACTAGGCTTTGAGAGGAGATGGTGCTGTTGAAGATGTTGATGAAGATTGGCCTCCCAAAGATGAGAGGGGTGTTGGTGATGACGATGGCTTCAATTTCCCCCTCCGAGAGGGAAGTTCCCCCGACGGAATCGCTCCGTCGGAGGGCAAAAGTGCTCCTGCCCAAGTTCTGCCTCGAGACGGCTGCGGCCATCCCAAAAGTCCTCTATCTATTTTTTCTAGGTCAAAAGACCTTATATACTAGAAGATGGGCATCGGAGGTGGGCCTGGCTGGGCACAACCCAACAGGGTGCGCCTGGGAGGCCTGGCGCGCCCAGGTGTCTTGTGCCCACCAGGATGGCCCCCTCCGGTAGTTATTTGCTCCGGTATTTTTAATATAATCCAAAATAATTCTCCGTAAAGTTTCAACTTATTTGGAGATGTCCAGAATAGGTATCTCTGATGTGCTTTTTCAGGTCCAGAATTCCAGCTGCCGGTATTCTCCCTCTTTGTGTAAACCATGCATATTATGAGAGAAAAGGCATTAGAATCACTCCCTAAAGCATTATTATTCATCAAAAAATTATAAATAACAGTAGGAAATCATGATGCAAAATGGACGCATCAGTCAACACCAACTCTCTCCCCCTCTATGCAGTGGTGTAACACCTCTCTTCCCCGCTGTAATCTCTACTTAAACATGGTGGTCAACTCCATATATTATTTCCCAATGATATGTGGCTATCCTATGATGTTTGAGTAGATCCGTTTTGTCCTATGGGCTAATTGATGATCGTGGTTGGTATGAGTTGTATGTTTTATTTTGGTGCTGTCCTATGGTGCCATCTGTGTCACGCAAACGTGAGGGCTCCCCGCTGTAGGGTGTTTCAATATGTTCACGATTTGCTTATTGTGGGTGGCGTGAGTGACAGAAGCACAGAACCGAGTAGGTGGGTTGTTGCATACTATGGTTGGGTTTTACCTTAATGATCTTTGGTAGTTGCGGATGCTTGCTAGAGTTCCAATCATAAGTGCATATGATCCAAGTACGGAAAGTATGTTAGCTCATGCCTCTCCCTCATATAAAATTGCAATAATGATTATCGGTCTAGTTATCAATTGCCTAGGGACAAATAACCATCTTGTTTGACAAATGCTTTCTACTAAACAACTAACTTTTATTATCTTGCAATTTACTCGTAGTTTTATTCCCGCAAAGTACTTCTAGTTTTACAAAATAGTTTCATACTTGTTCTAGGTAAAGCAAACGTTAAAGTGTGCGTAGAGTTGTATCGGTGGTGGATAGAACTTGAGGGAATATTTGTTCTACCTTTAGCTCCTTGTTGGGTTCGACACTCTTATTTATCGAAAAAGGATACAAACGATCCCCTACACTTGTGGGTTATCAATCGTCGACTGTCCAGACGCCGAGGCAATAGCCTCTTTCAGGCACAACATTCGGGATGAATGGCTAGCTCGACAGGTCGGCCAGGAGAGGCCGAGCACAATGTCGGCCCTAACCTCACTCATGACCCGCTTTTGCACGGGCGAGGACAGCTGGCTCGCTCACCGAGACAGCAATCCTGGAGACCCCGGCACCTCTGAAGCTTGGGACGAAATCGGGAAACCACGGTGCAATAGGAACAAGAGCCGACACAACGGTGGTGACACTGAAGACATGGCCGTTAATGCCGGATTCAGCAACTCCAAATCAGGACAGCGGAAGAATCCCACCAAAGGGAATAGCAATGGACCTACTCAGTTGGACAAAATCATGGACAGGCCATGCCCGATTCACGACACTTCAGACAAGCCCGCCAACCACACCTACCGTAACTGCTGGGTGTTCAAATAGGCCGGCAGGTTAGCAACCGAAGACCAAGGCAACGGCCCCCGCAGTGAGGACGATGACGAGACCCGCGGTCCGAACAACGGTGGACAAAAGAAATTCCCTCCTGAGGTGAAAACCGTGAACATGATCTATGTCACGCATATACCGAAGAAGGAGAGGAAGCGTGCTCTCCAGGAGGTCAACGCCATCGAGCCCATAGCTCCAAAGTTTAACCCATAGTTGGCATGCCCGATCACCTTCAATCATAGGGACCATCTGATCAGTATCCGTCACGGAGGATCGGCGACCCTGGTCCTCGACCCCATTATCGATGTGTACCACCTAAATAGAGTCCTCATGGACGGACGCAGTAGCCTCAATCTGATTTACTCAGATACGGTAAAAAAGATGGGTATCAATCCATCAAGAATCAAGCCCAGCAACACCACCTTTAAAGGGGTAATACCAGGCGTGGAAGCCCAATGCTCGGGCACCTTAACCCTGGAGGTCATGTTCGGCTCGCCCGACAACTTTCACAACGAAGAGTTGATCTTCGACATTGTCCCTTTCCGCAGCGGCTACCACACACTCATCGGTCGTACATCGTTCGCTCGCTTCAATGTCATTCCCCACTATGCATATTTAAAGTTCAAGATGCCTGGACCTAGGGGCGTCATCACAGTCAATGGCAACATGGAGTGCTCTCTCCGGACTAAGGAGCACACAGCGGCCCTAGCCGCTGAAGTACAGGTCGACAAGGAGACACTGAACAACTGGCCCGCTATCAAGATGCAAAAAATGGGCAAGCGAGCCTGGGCCTTGTTTCAACTACCGGAGCCTTGTCACCAACAAGACAAATAGGAACACGCCCCCCACAGCAAATTTCCGTTGGCCATAAGGTACGTACCCCGAAGGCATAATTTCGCGCTCAAAATACCATGGGCAGCTGTGGGGGCTCGCCAAGTGTTCGGCTAGACCGAGCTATGGTCGAATTCGTCTTCGGGCGACCAACAAGTACCACTATGGACCGACCAAGCATCAAGCTAATATGCAACGGAGACCTCTCAAGACCAACGGTTCGACGTCACGAGCGCATTGGAAAGCTAAATCCATTTTGGCCGGTCTTACCGCGATCATTTGTGTTGGATATTGTTTTATCCCCTCTCCGCTCTTCGATGCCGAAGCAACCTTGTTCTGTACAAATTTTAGATGCAGCCGGTTAATATACCGGGGGCTTGGACATTGCACCCCAAAGCATCATCCCGACACCTTTATTATGTGCCCGGAAGTCTCGGATATTGCGTTATATGCATTGGTCCCGAATTATGTCTTGGGTCAATGGTTGGGTTGCCCGGCTCCTGTGTTTGCCCTCTTACGTTCCGCATGTTCGGCTAGGAGGGTAAAGGGAGAACCACTGCGATTGTACTTCCAGCTCGCCCGGTTAAGTACCTCAGTGGAGAAAGCCGAAAACTGACTGTCATCATAAGCATGGACCGGTCTGCGATCCGATGACAAGTGTCAAACTAAAAATCGTTGGAGGTTATCCCGTGTCACACGAGGGGTTTGTATTCGCACAAACCAAGTGGTTATGGTACTAACCTCGGCTCACCAGAACACCACAAACACTGGGGGCTAGTCACTAGCCTTCGCAGTCAAGCTCCTATGGCTAAGTGAAAGCAATAAAGCCATATAGTATGGATCGCCTCGTTTCCCTTAAGTACTACCGCTTACGAGCACCAAGACGTCGGCTAAGGGTTACAGTGCAGAGGTCGAAACACCCCTTGTACCATCTACAAGGGGGATGAAGCCGAAGACTGGCAACTTTCAGATTAAAACGGCCGCACAGGAGTCAAAATAAACAAAACTAGGCATAATTTACCATGCAAACAACTTGGATTATAATTGGCGAAAGTGTAATTGGTATTCAATACATGACGACATGCCTACTCAAATATTACATCTTTTGAGCATTGGGCTTCTACCACCCGAGCACCATTAATAATGATGGAGAAGTACTGCTCGGGGCGCATATGCTCCTTGCCAGTTGGCGGAGGCGTTCTCCATCGACTTAAGATTCGGCCAGTGCATCATGGTCCTTGCAAAAGCCATCCGAGCTCCTTTGATGCAGACGGAGCGCTTCAGGACATCGATCCGAGGCGCAACACCACAGAGCCTCTGCACCAGTCCGAAGTAGCTGATCGGCAGTGGCTCTGCAGGTGCTACTTCTTGAGCTTGCGTTGGTTTTCCCTTGAAGAGGAAAGGGTGATGCAGCAAAGTAGATAAGTATTTCCCTCAGTTGTTGAGAACCAAGGTATCAATCCAGTAGGAGGTACAAGCAAGGCCCCAATCTTTGCACCTACACAAACAATCAAACACTTGCACCCAACGCTATAAAGGGGTTGTCAATCCCTTCACGGTTACTTGCAAGGATGAGATCTGATAGAGATAGATATAAAAGATTACTAAAACGGAAAGTAAAACAAAAGTAAAAAGATTGCAGCGAAGTATTTTTGGTATTTTTGGTTTATAGATCTGAAAATATAATATGGAAAATAGACCCGGGGGCCATAGGTTTCACTAGAGGCTTCTCTCTTGAAGGCAAATCATACGGTGGGTGAACAAATTACTTTCGAGCAATTGATAGAAAAGCGAATAGTTATGATGATATCCAAGGCAATGATTATGCATATAGGCATCACGTCCGTGTCAAGTAGACCGAAACGATTCCGCATCTACTACTATTACTCCACACATCGACCGACTCCTGCCTGCATCTAGAGTATTAAGTTCATGAAGAACAGAGTAACGCATTAGGTAAGATGACATGATGTAGAGGGATAAACTCAAGCAATATGATGAAAACCCCATCTTTTTATCCTTGGTGGCAACAAGACAAATACGTGCCTCGCTACCCCTACTTTGTCACTGGGTGAGGACACCGCAAGATTGAACCCAAAACTAAGCACTTCTCCCATTGCAAGAATTACCAATCTAGTTGGCCAAACCAAACCAATAACTCGAAGAGACTTGCAAAGATATGAAATCATGCATATAAGAATTCAGAGAAGAATCAAATAATATTCATAGATAATTTGATCATAAACCCACAATTCATCGGATCTCGACACACACACCGCAAAAGAGTATTACATCGGATAGATCTCCATGAAGATCATGAAGAACATGGTATTCAAGAACATAGAGAGAGAAGAAGCCATCTAGCTACTAGCTATGGACCCGAAGGTCTGAGGCGAACTACTCACGCATCATCGGAGGGGCAATGGAATTGATGTAGATGCCCTCCATGATCGAATTCCCCTCCGGCAGATTACCGGAAAAGGCTCCAAGATGGGATCTCATGGGAACAGAGGCTTCCGGCGGCGGAAAAGTATTTTCGTGGCTCTTTTTGGTATTGGGGCAATATTTGGGAATTTATAGGAAGAAGATTAGGGTTGGAGGGCCTATAGGGGGGCCACAAGCCAGGGGGGCGCCCCCCCCCCCTAGGGCGCGCCCTGCAGGCTTGTCGCCTCCCGACAGGTCTCCATCCTTCATCTCCAAGTCTGGTAGGTTTCTTCTGGTCCAAGAAAAATCATCCCGAAGATTTTATTCCGTTTGGACTCCGTTTAGTATTCCTTATCTGCAATACTCAAAAACAAGGAAAAAACAGAAACTGGCACAAGGCACTAGATTAATAGGTTAGTCCCAAAAATAATATAAAATAGCATATTAATGCATATAAAACATCCAAAACAGATAATATAATAGCATGGAACAATAAAAAATTATAGATACGTTGGAGACGTATCAAGCATCCTCAAGCTTAATTCCTGCTCGTCCTCGAGTAGGTAAATAATAAAAACAGAATTTTTGATGTGGAATGCTACCTAACATATTTATCCATGTAATATTCTTTATTGTGGCATGAATATTCAGATCCATAAGATTCAAAACAAAAGCTTAATATTGACATAAAACAATAATACTTCAAGCATACTAACAAGGCAATTGTTTCATTTCAAAATAACATGGCGAAAGAAAGTTATCCCTACAAAATCATATGGTCTGGCTATGCTCCATCTTCCCCACACAAAGTATTTAAATCATGCACAACCCCGATGACAAGTCAAGCAATTGTTTCACACCTTTTATGTTCTCAAACCTTTTCAACTTTCACGCAATACATGAGCGTGAGCCATGGATGTAGCACTATAGGTGGAATAGAATATGGTGGAGGTTGTGAGGAAAAGGAGAAGATAGTCTCACATCAACTAGGCGTATCAACGGGCTATGGAGATGCCCATCAATAGATATCAACGTGAGTGAGTAGGGATTGCCATGCAAGGGATGCACTAGAGCTATAAGTGTATGAAAGCTCAAAAAGAAACTAAGTGGGTGTGCATCATAATGAAAAATTCCCACTAGCTGTATGAAAGTGACAAAATAGGAGACTCTCTATCATGAAGATCATGGTGCTATTTTGAAGCACAAGTGTGGAAAAAGATAGTAGCATTGTCCATTCTCTCTTTTCTCTCATTTTTTTGGTGGGCATCTTTGGCCTCTTTTTTTTATTTGGGCTTCATTGGCCTCTTTTATTATTTGTAAAGTCCGGAGACTCATCCCAACTTGTGAGGGAATCATAGCTTCCATCATCCTTTCCTCTCATGGGACAATGCTCTAATAATGATGATCATCACACTTTTATTTACTTACAACTCGACACCTAGAACAAAATATGACTCTATATGAATGCTTCCGGTGGTGTACCGGGATGTGCAACGATCTAGCATAGCAAATGACATCAAAAACGGACAAGCCATAAAAACATCACGCAAGCTGTCTTACGATCATGCAAAGCAATATGAAAATGATGGTGCATGTCATAATAAATGGAACGGTGAAAGTTGCATGGCAATATATCTCGGAATGGCTATGGAAATGCCATAATAGGTAGGTATGGTGGCTGTTTTGAGGAAAGGTATATGGTGGGTTTAATGCACCGGCGAAAGTTGCGCGGTACTAGAGAGGCTAACAAAGGTGGAAGGGTGAGAGTGCATATAATCCATGGACTCACATTAGTCATAAAGAACTCACCTACTTATTGCAAAAGTCTATTAGTTATCGAAGCAAAGTATTAGACGCATGCTCCTAGGGGAGAGGTTGGTAGGAGTTAACCATCGCGCGCTCCCGACCCTCACACAAAGGATGACAATCATTAATAAAATCATGCTCCGACTTCGTTACATAACGGTTCACCATACGTGCATGCTACGGGAATCACAAACTTTAACACAAGTATTTCTACCAATCCACAATTACTCACTAGCATGACTCTAATATCACCATCTTTATATCTCAAAACTATATGCAAGGAATCAAACTTCTCATAGTATTCAATGCACTTTATATGAAAGTTTTTATTATATCCCTCTTGGATGCCTATTATATTAGGAATAAATTCATAACCTAAACCAATTACCATGCTGTTTAAAGACTCTCAAAATAATGTAAGTGATGTACGAGAGTTCAATTATTTCTATAAAATAAAACACCACCGTGCTCTAAAAAGATATAAGTGAAGCACTAGAGCAACATTGCCTAGCTCAAAAGATATAAGTGAAGCACATAAAGTATTCTAATAAATTCACGGTTAATGCGTGTCCCTCTCAAAATATGTGTACAGCAAGGATGATTGTGGCAAACTAAAAAGCAAAGACTCATATCATACAAGACGCTCCAAGCAAAACGCATATCATGTGGTGAATAAAAATATAGCCTCATGTAAATTTACCGATGTATTGAAGACGAAAGAGGGGATGCCTTCCGGGGCATCCCCAAGCTTAGGCTCTTTGGTATCCTTGAATATGGCTTGGGGTGCCTTGGGCATCCCCAAGCTTAGGCTCTTGCCACTCCTTTTTCCATAGTCCATCAAATCTTTACCCAAAACTTGAAAACTTCACAACACAAAACTCAACAGAAAACTCGTGAGATCCGTTAGTATAAGAAAAATAAATCACCACTTTAGGTACTGTTGTGAACTCATTCTTTATTTATATTGGTGTAATATCTACTGTATTCTAATTTCTCCATGGTTCATACCCCCCGATACAACCCATAGATACATCAAAATAAGCAAACAACACAAAGAAAACAGAATCTGTCAAAAACAGAACAGTCTGTAGCAATCTATAAACTTCGAATACTTCTGTAACTCCAAAAATTCTGAAACATTAGGACAATCTGGAAAATTTGTATATCAATCTTGTGTAAAAATTTCAGACTCATTCGACGCTCTGGTGAATTTATAAAATTCCTGGACTGAGCGCAAAAGTTTCTGTTTTTCAGGAAGCTCAAATCGACAATCACCGTAGACCATCCCAAAGGTCTTACTTGGCACAAACACTAAATAAACCATAAAAGCACAATCATAACAGAGGCATAATTGTGTCAACACTCAAAAACAGAAAGGAAAAAGCAAAAATAAATTTATTCATTGGGTTGCCTCCCAACAAGCGCTATCGTTTTACGCCCCTAGCTAGGCATAACGAATTCAATGATGCTCACATAAAAAGTAGTAATTGAGATATGCAAAAGAGCATCATGAATAGCATGAAAAACACATTTAAGTCTAACCCACTTCCTATGCATAGGGATTTTGTGAGCAAACAATTTATGGGAACAAGAATCAACTAGCATAGGAAGGCAAAACTAGCATAACTTCAAAACTTTAAACACATAGAGAGGAAACTTGATATTATTGCAATTCCTACAAGCATATGTTCCCCCCTCATAATGAATTTCAGTAGCATCATGAAGTAATTCAACAATATAACTATCACCTAAATCATTCTTTTCATATTTCACAAGCATAGAATTTTCATTACTCTCCACATAATCAAATTCCTTATCATCCATGGTAGTGGGAGCAAACTCAACAAAATAACTATCATGAGACACTTGATTGACATAACCAAATTGCAAATTAAAATCATGATGATAAGTTTCATGGTTATCATTACTCATTATAGCATACGTGTCATCACCATCACCATAAATAGGAGGCATGCAATCATCATAATAAATTTTCTCATCAAAACTTGGGCGACAAAAAATATCATCTTCATCAAACATAGCATCCCCAAGCTCGTAGCTTTGCATATCATAAGCATCATGGATATTTAGAGAAGTCATACTAGCAACATTGCAATCATGCTCATCATTCAAGTGACTATCATGAATCACCTTATAAATTTCTTCTTTCAACACTTCATCAAAATTTTAAGATTCATGATCAAACAAAACTTCATAGAGATAATCAAGTGCACTCAACTCACTAGCAATTGGTTCATCATAATTTGGGCTTTTGAAAAGATTAGCAAGTGGATGAGGATCCATATCAATAGATTTTTAGCAAGCAAAGATGCAAGCAAATAGAAGGCACATGGCAACACAAGCAAACAAAAAGAGATCCGGCAAGAAAAAGGCGAATAAAACGGCAAATTGGTGAAGTGGGGGAGTGGAAAACGAGAGGCAAATGGCAAATAATGTAAATGCAAGAGATGAGTTTGTGATGGGTAAGGCTTGATGTAGACCTCTCCGGCAACCACGTCAGAAATTGACAAGTTGACGGGAGAGTTCTTGTCTTGTCTTGCTATGTATCCTCCCCGGCAACGTCGCCAGAAATCCTTCTTGCTACTTCTTGATCTTGCGTTGGTTTTCCCTTGAAGTGGAAAGGGTGATGCAGCAAAGTAGATAAGTATTTACCTCAGTTGTTAAGAACCAAGGTATCAATCCAGTAGGAGGTACAAGAAAGGCCCCAATCTTTGCACCTACACAAACAATCAAACACTTGCACCCAACGCTATAAAGGGGTTGTCAATCCCTTCACGGTTACTTGCAAGGATGAGATCTGATAGAGATAGATATAAAATATTACTAAAACGGAAAGTAAAACAAAAGTAAAAATATTGCAGCGAAGTATTTTTGGTATTTTTGGTTTATAGATCTGAAAATATAATATGGAAAATAGACCCGGGGGCCATAGGTTTCACTAGAGGCTTCTCTCTTGAAGGCAAATAATACGGTGGGTGAACAAATTACTGTCGAGCAATTGATAGAAAAGCGAATAGTTATGACGACATCCAAGGCAATGATTATGCATATAGGCATCACGTCCGTGTCAAGTAGACCAAAACGATTCTGCATCTACTACTATTACTCCACACATCGACCGACTCCTGCCTGCATCTAGAGTATTATGTTCATGAAGAACAGAGTAACGCATTAGGTAAGATGACATGATGTAGAGGGATAAACTCAAGCAATATGATGAAAACCCCATCTTTTTATCCTTGATGGCAATAATACAAATACGTGCCTCGCTACCCCTACTTTGTCACTGGGTGAGGACACAACAAGATTGAACCCAAAACTAAGCACTTCTCCCATTGCAAGAATTACCAATCTAGTTGGCCAAACCAAACCAATAACTCGAAGAGACTTGCAAAGATATGAAATCATGCATATACGAATTCAGAGAAGAATCAAATAATATGCATAGATAATCTGATCATAAACCCACAATTCATCGGATCTCGACAAACACACCGCAAAAGAGTATTACATCGGATAGATCTCCATGAAGATCATGAAGAACATGGTATTGAAGAACATAGAGAGAGAAGAAGCCATCTAGCTACTAGCTATGGACCCGAAGGTCTGAGGTGAACTACTCACGCATCATCGGAGGGGCAATGGAGTTGATGTCGATGCCCTCCGTGATCGAATCCCCCTCCGGCAGATTACCGGAAAAGGCTCCAAGATGGGATCTCACGGGAACAGAGGCTTCCGGCGGCGGAAAATTATTTTCGTGGCTCTTTTTGGTATTGGGGGAATATTTGGGAATTTATAGGACGAAGATTAGGGTTGGAGGGCCTGCAGGGGGGCCACAAGCCAGGGGGGCGCCCCCCCTTGGGCGCGCCCTGCAGGCTTGTCGCCTCCCGGCAGGTCTCCTTCCTTCATCTCCAAGTCTGGTAGGATTCTTCTGGTCCAAGAAAAATCATCCCAAAGATTTTATTCCGTTTGGACTCCGTTTAATATTCCTTATCTGCAATACTCAAAAACAAGGAAAAAACAGAAACTGGCACTAGGCACTAGATTAATAGGTTAGTCCCAAAAATAATATAAAATAGCATATTAATGCATATAAAACATCCAAAACAGATAATATAATAGCATGGAACAATAAAAAATTATAGATACGTTGGAGACGTATCAGCAGGCCATAGCCTGATGCAGAGATCCTTCATGGCCGGCTCCGCCATCCGATGCAACTCCATCATCTGCTTCATTTGGTCGGCAAGGAGGGGAGGATGCTGTGGGGCTTGAAATTGCGCATAGAACAGCCGCTATTCGACATCCCCGTCCCGAATGGCATAATGCCTGGCTGCATCCGACACACTATTCGGAAGATCTGAAAAGGCGCCTGCAGAACGCCGTAGTTGGGTGAGCAATACGAACCTGTTATCGCCAAAAGGACATTGCAGTAAGTACGGCTTACCATCTGCAATGAGTTGGACCTCGCGGAGCACCTTCTGGTAGCCCTGCACCTCCATCCGCGCCTCTTGAGCCATCGATTTAGCCGTGGACAGGTCGGAGTTTTGCTCTTTATTTTTCTGCTCAAGGGCCTCACATCTCGTCACGGCATCCTTGAGCTCCTGTTGCACCTCAGCTAACCTCGCCTCGTGCTTTTCACTGGCCGCCCTCGCCGACATCAGTTCGGCGGCCGCTAGTTCGGCCGCCTTCTTCCGATTTTCGGCTTCTAGCCTTGCCTTCTATAGCTCAGCTTTGACCTCCTCGACCTCTGCGGTGACGGCTGCAATCATAACAAACACCCCGCGCTTAGGGATGACAATCCGAACACTGCATCTTTTGCGAAAATTCAAGGAAATCAGACAATGTAGCTCGGATTTACCTTGTGCTTCGTCGAACCTCTTGTTGAGGAGGTCGAGCTCTTCATCGGCGCTCTTGAGCTTCCGATTCATTTCAGCAGGCTCCATAGCATTGGCGGATGCAGTCGAGGATGAGGCCTACATAAAAATTTATGGGCGTCACACTCCTGGGTTATCGGATTTTTGACCCTCTGCCCGGATTTTACTTCAATCCGGCGAAAGACTCGGGAGCTACGGCTAAATTTTTCTATTGCTAAGTGTTATTTAGCACTATTTTTCGATCCAAGCTCGAGTTTTCCTAACTCAATCAGGGCTCGGGCGACTGCCATATATAAAGATCACACAAAGTAAATGGTCTTTGTAAAAGAGCATTACATCACTCACCTTGAAGTTCGTCAAGAGATCGCTTAAAGCTTCCTTCAATCCACTGTCAATGGATTGAATGCCTTGCAAAACCGCACCCTTCTCAGAAGGGTGCGGTGCTCTTCACGATGGAGGAGTCGTTTAAACCGTCCTCCATCAGGGCCATCCACCCGGTTTGAGTCTGCTTTGTTACAAACGGCTCTGGGTGCGGCATTGTGGTTTCTCCCCTCGGAGAAAATGGAGTAGACGACTCCGGAGGCTTGGAGGCCTCCGGAACTGGCTTCGGAGAAAGCTCGGGTTGACCGGGCTCTCCCTCTTTGTTTGCCAGGAGAGATTCACCCTCCTGTTCTTTGCTGACCGAGGTGTTAACCTCAGCCATGATATCATCACCCCCGCCCCTCGTATCCGGCTGAGGGAGGGTCTTTCGGGACACCACCTCCTCGACGGCCGGGGAAGGGAGTTATGGGATGCGGTCCCACTCTTCGCCAGTTCGGCCGGCGGAGAGTCCCCTTTCGAAGATTGGTCAGCGGGGAGATCGTGCGGTGGACTTCCATGGAAAAAACATATGTATAGTTCATAATAAAAACTTCAAAGTGGAAAGACGCTATAATCTTCGGATTCATACCTTTGCGCCTGGGGCTTGACTCTGGGGATCCTTCGAGGAACCCTCTCAAAGTTCTCGGACTCCTAGTCGGAGTCCGGAACGTCATCAAACAAGGCCACCTTGGTCCTGCATTGTCTCTTTGGGGTGGTGTGAGCTAGATCACCCTCGGTGTCTTCGGATGCCACCCTCTTCTTCGTGTGGGAGGACTCACTCTCCTCCCCGCCTTCTTCTGGCTCTCCTTCGAGAGTAGAGGGAGCGTGCGTGTCCTCGGAGATAGTGTCCGGAGGTCATTTTGAACGGAGACCTCCCCGAGCCTCTTTCTTCTCTTCTTTCTTCTTCGGCACCTGATACGTCCATTTTGCATCATGATTTCCTACTATTATTTATAGTGTTTTTATGTATCATAATGCTTTATGGAGTAATTCTAATGCCTTTTCTCTCATAATATGTAAGGTTTACACAAAGATGGAGAATGCTGGCATATCAGAGATACCTATTCTACACATCTCCAAATATGCTGAAACTTCATGGAGAATTATTTTGGAATATATGAAAAATACTAGAGCAAATAACTACCGGAGGGGGGGGGCACCTGGTGAGCACAAGACACCAGGGAACGCCAGCCCCCCAGGCGCGCACTGGTGGGTTGTGCTCAGCCCAGCCCACTCCGGCGCCCATCTTGGTACTTAAGGTCTTTTGACCTAGAAAAAATAAGGGCAGGACTTTCGGGACGGAACGCCGCCGTCTCGAGGCGGAACTTGGGCAGGAGCACTTTTGCCCTCCGGCAAAGCGATTCCGCCGGGGGAACTTCCCTCCTGGAGGGGGAAATCGAAGCCATCGTCATCACCAACAACCCTCTCATCTTTGGGAGGCCAATCTTCATCAACATCTTCAACAACACCATCTCCTCTCAAACCCTAGTTCAACTCTTGTGTTCAATCTTTGTACTGGAACCTCAGACTGGTAATTGTGGGTAACTAGTAGTGTTGATTACATCTTGTGGTTGATTACTATATGGTTTATTTGGTGGAAGATTATATGTTCAGATCCATTATGCTATTCAATACCCCTCTGATCTTGAGCATGAGTATTATTTGTGAGTAGTTACCTTTGTTCTTGAGGTCATGGGAGAAGTCATGTTGCAAGTAATCATGTGAATTCGATATGTGTTCGATATTTTGATGATATGTATGTTGTGATTTCCTTAGTGGTGTCATGTGAACGTCGACTACATGACACTTCACCATCCTTGGGCCTAAGGGAATGGATTGTGGAGTAGTTATTAGATGATGGGTTGCTAGAGTGACAGAAGCTTAAACCCTAGTTTATGCGCTACTTCGTAAGGGGCTGATTTGGATCCAAACGTTTAATGCTATGGTTAGATTTTATCTTAATACTTTTCTCGTAGTTGCGGATGCTTGCGAGGGGGTTAATCATAAGTGGGAGGTTTGTTCAAGTAAGAACAGCACCCAAGCACCGGTCCACCCACATATCAAATTATCAAAGTAGCGAACGCGAATCAAACCAACATGATAAAAGTGACTAAATGAAATTCCCGTGTACCCTCAAGAACACTTTGCTTATTATAAGAGACTGTTCTGGCCTATCCTTTGCCACAAAATGATTGGGCCACCTTTCTGCACTTTAGTTACCGTTACCGTTACTTGCTCGTTACCAATTTTCTTGCTATCAAACTATCTGTTACCTACTATTTCAGTGCTTGCAGAAATTACCTTGCTGAAAAACGCATGTCATTTCCTTCTGCTCCTCGTTGGGTTCGACACTCTTACTTATTGAAAGGACTACAACTTACCCCCTATACTTGTGGATCATCAAGACTATTTTCTGGCGCCGTTGCCGGGGTGTGAAGTGCTCTTAGTAAGTGGAAATTGGTAAGGAAAAACTTATACTACATGCTGAAATTTATTGTCACTTGCTACTATGGAAAAGAATCCTTTGAGGGGTTTGTTCGGGGTATCTTCACCTCGAACGGAACCACAATTAGTTGCCCCTCAACCTACTCCACCTACTGAAAATATTGGTTATGAAATTCCTTCGGGTATGGTAGAACAACTGCTAGCTAATCCTTATGCAGGAGACGGAACTAAACATCCTGATATGCACCTAATACATGTGAATGAAGTTTGTGGATTATTTAAGCTTGCAGGTTTACCCGGAGATGAAGTTAAGAAGAAGGTTTTCCATTTATCTTTGATGGGAAAAGCATTGACATGGTATAGGCTATGTGATGACATTGGATCATGGAACTGGAATCGATTGCAATTAGAATCCCACCAAAAGTTTTATCCTATGCATCTAGTTCACCGTGATCGGAATTATATATATAATTTTTGGCCTCGTGAAGGAGAAAGCATCGCTCTAGCTTGGGGGAGGCTTAAGTCAATGTTATATTCATGCCCCAATCATGATCTCTCGAGAGAAATTATTATTCAGAACTTTTATGCTCAGCTTTCTCATAATGATCGATCCATGCTCGATACTTCTTGTACTGGTTCTTTTATGAAGAAGACTATTGAATTCAAGTGGGATATTTTAGAAATAATTAAACACAACTCTTAAGATTGGGAACTCGACGAAGGTAATGAGTCAGGTATCAAGCTTAAGTTTGATTGTGTTAAATCTTTTATGAATACCGATGCTTTTCACAAGTTTAGCACTAAATATGGACTTGACTCTGAGATAGTAGCCTCTTTCTGTGAATCATTTGCTACTCATGTTGATCTCCCTAAGGATAAGTGGTTTAAATATCACCCCACCTATTAAAGAAGAAATTAAAGAACCGGTAAAAGCTAAAGATGAAACCATTATTTACAATGTCGATCCAGTTGTGCGTACTGCTTATATTTAAAAACCACCTTTCCCTGTAAGGATAAAGGAACATGCTAAGGTATCAACTGTGGTTCACAAAAGTAATACTAAAGCACCTAAGACCTCTGAAAAAATTAAAGTAGAACCTAGTGTTGCTATGGTTAAAGATCTCTTGGTAGAAAATACTGATGGGCATGTTATTTAGTTCTGTGATGAAGCTGCTAGAATTGCCAAACCTGATAAAAAAGATAAACATAGACCCGTAGTTGGCATGCCTGTTGTCTCAGTTAAAATAGGAGATCATTGCTATCATTGTTTATGTGATATGGGTGCTAGTGTGAGTGCTATTCCTTTTTCCTTATACCAAGAAATTATGAATGATATAGCACCTGCTGAAATAGAAGACATTGATGTTACTATTAAACTTGCTAATAGAGACACCATCACACCACTTGGGATTGTTAGAGATGTTGAAGTCTTGTGTGGGAAAGTAAAATATCCTACTGATTTTCTAGTTCTTGATTCCCCACAAGATGACTTTTGTCCCATTATCTTTGGTAGCCCTTTCTTGAACACCGTTAATGCTAAGATAGATTGTCAGAAGCAAACTGTCAGTGTTAGTTTTGGTGATGTGTCTCATTAGTTTAACTTTTCCAAGTTTAGTAGACAACCACGTAATAAAGAATTATCTAGTAAGGATGAAATAATTGGTCTTGCTTCTAGACAGTACCGACATGGCTTGAGACTGCGTCGGTATTTCCCCAAAGAGGAAGGGATGATGCAGCACAACAACGGTAAGTAATTCCCTCATTTATGAAACCAAGGTATCAAACCAGTAGGAAGATCACCAACACTATGTAAAAAAACCTGCACACAAAGAACAAATACTTGCAACCCGACGCGAAAGAGAGGTTGTCAATCTCTCTACGGTAAAAAGATAGATTAGGTAATGATAGATTGGATAGATAGATCTCGCAAGAACACAAAATAAAAGAGGCAAATAAAAAGTGCAGCAAAGTATTTTTTTTTGAATAATAGATCTTAAAACAAAAGCGGCAAAAAGATAGATCGGAAAGCAATATGTTGGAAAAGTAGACACGGGGGGCCGTAGGTTTCACTAGTGGCTTCTCTCATGAGTATAGCACACGGTGGGTGAACAAATTACTGTTGGGCAACTGATAGAAGATCAAATAATCATGACGATATCCAAGGCGATGATTATTATATAGGCATCACGTCCAAGATTAGTAGACCGAAACAATTCTGCATCTACTACTATTACTCCACACATCGACCGCTATCCAGCATGCATCTAGTGTATTAAGTTCATGGAAAAACTGAGTAATGCAATAAGAACGGTGACATGATGTAGACAAGATCTATTCATGTAGGAATAGACCACATCTTGTTATCCTTAAAGCAATGATACATGCGTGCTTCGCTGCCCCTTCTGTCACTGGGGGAGGACACCGCAAGATCGAACCCATCACAAAGCAGATCTTCCCATGGCAAGAAAAATTGATCTAGTTGGCCTAACTAAACCAAAGATTCGAAGAAGAAATACGAGGCTATAAGTAATCATGCATATAAGAGGTCAAAGAAGACTCAAATAATATTCATGGATAGAAACTGATCATGAACTCAAAATTCATCGGATCCCAACAAACACACCACAAAAAGTTTACTTCAAATAGATCTCCAAGAGACCATTGTATTGAGAATCACAAGAGAGAGAGAGGAAGCCATCTAGCTACTGCCTACCGACTCGTAGGACTATGGTGGACTACTCACGCATCATCGGAGAGGCACCAATGAGGATGATGAACCCCTCCGTGATGGTGTTAGATTGGATCTCGTGGTTCTGGAACTTGCGGCGGCTGGATGTATTTTTCATCGACTCCTCTAGGGTTTCTGGAATATTTGGGTATTTATAGAGCTCAGAGGTGGTGGAGGGGACTCCCGAGGCGGCCACAACCCATCAGGGCGCGCCCGGGGCCCCTGGCGTGCCCTGGTGGGTTGTGGGCGGCCTGGGCTCCCTCCTGGTTACTTCTTTGGCCCACTGGCCTTCTTCTTATCCAAAAAAAATTCTCCAATAAGTTTCGTCGCGATTGGACTCCGTTTGGTACTGATATTCTACGAAGTGAAAAACAAGCAAAAACAACAACTGGCACTTTGGCACTATGTTAATAGGTTAGTCCCAAAAAATGATATAAAGTTGCTATAAAATGATTCTAAAATATCCTAGATTGATATTATAACAGCATGGAACAAGCAAAAATTATAGATACGTTGGAGACGTATCAGCATCCCCAAGCTTAATTCCTACTCGTCCTCGAGTAGGTAAATGATAAAAACAGAATTTTTGATGTGGAATGGTGCCTAACATGTTCATCACATATTCTTCTCTTTTGTAGCATTGACATTTGGACTTTTAGATGGTTCAAAGCAATAGTCTAGTTTTGACATAAGGACTTTAATACTCAAGCATGCCAACAAGCAACCATGTCTTTCAAAATATCAACACTAAAGAAAGTTATCCCTAGCCCATCATGCTCAATCATTGATCCATTCATGAAACACACTCAAATATTAACTACACCCAATGCTCAAGTATGATCATAGTGCCCCCTAGTTGGTGCTTTTATAAGAGAAGATGGAGACTCAAATAAAAAATAAAAATTGCATAAAGTAAATAGATAGGCCCTTCACAGAGGGAAGTAGGGATTTGTAGAGGTGCCAGAGCTCAAAGTTTAAATTGAGAGAGAAAAATATTTTGAGTGGCATGCCTTTCCTGTCAACGAAAATGACAAAGTAGTTCACAATACTTTCCATACTAGATATATCATAGGCGGTTCCCAAACATAGAGTAAAGTGTATTTATTTTTCCACCATTCTTTCACAATCCATGGCTGGCCTTTTCCACGGCTGCCTTCCATACCAACACTTTCCAAGGAATTTATTTTTTGACAACATAAACTAAATCCCTATTACCACCGTACTCTCGTGCAATGACAAGTGAATAAACACTCATCTTGAGAATAACACATCTAGCATGGAAAAATATTGGACACCCCCTACCGTTTCATGAGCGGTACGAGCACACAAAAAGGAAATTTAATTTGAAAATTAGAGATGGCACATACAAATTTTCTTAGAACGGCATGGAAATACCGCATATAGGTAAGTATGGTGGACTCATAAGGAAAAACTGGGTTTAAGGTTTTTGGATGCACAAATAGTATTTCTACTTAGTACAAGTGGAGGCTAGCAAATAGATTGAGAAGCAACCAACCAAGAAATGAAAATTCACATAAACGGGCATTCAGAATAACTAACACCGAATAATGCACCATAAGTAGGATGTAATTTCATTGCATAACTATTGACTTTCGTACTTGCATAGGGAATGACAAACCTTAACACCAATATTCTTACTAAAGCATAATTACTCACTAACATGACTCACATATCACTATCATCATGTCTCAAAACTATTACAAGGAATCAAGTTTAATTTGTCCAATGATCTTCATGAAAGTTTTTATTATATCCCTCTTGAATATCTATCACTTTGGGACTAGTTTCATATATTGCCATTGCTTTTGACAAGCTCAAACAAATTTAAGTGAAGAACATGAGCATAAAGATTTCATCTCTCAAAATAGTATAAGTGAAGCATGAGAGGCTTTCTTCAAAATTTACTAACTCTTAAATTAATCTAAGTGAATCATGAGAGTATTTCTTCAAAATTTCAAAGCACACCGTGCTGAAAAAGATATAAGTGAAGCACTAGAGCAATTCCATAGCTCAAAAAATGTAAGTGAAGCATATAGAGCAATTCTAACAAATCAGAGCATAATTTTGGCTCTCTCAAATAGGTGTGTCCAGCAAGGATACTAGTGACAAAATAAAAATCAAAGCAACCAAAGACTCAAATGGTACAAGACGCTCCAAGCAAAACTCATGATATGTGACGAATAAAAATATAGCTCAAAGTAAAATACCGATGGTTGTTAGAAGAAAGAGGGGATGCCACTCGGGGGCATCCCCAAGCTTAGTTGCTTGTTTATCTTTGGATATATCTTGGGGTGCTATAGCATCCCCATGCTTAGGATCTTTTCACTCCATATTCCTTCATCCATCGTGATCGCACCCAAAACTTGAAAACTTCAATCACACAAAACTCAACAAAATCTTCGTGAGGTCCGTTAGTATAATAAAGCAAATCACCACTTTAAGTACTGTTGCAAACCCATTCAAATTTTTTTATTGCATTATACCTACTGTATTTTAACTTTACCATGGCTTATACCCTTCAATACAAACCATAGATTCATCAAAACAAGCACACAATGCAAAGAAAACAGAATATGTCTTAAATAGAATAGTCTGTAGTAATCTGTACTCTAACCATACTTCTGTAACTCTAAAAATTCTGAAAAATTCGGACATCGTAACTAATTTGTATATCAACACTGTGTTAAAATTTCAGCTCATTATCACTCCTAGTAAAACATGAAAATTCGCACACTGGAGGCAAAGTTTCTGTTTCAGATTCAGCATTGTTTCTACTCATCTTATGAATCGACCTAAAGGCTTTACTTGGCACAAACACTAAATAAAACATAAAAAACAGAATCATAACATAGGCATAATTGTGTCAACACTCAAAAACAGAAAGAAAAAGATGAAAATAAATTTATTCATTGGGTTGCCTCCCAACAAGCGCTATCGTTTTACGCCCCTAGCTAGGCATAATGCATAGATTCAAGTATTATCATCTTTGGTTTTTGTAGAGATATTTTTGTCAAGAGGTTTTGCAAATATATCTTGAAACACATCATCCATAGAAACCTTAGCACTATCAAGTTGTCCATCTACGTACCCTCTTTGATTTTCGGCCACAATCCAAGAATATTGTTGATTAACATCATTGAAAACTTGTTGGATCATATCTAAAACGGGGACTTCCTTTTTAAGATTCTCATAAAAAATTTGATTATTTCCAAGAAGATGTCTCAAGATGTAATTACTATTGTAAAGGATCTCTCCTATTACCGGTCTTTCATGACTCATACCAAAGAAATCGAAAATCTCCCTACTTCTCGTACTATGTGATCAAATTCATTCATGAGAACAAGGGTGGCTAAATTCTTAGCTTTGGGATTCTTTATGACGGGTAGCTCATAAAACAATCTTTGCAAGGTAGGATGGGTACGGATAAACCTATTTTCAAGTTTCAGAACTAGCACTGAAATAGCTTCCGCATAAGTTTTAGTTCTTTTCAGTATAGGAGTATCATCAAGAGTCAAATTTCCAACGCAATTGAAAAATTCTTGGATAGTTTCTTTTCCTATAACGTTCCCTTGCCCCAAAACAAAAGTTTTAGCATCCAGATTACTAGCACGTCCAATATTAGGAGTCCTGCCATCATCTGTTTCTGCCATACCAAAATCACTCATGATGACAAGCAAACAAGAGATCTGACGAGAAAAAGGCAAACGAAAAAGAGGGCGAATAAAATGGCAAATTTGGTGAAGTGGGGGAGAGGAAAACGAGAGGCAAATGGCAAATAATGTAATTGCAAGGAGATGATATTTGTGATTAGGAACCTGATAGATGTTGATGGTGTCTCCTCGGCGCCATAGATTGGCACGTAGAAGAGACATCTTCCTCCCCGGCAACGGCGCCAGCAATTCCTTTGACGTGGCTTGATACTGCGTCGGTATTTCCCCAAAGAGGAAGGGATGATGCAGCACAACGACAGCAAGTATTTCCCTCAGTTATGAAACCAAGGTATCGAACCTGTAGGAGGATCACCAACACTATGTAAACATCACCTGCACACAAAGAACAAATACTTGCAACCCGACGCAAAAGAGAGGTTGTCAATCTCTCTACGGTAAAAAGATAGATTAGGTAATGATAGATTGGATAGATAGATCTCGCAAGAACACAAAATAAAAGCGACAAATAAAAAGTGCAGCAAAGTATTTTTGGGTTTTTTGGAATAATAGATCTGAAAACAAAAGCGGCAAAAAGATAGATCGGAAAGCAATATGTTGGAAAAGTAGACCCGAGGGCAGTAGGTTTCACTAGTGGCTTCTCTCATGAGTATAGCACACAATGGGTGAACAAATTACTGTTGGGCAATTGATAGAAGATCAAATAATCATGACGATATCCAAGGCGATGATCATTATATAGGCATCATGTCCAAGATTAGTAGACCGAAACGATTCTGCATCTACTACTATTACTCCACACATCGACCGCTATCCAGCATGCATCTAGTGTATTAAGTTCATGGAAAAATGGAGTAATGCAATAAGAACGGTGACATGATGTAGACAAGATCTATTCATGTAGGAATAGACCACATCTTATTATCCTTAATAGCAACGATACATGCGTGTCTCGCTGCCCCTTCTTTCACTGTGAGAGGACACCACAAGATCGAACCCATCACAAAGCACCTCTTCCCATGGCAAGAAAAATCAACCTAGTTGGCCTAACTAAACCAAAGATTAGAAGAAGAAATACGAGGCTATAAGTAATCATGCATATAAGAGATCAAAGAAGACTCAAATAATATTCATGGATAGAAACTGGTCATGAACTCAAAATTCATCTGATCCCAACAAACACACCGCAAAAAGTTTACATCAAATAGATCTCCAAGAGACCATTGTATTGAGAATCAAAAGAGAGAGAGGAAGCCATCTAGCTACTGCCTACGGACCCGTAGGTCTATGGTGGACTACTCACGCATCATCGGAGAGGCACCAATGAGGATGATGAACCCCTCCGTGATGGTGTTAGATTGGATCTCGTGGTTCTGGAACTTGCGGCGTCTGGATGTATTTTTCGTCGACTAATCTAGGGTTTCTGGAATATTTGGGTATTTATAGAGCTCAGAGGCGGTGGAGGGGACTCCCGAGGCGGCTACATCCCATCAAGGTGCGCCTGGGGCCCCTGGCGCGCCCTGGTGGGTTGTGGGCGGCCTGGGCTCCCTTCTGGTTACTGCTTTGGCCCACTGGCCTTCTTCTGGTCCAAAACAATTCTTCAAAAACTTTCGTCGCGATTGGACTCCGTTTGGAAATGATATTCTGCGAAGTAAAAAAACAAGCAAAAATAGTAACTGGCACTTTGGCACTTATTTAATAGGTTAGTCCAAAAAAATGACATAAAGTTGCTATAAAATGATTCTAAAACATCCAAGATTGATATTATAACATCATGGAAGAAGCAAAAATTATAGATACGTTGGAGACGTATCAAGTGCCCAACGAAATTATGTTACTACTGAAAAAGAAATTTTAGCAGTTGTGTTTGCTTGTGATAAATTTAGATCTTACATTGTTTATTCCAAAGTCATTGTTCACACCGATCATGCTGCTATAAAATATATTATAGAAAAGAAAGATGCTAAACCTAGACTCATTAGGTGGGTTCTCTTGCTTCAAGAATTTGATTTACATAACACTGATAGGAAGGGAGCTGAGAACACCGTAGCTGATAACTTGTATTGGTTAGAAAAATATTCTTGATGGCCCACTACCTATTGATGATAGCTTTCCTAACGAACAGTTGGCTGCATTAAATGTTTCTCAAAACACTCCCTGGTATGCTGATTATGCTAACTACATTGTTGCTAAATATATACCACCTAGTTTCACATACCAACAAAAGAAAAAATTCTTCTATGATTTAAGACATTACTTTTAGGATGACCCACATCTTTATAAAGAAGGGGTAGAAGGTATTATTATACATTGTGTGCCTAAGCATGAACAGGAACAAATCCTACGGAAATGTCATTCCGAAGCTTATGGAGGACATCATGCGGGAGATAGAACTGCTCACAAGGTATTGCAATCTGGTTTTTACTGGCCTACTCTCTTCAAGGATGCCCGTAAGTTTGTCTTGTCTTGTGATGAATGTCAAAGAATTGGTAATATCGGTAAGCGTCAGGAAATGCCTATGAATTACTCACTTGTTGTTGAACCATTTGATGTTTGGGTTTTGATTATATGGGACCTTTCCCTTCCTCTAATGGGTACACTCATATTTTGGTTGCTGTTGATTATGTTACTAAGTGGGTAGAAGCTATTCCAACTAGTAGTGCTGATCATAACACCTCCATTAAAATGCTTAAAGAAGTTATTTTCCCAAGGTTTGGAGTCCCTAGATATTTAATGACTGATGGTGGTTCACATTTTATTCATGGTGCTTTCCGTAAGATGATTGCTAAGTATGATGTTAACCATAGAATTGCATCACCCTATCATCCTCAATCTAGTGGTCAAGTTGAACTTAGCAATAGAGAAATAAAATTAATATTACAAAAAACTGTCAATAGGTCTCGAAAGAATTGGTCTAAGAAACTAGATGATGCACTTTGGGCCTATAGAACAGCTTATAAAAATCCTATGGGTATGTCTCCATACAAAATGGTATATGGAAAAGCTTGTCATTTGCCTCTAGAGTTAGAACATAAAGCATTCTGGGCAATTAAAGAACTCAATTATGATTTCAAACTTGCCGGTGAGAAGAGGTTATTTGATATTAGCTCACTAGATGAATGGAGAACCCAAGCTTATGAAAATGCCAAACTATTCAAAGAAAAAGATAAAAGATGGCATGAGAAAAGAATCCAAAAGCGGGAATTCAAAGTTGGAGAATATGTTCTTTTGTACAACTCTTATTTTAGATTTTTTGCAGGAAAGCTTCTCTCCAAATGGGAAGGACCATATGTTATTGAAGAGGTTTATCGTTCTGGAGCTATCAAGATTAATAATGCCGAAGGCACTAACCCGAAGGTGGTCAATGGACAAAGAATTAAACACTATATCTCAGGTATGCCTATTAATGTTGAAAGCAATGTTATCCAAACCATGACACCGGGGGAACACATAAAAGAAACCTTCCGGAACACTCCAAAATTCTGAAAAAGAGGGGGTACGTGATACGGTAAGTAAACGGACTCCGAAAAATTTGCGAAAATAATTTTTGTCAGTTTTGGAATATTACAAAAATTAGGAAAATAAGAAATAAACAAGAAAGCAAACGAGGTGAGCACGATACACCAGGGCGCGCCAGCCCTGCCAGGCGCGCCCTGGTGGGTTGTGCCCGCCTCGGACACCTTCCCGACTCTGTTTTCCTTCCATATTCTTGCTTCCCAAGATAAAAAAATCTCTATACTCCCGATTGTTTTGACCACCGCATCGCGGAAAAATCCCCTGTTCTTGTTTCGTGTTGTTTTCCTGACAGGTCTGAAAATATGTCTTCTCAAGATTCAGAGGGGGAGAGTTATGTTGCTGACTATATTGCAAACCCTAAGGTCTATGGAGAGGTGGATCATTATGAATGGACCATAGATGAGGAGGAAGACGCCGTCACGAAGGAAACAAAAGATGATAGCTCTAAGGAAGAGGATGACCCACTACCTCAGCCGGGAGACATGCATGTGGAATTCAGGAAGTCAAGCCTCCCTAGAAGATACAAAACTGAGGTTCAATTTATTCCATCTTGTTTTCTGCAGGAGAGTAAGGCGGCATTATGCAAGAAGATATTAAAGCTCGAGTTAGAGAATGAGGATCTAAGGGAGGAAAATTTTATGCTCAAATATATGTTGAACAAGAAGGCCACTTCATCACCACCACATTCATCATCTTCACCACCAAAGGAGACTTGAGTACACGGGTATGGGCACTCCACTTGGCTTGAGCCAAGCTTGGGGGGATGCTCCGGTATCGTATCACCATCACTTTTATTTACCTTTACCTATTTTAGTTCGATACTTAGCTCTTTTGTGATCTAGTTGAATAAAGGTTTAGTATATCTATATTCGAGTGCTAGTTTCGTGATCTATCTATCTATGTAATCGAGTGAGAGCTATATAATAAAGTTTAGTTTGAGCTTTTGCTTCTTTACTTTCTTGTTGCAATCAAAATAAAAAGGAAATAAATGAAAAGGATCATATGCTAATCTTATGGTAAGTAATGACATCACATAAGGAAAAGTATAAGTGGTAAAATTTATTGGAGATTGACAAACATAGCATTGGTCAATGATGCAATTCATGAAAGAATTAATAAGGGAAGAGAAGATTCACATGCAAATACACTATCTTGGACATCTTTTATGATTGTGAGCCCCCATTAAATGTTATATGCCAAAATTGTTGACGCTGGACAAGGAAGACAATGTAATGATTTATGTTTGTTCATATTCACATAGAAGTTATATTGTCATAGATCCTTCAACATGTGGTGCTTGCTCAATATCTTTGCTAGCCAAAAATTCCGCACTAAGTAGAGATACTACTTGTGCATCCAAAAACCCTAAACCCAAACTCATGTTTTGAGAGTCCACCATAACTACCTATGGATTGAGTAAGATCCTTCAAGTAAGTTGTCATTGGTGCACTAAGGCAATAAAAATTGCTTCTAAATGTGTTTGATCAATTAGTGTAAGAGAAAATTGAGCGTTGTACGAACTTATGATCGCAAAGTAATAAAAGCGACAGACTGCATAATAAAGGTTGCTATCATAGGGGGCAATATAGCGTGACGTTCTTTTACATTAAGGGATTTGGCATACAAACCAAAAAGCGCATGACAACCTCTGCTTCCCTCTGCGAAGGGCCTATCTTTTACTTTTATGTATTTAGTTTTATGCAAGAGTCAAAGTATTCTTCCTTATTCCTTTTACTTTTTATTTTTGCAAGCATCATGTGGTGAGGAAAGATCTAGGCACATAAATCCAATTGAATATGAGTGAGCATGAGTTATTATTGTTGACATCACCCTTAAGGTGAATACGTTGCGAGGCAAAACTATAAGCCCCTATCTTTCTGTGTATCTGGTTGAAACTTTTTGCTCATGGGTATGCTGTGAGTGTTAGCAATCATAGAAGATTAAATGATGGTTGAGTATCTGGACTTGCCAAAAGGCTCCTACATGAGACCCTTCCTGAAAATATGACGAATTGTAGTTGCAAAGTTGACTGAGAACATAGTTTGTTGGTTTTCAATAAGAATTATGCTTTATACTTCTATGTTGTGATGAATTGTTACTTGTTCATGAGAAGTTATATGATGAAGTTATATAATAAGAGTTATATGAATAAGTTATATGATAAAGTTTGTTGTTGCTATGATAATAAGCATGATGCTACTATGTCCGTATTTTGTTTTTATCGACACCTCTCTCTCAAACCATGTGGACATGTTTCTCGATATCGGCTTTCGCTTGAGGACAAGCGAGGTCTAAGCTTTTGGGAGTTGATACGTCCATTTTGCATCATGATTTGCTACTGATATTTATAGTGTTTTTATGTATCATAATGCTTTATGGAGTAATTCTAATGCCTTTTCCCTCATAATATGCAAGGTTTACACAAAGAGGGAGAGTGCCAGCAGCTGGAATTCTGGACCTGAAAAAGCATATCAGAGATACCTATTCTGCACATCTCCAAATAAGCTGAAACTTCACGAAGAATTAATTTGGAATATATGAAAAATACTGGAGAAAATAACTATCGGAGGGGGGCCACCTGGTGAGCACAAGACACCAAGGCGCGCCAGGCCCTCCAAGCGCGCCCTGGTGGGTTGTGCTCAGCCCAGCGCACCTTCGGTGCCCATCTTCTAGTACTTAAGGTCTTTTGAGCTAGAAAAAAATAAGGGGAGGACTTTCGGATGGAACGCCACCGTCTCGAGGCGGAACTTGGGCAGGAGCACATTTGCCCTCCGGCGGAGCGATTCCGCCGGGGGAAGTTCCCTCCCGGAGGGGGAAATCGAAGCCATCGTCATCACCAACAACCCTCTCATCTTTGGGAGGCCAATCTTCATCAACATCTTCAACAACACCATCTCCTCTCAAACCCTAGTTCATCTCTTGTGTTCAATCTTTCTACTAGAACCTCAGATTGGTACCTGTGAATGACTAGTTGTGTTGATTACATCTTGTACTTGATTACTATATGGTTTATTTGGTGGAAGATTATATGTTCAGATCCATTATGCTATTCAATACGCCTCTGATCTTGAGAATGAGTATTATTTGTGAGTAGTTACCTTTGTTCTTGAGGTCACGGGAGAAATCATGTTGCAAGTAATCATGTGAATTTGATATGTGTTCGATATTTTGATGATATGTATGTTGTGATTCCCTTAGTGGTGTCATGTGAACGTCGACTACATGACACTTGACCATCCTTGGGCCTAAGGGAATGCATTGTGGAGTAGTTATTAGATGATGGGTTGCTAGAGTGACAGAAGCTTAAACCCTAGTTTATGCGCTACTTCTTAAGGGGCTGATTTGGATCCAAAGGTTTAATGCTATGGTTAGGTTTTATCTTAATACTTTTCTCATAGTTGCGGATGCTTGCGAGGGGGTTAATCATAAGTGGGAGGTTTGTTCAAGTAAGAACAACACCCAAGCACCGGTCCACCCACATATCAAATTATCAAAGTAGCGAACATGGATCAAACCAACATGATAAAAGTGACTAGATGAAATTCCTGTATACCCTCAAGAACACTTTGCTTATTATAAGAGACTGTTCTGGCCTGTCCTTTGCCACAAAAGGATTGGGCTACCTTGCTGCACTTTAGTTACCGTTACCGTTACTTGCTTGTTACCAATTATCTTGCTATCAAACTATCTGTTACCTACTATTTCAGTGCTTGCAGAAATTACCTTGCTGAAAACCGCTTGCCATTTCCTTCTGCTCCTCGTTGGGTTCGACACTCTTACTTATCGAAAGGTCTATGATTGACCCCCTATACTTGTGGGTCATCAGCACCGCGTACGGTTTTTCGACCAGCATGGCAGTTAGTAAGGCCGTCCTGGGGCCCTCGGGCAGCGGTGCTGGTAGTTGATCCGCTGAGATTTCTCCAGCCAGACCTGCAAATACGGGGGGAAAAGGGATAAGGACCTTATCGAAAGGAAAACATCTGAATACAAATAATGAAATCTTACCTCTCCGGAAGGGTTCGTGGCGTCGATGCCGATGTCCTCCTCTTCAGCTGGCCAAGTCTTTCGCGGCTTGAACAGCACCTTCCACAGTTTGTCATGGGTAATGCGGAAGAAGTGTTGCACAATGACCGGGTCATCCGAACTATAAGCCCACATAGGGGCAGACCGATGTTGACAAGGGAGGAGATGGTGGTGTAGCATGACCTGAACTATGTTGGGCGCTTGATCTTCTTCTTCACCAGGACGGAGATGCACCTTTGCAGCGTCTTCACCTCCGCAGCGTCCCCCCAATCGAGCCCTTTCTTCATCCATGACACTAGTCTGGTGGGGGCTCCGGATCTAAATCCGAGGGGTGCTGCCCACCCCTTGTCACGCGGTTCAGTGATATAGAACCATTCGCGCTGCCAGACCTTGACGATATCTATGAAAGAACCGTCCAGCCATTGAACCAGGGGAAGCTTGCTGATCATTACACCCCCGTAGTCTGCCTGCTCGCCGCTAACTACCTTCGGCTTAACGTTGAACACTTTCAACCATAGGCCAAAGTGGGGTTGGACCCGTAGAAAGGCCTCGCAGGCAGTGATGAAAGCAGAAATGTGCATGAAAGAATTTTGGCGGAGGTCATGGAAATCCAACCCGTAGTAAAACATCAAACCCCTCACGAAGGGATGGAGGGGGAAACCGAGGCCCCGGAGGAAGTGAGGAATGAGCACCACCCTCTCGCCTTCTTTAGGCGTGGGGATGACCTGGCCCTTCTCCGACGCGCGATGAACAATATCCACCAACAAATAGCCGGCGAGCTTGAACTCCAAAATGTCATTGTTAGTGACACAGGAGGCCTCTCACTTGCCCTTAGAGCCCGCGCCGGCCATGGCCGGATTGGAGAGGGGTGTGAGGAGATTGGGGGAGAATAGAGTTTGGGAGCTTGGAGCCCAGAAGATTAGGGAAGGCGATGGCAATGTGAGATCTGTGAAGCGTGCGGAGGCTACAATGGCCGTTTTCTTTTTATAAGCCGCTGTAATACCAAGAGCCCTCTGTTGCGTCGCGGACCTTGCCGCTTCCCGATAAATTTTGCATTTATGTGCGCATGGAATAACCCCAAATCATAAACCATATCCCTTGAAAGGCGGGGCACGATCTCCATATTGATGGAACGTGCCAATGAAAAATGAAGACAGCCTCGAACCGCGGATCGAGTTTTCTGTAACTGGTCAGTAGTCATAACAGCCGCGACCTTTCACCAAAAGGTTGTCAGAAAGAAGCATTGTACATACTCGAACGGTTGGCCTTCGAGGCTAAGTCACCTATATTGCTCCGAGACGGGGAAGTCTTCGGAGGCCGAACTACCATCGGCTGAATATAATTAAGCAGTGGAACTCGCCCCGCAAGCCGAAGACCATGAACGCAAGGGGTTCCTGGGAATCAAGACTACGGCGTTGGATGCCAGTTCGGGGGCCACTGAGGGAGTTCGGGATTAAGGGGTCCTCGGGCTGCCGGCCTGTTTCTATGGGTCGGACAATGGGCCGCTTTGTCAAGGACCGAAGACTGTAATGACGCCGTGTCTAAGATGGAAACCTCCTAAGCCGTGGCGTGTAATTCAAGAACACGGGGATGGATTCGGCATATTCCTTCTCCAATGTAACCGACATGGTGCAACCCTAGATATCCCTGGTGTCTATATAAACCAGAGGATTTTTAGTCCGTAGGGCAGATTAAGATCATTATTCCTAGGGTTTTAGACCAGCTTAAACGATCTCGAGGTAGATCAACTATGTACTCGATACATCATCATCAATACAACAAAGCAGGACGTAGGGTATTACCTCCCTCAATAGGGCCCGAACCTGGTAAAACATTGTCTCCCTTGTCCCCTGTTAACCATCGATCCAAGATCCACAGTTCGGGACCCCCTACCCGAGATCTGCCGGTTTTGACACCGACAGTCATACGCACCATCAAATCTTCCATCAATTCGGTTTTTAGTTCCCAATGTTTACATGAGTTCCCGTCGAGTTAGTTCCGTCACGATCAAATCGATCGCTAGCTTAGCTAGGTCTACGAGAGATCGGGATCGTCTTGACAGCATGCTGGACGCGCTTCACGCTACGACGCGGCGACTATCATTCCAGTAGAGCCGCTGCGCGGTCGCCATTAGGTGGCTTTTTTCTTATTTCTTTTTCTTTCTTTGGGCAAAATTGTGCTGCTACCCCGGCTGTAATCTGTGATTGAACTTGTATGTTGGTTATATGGACCGTTGCTTTATTTATAAAACGAGACAAAAGCCTATTTCAGGAGTAGCTAGCTCTACGAGGCGCTCGTACGCGACCTCCACGGCTAGACGTGCACAGGCACTATGCATCGACCAAGCAGTGTGCCAGCTTGCTAGCTTGTACGTGCCTATATACAGCTCCGGGGTGATTTGATCTACGGTTCAAAAACCAAGAAGACCCACATTTTTATAGTCCGCCAGTAAACGTTTTGTATCCTTTGTCACATGAGTGATTTACCACGTCAACAACGCGATTCATATTTTGGTTAGTGCTTTTTACCGCTGTCAACGATAGCATTCGGTGCGTTCTGTCATCAATCATAAAGTGGTAATTTTCTATATATTTATGATACGAATGTGGTGGTTTTGTGAATTTTACTCGTACTACATTAGATGAATTAACTGCCCATTTTCAAACGACTTGCAGTCACACGGACCTCGAAATGCCATATGAGCCAGTCGCGTGCACGCTTCTCTCTCAAGAAACTCTAGCCAAAAGTCAATGGGGTGAAGTACAGGACTTGCTACGCCCCGCGGGTCATCCATGTGAACAAATCAGGACCGAATACTACTAGTACTACCGATAATGTATACCATTCCCCTAGAAAAAAGATAATGCATGCCATCTTTTTGTTTTTTGGACAGCTACTGTCCTCCAACTAGCGGTGACAGGTAATTGTATATTCAACGGAATGTGTGATCTTGTCCGTATAGGTGTGGCAAGCTCAAAGTCAATGGCAACACCGAATTCTTTACCAAAGAGTGCTCCTACCGAGCCTTTGATCAGTCATTTTTTTTTTGTCGTTGTTAGTAATGTATTGCGACGCAAGCAGCGTAAACCAATCTAATAATGCAGTTGCATCCACACTTTTCCTTGTATACACAAATTAGGCTTTGATCTCACTTCAACGATGCCTCTCGATACCTACGTGCAATCTCTACTGAATTATCCTTATCAAATATAATTTTAAAGTTATTCATTTTGATGCATTCCACGAAGAAAAGGAAACACACACTGTAAACTATGCAGGCTACATGATGCATATAGTTGCTTTGTCTTGGTGTACGTAGCGTAGACACTGTATAAGCTGCCCCATTTTCCAAACGACTCGCAGTCGCGCTACCGGCTGGTTTGACCTCGAAACTCCAACTAATTAATGTCATGCATGTGAGCTTAGTGTCGTTCACGCGCATCAAACGAATCAAGTCAAGTTTTTCTCTCTCGAGAAACACTAGCCAAAGTCAATGGGGTGAGGTTTGGAGGACTTGTGAAGTCCCGTTAGTCACCCTTAACAAAGCATAACCAGAAACTAGTCCACATGTCTACCGATAATGCAGGACAATTTTTTATTTTTTTACAGCATCGAACCAGCCTTGCAAAAACAGAATAGATCATATACATTCATGGCACATGCGTACGCCTTTGTCACGATGGTGTGTGCCAAGCTCAAAGTATGGCATTGCAGTTCACTTAATTACATGCATTTCAGACATACACATTTCAACTCTAAACTACTCAATCGTATCTAAATATAAGTCATTTTTGCAGTTTAGATTGAACTGCAAAAACGTCATATATTTAGGAGTACAAAGGAATATTTGTGAATCGTTGAGTGTTCAAGTTTTATCGGAAACACCTGCTCCAAGAGTAAAGTTTACTATATAAAAGGTACAAAATGATCAATACTTGTTGGTGCTTACAAAATGTAAGACAAAATAACACAATTTTTTTACTCAACAAACTCTTGTCCATATATGTATGACAAGATCATAGTCCATGGCAACACCAAACTCGTACTAAAGGGTGCTCCTATAGTCCATGGCTTGTGAATGTATTGCGGCACAAGTTGCATAAACCGATCTAATTAATGCAGTTGCATGATGGCATCCACACTTTTCCCTGTCAACGCAGATTAGGCTTTGGTCTCAATGCAACCATGTCTGTCAATACTTACGTGCATCCTCTGCTGAATTATCCATCTGATAATTTTCAAATTATTCGTTTCGATGCATTTCAAGAAGGAAAGAAAATACACATTTCATCTCTATAAACTATGTCTGAAGTTTTCACTTTTTAGATTTTTTACAGAAACACTCATCCAATAGTAATCTTGATCATAGAAGGTTCAACAAGCTCAAGACGTACAAAAGGACACGGCAAAATTTTCTCAAGAGTTTCTCGGAGAAAGAAAAAATAGTCAATAGCTAGATCAAACTCTTCATCAAGGGGTGTAGTATCGATAACTTTCTGGGTCCTTGCACCAATCATCATTTAAAATCGATCACAAATGTCATTTTTGTGGGTAAATATCTCATCGAACGGCCGTGCCATCTCCACCACTAATGTGCATAGTTTAAAAAACCGAAAATGTGATCGAACCGGCCAGCCATCCGTTCAGGTTTTTACCGGTCAGACCGCTGGTTCACAGGTTCGATATCTGGTTTTTTATACCCTAAATAATAATTTTGTGTACTAGTGTCGTACTAAATAGATGTAAAATAAAACCACACACTTAAATTTGACAAGAAAGTTGGCTAGTCAAGATGGTTATCTAGCATCCCGACACATGTTAATTTCTATTTTTGTGTCTGGCACTGGTAGAACCGACGGTTTTATCCCTCCGGTTCATGCAAAAATCGGCCGCTTTACATGGTTTGTTCCGATCCAATTGCAGGTCGGTCTTTTTAGCTTAAAAACCCGAAAGGGGCGCCGATTCCGGGTTTTTTTCGGTCCGATCGTCGGTCGGGTCCAGTTTTTTAAACTATGCTAATGAGACGAAGATCTGTTCATATGCGTACAAGCCGAGCTGCTCAAGATATTGCGGTTTTCGTCTACATGAAAGTTGCATTTCAAATGGCTTACACTCATGCTTGACCTTGTTTGTCACCCAAACTAATTAAGGCATATTGAGACGCACATCTGATGTCAAGATAAGTTTGGCTTTGGTCTCATTGCAACTATGCCTCTCCAAACCTCCATCCCCTAATGAATTATAGTATCAGTTATGATATTTTGCATTGTTCAGTGTTTTGAGTTGTTCAGTCATTATCATTTCAAACAAAAAAGGAAATACAATTTTCATTACAGGTTTTCTGATAAAAAAACACACTCAAGATTTCAAATTTAGTATCATAGGGCCACCTTATTAGTTAATGAGAAAGCTAACGTCCAGTCAACTGGACCTTAGCGACAGATCCGCACGATCCCCTCCCCACGATCCCCTGATTCGTTTTACTACCGATTTTTATTTTCTTCTGTTGAAAACCATAGTACGTCCGGTTATGTTTCTTTGTTTTTCTTCGCTATTGATTTTTCTCGCAAAAAAAGAGGACAGCAAGAATCGAACCTTATACCTAGTGGTTTAGTCCTACTCTTGCTAGTCATCTGGATTAATACCTCGCTAGTGCTTAGATACAGGTTAGGCTGCTTTTATTTTCACAAGAGCTGCTAGTGCATTACTAAAGCATACCCCGGGGTGGGTGAGTTGTTGATTACATACCCTGATAACTTCCATGTGAATACATGGTAATACACGCACATCGTGACTGGTAACTCACGTGTAAACATAGTGATAACTTTTGACCAAAAAAAAGTTGTTGACCAACATACACTGGTAACTTATATGAAAAATTAACATGGTAATATACGCACAATAGAGCTGATAATTTATTTAGCCGAAGTGTGGTAATTTTTTGACCAGGACCGCCCTTCCCTGGTAACTAATGTCTACTAGCATGGTAATCTACGCACATCAATGTTAATAACTTACTTAGCCGAGACATGGTAACTATTTTTAACTTGCGGAGGGGGGTGGCTGTTCAAAAATCACATGGTAAATTATGTATAAAAAGCATGGTAACATGCGCACAACCAAACTGATAACTCACCCACAAACAACATGGTAACTTTGATCCGGGGTGGTTTGTTTGAAAACATATCCCCGATAACTTTCGTGTTAATAGCAAGGTGCTATACGCACAGTATACATACAATAGAGCTGATAATTTACTTAGCCAAAGTGTGGTAATTTTTTGACCAGGGGGAAAAGTTGTTGAACCGCCGTTCCCTGGTGACTCATGTCTATTAGCATGGTAATCTACGCACATCAGCGTTGATAACTTACTTAGCCGAAACATGGTAACTATTTTTAATTTGTGAAGGGGGTGGGGGTGGTTGTTGAAAAATTACATGGTAAATTACGTATAAAAAGCATGGTAACATGCGCACAACCAAACTGATAACTCACCCATAAACTATTTTTAACCTTCTCGTACTGTAGTTACCAGCCTAATAATGATATAGTTATCATGTTGCTCATACCATATTTATCACGCTGGTCATGCCAAAGTTAGCAAGCCAATCTATATTATTTTTTCTGATATGGTAGTAATAAGAAAGATTCAAATAACATTGCTTATCTACAATAGACAACAACAAAAGGTGGCTTAGTTGGTTATTCGGCTCAATAGCTATTGCATAGACCTGGGTTTGAATCTTCATTCAAGCACTTTTATTTTCTTTTCATATTATGCAGCAAAAAACCAGAAAAAACCATTAGCGATTCACTACGATTTTTGAGAGAAGGAAAAAAAATCAGTGGAAGCGAGCATGGAATGATAGCGATCAGGTAGGAACGAATCGTTCGGATCTGTCGCTAACGTCCAGTCGACTGGACGTTAGCACAGTCCATTAGTTAATCATCTATAAAATATATCAATGTAAAGTTGGGAACACAATTTATTTGACAATATTTTTTCTCTCATTTTTATGCATTGTGATATTGTATCTGCTATCATATCTCCCACATTACTGTATTAGTTATAGTGCCGAATCATCTTTTTGTTTAGTTAGTCTTAGCAAAGCATGACAAAGACTAATTACCGTTAATGCAGAACACTTAATGAGATATATTACGTACTACACGATGCATAGAGTTACTTTTTCTTGGTGTACGTAGCATGCTCTGTATAAACTGCCCCATTTTCCAAACGACTCGCAGTCGCGCTAGCCTGGTTTGACCTCAAAACCCCAGCTAATTAATGCCATGTGAGCCTAGTGCCGTTGACGCGCATCAAACGGATGAAGACACGTTTTTCTCTCTTGAGAAACTCTAGCCAAAGTCAATGGGGTAAGGTCCGGCGGACTTGTGAAGTCCCGTCGGTCATCCTTAACAAAGAATAACCAAAAAATATTCCACATTTACAACCGATAATGCATGCCAGGTTTTTTTCTGACAGCCTCGAACCAGCCTTACTAAAACAGAATAGATCATATATATGCATGGCACATGCATACGCCCTTGTCACAATGGCGTATGCAAAGCTGAAAGTATGACGTTGCTGTTTACTTACATGCATTTCAGACATACACATTACAACTCTAAACAACTCAATCTTATCTAAGTATAAGGCATTTTTGCAGTTTAAATTGAACTGTAAAAATGTCATATACTTAGATACATATGAAGTATTTCTGAATTTTTCAGTGTTCAAGTTTAAAGGAAACACTTGCTCCAAGAGTAAGGTTTACCATATAAAAGGTATAAAGTGATCAATATCTGTTGGTGCTTAAAAAATGTAAGACAAAATGACATGGAAATTTTTACTCATCAAACTCTTGTCTGTATACTTGTGGCAAGATCATAGTCTAAGGAAACACCGAACTCGTTACTAAAGGGTGCTCCTATTGACCGAGGGCTTGTGAATGTATTGCGGCATAAGTTGCATAGACCGATCTAATTAATACAGTTGCATGGTTGCATTCACACATTTCCTTGTCAACATAAATTCGGCTTTGGTGTCAATCCAACGATGCCTCTCGATACCTACGTACATCCTCTGCTGAATTAACCTTATGATAATTTTATAATTATTCATTTCAATGCATTACAAGAAGAAATGAAATACACATTTCAGCTCTATAAACTATGTCCGAAGTGTTCATTTTTAGATTGTTTACATAAACTCTCGTCCAAGAGTAATCTTGATCATAGAAGGTTCAACGAGCTCAAGACATACAAAAGGACACGACAAAATTTTCTCAAGAGTTGCTGGTGAAAGAAAAAAAATAGTCAATAGCTAGATCAAACTTTCCATCAAGGGGTGCAGTATTCATGACTTGTCAGGACCTTGGACAAATCATCATTTACAAATCAATCTCAAATTTAGTTAATATACACCATCTTTGTTTTTTCGGTAAATATCTCGTCGAACAGGTCGTGCCATCTCCATCTCACTTTTGAGATGAAGATATGTTCATACGCATACAAGCCCAACTACTCAAGGTATTGCGGTTGCAATGTATACAATCATCCATGATCTTGATACTAAGCTAAACTAATTAAGGCATCTTGAGCCGCACTTCCGATTTCAAGATAAGTATGGATTTGGTCTCATTGCAACTATGCCGCTCCCAACGTCCACCCCCTAACGAATTATACCAGTCATGATATTTTTGGTTGTTCAATTACAAGCATTTCAAACAGAAAAGGAAATACAATTTTCATTACTCGAAACTATGTGACAAGTGTCACACTATTAGAAAAAACACTAATCAAGGAGTAATTTCTACCATAGGAGATTCAGCAAACTCAACATTTCTCATAAATAACACTAAAGATTTTCAAATTTAGTAACATAGTGCCACCTTATTAGATAATCTATGAATATATAAATCTAAAGTTTGGAACAAGATTTATTTGACAAATTTCTTTTCTCGTTGCGTGCTCTGTGATACTGTATCATACTAGCATGGTACTACTATCATATAACACACATTATTGCATTAGTTATAGTGTGAAATCATCCTTTCATTTAGATGGTCTAAGCAAAGCATGACATAGACCAAGTAATATCGTTAATGCATAAGGCTCCCCATAGTGGGAGTAGTATAGCTAGTATCATTCATGTGAACTAAGAAAGTTGATGAGGTGCCATATAATTAAATGTAGAAAGAGAGGGTTGAGTATCATATCCTGATATCGTATCATAATAAATATTACCTTCGTCCCCAAAAGCTTGTCTTAGATTTATGTAAATACGGATGTATCAAGATACTTTGCATTACGACGAAGGGAATACTACACTACTTATATATCTTGTATTACTGTAGTAGTATCATACACTAGTATCATATGCATGATCTAATTTATGATACAACTCACTACTGGCCGACTTAGTATCATACACTAGAATCATATAATTTCATCAAAAATTTCTAGTTGACATGCATGACACTATGCATTATGGAGTTAGTATCATGCACTAGTATCAAATGCAATGATGCTAACTTAAGATACCACACCTGCCTGCTAGGCTAACACTTACTAGTAGTATACATGATGAATAGAGTTGTTTGTCTTGGTATGTAGCATAGACACTGTATAAATTGCCCCATTTTCCGAATGACTCGCAGTCGTGCTAGCGGCTGGTTTGACCTCGAAACTCCAAGTACTTAATGACATGCATGTGAGCCTGGTGTCATTCACGCGCATCAAACGGATCAAGTCAAGTTTTTCTCTCTCGGGAAACTCTAGCCAAAGTCAATGGGATGAGGTTCAGAGGACTTGTGAAGTCCCGTCGGTCATCCTTAACAAAGCATAACCAAAAACTACAACCTCCGTCCAGCTGTATTGGTCCTGTTCGTATTTTATGCTAAAATTTTATCATAAATCTAACTAATAAATTGTTAGTGCATGTCATAAAAAAGTTATATCGTTGGATTCGTATTTGAACATAGTTTCTAATGATATTATTTTATGTGACATGCATTAACATTTTTTAGTTAAATCTAAGGTCAAAATTTGGCACAAAATACAAAGAGAACAAATAAACCAGGACAAAGGTAGTACTATACCTGTCTACCGATAATATAGGCCTGTTATTTTTTGACAGCATCGAACCAGGATTACAAAAACAGAATAGATCATATATATGCATGGCACATGCGTGCGTCCTTGTCACGATGGCGTATGCCAAGCTCAAAGTATGACACTGGAGTTCACTTACATGCATTTCACACATACACATTTCAACTCTAAACTACTTAATCGCATCTAAGTATAAGGCGTTTTTGCAGTTTAAATTGAACTGCAAAAATGTCTTATAATTAGATACATATGAAGTATTTGTGAATTGTTCAGTTTCAAGTTTTGACGGAAACACTTGCTCCAAGAGTGAAGTTTACCATATAAAAGGAACACAGTGATCAATACTTGTTGGTGCTTACAAAATGTAAGACAAAACGACACAGAAATTTTTACTCAACATATATTTGTCCGCATATGTGTGGCAAGATCATAGTCCGAGGCAACACCGTACTCGTTACTAAAGGGTGCTCCTATTGACCGAGGGCTTGTGAATGTATTGTGGCACAAGTTGCATAACCCAATCTAAATAATGCAGTTGCATGATTGCATTCACACTTTTCCTTGTCAACACAAATTAAGCTTTGGTGTCAATGCAACGATGCCTCTCGATACCTACGTGCATCCTTTTCTGAATTATTCTTATAATAATTTTAAAACTATTCATTGCGATGCATTTCAAGAAGAAAAGAAAATACACATTTCAGCTCTATAAATTATGCCTGAAGTGTTCATTTTTAGATTGTTTACAGAAAAAACTCGTCCAAGAGTAATTTTGATCATAGAAGGTTCAACGAGCTCAAGACGTATAAAAGGACATGACAAAATTTTCTCAAGAGTTTCTCGGCGAAAGAAAAAATAGTAAATAGCTAGATCAAACTTTTCATCAAGGGGTGCAATATCGATGACTTGGCAGGTCCTTGGACAAATCACTATTTACAAATCAATTGAAATTTTTGTTTATATAAACCATCTTTGGTTCTTGTGGTAACTATCTCATCGAACAGGTTGTGCCATCTCCATCTCACTTTTGAGATGAAAATATGTTCAGATGCGTACAAGCCCAACTACTCAAGGTATTTCGGTTGCAGCATACATACAACATGCAAGTTGCATTTTCAAATGACTTCCACTCATGCTTGACCTTGATACTAACCCAAACTAATTAAGGCATCTTGAGCCGCACTTCCGATGTCAAGATAAGTATGGTTTGGTCTCATTGCAGCTATGCCGCTCCCAACGTCCATCCCCTAATGAATTATATCAGTCATGACATTTTGAGTTGTTCAATTACAAGCATTTCAAACAGAAAATGAAATACAATTTTCATTACTTGATACTACATGACAAGTGTCATACTATTAGAAAAACACTCATACAGGAGTAATATCTACAATAGGAGATTCAACAAACTCAAGATTTCTCATAAAAAATACTCGAGGTTTTCAAATTTAGTATCATAGTGCCACCTTATTTGTTAATATATGAATATATCAATCTAAAGTTCGAACAAGATTTATTTGACAAATTTTTTGTTCTCGTTTTGTGCACTGTGATACTGTATCATACTAGCATGGTACTACTATTGTATAACACACATTACTATATTAGTTATAGTGTGAAATCATCTTTTTGTTTAGCTGGTCTAAGCAAAGCATGACCAAGACCATGTAATATCGTTAATGCATAATGCTCCCCACAGTGGGAGTAGCATAGCTAGTATCATGCATGGCAACTAAGCAAGTTTGATGAGGTGGCATAGAATTAAATACAGAAAGAGAGGGCTGAGTATCATATCTTGATATCGTATCATAATAAATATTACCTTGGTCCCAAAAAGATGTCTTAGATTTATGTACATACGAATGTATCTAGATATTATGCATTGGGACGAAGGGAATACTACACTACGTATATATCTTGCATGCCAGTAAATAAGGTCATCTATGATACTATGCAATATATGTAGTATTATAGGTAGGATCATACATATCAATTAGGCAATTTTGATGAGGTGACATAGAATTAAGTAAAGAAAGAGAGGGTTGAGTATATCATAGTATCATAATAAATACTATGCTACTATGTGTTATGCATGCCAATAAATAAGATCATCAGAGATACTAATATATGATACTATGCATTACGGTGGTAGTATCATACACTAGTATCATATGCATGATACTAATTTATGATACAACCCACTACAGACAAACTTAGTATCATATAATTATACGCCACATCATCAAAATTTCCTTGTTGGCATGCATGACACTATGCATTATAGAGTTAGTATCATGCACTATTACCAAATGCAATAATACTAACTTAAGGTACTACCCACTACGGGCAGGCTACATGATGCATATAGTTGCTTTGTCTTGGTGTACGTAGCGTAGACACTGTATAAGCTGCCCCATTTTCCAAACGACTCGCAGTCGCGCTACCGGCTGGTTTGACCTCGAAACTCCAACTAATTAATGTCATGCATGTGAGCTTAGTGTCGTTCACGCGCATCAAACGAATCAAGTCAAGTTTTTCTCTCTCGAGAAACACTAGCCAAAGTCAATGGGGTGAGGTTTGGAGGACTTGTGAAGTCCCGTTAGTCACCCTTAACAAAGCATAACCAGAAACTAGTCCACATGTCTACCGATAATGCAGGACAATTTTTTATTTTTTTACAGCATCGAACCAGCCTTGCAAAAACAGAATAGATCATATACATTCATGGCACATGCGTACGCCTTTGTCACGATGGTGTGTGCCAAGCTCAAAGTATGGCATTGCAGTTCACTTAATTACATGCATTTCAGACATACACATTTCAACTCTAAACTACTCAATCGTATCTAAATATAAGTCATTTTTGCAGTTTAGATTGAACTGCAAAAACGTCATATATTTAGGAGTACAAAGGAATATTTGTGAATCGTTGAGTGTTCAAGTTTTATCGGAAACACCTGCTCCAAGAGTAAAGTTTACTATATAAAAGGTACAAAATGATCAATACTTGTTGGTGCTTACAAAATGTAAGACAAAATAACACAATTTTTTTACTCAACAAACTCTTGTCCATATATGTATGACAAGATCATAGTCCATGGCAACACCAAACTCGTACTAAAGGGTGCTCCTATAGTCCATGGCTTGTGAATGTATTGCGGCACAAGTTGCATAAACCGATCTAATTAACGCAGTTGCATGATGGCATCCACACTTTTCTCTGTCAACGCAGATTAGGCTTTGGTCTCAATGCAACCATGTCTGTCAATACTTACGTGCATCCTCTGCTGAATTATCCATCTGATAATTTTCAAATTATTCGTTTCGATGCATTTCAAGAAGGAAAGAAAATACACATTTCATCTCTATAAACTATGTCTGAAGTTTTCACTTTTTAGATTTTTTACAGAAACACTCATCCAATAGTAATCTTGATCATAGAAGGTTCAACAAGCTCAAGACGTACAAAAGGACACGGCAAAATTTTCTCAAGAGTTTCTTGGAGAAAGAGAAAATAGTCAATAGCTAGATAAAACTCTTCATCAAGGGGTGCAGTATCGATGACTTGCCAGGTCCTTAGGACAAATCATCATTTACAAATCGATCACAAATGTTGTTAATATACACCATCTTTGTTTGCAGCAGTAAATATCTCATCGAACAGGCGTGCCATCTCCGTCCCTATTAAGATGAAGATGTGTTCATATGCATATAAGCCCAACTACTGAAGGTATTGTGGTTGCAGCGTGCATACACCATGCAAGTTACATTTTGAAATGACTTACACTCATGCTTGACCTCGATACTAACCCAAACTAATTGAGCCATCTTGAACCGCACTTCTGATGTCAAGATAAGTATTGGTTTGGTCTCATTGCAACTATGCCGCTCACAACGTCCATCCCGTAGTGGGAGTAGCATAGCAGCAAGGTGGCACAGAATTAAATATAGAAAAAAGAGTTGAGTATCATATCATGATGTCGTATTATATTAAATATTACATCCGTCCCGGAAAACTTATTTTAGATTTACATAGATATGGATGTAGATACGGACAAATCTAAGACAAACGTAGACACTGTATAAACTGCCCCTTTTCCAAACGACCCGCAGTCACGCTAGCGGCTGGTTTGACCTCGAAACCCCAGCTAATTAACGCCGTGCATGTGAGCATGGTGCCGTTTTCGCGCATCGAACGGATGAAGACACGTTTTTCTCTCTTGAGAAACTCTAGCGAAAGTCAATGGGGTGAGGTCTGGAGGACTTGTGAAGTCCCGTCGGTCATCCTTAAAAAGCATAACCATAAAGTAATCCACATGCACTACCGATAATGCCTGTCAGTTTTTTTTAACAACATCGAACCAACCTTGCTAAAACAGGATATTTGTATATATGCATGGCACATGCGTACGTCCTTGTCATGATGAGGTGTGGCAAGCTCTAAGGATGACGTAGCTGTTCACTAATATGCATTTTATCTGTAAACTAAACTATTTGCGAATTGTCGGACGAGGATTTGGCACGCAAGTTCAGTGTTCAAGTTTTGGCAGAAGGACTTTCTCCAAGAGTAAACTTTACCATATAAAAGGTTCAACATGGATTAGCAAAAAAAAAGGTTCAACATGATCAATACTTGTTGGTGCTTACTACAAAATGTAAGATAAAATGACACCGAAATTTTTACTCAACAAACTTTTGGCAAAAATGGTCAATCGCTAGACCAGGCTCTTCATCACGGGGTGTGAGTATATACGATTTGCTAGTTCCTTTGATCAATCACCACTCACAAATATCGTTGACATGAACCATCTTTTGTTCTCCTAGTACAGCTAATATATATCCCATGTCTATGCCATCTCCTATTAATATTGAAGTAAAAGATATGTTTGTATGTGTGCACACACTTAGCTGCTCAATGCATTGCTGTTGATGTGTACGTACAATGTGCAAGTAATTGCACTTTCAAATGACTTGCACTCGGGCTTGGCCTCGATCATAACCCAAACTAATTAATTGCACTTTCAACTGACTTGCACCGAGATGGTTTAGTCTCGCCAGGCGGGCGGCTCGTGCGTGGGGACAGGTCGTCAGGACCATGCATTCACACGGGGGGTAGGTCGGGCCCACTTGTGCAAGGTTTTGCTCACGCGAGCTGACCTATTTGGCTGACGCTAGACAGGTCACCCCTATCGGGTTGTGTCGCTAGCACCAGCCACAAGCCGGGTGTGGGAGAGGGTCATCGGGCCAGGGTTGCCACAACACACGATTGGCGAGGCCGAACCCTCCCGCCAGCGCCCGTCCCCTTTTGTCGACCTGCCTTGCTCTCGCCAGCCGCCAGCCGAGTGGTCGAAGTGGGCTATTCTAAACTCAATTTGTGGCAAATCTAGATCTAGACTGGGACAGAGTCAAATAATTAGAGGAATTTATGTGCAACTAGCACTTATAATTAAGGACCGCAATATTTGACAAACGTTTCCCAGGAAGGGGTGACATTTTCTTCATAAGAGCATGACAGTTTTTGGTATAGAAGACTTTTTTTTTCAACAAACCATCACTGCATGATTTTGATCAAACGGCTGTTCTGGCGTTCCCTGGGACCTCCTCCCTAGATAACATTACTACCGATAATTAATTAATCATTTTGTGCAAGCAGTTGTTAGTCAAAGGTGAAGTACTACGTACTAGAAGGGTTGAACGTGCTTTGATGCGCTGTTGATGTTTCTGGATTTTCATATATTCAATCAATCTTAAAATATAAGGTGTATTAGATTTTTGAAAAGTTAAACCTCTTTAAATTTCACCACATTTCTGTAGAAATATATCAGTATCCATAATATCAAGTCGGATTCTTTCATAACAAAATAAATTTTCATATTTTATTATTCAGTATTGTGGATGTCGATATTTTTACCTTTGAACTTGGTCAAAGTTAAAAAAAATGACTTTTCAATAAACTAATACACCTTAGATTTTAGAACGTGGGTATTAGGTTTGGTTAGCGGGGAAGATGATGGAGTGTCTTTTATTTTTCATTGATATACGGTGTTCTGGTGGGTTTTTGCGGATGTGATTTGTGATATGCTAATCAATTCATACTTATGTGGGGAAAAAATCTGCATCGGTGGCTGCATTTACTATATTGGTGCTACAATATCACATGTTGACTCTACTTTTTCTAGGTGTGATGAGAGGGTGCCTAGGATTGATAAGTTTTTATAAACTGGTTGCTTCCAATTGATTTGAAGACTTGTTGACCCAGTTAAAATCATGAACAAAATCCAATATTAATTTCCCAATGAAATAAGAAAGCATAGTGGATTCAAATAATTGAGTGAGAGATTGTTGACCGAGTCAAAATCGGTGACTCAATTTCAAATTCGTGACCTCAATCGAATGAGAGGCCTCTAATTTTAGGGAGCTTAGTTATACTCCAAGGCTCGAATGCACGCCTACCCACACATAGGACAATTGCAGGCACTGCTAAAGAGGCGATACAAGTAACGTCGTGTGCAACTAGCACTCCAATGAATTAACATGTAGTACTAGTCTTGAAATGCAACGAAGACCCCAAGTGCAGCGTGCACGTCGATCGATCAGTTCACACATGGGAGATGGACAGATGGTACACTCAAGCTAAAATAAAGGTGAGCTGGACAGCAAAGAATTGGTTCACTGCTGCCAACATATACATATGGATCAAAAGTCATACATCGGCCAACTCTCCTCTCTCACAAGCGCTTGCACTCTGGCCGTCCCTTACAGGTTAGCGTTTCTTCTTCATGCTCCTCCCGTGTTGGTCCAACATTATTTAACCCTCTGAACATCTTTGAGTTCTACCTTGATTTTCCTCCAAATTTGTACTTCGTGTAGATCAATGTTGCTTCTAGTCCCAGCTTTAATTAGCTCTGCACGAAGAGTTTATCAAGCTAGTATTATGTGTATGTTTACTTCTTTTACACAACCCAAATGATTTGTATGTTCTACTCCATATCCAACATGGACACCAGAGGAAAAGTTTCTCACCGGGTTCCGCATCAGAAAGATGTACATCTCACACAATGGAAAAGATTATCTCCTAACATGTCAATTTTTTGCGGGTAACATGTCATTTATTATCCTTCAGATTATCATATGGGGCAGTATATAAGCTGTTTATCACTCTGAGTACGTTCATAGAGGAGCTTTTTTACTCTCTCTTTTGCGGAGAAGACGAGTTTTTCTTTACAGTACACTAGTACTAACTAAGCAGTGTTAGGACTACCAGTTAAATCTAACCCTTCTTTCAAAACGGTACTTTAGACTGTTTGATTGACTCGCTGATATAAGTGTACTTTTATTTCTTTATCTCTGGATGTACATCCATCCTGATGTCCCGTTGGAACACTAGCTGCCGGCTCCCTGATCGAGTGACCTTGCACGGCCATGGATGCCTGGTCCCATAGGCCCTGGGGTGTAAACAACGCGATAAACGGCTGCGCAATGTCAGTTCAGTTAGTTTTGGTTAGCTCAATAGTTATTTTTTGAAGATTATTTTTGAACTGTTAAACTGATAAGTGGGTTTAGACAGCTTAAACAGAACGCCGTTTAAATCTCTATTGTTGCATACATCTACCGCTGGCTTACATGTAACTGAATTGCAACCTTGGTAGCCGGCGAGGCCACTCGAATGTTTGATCTTAGTACTCCACAAAGTATTACTTCTCTTACCAGATGTAGTCGAGCAAGAAGTTGCATCGTTCTAAGCTATTGCTTTTCTTCTGTGTTCTCATATCTAATTCATAGTTGAGTCCTCCTGATGAATCATGTGATTCATGTCTGAAATCTTCGGCTGTTTTGCACAACACAAGGATTTTTTTTCCTCAAATACAAATAGCATGCGTATCATATATTAGAGAAGAAGCAATGGTATAAGAACCCTCCTTCATTTCCACCCATACTACGTTGGCACACTCTACTCGTTGGCTACCCACCTACTCAACTCCCCTAAGAACAAAGTCGAGGTCCCCTTTCAACAGCCAGCCGCTCGCCATGCCCGGTCCTCACTCTCTATTCTATGTATCTCAGTGATGGCACGCAACCCCATCTAACACAACGGTGTTCCGGTGGTTCCACAAATACCATAGGCTTCGAAGTATGATGGAGTGAATTTCCTTAATTTGATGTCTCTCCTTGATCTTATTAAACACCTCATCGGCAGCACGTCGTCTATTGATGGCGTCCACTCCTGCTTGCCCAAACAGCACATGTCCTAAACAGAATGACGCAAAAACACAATGGATATTGATCACATCCAATAAATAGTGGTGAATAAGATACCAACATCTAGCGCATCCTGTAATTAGTGGGTTACTAAACAACACCTTTCATGTAGTACAACGTTAATTGCCCGTCTAGATTGCCAATTTACCCTTGAAATCAAGGTACTCCGGAACTTTTGGCCGTGTGGTACTCCAAGGTACTTACAGGTTCCGTCTGTTCAAATGTTGTAAAAGACTAGTTGACACCCGGCACGTTGCTGCGGGATCGGTCACAATACATTTCAATGAGATTTGATTTTGTGAACTATAAATATTTAGATTAATAATACGTGAACCAAAATTAAAATAAATATGACTTATTATATTTGATTTTGTATAGTTGTAAAATATGTATTAAATATAAGTAGAATAATAAAATGAAAGATATTTTCTCATTCATAGTTGCATGTGGTGGTTGGTCTTTTCCCATGCATGATTGCATGTTGAGGTTGGCCTTATCCCATCTATAATTGTATGGTGGTGTGACATGCTCTTATGTTGAGATCTTTTAAGTAATAAAGCGTCCCTTTTCGAAAAAATGCTTTTATGTTGATATAAATAAGTTAGTGGGATACCTTTCTTAGGTATATAGGATTCACAAAAAATATTATTGAAACGGCATAACAAGATGTTCCAACAGTATAAAAATATGACGTTTATATATGTGAACTTGGTAAAAAACAGTCCTCTTCTTTAGAAATTGAAGGTATTTTGTCTGTTGGGAAAAGCCTTTAATCAGAATGTTATACTTTATATGATACAAAATTATAACAATAAGCAATTACTTTTGAATATAAACATAATGACATCAATTTCGTCATATAAAATATATAATAAAAGACCAATAAGGTCAAAGGCAAGCATGAAACAAAATACATCATTTAATTTGTATTTGTGGGAGTATCTCACTAGTGAGTTGAACTGTGTGTTCTCTTTCGACGCAAAAAGAAAACTGCTTATTTTGTTTTCTTTTAGGTATTACATACAATAATTATGGAACGGAGGGAGTAAATGAAATCATATTTTTTTTATTCACTCCAGGTTATCGTAGTTATGAAAACTTGTACTAACTATGGTTTCATATAATGAACTTTTTGCTTAGATAAAACTTAAAGCATATTTTAATGTATATTTTTTATGCAGGGTTGATTGTATCATTGGACATCAATCTCACTAGATGTTCTAGTTTGAGTTTGCAGAACACCTGCAAGGTTGCAGGTCAAGTCTTCAGTAGGTACGCCATTAAATGTGGTTGAATAATTATAAGTTTAGTTAAATTAAATATTTTTGGTAAATTAACCATTATGTTAATATGAATTGTTGAGACGTCCGGCATTTTTTTGGGTACTCGCTAAGGTTTCTTGCCCAGAGGACTTTTTTATGTAGACCGGGATATGGTCTTTTTAACAGTGTGGTATTCTTTTTTCCTTGGATGAATGGTGATTGGGATAGTCTTTCTTAAACGTTGTCATACAATTGTTGCTACATAAGTTTCAACATAGAACTTACACTTGAGTACTCCATAAAACATATAAGACTGTAACTTCTCGATATATTGGTATAATTTTTAAAATATATGGTCCTTTCCAAATGGGAGTTTGGCTATTGCCCGACTCAAAGGAGACCGAACCTCTGTAATATTATGTCGAGCTCGTGTGATCCTGGTGTATCCAACAGCCAAACAGATCTCATGCAAGCATCGTACAATTGCGATGGACCGATATATTTATAGTGAACATAAATCAGTAAAGAGGGGAAAGTACCCTTTTGAGCTCGAGCTCAAATGCACCTGCATGAACAGTAAAATCGAAAAAAATTCAAAACATTTCAGAAAAATTGTGAATTTTTTTTATGATGAACTTTGACATATTTTCTAAGTGCTTGCAAATTTTAACCATGAGATCACATTCGAGGAAGGCGTGGCAAAAAAAAAACAAAATCAGTGTTTCAAAATGCTTTCAAAAATAGCATTTTCAGAGCATCGTTTTTGTTTATTTTGTCACGCCTTCCTAGAATGTGATCTCATCATGAAAATTTGCAAGCGCTTCAAACATTTGTCAAAGTTCATCACAAAAAAAATTCAGAATTTTTCGAAATGTTTTGAATTTTTTTTTCGATTTTACTGTTCATGCAGGTGCATTTGAGCTCGAGCTCAAATACTCCACGTCCGTAAAGAGGTGATTCCACAGAGAGAGAGAGAGAGATAGAGATAGAGAGAGAGAGGGACAGAGGGAGAGAGAGAGAGAGAGAGAGAGAAGGGTGATGGTGGGGTCTGTCGGAGCTCACTGTACAACCTAGGTGTAGTTACACCCACGTGTGTTTTATCCGATATAGGTAGTATAGCAACATGTTGAGGAACCAGGCATAACTTAACCATAAAATTATCTACCACTACCAAGTCCACCTCGCCTGGATAACTCTATATTACTCCTCTCATATGTGTACGTCGCCTGCAGCCCTTGCCGTTATTGATCTGTTGCTGCTTGTTGCGTTTTGGTTCTTACATTGCCCGGGTTGGGAACTCATCGATGTTGCACGCACGTCTATCACTAACTAGAGCGCTGACAAGCCCACGTCCACCAGGCTACATATATGATAGGATGAGTCGCGCCTTAGCTGTCGCGCTTACGCTTCCTTCCATTGTCGTTGTTCACAAAGAAACCAAAAACAAAAGCGAAGAAAAAAGACCATTGAAAACCAAGAAAGAAACAAAAAAGGCAGTGACAAAAACAAAGGAAAAAAACAGGAAAACCGAAAAAAAAACTTAAAGAAACAAAGAAACCCTGAAAAGAGAAAAAAAAGAGAAAAATCCTAGCGAAACCAAGTGAACAAAACCCAACTAACTTGATCAAAACCGAGCGAACAAAAAGAATGAAGAATGGGCTGGCCGTTGCAACAAGTAGGGAGCAAATCCCTTTCAGGAGAGCAACTAGTTGAGGAGTAGTCCCTCGGAAGCCTCCCAACGATCATTCCCACACGTCTCCATTTGGCGCGTTCTCAGCCACCGCCACGTGTCGCGTTCTAAGCGTTTCCTTCGGATTTTTTTTTTCGCACGCTTTTTCGGCTTTTTAGATTGTTTTTTCCTTTTTTTTGGTGTTCCGATTTTTCACCGGTCTTTCTTAGATTTTCGACGAAAATAAATAAAAAAAAATTGCGCAAAAAACGCTTTTCTGGTTTTTTTTCGGGAGAGGCCCGGTTTTGCTTCCGCGAGAGGCACGGTTTTGATTTCGCGAGGCACGGCCGTGCCTCTTGGAAAGGAAAAAAAGCACGTTTTCTGTTTTTTTTTTTTTTGGAGAGGCACGGTTTTGTTTATGCGAGAGGCACGGCCGTGCCTCTCGGAAAGGAAAAAAATACGCATTTTTTTTGCGAGAGGCACGGTTTTGCTTTCGTGAGAGGCACGGTCATGCCTCTCGGAAAGGAAAAAAACGCGTTTTCTATTTTTTTTTGCGAGAGGCACAGTTTTGCTTTTACGATAGGCACGACCGTGCCTCTCAGAAAGGGAAAAAATGCGTTTTCTGTTTTTTTTTCTTTCGCGAGAGACACGGTTTTGCTTCTGCGAGAGGCACGGTTTTGCCTTCACGAGAGGCACAGTCGTGCCTCTTGGAAACGAATAAAACGTGTTTTCTGTTTTTTTTTCCTATCGCGAGAGGCATGGTTTTTCGTCCGGTTTTTTCGTGAAAAAAAAGTTTCTCAAAACCTATCAACATGGGATCTAGTTTTGAAGATCTCGACTTGAGGAACCGAAAGGTGAAAACGGTTCGAGATTTGGACGCACGGTTCAGGAGATAAAACGTTTAAAAAATACGGATCTACGAAAAAAGAAAAACTGCTAGGTTGCGACAAGTGGAACACATGCAGTGCACCACTTGTCGCAACCTGAAGAGGTGGGAGTAGTTTTAAAAAAAAAATCCTCAATTAGTTGATTTCGCCCGTTCAGCGACACGGAATATATACTCGCGTTCAGCGGGATATAATCTTCACGTCATATCGGACGCTCTCAGCATCTAACTATTGAGGCCGCGTCAGCCAATAGTTATACTGTAGCAAGTCTGCTACTGTAGCTACATGTTGTTTCTAGTTCTATTATTTGCATTTGGTTTTTCCGATAAATCATAAAAAAAAGTACAAGTATGAATATTTTTCAAATTAGCGAACATTTCTTGAAAACATATACACTTTTTTAAAATACCAATTATTAATAATGTTGCCGACGTTTTTTCAATTTATAAAATTTTATGAAAATATGAATATTATTTCGGAAAAAAATTGAGGGTGATTTTTGGACAATTATTTAAAGTGAGCATTTTTTGAAAAACAAATGTTTAAACAGTTTTCAAAAAAACATCAGAACACGATTATTTTTTCAATTTTGGGAATATTTTTCTCACATACTATGATATTTTTTGATATTACGATTTTCTAAAAGTTTGCAAGCATTTTAAAAGAATTATAAATTTTTTGAACATTTTCTGGAATTAATAATATAGAGAAAAAGAAAATAAAACACAAAGTAAACCAGCAAAAGAAAATACGGGAAAAACAACCTGAGGCCTTCTAGAAGGTTTTCATAACTAGATGCTATGCTAGATTCACTATCTAAAATGGACCGGCCCATTTACATCGCTGGCTCCCCCTTGTGTGTGTGCGCGCACGAAACATCGTCATTTTGATGCTTAATGTGTCAAATAGGGATTGCAGTATTTGGCTCATGTGCACGCTGTACTAAGCAGGGTCGGGCCGGCAAAATCCGGGGCCTATACGAAACTAAAAGATGGGGCCCTATCGTACCAAAAAAAAAGATATACGAGCAAGTATAATGTATATATATCTCGCAGAAAAAAAGTATAATGTACATATAAAAAAGTCATACCTTTCCAACTACCGATTGCTATTTACTTAACATCCTCATTCTTTTAGTATTCGGACAATCTGACAAGACGACGTTGACGAGTCTGAATTGACAAAGGAGACGAGGAAGGCAATGACTGCAAAGCCCTGTCGGCCTGAATCAGAATTCAGGAACGAGGGACAAGGCGACGACTACGAGACGAGGCGACGAGACGTTCGTTTCCTGTAGCCACGAACCCACGATCAAGAGTTCTTGTAGGCTGTAGCCACGATCGCGATCCCTGTAGGCTGTAGCGATCGAGTTTCTTTTTCTTTTTAGGATCTGTAGGGATCTGAATAGTACGAGGAGTCAGCGCTCGAGTAGGATGTATCGATCGCGATCCCTTTTTTTTTTCTTTTGAGGGGTGATCGCGATCCCTTTAGGCTGTAGCGATCGAGTAGCCCCCGATCCCCTGTTTCAGCGCTCTCCTCGCTCCATCCCATTGCAGCCCACTACAGCAACCAATGCCCAGCGGGCCAATAGCGATTAGTTGTTTTTAATACTAGGCCTGTATAATCATTTGGGGCCCCCAGAAATTTGGGCCCTGTGTGGGCTGCACAGTTGGCACTACTGTGGGCCCGGGCCTGGTACTAAGTAGGTGATAACGATGAACCACTCTAATCGGTTAGGCTTCAGTCTTCGAGTCAGTTTCCATATCCACGAGCGTATGGCATCCTACGCAGGCCTGTTGTGGCCTGGCAGATGGAAAATAACTAATGGGCCTATGGCTATTGCTACTGCTTGTCGTAAGCAAGGCCCAAGAAGACACTAGACGGCCTAACTAGCCCAGTTAAGCGTCCCGTCATTATTATTCGACACAAATTGTCATTCTTGTCGGTTCCGGCGATCTTGAAAGCTTCGTGAGGTCATTGGGTTCAGCTCCGCGACAGCTAGGGGTAGATTAACGAGCAAAAAAAATCTGCTTGGCTATATTCGTTTAAACCCCGTTAAGCTCATGACCGCTTGTGAGTACTCGTTAATAGGTATTACCCTCTTTTGGTTCAGCTACGGTGCGTTTTTATGAAGGAAGAAAGTGATCACATGAGAATGTACTAGTTATTATCTCCTATGGGTTATGCTGGATCGAAAAGATGGAATAGACTTGTTGAGGTGCCAAGAAATTTTGTCACTTGACATAAAAAATATGTGGTTGTGTTGTATTAAATGAGCTTAACGAGCTACTCATAGAACTCATTAGCTAGCTTGTTAAGTTATCTCGAGAAAAAAGCTAGCTTGGTAAGTTTGACGAGCTGAAACCAGTGATTGGATAAGTTTATTAAGAATCGAGCTACGAGCTACATTTGAATTATCAAAACAAGAAAATGCAGAAGTTGAAACGAAAAGCTAAAGTGAATGTAAAGATGATCGACATATTGAGAAATATGTTGAGGTTCATAGGTCCACAAATCACATGCATCATCTCAAATAACACTTGCAATCATATTTGACATATAATATTTATTTGATAATAAATATAGGAAAAACGTTCATGAATACCAAGTACTACCCATAAAATACTTGGTTGATTCTCTGCATTAAATGTCCAATGCTCAATGCTACACGTAGACTATCGTGTAGAATTCACGCAAAAAAAATATGGACGCGTCTTGGGAGCAGCCGGCTGTTCCTAGCGCTCCACACCAGCCGGCCAAACAAGAAAATTTCTGGTCTCTAATCTATAAAAGAAAATATTGTATCCCTCTAATAATCTATAAATAGAAATAGTTTATCCCCTATGTTCATATTAGGAAAAGTGAACATGTGTGAACAGAAAAGTAAAAAGTAAATGTAAACCTACCCACGTGAACAGGTGTGAATGCACTTAATTAGGGCTTTTCGAATTTTGAAAAAGCCATATCTTTCAAACCGCGCGTCGGAATTCAGATCCGTCTTCACCGCTGGATTCTTCGCGGCGAGATCTTCGAAACTAGATCCCGCATGGGTATGTTTCAACGAAATATTTCTGTGCAATTTAGCTCCGTTTTGTGCAACTGCATGGCAGTGGATGTGCAACTTTCTGCCTACCTCGTGGAAGTGTGGTTTTCACTAATGGCACATTCACCCCCAAAGTACCTCCTCCTAGTGAGATGTTCAAATTCGTGTTTTGCCCAGGCCAACTGCCTAGTAGTTCATGTGCAACTTCCCTCCTGCCCGTGGTTGTGTTTTCACTGTTTGCTGCATCGGCTAACTGTCTACCAGTGGATGTGCAACTTCGGATACTGTCACAGTCAACTGTCTGCCAGTGATGTGCAACTATCCTTCATACCTCATGGATGTGTAATTTTCCTACTAGCACTTCGAACCACCCCTCTAGCGGGATGTGCAACTTTAGCATCCCGTTTATATGCAACGTTTACTACCCTCATGAATATGTAACTTTTCACTACCCCCATGAATGTGAAATTTTCACCATCCAACTATCCCTACATGTGAGATGTGCAACTTTATATGTTGCTCCGGCTAACTGCCTAGCAGACTTTGTGCAACTCCGTTTGTTGTCCCCGCCAACCGAAACTACATATCCACAAATAGTTAGAGGAAGGAGTTGCACATCCAGTAATAGGAAGTTGGCTCGAACAACAGACTAAGTTGCACAAATCACTAGTAGGGAAGGTGGGGCAGGGTGTGTCAATTGTAAAAAATTTACACATCTACGAGTAGGGACAAGGGTTGCACATCGACTACTACATAATTGGTCGGGACAGTAGACTAGTTTCACATCAAGTTTTCATGGTTGCTCGGTTGCAACCTCATGTGAAGTTAGATCATGCAGCTCTAAAAACTGGTTTAAAAAAATTTGCACCATGTAGTATTAAAGTTGCACAATGCAGTACTAAAGTTGCACCATACAGCACCAAAGTTGGCATCAATTTTTTTTTTGTCGAAACATATCCATGCGGGGTCTAGTTTCAAAGATCTCGTCGCGAAGAATCCAAAAGTGAAGATGGATCTGAATTCCGACGCGCTGTTTGAAAGATATGGCCTTTTAAAAATTCGAAAAACTGAAATTAATGCATGTGAAGCTGTTTCTTTCAAACCGAACTAACCAATGTGACCACGTTTAATGCTAATAGCAACATGCACTGGTAGACAAAAAGATAACACATGCATGGTTGTGAAGCCTGGCTGCTCAAGACGATTGCTGAGCACGCACGCATTAATGTGTATTCCCGAAAAAATATTATTATGTAGAATCTACTGAAAACTGCATTCTGTTTTAGTGAGGTGAACGTGCCTTTGCACTTAGTGAGGTGCCCCCAAGTAGTGTCTCCCAACATGGTGCTTGTAAGGTTCTCCTATCACTGGTTTATTCACATTCTCCGTGCCCCCATCTAATAAACAATATTCCTTATGATGTGCTCTCAACATAACATGGCCAATATTAGTAAACAAGGACACAATACATCTGAATGAATATGGTAAAAATAGATCAGAGATCTTCTCATATGTAAAAGATAATGATATACTGATCATAGTCATGTTCGGTGGGTCATATCATCTTTACGAAAGTCTACACGAAGATAGAGATATATTACCAGATTTCATACTTGCTGCTATAAACTGTAACCTACAAGAATTGTAGCCTTGAAGGGGGCTTCTTATGTTCACCTCCCTATTCTCGGCTTCGGCCAGTGTAGCTACTGCCTAAGGGCAACTCGAACTCGGTCCATTAAATCGCCCCTAAATGCCCAGACCGGACAGTCCAGACATTTTTGGCCATTCAACGGGAGTTCCCAAATGTATGTGGACCAGTCTAAATGTCTGAAATCCTACAAATCGAATGCAAACATGGGGATGTTGCGAAGTGTCCGGACAGTCCACCTGGTCCACTTTAAGTTGGACCACACATCCTTTCGCAGCCCATATGCAAATGCTAGCCCGCTTTGTCTCTTTTTCCTACCAGTCCGCTTGGCCCACTTATCAACCATTGCACACGGTCTTGATTTGATGCATTCGGTTAGATGACCTCCTCCCCTATCTGTGTCGGGCTGTCAGGGGCCATTTGGTGGTGTCTGTTTTGATGGATTGCGTTGGAGTTTCCCTAAATATTGAACTTTATACGCGAATGGGACTTCACGGTCAAGGCAAAACCCTCAAGTTAATTTTTTCTACATGGTTCATGTGGGCCCACATAACTGGCTACATGACTTGCCTATGAGCATCTATAGTCGGGCGCCCCAAACCGGCCTCAAGCGTCCGGACGGCCGTCCGGTGAGTGACCAGTCACGAATACCTGACCCAGGCGGACGCCTCAAACGTCCGGGCCGACCGGCACCTATTATATTCAGCCCAAATATTGGGCCGACGTGAGGGCAGCCCGGGCGCGTCCGCCACGTCGGCTTGGCCCAGCCTGGCCCACCCCGACCCCACAAATATCCCCATTCGGCAAAACCTAGGTATCGATCAATCCAAACTCCACTCCACTGCCGTCTCCGTCCACTCCACTTATGATCCCATTCCCTCTGATCCGATGGCCGGGGACGAAAGAAGCAGTGACTCCGACGGAGAATCCGATGCCTCGACCATCGATGTGGAGGAGCTCGCCCTCCACGTCACCATTAGAAGGTCGCTGCTTGAGCAAGGCGGCCCCAGTAGCGGCGGATCTTCCACAGCGCCCGTCGCCCGTCGACGCAGCGCCGACGACGTCACCGACCCTTCCCACCCGGCGCGCAGCTCCGGCAGCTTTGCTTCGCTCCGCTTCGACAGGTCCGCTCCGCTCCTTTAGGTACGCCGCCCACCTCCACCACCCTCTGGTACATAATTGGTACCCGGTCACCGATGGGTCCTCATGCCCACGTCGGGGCCGGGGCGCACGAGGACGCCCGAGTCCGAGGCACGTGCAGCCTGGCCCGAGCGGCAGCGGGCGAGGGAGAGGGGGAGGCGATGTCCGTGTGCCGCACGTCGGTCCTCCGCCGCTCTCTCACGACGGCGGAGACAGATAGGCGACGCCTCCGCTGCAAGAATGCCAAAGCGCTCCGACTCGCCATCGAGTTGTCGGAGTGCGAGGCAAACAAGGAAGCGGCGGCGAAGGCGAAGGCGGCCCGCCATGCGAAGGAGAAGGACCGCCTGCTCCGCAGGCTACCGGGCATGAGGTACAGCTCCGACTCCAACCTGACGGGTGGCTCCACCTCCATATCCGATGACAACGCACCTCCGCACGCCGACGCCTACATGATGGAGGGGCATAGCCGCGTTGACGCTTGGAAGGGGAAGGGGCTCATGAGGAAATGGTGATTTCCTCCGCCCTTCCCCGTTATGTTTATGTTTTAAGTAGTCTGTAGTATGGATTTGCACTGTCCGCCGTTGAACTCCGAAGAACTATGGTCCTTTTGTCCGGCAATGAAATGTTGATCCGATGAATTGCGTGTCCTAGTCGTCTTTTACATAGCTTGCATGGTTTGTATGGTTTTGAGGTTTCGGATATGAGGGATGCGGATGCAAAAGCCTACAAATGAAGCATACCCGGTCAATGCCCGCGGACGCGCCCGGGCACATCCGTAGTCGTTTGAGGACCTTGATTTGCTATGCTCGTCTGTAGATGCTCTAAGTCGTCATGCTAGGTTGTAATGTGGACACCACATCTTTCAGACTTGAATTAAATAGGAACTTGTTCCTGAACTTATTTGTTCATGGAGTTGAATCAAGCAGGGAGCATATAGGAAATCAAACTGAGGTGTGGCATCTCAAATATTTTCAATCACCAAAACATATCTACCCAAATGTTTTCAAACAGAACAATATGCTTGTAGTATTTGATTAGAAAGTTTTGGGACCTATTTCAAAAGTTATATCAGGTTTGAACCAAATGCTGGAACTTTGTCTCTTCACAAGCTCATGTTCTGTAACTAATATGTAGCTAAAGAAATCATCTACCACACTAATTAAAAAATCTAATTAGACAAAAGAATAAGAACAAGTGTTTCTATCACAATTGTACATTATGCATTGATAAACCTGCAAATGTGTGTTAGAATTTAGGAGCAGTCAACGCAGGCAATCTGGCAATGCATATATATATGTATGGAGCTTATTCTAGAAAGCACATACTTACTTTTAGGCATAAAAACAAACACCTGTTGGGCAGCCCTGGTCTAGATGGACGAGGGAGGACGTTGGCGGAGGTACTGGCAGGCGAGCTGCCAGAGGTGCGGCATCCATGGCCGCTGCCCATGGTGTCCATACGACTGACCGCGGGGCTGCAGCAGATGGCACTGGAGACGCACAGTGCTGCACATACAAGGTGGGGGGGGGGGGGGGGGGGGGGGGGAGGGGACGTGGGAGGAGGCACAGGGGGCGGTGGCCGGGAGCTGCGCAAGATTCCGGTCTTGGTCCACCACCACCGGCATCGAGACGGTCGCGAGGCAGGATAAGGAGGCGGACAGAGTGGGGAGAAGGAGGGGGATAGGGAGTGGGGGAGGAGGCGGAAGGGGAGAAAGAGAGGAGGTGGGCCAGAGCGGCCAGCGACGAAGGCGAGGACATAGAGGCGTCGATTGAGGAGGAGTTGGGGACGGCCGCAGAGCGAGCAGGAGCTATGGGAAGGGATGGGTCGCCCGGGACCGTCGAACAGTTTTATCAGCACTGCGGCTTATAAATTACCAAAAAGCACAAGTTTTTTTTTCAAAAATACCGCGACGGTGAGCGGGTAGATGCGATAGGTGTTCTATTATTAGGTAAAGATATGGATGGGAAGGATGAGATCGAGGAGCAGGGTGGCGAGTGGTTAGTGCTGGAGGACGAGGGGGGGGGGGGGGGGGGGGGGGGGGATGAGAGGGGGAAACTGAAAATAGGGTATGGAGAAGTGAATATCCATTTTCAGCTCCCGAGCTCATATGATCTCAGTGATCAGTACAATTGAAACAAATACTTAAGAAATCAAACAATTCCATTTTTTTTGCATGGAAGATATTTTAGTGCGTTAGGTCCGTGTGAAATTTCAACGCATTTGGACATCTGAACAACTCTCAGCAAATCAAACAAATCGGTCCTAAACAGTGCACAAACGGTAAACTTTTTACAGACCCTATTTTTTTTTAGAGCTGCTCGGATGTCCAAATGAGCTGAAATTTTATCATGGACATCATGCAGTAAACCATCTTCCATGCAAAAAAATAGTTTTTTTTTTCTAGTATGTCTTTTGATTTTACTGTTCATGCGCAAGAGGAGATGAGCTCGGGAGCCATTTAGCCGCTGTTGAAGCGAATATTTGTTCGAGTTTTTTTATTACATAGGCTTATCCGTGGGCTGTGTTGGACCATGGACTGAGAATTTTAAAAAGGCCGTTTTTTTTTGCACCGGTTTGCATTGTTACCAAGCCCAAACGGGATGGGCGAAACTAGGACGAAATCAAAAACTCCACACATGCCTACGTTGGTGCATTCATCATGGGAGTACAAATTAGTGAATTATATGGTTGAAAGAAATATTAAACAGGGTCATCACTGTCGACTGGTTGGGTAACCTGGAGCTGATCGGGCGGGGGAGCAAAATGAATAGTTAATTGGCTAGAAAGTGTACTCGTACTAATTTCTTAGCAACTTTCCGGTATACTGTATATACATAATTATCTACTTCATGTTTTATTGCCAAAATTACTGGGTGTACATAATATGTACTATTACCATGCATGCATGCATGCATCAGCTAGTATCCGTTGTACTTGATCCCAGCTTCTTGTATGATGCATTATATAACTTGTTGAGTGTTGGTGTATTTTCATGAGCAGATGGCGGAGGCGATACTCCTTGCTGTGTCAAAGATTGGGGAAGTCCTTTTGAATCAAGCAGTCACGGATGTGGTACAGAAGCTATCGAAGGCTGAAGCTCTAAAGGAATTGCCAACAAAAGTCAAAAGAATCAATGTAGAACTGACGACCATGAATAATATAATTCATGATTTGGGGACAACACATCTCAGTAACAATGTCATCAAGGGTTGGATTGGAAATGTAAGAGATCTGGCCTACCGTGTTGAGGATGTAATTGATAAGTACACATATGAGGCTCTTAAGCTCAAGGACGAAGGCTTCCTGCAGCGGTACATCTTCAGAGGTTCACGCCATATAAAGGTCTTCAGTAAAATTGCTGAGGAAATTGAGGACATAGAGAAGGATATCGTGCAGATTAAAGAATTGCCTAAATACTGGAGGGACACAGTGCAACCCACAAAAAATGAGCATGCAAAGATTGACAAGACGCGGTCTGGTAGTTGCTTTCCAGGACTCTTTAGTGATGAGGATCTTGTGGGAATTGATGAAAACAGGATCAAGTTGACTGAATGGCTGAGCAGCGATGATAAAGAAAGCTCGGTGATAACAGTTTCTGGTATGGGAGGCTTGGGGAAAACAACCCTAGTGAAGAATGTGTATGATAGGGAGAAAGTCAACTTCCCTGATGCTCATGCTTGGATTGTGGTGTCACAGGCATATGATGTCGTTGATTTGCTGGTGACATTGCTCACCAAGCTACAGCTCACACAAGGGCCACCGACACAATCTCCTCTTAGCATGGATGCCAAAGCCAATGTTTATGACTTAACAGAGGCAATAAGGAAGACACTGCAAGACAGGAAGTGTTTAATCGTGCTTGATGATGTGTGGGAGAAAGATGCATATACTCAGATGTGCAATGCTTTCCAGGGTCTCCAAGGAAGTCGTGTTATGATCACAACACGGAAGGAAGATGTTGCTGCTCTTGCTTCACCTAGGCGCCGCCTGGTACTCCAGCCATTGGGTAGTGCTGAGTCATTCAAGCTATTTTGCTCAAGGGCTTTCCACAACAGCCCAAACCGCGAGTGCCCCCCAGAGCTCGAGACAGTGGCTGTTGATGTTGTTAAGAAGTGTCATGGACTGCCATTGGCCATTATATCTTCTGGCAGCCTATTGTCCACGAAGCAACCAACAGAGTATGTCTGGACTCAGATGTTCGAACAACTTCGGGACGAGTTTAAGGGGGATAATAATGTCCAAGCTATACTTAATCTGAGCTACCATGACTTGCCCGGTGATCTCAGGAACTGCTTCCTGTACTGCAGCTTGTTCCCTGAAGATTATGCAATGTCACGGGAGAGCCTTGTGCGGTTGTGGGTTGCTGAAGGATTCGTGGTGAGGAAAGGAAACAACACGCCAGAAGAAGTGGCCGAGGGAAATCTCATGGAACTCATTGGCCGGAATATGTTGGAAGTTGTGGAGTGGGATGAACTCTTCAGGGTTAGTAAATGTAAGATGCATGACATTGTCCGTGACCTGGCTCTTGCTGTGGCTAAAGAGGAGAGGTTTGGCTCTGCTAGTGATTCGGGTGAAATGATTCGTATGGATAAAGAAGTTCGTCGATTCTCAACATCAAGTGGCTGGACTGACAGTAACACAGATGCAAGAGTGGAATTTCCACGGCTGCGTACCATCATGTCCCTTGCGGCAGCTTCGTCCTCTACCAACATGCTTTCCTCGGTTTTCTCTGGATCCAACTACCTTACTGTTCTCGAGCTTCAAGACTCTGCAATAACCGAAGTGCCAGCATCCATCGGGAATCTGTTCAATCTCCGCTACATCGGCTTGAGGCGTACCAATGTCCAATCACTGCCAGACACCATAGAGAAACTCTTAAACCTAGAGACATTGGACATCAAGCAAACAAGAGTAGAAAAGCTCCCACCAGGAATTGTAAAGGTTGAGAAGCTGCGACACCTTTTAGCAGACAGGTTTGCTGATGAGAAGCAGACCGAGTTCCGATACTTTGTCGGGGTTGAAGCGCCTCATATGATTTCCAACTTTCAAGAACTGCAAACTCTTGAGACCGTCCATGCCAGCAAAGACTTGTCCCTGGAGTTGAAGAAAATGAGGAAGCTGCAAACCATTTGGGTTGATAACATTAATGCATCTAACTGTGATGACCTTTTCAAAACCCTCTCAGATATGCCCCTGCTTTCCAGCTTACTTCTCTCTGCATACGATGAGAACGAGACACTTTCTTTCCAATCACTGGTGCCAATTTCCAAGAAACTCCACAGACTAATCGTCAGAGGTGGCTGGGCTGATGGGACACTCAAGTGCCCAATATTTCAGGGCCATGGGAGGAATCTCAAGTACTTGGCTCTAAGTTGGTGCAATCTTGGGACAGAAGACCCCCTGCAGTTGTTGGCATCTCATCTGCCCGCTCTAACTTACCTCAGTCTTAACAGGGTGAGTAGTGCAGCGATATTGGTCCTTTCTGCAGGGTCCTTTTCTAAGCTGAAGACACTCGTCTTGAAGTGCATGCCTAATGTCAAGCAACTGGAGATTGAAGAGGGTGCCATTCCACACATTGATGGGATCTACATCGTGTCGCTCTCGGAGCTGAATACGGTCCCTCGTGGCATTGAATCCCTTGGAAGCCTCAAGAAGCTCTGGATGCTGGGACTGCACAAGGACTTCAAGGCCCAGTGGAATCTGAACCAGATGCACAACAAGATGAAGCATGTTCCGGAGCTCCGTTCCTAGCAAAAAGCAGCAGTCTATCTCAACTGGATCGGTTATGAAGAAACGTAAGAAATTCTTATGTATTGTAAGTGTGCATGCATTTAATTATTCGTGAGGAGTCCTACGGTACTGTAATAGTATCAACAACTATTAATTTCTTTGTGACCGTATATTGTCATGCATTATTGGTTGTTTCTGTAATAATTCCTTGAAGACTGGCACTCCTTGCCACCAGGACCTGAAATGAGAGTGAGTGAGTTTGTTTCATTATATAAGATTATCACTGTGCTTGGTTTTGCTTGATGTCATAGATAGACGGATTCCATCAAATCATGTGCGATGTACTCACCCATCTCTATGTTTCTTAGATATCACAATGCATTACTACTTGTTTGATTATGCTTTAGTGCAGTCGTTCTACTTTAAATATTGAAGAAGTGGCCCATGGAAATCTGTGTGCAACATCTTTGTCGTGTATGATTTATAAAAGAAATTACTGTGTAGCAGTAATTTCCTGTGCACAGTGCTGAGACATTGAGTCTACTACATGTAGTTGTTAAGGGTTTGTCCTCGTGCATCGGTGTATGACGAATGTGGAGACGAGAAGTGTCAAAGGAAGGAATGAAGCGCGAAGAGGCAACGTTTCGCTCTTAAGGGTTACTGGGCAGAAGGTACTATTGCCGACACTGCACTTTCCAATGGTGATATTTCTGTGCATATGTTAGCCTGTGAATATCCTTTCTCCGTGTCTGAGTTTTGATAAAGGGGAAGAAAATGAATGCTGGACAGTCAGTTCGACTGTTCAAGCAACAGTCTATAGCGATTTCTTCAGAACATCTCTGCTGCAATAATTCCCATAAGTTAGTGTAACTGGTGCAGTCCTAAATCCTAATCTCACTGCAGTGCTTTAAGTTAACTTTGAGAGATACAGAGCTCGGCGTTCTTGGCCATTGTTGATTACGTGCCTTGTTCATGTAAAAAATTAATGTGCCATTGTAAATTCAGAAGCAACTATTTATGGATCAAGCAGATTTGCCAGTTTAAAAATCAGAGCCGGAAGACAGGTAGCAACTTTATGAGATGCTAGTCCGCATATATAGATGTATCTGCTAGTTTAAATGTTGGTGTTGAATGCAAGTTTCATGCGTGTTAAGTTGGTGAAATGAACTAGTTGTCCTTGTATGGTATCAGAAGATTGGTCGTCGACCACTCGGGTGTTCAATCTTTTATTAAATAGCGAAATCAGAAATCTATTGCTGTTCCTCGTGTAGTGGCAAAACAAAAAGAAGTGCAAAAAGTACAGTCAGTAACGCAACGGCAAATCAACATCAAACTCCAACTTTCCCCTGACCAAATCGACCACACATGACTTCAATATAAGTTAGGGTCAGTGCGACCCATTCTTATAGGTATATTTTTTATGTTTCGGTATTTGTTAAAAGAATAATCAAAGCTACACACAGACTTTAAAATATTAGCCTGTTATAAAAAATATTTACACATATAAAGTTGAAAATTTATTTTTGATAAATGTTCAACTATGTTTTTTTAATTATAATAAACAATGTTCATGTATATTGAAAATTGTTTGTATACTTTTACAAAGTGGCCACAACTTTGAAAAAAGCATATCCTATTAGAAAAGTGTTCACGCATTTAAGAAAAAGTGGATACTATTACTAAAACAATATGCATTTTTATTATATACATTCGAAACATATTTTTTGTACATGTTTCACATTTTGAAATATGTGATTAGCATTTTTTTTGACTTTTATTTTTTATGTCTACTTTTTCCATACACATTGTACATTTTTTGTATATATCTAATACATTTTTTAATACACACTCAATATTTTTAAAATACAAGATTATATTTTTTTAATAGATTGTCAACATTTTGAAATAAAAAATTTCACACACAATCTACATTTCCCGTATACACCAGGAACATTTTTATATGCATGCTTAACATTTTTTAAATGCTTGATTAACATTTTGTATGTACACATTTAACATTTTTCAAATGCTTGGTTGAATTTTTTTAAATGTTTTGTGTAAAGTGATTTTTGTAAGTATAAATAGAAAATAGAAAATAAAAAAAAGGTAAACTAAAAAGGTGAAAAAAAACAAGCCAATGGCATGTTGCCTCCCCCACGCTGTGCCAGCCTATTTAGGGAGGCGCCTGATGCAAGCTCACCTGACGGAATGCTTCCGTCTCATTCAAGCTTTCCAGCACCGCGCTCGCATATGGGCTGGCGGAATAGCGTGTCACTCATTTCATTTCTCATTATCTTTCTATTTCCCCTCAACATTTTGTTTCTTTCTTGGTTTTCTATGTTATTGGTTTTCACTGTTTTTTATTCTGTTTGCACTTGTCTCTTTGTTATTCTTTTTCATTTTCTTTTTTCTTTGGTTTCTGTTGTTTCATTTTGGAGTTATCATTAATTTTTTCTGTTTTTCTTGTTTTTTGGACATTTTTCTAGTACACGTTTAACAATTTTTCAAATATGAATTTAATATATTTTTAATACGTGGTCAACATTTTTATATACATATTTTAGCATTTTCAGTGCTTCATTAACATTTTTTAATATGAAAATAATATTTTTAATGCGTGGTCAACATTTTTTCTATACACATTTAATATTTTTTAAATGCTTGATTAATATTTTTAAAATATTTTTTAAATATTTTTTCAAATGGCTGATTAACATTTCCTAAAAACATGATCAACTTTTTCACACACATTTTTATATTTTTTGTATACTTTTTTTAATGTATGAGAAACATTTTGATCCACATTTACCATTTTTTTAATGCAGGAACATCAGTTTTTCTATATGCATTGTAAATATTTTTCAAATGTTAGTTTAATATTTTTCGAATACAAGATTAACATTATTTAATACATGTTTAACATTTTTCTATACACGTTTTAACATTATCAAATGTTTTATTGACATTATTTTCAAATACAAGTTTGACATTTTTTTGATGCATTGTCAACATTTTTTCTATATATACATTTAACATTTGCAAATGCTTTATTAACATCGACCAATAAGTAATAGTCCCTCCATTCGAGTTTAGAGGGTTCAAATTTGAAATATCATCAACTAAGATGGTGACCGGAGGAATGTATCTCATACTTTATAAAACTACTAGTAGAATGCCTATGCGTTGTTACGGGCTATAGAACATAATTGGTTTGGTGTCAAAAAATGACATTGCCAATGTTTGGCATTCTGCCAAATAATGGTTACTAATTGGTTGGTTACCAAGATGGCTTGTCTATTTCACATAAAGTTGTGAATACTTGGCAAGTCTTGGTATTGCCAACATTTGGCGAGCCAAATATTGACAGCAAACAAATCATGCACATAATGCATATAAATAAATAAAATAAATGATTAAGATCGTCTTCAAGGTCGAAGCTCATTTCTCTCTCAAACGTCTGGGCGTGTTCGAACATTAAACGGGCACCGAGCGGGCTCTCCATAATCAAACTGGATAGTCCGGGCTCCCCCAAATCCAGCTCATATGTTGAGGAGAAATGTGATTGTCTAGACTACATGTCATGTTATCTCGCACATGCAGTCTCAACACAAAAAACCCACCCCGAGGACACACTGTTCCCTTTTTCTGCCAGACCCTTCCATTCTCGCCCGTTTCCCGTTGTAGCAGGACATTTCTCGCTGAAACCATCTTAAAAACCGGATGAGACCCAACTCACCTTCTATCCATACTTATGCGCGGACCGCCAATGAGGAGTCCCCCACCAACCGCCTTGCTCTCCACCATGATCAACTCCCCATGTGTTTATGCCTATTCGCCACCGCCATCAAGGGGGACGAGGCGTGTGCTGCCCACGACGCCCCTGAGCCAAGAAGACAAATCTGATGTGTCATGAACCATTTCCACATTGTACCATACAATAGAATGTCGTGCATTAATACGAATCAAAAATATGGTGTCTATTGTTGGGCATGCAATTGATACGTCACCCTGCCCGTTATTAACTCTTGAAGCAACCAACTAATTTATTTACCCTTCTATCCAAACCAAAAAATTGTACGACTTGATGAAAAAAATATGAACCGTCCGCTCATGCAGTTTGCTATAAAGTCATCTCTAATGAAATGCGATTTGCCACATTTTCTAAAGTAGTAAAATTATTCCAATCAGACAGTCGTAATTGATTTGACCAACCCCAACCCCCATCCCGCTCACTCTCAACTCTCACTCTTATCACAAAGTCCATTAACTCGTGTTCTTAGTGAGCCAATGGCCGACAACGCTGTGGCAGGCGTGTAAGAAGGGACAAGGGCGACAATCGTCCTCCTATCTTAGTGCTAATACCTCCTGGTTCTATATTGGACTCATCCTTCATCCAGGCTCTACCACGATGGCACGACGCTCATGCGTGGCCACGGAAAAAGAAAATTATGAATAGAAACGTTCGTCCAAAGAATGAAAAATGTCATTGTTTCTCTCCTCTTACCTCCCTCACGCGCACATGCCTGATTCGTCATACAAATTTAGGTACCCGTGCAAAGAGGACAAAAATCCCCTCACTTTCTATCTCCTACACCAAAAACTGCTATTAAGTCACCAAATTTACCAATTATATGCTGCAATAAACCAAATAAAAGAGAGGGCATATCAAGTTGGAATCTTGAGTTTCCCTTCAACACAAGTTAGAGCCGTGAGCTAAATACATCATTCAAAATGTTCTAAGGTACCAGCGAAAACCAGCTAAAACCTATTCCCTTTGTTCGTCTACAAGGTGTATTTCTATTTTGATAAAATTTCACAATATCCGTTGCATTTCTTCTAATTCATCTTAATCACCTTTTTTATCTCTTCAGAAAAAGGGAAAGTATCTCTCTCCCGATTGTCTCTATCTCTCCTTGTAGCAAAAGAAGGGAAGTACCTCTCTCTCGATTGCATGTATCTCTTACTTTTCTTGATTAACTAATTTACTTGCCACTAACCAACAAATTTGCCAAAGATAATTTCGGTGTAACTTTATATTATTATGTGTTTTGGTCACCGTGCCTAAAATAATACACCTTACATAAAAGAACGGATGGATATAAAAATCTAGCCCACACACAGATATTCGATTAATATTGCATGGATACAACAACCAATGAAATATAATGAACAAAGAGAAAATCTAAAGCGTACACCCAATGAATGAATCAAGTTTGGTGAGGCTCACATGACGACTTAATATAAGCTTATTGTTGCTATTATAATGAGAAGTACAAACTTTAAATGTCACTTGACTAAGAAAGGGAAGTTCAAAAACCGGTTTATCGTGCACAATTTACTAAAACTGTCAATAATTAATCTTTATGATGCGAAATATCTTGATAAGATTAGGAAATAACCAAATTGGACCCATTTATGAAACCGCCACAATCACTGTCAAGAGCACAAGAAAACAAAAAAATCATAAGATAAAGCTCATATGGGATATTAATTTGCCTGATTTCTCCTCCACCATGACCATGACATGCATTTGCACTTCCATGTATTCTGGATACATTTCTACCACAGCTAGAGGCATCATTAAAAACACAACATCAATTTCTACACGATCATTGAAACTTTGGTTGAATCTCTAAGGAATTGAGTATGTCACGGAATTGTGTAACAGTCAGATTAAATAGACCGCTATATAAGATTCCAATATTTGGTTTGAACAGGCATGGTTGGCTTTGAACACTCTAAGTTGGCTGGGGTTCATATTAGTATCATACTTTTTCATGTGCTCCGGGACATATATTCATCAAAGAGACGAAAGCCATGGTGTCGTTGTGCCTTGACGATCAATTCCTCGCCTTCAGGTCCTCCGCCCGTCACCGTCAATGGATACTGTACAAATTCTTAAGAATAAGAGTCATGTTACTATGCAAGGTACAAACTTGACAGCGACAATGGTACCATGGATGTAGGATGCTGTTTATAATTGATTGGTTAGGCTAACTTGTTAGAGGCCAAAAACAAAATAAAAAACTTACTTGCTGCCTGGCTGTCATCTTCTATCGAATGTGTGGCAGGAGTTACAAATGAAGCCGCCAACACATCATAAAGAATTAAAGCCAATGGCTCTTCTAGAAAAAAAATAGTTACGTATTGAAATATGTATTTAACGGATTGAAGGGAATCATAACTGGTCAACTCATTGCATCCTTCAATACCTAAGATGAAAAAGGAACACCCGAATATAATTACATATTCTCTGCCCACCCTCTACACAAGTTCAGAATGCTTCAAAATGATATATTCTATTCTGGACAATAGATTAAAAACCTGGTTTGCTCTATGTATCAAGAAAAAAATGCTGCCAGAGTTCAACAAGTAAACATTGCTCAAGAACTAATGTGTGAAACAGAACCTTGCTGGAGCGACACTGTTCCACACACAAATGGAGAAACCCACCTTGGATAATCTTTCTGTGAAACCATCCCATATCTTCTTATTCAATTCATATGTGCTGTCACCAAATTAATTGGAATCCATGAACTCTCTCTAGTGTTGTAAGCCCCCAAAAGAAGCGTATATTTGAGTTTCAAAAGAAAATAAGTCTGTACCCATAACGACATAAGTTGCAAGGACTCTATTGAACATAGAAGCTTCCACAAATTTTAATTATAAACCGGTGTCCACTAAATCTAGTGTGGATGCATAACAACTGAAAGTGGAAAGAGTAACAAACATACATGCGCCATAATTTTACTAATAACTACTTGCCTAGACATAATTAATGGGAGTCGTTGACAAAGGAGATGGATCGATATCTCGCTATGTATGAATATCAACTATGAAATTTACCTTCGAAATACTTCCATCTTATAAAAATAAATACTTGTCAACACACCTTTGACTTGAATTAGCATGGCTCGTCAATTTTGGTTCCACAAACAGAGGAGGCAGTAAATAAGTGTGGTGAACATAGCCTCACATATTTTCACAATTAAATATTCAGCTATTGTCGCAATGCCACCCAGGGTTCCGGTTGAAAGCTCCAACTCAAGTTCAGGTGCACTCACTACGGCCGAATCTGACTGAAAAAAATTAAGAGGTCTGAATCAACCAAGTTACATTTCAGATATTGCAACACAACTACACAAGTCTGGAACATTCCTTCTGGTTTTGCTAAGTAATGGATAGTAAAGCATAGTCATCTATTTTGGCATGAAGAAACTGTAGTAATATTCAACCCTACACACATCGAGTCCCTTAGCTACACACAACTTCCAAGTTAAACTGTTTTCACTCGCTGATTCCTAACTGAATAATTGCCGGTTCAGTTAACGGAAATTAAGAGCGATAAGGCCAAAAGAAGTAACACTAATTGATCTAATGCAAAGACATGGAAACTAACACACACACACACACACACACACACACACACACACACACACACACACACACACACACACACACACACACACACACACATACACACACACACAGAGAGTAAATTTCTGGCCTTTATGACCTCACACTAAAATCTTTTACATTTCACACATGCGGTGTAGTTTTCTTTCATTTAGCTGGGATTTCGCAAATGCCAAGCAGACACACATAATAGAGATTGCATTACACAAATAAACTATCGATTTTGGTGGAACTGGTTCTACTTTTTTATAGCAGCCAAACCAATCGAGAAGGCAAGAAAATCACCTGGGCAGGAAAGTTCTTGTGCACATCCCTGATAGACGTGAATATACATATCTAACGGATTGCATTACCTGAAGCACACATCACTAGTAGAAAAAGGCCCATTTGTCCCAGTTCCAGAGGCCCATTTGTCCCGGTTCTGGAACCGGGACTAAAGCCCAAAACCTTTAGTCCCGGTTTGCTTACGAACCGGGACCAAAGGCCCTCCACGTGGCCGCTGCGGGGAGCCCAGGCAGGAGGACCTTTAGTTCCGGTTGGTAACACCAACCGGGACCAAAAGGCATCCACGCATCAGCATCTGGCAGGAGCTGGGGTTTTTGTTTTGTTTTTTGATAGGGGGGGGGGGGGGGGTTTAGGGGGTTTTGTAGGGTTAATTTAGGAGTTTCATATTGTGTTAGCTAGCTAATAGAGAGACGTGTCCTCTCTTTCTCCGTGCTTGGTCGACGCTAGCTACTATAGAGAGAACTCGACACGCTAGCTAGTAAGCAAATGAAGGAACCATTCAGTACACAAGATCGTCATGAACATATACAGAGAGAAGTGATCGACCTCTCTTTCTCCGAGAGATTAATTGGTCGAACAACAAGTTTTCGTATATCTATCCGACGGTACTACATATATACAATATAACATCTTTTACAATCCCTAACATCATCTACCTAAGATCCAATCACAAATCCGTATGGTATTCTCCATCTTTAGGTATGACGTGGTCAAGAAAGAATCCCGCCAATTCCTCTTGAATTGCTCGTTTGCGATCATGTGGTAGGAGTTCATCGCGCATCTGCCAGATCTAATTTAAAGAAGGGGGTCAATACATGCATATATATGAATAAAACTCAACACAATTGATGGTAATATATAAAATAAAATTGTGAATATTATTTACGTACTTCAAATTGTTTGTCAGAGAAGCCCCGCTTAGAGGTCGAGTGGCGAATGAACTCGCATACGTAGTATGCATATAAAGAAGTCTCTTCTTTCTGGTACAAGCACTTTACGAGAATAGAGTTCAATCAAACTGATAAGCAAGCATGGTAATGATATATTGATGAAAATTTGAATCAATTAGAGATGCGCGGAACTAGCTAGTACTACTTACTTTGGGGTGTGTAAATCGCAACTCTTTGTTTAGACCGGGAACCTTTCGGGTGAACTTCTTCCAAACCCTGCCGGGCAAAGAAAATGATTACTTGATATCAGGAAATTAACGAAAGTTGCATGCCGATATGGTTCCGGTATTGACTGAACTTACTTCTTGAGCATTGCAGTCATGTCCGCATAATTCTCGGGATCTTTACGTCTCGAGTCTAAGACAGTTACTAATGCCCCGTCAAGCTTAATGGATAGCAGAATAAAGTGGAAACTGCGCACGCATATATAACTCATCAATTACATTACTTAACCTCGAGTAAGCGAAACCGAGTATACAGAGAAGACAACAACACTCACTTGAAGTTGTAAGGAAAGAGTATTTCCCTTTTATTTTGATGTATAAGGAACGACTTTAGCAAGTTCTCCTCGGTCTCTTTGATTGATTTCGTACCGTCCATTCATTTACAGCATCTGGGCTAATGAACCCAACGTCGAAGATTCCTAGTTTTTTGCATTCGACGATCTTCAATCTGCATAATATAGTGAGGATAATTATATATACATGCAATGAACGAGCTGAGCTAGAGACTTAACTATAGAAGTAATACTTACAGACAGTAGGCAGTCATGAGTTGTTTGTCGAGGGCCAGTTGATTGTATAACTGAAATAACTCCACAAATTCAACAGGCATCACGGGAAGTCCAATGAATGCGTGCTCTGGTTTCACTGCCATATACATAGTGTCTCTCCCAGACTCCCTGCAGGTTTTCATGTACCACTCATGCAATTTGTACATCATCGTTGTTAGAGGAGGATGATCAGGTTTGACGAGAGGCTTCCCGTGCATGTATTCATATTTTTCTTTTGTTACCTCAGCCGTTTGAAAAATTACATCATCCCCCAAGTAATCACCAGGATTGGTACCGGGCACCATCCCCGGATGATTTGCGACGATATCGCTAGACACCTTGAGCGGGGGGCACGATTGCTTCTCCTGTTCGCCGAGCTGGGGAGTTGTTTTCCCACTTCTTCGTTCTGCTAACCTTGCATCACTAGAAGTACTTCCCGACTGCCGCGCTTCTTCATATGTCTTTTTAATAATCCGGACATAGTTGGAATCCGGCGGAGGCGGTGGTGGTCGCTTCAGGGCATCGATAGTGCGCTTCACTTTCACTGGATCTAGCTTCTCCTTCGGAGGTGGAGTTTTCTTTGCAAAATGGGCCCTCAATTGGTCCTGACATATCTCCTCGTTTTCAGACTCGGTCCTCTCATATGGTAACTTTTCCAGAGGCTTGAGAGATGGACCGTATATGTATTCCCTCCCGCCTCTGCTTGTACTGCTAGCCGCCGGAGCGGCGGCGTCTCTCTTCCGTCGTTGCTTACGAGGCAGAGAAGGAGGAGGAGTGCTCCGACGCGCCGGAGGAGCCGGAGCGGCGGCGTCTGTCTTCCGCCGTTGCCGACGAGGCTGAGGAGGAGGCGTACTGCTCCGACGTGCCGGAGTAGGCAAAGGAGGAGGCGGAGTGCCCTCACGCGTCGGAGGAGCCGGAGAAGGAGGCGGGTCCCCTGATCACTCGCCGGAGGAGGAGGAGGAGGAGGAGGAGGAGGAGGCGGAGTGCCCTGACTCGCCGGAGGAGGAGGAGGAGGCGGAGGCGTCCAGTTTGGAAGCTTGATGTACTCCTTCTGCCATAGACATGTACTCCTCAGGGCACGACCCAGCCGATTCTCCCCTTCACCTGTAGAGTGGTCAAGCTCGAGCTCCGCAAATCCCTCCATTACTTCATCCACCATCACAACAGCATAGCCATGTGGAATCGGACGGCAGTGAAAAGTTCCGTTGGGTTAAGGAGGTGCAACAGAGCCGACAGCCGCCAATAAAGTGAGGTTCCGGCATTTCGTCATAAGCTCGCAATGTCGAGCCTCCGTGATAGTATCCACGGGGTAGCTAGGAGACGTGAAGTCAGGCTGAACAGGCTCCGTGGAAGCGACGCTGCTTTTCCGCTAAGATGGCGTGGTAGCTTCTGGGGTAGCTTCGTGCCGCTGAGATGGTTGGCCGGCAGCTCACTGGCTCTCAGCTTCCTCTCACTACTAGGAGAAAGCCTATAGACAGGATTTTAGCAGTAGCGCTGGATATAGGGAAAGCGCTATTGTTATGTGTTAGTAGCACTGGAACCCAACCAACGCTACAAGTAGAACCATAGCAGCAGCGCGGGCTACCGAACCAGCGCTACTGATAAGTGGTCCTGTCGCCACCGCCAGTGGCTACCTATAGTTGTAGCGGCTGTCCAAAACCAGCGCTACTACTACGGCTTTAGTTATAGCGCTTGTCGATGGACCACCGCTACTGCTACGGCTGTACATTGCCAGCAGGTGGGCCGTGATTAGCAGCAGCGCCTGGCCTCCGACCAGCGCTACTGCTACTCGACCCACCCTCCCTCCCCATTCGATCCCCACCGTCTCACTCCCGACCCATTCGATCCCCTCTTCCTCTCATCAGTCCTCTCCCCCGACCGCCGCCGTCGCCATCGCCTCGACGCCGCCACAGTCGCGCCCCGGCCCTCACTTGCGTCGCGCCCCCTCCCTCGCCTTCGCGCCCCCTCAATCGCCGTCGCACCCGCCCTCACCATCGCCCCCACCCTCACCGTCGCGCCCTCCCTCGCCGTGGCCCCCTCCCTCACCGTCGCGCCCCCTCCTTCCGCAGGTAGCCCCTACTCCCTCCTTCCTCCCTCTTCCCTCTCCCCTCACTCCCTTCACCCCCTCTCGCATCCAGCCATTTTGTAATATTAGGGTTAGGTTTGTTAGGTTGATTCTAGGGTTAGGTTGATTAGGGGGGTTAGGTTGATTCTAGGGTTAGGTTTGTTAGGTTGATTCTAGGGTTAGGTTGATTAGGGGGGTTAGGTTCATTCTAGGGTTAGGTTTGTTAGCTAAATTAGTTTAGAGCCAAATATGAATTTGCCAAATATGAAAAACCTTATTGCATTTTCTTAAAGTTCTATATTTTTCTTACTGTTATATGGAAATGATCCGAGTGGCCTATGTTTCGCCGGAATGTTGATTCATTTCCGTTCCGGTGAATTTCAGGCGCTTGATATGTCCACTTTTTAGCAAGGTCATGTCGAAATTTTGGCATGACTTGTGCTAGAAAGTAGGCATATCGAGTGCCGAGATTTGCTGGGAAACGACATTCCGGAAAACCAAGTCAAAAATGAGTCTAAAATGAGTTTAAGAAATTAAGCATTTCTGAAATAGCAAAACATTAAACGATAAGAAAATGTTCTCATAGGAATTTGTCTCGACGTCGACGATGCCAAGGTCGTCGAGTAGGCATCCTTGAGAGGCGCAATGTCCGGGAGTGGGCTCCACCGGGCTGGCACTGGGAGGTGCTACCTTCCCGGGCTCGGAGCTTGGTGAGGAATCCTGGTCTCGTCGTCGACCCGGAGCTTCTTTGGTGGCGGTCGCGTGGGCCACTTTCGGTGCAGAGGGAGCGCCCCCCCCCCCCCAGAGGTTATACGTCGCCATGTCAGGGAGGAGGATGAGCACGTCCGTCGCTACAAGGCGGCTTTGGACGCCAGGTTCTCCAATACCTGGCAGGTTCTTCAGGGATCTCACCCGAGTTATGATCCGGTGATGGTTCCTTATCTTTGGGTGTCCACCGTCAGCGACTCAGAGACCGCTAGTGAACTGAGTTCACCGTCCTCCACTTTGGATTCTAGGATATTCGATCTGTATTAGTGATCTTACATGATAATATTCGAGTTGTATTAGTTAATATTTGATGATGTATTAGTGATATTATATTCGAGTTCATTATAAATGTATTAGTGATATTATATTCGAGTTCATTATAAATGTATTAGTGATATTATATTCGAGGACATATCGAGTGCTTGTCATTGCCCGATATATGGAACGGGTTGACTTTAGGTCTGTTTCGGCTCCTTGTGTGTATTCTTTGAGTGAGGGAGAGTGTCCACCATATATATATATATGAGAGACGAAGAATCCCGACTGTTGTCGTGGGGGTCGCTTCTCCTTCTTTTCCTTGTGCTAGATATTTGTAATGCACTAGGGAAAGGAGGAGTAGCGACCATCACCGACGGTCGAAATATGAGAGAGGAAGAATCCCGACTGTTGTCGTGGGGGTCGCTTCTCCTTCGTTCCCGTGTGCTAGACATTTTGGTGTAATGCACTCGGGGACGAATGGAGGAGCCACCATCACCGACGGTCGCAATATCAGAGGGAATGCCCACCATATACGTGAGATGAGAGTTTAGGAAGGAAAGACTCGACAGACCTAAAGTCAACCCGTTGCATATTTTGAGTAATAGTGATCTGTGTGTTGATCAGTTTCCTGGTAGTTGCCTTCGATCGATTTTAAATGTTTCAACTATGAACATAGAAAATGTCTGACGACGATAGCGAAAGGGAATTCGGTATGTGCGAATACTGCGAAGACGAGCGCGGTCTGTGCGACACGATTCACCTAGTTGATGGTAGGCGCTTCAGCATCGTGCTGGATGAGACCTTCGAAGTGGATACAGTAAGTCAGAACGACAAGTCTTTTTTTCGTAATTAAGCATGACTTCTGCTTCTTTTGCTTCAACTTATAATTTTATTTTTTTACTATTCTACTAGCGTATCCCCTGCCATGCAAGAAGATTTGTCTTGGATAAGATTGGTTTTAATACTAAAAAAAGTATGGAGGTATTGAGAGTTCACTTAAGGACCGAGCATGGTTATACTTTTGCCGTAAAATTGTACAATGCAGACACCTACTCCTTTTTTGAATGCAAAAGTTGGCAAGCACTATGCAAGGCTTATGCATTTGAGCCTAATATGCTTATCACCTTTGATATTCGTCCGGAAGATGAAATTGAAGGTAATATCGACATCTGGGTCGATGTGCAGACGCCTCCAGTTCTACCATTATGTGAGTTTCTCAACCATATTTATTAAGTAATTTATATTGTTTATTTAAAAATAGTTGACAACTAATTTCCATTGACAGCTTATTTTCATTCTTCAAAAAATGTACGGAAGATGGTAGACAGAACCTACTACTACAGTGATAAAGCAGAATTAACTTGTAAGGAGAAAGATCATCTTGTCGCATTTATTAATGATCTTGAGAATTACAATAGCTATTATCAAACTCCTCCACATTATGGTCAATACATGCCACTAGTGCACGTGGTGAACTACGGTAACATCCATGGAGATTGCATGGTAAGATTTTCTACTATTACGACATCCGTGCATCTTTTGCATAAATTCTTCTAAAACTAAACTACATTGCTAACTACAAAGTTATTACTATGTTTTTCAACAGAAAATCCCGACGGATTGTGTGCCTAATCTGATGTTTCAGAGCGGTCACGTTGATGTTATGAGCTTACGGCCAGCACGGCCAGGTCAGCCTACGCATCACTCATGTCCATACCGGATTTCTAAAACCGATGAAGACATGACAATCAAAGAGTGGAAAAAATGTATGGTCAATCCTAGAGAGCTACTTGGAAGCAACATTGTGCGTAGGCCAAGAATTGGAGACAAGATGATCTCCATTCTCCATAATGGAGAGTCAGGGCCTATCTTGTTTTATGATATTTTACCTAAGAGAGGGTAGAGTAGGTCCTATGAGAGAGGAGTAGGTCGTAGGTACAATGTGTTATTATGTGCTATAATGTGTTACAGTTGATGATGATGAGGAGGAGTTGTGATTATGACTAGTGACCAACTTGTTATTATGATCATGATTAGTTATTATATCATTGGGGGAAGAAAAGCGAATTAGATTCATGTCGATGCATCAAAAGTGACCAAAAGTTGAATTAGTAGGATCGTCGTCCTACTAATTCAACTTTTGATCACTTTTGATTCATTTGGATGAATAAAATCCATGATGAAACTACTGTATAGAGCATGTATGAATGAAACTACTGTATAGAGCCTGTATGAATACATCACAAATACGTAGAGGGGGTATGAATCTGTGAAAGCCGTAGTACTAGCAGCAGCGCTGGAAACCATTTAGCAGCAGCGCTGGATTAGCAACAGCGCTTTCATTTTTGCCGCGCTATAGATATTTAGCAGTAGTGCTGGTAAGTGCAGCGCTACTGCTAACCATACTTAGCAGTAGCGCTGCACAAACCAGCGCTACTGCTATAACTTAGCTGTAGCGCCTTAGCAGTAGCGCTGGGTCCAGCGCTACTAGTAGGCTGAAAACCAGCGCTACTACTAGGCTTTTTCCTAGTAGTGTCTAGCTTTTGTAGTCTTGCATTGAGCTTCTGAATTTCGCTCAGCTCCGCTTTCCTCTTTCTCTCCCGGCTTCTGTAACCGCCTGCGTCGGGAAACCCAACCTTCCACGGAACGGAGCCTGGTGTGCCTCGTGTTCGTCCAGGGTGCTCAACATTCCCTAGGGCCTCAGTCAGCTCGTCCTTCTCTTTGTCGGGAATGAACGTCCCTTCCTGCGCTGGGGTGATATACTCCTAAAACTTGTTCATGGGTATTGCAAGTTGCTCGTTCGTCCAGCGGCACTTCCCTGTTTCAGGGTCCAAAGTTCCCCCAACCCCGAAGAACCAAGTCCTTGAACGGTCTGGCCAGTTCAATGTCTGTGGTACGACGTTTTTAGCAATCAGGTCATTCTCAGCTTTGTCCCACAACGGCCGGGCTTTGAGGTAGCCACCTGACCCCGTGTGATGGTGATACTACTTCTTTGCAGCATTGATCTTGTTTGTCTCTGACATTTTCTTACTCTTGTCCGATGTCTTGTAGGCCACAAATGTGGGCCAGTGATCTCTTATCTTCTCAAATCGTCCGGTGAATTTTGGAGTCTTCCCTTTGTCGACAAACTTTGATTTCAACTCATTCTTCCACCTCCTGAATAGATCTGCCATCTTCTTAAGAGAACACGCCTTGACCAGTGACTCTATAACTGGCTTATTCGGATCCTCCTCTGGCGGTAGGGTGAAATTTGCCTTCAGCGCGGTCCAATGATCATCTTTCTGTCTATCGGTGACATAATCACCATCAGGGGTGCCGTCCTTAGGCTTATTCCATTGCTTGATGTTGATCGGGATGTAGTCCCTAACAATAGCTCCGCACTGAGCAAAAAGTGCGTCCTTGGTCCGCTTGGGTTCAATCGGATGGCCATCGTGCGCGAGTGCTGTGATCGTGAACCTTTCATCCTTGCGCAACCTCTTCTTCGGGCCTCGTCTCGTTACTGAAGTTTGGCTCGATCCGGAGGGCTATAAAAGAAGAAAGAAGAGTTAATTAATATATGTACATACCAAAACAATTAATGCATCAATTAGCTAGTCAGCGCAGGCTTAATTAATATATATACCTCGCTGGACTTTGCAACAGCTCCCTCCTCCGTTCGGTCACCGGAGCCGTCATCATGGTCTCCTTCTTCCTCCGTCATTCGGTCACCGGAGCCATCATGATCATGTCCTTCCTCCTCCATTGTTCGATCACCGGAGTCGTCATCCTCTCCTTCCAGACCATCGGTGTCGTTGAGAAACGACAAGATATCACGTCCGCCGTGGATTATGTCCCCCAACAACTGTTTTTGTTCCAAGACTCTTGGATCCATAGTTTCTGCAAATATTACAACATGGCAATTAATATACAAACATGAATGTCGTCCGACGTCCGGACCGCCTCTCTCATGAATGTCCGACGTCCGGTTTGGGGTGGCCTCGACAACACTTCTAGGGTTTGGGGTGGCCTCGACAACGCTCTTTCTTCTAGGGTTTGGGTGGCCTCAAGAGTTTATCGGGTAGGGACGGGAGGGGGTAGGAGATCGACATCGCTCTTTCTTCTAGGGTTTCGGTGGCCTCGAGAGTTTATTGGGTAGGGCGAGAGGGCCGGGATTCTCTTAACCTTTTAGGGATTTAACAAAATGCGAATTATTCTATCCGGAACTCCGTTCCAAAACAACTTTGAAGAGCTTCGTAACATCCTACGCCGGTTACTTCCGGCTAATGATGAAGCCATGGATTTCTTCAATACTTTGACACACAACATGACATATAGAAGAATATATACATATAGATGGGATCAGAAAAAAATTGGATCAACTTGTGCACATCCATAATGGGGGCATTCTTGATAAATCTATATTACCGGAGTTTTCTATATGAACATTTTACCTTAGTAACTTAGAAAAAAAATGTTATCGGGGAGGGGGTATATCGACAACGCTTTTTTTCTAGGGTTTGGGTGGCCTCGAGAGTTGGTCGCCCGGTATATCGAGAGGGGGTGAACATTTTACCTTAGTAACTTAGAAAAAAAATGTTATCGGGGAGGGGGTATATCGACCCCCCCCCTCATGTCGAAGTTATCGGGGAGGGGGTATATCAACAACGACATACATTCCGGATCCGTTGGAAAGCTCTCGGGGAGCCGATGCCAACGTGATGATAGGGGGCCGGGGTGCTCCCGTGGCCTTGTTGATAGATAGAGCCGATGCCAACGTGATGATAGAGCCGATGCCAACATTTTCATTTAACAAAAAAACTACCTTCAAAAAAAGACTTGCTTCGCCGCGGGTGCTCGGTGCGACGTGGACTCGGTGGAAAAACTTTATGAAAATGCGGTGGTGGCCGGGCCGGGCGGTTTTCTTTTCCTTCTTCATTTTTTCATTTGTTTTTTCTTATATGTTTGTTTTCGTTTTCACTCTACATTTTCGTACATATGAAAAACAACGAAGACTTTTTACATGAACTTATATACATATACATGAAAAAAAACATATACATGAACATATACACATATACATGCCCACAAAAAAACCCTAAACGATGACGGGTCGGCACACCATGGGAAAGGGGGGGCTCACTGGGGGGCGGCGATGGCTGGAGGCCGGCGACGGGGACGAGGACGGCGGCTCGGGGAGGCGACGGGGACGGGGATGACGAGGACGGCGGCTCGGGGAGGCGACGGGGAGGCGACGGGGACGAGGACGGCGGCGACGGGGAGGCGACGGGGACGAGGACGGCGGCTCGGGAAGGCGACGGGGCCGGCGACGAGGATGGCGGCGGCGGCGGCAGCGGCGGCGGCGACGGCAGCGCAGGGGAAGGGGAGCTCACTGGGGGTCGGTGCGTCGGGGCAGGGAGCGGCGGACGACGACGGCGAGGGCGAGGGCGACGGCGAGGCAACGGCGAGCACGACAGGGGCGGCGGGCGAGGGCGACGACGGCAAGCGACGGCGGGGGCGGGGGCGATGACGGGGGCAGCGAGCGACGGAGACGATGGGGGCGGCGGGCGGCGGCGACGGCTGGGGCGACGGCGGGCGGCGGGCGGGCAGCCTGGCGGCGTCGATTTCGTCTGCGTCGTTGGGGGTGAGATGAGAATGCTGAAAATTCCTAAGTGTGGGCTTATATACACAGAGCATTGGTCCCGGTTGGTGCCACCAACCGGGACCAAAGGTCAGTTTTCAGCAGCCCAAAGGGCGGGAAACAGGGATCTTTGGTCCCGGTTGGTGGCACCAACCGGGACTAAAGGGGTGCATTGGTCCCGGTTGGTGGCACCAACCGGGACTAAAGGGGTGCATTGGTCCCGGTTGGTGGCACCAACCGGAACCAAAGGGTGGTGCTGCACGGGCCCAAATTATTAGTCCCACCTCGCTAGCCGAGGGAGCTCGAGAGTGGTTTATAAACGCTGCTGCGCACACCCTCTCGAGCTCCTCTCAACTGCAAGCTTCCGGGCCTAATCTGTCACTGCCTCTGGGCCTATTGGGCCTTCTGCGGGCCTGAATCCTGGCCCAACAAGCCGGTTGGTTGTCTGGTCGTATTCAGGCCGTGGTGGCCCAGTAGGTGGCGTTTTTTTTTTAAAATCCAGTTTTTTTGTTTTGTTTTTTGCTTTATTTATTTTATTTTGTTCCTACTTACTGTTTTTCAGTGATTCTTTTTGCTTTTAGGTCACAAAATTTATAAATTTTCTGTTAGTGCCATTAGTTTTCAAATTTAAATAGTTTAAATATGAATTTTTTAAAATTTGTGTGAATCACTAGTTTGTGAATAACTTTACTAAAAAAATAGATTTTTGATTGATTCTTTTTCCTGCTATTTAATATTACGGTGTTTTATCATTATATTTAATTTGGTAAGTTTTAGGTTATTTTAAATTTCTGTTTTAATCAAAAACAGATTTGGTTATTTTAGTTTGCTATTAAAGTTTCTAGAAAAAAAATTATTTATGAAAATTCTTTTTGCTATTAATGTTTTGAGCAAAAAATACTTTGATAATTTTAGTTGCATAAATTTTATATAATTTTAGTTTCAAAAATACTAGAGGTTTATAAAAGCTTTTTAGTTGATTCCTTTTGCTATTAGAGTTTTATAAAAGCTTTTTAGTTGATTCTTTTTGCTATTGAAGAATATTATAGTTTTGTTTTAGTTGATCATAACAGAATATTTTAATTGATTATTTTAAGTTCACTCTTTTTGCTATTAGAGTTTCATAAAAGTTTTCTAGTTCATTCTTTTTGCTATTAGTTCATTCTTTGAGCTAAATGACCCTGAAATTGAAAAGCACTACAAATAAACTCTGAAAAGGTTGAAACTTGGCATGTTATCATCATTTCACCCACATAGCATGTGCTAAAAAGTTGAGAGGGTTACGGCAAAAACTGGATGCATTTCGTGTACAAAACGGACAATCTCTTTCGAAGTATCGGGGTTTCAGATGAAAACTCATCTGTTATAAAGGGATTTCATTTTTTTAAACTTATTTGAACTCTAGACTTTTTGTGTGTTCAAACTGAACCATTCAAAGCCACATCATCAATTTTCAACCCTTTCTGACTTCATGTGGTATTTTTCATGCATTTACTAATTTTTTAAGCTAAATGACCCTAAAATTAAAACGCACTACAAATGAACTCTGAAAAGGTTGAAAGTTGGCATGGTATCATCATTTCACCCACATAGCATGTGCTAAAAAGTTGAGAAGGTTACGGCAAAAACTGGATGCACTTCGTGTACAAAATGGACAATCTCTTTCGAAGTATCAGCGTTTCAGACAAAAACTCATCTCTTATAAAGGTATTTCATTTTTTTAAACTTATTTGAACTCTAGACTTTTTGTGTGTTCAAAATGAACAATTCAAAGCCACATCATCAATTTTCAACCCTTTCTGACTTCATCTGGTATTTTTCATGCATTTACTGATTTTTAAGCTAAATGACCCTAAAATTGAAAAGCACTACAAATGAACTCTGAAAAGGTTGAAAGTTGGCATGGTATCATCATTTCACCCACATAGCATGTGCTAAAAAGTTGAGAAGGTTACGGCAAAAACTGGATGCACTTTGTGTACAAAACGGACAATCTTTTTCGAAGTATCAGGGTTTCAGACGAAAACTCATCTGTTATAAAGGGATTTCATTTTTTTAAACTTATTTGAACTCTAGACTTTTTGTGTGTTCAAAATGAACCATTCAAAGCAACATCATCAATTTTTAACCCTTTCTGACTTCATCTGGTATTTTTCATGCATTTATTGATTTTTTTAAGCTAAATGACCCTGAAATTGAAAAGCACTACAAATGAACTCTGAAAAGGTTGAAAGTTGGCATGGCATCATCATTTCACCCACATAGCATGTTATAAAAAGTTGAGAGCGTTACGGCAAAAACTGGATGCACTTCGTGTACAAAACGGACAATCTCTTTCGAAGTATCAGGGTTTCGGACGAAAACTCATCTGTTACAAAAGGCATTTCATTTCTTCACATGTAACTGCAATGATATAGTTGTGGAGAGAAAGTCTTCACTTTTTCTTCGCTTGTGTCCTTTGCTTATTGCGACGTAACCATGGATAATCTTCATCGTTTAACAGGGTGCTTGGGTCAGCCTTGACTTTGAAGGGAGGAATTTCATGAAACTTTTCATAATCTTCAGACATGTCTGTCTTGCCCTCCAATCCCACGATGTCTCTTTTTCCTGAAAGAACAATGTGGCGCTTTGGCTCATCGTATGATGTATTCGCTTCCTTATATTTTCTTTTTCTCGGTTTGGTAGACATGTCCTTCACATAGAAAACCTGCGCCACATCATTGGCTAGGACGAATGGTTCATCTATGTACCCAAGATTGTTCAGATCCACTGTTGTCATTCCGTACTGTGGGTCTTCCTGTACCCCGCCTCCTGGCAGATTGACCCATTTGCACTGAAACAAAGGGACCTTGAAATCATGTCCATAGTCAAGTTCCCATATGTTCACTATGTAACCATAATATGTGTCCTTTCCCCTATTGGTTGCTGCATCAAAGCGGACACCGCTGTTATGGTTGGTGCTCTTCTGATCTTGGGCGATCGTGTAAAATGTATTCCCATTTATCTCGTACCCTTTGTAAGTCAATACAGTCGAAGATGGTCCCCTGGCCAACGAGTACAGCTCATCAGAAACAGTGTTGTCACCCATGAGACGTGTTTGCAACCAACTGCCGAAAGTCCTGATGTGTTCATATGTAATCCAGTCGTCACACTGCTCCGGGTGTTTGGAGCATAGAATATTCTTGTGTTCATCGACATACGGGGTCACCAAGGTAGAATTCTGTAGAACTGTGTAGTGTGCTTGAGACCAAGAATGCCCGTCCCTACATATTATTGAGTCTGCTCCTAGCGTGCCTTTTCCAGTCAGTCTCCTCTCATACCGCGATTGAGGGAGACCAATCTTCTTAAGGTCAGGAATGAAGTCAACACAAAACCCAATGACATCCTCTGTTTGATGGCCCATGGAGATGCTTGCTTCTAGCCTAGCGCGGTTACGAACATATTTCTTTAAGACTCCCATGAACCTCTCAAAGGGGAACATATTGTGTAGAAATACAGGGCCCAGAACGACAATCTCGTCGACTAGATGAACTAGGACGTGCGTCATGATATTGAAGAAGGACGGTGGGAACACCAGCTCGAAACTAACAAGACATTGCACCAAATCACTCCTTAACCTTGGCAAGATTTATGGATCGATCACCTTCTGAGAGATTGCATTGAGCAATGCACATAGCTTCACAATGGCTAATCGAACATTTTCCGGTAGAAGCCCCCTCAATGTAACCGGAAGCAGTTGTGTCATAATCACGTGGCAGTCATGAGACTTTAGGTTCTGGAACTTTTTCTCTGCCATATTTATTATTCCCTTTATATTCGACGAGAAGCCAGACGGGACCTTCATACTGAGCAGGCATTCAAAGAAGATTTCCTTCTCTTCTTTGGTAAGAGCGTAGCTGGCAGGACCATCATACTGCTTTGGATGCATGCCGTCTTTTTCGTGCACATGTTGCTGGTCCTCCCGTGCCTCCGGTGTATCTTTTGTCTTCCCATACACTCCCAAGAAGCCTAGCAGGTTCACACAAAGATTCTTCGTCACGTGCATCACGTCGATTGCAGAGCGGACCTCTAGGTCTTTCCAATAGGGTAGGTCCCAAAATATAGATTTCTTCTTCCACATGGGTGCGCGTCCCGCATCGTCAGTCGGAACAGATAGTCCGCCAGGACCCTTTCCAAATATTACTTGTAAATCATTGACCATATCAAGTATGTGATCACCAGTACGGAGGGCGGGCTTCTTCCGGTGATCTGCCTCACCTTTGAAATGCTTTCCTTTCTTTCGACATTGATGGTTGGTCGGAAGAAATCGACGATGCCCCAGGTACACATTCTTCCTGCATTTGTCCAAATATATACTGTCGGTGTCATCTAGACAGTGTGTGCATGCGTGGTATCCCTTGTTTCTCTGTCCTGAAAGGTTACTGAGAGCAGGCCAATCGTTGATGGTTACAAACAGCAACGCATGTAGGTCAAATTCCTCCTGTTCGTTCTCATCCCACACACGTACACCTCTTCCATTCCATAGCTGTAAAAGTTCATCAACTAATGGCCTTAGGTACACATCAATGTCATTGCCGGGTTGCTTAGGGCCTTGGATGAGCACTGGCATCATAATGAACTTCCGCTTCATGCACAACCAAGGAGGAAGGTTATACATACATAGAGTCACAGGCCATGTGCTATGCTTGCTGCTCTGCTCCCCAAAAGGATTAACGCCATCTGCACTTAAACCAAACCATACGTTCCTCAGGTCACCTGTAAAGTCGCTTCACTTTCTCTCGATCTTTCTCCATTGCGACCAATCAGCGGGTGCTCTCAGCTTCCCGTCTTTCTTACGGTCTTTTTTGTGCCATTGCATCAACTCAGCATGCTTTTTGTTTCTGAACAGACATTTCAACCGTGGTATTATAGGAGCATACCACATCACCTTGGCAGGAACCCTCTTCCCGGTGCGCTGGCCCTCAACATCACCAGGGTCATCTCTTCTGATCTTATACCGCAATGCACCGCATACCGGGCATGCGTTCAAATCCTCGTATGCACCGCGGTAGAGGATGCAGTCATTAGGGCATGCATGTATCTTCTGCACATCCAATCCTAGAGGGCATAGAACCTTCTTTGCTTCGTACGTACTGCCGGGCAATTCGTTATCCTTTGGAAGCTTCTTCTTCATTATTTTCAGTAGCGAACTAAATCCCTTGTCAGATACACCATTGTCTGCCTTCCATTGCAGCAAATCCAGTGTGGTACCGAGCTTTCTGTTGTCATCTTCGCAATTTGGGTACAACCCTTTTTTGTGATCCTCTAACATGCGATCGAACTTCAACTTCTCCCTTTCACTTTCGCATTCTCTCTGTGCATCAACAATGACCCGGCGAAGATCATCATCGGGCACATCGTCTGGTTCCTCTTGATCTTCAGCTTCCCCCATTGCAGCATCACCGTATTCAGGGGGCGGGTAGTTGTCGTCATCCTCTTCTTCTTCGTTGTCTTACATCATAACCCCTCTTTCTCCGTGCTTGGTCCAAACATTATAGTGTGGCATAAAACCCTTCTGAAGCAGGTGGAAGTGAAGGGTTTTATAGTTGGAGAAAGCCTTCGTATTCTCACAGACAGTACATGGACAATGCATAAAACCATTCTGCTTGTTTGCCTCAGCCGCTTCGAGAAAATTATGCAGGCCCTCTAGAGCATCTAATTAAAACATACATTGAAACTATAAAATTTAAATGCAACAACAAATGCGATCATAACCGCAACTAAGGTACCAATTGATCCAACGGCATAATGATACCAAGCCTCAGTATGAATGGCATATTTTCTAATCTTTCTAATCTTCAAGCGCATTGCATCCATCTTGATCTTGTGATCGTCGACGACATCGGCAACATGCAACTCCAACTTCATCTTCTCCTCTTCAACTCTTTGTAATTTTTCTTTCAAGTAATTGTTTTCTTTTTCAACCAAATTTAACTTCTCGACAAGAATTTCTATGTCGGTTGGAATTTTCGGTTCACATACCTCCTAGATTAAAAAATCTATATCATGTTGGTCGGCATAAATGTCATAAACACTAAATAAAACAAATAGTTATAAAAGATAATATATACCACATCCGAATCATAGACCGGACGAGGGCCGACGTGGGCGGATACCATGACCATGGCACTATATAATAACAAACAATAATAAAAGTAAGAAAAATACACAAGTATCTATCTAAATGATACAAGTAAGAACTTTTTTCTTTTAGAAAGAAGATAAGAAGAAGAGGCTAACCACGGTGGTGCCGGCGCTGAGATGGGCACGGGCGATCGACGGCGGTGAGGACGGGGACGGGACAGGACGGACCGCCAAACCTAAACAAATCTTGAGGAAAATGGAGCTTGGACAAGGAGCTTTGAGAGGAGAAAGCTTAAGTGTGGTTCAGGCATTTCATCGAACACCTCATGTGCATAGGAGGTGACCTAGAGCACCACAAAGCTCTCCCACGGCCGGCCAAAAAAAAGTGAGCAGTGCATTGCTCTGCTCGCGGGCAGGGGGTATATATAGGCTGACCATTGGTCCCGGTTTGTGGCTGGAACCGGGACTAAAGGACACCATTTGGTCCCGGTTCCAGCCACAAACCGGGACCAATGGTTGTGCGCCAGGAGCCAGGCCCATTGGTCCCGGTTCGTGTCTGGAACCGGGACCAAAGGGGTCAGACGAACCGGGACCAATGGCCCACGAGGCCCGGCCGGCGCCCTGGCCTCACGAACCGGGACCAATGCCCACATGGGTCCCGGTTCGTGAGTGAACCGGGATTAATGGGCTTCTCAGGGCTGGACCAAAGCCCTGTTATGTACTAGTGCATAGTCAGGATTCTTGCCGAATAGTACCCCTGAGATGCGCCAAACACGTGATTGATGCCCCATCGACGCACACCCGTACCTGCGCTAGACAAACAGAGAAGCCCGCAAGCAGCTGGAGGGTGAAGGAGCCACATGAGGAGGCCAGCCAATGTAACAGAAGCTGCATGGCAGTGCTGCTAGATGGTGGTTGAGGACGACGACCGGGTGCCATGGCGGAAGATAAATTCTTTGGCATTTTCTTCACCTTTCATAATCGTCAACAATGAGAGTAATGTTCAAAGAATTAGCATAAATAATTTAGTGATACTATAAACTATGGAAGGTCGGGAAGGTGGTACACCTATATGGGAACGACGACACATGTGATGCCGATGGCGTAGAAGAGTCCTCTCCTGGTCTCTGTGGAACGGATAATAAACCGGCTGTTGATTAGTCCTAGGAAGAGCCCAGCTGCACAAGACACACATCCATGTAGATGTTCAAAACATCAATCTAATGTCTGTATAGAAGAAAAGGATAAGTTGCGGGATATGTGCAACCGATAATCCCAGTAGCAACCTGTTGTTGAAATAAAATATTATCAGCAAAGATATAGTATACAATATGCGCCTGATGTAATCTAATTGAGGTTGCAAACATCAACCCATGTTGATATGCTGGAAATTTGGAGAAGTATGATGCATTATATTATTCCAAACATCATGATAAAAGAACGAAACCATGCATATTCTTTTCCAAGTCATGATCAAAGAGATATTTCATAGATGTTCTTTCCAAAAGATCTGTACATCAAATTCCACAGGACGAGCCATGAAAATTCGTACAAATACGTACTGTGAATAAAGTCGGGCATGCAGGCTTTGTTTCATGAACAAATAAGAACCAACACACCATGAAACAAAGTGGCTCCGATCATGATTAGGACCTAGAGAATATGAACCCCATTTATGACGAGGGAAAGTTGTATCTAAAAATGAAAAAGAATGTCAGGATCCAAAACACATGAAGAACCCGCTGAAATTCTTAGGAACCAAATTAACATCCTTATTCCATGGGGAAATGAATCAAAAGCGCAGACCAAATCAAACTGTAGCTTGTTAATTAAGTGCAAAAACGAGAATCAATAACTAAGGGAAAAGTTGTTTTGGAGCTCGCATGCTCCTCAACTAAGTAGATGACTGGAATAATACCAATGGTACACAATATGGGTGAACCAGATGCCATGCGCGTCCTCCGCCATGCTCCTGCTCCTCTAAGTCCAGAGCATCGACCCGTTTTCGTTCTGCCCAGGTTTAGTCTGCCGAGGTGGTAGCAGCTTCGGGACAGCCTCCTGCGAGCTCCAGTGAACATGGCAACGCTGGCGCTCGGCGCAGCGGAGCTTGGCCCCGGCAGAGCTGATCTCCGTGTCCCACATGCCGCCTTGGCAGAAATCTCTTGTCGCGTCCAAGAGGACGACCATGGCGGTGCGTGGCCGGTAGGGCATGGCCGGGACGAGACGTCTGCCCCGGATGCGGTTTCGTCGCCCGGCGAGTAGCTGGTCCGAGGTGGCCGGCATCGCCGTCGCGGTCGGACCCGGCCGTCGAAAGGAAGGAACTCGGGCGAGGGGATGATGTTTGGCGCGCAAGTGCCGCATGCGTCACGGCGGACACCGGCAAGGCGATCCGGCGCGTCCACGATGGCTGCACGAGGCAGTGCTACGCGCCCGTGGCCGGCGGTAGGGGCACCAACGAGTTCTGCTCGGATCGCCCAACCATGCACACGTTATCCGCCACCGCCGCGTCCCAGAACAGCTTGGGGAGAGACGAGGATGATGGATTTGAGGAGGCTGCGGAGGAAGGCAGCAAGATTTACAGGATTGGTTGCCAAACCGGCTGGTTGCGGGATAACTTGGTTTTTTTGTGGAGAGGGATATAAGGTGGAAGGGTGGGATCGAGGTGTGGGATCGATGGGAGCGAACGAAAACATACGACCACCTACGGACTGAGTCTTTAGAGTAGAGACCGAAAATTAATTAAAGATTAATTATGATTTATTTATTTCCATACAAAAGTTACCAACTATACCGAAAATTAATATCAAAAATTAATTAAAGATTGAATATTAAAGTTACCAAATATACAAAATATTAATTAAAGATTGATTGACATTTATTCATTCCATACAAAAGTTACTAAATATACCGAAAAATGATCTTATTGTCAGATAAAATCGGTTTAAAAATATCATGGGCTAAAAGAAAACCGGATGAAAAAAACCAGACGAAGGTGGGAGGGGAGACGAAAAAAACCCAGGAAAAGAAGCTACCAACTCCCCCTTTAGGAGTAGAGATACAACGATAATAATAAATGACATAGTGCGCGAGATTAAGGATTTTTTATTGAGGAATATCTGACTTTGTTTTAGAAGTTTATCGAGAAAAATCTTATGTCGGTCTTTCAGGAAGGTTACCTCACATATATGGTGTGATTTCTAAATTTTTAATTACCTATTATTTACGTGATTAAATTAAACCAGCACCTGCCAAAGCAAGCACAAAACAACATCTCTCACTTTAATGGGATTTGGTTTTTAATAGGAGGGAGAAAATGTAGTGGGAAGAGGATTTGTTTGTCATAATTTAGATGTTAATATCCTTAAAATCCATTTTTTGTTTCCTGAAAATCTGTTATTTGTTTCCTAAAATAAATTGCACTAACGAGAGGGATCTGTTGATTTGGATAAGTTAGGAAAGTTATATTAAAATCTATTATTTGTTTCCTGAAATTCTGTTATTTGTTTCCTAAAACAAATTGCATTAATAAGAGGGATCGATTGATTTGAATAACTTAAGAAAGCTAGATTTATGATTTGTTATACGTTAGGAAAGTCCTGGTTTGTAATAAAGAGTGGAGAGAAAAATAAATCGATGGGCCTGGTGGGGGGGGGGGGGGGGGGGGGGGAAGACGAAAAAAAACATGCGAAAGTGGGAGACGAAAAAAAACCGTGGATGCTATTCAACCAACTGAACATTTAGGAGTAGAGACTATTCAAGCTTGAATCTACGTTAACTATGGTGCATACATGCATGAGTAGGAATGGTTGCATGCATTAGTCGATTTTTTTTATCCTTGCATGCATCAATCTAGTGCGCCGTGGAATTTAAGCAAGTGATGTAGAGAAATGAGAGCATGGCTATAAAAACGAAAAAACCAAGACCCAGGTTGAACCATGTGTGGAGTGCATAGATAGATTCCAAGACACACATGCATCCAGCCGGGAAATGGTATGTGGCAGGTGGAAATCGTATGTGGAGTGGAGTGAAGGAAGAAGAGAAATCAGCATGTGCGGACGTGGCTATAAGATGATCGACAAGGTTGTGTGCTTCTTCGTTCCATCGGTAGTTCATTCATCTCTGTCACTCTGTGTTTGTATTTAGGTAGCTGGGCGATGAACATGGAACCATCGTCATGGGTGGTACCTTGCGACGACACAGGTTGGTCCATGGAAGAAGCAGCTGCATGGAGTAGTGATCACACACTCCACCCCAAACACCCGTGTATTAGTTGCCAATGGAGCTCATGGAGCCAGATGGAGGTCGACGGAAATCACCTGGTACCAGGGCGCGGCGATTCTCAGCACGGCCATGACCTGCCGATTGAAGGACTAGAGCAGCCTGGCGGTACTCACGACCTGCTGGCGTCGATCGTCCCAAAGCTGGACCATGAGGAAAGCTCCAGGTTTGTGTGCATGTACTTCGTCGGATCTAGTGGCTATAGACCTCGAATCTCATGAGATGTTGCTTAATTTCTGATGTCGATCTGATCCCCCCCTTTATCAGATCTGAAGTGGTAGATAGCTCCTTAGATTCGTTTTGGCGCGGCCTCCAAGCCGGCGATCCACACGACGCCGGCTGTGACGACATGAATAAAGGTTCATACCAGGCACCGGGATCTTGGAAACGCAAGTTTGAAGTTGGAGGCCGTACCCCATACAAATCTGGGCGTGTGGTTTTTAAATTTTGCGGATGATACTATATAGGATTAAATCCGTCAGCGCATATTTGGAACAGTGTTTTTTCGCCAATATTGTCCCCGGATTCAGCGTAGTTGCTTTATTATCTTTGTTTCTTTCAATCTTGCAGACTACTAGACTGAATCTTCTTTTTCTTAATGATCGATCCATCAGTAAGAGATAATGTTCTGGACTTACTGCAAGGGCAATGCCGAGCAAGCTCACCTCGATCGAAAGATGTCTTCTGATCTCCGAAGTGAAGGACGCGCCTGACACGTTCGCTCCTGTAGAAGGCATCACATTTTACTCGTGCCAGGAAGCGCATGAGCAGCATAACCTGTTCGCTTGGGAGAATGGTTTCGGAACGCGACATGCACTACAGGAAAAAACTTGTAAGCCGTGTACCTCATACACTCGGCTTACGCCAATTTATACTCGGTTTATATACAGGCGAGTAAAACTCCCGGCTTATCATACACGGCTTACAGGAGATCGGCTCATCAGGTATAAGCCGGGTGCCAGAGCGAAAAAACCCAGCTTATACATAAGCCGGGTGTTTCCAAGGGGCTCTCGGTTTAATAAAGTAACATGACGGTAGTCTGGTGTTAGCGGCCACGTGTCGCCGTCTATATAAGCCGAGTGCCACCGCGGACTGCACGGTTACTATATAAGCCGAGTGCTTCTGCAGGGATGCACGGTTTATATATGTACATAAGTCGGGTGGCATGTGACTGAGGTACACGGCTTATATAGCCTCCCCGTGCCTCATGCGGCCTATAAGCTGGGTGCCAGGTGCTGGACTACACGGCTTATATATGGCTCATATGACTCATGTGGCCTATAAGCCGGGTGCCAAATGCTGGGCCACGCGGCTTCTAACCTGCCCGCCGTTATATGGCTTATAAGCCGGGTGCCAAGTAACTGGGCTACACGGCTTATAGCCTGCCTGTGGCATTTTCTTTTACTTCAGGGAGAAGCAACAACATATATACAAATCCAACAATACATGACCAACAAATATATATCCAACAATACATGACCAACAAATATATATCCAACAAGGTCACAATAACAAATATATTACAAGCTGACAACCATAACAAACCGACCCTAAGTTCAAAGTCCACACATGCATACATATGCAACAAGAGTTCGCAAACAAAAGGCCCTGAGTTCCAAGTCCACACATGCATACATATCCAACGAAGGTTCACAAGCGAAAGGACCCAGAGTTCCAAGTCCACACATGCATACATCCAACGAAGGTTGACAATAACATACATACATATGCAACCAAAGTTTCACCGCAGCATGTATGCCCACCGTCAACAGCATCCACGATGCAAACCTATAAAATACGAACCTATAAATCCATTATCACAGGCATGAGTTTCCGAAGTTAAGTTGCAAAGATGGATACAAGCATCAACATATAAGGTTCAAATTTAAGCTAAGAAGTATGAACAATATAAGCATCAACACTTGTTGGTCTACCATCAACAATGCACAAGTTGTAAGTTGAGAAGCACAAGCAATGATACGACGCAAGCATCAACAATGCCCAAACATAGACAACTACCTCGAGTGATCATTGTTGCGGGGAGGTTGAAGCGCCATGAGCCGTAGTGGGTGTCACTGGGCTTGCTTGGCCAGGTGTAGATCCACCTACCACACATTTATTGGTGCCTTGTCCCGACTGAGAAAACTTCAAGTACGAGACGGTGAGATGGTAAGATGCATGATCTTTAAGCAGGATGGTAAGATGCATGATTGAAAAGTTGGAAGACTTACAAAGTTGAAAGTAGGAAGAGTCGGAAGAGGAGGAAGAACTAGCAAAGCGAAACCCGGCATATTAGCTCTGAGTTGAGCGAATGTCTCCTATAGGATTACCTGCTGTTTAGCCATGAATTCCTGCTGTTGAAATAGGGCCTGCTTCATTTTCATGGCTTGCTCCTCTTGAAGCAAGGCATTGGCCTGAGCCTCCTGCCGCAACCTGGTTTCTTCCTCTAGGCAGGTCTACAATATGCCATTGCAAAAAGTTCACCATCGTTGCTATACAAAGAAGAAATCACAAGGAAGGTCAAAGAAGCAAAACATACCTCGAATTGATGGAGCATGTGCAGCCCAGGCTATGGAAGACGCTCTATAGCAGGACCTGAGCTCGACGTGGTAGCACGGAGGTGGGAGACTTTTGCGATGTCCTTCTTACGGATGGCACCGTCGCCAACATATAACCGGCCACCCTTCTTGCCTTCTCCCGACTTGAGGGAAAACGTAGCGTCAATGTCTTGTGAGGCCGGATCAGAGTCGGGCCCGTTCTCCTCCTGAAACTTTCCAGTGTAGGCACCAATCCTCAAGCTAGCACCTGGGTTGACCCACCCCTCTTCCGGTTTCTTTGACTTGCAGGAGAGACATAATCCCGTGAGGGTATTGAGCCGCTCTTCGCCCTCACCTCTCTCCCTATTATGCAATAGAAGCAATAATATTCATAAGGGCACAAGTTTAGAAGTTTAGAAGCCGAATGATATTATTACGTTCTTCTGCACGTAAGCATGGAGGTTGAGGTTGCCTTGAAGGTGTACTGGACCACTCCGGTTCTATCCATTTTGATATGATTTGCTGGTAGCAAGGAATCTTGTTGTTGCACCACGAGGGAACTGCCTAAAGTATGCCAAATACATCAAACTTAGGAATGAAAGTAAGATGTTTTGATCCATGCAATAATAAGTAAACAGAAACTACCTTCATGTACATGGAACGGGTGAGATGCACTCTGCGGGCTAAAGGCTTTTGGAGAAGCATTTTGCGTTCGTTTGCGAAATACTTCACTACAACATTGACGTGCGCCTCATAGGGCATGTCTTGGACAATCTTCTTGGCAATCTCCTCCACAACCTCATTAGCTTCATCCTTCATACCCTCGGCGCAAGTAAAGAAGTCCTACCAAAGTGCATAAGACAGTAAAACAGTTATTAGTGCAATGATTTTGAAGATTGGCAATGAAATAACTATGAAAATTGACAAAGGATTTTACCCAAAAATCATTGACCACCCGCTCAGCGGCACTGCGATACACCCTGCCCCACTTGTCTTTCATATCCGGAGCGCGTTTCCAATGCTCCCAAGACCAAGCTGGCTCCTCGTCACCATCTCCTATGGGGACCAGGCCAGGGTAATAATGTCTGCAAAGACATCCAATGATGTTGCTTGGCTGGCGTGGCACTTTCATGTCTTCTTCAAGAACCAAGGCCCTGCACAATGAAAAGTCAAGTAAGTTAGTATCTGCAAAAAAATTAAATGTAAATACACAAGTAAGAGTCCACAGAAGCACTTACCTCACACCGGCTGGTTTGACAATGAGCCCCTTATGTGGATATGGTCGCGAAGGGAGCTTGAACACCCCACGCAACCAGATTTTGGTCTCCTTAGGAACCGGCCATTCCACGTGCTCTGCCGATTCCTCCACCTCATACTCTCCCTCCTCAAACAACCTAATAGGTAAGGATAGGTCCTAATCCCACCTGAGGATATGTAGGCTGGCTTCGTTTCCATGCACTACTCCGATCCGACACAGAATTTCGGCAACACCCCCCGCTGTTCTCCAAATACACATCTCGACAATAAGCAGAGAGAATGTGCATCCAGAAAACAACGGGGAGACGCTGTCGAAATTATGTGTCGAATCGAAGTAGAGCATGAAAACAAAGCTAGCTTACACACCCTCGGGCTGTCCGTGAAAAACACTGGACAATTAGAGATGCATATTTATAAATAATGTAACTCTTTCGAACGAGAGACGCATAGGTAACGCGACTGGCTAGCTACGTGATCTACATATACATAAACCCTAGGAGGTGTATTACTCTTACCCTCGAAGCGTGCTCGGTGGCGGTTGTCCCTCCAGCAAGAAGCCCTGCGACGACGGTCCTGACGTCAAACTAATGTGTGTCCTGCAATAAAGTGCAAACTAGGATCAAATATAATTCACATGCACAAAATTATTGCTAACAACAACCAAGATAAAGTCATATGTGCAATCTTATTTGTATAACAGAAAACAAATACCCAAATTCAAGCAAACTAAAACCCCATATCGTAACATTTCACGTCTCATTTGCCTTAGTCCTTAGCAAATCCTCCTGTCAGCTTACGAATCTGAGAGTTTACAACTTCAAGAAAAAACATAGCTTACTTATTAAAATTGCTTGAAACAGAATAAATGATATTTCATTTTCATAGATTAGATGCTCCGTAAGGATTGATTAGTCAGTTGCATCTAGCTCTTTTCGCCTTCCACATTTCTGCTAATGTGACAGCAGCATTCCATTAAAATGTCTAGGGTGTACAAAGGAATGAACCTTGAAGATTTCAGATTTATATACTAAATGGAGTATGCACAGAACCTTGCCCCCGGAGGAGCCGAACCTGGTCTGCAGAGAACTCGGCCGGTCAGAGAGGGAGTGGGGGAGGGAGGGAGGGAGAGAGAGAGAGAGAGAGAGAGAGAGAGATGTACCTGTCGGAGGAGGGAAGGCGGCGCGGCGGAGACGGCCTGGCGACCTCAGCCCTAGCGGACGGCGAGGGGCGGCGGGGCGGCAGCCGATGGGAGGACCTGCTCTGGGAAGCTCATGCTCGGCGAGGGAGGGGTGGATCTGTTGCGTGAGAAGGGGAGCGGCGCGGGGGCCGGAGCAGGAGCGGCGGGGGCGGGTGCGGGAGCGGCGCGGCGTGGCGCGGGGGCGGGAGCGGCGCGGCGGCGGCCGGTGGGCAGCAGCGATTTTGGCTGCGCGAGGAGGGGGGCGGCGCGGGGGGGAGACAGGACTTGGGGAAAATGACGAGCGAGAGCGCCTGTATTTTTGGCCAGTCCCACGCTTTCTGCTCACTAACTGAGCTGGGTAAGCCGAGCCGTCACACACGGTTTACATGTGCATTGATTTTTTTTCTTTTTGGTTTCTCAATAATTTGTATTTTGTTTTACGTATTACATTTTTGTACTTTCTTTATTTTTGGTTATTTTATTTATTTTTATTATATTCCTTTTTATTGTGTTTTTATTTCATTGTTTTTAGAAATGAAATCCCCTTTATTTTCATTATTTCATACATGTATTAGGTCATTCTGACATGTCATACTAACACTGGGCCATATGCAAGTGGCGGAGGTTTCCCGACTCCCCCCCGAATGTTTTCGATCAAAACACCGGCCGGTGGGGCCCGCTAAGTCTAATACAGCTTTGACTGGCTTCCAAAGGGGGTTGACCATGATGCCTTGGCCTTGTATTTTGTTAGGATAGGTCATTGTGACATGTCAAAACAACATTGGGCCAAACGATGCACAAGATTCCCTCCCGTCGGTGCCTTTTCGGAGATGGGCCGATCCGGCCAACGCAGCCAACGCCTTTGACCGGACTCTAGATGGTTTTGACCGGAGGGAACTCCTTTTCGGTTGTGTTACTATAGGACATGGTGACATGCCAGACCAAGTTTGAGCACATGCCTTCACAAGATCCCCTCCCGTCGACGCTATGTGCGCAACCAAGACCGTAGGTGCAGAACCTTCCCGTGAGATTGTCGTGTTTGTGAGGCAAGTGTCGTACCGAAGTTGTCTATTGGGTATTCAAACATCACACCACCATGCCATACATATATTTTGACCACATGCAGATGGGTGTGTTCTTCCTACCCTCCATCGCATGGTTTTCGAAGATGTGCTGATCCGTAGGGCCCGCATGATCTACGCCTTTGATCGAACTCCTTTTGGCTTGAGCACATGCATTGTAGGTGTAGAACCTTCTAGGGGGACTGTCGTATTTGTGAGGAAAGAGCCCCGTCGAAGTTGTCTATTGGGTATTTAAACATCACACCATCCTTTCATACATATATTTGGACCACATGCGGGTGGGTGTGCTTTTCCTATCCTCCCTCGCATGGTTTTCGGTGATGTGTCGATCCGTAGGGCCCTCCCGATCTACGCCTTTGACCGGACTCTAGAGTGGTTTGACCGGGGCAAACTCCTTTTGGTTTGTGTTACGGTAGACCATCGTGACATGACAGAGCAAGTTTGAGCACACGCCTTCACAATATTCCCTCCCCGCGGCGCTAAGAACCAGCACTGTAGGTGTAGAACCTTCTAGGGGGGGACTGTCGTGTTTGTGAGGCAAGTGCCCCGTCGAAGTTGTATATTGGGTATTTAAACATCAAACCACCCTTTTAATACATATATTTGGACCACATGCAGGTGGGTATGCTTTTCCTACCCTCCCTCGCATGGTTTTCGGTGATGTGTCGATTAGTAGGGCCCTCCCGATCTACTCCTTTGACCGGGACAAACTCCTTTTGGTTTGTGTTACGGTAAGCCATGGTGACATGAAAGAGCAAGTTTGAGCACATGCCTTCACAATATTGCATCCCGATGGCGCTAAGAACCAGCACTGTAGGTGTAGGACCTTCTAGGGGGGACTGTCATCTTTGTGAGGCAAGTGTCACGTCGAAGTTGTTTATTGGGTATTTAAACATCAAACCACCCTTTAATACATATATTTGGACCACATGCAGGTGGGTGTGCTTTTCCTACCCTCCCTCGCATTGTTTTCGGTGATGTGTCGATTAGTAGGGCCCTCCCGATCTACGCCTTTGACCAGACTCTAGAGTGGTTTGACCGGGGCAAACTCCTTTTGGTTTGTGTTACGGTAGGCCATGGTGACATGAAAAAGCAAGTTTGAGCACATGCCGTCACAATATTCCCTCCCGGCGGCGCTAAGAACCAGCACTGTAGGTGTAGAACGTTACCAGGGACTGTCGTCTTTGTGAGGCAAGTGTCACGTCAAAGTTGTCTATTGGGTATTTAAACATCAAACCACCCTTTAATACATATATTTAGACCACATGTAGGTGGGTGTGCTCTTCCTACCCTCCCTCGCATGTTTTTCGGTGACGTGTTGATCAATAGGGCCCTCCCGATCTACGCCTTTGACCGGACTCTAGAGTGGTTTGACCGGGGCAAACTCCTTTTGGTTTGTGTTACGGTAGGCCATGATGACATGTCAGAGCAAGTTTGAGAACATGCCTTTACAAAATTCCCTCCTGGTGGCGCTAAGAACCAGCACTGTAGGTATCGAACGCTCCCAGGGGGTTGTCGTGTTTGTGAGGCAAGTGTGTACGTGTGTTCTTCCTACCCTCCCTCGTGTGGTTTCTGTGGTAAAATGGATAAAGAAATAATATTCAAGTATTAAACATAAATGCAATGGAAATCACTTAAAAACTATTTTTGAATTGGAAAAATTATAAAAGGTAAACCGAGTGCTGGTGTGAAACACACGGCTTATACAGTGTATAAGCCGGGTATGTTTGTCAAGCACACGGCTTATAGGGTGTGTAAGCCGAGAGCTTCGAGAGGGTACTCGGCTTATATCTTACGCCGTGACGACGCCGTCAGCCGTCTCCGTTGCAGACACGTGGTAGGTATCTTTGCCGGGGGAAGCGTTAGAAGCCGAGTGCTTTTTAAATAGATGTCGTATGCTGCTTGTAAGCCGAGAGCTTTTCCCCATCATTCGGCTTATAGACTACCATAAGCCGAGTACTTTGTTGTTATCGGATGTTTTTTCCGGCGGACACTGCTTAGATGAAGATAAGCTGAGTACCTGAAAAAAAGCGCTCGGCTTATGGCTTGCCACACGGATGAAGATAAGCTGAGTACCTGAAAAAAAGCGCTCGGCTTATGGCTTGCCACACGGCAAAACGTGATTTTCCTGTAGTGATGGAAAATCAAGATGGGGAGATGGACGTTACCAGCTGATGAACGAAATCGTTTGCTAGTGTCAGGTTAGTTCACGGTGTCATGATTGCAATACAGAAAATATGTGCTTTTGTCCTTCTTGCTTTGGTTTGTGATGTTATTCCACTGTCAGTGTTCATTCCTGGAAATAGATTACTGGTTGTATTGTATATGCTAGCTTTATAAATATATCGTTCTGATTTGTTGTTTGCAGGGTAAGCCGGACAAAGAGAACTTTGTCTCGTGGAAAACAGAGTGCAAGGCCTGGTTGCGGCTTCTCCGCACGAAGGATGATGGCTGGTATGTTAGCATATTCAGTAATGAGCACAATCACCCTCTGTCGGCCAGTCGTGAGGAGATAAGGCCGTGGAATTCACATACTAAGATCAATCCAGTCCTTGTGTATTTCATCAAGAATCTCAGGGAGAATAACATTACTCTCACCAAGGTGTACAACATTTTTTTTTGAAACAGGGCAAAAGATTTGCCACTTTCATTGATTAAGAAGAAGAGAGTTGCCCGGTTAATTAACAGAAACCCGGGCGAAAACCGTTACAACACGCCCCCCAAAAGGGCACCATCAACACACGTCGACCCCGATGCCGCGCACCAGCCGAGCCGCCGGCTCCGTCACCCAAGCAACCCAAAGCCGACACCCTACAACCAAAACCGAAGCCGACGCTCCGGCATCCACGCCGACCCCGAGGCCGCGCACCAGGCGAGCCGCCTGCTCTGCCGCCCAAGCAACCAGAGCTGACACCCTACAACCATCTCCGGAGCCGTCGCTCCGACGTACAGACGGAAACCAGACACGCCGACCCCAAGGCCGCGCACCAAGCGAGCCGCCAGCTTCGTCACCCGAGCAACCGAAGCCGACACCCAACAACCATATCCGGAGCCGCCACTCCGACATCCACGCCGACCCTGAGGCCGCGCAAGGTGTACAACATTATCAATGCAACACATGGCGATCAGACGGGAGCGCCGTTCCATAAGCAGAACTTAAGGTACCTTTGCTCACGGCTATCTCAAGATGCAATAACAGATGACATGGGTAAGACTGTCAAACTTTTAGAAGATATGAAGACTGCATATTCGACACCACCTACAGGACCAACCTTTATAACATGTCGTTCGGGGTTTTTGTTTGCGTTAATAACCATAATTAGTCAACGATTTCGGAGAGGCGCTTATGCGTGAAGAGACAGTAGCGTGATTGGGTTTTTAGTAGATTGTCGAAGTGATGAATTTAAGTTTTAAGTTTTAAGTGCTTCTTAATTTAAGTTTATGTTCCAAGTGCAGAATTTAAGTTTTAAGTGCTTCTTAATTTTAATGACAATTATGCTTATTCTGAAATTCTATGTTGTTGATTCGGTGCAGCATACAGGCTGCTGATTTTCTATACTGTTTAGTGCAGAATGGGCATAGCTGGAAAGTGCTAAACTGAATTTCAAGGTAGACCATAGATTCGGAAAGTGCAATAAGTAAGCAGATTAGGTGTCGTAGGTGCAATACTTTGGGACACAACAGGAAAACCTACAGGGTTAGAGGGATGTAATGTCATACCAAATGATCTTTGTCTTAGGGCGGTCCTGTTAGCATCGGTAGGACGACCATTTTCGTTGTCATTTTGTTTAGTTTGAACGATCATGCGCCAGCTGCGTTATGTAAGCTACATGCAATGGAACTTACCAGAAATGTATTGGCCTTTTCCTCACTCAATGGTGCTCATGTTGTATGGCTCAATACATGCCGAATCACTAAATCTGTAATGCATCCATATGTACATGATGAATATACGATACACCATTTCATCATGTACATTTGACAGGGCGTACGGATCTAATTATAGTCTCATCGGTAAAAAGCGTTTAAGATAGATATATTCAAACTCTTGCATCGATTTTGATACAATGGATAATTTTTTTATCCGCCCTATTACGTACTTGTATTAAGGATGTATTTTTTTTCTCATACTCCTCCCAAAATCGAGAGCCGAGTATCTGTGTTGAGGTGAATTAAACGCACCATCAGGATGGGCAGGGGAGAGATGATTATTGGCTCTCGGGCTCAGTGAAATCCAAAGCTTTCAAAATAATCCGAAAAATCTGCTTTTTAAGTTTACTCAAAAAATCAAAATAACTACACAAAGTACTGAGAGGTTTTTTATTTTTTTGAGGGAAACAAAGTACTGAGAGGTGTATGCTATATGTCTGTAAAATTTCGTTGGAAATGTGTTTGTGATATGAGCTGTAAAAAAAAGAAAATAAGGTTTTTTGTAGCCAATCTTGCATGTTGTATAAATACATAAAAATGTGTGTAGGTAGCATAAAAATGAATTTTGCCATGAAAATCAAAAGACAAGTATTGCACATCTATAGATATGTGTGTATTTCTTTAGATTTTTTTTTAAACCAGAAATCAAAATTTCAAATTTATAACCCGGATGCTAAACACAATTTTCACGGGTAAGCTATTTCTCTCAAAGCTAGCGAGTTGTAAGGTGTGTACAGTGCACGCATCGGGCCATGTAGAACACTTCCGACCGTAGTGTGAAGCGGTAAGGCGTGACCCCACGCCCTCACACCCATGTTCCAGCTTTCCAGGTACACTCAAGCTTGGCCCGTAGGAGCAGAATAGTGATGAAACACTTGTCATACACTCATGTTCCAGGTACACGTCCGTCTCCATTAATGGGGGGAGCCTGTGCCTGGTACAGGTGTGGATCAGGTGTGAAGCACGAGCGGGCCCTGTGCATTGTCGTTCGGTGTGCAGCGGGGGGATAGCTTGTGGGGATACACCTTGTACCCGAGGTACATGATGGCTACGTGTGGTGCTATTTCCTCTGTGTTCACGTGGCATTCATTTACGTGATTCAAAATGAAGGGTACTTTAAACTCTCCACCATGCAAGACGAGCAGCTCGCAAAAAGAAGGGTACTTCGAACTCTCCACCATTATAACATCACACACCTTCCAGTGGCACGCTCAGTGACCTGTCATCTCAGCAGGGCGTACCGTGAACAATATTTTTACACGCGGTGAATGAAATGGTATCGGTGAGAGGCCATTTTTGCCATTTTGACAAAAAAAAAATCACGTCTCTAGAAGCTTACAAGTTTCACTGTTGGCCGGTTAGGTGTTTTCCGCCGCATAGTCTCAAGAGCATTGTTTGTTCAAATACTCCCTCAGTTTCATAATGTAGTGTGCCTGCACTTTTCAAGATTTAAATTTGATCATAAATTTAACCAACGTGAGCGACTGCTTTGTGAGCAAAAAATATATCATTGAGTTGAAAGATTTTTTCGAATACGAATTCAATGGTATAATTTTTGCTCCTGCCGCAGTTGTCCACGTTGATTACATTTGTGATTAAACTTAAATCTTAGAAAACACGAACGCACTACATTGTGGAATGAAGGGAATACAAATGGCGAAGATTCTCGCCCGGTGGAGTCATTTCAAGCTATCTAGTGCACAGCTTACATGGACACAGGATACCATAACCAGCTATTGTTCTGTCAAATCACTACTTGTAGGGTGACAGCCTACAAGGCAGCGCTCCATCCTCCGCCTACGGCGACGAGGCAATGTTGGTTGCCGTATGCCATGGTGTGGCTGCGCCAACACGCCACCTACTACTTCTGGTTATGCCCACGAGGCAATGGTCCAGCTGAAAAAAAACATCAGAACACACAAAAAAAAAACTCTCGAGAAATAAACCAGCCAATGTGGGAAGCCAAAACAACACTTACATGTAGTACATGACAATAGTTTACTTAAATTATTTGATGTAGAGAGGGAGGGGTAAAATCTAGAATTTACACTTTTTTAATGAAGTACAAATCTTCCAGTTAAACCACGCAACCATACTGTAGATTAAAAACTCGGCATCAGCTTCTGAACTTGTTCTGGGAACAACAACGTATGACTTTTTCCAGGTACATATAAGCCCCCGGATAATGTTCCGGATACATATTTGTGGTGAGTTCGTGTTGTGCGTGGAACAGCCCTCCTCGTGGCAAGCCATAATCTCCTAGGTGCAGTTCGGCTTTTATTAGTTGGAGTTCCAAGTGCAGTTCGTTCCATTCCCACTATTCAAACGTCACATACAACTCTGTGGGTATCAATTTGTTGTCTGTGGGCGTTTGAGAGCCCAAATTTGTTGCACGTGGCTTATATATGCTCTTAGCACTTGTATCAGGGTACATATGCTCGGGCATGTGTTTCTGGTACAACATGATTAGAACGACACCAATATATGTTCGGGGTACAAGTTGTGGCGGTGTTGTGTCCGACGCTTCCGCAGGCGTTTCAGGGCCCGCATTTGCTGTCTGGTGCTTGTATATGCTCTTAGAACTGTACCAGGTACATATGTGCGGGGCAGTTGCTCCTGGTACAACATGATTAGAACGCGCCAGTAGATGTTTCGGATGCAAGTTATGGCTGTGTTGTGCCTGGGCGTGTCCGCGGGTGTTTGAGGGCCCGAATTTGTTGTTCATGCCTTGTAGACGCTCTTATCAGTTGTACCAGGCACATATGCCTGGTTAGGTGTTCCTGGTACAACACGATTAGAAGGACCTTAGTAGATGTTCCGAGTACAAGATGAGGTCATGTTGTGTCCGGGCGCGTTCGCGGGCGTTTGAGGATCCGAATTTGTTGTCCGTGGCTTATAGATTCTCTTAGCACTTGTATCAAGTACATATCCCTGGGCAGGTGTTTCTGGTACAACATGATTAGAACGCGCCAATAGATGTGTCGGGACAAGTTATGGTTGTGATGTGCCCGGCGAGTCCGCGGGCGTTTGAGGACCCGAATTGGCTGCCCGTGGGTTTGTACATTCTCTTAGGACTTGTACCAGGTACATATAGCCGAACAGATGTTCCTTATACAACATGATTTGAAGGACGCCAGTAGATATTACGGGGACAAGTTGTGGTCGTGATGTGTCCGGGCGAGTCTGTGGGCGTTTGAGGACCTAGATGTCTTGTCCGTGGCTTGTTGATAATCTTAAAACTTGTACCAGGTACATATGCCCATGCAGGTGTTCCTGGTACAACATGATTAGAACACGCCAATAGGTGTTTTGGGTACAAGTAATGGTCGTGTTGTGCGAGGCGCGTCCGTGAGCGTTTGAGAGCCCAAATTTGTTGTCCGTGGCTTGTAGATACTCTTAGCACTTGTACCAAGTACATATGCCCGGGCAGGTGATCCTGGTACAATATTGTGACACCTCCGACTTAATCATGCACTAATCATACACGCAATTGCGCATGATCAAGATCAGAGACTCGCGGAAAGATATCACAACACAACTCTAAACACAAATTTAAAATAATTCAAGCTTCATATTACAGCCAGGGGGCCTCGAGGTCTCGAATACATAAGCTTAGGTACATAAGTCAGCGGAAGCAACAATATCCGAGTACAAACATAATTAAACAAGTTTGCCTTAAGAAGGCTGAGCATAACAGCGACAACTAGATCGAAAAGGCGCAGGCCTCCTGCCTGAGAGCCTCCGAACTATTCCTGGTCGTCGGCGATCTACACGTGGTAGTAGGCTCCATCGGTGTTGTAGTAGCCTCCGTCGGGATAGTAGTAGTCGACGACGGGATCAACTGGCTCCTGGGTTCCGTCATCTGATCGCGGCAATTGTATCAAGGGGAAAAAGGGGGAGCAAAGCAACTGTGAGTACTCATCCAAAGTACTCGCAAGACTGACATCAGATCTGTGCTAAGTATGCTTCAGTATCAAAGGAATGGGGCTATATCTTTGGACTGAACTACAGAAATGCCAGAAGAGAGGAGAAGGCCTAGTCCTATCGAAGACTAGCATCTTCAGTGTCTTGCAGCATTAGAAGAGTGCAAATTAGTATATCGTAATTATAGTATTTTGTAGTAACGCCTAGAGATCCTTTCTCGACTCCCTGCGAGAAAGCAATCCCAGAGCCATCATATCCATTTAATTTCACACGTATCCAGTTCTAGTTGTAATAGATCAGGATTCTTTCCGAGCGTCCGTTACCGTGGACACGGCTATTCGAATAGATATACTTCCTTGCAGGGGTGCACAAACTTACCCAACATGCTCGATTAACTCTGGTCGGACATAATTTCCTGGTCATACCCGGCCTCAGCTGATCGACACACCGTAGTCCTACCTAGGCTCAACGGAGAGGCCAGCATGCCGGTCTACATCCTAATCACGGAGGGGTCATGGGCCAATCGCCCTCTGCAATCCTGCGCGTTACGTGGACGGCCGGTGTCAGTCTTGGCACCTCTTTCAACAAAGCAGGTGCTTACGCGGGCCACCCGGGCGCGTGCCGCTCAACTGTGGCGTCTGAAGAACTTTCGGCAGAATGTATGATGAAGAGTACCCATATTTATTTCCGCGTGGTGGTTAGTGCGAAAAGGCCAGAGGCCTACTCAGATCACATGTCCAAACCCGTTAGTGTCTTATTAGAGTGCGGAGACGATCAGTGCTCCATGATCTGTGGTCCCGTCGCCCCGTCTCGAGGACTTGTGGCAAGGACAAAGAATGACCGGCCACGCCTCGTAATTATCTCACGGGTGCCTTCCAGGTCCACCCGACCACACCTCCCTTGAGGGTTCCCCTCGGGGCCGACCCGTCTTTCATGTTAGATCTCGGGTAAAGTCAAAGTAACTGTGTGTCCATAACATCCAGTGGGAATATGAGGAATCATCCTCGAAAGATTCCACTCGATGTGACCATCAAGGTGACCTGGGCGGAATCACCCTCGAGGGTCACACTTGAGGTGTTGCACGACAGAGTCACTACCGAGAGTGGTGAAAGAGGAATCACCCTCAGTAACCCACAACCGACTAGCTACGCTACAGAGTTATCATTAGGAGTGTGTTACGAGGTATCACCATCGGCACTCTATAGTAGCTGATCTGTAGAGTCGTACAACTAAAGGGGGTGTGAGGTGATGTGTCGGTCTTGGCTTATCGATCATGTTGATCTAGTCTTCGGATATTTGAGTCCTTGAATCTTCGATGATGAAGCAGGGACAACAGGGACAACGTGAGGGGGCCACTGATGGATCACTAACCAACCTATACTAAGCATTTTAGGATAGCAGGTAAAGTGACAACGGTAGGTTACAAAATCAGGCTATGCATCAGAATAGGAGCAAACATATACAGTAGCAAAATTCTAATGCAAGCATGAGGGAGAAGGATTAGGTGATATAGGAATGATCAAGGGGGTTTTGCTTGCCTGGTTGCTCTGCTGCAAAAGGCTGAACGTCATTGTAGTCGTACCCGGTAGCAGCGTCGGTCTCGGGGTCTACTGGAGAGAAGAGGGGAGAGAAACAATAAATATAAAGCAAACAAATGCATCACGATGCATGACATGCAATATGCAGTGCTAGGGGTGACCTAACGCAGTGCTACACGTTGCAGACGGAGCGGGAGAATATCTGTGGATATTTCTCGGGTCTGAGACAATTATCGGACAGATGATCCGGAGGGGAAAGTTCCATGTTCATCATGCTAGAGGCATGTGACAAATGAACGGATGGCATATTTGGATTCATTCTATTTTTCTGACTAACTTTCATATATAAATTATTTAAATCTGACTTACGGATTATTTTATATGATTTTTCAAAGTTTTATTAATATTCTGGAATTTCTGGATTTATTATTATTAATTCAAAAATAGCTTTATTGCATCAGCATGATGTCAGCCTGAGGTCAGCAGTCAACAGTCAGCATTGACTGGTCAAACTGACCAGTGGGCCCCACTAGTCAGTGAGACAGTTGTTAAGACAGGTTTAATTTAACCTAATTAATCTAATTAAGCAGTAGGGTCCACCTGTCAGTGTCTAATCACTTTTTAAACTAATTAATCAAATTAATTAACAATTAATTAGAGAGGGGTGTGGCCCACATGTCAGTGGCTGTGGGCCGCCCAGTCAGCCTAGCTGACCAGGTCAACTGGTCAACTGGGCCCGTGGGGCCCTTTACCAGTGACCCAGAGCGGGCCACGTGGCCGGCCAGGTCAGCTCCGGCGACCATATTTTGCTACCGCGCGCGTGGGAGGTGGCCGGGATTCGCACACACGGCACCGTTTGACGCGCATGATGGTGGCACTGGTGTGTCGTGGGGAGGGCAACAACGTCAACGGCGACCACCACGAGCGGCGCCGGAGTTCGGGCGCGGACGAATCCGGTGATAGGGGCACGTGAAAAGTGAATGGCGGTGGCGTTGGGTTCCAGAGAAGCCCCTGAGCACGCCTGCGTGCTCGGAAGCGAGCCGGGCATGTTGTGGCTGCGGCGGCGAGCTCTACAACGGCGGCCGGAGCAGCAGTAATGGCAACAGCAAGCGAGAGCTACAGATCGAGCTAGAGAGAGAGAGGATCGAGGCGGTGGCTCACCGTGGGAGCACACGGGGGCTCGTTGGCGTCTTAGGAGCAGCAGAGGAGGCGAATTTGAAACAGGTCGCCGGCGGGTTGCAGAGGACGTCGACGATGATTCTCAACGATGCAGAGGCATCGGGTTTTCATCCCGTGGACGTAGACGAAGAAGGGGAAGCAGACGGAGCTCCTGGACACGTCGGTGCGGCGAATGGTGGCCGGTGGCCGCGCCTACAACGGAGCCATGGCGACGGCAGCGCTCGGCTTAGCGCGAGGAGGAAGAAATCGAGGGGGAAAGGGGGAAATGAGGGTTAGGGTTTCTTTCAGGGGGCGCGGGGAGGTCTTTATCCAGCAGGGGGTTCGCGGGATGGCCGGCAGGTGGCCGATCCGGCCATGGACGCGCTCGGATCGTCCACGACGCCCCGGGTGAACAGAAGAATAAGATGAGGCGATGGTGGGCTGGGCCTCTCCTGTGCACTAGAGGCCCAGGTGAACAGGTAAGTTTTGCTTTCCCTTTTTATTTTTCTGTTTTCTTTTACAGTAGTAGTTTCTTATTTTATTTAGCTATCAAATGACTTTTGTAAAATGTGGGACCTGGTCCATTAATTACATTGCTATTTATAGCACTGCCATAAAAAGTTTGAGAGTCACTTGAATTTGTTTGAATTTTCCATAATTTTGAAAGGTATTTAAAAATGCCTTTGGCTCTGTTTTAAATTGCTAGAGTCCACACCAGTAAGTTGGTGATGTTGTTTTCCTTAACAATATTTGTTTTGGAATATTTGCTAAGTGTTTAACAATTTTTCCATCATGTTTGAGAATTTTATTTCTCACTTTAAATTTGAATTGCTTTTAGTGGTGGAATTTGAAATGAGATATGATTTCAAAGGTGATCAAGCACTGTTTAGCAAAAGGACTTAGCTTAATCATGATGATTACTGTAGTTCATTACATTGGGGTGTTACAAACATGATTAGAACGCACCAGTAGGTGTTCCGGGTACAAGTTATGGCCGTGTTGTGCCCGGCGCGTACGCGGGCATATGAGGACCCAAATTTGCTCTCCGTGGCTTGTAGATGCTCTTAGCACTTGTACCAGGTACATATGTCTAGGCAGGTGTTCCTGGTACAACATGATTAGAACGATGCCAGTAGATGTTCTGGGTACCAGTTGTAGCCGTGTTGTGCCCAGGCGCGTACGTGTGTGTTTGAGGGCCCAAATTTGTTGCCCCTGCCTTGTAAATTCTCTTGGCACTTGTACCAGGTACACATGTCCGAGCTGGTGGTCCTGGTACAACCTGATTAGAACGCGCCAATATATGTTTCGGGTACAAGCAATGGCGGTGCTGTGCGAGGCGCGCCCGCTATTGTTTGAGGACCCGAATTTGTTGTATGTGACTTGTAGATGATCTTAGCACTTGTACCAAGTACATATGGCCCGGTAGGTATTCCTGGTACAACATGATTAGAATGCGTTAGTAGGTGTGCCGGGTACAAGTTATGGCCATGTTATGCCTGGCGTGTCCGCATGCGTATGAGAACCCGAATTTGTTGTTTGTGGCTTGTAGATGTTCTTAGCACTCGTGCCAAGTACATCTGCTCCAGCAGGTGTTCCTGGTACAACATGATAGGAATGACGTGAGTATATGTTCTAGGTACAATTTCTCGCCTTGATGTGCGCGGGCGTTTGAGGACCCGGATGTCCTGTCCGTGGCTTGTAGATACTCTTAACACTTGTACCAGGTACATATGCCTGTGGAGGTGTTCATGGTACAACATGATTAGAACGCACCAATAGGTGTTTTGGGTACAAGTAATGGTTATGTTGTGCGAGGCGCGTCCGCGAGCGTTTGAGGACCGGAATTCGTTGTCTGTGGCTTGTAAATGCTCTTAGCACTTGTACCAAGTACATATGCCCAGGCAGGTATTCCTGGTACAATATGGTTAGAACGCGACAGTAGGTGTTCTGGGTAAGATTTATGGCCGTGTTGTGCCCGGCACGTTTGCGGGCGTATGAGGATCCGAATTTGCTGTCTGCGATTTGTAGATGCTCTTAGTACTTGTACCAGGTACATATGCGAATGCAGGTGTTTCTGGTACAACATGATTATAATGACGCCAGTAGATGTTACGGGTACATTGTGCCCGGACGCGTCCCAGGGCGTTTGAGGGCCCGAATTTGATGTTCTTTGCTTATATATACTCTTAGCACTTGTACGAGGTACATATGCATGGGAAGGTGTTCCTGGTACTACATGATTAGAACGACGTCAGTAAATGTTTCGGGTACAAATTGTGGTAGTGTTGTGTCTCGCGTGCCCGCGGTCGTTTGAGGACCCGAATTTTTTGTCCCTGCCTTGTAAATGCTCTTACCACTTGTACCAGGTACATATGGCCGGGCAGGCGTTCCTGATACAACATGATTAGAACGCGCCAGTATGAATTGTTGGTACAATATATGGCCATGTTGTGTCCGGGCGCGTCCTCGGGTGCTTGAGGGCCCGAATTTGTTGTCTGTGCTTTGTAGATGCTCTTAGCACTAGTACCAGGTACATATGCGCTGGCAGGTATCCCAGGTACAACATGATTAGAACAACGCCAGTAGGTGTTCCGGGTATAAGTTGTGGCCCATTTGTGCACAACACACGTCCGCGGGCGTTTGAGTGCCCAAATTTACTGTTTTTTGGCTTGTAGATGCTCTTAGCACTTGCACCATGTACATATGCCTGGGCAGGTGTCTCTGATACAACATGATTAGAACGATGCCAGTAGATGTTCCGGGTACATATTGTAGCCGTGTTCTGTCCGGACGCGTCCACGGACGTTTGAGGGCCCGAATTTCCTGTCCGTGGCTTGTTGATGCTCTTATCACTTGTACTAGGTACATATGGCCAGGCAGGTGTTCCTGGTACAACATAATTAGAACGATGCTAGTAGATGTTCTGGGTACAAGTTGTGGCCTTGCTATGTCCGGGCACGTCCACGGCCGTTTGAGGGCCCAAATTTGTTGTCTGTGGCTTGTAGATACTCTTAGCACTCGTATCGAGTACATATGTCCGGGCATGTGGTCCTGGTACAACATGATTAGAACGCGCCAGTAGGTGTTTCGGGTACAAGTTATGGTCGTGTTGTGCCCGCGCACGTACGCAGCCGTTTGATGGCCCGAATTTACTGTAAGTGGCTTGTAGATACTCTTAGCACTTGTATCGGGTACACATACCCGGGCAGGTGTTTCTGATTAACATGAGTTGAACGCGTTAGTATTTGTTCCGGGTACAAGTTGTGTCCGTGTTGTACCCGGGTGCTTCCGTGGGCGTTTGAGGGCCCGAATTTTCTGTCCCTGACTTGTTGATGTTCTTAACACTTGTACTAGGCGTGCGTCATGGGATGGAACTGAATCCACCGTCCCCTATTTGCTTCACATATATGGACACGTTGGCACACTCACCGCTTTTTTCACTCCGCACCTACCTTATCTCTCTTGAATGGAGATTCTTAGCCACTCCTTTCATTTTTTTCCACACACAACACAACACCTTTTCTCTCGTGTCCTTTTTTTTTTGAACAGAAAGGGGTCTCCCCCTGCCCCAACTTTTATGAAAGCCGAGGCAAAAGCACAACCAAATGTTAGCAGCTCTCGGGAACAGCCAGAGATAGTTGTCACAGACATAAACAGGGTTATATGATGATCCACCCAAAAACAACTAGGTCTATTACATGCCATGGCCGAAGGGAGGAGTAAGCTAGATAAAGCAATCGAAGCACCAAAACACACACTCCTCGCCAGCATCAGTAAACTACGACGCTATTCTAAGCAGTTCCCCTCTCCGACGATCCAAAAGTCTTAAGCACCAAAGAAGAAGAGCACCCTGGGCCTCTGAACATAAGATTTTCCATTGCCTGATCATAGCCCCCACACTAGTAGAAACAGGGCCTTTTGTCCCGGTTCCAAAGGGCCATTGGTCCCGGTTCTGGAACTGGGACTAAAGGGTCGGGACTAATACCCAAAACCTTTAGTCCCGGTTTGCTTACGAACCGGGACCAAAGGCCCTCCACGTGGCGCTGCCTGGGGCGGGGGAGGGAGGACCTTTTGTCCCGGTTGGTGTTACCAACCAGGACTAAAGGAATTTTTAGAAAAAAAAATTTGAAATTTTGTTTTGAATTTTTATATATTTTTTTGAAATGTTTTTAAGTTTTATTCCGATTTTCAAATATTTGAATTATTTGACAATTTAATCTCTAATCACCCGTCCTCACTACTCCAGCGTCATGCACTCATTTCAAATCGTCTAACTTCCCGGCCGGTCACCCATCCTCTCACTGCTCCAGCCCCAGCACGCTTAACTTCCTGGTTCTATCGACCCTAGTTTCCAAGTCTGCACTTATTGTTTTCCTGACAATAGTAAGCTATCAATCCTATTAACCCTTAGGTCTTGATGTCACATGATTTAATTTTTTGAATTATAAACAATTATTAAAATAAACAAAATAAGTACTAATAATATTGAATTTCAATGAAAATAAAATAAGTAATAATATTATTTTATTCATTTTTTGCCATTTATTCATTTAATATGGCATAATTAATATCTTTAAATCTGTAAATCAAAATTCGACAAATAATATATCCATTATTATCAAAAAAATGTGAGGAATCCAAATATGACATCATTTAATTATTTTTAAATAAAATTAATTTTTAAAATTATTAATTTTTTTTTTGATTTGAAATAAATTTTTTTACTTTTGGAATTTCGAGAATCTGAGAAAACTTCAGCGGGTAAACCCGGGTGAAATCGAGTCCCAATTTTTCTCTAGTTTTTTTTGATATATTAAACTTTTTTTTTCGACGTCGTATGCAAAAGTTATGGCCGTTTTACATTTTTTTTTCGTTTTATTGCAGAAACGGTCAAAATTCATATTTCAAAATTTCTATACCAACTAGACACTAAAACCTAACTACATCTCAAAGGATTTTATTTTTTGAAGATTATATCATTTTTGTTTATTTTCTACAAAACTAAAAAATGCGGTCCACGGGGGGGGGGGGGGGGGGAGTGTGAAAATTTCAGAACCCATTTAGTGCGGGTTGGTGTCCATCCAATCATAACGTCGACTACATCTGCTAGCACCGTCCCAGCCAGAGTCACAACTAAGGTTAACCAAGCCAGAGTCAACCCTTTCTAACTTCATTTGCTATTTTTCATGCATTTAATGATTTTTTTGAGCTAAATGGCCCTTAATTTGAAAAACACTACAAATGAACTCTGAAAAGGTTGAAAGTTGGCATGGTATCATAATTACACCCACATAGCTTGTGCTAAAAAGTTGAGAGGGTTACGGAAAAAACTGGATGCACTTCGTGTACAAACTGGACCATCTCCTTCGAAGTATCAAAGTTTCGGACGAAAACCCATCTGTTACAAATGCATTTCATTTTTTTAACTTATTTCAACTCCAGACTTTTTGTGCATTCAATATGCACCATTCAAAGCCACATCCTCAAATTTCAACCTTTTCTAACTTTATTTGCTATTTTTCATGCATTTAATGATTTTTTTGAGCTAAATGACCCTGAAATTGAAAAGCCCTACAAATGAACTCTGAAAAGGTTGAAACCTGGCATGGTATCATCATTTCACCCACATAGCATGTGCTACAAAGTTGAGAGGGTTACGGCAAAAACTGGATGCACTTCGTGTACAAACTGGACCATCTCCTTCGAAGTATCAAGGTTTCGGACGAAAACTCGTCTGTTACAAAGGCATTTCATTTTTAAATTATTCTAAAAATAACCAAATAAATCGTACTGTGACAACAATCTAACACGTGACTAGGAGCAAAAAGAATTAAATTAAAAACTATTTGTAAACTCAAGTTATTCACAATCTAGGGTTTGAAGCAAATTTAAACAAATTCAAATTTAAACATTCAAATTTGCAAACTAATGGCACAAACAGAAACTAGACAAAATTTTGAATCTAATGCAAAAAGAATCACTCAAAAACATCAAATATCCTAAAAGATATAAGCAATTTAAAATAGAAACTAAAAACAGATCCCACTTGTAAAAACATAAAAAAAAAACTTCCAGAACCCTTTTAGTCCCGGTTGGTGTCTCCAACCGGGACTAAAGGTCTCCTCAACCCCTTTAGTCCCGGTTGGTGTCTCCAACCGGGACTAAAGGCCCGGTTGGAGACACCAACCGGGACTAAAGGGTATCGGCCCCTTTAGTCCCGGTTCATGTCTCCAACCGGGACTAAAGGTCCCATTTGAACCGGGACTAATGCCCGACCGGCGCCCTAGCCGCTCGAACCGGGACTAATGCTCACATTAGTCCCGGTTCGTAATGCAACCGGGACTAATGTGTTGGGTGACCTGTGACGAATGCCCTGTTTTGTACTAGTGCCACCAGGTCAAAGATGCAGCATAAACTTCGCCATCTCCTCCCATGAAAGACAAAATCATTCCGCAACAACCATAAACTCCACAAAGTGGCAGATCTCACAATATTAACTGCCTCTCGAGGCTTTTTTCTTCTTCCAGGAAACAACCAAATCAACAAAGCTAGAAGGCAAGCATCAACAATAACCAACCGGGTTTCATGAGCAACAAGTATTTCAAAAAACAAGTGTTGAATTGATTCAGGTTCATTACAAAAGACACAAGTAATATCATCAACATGTCTTCTTTTGGCTAGATTATCTCTGGTCAAGCATTTGTTGTAAAAGGCTAGCCATAGAAAAACATGAATGTTTGGAGGCACTTTGATTTTCCAAATGAAATCTTTAATATCAGATGGCACACCTCCAAAGTTAATCATTTTGTAAAATGACTTCACAGTGTATTTACCAGAAGGTTCAAGTGTCCAAATAAGGCAATCCGCAGCATCAGAAAGAATACAAGTTCTAACTAGATCAGATAAAACAAACCATCTACCCAGCAGGTAGTCATCCACACATCTCCTAAAAGTTAGATGAAGCTGCTGACCATCCCAGACTTGGGCTTGGGTGGCATCTTGCTGCTGACAAATGGAGAATAGATCCCAAAAGAGAGTTTTCAGGGAACAATCCCCACATCAAGTATCATGCCAAAAGGCAATATTTACTCCATTGCGAGGGGACCACCTCAAATTCTCTCGCGTGTTGTCTTCCATCCACACTTTTTGGCTTTTCACCATGGCTGCTGTAGACGGGATCACCGGCGAAGGCGACGGGTGTCTGTGACTACCGGGATGTTGCGAGGCCACCACTGTCATCTACCCCCCATCCCCCTCCTCTCTTTGCAGCAGCCATGGATGATCTCCACACTTCTCGTCATCTGCACACATCCCCTCCTCTTTCCAGCAGCCATGGATGAACTCTGACGGTTTTGCTGGAACCGGTGTTTTGTTTTGCTGCCACTGACGGTTTTTTTTGTTGCCACCGGCGACGACCGTATTTTTCTGCTAAGTTTTTTTTGTGTTGGAAACGGTGATGCATGCCCACGGCGGCGAGCGAGGGACGGCTGCTGCATCCAGGGCGGTCGTGTGCTCGAACGGGCTGGTGAGAGAGTTGCAAATCGTCAACAGAAGGGAGATTGGGACCCAAAGAAGGTCATGTTGTAGTCCCGACGGCTGTGCGGCGAGCGGCGACAAGCTGGTTGTGCTACGACGGCACGGTGGAGCTGCGGTGGGGGTGGACGGCCGCGCGTGGCGAGGCGGACGGCGTGCGGCGCTGCAGCAGAGGCGAGCGCTGGAGTGGGAGGGGGGGGGGGGGGGAGGGAGATTGGGGTGAAAAGGGACGCGTTGACTTGATATAAGGGTCACACGCGGGCCAATCTAATGGTAGGTGATTGACTGGACCAAAGTTGGGCCGGCGGACCGGCGCCTATCAGCACTCTAAAACATTATCATGTTTGGTAACGTCCCCGGCACAGATATTCCTGGCACAACATCGTAGGAAAGAGAAAATGATGGATAGAGAAAATGATGGACGTTCAAGACACGCACCTGTACTTGGCACAACAACGGGGCACAACAACGCTAAACAAAAGATAGGACCGGGCACCGCTGTGCTTGGCACAACAACGTGGAACTGTCAGCGGCTGGACCTCCATGACTATTTATGGAAGCGCTAAATAAAAATTGAAAAATAAATAAATTGCTATAGATGGAACGTGACGGCGTTACCCAGACAAGCCTATTTTTTCCTGTCCCACATCACGTAGTTGAGAATTGAGACCAGATGCTGAGCAGCAGTGGTGCCATGCACGGGCCATGTACTGCAAAAAACACGAATCATTAATGCGCCATAAGCCATGAATAGCACCATCTGTGCTGCCACGCGCATGGAGTTACAGCTATGTCAGGAATCTAGCAAATGGACGTCCTCTTCAAAAAGAAAAGAGGTAATATCACTGGCAGTCACATAACTTGCATCTTATGTGCAGTTTAGTGCTAGATCTTTCAAAATACGTTTTTTTGGTCAGCTAACTTGTGAATTGGAGCAAATACAGTCAATCCTGCTGATTGCCCGCGTACACGACGCTGGCGTGGCATGCCACGCATGCACGGGGCCACTGTCAGCGACCTACAACGTTATCGAGCGACACGCGTGTGGTTTTTATGCACATACCCCCCCCCCCCCCTCACAAAATTGTGTAGGTCTCCTCTGTTTGCATATCCTTCCCGTTTTGGTACAGTTTTCTACTGAATTTTTGCAATGTCTTGTACTGAATTTTGGCAAAAAAAAAACAGAAACTCCCATGAAGATTTTATACACGACGACCATCATCCATAATTAACAGCAAAGAAAATCTGAAACTCACATGAAGATTATACACACGGTGACCATCATCCATAATTAACAGCGAAGAAAATAGATAGCATCAAAAGGAGCACAATTAACAGGAATATCATCCATATTGATCCGAACTACAGGTTCATTTGTCTTCCTAACATAAAAAGAGCATCAAAAGGAGCACTTCTTAACCCCATCAAAAGGAGCAGTTCATTGATGAACTATGCCTAACAAAAGTTCATTCATGAACTTCATCACATGGTCATCTAAACTACGAAGACAAGAAATCATGCAGGTCATGAGGCCAGCCTTCACGAAACAGAGCAGCTTGCGGTGCATTTTGTCTCACAATTACCTCCTCTTCAGCCTGCATGAAAAGAGGTGGTTCCCGGTTAACAGCTCCATCAGGTCCAAAAAGCAAGTTGTAGAATCCTGGAGCAGCAGCCCTTGCTCCTCTGGGAGGATTACTTCCACATGGAACATTGCTTCCGGTTGCTGGTGTTGAAACATTGCCTCCTCTTGTAGCTCTTGAAACATTGCCTCCTCTTGCACCATTGGTACCACTTGTACCTCCTCCTCTTCCACCATTGCTTCCTCTTGTCCCTTTTCCTCTTCTGGGAACATTGCCTCCCCTTTGAGCCGAGCCTCCTCTTGTACCAGCTTGGCCACTTGACTGTGCTGCTTGTTGTCCTACAGTAGCTTAACTCCTCACCCTGCCCCCTTGACATTGCTGTTGTCACCCTACCTACAGGGATTGTGTCTCTAGCATTTGCAATGAAGCTAGACTCGGGCAAGGGACCAAAGTCCATAGGAGCTGGGTATGTGAATTTTTCCTGTTTAAGGAATTAATACAGAGAACATATCATGTCAGAAAGTGAAAATAGAGTTACCAAAATTAGAAAAAAGAGGGATATGTGAATATTGTACCTTTTCCTGCATCTTGTAAACCATGGAGTCAGGAGTTTGGGTTGGATCAAGTTGTGGGTACACTCTGTGTGGCATAATGTTCTGCGGTAGTACAAGCAGTTTATCAATGTCAGTGAGAAGCATGCATGAGTAAAAACAAGCCATCAAAATCACCTACATTGTGAAAATATGAGAAATTCATCAGTTCATAAAAATTCTAAACATGGTATAGAAAGTTCATTTAATAATTCAATACATCTAAGAACAGAAAAAATCATTGCTTACTTATTCAGTATTACAAGTACAAAACATTAAGAAAATTCAAACGACATGTTTCATTCGCTAACAAATTCAGTAACTACAGAAAATTCTGTTAGTTTACTGAATTTGCGAGCATATTCAGTGTACGCAGGGTCACAAAAATTCAGTTAACAGCTTACTGAATACACATAACAAGTTCAGTTAATAATTTTAGTCACATAATGTGCAGCATATATGATTAACTGAATTTGCAAGCATATTCAGTGTACACAGCAGGGTAACAAAAATTCAGCTAACAGCTTACTAAATGCACATAACAATTTCAGTTAATTATTTTAGTCACATAATGTGCAGCACATTCAGTAAACTGAATTTGCAAGCATATTCAGTGTACACAGGCTCTGAAAAATCCAGTTTCCTTCTATCGATTCAGGATTCGCAGCTTACTGAACAAATTGATCAACTGCCACTGCCTAATATGATGGGCACGTCCATTTGATCTTACTTTCTTGCACATAAAAGTTGCCTCCTTTTTAACCCCTAGAAAAACCCTAACTCGAATTGGGAAACAGAGGAACCCTATCTACGGATCTAATGGTTGCCCTACAGATTGTAATGCATATGACAAAGATCGCTTTTACCAGTTCATCACACAGGCGACCAGTAGCGGACCTAGCAACATACAACGTCCCAGGCAAGAATTCTATCTACAGTGTGCTACAGTGATCTACAGTGTGATTTGCGCTACGGTCAAGGAAGGAAATCTCCAGCACGCCCCAGGCGAAGGCCCTGCCTGCCTGGGCCTGAAACCGCCCATGCAGGCAACTGAATCAATAGTTGGCCTACCACATGAATCCTATCCAAGCCAAACGGGGCCAAAGAGATCTCAGCGGTGAGCAGAGAAGAGAAACAGGGAGGACGGACTAACCGTACGACGGCGCCGCTTCGCCCGGCCGTCGACGACGCGGTTCCCCCATCTCCTCTTCCGGTGGTGGCCGTGGCGCACGGCCTCCTCCGTCTCCGCCTCGAACTGATCAGGAGATGAAGCGGCGAGGAGTAAAAATGAACTGCCAGCAGTATCGGGGTACCGCTTTGCATATATACACATGCAGCCACTTCCCGCCATTGCAGGGACATTTTTAGGCGAACAAACATTTTGTGAGGGGGGTTTGTGCATAAAAACCACGCGCGTGTCGCTCGATAACGTTGTAGGTTGCTGAAAGTGGCCCCATGCATGCGTGGCATGCCACGCCAGCGTCGTGTACACAGGCAATCAGCATGACTGACTGTATTTGCACCAATTCACAAGTTAGCTGACCAAAAAAATTTGTATTTTGAAAGATCTAGCACTAATCTGCACATAAGATGCAAGTTATGTGACTGACAGTGATATTACCTCAAAAGAAAAAGAAAAGGACTAATGCAGGCAGTCACATCACCACTCTCGACGCATGCACTGGACGTTTAATTTATGTGGTTGTTTTACTTCTTGACATGCATACATGCATACATATATGAGAGAATTCCTTATTTGTCCCTTTCTTAAAATTCGATTCCCTTTATGGCCCCAAAACAGTTTTTCTTCCCTTTTTGACACTCAAACTTTATTTTGTTCCCTACATGACATTTTCATCAGGTTTAGCCACTAACACCGTTAGGTGCCACATGAAAAGTCCTTTTTACCCCTGGGTTTGCATGCTCAGCAGCACTACTGATGATATGGTGGGTTGGACGGAGATGGAGCAGCTGCTGAGGAGAACGCGCTATGCGCGACAGAGGAGGGCCACGGCCCTACAGTGGACTCAGGCCTCGATACACACCAGATTGACTTGAGCCAGCGTCGATATGCATAAGGACCCTCCCATACTCCCATAGCGGCTGACATCATACACCATGCGCGGTGAACAAAGGCGGTGGAGCGCACAGAACGCGCAGACACAGGATGCGGCGAGCAGCTGGGATGGATCCATGCGACGCATGGCCTGCGGTGACCAGCAACAGGCCGTGTTGTGCTAGAGTCGGCCATGCGCGGCTGCCTGGTAAGCGTCACACGAGGTGGCGGTTCAAGTCAATAGGCACACCCACGGTTCAAGGGCGGTACGCGGAGGCTCGCATGATGCGGCGGTAGTGGCCAACTCGCACGACAACTACGACCAGTACGTATGCACCCGACAGACTCGGCGAGCTGCACACAACGGCCATCTATGTGCAGCTGTGGACACGACGGTGGCACGTTACCGGCAGCACAGCCAACAGCCGATGTGGGTGGCCTAGGAATCTATGGTGCAGCTAGCATATATGGGCATCATGTGCAGCGTGTGTTCTCCGCGTGTGTGCTCCTGAATGCATGTATTGCAAATGTGGTATTTTATTTTATTTAGACTTGTCTTTTAGAGTTGATTGGCTTCGGTCGATTGATGAACAGTAATGATTTGTAGTAATATATATTCTTCCGGTGTTGTGTCCAAATTGAAAAAAGAAAGTCAAATAGTCTACCAGGGGTAAAACTGTCTTTTCAGGTTCCACTTAACACAGTTAATAGCTAAAATTGACAGAAATGTCATATAAGGAACAATTTTACTTTAAGGGTCATATAGGGAAGAAAAATATTTTTAAGTCCCAATTTTTCTCTAGTTTTTTTTGATATATTAAACTTTTTTTTTTGACGTCGTATGCAAAAGTTATGGCCGTTTTATATATTTTTTCGTTTTATTGCAGAAACGGTCAAAATTCATATTTCAAAATTTCTATACCAACTAGACACTAAAACCTAACTACATCTCAAAGGATTTTATTTTTTGAAGATTATATCATTTTTGTTTATTTTCTACAAAACTAAAAAAGGCGGTCCACGGGGGGGGGGGGGGGGGGGAGTGTGAAAATTTCAGAACCCCTTTAGTCCGGGTTGGTGTCCATCCAATCATAACGTCGACTACATCTGCTAGCACCGTCCTAGCCAGAGTCACAACTAAGGTTAACCAAGCCAGAGTCAACCCTTTCTAACTTCATTTGCTATTTTTCATGCATTTAATGATTTTTTTGAGCTAAATGGCCCTTAATTTGAAAAGAACTACAAATGAACTCTGAAAAGGTTGAAACTTGGCATGGTATCATAATTTCACCCACATAGCTTGTGCTAAAAAGTTGAGAGGGTTACGGCAAAAACTGGATACACTTCGTGTACAAACTGGACCATCTCCTTCGAAGTATCAAGGTTTCGGACGAAAACCCATCTGTTACAAAGGCATTTCATTTTTTTAACTTATTTCAACTCCAGAATTTTTGTGCATTCAATATGCACCATTCAAAGCCACATCCTCAAATTTCAACCTTTTCTAACTTCATTTGCTATTTTTCGTGCATTTAATGATTTTTTTGAGCTAAATGACCCTGAAATTGAAAAGCCCTACAGATGAACTCTGAAAAGGTTGAAACTTGGCATGGTATCATCATTTCACCCACATAGCATGTGCTACAAAGTTGAGAGGGTTACGGCAAAAACTGGATGCACTTCGTGTACAAACTGGACCATCTCCTTCGAAGTATCAAGGTTTCGGACGAAAACTCGTCTGTTACAAAGGCATTTCATTTTTAAATTATTCTAAAAATAACCAAATAAATCTTACTGTGACAACAATCTAACACGTGACTAGGAGCAAAAAGAATTAAATTAAAAACTATTTGTAAACTCAAGTTATTCACAATCTAGGGTTTGAAGCAAATTTGAACAAATTCAAATTTAAACATTCAAATTTGCAAACTAATGGCACAAACAGAAACTAGACAAAATTTTGAATCTAATGCAAAAAGAATCACTCAAAAACATCAAATATCCTAAAAGATATAAGCAATTTAAAACAGAAACTAAAAACAGATCCCACTTGTAAAAACATAAAAAAAAAACTTTCAGAATCCTTTTAGTCCCGGTTGGTGTCTCCAACCGGGACTAAAGGTTCTAACCTTTAGTCCCGGTTGGAGACACCAACCGTGACTAAAGCATCAACCCCTTTAGTCCCGGTTGGTGTCTCCAACCGGGACTAAAGGCTTAACCTTTAGTCCCGGTTGGAGACACCAACCGGGACTAAAGGGTATCGGCCCCTTTAGTCCCGGTTCGTGTCTCCAACCGGGACTAAAGGTCCCATTTGAACCGGGACTAATGCCCGACCGGCGCCCTAGCCGCTCGAACCGGGACTAATGCTCACATTAGTCCCGGTTCGTAATGCAACCGGGACTAATGTGTTGGGTGACCTGTGACGAATGCCCTGTTTTGTACTAGTGCCACCAGATCCAAGATGCAGCATAAACTTCACCATCTCCTCCCATGAAAGACAAAATCATTCCGCAACAACCATAAACTCCACAAAGTGGCAGATGTCACAATATTAACTGCCTCTCGAGGCTTTTTTCTTCTTCCAGGAAACAACCAAATCAACAAAGCTAGAAGGCAAGCATCAGCAATAACCAACCGGGTTTCATGAGCAACAAGTCATTCAAAAAACAAGTGTTGAATTGATTCAGGTTCATTACAAAAGACACAAGTAATATCATCAACATGTCTTCTATTGGCTAGATTATCTCTGGTCAAGCATTTGTTGTAAAAGGCTAGCCATAGAAAAACATGAATGTTTGGAGGCACTTTGATTTTCCAAATGAAATCTTTAATATCAGATGGCACACCTCCAAAGTTAATCATTTTGTAAAATGACTTCACAGTGTATTTACCAGAAGGTTCAAGTGTCCAAATAAGGCAATCCGCAGCATCAGAAAGAATACAAGTTCTAACTAGATCAGATAAAACAAACCATCTACCCAGCAGGTAGTCATCCACACATCTCCTAAAAGTTAGATGAAGCTGCTGACCATCCCAGACTTGGACTTGGGTGGCATCTTGCTGCTGACAAATGGAGAATAGATCCCAAAAGAGAGTTTTCAGGGAACAATCCCCACATCAAGTATCAGGCCAAAAGGCAATATTTACTCCATTGCGAGGGGACCACCTCAAATTCTCTCGCGTCTTGTCTTCCATCCACACTTTTTGGCTTTTCACCATGGCTGCTGTAGACGGGATCACCGGCGGAGGCGACCGGTGTCTGTGACTACCGGGATGTTGCGAGGCCACCACTGTCATCTACCCCCCATCCCCCTCCTCTCTTTGCAGCAGCCATGGATGATCTCCACACTTCTCGTCATCTACACACATCCCCTCCCCTTTCCAGTAGCCATGGATGAACTCCGACGGTTTTGCTGGAACCGGTGTTTTGTTTTGCTGCCACTGATGGTTTTTTTTGTTGCCACCGGCGACGACCGTATTTTTCTGCTAAGTTTTTTTTGTGTTGGAAACGGTGATGCATGCCCACGGCGGCGAGCGAGGGACGGCTGCTGCAACCAGGGTGGTCGTGTGCTCGAACGGGCTGGTGAGAGAGTTGCAAATCGTCAACAGAAGGGAGATTGGGACCCAAAGAAGGTCATGTTGTAGTCCCAACGGCTGTGCGGCAAGCGGCGACAAGCTGGTTGTGCTACGACGGCACGGTGGAGCTGCGGTGGGGGTGGACGGCCGCGCGTGGCGAGGCGGACGACGTGCGGCGCTGCAGCAGAGGCGAGCGTGGGAGTGGGAGGGGGGTGGGTGGGGAGGGAGATTGGGGTGAAAAGGGACGCGTTGACTTGATATAAGGGTCACACGTGGGCCAATCTAATGGTAGGTGATTGACTGGACCAAAGTTGGGCCGGCGGACCGGCGCCTATCAGCACTCTAAAACATTATCATGTTTGGTAACGTCCCCGGCACAGATGTTCCTGGCACAACATCGTAGGAAAGAGAAAATGATGGACAGAGAAAATGATGGACGTTCAAGACACGCACCTGTACTTGGCACAACAACGGGGCACAACAACGCTAAACAAAAGATAGGACCGGGCACCGCTGTGCTTGGCACAACAACGTGGAACTGTCAGCGGCTGGACCTCCATGACTATTTATGGAAGCGCTAAATAAAAATTGAAAAATAAATAAATTGCTATAGATGGAACGTGACGGCGTTACCCAGACAAGCCTATTTTTTCCTGTCCCACATCACGTAGTTGAGAATTGAGACCAGATGCTGAGCAGCAGTGGTGCCATGCACGGGCCATGTACTGCAAAAAACACGAATCATTAATGCGCCATAAGCCATGAATAGCACCATCTGTGCTGCCACGCGCATGGAGTTACAGCTATGTCAGGAATCTAGCAAATGGACGTCCTCTTTAAAAAGAAAAGAGGTAATATCACTGGCAGTCACATAACTTGCATCTTATGTGCAGTTTAGTGCTAGATCTTTCAAAATACGTTTTTTTGGTCAGCTAACTTGTGAATTGGTGCAAATACAGTCAATCCTGCTGATTGCCCATGTACACGACGCTGGCATGGCATGCCACGCATGCACGGGGCCACTGTCAGCGACCTACAACGTTATCGAGCGACACGCGTGTGGTTTTTATGCACATACATTGTGTAGGTCTCCTCTGTTTGCATATCCTTCCCGTTTTGGTACAGTTTTCTACTGAATTTTTGCAATGTCTTGTACTGAATTTTGGCAAAAAAAAACTGAAACTCCCATGAAGATTTTATACACGACGACCATCATCCATAATTAACAGCAAAGAAAATCTGAAACTCACATGAAGATTATACACACGCTGACCATCATCCATAATTAACAGCGAAGAAAATAGATAGCATCAAAAGGAGCACAATTAACAGGAATATCATCCATATTGATCCGAACTACAGGTTCATTTGTCTTCCTAACATAAAAAGAGCATCAAAAGGAGCACTTCTTAACCCCATCAAAAGGAGCAGTTCATTGATGAACTATGCCTAACAAAAGTTCATTCATGAACTTCATCACATGGTCATCTAAACTACGAAGACAAGAAATCATGCAGGTCATGAGGCCAGCCTTCACGAAACAGAGCAGCTTGCGGTGCATTTTGGCTCACAATTACCTCCTCTTCAGCCTGCATGAAAAGAGGTGGTTCTCGGTTAACAGCTCCATCAGGTCCAAAAAGCAAGTTGTAGAATCCTGGAGCAGCAGCCCTTGCTCCTCTGGGAGGATTACTTCCACATGGAACATTGCTTCCTGTTGCTGCTGTTGAAACATTGCCTCCTCTTGTAGCTCTTGAAACATTGCCTCCTCTTGCACCATTGGTACCACTTGTACCTCCTCCTCTTCCACCATTGCTTCCTCTTGTCCCTTTTCCTCTTCTGGGAACATTGCCTCCCCTTTGAGCCGAGCCTCCTCTTGTACCAGCTTGGCCACTTGACTGTGCTGCTTGTTGTCCTACAGTAGCTTAACTCCTCACCCTGCCCCCTTGACATTGCTGTTGTCACCCTACCTACAGGGATTGTGTCTCTAGCATTTGCAATGAAGCTAGACTCGGGCAAGGGACCAAAGTCCATAGGAGCTGGGTATGTGAATTTTTCCTGTTTAAGGAATTAATACAGAAAACATATCATGTCAGAAAGTGAAAATAGAGTTACCAAAATAAGAAAAAAGAGGGATATGTGAATATTGTACCTTTTCCTGCATCTTGTAAACCATGGAGTCAGGAGTTTGGGTTGGATCAAGTTGTGGGTACACTCTGTGTGGCATAATGTTCTGCGGTAGTACAGGCAGTTTATCAATGTCAGTGAGAAGCATGCATGAGTAAAAACAGGCCATCAAAATCACCTACATTGTGAAAATATGAGAAATTCATCAGTTCATAAAAATTCTAAACATGGTATAGAAAGTTCATTTAATAATTCAATAGATCTAAGAACAGAAAAAATCATTGCTTACTTATTCAGTATTACAAGTACAAAACTTTAAGAAAATTCAAACGATATGTTTCATTCGCTAACAAATTCAGTAACTACAGAAAATTCTGTTAGTTTACTGAATTTGCGAGCATATTCAGTGTACGCAGGGTCACAAAAATTCAGTTAACAGCTTACTGAATACACATAACAAGTTCAGTTAATAATTTTAGTCACATAATGTGCAGCATATATGATTAACTGAATTTGCAAGCATATTCAGTATACACAGCAGGGTAACAAAAATTCAGCTAACAGCTTACTAAATGCACATAACAATTTCAGTTAATTATTTTAGTCACATAATGTGCAGCACATTCAGTAAACTGAATTTGCAAGGATATTCAGTGTACACAGGGTCTGAAAAATCCAGTTTCCATCTATCGATTCAGGATTCGCAGCTTACTGAACAAATTGATCAACTGCCACTGCCTAATATGATGGGCACGTCCATTTGATCTTACTTTCTTGCACATAAAAGTTGCCTCCTTTTTAACCCCTAGAAAAACCCTAACTCGAATTGGGAAACAGAGGAACCCTATCTACGGATCTAATGGTTGCCCTACAGATTGTAATGCATATGACAAAGATCGCTTTTACCAGTTCATCACACAGGCGACCAGTAGCGGACCTAGCAACATACAACGTCCCAGGCAAGAATTCTATCTACAGTGTGCTACAGTGATCTACAGTGTGATTTGCGCTACAGTCAAGGAAGGAAATCTCCAGCACGCCCCAGGCGAAGGCCCTGCCTGCCTGGGCCTGAAACCGCCCATGCAGGCAACTGAATCAATAGTTGGCCTACCACATGAATCCTACCCAAGCCAAACGGGGCCAAAGAGATCTCAGCGGTGAGCAGAGAAGAGAAACAGGGAGGACAGACTAACCGTACGACGGCGCCGCTTCGCCCGGCCGTCGACGACGCGGTTCCCCCATCTCCTCTTCCGGCGGTGGCCGTGGCGCACGGCCTCCTCCGTCTCCGCCTCGAACTGATCAGGAGATGAAGCGGCGAGGAGTAAAAATGAACTGCCAGCAGTATCGGGGTACCGCTTTGCATATATACACATGAAGCCACTTCCCGCCATTGCAGGGACATTTTTAGGCGAACAAACATTTTGTGAGGGGGGTTTGTGCATAAAAACCACGCGCGTGTCGCTCGATAACGTTGTAGGTTGCTGAAAGTGGCCCCATGCATGCGTGGCATGCCACGCCAGCGTCGTGTACACGGGCAATCAGCATGACTGACTGTATTTGCACCAATTCACAAGTTAGCTGACCAAAAAAATGTATTTTGAAAGATCTAGCACTAATCTGCACATAAGATGCAAGTTATGTGACTGACAGTGATATTACCTCAAAAGAAAAAAGAAAAGGACTAATGCACGCAGTCACATCACCACTCTCGACGCATGCACTGGACGTTTAATTTATGTGGTTGTTTTACTTCTTGACATGCATACATGCATACATATCTGAGAGAATTCCTTATTTGTCCCTTTCTTAAAATTCGATTCCCTTTATGGCCCCAAAACAGTTTTTCTTCCCTTTTTGACACTCAAACTTTATTTTGTTCCCTACATGACATTTTCATCAGGTTTAGCCACTAACACCGTTAGGTGCCACATGAAAAGTCCTTTTTACCCCTGGGTTTGCATGCTCAGCAGCACTACTGATGATATGGTGGGTTGGACGGAGATGGAGCAGCTGCTGAGGAGAACGCCCTATGCGCGACAGAGGAGGGCCACGGCCCTACAGTGGACTCAGGCCTCGATACACACCAGATTGACTTGAGCCAGCGTCGATACGCATAAGGACCCTCCCATACTCCCATAGCGGCTGACATCATACACCATGCGCGGTGAACAAAGGCGGTGGAGCGCACAGAACGCGCAGACACAGGATGCGGCGAGCAGCTGGGATGGATCCATGCGACGCATGGCCTGCGGTGACCAGCAACAGGCCGTGTTGTGCTAGAGTCGGCCATGCGCGGCTGCCTGGTAAGCGTCACACGAGGTGGCGGTTCAAGTCAATAGGCACACCCACGGTTCAAGGGCGGTACGCGGAGGCTCGCATGATGCGGCGGTAGTGGCCAACTCGCACGACAACTACGACCAGTACGTATGCACCCGACAGACTCGGCGAGCTGCACACAACGGCCATCTATGTGCAGCTGTGGACACGACGGTGGCACGTTACCGGCAGCACAGCCAACAGCCGATGTGGGTGGCCTAGGAATCTACGGTGCAGCTAGCATATATGGGCATCATGTGCAGCGTGTGTTCTCCGCGTGTGTGCTCCTGAATGCATGTATTGCAAATGTGGTATTTTATTTTATTTAGACTTGTCTTTTAGAGTTGATTGGCTTCGGTCGATTGATGAACAGTAATGATTTGTAGTAATATATATTCTTCCGGTGTTGTGTCCAAATTGAAAAAAGAAAGTCAAATAGTCTACCAGGGGTAAAACTGTCTTTTCAGGTTCCACTTAACACAGTTAATAGCTAAAATTGACAGAAATGTCATATAAGGAACAATTTTACTTTAAGGGTCATATAGGGAAGAAAAATATTTTTAAGTCCCAATTTTTCTCTAGTTTTTTTTGATATATTAAACTTTTTTTTTTTGACGTCGTATGCAAAAGTTATGGCCGTTTTATATATTTTTTCGTTTTATTGCAGAAACGGTCAAAATTCATATTTCAAAATTTCTATACCAACTAGACACTAAAACCTAACTACATCTCAAAGGATTTTATTTTTTGAAGATTATATCATTTTTGTTTATTTTCTACAAAACTAAAAAAGGCGGTCCACGGGGGGGTGGGGGGGGGGAGTGTGAAAATTTCAGAACCCCTTTAGTCCGGGTTGGTGTCCATCCAATCATAACGTCGACTACATCTGCTAGCACCGTCCTAGCCAGAGTCACAACTAAGGTTAACCAAGCCAGAGTCAACCCTTTCTAACTTCATTTGCTATTTTTCATGCATTTAATGATTTTTTTGAGCTAAATGGCCCTTAATTTGAAAAGAACTACAAATGAACTCTGAAAAGGTTGAAACTTGGCATGGTATCATAATTTCACCCACATAGCTTGTGCTAAAAAGTTGAGAGGGTTACGGCAAAAACGGGATACACTTCGTGTACAAACTGGACCATCTCCTTCGAAGTATCAAGGTTTCGGACGAAAACCCATCTGTTACAAAGGCATTTCATTTTTTTAACTTATTTCAACTCCAGAATTTTTGTGCATTCAATATGCACCATTCAAAGCCACATCCTCAAATTTCAACCTTTTCTAACTTCATTTGCTATTTTTCATGCATTTAATGATTTTTTTGAGCTAAATGACCCTGAAATTGAAAAGCCCTACAGATGAACTCTGAAAAGGTTGAAACTTGGCATGGTATCATCATTTCACCCACATAGCATGTGCTACAAAGTTGAGAGGGTTACGGCAAAAACTGGATGCACTTCGTGTACAAACTGGACCATCTCCTTCGAAGTATCAAGGTTTCGGACGAAAACTCGTCTGTTACAAAGGCATTTCATTTTTAAATTATTCTAAAAATAACCAAATAAATCTTACTGTGACAACAATCTAACACGTGACTAGGAGCAAAAAGAATTAAATTAAAAACTATTTGTAAACTCAAGTTATTCACAATCTAGGGTTTGAAGCAAATTTGAACAAATTCAAATTTAAACATTCAAATTTGCAAACTAATGGCACAAACAGAAACTAGACAAAATTTTGAATCTAATGCAAAAAGAATCACTCAAAAACATCAAATATCCTAAAAGATATAAGCAATTTAAAACAGAAACTAAAAACAGATCCCACTTGTAAAAACATAAAAAAAAAACTTTCAGAACCCTTTTAGTCCCGGTTGGTGTCTCCAACCGGGACTAAAGGTTCTAACCTTTAGTCCCGGTTGGAGACACCAACCGTGACTAAAGCATCAACCCCTTTAGTCCCGGTTGGTGTCTCCAACCGGGACTAAAGGCTTAACCTTTAGTCCCGGTTGGAGACACCAACCGGGACTAAAGGGTATCGGCCCCTTTAGTCCCGGTTCGTGTCTCCAACCGGGACTAAAGGTCCCATTTGAACCGGGACTAATGCCCGACCGGCGCCCTAGCCGCTCGAACCGGGACTAATGCTCACATTAGTCCCGGTTCGTAATGCAACCGGGACTAATGTGTTGGGTGACCTGTGACGAATGCCCTGTTTTGTACTAGTGCCACCAGATCCAAGATGCAGCATAAACTTCACCATCTCCTCCCATGAAAGACAAAATCATTCCGCAACAACCATAAACTCCACAAAGTGGCAGATGTCACAATATTAACTGCCTCTCGAGGCTTTTTTCTTCTTCCAGGAAACAACCAAATCAACAAAGCTAGAAGGCAAGCATCAGCAATAACCAACCGGGTTTCATGAGCAACAAGTCATTCAAAAAACAAGTGTTGAATTGATTCAGGTTCATTACAAAAGACACAAGTAATATCATCAACATGTCTTCTATTGGCTAGATTATCTCTGGTCAAGCATTTGTTGTAAAAGGCTAGCCATAGAAAAACATGAATGTTTGGAGGCACTTTGATTTTCCAAATGAAATCTTTAATATCAGATGGCACACCTCCAAAGTTAATCATTTTGTAAAATGACTTCACAGTGTATTTACCAGAAGGTTCAAGTGTCCAAATAAGGCAATCCGCAGCATCAGAAAGAATACAAGTTCTAACTAGATCAGATAAAACAAACCATCTACCCAGCAGGTAGTCATCCACACATCTCCTAAAAGTTAGATGAAGCTGCTGACCATCCCAGACTTGGACTTGGGTGGCATCTTGCTGCTGACAAATGGAGAATAGATCCCAAAAGAGAGTTTTCAGGGAACAATCCCCACATCAAGTATCAGGCCAAAAGGCAATATTTACTCCATTGCGAGGGGACCACCTCAAATTCTCTCGCGTCTTGTCTTCCATCCACACTTTTTGGCTTTTCACCATGGCTGCTGTAGACGGGATCACCGGCGGAGGCGACCGGTGTCTGTGACTACCGGGATGTTGCGAGGCCACCACTGTCATCTACCCCCCATCCCCCTCCTCTCTTTGCAGCAGCCATGGATGATCTCCACACTTCTCGTCATCTACACACATCCCCTCCCCTTTCCAGTAGCCATGGATGAACTCCGACGGTTTTGCTGGAACCGGTGTTTTGTTTTGCTGCCACTGATGGTTTTTTTTGTTGCCACCGGCGACGACCGTATTTTTCTGCTAAGTTTTTTTTGTGTTGGAAACGGTGATGCATGCCCACGGCGGCGAGCGAGGGACGGCTGCTGCAACCAGGGTGGTCGTGTGCTCGAACGGGCTGGTGAGAGAGTTGCAAATCGTCAACAGAAGGGAGATTGGGACCCAAAGAAGGTCATGTTGTAGTCCCAACGGCTGTGCGGCAAGCGGCGACAAGCTGGTTGTGCTACGACGGCACGGTGGAGCTGCGGTGGGGGTGGACGGCCGCGCGTGGCGAGGCGGACGACGTGCGGCGCTGCAGCAGAGGCGAGCGTGGGAGTGGGAGGGGGGTGGGTGGGGAGGGAGATTGGGGTGAAAAGGGACGCGTTGACTTGATATAAGGGTCACACGTGGGCCAATCTAATGGTAGGTGATTGACTGGACCAAAGTTGGGCCGGCGGACCGGCGCCTATCAGCACTCTAAAACATTATCATGTTTGGTAACGTCCCCGGCACAGATGTTCCTGGCACAACATCGTAGGAAAGAGAAAATGATGGACAGAGAAAATGATGGACGTTCAAGACACGCACCTGTACTTGGCACAACAACGGGGCACAACAACGCTAAACAAAAGATAGGACCGGGCACCGCTGTGCTTGGCACAACAACGTGGAACTGTCAGCGGCTGGACCTCCATGACTATTTATGGAAGCGCTAAATAAAAATTGAAAAATAAATAAATTGCTATAGATGGAACGTGACGGCGTTACCCAGACAAGCCTATTTTTTCCTGTCCCACATCACGTAGTTGAGAATTGAGACCAGATGCTGAGCAGCAGTGGTGCCATGCACGGGCCATGTACTGCAAAAAACACGAATCATTAATGCGCCATAAGCCATGAATAGCACCATCTGTGCTGCCACGCGCATGGAGTTACAGCTATGTCAGGAATCTAGCAAATGGACGTCCTCTTTAAAAAGAAAAGAGGTAATATCACTGGCAGTCACATAACTTGCATCTTATGTGCAGTTTAGTGCTAGATCTTTCAAAATACGTTTTTTTGGTCAGCTAACTTGTGAATTGGTGCAAATACAGTCAATCCTGCTGATTGCCCATGTACACGACGCTGGCATGGCATGCCACGCATGCACGGGGCCACTGTCAGCGACCTACAACGTTATCGAGCGACACGCGTGTGGTTTTTATGCACATACATTGTGTAGGTCTCCTCTGTTTGCATATCCTTCCCGTTTTGGTACAGTTTTCTACTGAATTTTTGCAATGTCTTGTACTGAATTTTGGCAAAAAAAAACTGAAACTCCCATGAAGATTTTATACACGACGACCATCATCCATAATTAACAGCAAAGAAAATCTGAAACTCACATGAAGATTATACACACGCTGACCATCATCCATAATTAACAGCGAAGAAAATAGATAGCATCAAAAGGAGCACAATTAACAGGAATATCATCCATATTGATCCGAACTACAGGTTCATTTGTCTTCCTAACATAAAAAGAGCATCAAAAGGAGCACTTCTTAACCCCATCAAAAGGAGCAGTTCATTGATGAACTATGCCTAACAAAAGTTCATTCATGAACTTCATCACATGGTCATCTAAACTACGAAGACAAGAAATCATGCAGGTCATGAGGCCAGCCTTCACGAAACAGAGCAGCTTGCGGTGCATTTTGGCTCACAATTACCTCCTCTTCAGCCTGCATGAAAAGAGGTGGTTCCCGGTTAACAGCTCCATCAGGTCCAAAAAGCAAGTTGTAGAATCCTGGAGCAGCAGCCCTTGCTCCTCTGGGAGGATTACTTCCACATGGAACATTGCTTCCTGTTGCTGCTGTTGAAACATTGCCTCCTCTTGTAGCTCTTGAAACATTGCCTCCTCTTGCACCATTGGTACCACTTGTACCTCCTCCTCTTCCACCATTGCTTCCTCTTGTCCCTTTTCCTCTTCTGGGAACATTGCCTCCCCTTTGAGCCGAGCCTCCTCTTGTACCAGCTTGGCCACTTGACTGTGCTGCTTGTTGTCCTACAGTAGCTTAACTCCTCACCCTGCCCCCTTGACATTGCTGTTGTCACCCTACCTACAGGGATTGTGTCTCTAGCATTTGCAATGAAGCTAGACTCGGGCAAGGGACCAAAGTCCATAGGAGCTGGGTATGTGAATTTTTCCTGTTTAAGGAATTAATACAGAAAACATATCATGTCAGAAAGTGAAAATAGAGTTACCAAAATAAGAAAAAAGAGGGATATGTGAATATTGTACCTTTTCCTGCATCTTGTAAACCATGGAGTCAGGAGTTTGGGTTGGATCAAGTTGTGGGTACACTCTGTGTGGCATAATGTTCTGCGGTAGTACAGGCAGTTTATCAATGTCAGTGAGAAGCATGCATGAGTAAAAACAGGCCATCAAAATCACCTACATTGTGAAAATATGAGAAATTCATCAGTTCATAAAAATTCTAAACATGGTATAGAAAGTTCATTTAATAATTCAATAGATCTAAGAACAGAAAAAATCATTGCTTACTTATTCAGTATTACAAGTACAAAACTTTAAGAAAATTCAAACGATATGTTTCATTCGCTAACAAATTCAGTAACTACAGAAAATTCTGTTAGTTTACTGAATTTGCGAGCATATTCAGTGTACGCAGGGTCACAAAAATTCAGTTAACAGCTTACTGAATACACATAACAAGTTCAGTTAATAATTTTAGTCACATAATGTGCAGCATATATGATTAACTGAATTTGCAAGCATATTCAGTATACACAGCAGGGTAACAAAAATTCAGCTAACAGCTTACTAAATGCACATAACAATTTCAGTTAATTATTTTAGTCACATAATGTGCAGCACATTCAGTAAACTGAATTTGCAAGCATATTCAGTGTACACAGGGTCTGAAAAATCCAGTTTCCATCTATCGATTCAGGATTCGCAGCTTACTGAACAAATTGATCAACTGCCACTGCCTAATATGATGGGCACGTCCATTTGATCTTACTTTCTTGCACATAAAAGTTGCCTCCTTTTTAACCCCTAGAAAAACCCTAACTCGAATTGGGAAACAGAGGAACCCTATCTACGGATCTAATGGTTGCCCTACAGATTGTAATGCATATGACAAAGATCGCTTTTACCAGTTCATCACACAGGCGACCAGTAGCGGACCTAGCAACATACAACGTCCCAGGCAAGAATTCTATCTACAGTGTGCTACAGTGATCTACAGTGTGATTTGCGCTACAGTCAAGGAAGGAAATCTCCAGCACGCCCCAGGCGAAGGCCCTGCCTGCCTGGGCCTGAAACCGCCCATGCAGGCAACTGAATCAATAGTTGGCCTACCACATGAATCCTACCCAAGCCAAACGGGGCCAAAGAGATCTCAGCGGTGAGCAGAGAAGAGAAACAGGGAGGACAGACTAACCGTACGACGGCGCCGCTTCGCCCGGCCGTCGACGACGCGGTTCCCCCATCTCCTCTTCCGGCGGTGGCCGTGGCGCACGGCCTCCTCCGTCTCCGCCTCGAACTGATCAGGAGATGAAGCGGCGAGGAGTAAAAATGAACTGCCAGCAGTATCGGGGTACCGCTTTGCATATATACACATGAAGCCACTTCCCGCCATTGCAGGGACATTTTTAGGCGAACAAACATTTTGTGAGGGGGGTTTGTGCATAAAAACCACGCGCGTGTCGCTCGATAACGTTGTAGGTTGCTGAAAGTGGCCCCATGCATGCGTGGCATGCCACGCCAGCGTCGTGTACACGGGCAATCAGCATGACTGACTGTATTTGCACCAATTCACAAGTTAGCTGACCAAAAAAATGTATTTTGAAAGATCTAGCACTAATCTGCACATAAGATGCAAGTTATGTGACTGACAGTGATATTACCTCAAAAGAAAAAGAAAAGGACTAATGCAGGCAGTCACATCACCACTCTCGACGCATGCACTGGACGTTTAATTTATGTGGTTGTTTTACTTCTTGACATGCATACATGCATACATATCTGAGAGAATTCCTTATTTGTCCCTTTCTTAAAATTCGATTCCCTTTATGGCCCCAAAACAGTTTTTCTTCCCTTTTTGACACTCAAACTTTATTTTGTTCCCTACATGACATTTTCATCAGGTTTAGCCACTAACACCGTTAGGTGCCACATGAAAAGTCCTTTTTACCCCTGGGTTTGCATGCTCAGCAGCACTACTGATGATATGGTGGGTTGGACGGAGATGGAGCAGCTGCTGAGGAGAACGCCCTATGCGCGACAGAGGAGGGCCACGGCCCTACAGTGGACTCAGGCCTCGATACACACCAGATTGACTTGAGCCAGCGTCGATACGCATAAGGACCCTCCCATACTCCCATAGCGGCTGACATCATACACCATGCGCTGTGAACAAAGGCGGTGGAGCGCACAGAACGCGCAGACACAGGATGCGGCGAGCAGCTGGGATGGATCCATGCGACGCATGGCCTGCGGTGACCAGCAACAGGCCGTGTTGTGCTAGAGTCGGCCATGCGCGGCTGCCTGGTAAGCGTCACACGAGGTGGCGGTTCAAGTCAATAGGCACACCCACGGTTCAAGGGCGGTACGCGGAGGCTCGCATGATGCGGCGGTAGTGGCCAACTCGCACGACAACTACGACCAGTACGTATGCACCCGACAGACTCGGCGAGCTGCACACAACGGCCATCTATGTGCAGCTGTGGACACGACGGTGGCACGTTACCGGCAGCACAGCCAACAGCCGATGTGGGTGGCCTAGGAATCTACGGTGCAGCTAGCATATATGGGCATCATGTGCAGCGTGTGTTCTCCGCGTGTGTGCTCCTGAATGCATGTATTGCAAATGTGGTATTTTATTTTATTTAGACTTGTCTTTTAGAGTTGATTGGCTTCGGTCGATTGATGAACAGTAATGATTTGTAGTAATATATATTCTTCCGGTGTTGTGTCCAAATTGAAAAAAGAAAGTCAAATAGTCTACCAGGGGTAAAACTGTCTTTTCAGGTTCCACTTAACACAGTTAATAGCTAAAATTGACAGAAATGTCATATAAGGAACAATTTTACTTTAAGGGTCATATAGGGAAGAAAAATATTTTTAAGTCCCAATTTTTCTCTAGTTTTTTTTGATATATTAAACTTTTTTTTTTGACGTCGTATGCAAAAGTTATGGCCGTTTTATATATTTTTTCGTTTTATTGCAGAAACGGTCAAAATTCATATTTCAAAATTTCTATACCAACTAGACACTAAAACCTAACTACATCTCAAAGGATTTTATTTTTTGAAGATTATATCATTTTTGTTTATTTTCTACAAAACTAAAAAAGGCGGTCCACGGGGGGGTGGGGGGGGGAGTGTGAAAATTTCAGAACCCCTTTAGTCCGGGTTGGTGTCCATCCAATCATAACGTCGACTACATCTGCTAGCACCGTCCTAGCCAGAGTCACAACTAAGGTTAACCAAGCCAGAGTCAACCCTTTCTAACTTCATTTGCTATTTTTCATGCATTTAATGATTTTTTTGAGCTAAATGGCCCTTAATTTGAAAAGAACTACAAATGAACTCTGAAAAGGTTGAAACTTGGCATGGTATCATAATTTCACCCACATAGCTTGTGCTAAAAAGTTGAGAGGGTTACGGCAAAAACGGGATACACTTCGTGTACAAACTGGACCATCTCCTTCGAAGTATCAAGGTTTCGGACGAAAACCCATCTGTTACAAAGGCATTTCATTTTTTTAACTTATTTCAACTCCAGAATTTTTGTGCATTCAATATGCACCATTCAAAGCCACATCCTCAAATTTCAACCTTTTCTAACTTCATTTGCTATTTTTCATGCATTTAATGATTTTTTTGAGCTAAATGACCCTGAAATTGAAAAGCCCTACAGATGAACTCTGAAAAGGTTGAAACTTGGCATGGTATCATCATTTCACCCACATAGCATGTGCTACAAAGTTGAGAGGGTTACGGCAAAAACTGGATGCACTTCGTGTACAAACTGGACCATCTCCTTCGAAGTATCAAGGTTTCGGACGAAAACTCGTCTGTTACAAAGGCATTTCATTTTTAAATTATTCTAAAAATAACCAAATAAATCTTACTGTGACAACAATCTAACACGTGACTAGGAGCAAAAAGAATTAAATTAAAAACTATTTGTAAACTCAAGTTATTCACAATCTAGGGTTTGAAGCAAATTTGAACAAATTCAAATTTAAACATTCAAATTTGCAAACTAATGGCACAAACAGAAACTAGACAAAATTTTGAATCTAATGCAAAAAGAATCACTCAAAAACATCAAATATCCTAAAAGATATAAGCAATTTAAAACAGAAACTAAAAACAGATCCCACTTGTAAAAACATAAAAAAAAACTTTCAGAACCCTTTTAGTCCCGGTTGGTGTCTCCAACCGGGACTAAAGGTTCTAACCTTTAGTCCCGGTTGGAGACACCAACCGTGACTAAAGCATCAACCCCTTTAGTCCCGGTTGGTGTCTCCAACCGGGACTAAAGGCTTAACCTTTAGTCCCGGTTGGAGACACCAACCGGGACTAAAGGGTATCGGCCCCTTTAGTCCCGGTTCGTGTCTCCAACCGGGAGTAAAGGTCCCATTTGAACCGGGACTAATGCCCGACCGGCGCCCTAGCCGCTCGAACCGGGACTAATGCTCACATTAGTCCCGGTTCGTAATGCAACCGGGACTAATGTGTTGGGTGACCTGTGACGAATGCCCTGTTTTGTACTAGTGCCACCAGATCCAAGATGCAGCATAAACTTCACCATCTCCTCCCATGAAAGACAAAATCATTCCGCAACAACCATAAACTCCACAAAGTGGCAGATGTCACAATATTAACTGCCTCTCGAGGCTTTTTTCTTCTTCCAGGAAACAACCAAATCAACAAAGCTAGAAGGCAAGCATCAGCAATAACCAACCGGGTTTCATGAGCAACAAGTCATTCAAAAAACAAGTGTTGAATTGATTCAGGTTCATTACAAAAGACACAAGTAATATCATCAACATGTCTTCTATTGGCTAGATTATCTCTGGTCAAGCATTTGTTGTAAAAGGCTAGCCATAGAAAAACATGAATGTTTGGAGGCACTTTGATTTTCCAAATGAAATCTTTAATATCAGATGGCACACCTCCAAAGTTAATCATTTTGTAAAATGACTTCACAGTGTATTTACCAGAAGGTTCAAGTGTCCAAATAAGGCAATCCGCAACATCAGAAAGAATACAAGTTCTAACTAGATCAGATAAAACAAACCATCTACCCAGCAGGTAGTCATCCACACATCTCCTAAAAGTTAGATGAAGCTGCTGACCATCCCAGACTTGGACTTGGGTGGCATCTTGCTGCTGACAAATGGAGAATAGATCCCAAAAGAGAGTTTTCAGGGAACAATCCCCACATCAAGTATCAGGCCAAAAGGCAATATTTACTCCATTGCGAGGGGACCACCTCAAATTCTCTCGCGTCTTGTCTTCCATCCACACTTTTTGGCTTTTCACCATGGCTGCTGTAGACGGGATCACCGGCGGAGGCGACCGGTGTCTGTGACTACCGGGATGTTGCGAGGCCACCACTGTCATCTACCCCCCATCCCCCTCCTCTCTTTGCAGCAGCCATGGATGATCTCCACACTTCTCGTCATCTACACACATCCCCTCCCCTTTCCAGTAGCCATGGATGAACTCCGACGGTTTTGCTGGAACCGGTGTTTTGTTTTGCTGCCACTGATGGTTTTTTTTGTTGCCACCGGCGACGACCGTATTTTTCTGCTAAGTTTTTTTTGTGTTGGAAACGGTGATGCATGCCCACGGCGGCGAGCGAGGGACGGCTGCTGCAACCAGGGTGGTCGTGTGCTCGAACGGGCTGGTGAGAGAGTTGCAAATCGTCAACAGAAGGGAGATTGGGACCCAAAGAAGGTCATGTTGTAGTCCCGACGGCTGTGCGGCAAGCGGCGACAAGCTGGTTGTGCTACGACGGCACGGTGGAGCTGCGGTGGGGGTGGACGGCCGCGCGTGGCGAGGCGGACGGCGTGCGGCGCTGCAGCAGAGGCGAGCGTGGGAGTGGGAGGGGGGTGGGTGGGAAGGTAGATTGGGGTGAAAAGGGACGCGTTGACTTGATATAAGGGTCACACGTGGGCCAATCTAATGGTAGGTGATTGACTGGACCAAAGTTGGGCCGGCGGACCGGCGCCTATCAGCACTCTAAAACATTATCATGTTTGGTAACGTCCCCGGCACAGATGTTCCTGGCACAACATCGTAGGAAAGAGAAAATGATGGACAGAGAAAATGATGGACGTTCAAGACACGCACCTGTACTTGGCACAACAACGGGGCACAACAACGCTAAACAAAAGATAGGACCGGGCACCGCTGTGCTTGGCACAACAACGTGGAACTGTCAGCGGCTGGACCTCCATGACTATTTATGGAAGCGCTAAATAAAAATTGAAAAATAAATAAATTGCTATAGATGGAACGTGACGGCGTTACCCAGACAAGCCTATTTTTTCCTGTCCCACATCACGTAGTTGAGAATTGAGACCAGATGCTGAGCAGCAGTGGTGCCATGCACGGGCCATGTACTGCAAAAAACACGAATCATTAATGCGCCATAAGCCATGAATAGCACCATCTGTGCTGCCACGCGCATGGAGTTACAGCTATGTCAGGAATCTAGCAAATGGACGTCCTCTTCAAAAAGAAAAGAGGTAATATCACTGGCAGTCACATAACTTGCATCTTATGTGCAGTTTAGTGCTAGATCTTTCAAAATACGTTTTTTTGGTCAGCTAACTTGTGAATTGGTGCAAATACAGTCAATCCTGCTGATTGCCCGTGTACACGACGCTGGCATGGCATGCCACGCATGCACGGGGCCACTGTCAGCGACCTACAACGTTATCGAGCGACACGCGTGTGGTTTTTATGCACATACATTGTGTAGGTCTCCTCTGTTTGCATATCCTTCCCATTTTGGTACAGTTTTCTACTGAATTTTTGCAATGTCTTGTACTGAATTTTGGCAAAAAAAAACTGAAACTCCCATGAAGATTTTATACACGACGACCATCATCCATAATTAACAGCAAAGAAAATCGGAAACTCACATGAAGATTATACACACGGTGACCATCATCCATAATTAACAGCGAAGAAAATAGATAGCATCAAAAGGAGCACAATTAACAGGAATATCATCCATATTGATCCGAACTACAGGTTCATTTGTCTTCCTAACATAAAAAGAGCATCAAAAGGAGCACTTCTTAACCCCATCAAAAGGAGCAGTTCATTGATGAACTATGCCTAACAAAAGTTCATTCATGAACTTCATCACATGGTCATCTAAACTACGAAGACAAGAAATCATGCAGGTCATGAGGCCAGCCTTCACGAAACAGAGCAGCTTGCGGTGCATTTTGGCTCACAATTACCTCCTCTTCAGCCTGCATGAAAAGAGGTGGTTCCCGGTTAACAGCTCCATCAGGTCCAAAAAGCAAGTTGTAGAATCCTGGAGCAGCAGCCCTTCCTCCTCTGGGAGGATTACTTCCACATGGAACATTGCTTCCTGTTGCTGCTGTTGAAACATTGCCTCCTCTTGTAGCTCTTGAAACATTGCCTCCTCTTGCACCATTGGTACCACTTGTACCTCCTCCTCTTCCACCATTGCTTCCTCTTGTCCCTTTTCCTCTTCTGGGAACATTGCCTCCCCTTTGAGCCGAGCCTCCTCTTGTACCAGCTTGGCCACTTGACTGTGCTGCTTGTTGTCCTACAGTAGCTTAACACCTCACCCTGCCCCCTTGACATTGCTGTTGTCACCCTACCTACAGGGATTGTGTCTCTAGCATTTGCAATGAAGCTAGACTCGGGCAAGGGACCAAAGTCCATAGGAGCTGGGTATGTGAATTTTTCCTGTTTAAGGAATTAATACAGAAAACATATCATGTCAGAAAGTGAAAATAGAGTTACCAAAATAAGAAAAAAGAGGGATATGTGAATATTGTACCTTTTCCTGCATCTTGTAAACCATGGAGTCAGGAGTTTGGGTTGGATCAAGTTGTGGGTACACTCTGTGTGGCATAATGTTCTGCGGTAGTACAGGCAGTTTATCAATGTCAGTGAGAAGCATGCATGAGTAAAAACAGGCCATCAAAATCACCTACATTGTGAAAATATGAGAAATTCATCAGTTCATAAAAATTCTAAACATGGTATAGAAAGTTCATTTAATAATTCAATAGATCTAAGAACACAAAAAATCATTGCTTACTTATTCAGTATTACAAGTACAAAACTTTAAGAAAATTCAAACGATATGTTTCATTCGCTAACAAATTCAGTAACTACAGAAAATTCTGTTAGTTTACTGAATTTGCGAGCATATTCAGTGTACGCAGGGTCACAAAAATTCAGTTAACAGCTTACTGAATACACATAACAAGTTCAGTTAATAATTTTAGTCACATAATGTGCAGCATATATGATTAACTGAATTTGCAAGCATATTCAGTGTACACAGCAGGGTAACAAAAATTCAGCTAGCAGCTTACTAAATGCACATAACAATTTCAGTTAATTTAAGTCACATAATGTGCAGCACATTCAGTAAACTGAATTTGCAAGCATATTCAGTGTACACAGGGTCTGAAAAATCCAATTTCCTTCTATCGATTCAGGATTCGCAACTTACTGAACAAATTGATCAACTGCCACTGCCTAATATGATGGGCACGTCCATTTGATCTTACTTTCTTGCACATAAAAGTTGCCTCCTTTTTAACCCCCAGAAAAACCCTAACTCGAATTGGGAAACAGAGGAACCCTATCTACGGATCTAATGGTTGCCCTACAGATTGTAATGCATATGACAAAGATCGCTTTTACCAGTTCATCACACAGGCGACCAGTAGCGGACCTAGCATCATACAACGTCCCAGGCAAGAATTCTATCTACAGTGTGCTACAGTGATCTACAGTGTAATTTGCGCTACAGTCAAGGAAGGAAATCTCCAGCACGCCCCAGGCGAAGGCCCTGCCTGCCTGGGGCCTGAAACCGCCCATGCAGGCAACTGAATCAATAGTTGGCCTACCACATGAATCCTACCCAAGCCAAACGGGGCCAAAGAGATCTCAGCGGTGAGCAGAGAAGAGAAACAGGGAGGACGGACTAACTGTACGACGGCGCCGCTTCGCCCGGCCGTCGACGACGCGGTTCCCCCATCTCCTCTTCCGGCGGTGGCCGTGGCGCACGGCCTCCTCCGTCTCCGCCTCGAACTGATCAGGAGATGAAGCGGCGAGGAGTAAAAATGAACTGCCAGCAGTATCGGGGTACCGCTTTGCATATATACACATGCAGCCACTTCCCGCCGTTACAGGGACATTTTTAGGCGAACAAACATTTTGTGAGGGGGGTTTGTGCATAAAAACCACGCGCGTGTCGCTCGATAACATTGTAGGTCGCTGAAAGTGGCCCCATGCATGCGTGGCATGCCACGCCAGCGTCGTGTACACGGGCAATCAGCATGACTGACTGTATTTGCACCAATTCACAAGTTAGCTGACCAAAAAAATGTATTTTGAAAGATCTAGCACTAATCTGCACATAAGATGCAAGTTATGTGACTGACAGTGATATTACCTCAAAGAAAAAGAAAAGGACTAATGCAGGCAGTCACATCACCACTCTCGACGCATGCACTGGACGTTTAATTTATGTGGTTGTTTTACTTCTTGACATGCATACATGCATACATATCTGAGAGAATTCCTTATTTGTCCCTTTCTTAAAATTCGATTCCCTTTATGGCCCAAAAACAGTTTTTCTTCCCTTTTTGACACTCAAACTTTATTTTGTTCCCTACATGACATTTTCATCAGGTTTAGCCACTAACACCGTTAGGTGCCACATGAAAAGTCCTTTTTACCCCTGGGTTTGCATGCTGAGCAGCACTACTGATGATATGGTGGGTTGGACGGAGATGGAGCAGCTGCTGAGGAGAACGCCCTATGCGCGACAGAGGAGGGCCACGGCCCTACAGTGGACTCAGGCCTCGATACACACCGGATTGACTTGAGCCAGCGTCGATACGCATAAGGACCCTCCCATACTCCCATAGCGGCTGACATCATACACCATGCGCGGTGAACAAATGCGGTGGAGCGCACAGAACGCGCAGACACAGGATGCGGCGAGCAGCTGGGATGGATCCATGCGACGCATGGCCTGCGGTGACCAGCAACAGGCCGTGTTGTGCTAGAGTCGGCCATGCGCGGCTGCCTGGTAAGCGTCACACGAGGTGGCGGTTCAAGTCAATAGGCACACCCACGGTTCAACGGCGGTACGCGGAGGCTCGCATGATGCGGCGGTAGTGGCCAACTCGCACGACAACTACGACCAGTACGTATGCACCCGACAGACTCGGCGAGCTGCACACAACGGCCATCTATGTGCAGCTGTGGACACGACGGTGGCACGTTACCGGCAGCACAGCCAACAGCCGATGTGGGTGGCCTAGGAATCTACGGTGCAGCTAGCATATATGGGCATCATGTGCAGCGTGGGTTCTCCGCGTGTGTGCTCCTGAATGCATGTATTGCACATGTGGTATTTTATTTTATTTAGACTTGTCTTTTAGAGTTGATTGGCTTCGGTCGATTGATGAACAGTAATGATTTGTAGTAATATATATTCTTCCGGTGTTGTGTCCAAATTGAAAAAAGAAAGTCAAATAGTCTACCAGGGGTAAAACTGTCTTTTCAGGTTCCACTTAACACAGTTAATAGCTAAAATTGACAGAAATGTCATATAAGGAACAATTTTACTTTAAGGGTCATATAGGGAAGAAAAATATTTTTAAGGCCAAATAGGAAACCATATTTAAAAAAAAGGCCAAATAAGGAATTTTCTCTACATATCTTCTCGCCCAGTGCATGCGACGCACACGGGCGCAACATGCTAAGAGGTGTGTCCCGTAGCTTTCAAACAAGAACTGCCTACACACATACTGTTCACGTGACGGGTTGAAAATAAAGGTAGTCGGGGATGGCGCGATGGCCTTGCTTCTACGTGTCTCAGTCGATTTCGACAGATGTGACACGACATTGCAACACATATGGAAAACGCTATCGCTCGACCGGCGGATGTTTGTGCGCGCGTCCACCTCCTCCGTAGCCGTTGGATTTGATTTGGATCGAAGCAATCTCTATCCTAGCACAGTTCTTGCAACTCACCCCTTGTTTCAGTTGACTTGACCGAAACAAGTGGTTTCTTGCAGACTGAGCACTCACGACCAACAGCCAAGCCGAGCGCTCCAAGTTTATGCAACAACAACGTTGTTGCAGAACAACGGCAGCAAAAGACGACAGTGTTAGTACGTGATATGGCTGGAGATGTTGTTGCAAAATTTTGCAACAAGTGTCTTGTTACAAAAAAAAAAAAATAGATGCAGCGTGAGATGCGTTTTGCAATTTTGCAACAAGGATCTTGTTGCAGAAAAATAGAAAAAAGAGGTTTTGCAACAAGGAACTTGTTGCAAGAAATTAAAGAAGAGGAGGTTTCGCAACAAATGCATTGTTGCATGAAAAATTAGAGAAGAGAAGGTTTCGCAACAAAAGTATTGTTGCAGGAAATTAGAGAAAAGGAACTGACAACTCGCGTCAAAGAATCGAACGGCTCGCGAGGCGGCGGATCGGCGGACGCGTAGCAAGGCCCAATAAATAAAGATCTAATGGCTCTGTGAGCCTCAGAGCGTGTGCAATAAGTGGACGCGCTCGCACGCCACTGGGAGTGTTGGACGGGGCTTGCAGTCTATATACTTCCTCCGTTTCACAATGTAGTGCGTATAGATTTTTTAAAAAGTCAAACTTAATAGACTTTCATCAAGTTTGTAGGAAAAAATATATACATCTAGAATACCAAATGCATATCCTTAGATACATCACAAGACGTACTTTCATATTGTATATAGTTGGTATTGTACATATAAATAGTTTTCTCTATAAATTTGGTCAAAGTTTGTAAAGTTTGACTTTTCTAAAAATCTATATGCACTACATTATAGAACAGAGGGAGTATATATAATGTGCAAGCTAGCGTTGACCCATTTCTATTTTTCTGTTTGTCTGCACTTACAACCGAAGAGTAGCTATTATCGAGAATATTTGTGCGTTAATTAGCGGCTTTGATTAGCAAAAGCAATGAATTAGAGCAACTCCAACCGGCTGACCCATTTCGTCTGCCCGCGTCCGTTTGGGTCGCCGCGGAAAGAAAAGATGGCCCAACGCGCCGACCCAAAAGGACGCGCGTCCGTTTTTTGTCCGCCCGCGACTCATTTGCGGCCCAAATTTGAGCCGCATTTGCGTCGGCGCGGACACGAGACGGACGCGTGCGTCGCCCGCCCTTCTCCTCCCCCTGGCCCGCCTGTCGGCAGCACAAGGGCCATTTCCTCTGTCCTCTCTTCGGCCGCCTCCGCCTCCCGCCGCCGCCGCCCATTTTTCGCCGACGCCGCCAGCCATCCGTCCATAGATAGGTCATCCCGATGGTCGCCCCTCCTCCCCACACCGCCGCCCCGTTCCGCTGACCCCGGCAGCCTCCCGACGTCGACGCCGCCACCGTCCCCTTCGCCGGTTCCTTCCACGACGCCCACAAGCTGTTCGACAGTTTTCCCCAAGGTACAAATGGACTCCGACGACGAGTTCTTTTTCTACAATGTTCTTATGGACTCGGATGATTCTTCATCCGACGATGAGGAGATCGTGGCAGCTGCCTTGGTCATCCATTACCACCTCGGTAGGCAGCGGCCTATGTTTAGGGGCTCTATACCGGGGCATACGCCGGCGTTGAATCGCAACCAGGAGAGTGGCCATATCCTACTCTGGAATGACTACTTCGAGACCCCGAGCCCCCTCTACAAACATCACATGTTCCGGCGTCATTTCCGTATGGCTAGGCATGTGTTCAACCGTATTTGGGAGGGGGTGGTGGAGTATGACAAGTATTTCGAGTGCAAGACAGATGCACTTGGAAAGCTTGGTTTCTCCTCTTACCAGAAATGCACTGCTGCCATTCGGATGCTTGCATACGGAGTTTCCGGTGATCTCATTGATGAGTATGTCCGGATGAGTGAGTCCACCTGCCTTGAGTCCATGTACCGTTTCTGCAAGGCTGTCATTGCTGTCTTTGGCCCGGAGTACTTGAGAGAGCCAAATGCTAGCTGCTGATACAGAACGGTTGTTGGCGATGAATGCCAGCAGGGGGTTTCCTGGGATGCTTGGTAGCATAGACTGTATGCACTGGCAGTGGAAGAACTGTCCTTCTGCTTGGCAGGGGCAGTACAAAGGTCATGTCCGAAAATGCATTGTGATACTTGAGGCCGTTGCTTCACAAGATCTTTGGTTTGGGCACTCTTTTTTCGGCATGGCTGGATCTCACAATGATATCAATGTGCTTCAGCGCTCTCCAGTGTTTGCTAGGATGGCAGAAGGCAATGCCCCGCAGGTCGATATTGAGATCAATGGCCACCACTACGACAAGGGATATTATTTAGCTGACGGTATCTATCCAAAGTGGACAACTCTTGTCAAGACAATCTCCAACCCCCAAGGAGAGAAGAAAAAGAGATTTGCCCAAGAGCAAGAGAGTGCTAGGAAGGATGTGGAGCGTGCGTTCGGTATTCTGCAATCTCGATGGGGCATTGTCCGACACCCTGCAAGAACTTGGAGCACACATAAGCTTTGGGAGGTGATGACTGCTTGTGTGATCATGCACAACATGATCGTAGAGGATGAGCGCCCAGAGCGCCTCTGCGACCAGGGGTTTCAGTTTCAGGGTATCAATGTTGAGCCTCAGCATGCTGACCCAGCAACGTTTGCACAGTTCATGGAGTTTCATCATCAGATGCGTGATTGGCAAACTCACAGGCAGATGCAACATGATTTGGTGGAGCACATATGGGCTCATGTTGGCAACCAATAGAAGTATCAGACTTTTATTCTTTGAAATGCAATTTGAAACAATTTAATGTTCGTTTGGTTTGTAATAACTATGCCATATTTACGTGGTTTTGTAACTATTTATTAGAACTATGTGTTTGCCGGCCGCTGGCATGTATTTGCCGGCCGCTGGCATGTCGCCGGTGCGAACTCAACCTTGGATGGCATGGCCGCTGGCATGATCGATAGCCGCGGACCCTTTTTAATTTGAAAACTGAAAATTACGGACGAAAAATGAGTCGGCGCGTTGGGCGACCGGCCGACCCATTTAGAAAGGGGAGCGGACGGGCCGACCCAAACGGACAAAAGACGGACAAACCACGCGTCTGTTTGGATCGACCGGTTGGAGTTGCTCTTAGGCCCGTTTTGATGGGGGAAAGGAATGCGTACAATTATTATCTACTCCGTACAACCGAGGAGGATAGCATGGACTGGGAATGAATAGCTCGTCCTCGGTAGTAAAAAAAAAAGCGTCATGTACCAGTACAGTACTAGTCAATAGTACAGTATCAATAGAAACACAGCGAGCACGCCCCGGCACGTCCCAATGCGTTGTCGTTTCAACGATGGCCCGCCTGAAGTCCTGACATGCCTACCGCGGTGACATCCCGTAACTCCTGCATGCCTACTGTTCCCTGCTACAGCTAGGACCTGCCCTGTTAATCTCAGTAATTTACCTTGCATAGTTAACCTGACAACGCATGTGGTCTGCTGCTGGCTAGTACGCTGCACGAATCTTCAATTCACTGTACGACTCCGATAAGAGGGTGTCGGGGCACCCGGGTGCCGTCACACCTTTTCGCAAACAAAAAGAAGGGTATATGAAGTGATTGAAAGAATATAAAAACCATGACGTATTAGAAAGAGGAAACAGGAGTACGTACATTAGAAAGATTCGGCACAGGATGGCAGGAGCCTCCTTACCAGCTTATTCATGCACGATCCTGTCCCTTTTTTCTGTTTCTGCAATGGTTATTTTCGGAACAGAGGGAAGAAGTTTCTGTTTTTTCACAGCATCGATTTTACTATCATTCAAATTAATTTCAAAAGCTTTACTTGGCACAAACACTAATTAAAATATAAAAACATAATCATTACAGTAGCAATAATCATGTTATCTCACACAAACAGAAAGTATTAGGTTGTCTCCCAACAAGCTCTTTCTTTATTGCCATTAAGATAGGCTTGAGATTTCAATGATGCTCACATAATAGATAAGAATTGAAGCATAAAGAGAGCATCATAAAGTATGTGAAAAACACATCTAAGTCTAACATACTTTATATGCATAGGCATTTTATAGAAAAATAAATTCTCAAGACAAGTAAAATCTAGTATATGCAAATATAAGAGTGAAGCATTAATAATTTCAACACAAAGAGAGGTAATTGAGTAACATGCAAATTCCTATAACCATATTTGCCTCTCTCATAATAATTACATGTAGGATCATAATCAAACTAAATAATATAACTATCATGTAAAATATTCTCTTTATGATCCACATGCATGAAAATTTTATAATCTTCCAAGATAGTGGGATTAACATCAACTAAAGTCATGACCTTTCCAAACCCACTTTTATCAAAAAATTCGTAAGTCCCCAAAGTAGTGGGATCATTATTACGTAAAGTTGAAGCTCTTCTAAACCCACTTTTAGTAGTATTGTAAATATCATAATCAATAATAGATTTATCATGAAGCTTATAATATTAAGATCACAAGAAACATGATGATTATCACCCCAATCATGATCATTAGCACAATTGATATTCATATAATTTATACTAACAACATGGCAATCATGCTTTTCATTCAAGGAATTATCATGAATCACTCTATAAATTTCTTTTAACACTTCATCACAATTTTTAGATTCATTATTTTCAAGCAAGACCCCATAAAGATAATCTAGTGCACTCAACTCATTAGCAATTGGGTCAACATAATCGGGTCTTTTGAAAAGATTAGCAAGTGGATGAGGATCCATTTATTTTAAACTTTTTGTTTTACTTTCTGTTTTTGTGAGACAAAGATAAAGATAGCATGACTATGCAAGTAGAGAATTGAACAAGTGAATGATAATTTGTATGTAGGTACCTGATAGGAATTTGTTGAACCTCCCCGACAACGGCGCCAGAAATCCTTCCTTATACTCGTGATCTGCGTTGAGTTTTCCTCGAAGAGGAGGGGATGATGCAACACAGTATAGATAAGTATTTCCCTTAGTGAGAACAAAGGTTATCGAACCAATAGGAGAACCACGCAACTTCCCGTCTTCAGCGTCTACACACAAAAGAGCATACACTTGCACCCAACGCGGGCAAGAGGGTTGTCAATCCCCTTGAACTCGTTACTTGCAAGCGATAAGTAGTGTAGATGATAGTTGAAAGTTGTAAATTGGAAAATAAAAGGAAAATAAATAAATGGCAGCGAGGAAATAAAAGTGTTTGTAAATATACCCGGGGGTCATAGTGTTCGCTTGAGGCTTCTCTCTCGAAAAAAGCATATACGGTGGGTAAACAAATCAATGTTGGGTAATTGATAGAAAAGCGCATAGTTATGCAATATTTATTCACGACAATGATCATGCATATAGGCATCACGTCCATAAACAAGTAGATCGACTCCTGCTTGCATCTACTACTATTACTCCACCCATCGACCGCTATTCAACATGCATCTAGAGTATTAAGTGAAACAAAGTAATGCTTAGAGAATGATGACATGAGGTAGACAAAGTAAATCCAATTAATATGAATAAACTCCATCGTTTTACACTTAGTGGTAGCAATACAAATACGTGTCTTGTCCCCTACTTTGTCACTGGGATATAGAGCACCGTAAGATTGAACCCACTACGACGCACCTCTCCCACTGAAGATAAACCAATCTAGTTGTCCAGACTAAACCGATAGATCGGAGATAATTACGAAGCTATAATAATCATGCAAATAAGAATTCAGAGGAGACTCAAATGTTTTTCATGAATAATCTGAACATAAACCCATAATTCATCTGATCCCAACAAATACACCGCAAAAGAGTGATTACATAAGATAGATCACCGCGGGAATCACGGTGATCATGGCAACAAAGCACAAAGAGAGAGAGAGATAGCCATCTAGGTACTAACTACAAACACGTATGTCTGTGGTGAACTACTCATACATCACCATGGGAGCAGCAAGGTTGATGTACAGGCCCTCCGTGATTGATCCCCCCTTCGGCAGGGCACTGGAATAGGGCTCCAAATGGGCACACGGCGGAACAGAGACTTGCGGCGGTGGAAAAAGTATTTCGGGAGGCTCCTTAGGGTTTTCCGATTTAATATGAATTTATAGGTCAGAGATTAGGGCCATAGGGCCGGGGAGGTGGTCCCAAGCCATCAGGGCGCGACCACCCCCTGGGCGCGCCCTGTTTGTTTGGGGACACCTCGTGTGGCCCCTGGTCTCCCTCCGAAGCTTCCAGGTCTTTTTTTGGTCCAAAAAAATCATCAAAAAGTTTTGGGATATTTGGACTTCGTTTGGTACAGTATTCCTGAAAAGGTAAAAACATGCAGAAAACAGCAACTGACACTAGGCACTGGGTTAATAGGTTAGTGCTCAAAAATAATATAAATCAGCAAGTAAATGCTTAAAAAGTATCCTAGAATGATAATATTATAGCATGGAACAATAAAAAATTATAGATACATTGGAGACGTATCAATAGCCCAATCATTTTTATAGCAACTCACAGGCCTGAAAGTATTCTTATATGAAGCAAGCGCTCCCGAGGACGGAATTTCTGTCTAGTCATGTTCATCATGTTTAGTTGATTCGCGTTCGTTACTTTGATAATTTGATATGTAGGTGGACTGGTGCTAAGGTGTTGTTACCCCCTCTCGCAAGCCTCCGCAACTACGAAAGAAGAATTATAATAAATCTAACCATAGCATGAAACATGTAGATCCAAATTAGCCCCTTATGAAATAACGCATAAACTAGGGTTTAAGCTTCTGTCACTCTAGCAACCCATCATCTACTTATTACTCTACAATGCCTTCCCTTAGGCCCATAATATAGTGAAGTGTCATGTAGTCGACATTCACACGACACCACTAAAGGAAGCAACAACATACATATCATCAAAATATCGAACGAATACCAACTTCACATCTTTACCTAATAATAAAGCGGCTATTGCTTCTGCCCGCTGATATTTGTGATCTGCGTTGGGTTTTTCCGTGAAGAGGAACAGATGATGCAGCACATTATAGATAAGTATTTCCCTCAGTGAGAACCAAGGTTATCAAACCAATAGGAGGAGCACGCAACCCCCGTCTTCAGTGCCTACACACAAAAGAGCAAACACTTGCACCCAACACGGGCAAGAGGGTTGTCAAGCCCCATGAACTCGTTACTTGCAAGAAGATAAGTAGTGTAGTTGATAGTTTGATAAATAGAAATTGCAAAAAAAAAAAAATGGCAGCAAGGAAATAGTAGCGTTTTTAAATTTATGAGTGAATAGACCCCGGGGCCATAGTGTTCTCTAGTGGCATCTCTCTCGACGTAGGCATACGGTGGGTAAACAAATTACTGTTGGGCAATTGATAGAAAAGTACATAGTTATGCGATATTCACGGCAATGATCATGTGTATATAGGCATCACGTCCATAAGCAAATAGGCCGACTCCTACCTGCACCTACTACTATTACTCCACGTCGAGAGCGCTTCTATGCTTGCCTCTCTAAGTATTAAGTCCATGACAAACAGAGTAATGCTTGGAGAACGATGACATGATGTAGACAAAGAGAATCCAATTAATATGAATTAACCCCATCGTTTTATCGTTAGTGGCAACAATACAAATACGTGTCTTATACCTTTATGTCTCTGGGATATAGAGCACAACAAGATTGAACCCACTACAACGCACCCCTCTCACTGAATATAGATCAATCTACTTCGCCAATGTAAATCAATACATCGGAGAGATTTACGAAGCTATAATAATCATGCAAATAAGAATCATAAAACAATTCAGAGAAGACTCAATTTTTTTCATGAATAATCTTAACATAAACCCATAATTCATCGGATCCCAACAAACGCACCGCACAAAGTGATTACATCAAATAGATCATCGCGAAGATGCGATGATCATTGTATTAAAGAGCAAAGAGAGATAGAGAGTCATCTAGATACTAGCTATGGACCCGTAGGTCTGGGGTAGACTACTCACACATCACAATGATAGCAACAAGGTTGATGTAGAGGTCCTCCGTGATCGATCCCCCCTCCGGTAGGGCACCGGAACAGGGCTCCAGATGGGCACACGGCAGAACAGAGACTTGCGTCGGTGAAAAAATTATTTCGGGAGCTACCCTAGGGTTTTGGGAATATATGAGAATTTATAGGCCAGAGAATGAGGCCGTGAGAGCCACGGGGGGCCCACGAGCAAACAGGGCGCGGCCACCCCTAGGCGCGCCCTGTTGGCTCGTAGGGCTCTCGTGTGGCCTTCGGTCTTCTCCCGAAGCTTCCAGGTCTTATTTTGGTCCAGAAAAAATCATCAAAAAGTTTCGTGGTATTTGAATTTCGTTTGGTACTGTAAACCTGAAAAGCCAAAAACATGCAGAAAACAGCAACTAGCACTGGGCACTAGGTTAATAGGTTAGTGCTAAAAAATAATATGAATTGGCTAGTAAATGCCTAAAAAGTATCCTAGAATGATAATATTATAGCATGGAACAATAAAAAATTATAGATACGTTGAAGACGTATCAGCATCCCCAAGCTAAATTCCTACTAATCCTCGAGTAGGTAAATGATAAAAAACAATTTTTTTGATGTGACATGCTATCCATTATGTAATCTATTACATGTGTTATCATTGAGAAACGATGAATTAACAAACATTAACATAGTAATATCCATAAACATAAGTAACATAATAATCAATATTCAAAATATACGATCCTTAAAGAATGTTTACGTACCCCCCATTCATTTTATCATATTTGTTGGAAATATGCCCTAGAGGCAATAATAAAGTGGTTATTACTATATTTCCTTGTTCATGATAATCGTTTATTATCCATGCTAGAATTGTATTGATCGGAAACTCAGATACATGTGTGGATATATAGACAAACACTATGTCCCTAGTGAGCCTCTAGTAGACTAGCTCGTTGATCAAAGATGGTCAAGGTTTCCTGACCATAGACATGAGTTATTATTTGATAACGGGATCACATCATTAGGAGAATGATGTGATGGACAAGACCCAACCGTAAGCATAGCATTTGATCGTGTTAGTTTATTGCTACTGCTTTATACATGTCAAGTATATGTTCCTACGACCATGAGATCATGCAACTCACTGACACCGGATGAATGCCTTGTGTATATCAAACGTCACAACGTAATTGGGTGACTATAAAGGTGCTCTACAGGTATCTCCGAGGGTGTCTGTTGGGTTGGCATGGATTGAGACTGGGATTTGTCACTCCATATGACGGAGAGGTATCTTTGGGCCCACTCGGTAATACATCATCACAAGAAGCTTGCAAGCAATGTGACTAAGGAGTTAGTCACGGGATCTTGTATTACGAAACAAGTAAAGAGACTTGCCGATAACGAGATTGAACTAGGTATGGAGATACCGACGATCGAATCTCGGGCAAGTAACTTACCAATGGACAAAGGGAACTGCATACGGGATTGATTGAATCCTTGACATCGTGGTTCGACCGATAAAGATCTTTGAAGAATATGTTGGAACCAATATGGGCATCCAGGTCCCGCTATTGGTTATTTACCGTAGAGGTGTCTCGGTCATGTCTGCATAGTTCTCGAACCCGCAGGGTCTGCACACTTAACGTTCGGTGACGATATAGTATTGTTGAGTTATATATGTTGGTGACCAAAGGTTGTTCGGAGTCCCGGATGAGATCCCGGACGTCACGAGGAGTTCCGAAATGGTCCGGAGGTGAAGATTGATATATGGGAAGTTGGTATTTGAGTTTCGAAAAAGTTTCGAGACTTACCGGTTTTGTGACGGAGATGCCAGAAGAGTTCCGGGGGTCCACCGGCAGGGTCCACCTGCCCCGGAGGGCCCCATGGGCTGTGAGAGGGGGCGCACCAGCCCCTGGTGGGCTGACCACCCCTCCCACCTAGGCCCATGAGCTGGATGGTGGAGGGCCAAGCCCTAGGGGTGGCGCCACCCTTGCCTTGGGTGGCAAGGCACCACCACTTGGCCACCGCCCCCTAGGGGAAACCCTAGGCCGGCCCTCCTTCACCCCTCCTCCTATATATATGAGAGGAGAGGGAGGCAGCCTACACACCAAGAGCCACGGCGCAACCCTCCTCTCTCTCTCGTAGTTCTTCTCCCTCATCACGGCACTGCTTGGCGAAGCCCTCGGGGACAGAAGCTTAAACCCTAGTTTATGCGCTACTTCGTAAGAGGCTGATTTGGATCCAAACGTTTAATTGTTGGGGAACGTTGCATGGGAAACAAAAAAATTCCTACACACACGCAAGATCTATCCATGGTGATGAGCATCTACGAGAGGGAGAGTGGATCTACATACCCTTGTAGATCGCTAAGCGGGAAGCGTTAAGAAACGCGGTTGATGTAGTCACGTCTTCGCGATCCAAATCGCAAGCCGTCCCACGATCCGATCATGATCCGTCCCGCGATCCAATCACGAACCGTCCCGCGATCCAATCACGGTCCTTCCGATCTAGCGCTGAACGGACGACACCTCCGCGCTCAGCACACGTACATCAACCACGTTTCTTAATGATTCCCGCTTAGCGATCTACAAGGGTATTTAGATGCACTCCCCCTCTCGTAGTTGTTGATCTCCATAGATAGATCTTGGGTGTTCGCAGGATTTTTTTTGTTTCCCATGCAACGTTCCCCAACAGTGGCATCATGAGCTAGGTCTATGCGTAGATAACATGCACGAGTAGAACACAAAAGAGTTTGTGGGCGTTGATGTTCAGATTGCTTACCTCCTTAGTCTTATCTTGATTCGGCAGTATTGTGGGATGAAGTGGCCCAGACCAACCTTACTCGTCCACGTACGAGAGACCGGTTCAACCGACTGACATGTAACCTAGTTTCATAAAGGTGGCTGGCGGGTGTCTGTCTCTCCCACTTTAGTTGAATCGAATTCGACAGAGGTGGTCCTTGTAGACGGTTAAATAGCAACTTGTATATCACCGTTGTGGCTTTGCATATGTAAGAACGGTTCTTACTAGTTGCCCATAGCAGCCACGTAAAACTTGCAACAACAAAGTAGATGACGTCTAACTTGTTTTTACAGGGCATGTTGTGATGTGATATGGCCAAGACGTGATGTGATATATGTGACGTATGAGATGATCATGTTTTGTATAGATTATCACGACTTGCATGTCGATGAGTACGGCAACCGGCAGTAGCCATAGGGTTGTCTTCAATTTATTTGTACCATTTGCTTTACTTTATCGCTATGAGTTAGCAATAGTTGTAGAAGCAATAGTTGGTGCGACAACCACATGGCGACACGTTGATGGAGATCAAGATGATGGAGATCATGGTGTCATGCCGGTGACGATGGAGATCATGCCGGTGCTTTAGAGATGGAGATCAAAAGCACAAGATGATGATGGCCATATCATGTCACTTATATGATTGCATGTGATGTTTATCATTTTATGCATCTTATTTGGTTAGGACGACGGTAGCATTATAAGATGATCCCTCACTAAAATTTCAAGATAAAATTGTGTTCTCCCCAAGTATGCACCGTTGCGAAGGATTGTCGTTTCGAAGCACCTCGTGATGATCGGGTGTGATAGACTCTACATTCGCATACAACGGGTGTAAGCCAGTTTTTGCACATGCAGAATACTTGGGTTAAACTTGACGAGCCTAGCATGTACAGACATGGCCTCGGAACGCAAGAGACCGAAAGGTCGAACATGAGTCATATAGTAGATATGATCAACATGGAGATGTTCACCATTGAAACCACCTCATCTGACGTGATGATCGGACTTGGGTTGGTGGATTTGGATCGTGTCACACTTAGACAACCTGAGGGATGTTGATTTGAGTGGGAGTTCTTTAGTAATATGATTAATTGAACTCATTATCATGAACATAGTCTAAGTTCTCTTTGCAAAATTATGTTGTAGATCAATGGCTCGCGCAGTAGCTCCCCTGAATTTTAATGCGTTCCTAGAGAAAGCTAAGTTGAAAGATGATGGAAGTAACTATGCGGACTGGGTCCGTAATCTGAGGATTATCCTCACTGCTGCACAAAAGGCTTATGTCCTTGATGCACCCCTTGGTGAAGCGCCCTACCGTGAGAATCCGGATGCTATGAACGTTTGGCAAACTCGAGCTGATGACTACTCGATAGTTCAGTGCGCCATGTTGTACGGCTTAGAATCGGGACTTCAAAAGCGTTTTGACCGCCATGGAGCATATGAGATGTTCCAGGAGTTGGAGTTAGTGTTTCAAGCAAACGCCCGGATCGAGAGGTATGAGACCTCCGATAAGTTCTTCGCCTGCAAAATGGAAGAGAATAGTTCTGTCAGTGAACACCTACTCAGAATGTCTGGGTAGTACAACCGCTTGACCGATTTGGGAGTTGAGCTTCCGCCCGAGACGGTCACTGACAGAATTCTCCAGTCACTGCCACCTAGCTACAAAAGCTGCGTGATGAACTATAATATGCAAGGGATGAACAAGTCAATCTCCGAGCTATTCGCGATGCTGAAAGTCGCGGAAGTAGAAATCAAAGAGGAGCATCAAGTGTTGATGGTGAATAAAACCACTAGTTTCAAGAAAGTCAAGGGAAGGAAGGGAAACTTCAAGAAGGGTGGCAAGCAACTTACCGCTCCCATGAAGAAACCCAAGGCTAGACCCAAGCCTGAGACTGGGTGCTTCTACTGCAAAGGGACTGGCCACTGGAAGCGGAATTGCCCCAAGTACCTGGCTGATAAGAAGGCTGGTAAAGTCAACAAAGCTATATTTGATATACATGTTATTGATATGTACCTTACTAGCTCTCATAGTAGTGCCTAGGTATTCGATACCGGTTCGGTTGCTCATATTTGTAACTCGAAACAGGAACTACAGAATAGACGGAGCTGGCAAGGGATGAAGTGACGATGCGCGTCGGAAATAGTTCCAAGGTTGATGTGATCACCGTCGGCACGCTCGCTCTTCAATTACCATCGGGATTAGTAGTAAACCTAAATAATTGTTATTTGGTGCCTGTGTTAAGCATGAACATTATATCTGAATCTTGTTTATTGCGAGACGGTTATTCATTTAAATAAGAGAATAATGGTTGTTCTATTTATATGAGTAACATCTTTTATGGTCATGCACCCAATGTGAATGGTTTATTCTTGTTGAATCTCGATAGTAGTGATACACATGTTTATAACATTGATGCCAAAAGATTCAAAGTTAACAATGATAGTACCACTTTCATGTGGCACTGCTGCTTGGGTCATATTGGTGTAAAACGCATGAGGAAGCTCCATGCTGATGGACTTCTGGAATCACTGGATTTTGAATCGCTTGATACATGCGAACCATGCCTCATGGGCAAGATGACTAAAACCCCGTTCTCCGATACAATGGAGCGGGCAAGTGACTTGTTGGAAATCATACATACTGATGTGTGCGGTCCGATGAGTGTTAAGGCGCGTGGTGGATATCGTTATTTTCTTACCTTCACTGATGATTTGAGTTGATATGGGTATATTTACTTGATGAAGCACAAGTCTGAAACGTTTGAAAAGTTCAAGAAATTTCAGAGTGAAGTAGAGAATCATCGTAACAAGAAGATAAAATTTCTAAGATCTGATCGTGGTGGTTAATATCTGAGTTATGAGTTTGGCATGCATTTGAGACAGTGTGAAATTGTTTCACAGCTTATGCCACCTGGAACACCACAGCGTAATGGTGTGTCCGAGTGTTGTAATCGCACTCTATTGGATATGGTGCGATCTATGATGACTCTCACTGATGTGCCACTATCATTTTGGGGTTATGCATTAGAGACAACCGCATTCACTTTAAATAGGGTACCATCAAAATCCGATGAGACGACACCGTATGAATTATGGTTTGGCAAGAAACCTAAGCTATCATTTCTTAAAGTGTGGGGCTGCGATGCTTATGTGAAAATGCTTCAACCTGATAAGCTCAAACCCAAAGCGGACAAATGCGTCTTCATAGGATACCCTAAGGAAACAATTGGGTACACCTTCTATCTCAGATCCGAAGGCAAGGTCTTTGTTGCCAAGAATGGATCCTTTCTAGAGAAAGAGTTTCTCTCGAAAGAATTGAGTGGGAGGAAGGTAGAACTTGATGAGGTTGTTGAACCGTCACTTCAGTTGGATAGTAGCAGGACGCAGAAAGATGTTTCTGCGGCGCCTACGCCAAGTAAAGAGGACGCTAATGATAATGATCATGACACTTCAGATCAAGTTACTACTGAGCCTCGTAGGTCGACAAGGACACATACCGCCCTTGAGTGGTATGCCAATCCTGTCTTGGAGGTCATGTTGTTAGACAACAGTGAACCTACGAGCTATGAAGAAGCGACGGTGGGCCCGGATTCCAACAAATGGCTTGAGGCCATGAAATCCGCGATAGGATCCATGTATGAGAACAAAGTGTGGACTTTGGAGGACTTACCATATGATCGTAAGGCCATACAGAATAAATGGATCTTTAAGAAAAAGATGGATGCGGAAGGTAATGTCACCGTCTATAAAGCTCGACTTGTGGCAAAAGGGTTTTCACAAGTTCAAGTAGTTGACTACGATGAGACTTTCTCTCCCGTAGCGATGCTTAACGTCAGGATTATGTTAGCAATAGCTGCATTTTTTTATTATGAAATTTGGCAGATGGATGTCAAAACAGCGTTCCTTAATGGTTTCCTTAAGGAAGAGTTGTATATGATGCAACCAGAAGGTTTTGTCGATCCTAAAACTGCTGACAAAGTGTGCAAGCTCCAGCGATCCATTTATGGACTGGTGCAGGCATCTCGGAGTTGGAATCATCGCTTTGATGAGGTGATCGAAGTGTTTGGGTTTATACAAGTTTATGGAGAAGCTTGTATTTACAAGAAAGTGAGTAGGAGCTCTATAGCATTTCTAATATTATATGTGGATGACATATTGCTGATTGGAAACAATATAGAACTTTTAGAAAGCGTGAAGATATATTTGAACAAGAGTTTTTCAATGAAAGACCTCGAAGAAGCTGCTTACATATTAGGCATCAAGATCTATAGAGATAGATCGAGACGCTTAATAGGACTTTCACAAAGCACATATCTTGATAAGGTTTTGAAGAAGTTCAAAATGGATCAGTCCAAGAAAGGGTTCTTGCCTGTCTTACAAGGTGTGGAGTTGAGTAAGACTCAATTCCCGGCGAATACAGAGGATAGAGAAAAGATGAGTGTCATCCCCTATGCTTCAGCCATAGGCTCTATCATGTATGCGATGCTATGCACAAGACCAGATGTCAGCCTCGCCATAAGTATGGCAGGGAGGTTTCAAAGTGATCCAAGAATGGAACACTAGTCAGCGGTCAAGAATATCCTTAAGTACCTGAAAAGGACTAAGGAAATGTTTCTCGTTTATGGAGGTGATTGATAACCCACAAGTATAGGGGATCAATTGTAGCCTTTCTCGATAAGTAAGAGTGTCGAACCCAACGAGGAGCTAAAGGTAGAACAAATATTCCCTCAAGTTCTATCGACCACCAATACAACTCTATGCACGCTTAACGTTCGCTTTACCTAGAACAAGTATGAAACTAGAAGTACTTTGTAGGTGTGATAGGATAGGTTTGCAAGATAATAAAGAGCACGTAAATAAAATCTAGGGGCTGCTTAGATAAAGAAACAACTAAGTTAGTCTTAGTAGAGAGCTTTTTGTCACAAGAAAGTTATTTGTCCCTAGGCAATCGATAACTAGACCGGTAATCATTATTGCAATTTTATATGAGGGAGATGCATAAGCTAACATACTTTCTCTACTTGGATCATATGCACTTATGATTGGAACTCTAGCAAGCATCCGCAACTACTAAAGATCATTAAGGTAAAACCCAACCATAGCATTATAAGGTATAAAGTCCTCTTTACTCCCATACGTAAAAAACCTAATTACTCGGGTCTGTGCTTCCGTCACTCACGCCACCCACCATAAGCGAATCATAAACATATTGCCAACCCTACAGCGGGGATCCCTCACTCTTGCGCGACACGGAGAGCACCATAGGACAGCACCAATAATAAAACATGCAACTCAAACCAATCATGATCATCAATCAACCCATAGGACAAAACGGATCTACTCAAACATCATAGGATAGCCGTACATCATTGGGAAATAATATATAGCATTGAGCACCATGTTTAAGTAGAGATTACAGTGGGGAGAAGGGGTGTTGAACCGCTGCATAGAGGGGGAGAGAGTTAGTGATGACGGCGGCGAAGTTGTTGGTGTAGATCGCCGTCATGATGATGGCCCCGACGGTGTTCCGGTGCCACCGGGAGAGAGGGGGAGAGAGCCCCCCTCCTTCTTCTTCTTCCTTGACCTCCCCCCTAGATGGGAGGAGGGTTTCCCCTCTGGTCCTTGGCCTCCATGGCAGCGGAGGGGCGGGAGCCCCTCCGAGATTGGATCTCTCTCTTTGTTTCCTTCTGTTTCTTATATTCTGGCCTTTCACCGTTTCTTATATTCTGGCCTTTCACCGTTTCTTATATTCTCGGAGATCCGTAACTCCGATTGGGCTGAAATTTTAACAGGATTTTTATCCGGATATTAGCTTTCTTGCGGCGAAAGAAGGGCCCCAATCGCCTTACGGCGTGACCACAAGCCACCCTGGCGCGCCCTACCCCCCAGGGCACACCCCTATGGCTTGTGGGCCCCTCGGGCACTGTCTGCTGTTGATTCCACTTCCCAAAATTCACATATATTCCAAAAAAAATCTCCGTAAGTTTTTATCCTGTTTGGACTTCGTTTGATATGGATTTTCCGCGAAACAAAAAACATGCAACAAACAGGAACTGGCACTGGGCACTGGATCAATATGTTAGTCCCAAAAATAGTATAAAAAGTTGCCAAAAGTATATGAAAGTTGTAGAATATTGGCATGAAACAATAAAAATTATAGATACGACGGAGACGTATCAGCATCCCCAAGCTTAATTGCTGCTCGTCCTCGAGTAGGTAAATGATAAAAAAGATAATTTTTGATGTGGAATGCTACCTAGCATAATATTGATCATATAATCTAATCATGGCATGAATATTAAGACACGAGTGATTCAAAGCAATAGTCTATCATTTGACATTAAGAAAATAATACTTCAAGCATACTAATAAAGCAATCATGTCTTCTCAAAATACCATGGCTAAAAGAAAGTTATCCCTACAAAATCATATAGTCTGGCTATACTCCATCTTCATCACAGAAGTCATTAAATCATGCACAACCCCAGTTTTAGTGAACAATTGTTTCATACTTTAGTATTCTCAAACCTTTTCAACTTTCACTCAATACATGAGCGTGAGCCATGGATATAACACTATAGGTGGAATAGAGTATGGTGGTCGTGGAGAAGACAAAAAAAGGAGATAGTCTCACATCAACTAGGCGTATCAACGGGCTATGGAGATGCCTATCAATAGATATCAACGTGAGTGAGTAGGGATTGCCATGCAATGGATGCACTAGAGCTATAAGTGTATGAAAGCTCAAAAGAAACTAAGTGGGTGTGCATCCAACTTGCTTGCTCATGAAGACCTAGGGAAATTTGAGGAAGCCCATCATTGGCTTTCTTGCGGCGAAAGAAGGGCCCCAACCGCCTTACGGGGTGACCACAAGCCACCCTGGCGTGCCCTACCCCCCAGGGCGCGCCCCTATGGCTTGTGGGCCCCTCGGGCACCGCCTTCTGTTGATTCCACTTCCCAAAATTCACATATATTCCAAAAAAATCTCCGTAAGTTTTTATCCCGTTTGGACTTCGTTTGATATGGATTTTCTGCGAAACAAAAAACATGCAACAAACAGGAACTGGCACCGGGCACTGGATCAATATGTTAGTCCTGAAAATAGTATAAAAGTTGCCAAAAGTATATGAAAGTTGTAGAATATTGGCATGAAACAATCAAAAATTATAGATACGACGGAGACGTATCAGTGATCAAGAGCTCGTCATAAAGGGTTACGTCGATGCAAGCTTTGACACAGATCTGGATGACTCTAAGTCTCAAACCAGATACGTATTTATTCTGAAGGGTGAAGCGGTAAGCTGGTGTAGTTCCAAGGAAAGCGTGGTAGCAGATTCTACATTTGAAGCAGAGTATATAGCTGCTTCAGAAGCAGCGAAGGAAGGTGTCTAGATGAAGGAGTTCATGACGGATCTTGGAGTTGTGCCCAGTGCACTGAACCCAATGACCCTCCTCTATGACAACACTGGCGTCATTGCTCTAGCCAAGGAGCCCAGGTTTCACAAAACGACCAGACACATAAAGCGCCGTTTCAATTCCATCCGTGATTACATCAAGGAGGAGGACATAAACATTTGCAAAGTACATACGGATCTGAATGTTGTAGACCCGTTGACTAAACCTCTTCCACGGGCAAAACATGATCAACACCAGAACTCTATGGGTATTAGATTCATTACAATGTAAATCACATGGTGATGTGAACTAGATTATTGACTCTAGTGCAAGTGGGAGGCTGTTGGAAATATGCCCTAGAGGCAATAATAAATTGGTTATTATTATATTTCCTTGTTCATGATAATCGTTTATTATCCATGCTAGAATTGTATTGATCGGAAACTCAGGTACATGTGTGGATATATAGACAAACATTATGTCCCTAGTGAGCCTCTAGTAGACTAACTCGTTGATCAAAGATGGTCAAGGTTTCCTGACCATAGACATGAGTTGTTATTTGATAACGGGATCACATCATTAGGAGAATGATGTGATGGACAAGACCCAACCGTAAGCATAGCATTTGATCGTGTTAGTTTATTCCTACTGCTTTATCCATGTCAAGTATCTGTTCCTACGACCATGAGATCATGCAACTCACTGACACCGAAGGAATGCCTTGTGTGTATCAAATGTCACAGCGTAACTAGGTGACTATAAATGTGCTCTACAGGTATCTCCGAGGGTGTCTGTTGGGTTGGCATGGATCGAGACTGGGATTTGTCACTCTGTATGACGGAGAGGTATCTCTGGGCCCACTCGGTAATACAGCATCACAAGAAGCTTGCAAGCAATGTGACTAAAGAGTTAGTCATGGGATCTTGTATTACGGAACGAGTAAAGAGACTTGCCGGTGATGAGATTGAACTAGGTATGGAGATACCGACGATCGAATCTTGGGCAAGTAACATACCGATGGACAAAGGGAACTGCATATGAGATTGATTGAATCCTTGATATCGTGGTTCGACCGATAAAGATCTTCGAAGAATATGTAGGAACCAATATGGACATCTAGGTCCCGCTATTGGTTATTGACCATAAAGGTGTCTCAGTCATGTCTGCATAGTTCTCGAACCCGCATGGTCTGCACACTTAACGTTCGGTGACGATATAATATTGTTGAGTTATATATGCTGGTGACCGAAGGTTGTTTAGAGTCCCGGATGAGATCCCGGACGTCACGAGGAGTTCCGGAATGGTCCGGAGGTGAAGATTGATATATGGGAAGTTGGTATTTGAGTTCCGGAAAAGTTCCGGGACTTACCGGTTTTGTGACGGAGATGCCGGAAGAGTTCCGGGGGTCCACCGGGAGGGTCCACCTGCCCCGGAGGGCCCCATGGGCTGTGCGAGGGGGCGCACCAGCCCCAGGTGGGCTGACCTCCCCTCCCACCTAGGCCCACGCGGCTGGATGGTGGAGGGCCAGGCCCTATGGGTGGCGCCACCCCTGCCTTGGGTGGCAAGGCACCACCCCTTGGCCGCCGCCCCCCTAGGGGAATCCCTAGGCCGGCCCTCCTCCACCCCTCCTCATATATATATGAGAGGAGAGGGAGGCAGCCTACACACCAAGAGCCACGGCGCAGGCCTCCTCTCTCTCTCGTAGTTCTTCTCCCTCGTCACGGCACTGCTTGGCAAAGTCCTGCCAGGACAGCTCCACCACCACCGCCACCACGCCGTCGTGCTGCCGGAGAACTCATCTACTACTCCGCCCTCGCTCGCTGGATCCAGGAGGCGGAGACGTCATCGAGCTGTATGTGTGCTGAACGCGGAGGTGCCGTCCGTTCGGTGCTAGATCGGGACAGATCGTGATTGGATTGCAGGACAAATCGTGATTGGATCGCGAAGACGGTTGACTACATCAACCACGTTTCTTAATGATTCCTGCTTAGCGATCTACAAGGGTATTTAGATGCACTCCCCCTCTCGTAGCTGTTGATCTCCATAGATAGATCTTGGGTGTTCGTATGAATTTTTTTGTTTCCCATGCAACATTCCCCAACAATATTACCATGGCTTGGCTCCGTCTTCACCACATAAATACAAATGTCAAGCACCACGGTGTCAAGTCAGGAAATTGGATCATACTTTTTAACGCGCTTCAGCTATTTATTACTCATGCAGTACATGAGCGTGAACCATGGATATAGCATATAGGTGTAATAGAATATAGTGGTAGGTATCAAAGGGGTAAAAAGTGGAGAAGAAAGTCTCGCATCAACTCGGCTTATCAACGGGCTATGGAGATGCCCATCAATAGATATCAATGCGAGGAGTAGGGATTGCCATGCAACAGATGCAGTAGAGCTATAAGTGTATGAAAGCTCAACTGAAGTTAAGTGGGTGTGCATCCAACTTGCTTGCTCATGAAGACCTCGGGCATTTGAGGAAGCCCGTCATCGGAATATACATGCCAAGTTCTATAATGAAAAATTCCCACTAAAATATGGAAGTGACAAAACATGAGACTCTCTATATGAAAACATGGTGCCACTTTGAGGCACAAGTGTGGAAAAAGAGGTAGTAGCACTGTCCCTTCTCTCTTTTCTTTATTTTTTTCTCTCTTTTTTTTTCTTTCTTTTTTTTCTTTTTCTTTTTTTTTCTTTTTTTCTTTTTTTTCGTCCAGAGTCTCATCCCGACTTGTGGGGGAATCATTGTCTCCATCATACTTTCCTCACTGAGACAGTGCCCTAATAATGATGAACATCGGACTTTTATTTACTTACAACTCGATATGAAAAAATACTATACGAGGATGTGCAATGATCTAGCGTAGCAAAAGATATCAAAAAATGGACAGGCCATGGAAATATCATGCTAGCTATCTTACGATCATGCAAAGCAATATGACAATGGGTGTACAAGTCATATGATGTGACGGTGGAAGTTGCTTGGCAATATATCTCGGAATGGCTATGGAAATGCCATGATAGGTAGGTATGGTGGCTGTTTTGAGGAAGATATAATGAGGCTTATGTGCAACAGAGCGTATCATGTCATGGGGTTTGGATGCACCGACGAAGTTTGCACCGATCCTCGAGGTGAGGATGGGAAATGCATGGTACCAAAGAGGCTAGCAAATATGGAAAGGTGAGAGTGCATACATCCATGGATTCACATTAGTCATAAAAAACTCACATACTTATTGCAAGGTTTTATTAGCTCTCTCGAAGCAAAGTACTATTCGCATGCCCCTAGGGAGGAGGTTGGGAGGAGTTAACCATCGCGCGCCTCCGACTTAGCAGCACTAGGATTTCAACGAGGGATAAGAATGCTAAGACATCATCACCATGCCATAACCAACATTTAGATGAACAACAAATAAATCCCCTTTAACTATTGATATTTCTACTAATCAACAACCATGCACCCACGCCCTTTCATATTACCACATCAATATGATTACCCCACAATTTCTCTTTTATGTGCTACATGTGGATTTGATTATACACTAATTGAATACCTATTATTTTTGGACTAGTCTTATAACCCATGCAAATTACCATCACTATTTATTAACTCTCACACAAATATAAGTGAAGAAGGAGAGTGCAATTATTTCTATAAAATCTATACGCCACCGTGCTCAAAAGATTTAAGTGAAGCACATTGAGTATTCTAACAAATCATGGTGAAAGTGTGTCCAACAAACAATGATTGTGGAAAATTAAAACAAAAGCAAATTAAAGCAAACGACGCTCCAAGCAAAACACATATCATGTTATGAATAAAAATATAGCTCCAAGTGACATACCGATGGATTGAAACGAAAGAGGGAATGCCTTCCGGGGCATCCCCAAGATTAGACGCTTGAGTCTTCCTAGAATTTGACTTGGGGTGCCTTGGGCATCCCCAAGCTTAGGCTCTTTGCTCCTCCTTATTCCTTCGTCCAGCGTGATAACACCCAAAACTTAAAAACTTCGGCACACAAAACTCAACAGAAACCTTCGTGAGATCCGTTAGTATAATAAACATATCAAATACTTTAAGTATTGTTATAAATTAATTCATATTTTATTATTGCATAAGGTACTATATTCTAACTTCTCCATGACTTATACCCCCCGATATAATCCATAGCATCATCAAAACAAGCAAACTTTGCAAGCAAAAACAGAATCTTTCTAAAACAGAACAGTCTGTAAATATCTGTTTAATTACGATACTTCTGTATCTTAGAAAATTCTGAAAAGTTAGTACAACCTGGGGAATTTGTATAGAAATACAGTGTAAAAATTTGAAGAATTTAGCAGGCTCCAGTAGAGAACCAAAAATTCTGCACCGGAGGCGAAAGTTTCTGTTTTTGCACAGCATCAATTCTACTATCATCCAAATTAATCCCAAAGGCTTTACTTGGCATAAATACTAATTAAAAAATAAAAACACAATCATTACAGTAGCAACAATCATGTTATATCACACCAACAGAAAGTAAGAGCAAAAAATTAAGATAATTATTGGGTTACCTCCCAACTAGCGCAATTGTTTTACGCCCCGAGGTAGGCATAATGCACATGATCAAGTGTTGTCATCCTTGGTCTCAAGCTCCTCAATAACACAACCATGATTATTAGGAATAATAGGTGGCTTGAAAATAGAGTCTCTTATCAAGTTTATAAAATTGGGATGCACACTAATCATTTTGAGATCTTCGTTTCTTTTGGTAGGAGGGGTACTAATGCTCTTGGGAATATATATGAACTTGGGGTTTTTCTTTCGAGAGGTACTTGCATTAGTATACGAAGGAGTGAAATCGGAACCTATTTTATCAATGACTTCCTCCATTTTACCAATTCTATTAAAACTTTGCTCTACCCTCTCATCAATAGTTGTATCTTTCTCCTTTAAGGCTTTCAAAGTAATTCCTACCCGAGACCCAAATTGAGTGATATGATTATGAAGCTTTTTATCCAACTCCTCAATTTGTTCTTTAGTAGTCATTTTATTTTCAATAGCATCAAGCCTTTGCATAATGTGTTCCATGGTAAAAATGGTTTCATTAATAGTGATAGGTGGTGACCCGACCAAAATTTCCATGACTTTAAAAGCATCCGAAGTGTGACTCATTAAGAAACTACCACCGGTAAAAGTGTCAAGCTCGAATCTATACCAAGTAGTAATACCCACATAGAAATTACGAAGCAAGATGTTGGGGGATTGCTTATGAGTTGATTTATTTTGAGCAATGCAAATTCTATGCCAAGCATCTCTTAAACTTTCTCCTCCTCTTTGTTTAAAATTAAGAACCTCATTATCAGGAGTACACTTTCACCCCTTTGAAACCTACCATCATATTCTATTCCACCTTTATGCTATACCGATGGTTCATGCTCATATATTGCTTGAGTAATAAAAATCTGAAGCGCGTTAAAAAGTATGATCCAATTGCCTGACTTGACACTGTGGTGCTTGACATTTGTATTTATGTGGTGAATACGGAGACATGCCATGAAAATATGATAAATTGAATAGGGGGTGAACATTCTTTAAGGATCGTATATTTTGAAAATTGATGATCATGTTGCTTATGTTTATAAATATTACTATGTTAATGTTTATTAATTCATCATTTCTCAATGATCAAACCTGCAATAGATTACATGTTGGGTAGCATATCACATCAAAATTCTGTTTTTATCATTTACCTACTCGAGGACGAGTAGGAATTAAGCTTGGGGATGCTGATACGTCTCCAACGTATCTATAATTTTTTTTATTGTTCCATGCTATAATATTATCATTCTAGGATGCTTTTAGGGTATTTATTCACCAATTAATATTATTTTTGAACACTAACCTATTAACCCAGTGCCCAGTGCTAGTTTCTATTTTCTGCATGTTTTTGGTTTTTCGGCTTTACAGTACCAAACGAAGTCCAATTGCCACGAAACTTTTTTATGATTTTTTCTGGACCAAAAGAAGACCTGGAAGCTTCGGGAGGAAACCGGAGACCGCACGAGGGAGGGAGCACATATCAGGGCGCCCGCAGGGGGGTGGCCGTGCCCTGTTGTGTGCTGGCCCCTTTGGGCGTCTCCCGACGCCCCTTTTTGGCCTATAAATTCCAAAATATTCCAAAACCCTAAGAGAGCCTCCCGAAACACTTTTTCTGCCGCCGCAAATGTCTATTCCACCATGTGCCCATCTGGAGCCCTGTTCCGGTTCCCTGCCAGAGGGGGGGTCAATCACGGAGGGCCTCTACATCAACCTTGCTACTCCCATGGTGATGTGTGAGTGGTTCACCACAGACCTATGGGTCCGTAGTTAGTACCTAGATGTCTATATATCTCTCTCTATCTCTTGATCTTCAATACAATGTTCATCGCATCTTCGCTTTGATCTATCCGATGTAATTCTTTTGTGCGGTGAGTTTGTTAGGATCCGATGAATTGTGGGTTTATGTTCAGATTATTCATGGTAAAAGATTTGAGTATTCTCTGAATTCTATTATGATTCTTATTTGCATGATTATTATAGCTTCGTAAATCTCTCTGATCTATTGAAATAGTTTGGCCAACTAGATTGATATTTCTTTCAGTGAGAGGGGTGTGTTGTAGTGGGTTCAATCTGGCGGATTTCTATATCCTAGTGACAGAAGGGGAGAAGGACACTCTTTGTATTGTTGTGACTAAGGATAAAATGATGGGGTTAATTCATATTAATTGAGTTCTCTTTATCTACATCATGTCATCGTTCTCCAAGCATTACTCTGTTTGTCATGAACTTAATACTTAGAGAGGCAAGCATAGAAGCGCTCTCGACGTGGAGTAATAGTAATAGGTGCAGGCAGGAGTCGACCTATTTGTTTATGGACGTGATGCTTGATGACCCACACGTATAGTGGATCAATCATAGTCCTTTCGACAAGTAAGAGTGTGGAACGTAATGAGGAGCAGAAGGAAATGATAAGCAGTTTTCAGCAAGGTATTCTCTGCAAGTGCTGTGAGTAACAATAGTAGATAGTTTTGCAGCAAGATAATTCATAACAAGTGACAAGTAATAATAGTAACCAAGCCGCATCAAGGTTGTCCAATCCTTTTTATAGCAAAGGACAGGCCAGAAAGTACTCTTATATAAAGCAAGCGCTCCCGAGGACACATGGGAATTTCTGTCTAGTCATGTTCATCATGTTGAGTTGATTCACGTTCGTTACTTTGATAAGTTGATATGTGGGTGGACCGGTGCTAAGGTGCTGTTCTTACTTGAACAAGCAATCCACTTATGATTACCCCCCCTCGCAAGCATCCGCAACTACAAAAGAAGAATTAAGATAAATCTAACCATAGCATGAAACGTGTGGATCCAAATCAGCCCCTTATGAAGCAACGCATAAACTGGGGTTTATGCTTCTGTCACTCGCGCAACCCATCATCTACTTGTTACTCCACAATGCCTTCCCTTAGGACCATAACATGGTGAAGTGTCGTGTAGTCAACGTTCACACGACACCACTAAGAGAAGCAACAACATACTTATCATCAAAATATCGAACGAATACCAACTTCACGTGATTACTTATAACAAGACTTCTCCCATGTCCTCAGGAACAATAGTAACTACTCATACCTCATCAACATGTTCAAGATCAGAGGTGTAATGATGGTGATGAAGGATCTGAACATAATATCTCCCACCAAGTAAACCAACAAGCATCAACTACAAGATATCATCAACACTACTAGTAACCCACAGGTACCAATCTGAGGTTTTGAGACAAAGATTGAATACAAGAGATGAACTAGGGTTTGATATGAGATGGTGTTGGTGAAGATGTTGATGAAGATTGGTCCTCCCATGAAGGAGGAAGCGTTGGTGATGACGATAGCTTCGATTAATTCCCCCCCCCCCCCCCCGAAGGGAAGTTTCGTAGGCAGAATCTCTCTGCCGGAGAGCAAAAGGGCCTCTTCCCTGGTTTCCACCTCAAGAGGGCTGTGCTTCATCCCGAAAGTATCCTTATGATTTTTTCTAGGGTAAAACACACCATATAGGAGAAGAGGGGGGGTCGGGAGACCTGCTGGGCCCCCACGAGGCAACATGGCGCGCCTAGGGGGGTGGGCGGGCCCTGTTGGCTCGTGGCCAGCAGGTGGCCCCCCTTTGTTATATTTTGGCCCAATAATTCTTATATATTCCATAAAAATTCTCCGTGAAGGTTCACGTCATTTGGAGTCCTACGGATTTTCAACCATTTTCTTGGTTTTTAGGTCCAGAATTCCAGTTTCCAGCAATTTCCCTCTTTGTGATGTACCTTGCATATTAAGAGAGAAAAGGCATAAGAATTATATCATAATGAGGAATAATGGACACGAATAACATACATATCAATAAGAATTCATGATGCAAAATGGACGTATCAACTCCCCCAAGCTTAGAACCTCGCTTGCCCTCAAGAGAAAGCTGAACTCGATAATAATGACCGCATAATTTGAGAAGCATTTTAATAGAAGTGTTATAATCAGCACTACTAGTTGGAATAGCCTCCACCCACTTAGTAACGTAATCGACAGCGACTAGAATATGGGTATACCCATTAGAGGAAGGAAAAGGTCCCATATAATCAAAGCCCCAAACATCAAATGGTTCAATAGCAAGTGAATAATTCATAGGCATTTCCTGACGTCTACCATTGTTACCAATTCTTTGACATTTATCACAAGAGAGGACATACTTACGAGCATCTTTGAAAAGGGTAGGCCAATAAAAACCAGATTGTAATACCTTGTGTGCAGTTCTATCACCAGCATGGTGTCGTCCATAGGCCTCGGAGTGACACTTCTGTAGGATCTGTCCCTGTTCATGCTCAGGTACACAACGTCTAATAACACCATCTACTCCTTCTTTATAAAGATGTGGGTCATCCCAAAAGTAATGTCTTAAATCATAAAAGAACTTTTTCTTTTGTTGATAGGTGAAACTAGGTGGTATATATCTAGCAACAATGTAATTAGCATAATCCACATACCAAGGACTACTATGTGAAGTATTTATAACAACAAGTTGCTCATCAGGAAAATTATCATCAATAGGCAGTGGGTCATCAAGAACATTTTCCATCCTAGACAAGTTATCTGCTACGGGTTTTTTTAGCTCCTTTCCTATCGACGATATGCAAGTCAAATTCTTGAAGTAAAAGCACCCACCTAATAAGTCTAGGCTTAGCATCTTTATTTTCCATAAGGTATTTAATAGCAGCATGATCAGTGTGAATAGTAACTTTGGAATCAACAATATAAGGTCTAAACTTATGACATGCAAACACAACCGCTAAAATTTCCTTCTTAGTAGTAACATAATTTCTTTGAGCGTTGTCTAGGGTCTTACTAGAATAATGAATAACATTCAATTTCTTGTCTACTCTTTGTCCTAGAACAACACCAACAGGATAATCACTAGCATCACACCTAATTTCAAATGGTAGATTCCAATCAGGTGGTTGGACAATAGGTGCTGAAATCAAGTCTTTCTTAAGTATTTCAAAGGCTTCTACACAATCATCATAAAAAACAAAAGGAATATCATTTTGAAGAAGATTAGTTAGTGGCCTAGAAATCTTTGAAAAATCTTTAATGAAGCGCCTCTAAAAACTAGCATGACCAAGAAAACTTCGTATACCTTTGATATCTTTAGAACATGGCATTTTCTCTATTGCATCAACTTTAGCTTTGTCTACTTCAATGCCTCGTTCAGAGATTTTATGCCCAAGTACTATACCTTCATTCACCATAAAGTGGCACTTCTCCCAATTCAAGACAAAATTAGTCTCTTCGCATCTTTGCAAAACTCCATTAAGGTTGCTCAAGCAATCATCAAAAGAAGTCCCGTATGAGGAAAAATCATCCATGAAAACCTCAACAATCTTTTCACAAAAGTCAGAGAATATAGCAGTCATACATATTTGAAAGGTAGCAGGTGCATTACATAAACCAAAAGGCATACGTCTATAAGCATAAGTTCCAAAAGGGCACGTGAAAGTAGTTTTCTCTTGGTCTTCTTTTGACACAGGTATTTGAGAGAAACCAGAATATCCATCAAGAAAACAAAAGTGTGTGTGCTTAGATAATATTTCTAACATTTGATCAATAAAAGGCAAGGGGTAATGATCTTTCCTAGTAGCTTTGTTTAATTTCCTAAAATCAATTACCATCCTATAACCAGTTACAATTCTTTGTGGAATAAGTTCATTTTTATCATTAGGAACAACAGTTATACCTCCTTTCTTAGGAACACAATGAATAGGACTTACCCATCTACTATCAGCAATAGGATAAATTATACCTGCCTCCATAAGCTTTAGTATTTCAGTTCTTACCACTTCCTTCATCTTAGGATTTAAGCGGCGTTGATGATCAATGACATGTTTAGCATCCGGTTCCATGTTAATTTTGTGCTGACATAGAGTGGGGCTTATGCCCTTAAGATCATCAAGAGTATATCCAATAGCAGCCCTGTGTTTCTACAGAGTTTTATATAACCTCTTTTCTTCATGCTCGGAAAGGTTAGCGCTGATAATAACAGGATATATCTTCTTTTCATTAAGATAAGCATATTTCAAAGTATCAAGTAATGTCTTTAGCTCAAACACGGGATCTCCCTTAGGTGGAGGAGGATCCCCTAAAATATCAACTGGCAAGTTGTGCTTAAGAATAGGTGTTTGCCTAAGAAATATATCATCTATCTTATTTCTTTCATTCATATGCATATCATTTTCATGGTCTAGCAAATATTGTTCTAATGGATCAGTAGGAGGCACGGCAATAGAAGCAAGACCAATTATTTCATCCTTACTGGGTAATTCTTTCTCATGTGGTTGTCTACCAAACTTAAAGAAATTAAATTCATGAGACACACCACCAAATCTTACCGTAACCTTTTCAGTAACACAATTAATTTCAGCATTAACGGTATTGAAGAAAGGTCTACCAAATATAATGGGACAAAAGTTATCTTGTTCTGAACCAAGTACTAAGAAATCAGCAGGGTACTTAACTTTTCCACACAAGACTTCAACCACTCTAACAATCCCAAGTGGTGAAATAGTGTCTCTGTTTGCAAGTGTAATGGTGACTTCTATATCTTCAATCTCAGAGGGTGTTATGTCATTCATAATTTCTTGATATAGAGTGAAAGGTATAGCACTAACACTAACACCGATGTCACACAAGCCATGATAACAATGATCGAAAATCTTAACAGAAACAACAGGCATGCCAACAATGGGTTTATTTTTGTCTAACTTATCCTGATGGTTTCTAACCTGTTTTGCAATTATAGCAGCTTCATCACAGAAATATATAACATGTCCATCAATTTTATCAACTAGGAGATCCTTAACCATAGCAGTATTAGGCTCAACATTTATTTGTTCAGAAGGTTTAGGTGTTCTAACATAACTTTTATTAACCACAGTTGCAGCTTTAGCATGTTCCTTAATTCTAACAGGAAAAGGTGGTTTCTCAATGTAAGCAGTAGGAACAACTGGATCAACATGGCTAACAATTATTTCTTCCTTTTTAAATTTAACAGGTTCCTCTAATGGTTTTTCAATGGGTGGATGATATTTAAACCACTTCTCCTTAGGGAGATCAACATGAGTAGCAAATGATTCACAAAAAGAAGCTACTATTTCAGAGTCAAGACCATATTAATTGCTAAACTCATGATAAGTACCAGTTTCCATAAAAGATTTAACACAATCAAACTTAAGCTTTATACCTGACTCTTTACCTTTGTCAAATTCCCAATCTTCAGAGTTGCGTTTAATTCTTTCCAGAAGATCCCATTTGAATTTAATAGTCCTCTTCATGTAGGAGCCAGTAGAAGATGAATCAAGCAGTACTTGATCATCATGAGAAAGCTGAGCATAAATTTTTTGTATAATCATTTCTCTTGAGAGATCATGGTTGGGGCAAGTGTGCATCATAGATATAAGCCTCTCCCAAGCTTGAGTGATACTTTCTCCTTCACGAGGCCATCAATTATATATAAAGTTCCGATCACGATGGACTAGATGCATAGGATAAAACTTCTCATGAAATTCTAGCTTCAAGCGATTCCAGTCTCATGATCCAATATCATCCAATAGCATATACCACATCAATGCTTTTCCCTCCAAAGATAAAGGGAAAACCTTCTTCTTAACTTTGTCTCTGGACAAACCTGCAAGCTTAAATAATCCACAAATCTCATCGACATATATAAAGTGGTAATCAGGATGAGTTGTACCATCATAAGGATTAGTTAGCAGTTTCTCTACCATACCCGAAGGAATCTCATAATAAATATTTTTAGTAGGTTCAGTAGTTTGAGATACAACCTTTTCCACTTCCTTTCGAGCTGAAGATGCCCCGAACAAGCCACTCAAATGGTGACCGTCCATAGTAACGAGCAACAGTAAATTTCAGCACGTACCGAAAATGTTTCCTTACCAATTTCCACTTACCAAAGGCGCTTCACTCCTTACCAATTTCCACTTACCAAAGGTGCTTCACTCCCCGGAAACGGCGCCAGAAAAGAGTCTTGATGACCCACAAGTATAAGGGATCAATCATAGTCCTTTTGATAAGTAAGAGTGTCAAACCCAATGAGGAGTAGAAGGAAATGATAATCAGTTTTCAGCAAGGTATTCTCTGCAAGTGCTGTGAGTAACAGTAGTAGATAGTTTTGCAGCAAGATAATTCGTAACAAGTGACAAGTAACAATAGTAACCAAGGTGCAGCAAGGTATCCCAATCCTTTTGATAGCAAAGTACAGGCCGGAAGCTACTTTTATATGAAGCAAGCGCTCCCGAGGACACATGGGAAATTATGTCTAGTCATGTTCATCATGTTGAGTTGATTCACATTCGTTACTTTGATAATTTCATATGTGGGTGGACCGGTGCTAAGGTGCTGTTCTTACATGAACAAGCAACCCACTTATGAATACCCCCTCCCGCAAGCATCCGCAACTATGAAAGAAGAATTAAGATCAATCTAACCATAGCATGAAACGTGTGGATCCAAATCAGCCCCTTATGAAGCAATGCATAAACTGGGGTTTAAGTTTCTGTCACTCTCGCAACCCATCATCTACTTGTTACTCCACAATGCCTTCCCTTAGGCCCATAACATGGTGAAGTGTCGTGTATTCGATGTTCACATGACACCACTAAGAGAAGCAACAACATACATATCATCAAAATATCGAACGAATACCAACTTCACATGATTACTTATAACAAGACTTCTCCCATGTCCTCAGGAACAATAGTAACTACTCATACCTCATCAACATGTTCAAGATCAGAGGTGTAATAATGGTGATTAAGGATCTGAACATAATATCTCCCACCAAGTAAACCAACAAGCATCAACTACAAGATGTAATCAACACTACTAGTAACCCACATGCACCAATCTAAGGTTTCGAGACAAAGATTGAATAAAAGAGATGAACTAGGGTTTGATATGAGATGGTGGTAATGAAGATGTTGATGAAGATTGGTCCTCCCACGAAGGAGGAAGCGTTGGTGATGACGATGGCTTTGATTTCCCCCTCCCGAAGGGAAGTTTCCCCGGCAGAATATCTCTGCCGGAGAGCAAAAGGGACTCTGCCGTGGTTTTCGCCTCGAGATGGCGGTGCTTCGTCCCGAAAGTATCCTTATGATTTTTTCTAGGGCAAAACACACCATATAGGAGAAGAGGATGGTTGGGATACCTGCTGGCCCTCCCACGAGGCAACAGGGCGCGCCCAGGGGGGTGGGCTTGCCCTGTTGGCTCTTGGCTAGCAGGTGGCCCCCCACTGGTATATTTTTGGCCGAATAATTCTTGTATATTCCATAAAAAATCTCTGTGAAGTTTTAGGTCATTTGGAGTCCAGTGAATTTTCAGCCATTTTCTTGGTTTTCAGGTCCAGAATTCCAGTTTCCAGTAATTTCCCTCTTTGTGATGTACCTCGCATATTCAAAGAGGAAAGGCATAAGAATTATATCATAATGAGGAATAATGGACAAGAATAACATAAATATCAATAAGAATTCATGATGCAAAATGGACGTATCAATGCCTATATATACATGATCATTGCCGTAAATATCGCATAACTATGCGCTTTTCTATCAATTGCCCAACAATAATTTGTCTACCCACCGTATGCCTACTATATGAGAGATGCCACTAGGAAAAACTATGGCCCCCGGGTCTATTCACTTACATATTTACAAACGCTACAATAACCTTGCTGCAATTTATTTACTTTTTATTTACTTTGCAATTTACAACTATCATCTACACACTTTACTTGCTTGTAAGTAACGAGTCCAAGGGGATTGACAACCCTCTTACCCGCGTTGGGTGCAATTGTTTGCTTCTTTGTGTGTAGTCGCTGAAGACGGGGGTTGAGTGTTACTCCTATTGGTTCGATAACCTTGGTTCTCACAGAGGGAAATAGTTATCTATATTGTGCTGCATCACCCGTTCCTCTTCACGGAAAACCCAATGCAGATCACAAGTATCAGCGGTGCGGGAGGACGGAGGACGCCTCGATGGGGTGTGTGCTCGGGTGAAGGGGCGCCCTTGCTGGCGGCGAGGACGTCTTCTGCCGCGCGGCGAGATGGAGCAGTGCGAGCAGTGGATGACGAGGGGCTGTCGACCATGGCTGCGGAGGTGCAGCAGCAGCTAGTGTTGTACGCACCGTGCGGGCCCTGGAGTGGGCATGGTGGAGGCCCCGACGCCTGGACCGGGCGCTGGTCGTAGGGCCTCCGCGGTATGGCGTACCGCCCGGTGGCCGGCGACGTGAAGCTCAACCAGCGGATCAACAAGGAGGCGAGGTCCTGGACCTTGTCACAAGGGAAGCAAGCGAGGGCAAGGCGGCTGAGCTGACGTAGTAGGTGGGCAGCGGCTGTAACACCCCAAAAATTTAACCCTGTTTTTATGAATTAAAATTTTGCCATGAATAATTTTTTTAATTTAGGTTTGGACCTCTGTTAATTTCAGCACTTTCTGTGCCCTCTGTTTTCTAAAATTCTTCCCTCCCAGTAGAAACTTTTGAAAAATATTGTGGGACTTGAGTGTTTCTTAAAGTATTTTATTTTATTTTGTAAATGCTGTGGAAAATATTTTTATAATAAAACTTGCCAAATTTAATCTCTTAATGGCATTTTCATTCATTAAAAGGCCTCTATTGCACTACAACCTTCTCAAATATTCCTTTAAAAATTCCACAAAAAATTGGAGGTGTCCTCTGATGCATATAAACCACTTTTATGCAAAAACCTAACTTGGTCTTTTGAAAAATTTGAGCAAACCATCCCAATTTCATTTCTAGTCCAGTTTGGTGGTTTGAACTACAACCCTAATTTCTCTTGCTCAAATGGCCCTGAAAGTTTTGATCATCAACAAAATTCCCTAAGTGGCCCTAGCATTCTATCGAGTACCTTATGTGCATGGCAGGAATTGGCAAGCTCATAATCTTACATTAGGAACATGGTCATCTAACTAAACCAGCATGTCGCCATACAGGGCGGAGGGGGTTACGTGGTGATGCTGGCGAGGGCGGCAGGGGCTTGCGGATGAGCTCGGGCTGTAGTGCAGCGAGCTGGCGCTCGGGGAGTGGCCGGACGGCACTGACCATGGCAGGTTCTGGCGGCGGCAGCAGCGGCGCCATGTGGACGTGGCGGGGGCTGCAGTGGTCGGTGGGAGCTTGTCAGGGTGAGCTGGCGCGATGCGGTGATGCCGGATGGATTAGGAGCCCCCCCCCCCCCCCCTCGCAAGCTTCGTGCCACCTGGACCACCATTCCTCTATTTCCTTTGAACCCCTGAAGCAACCAGACCACCAGAGGAGCTCGTCTTCCTCGATTCCGGCCTATACGTCCGCCACAACCCTCCGGTTAAATCCGGCGAGACCAAGGTCCCTTTTCGGCCGTTCTCCTCAAAATTGGTTTCCCCGTGGTCCGGCGAACCCGTTCCGCTCTTCAATTTTATATGGAAGAGCCCACCGCCGGAACCCCTATACCTCACTGTAGCCACGTCCGCCAGAGAGCACACCGCCGGCAACATAGGGCTCTCCTCCGGTCATGCTGCTCCCCAGCAGGATCTTTGGGATACCCTGATGGCGTAGGTGGCCTCCGCTTCCCGAGAGCAGCCACCGCTCACCGGCAAGGACCGCTGAAGCCCTGCTGTTTCTGCCGCAGAAGAGGTCGCGGGTGGATAGACCAGTCAAACCTGATGGTGGGCCAGGCGGGACCCATTGTCAGTGCCTCAGAGGTCACCACATGTGGCCTGAGTGAAAGCGTAACCCATGAAGTACGTTTCCTATTTTAGAAGGCATATTTCCCCGCAGAACCGTTTTCTATTAAAGTTTTTATTTAAATCAGAGATTTGACACAACTTTGACTGGCCATAACTTTTAAACCACAACTCCTTTTTGATTTATTCTTTTTCTGTCATTCCTCAAATTTCATCTAGTTTATTCTAGGATTTATTTGAAAAAAATTCAAACAACATTTTTGTACTGTTTTCAAATTGAGTGTTGATTTGAATATTTTCAAAATAGGAAAATGGAGGGAAGATCAAATTTTCAAATTTTGGAGTGCACCCAACATTTCTACATACCCAAGGCAAGCATCTTGAACACTGATATGATACTAGTTGAGTGTTGTTTGCTATGATAAATGAATTCATGACTAGGTTAAGTGCAATAAATTTTTTGCATGTGAGGGACATCCAAGCATAAATTCATTGGTATGAAACATTTCTGTTGAACATGAGATACATGAGAAAGAGTTACTACATCATGCCACACATGCCTATGCTGGTCCGGACAAATTTCCAGAGGAAGGTTTTATCTCGGATAGACGTGACCGTGGAACTGATATCTCGTAGTGACGAGAGTGATCAGTGAAGGCATGTTGGGGGCATGATGGGTGGTGACACCGTTGAATGCTGTGAAGCAAATATGTTGTACTAACCATGCAGGGAAAAACTTAAACCACCTGAGTCGACCGTAGATCGAGTCTTGTTCCGGTAAGCCCCCATACTTGTCTCGTACTACCACTGGTCCCTGCCACAGGTAGGGTATGGTTCAGTAGGTCATTAACCCCTCTCCTTCCGCACACCATACAGAGAGGCCATTGTGGAAGATACCAGAGGCATCTGGGAGGCATGCCACTTGGTCAGGGGGTGTTGGGGATATAACCCCGTGGTATAACCCGCCCTATTGGGCTGGGTCATGGTGATGGCGGCTTGAAGATCATACTCAAAGTTGGCCGTGAGGCGGAAGACAGAACCGACAAGGCAGGTTACCAAGTAAGCCACCTGGAGGACCGGTTCACAAAGACGGCAACTCAAGGCCCAAGAGGTGGCAAGCCACCAGGAGTCTCCTTGCTTGAAAGACAAGGCGAGTTAGAGACATACTGGGTTACGAATCCTAGCGTGACCCGGACTCTTGTAAGCCCAGGGCCTCGACCTGTATATAAAGGCGAGTCCCGGAGGCCAATAGACTTAAGTTACAATCAATCGATAGCTAGGTCAAGCGATTCCGCTCCCTTGTAATCGATACAATCATCAATCTACACACAAAGTAGGACGTAGGCTTTTACCTCCATCGGAGGGGCCGAACCTAGGTAAACTCGTCTCTCGTTCCTGATCAACCCCTTTGAGTCGCCACAAAGGGGCGATGGCCTCACACCTAAGTTCTCCTATGAGGACATCTGCCGTGACAAAACCACGACAGTTGGCGCCCACCGTGGGGCTATCGCACGGTGGAGTTGAGTTCTCGGAGGGAGCTCTTCCAGGGTTCGGGAGCTACGCAGTTGGTCTGATAACCAAGAGCCGTCGTGGACAGCTCTACATCGACAATTCAAGCTGGGGCCCCGAGGACGACTCAATCGAGTCCGGGTACCAGGTCCCCTTCGGCAAGATCCACGTCTTCATCGGAAAAATCGGCGCGTCAGTACCCGAGCCGGACATCTGCATCGACATCGTCGAGCCGGCTCGGCACGCCCGACCCGGCCAGCGTCAAGCCGGCCAACGTCCTGTCTTCGTCGGTTTCACCCAAGGAATCAGCCTCCCGGATGAGCCGGCAGGCAGCGAGGACACTCACGTCAACTCCGATGGCGAGTCATCCATGGGAGACACCGAGTCAATCTGTCCCCTCTATGATGGGAGACTTGGGGGCTTTCCAGAAGAAGAAGCCGTCCAGGAATCATATGACCCGCCCCGAGAGGTCACCATCTACATGGCAGGAACCGCGGCGGCCGGAACCACAAACGGTACGGGCGGGTCAAGCAAGACGCTGGCTCAAGCTATGAGTGATCTGATGGTTGAGATGACCAAGCTCTTAGAGAATCCCGTCACTGTGGAAATCCAGGAGGAGCGTAACGCGGAATTGGTGAAACTTCGCGCGGAGATGGCCAAAGTTCAGCAAGAAATTGATGCCTAAAATGCTCGGATGGCAGAGTTGCAGGCTCATATCCATAATGAGTCGGAGCGCTTGAAAGCCAAGGCTTGGCAGTTAGGGCTTCGATGGGACGCTTCTGAGGAGGTGCACCAGAGGAGACACCAGACCCGGCTGTCGTTAAACCTCTATCCAACCCGGTTGTTCACCAGCTCACGCACGCCGGGGGCATAGCCAAACCAGCCTCGTCATACAGGTCGACAAATAGAGCCGGCTCAGCCTCCGCCGGCTTAGTCGTCACCTCGACGCTTTCAAACGCCGCAGGGTCACTTCTCCAACCCCATCGATAATATGCTGGCGGCAACACGTAATTTGGAAGCACTCCCGATTCATGGAAACACCCTAGTTGAGATCGAGGCTAGGAACGCCATCGAGATGCTGAAAACTGCGGTGGTGCAACAAGCGCAATATTCCTACAGCCGTGATCGGATGCACTCCATGCCATATGCCATCCACACTAAGAACCGCCATGAGGAGTCTCCGGTGGTTTCCAGCAGCGGACGCCGGCCACAACCTCGGGTCTCCCCAACCCGGCCTCCATTATCGAACGCTCAAGCAGTTGTCGATGCGGCCCGAGCCACACGCCAGGCAGAAGCAGAAGCAGTGGCAGCATGGGCGGGTCAGGTTACACCCGCCAACCCCTAGCCAGTGTCCATCGTAGCCGGGTCAAGCAGCAGGACCATCGGGGTTCCTTGTCTGTCGCCGGATCTCCGCAGTGAGCGCATGCCCAAAGACTTCAAGGGGCCTCGCAAGGTGCCCAATTATACAGCAGATCCCGAGCCGGCGGCATGGATCGAGAGCTATGAGTTAGCCATGATATGCTCAATGTCAGCGATGCGGTTGAGGGAGTCCTGGACTAGGGGGTCCTCGGGCCGCCGGAATACCTTCTACTAGGCCGGCTCGATGGGCCGCTTTCTGGCCGTCATGGGAAGGGCCGAATGTATCGAAGACCCACATTCCAGATGGAAGCCTCGAAGGCGCGTCGTGCACTCCAGGTCAAGATGAGGAGATCGTCATTCTCCTTCCCCGGCAGGTGACCTGTCATGTGTAAACCCTAGGAACCCCCCGGTGTCTATATAAACCGGAGGGTTTTAGATTATAGGGCAGAGAAACTCATCTAGGGTTTTAGCTAATCGATCTCAAGGTAGATCAACTCTGTAACCTTCATACCTTCAATATAATCGAGCTAGACGTAGGGTTTTACCTCCATAGGAGGGCCCGAACCTGGGTAAACATCGTCTCCTTCGTCCCCTTGTTACCATCGATCCTAGTCTCACAGCTCGGGACCCCCTACCCGAGATCCGCCGGTTTTGACACCGACATTGGTGCTTTCTTCGATAGTTCCGCTGTGATCATCAAAGGAATCGATGGCCCGCGTTGTCATCAACAAAGAAGTCTGTGGCATGGACTCCTTTGTCCCTGGACAGATCTTCGCTTTCGGCAGCATCGTGCGGCACGCTGACCCGACCGTCCGTCTGGGCCGGGTCGGGATCTTCGCCCCGAGTCAAGGGGTCAGATTCGGGAACCTAGAGTTCTCCGTAGACTCTCGGGGCGGCCTTTCCCTCACCGGGCTCGCAGTCTTACCCGACGCGCCCGAGGACTCCGAGGCCTTAACCTCGGGTTTCACTTCCAATCCCGTCCACGGGGCCCATCCCGATGATGATCTGGACTTTAGTCCGGATCCGGCTATAGCGCCAGATGGCCGGGCATCTACTCCTGCCGAATACACTTCTCGTGCGGACGCGACGGAGGTTAACTCCGAACGCGCCGGGCAGATTGACCCGATCGAGTTCTCGACACTCAACGAAGCTCTAGATCGGATCTTATCGATGAAAATTACTGATGACCCAACCCCGATCCACGCTCAGATTGGCCTTGAGGCGGGTGAAGAAGAATTTTTCGTCCCACCCACCACCCACTTAGTAGCCACTATCAAGGACTTAACCGATATGTTGGACTACGCCTCGGAGGAGGCAGAAGACATAGAGTAAGAGGATCGCGCTCCCACCCCCGTCAACACCAGGCGGTGGACTGCCACCTCCACCTACGACGTCTACATGGTGGATACCCTAGCCAGCAACAGCGAACGCACACCCGCAGATAACGGTGATGAATCGGGTGAAGCACCATCAAGGCGCCGGAAACCGCGCAAACGATCAAAGACCAAAAAGGGAAGGGAAGCCATTGCTGGCACCGGGGAAAACGGTACCCCGGAAGACCTCGGCGATCCCGATATCCCCGAGCAGCCGCTAGAGGACCAGGAAAGGCCGGAGGACCAGCACGACCTCGATGATCCGAACAATTCCGAGGATGATAACTACCTCCCCCCTGCAGAGGAGGAGGATAGTCCAGAAGCCGAGGACTTTTTCGTCCCCGAAGACCCTGAGGATCAGGAACGGTTTAGGCAATAGCTTTTAGCCAATGCCCGGAGCCTAAAGGCAAAAGCGCGGCAGCTCAAGGCCGAACAAGACACCCTCAACGATAGATGGACAAGGGTCCTATCAGCCGAGGAAGAACACGGCACCGGTCTATGGGACCAACCCAAGAGTTACCCCCGCCGGCGGTTGCAGCCACAATTCGACGACGAGCTCCCCAATATGCCGTCCCCCAAGCACACTCCATACGACCAGCCAGACTGCCCTCCCCGAGGATGAGATAGGACGGTTGGCGAGGCTGGTTATAGGCCGGCGATACCCCGCAGAAGGGGAAAAGAGCCAATGGAGCCTGAGGACAGGTATGATCTGTGACGCGACCTGGATGAGAGAACAGGCCGCACGAGATCCATCTACGGATCTAGAGGGTACTCCCCTGGTACAAGAGACGAGTACCGGCCCTGGCTCGACCGAACCAACAGAGTTCGGGACCAAAACCGGGCCAGAACAGACGCCAACTACCGGCGTGATATAGCCCGGGTCAAAGGCACTGCCCACCCACTCTGCTTCACTGACGAGGTGATGCAGCATCAGTTCCCGGATGGGTTTAAACTCGTGAACATCGAGCAATACGACGGAACAACTGAGCCAGCAATGTGGATCGAGGATTTCCTCCTCCACATTCACATGGCACGAGGAGACGACCTCCATGCCATCAAGTACCTACCCCTTAAACTTAAAGGGCCAGCTCAGCACTGGTTAAACAGTCTCCCTGAAAACTCTATTGGGAGCTGGGAGGACCTCGAGGATGCATTCTGATCTAACTTCTAGGGCACCTACGTACGGCCCCCGGACTCCTCCGACCTAAGCAATGTCGTGCAAAAGGCAGGAGAGTCCGCTCGACAATTCTGGAACCGGTTCTTGACCAAGAAAAATCAAATTGTCGATTGCCCAGATGCCGAAGCTATAACCTATTTCAGGCACAATATTCAGGATGAGTGGCTGGCTCGCCAGCTCGGAAAGGATAAACCTAAAGGCAACCGCGACGGACCCACCCCGCTAGACAAGATCATGGAAAGGCCTTGCCAGATCCATGGCACTCCGGACAAGCCCGCCAACCACACCAACCGTAACTGTTGGGTGTTCAAATAGGCTGGCAAAGTCGGCGCCGTGGAGGAGGGCAAAGGCCCACGCAACGAGGACGACGAGGAGCCCCGCGGTCCGAGCAATGGAGGTCTGAAGCAATTCCCTCTAGAAGTAAAAACTGTGAACATGATATACGCCACTCATATACCGAAAAAGGAGAGGAAGCGCGCCCTTCGAGAGGTCTATGCCGTAGAGCCTGTAGCCCCGAAGTTTAACCCATGGTCGTTCTACCCGATCACCTTTGATCGACGAGATCACCCGACCAGTATCCATCATGGAGGTTCGGCGACCCTCGTCTTAGACTCCATTATCGATGAGGAACACCTCACTAAAGTCCTAATGGACGGAGGAAGTAGCCTCAGTCTGATCTACTCAGATACGGTGAAAAAGATGGGTATAGATCCATCAAGGATCAAACCCAGCAACACTACCTTTAAAGGAGTGATCCCAGGCGTCGAGGCCCGGTGCACGGGCTCTGTGAGCCTGGAAGTGGTGTTCGGCTCGCCCAATAACTTCCGCAGCGAGGACTTGATCTTCGACATCGTACCTTTCCGCAGCGGCTACCACGCCCTACTGGGCCGTACAGTGTTCGCTCGCTTTAACGCCGTCCCACACTACGCATACCTCAAGCTCAAGATGCCGGGGCCCAAGGGGGTCATCACCGTCAACGGCAACACAAAGCGTTCCCTCCGAACTGAGGAACATGCATTGGCCCTGGCGGCCGAATTCCACTATGAGGACGGTCGGCAAACACCTAAATCTGCCATAAAGGCTCGTAAGGTCACCAAACGAGTTCGGTTTCAATCCGAACTCCCAGATTCCTCTTCTCCCCAGAAATAGGGACACGCCCGCCATTGCATAGCCCTAACGACCGCCAAATACGTGCCAAGAAGGCACAACTTCGCACTCAAGATTCCATGGGCAGCAATGGGGAACCACCATCAAAGGTTAAGTGTTCGGCTGGACCGAACCATTAGTACACATCCTCGGACAAAACACAGGTACCATCAAGGACCTGCTAAAAGCGTAAAGCTCATCCACACTTCGGCGACTTCTCAAGACCTTCTACCCAAGGTCCGCTCGGCGACATCATCACCCTTAAAGGGATGCAACCCCCACAGAGGAATATGAACGGACAGGCGACAGGACACATCGAGGACGTCATGTCACCAATCGAAGACCCCTGGTACAGCCTCCCCTCTGTAAATTTTATATTTCATCTTCAAAAACCTGTAAACAGTTGCTTCGGCAATCCAAGTTATAAGAATTATTGAGCAAATACAAGACCATCATATATGGCCACTTCGTTGTCTCTTATACATCCTCTGTTCTTCCCTTGGTAACGCTTCTTGCGAAAACTGTTCGGTATATATTATGATGCAACTGGCTAATAGACCGGGGGCTTGAATTTAAAAAAACCCGCCTTGAACATCACCTCGGCACAACTGGTCATGTGTTTGGCATCTTGGATTTTGCTTTATATGCATCGGATCCGAACTATGTCTTGGGCCAATAGTTGGGTTGCCCGGCTCCTGTGATTGCCCCCTTACGTTCCGCTCGTTCGGCTAAAGGGGCAAAGGGAGAATGATACGTCTCCAACGTATCTATAATTTATGAAGTATTCATGCCATGTTTACAATAATTTTATATGATTTTGGTATGATTTGATTAGAACTAACCCGGACTGACGCTGTTTTCAGCAGAGCTACCGTGGTGTTGTTTTTGTGCAGAAATAAAAGTTCTCGGAATGGGCTGAAAATTTACGGAGAATATTTTTGGAAAATATAAAAAATACCGGAGCAAAAAGATACCGGAGAGGAGTCCCGAGGAGGCCACAAGCCTAGGGGGCGCCCCCCCTAGGGCGCGCCTCCCTGGCTTGTGGGCCCCTCGAGCACTCCCCTGACATGATTCCAACGCCAAGTACTCCTATAAATCGAGAAAGCCCCAGAAAGAAACCTAGATCGGGAGTTCCGTCGCCGCAAGCCTCTGTAGCCATGAAAAACCAATCGGGAGCCCGTTCCGGCACCCTGCCGGCGGGGAAACCATCACCGGAGGCCATCTACATCATCCCGGTGGTCTCCATGTCGAGGAGGGAGTAGTTCACCCTTGGGGCTGAGGGTATGTACCAGTAGGTATGTGTTTGATCTCTCTCTCTCTCTCTCATGTTCTTGAGATGACACGATCTTGATGTACCGCCAGCTTTATTGATATAGATGAATCATATGGAGTTTTTGCCCTCTCTATCATCTTGTTATGAATTGAGTTTTCCCTTTGAAGTCTACTTATTGGATTGAGTCTTTAAGGATTTGAGAACACTTGATGTATGTCTTGCGATGGGATATCCGTGGTGACAATGGGATGTTCTATTGATCCACTTGATGTATGTTTTGGTGATCAACTTGCCGGTTCCGTGACCTTGGGAATCTATGCATAGGGGTTGGCACATGTTTTTGTCTTGACTCTCCGGTAGAAACTTTGGGGCACTCTTTGAAGTTCTTTGTGTTGGATTGAACATGATGAATCTGAAATTATGTGATGCATATCGTATAATCAAGCCCATGGGTACTCGTGGTGACACTGGAGTATCTAGGTGACATTAGGGTTTGGGTTGATGTGTATCTTAAGGTGTTATTTTAGTATGAACTCTAGGGCTGTTCGTGACACTTATAGGGATAGCTCATATGATTGATCGGAAAAGATAACTTTGAGGTGGTTTCGTACCCTACAATAATTTCTTCATTTGTTCTCCGCTATTTGTGACTTTGGAGTGAACTATTTGTCGCACGTGAGGGATTTACATATGATTCAACTATGTTAGTATTGTTGAGGGAACTTGCACTAGTGAAAGTATGAACCCTAGGCCTTGTTTCCAAGCATTGCAATACCGTTTGTGCTCACTTTTATCATTATTTACCTTGCTGTTTTTATATTTTCAGATTACAAAAACCTATATCTACCATCCATATTACACTTGTATCACCATCTCTTCGCCGAACTAGTGCACCTATACAATTTACCATTGTATTGGGTGTGTTGGGGACACAAGAGACTCTTTGTTATTTGGTTGCAGGGTTGCTTGAGAGAGACCATCTTCATCCTACACCTCCCATGGATTGATAAACCTTAGGTCATCCACTTGAGGGAAATTTTCTACTGTCCTACAAAACTCCGCGCTTGGATGCCCAACACGAGTCTACAAGAAGAAGGTTGCGTAGTAGACATCAAGCTCTTTTCTGGCGCCGTTGCCGGGGAGGTGAGTGCTTGAAGGTATATCTTTAGATCTTGCAATTGAATCTTTTAGTTTCTTGTTTTATCACTAGTTTAGTCTATAAAAGAAAACTACAAAAAATGGAATTGAGGTTGCCTCATATGCTTCATCTATTTAATGTCTTTCGTGAAAATGATGGAAAGGAAAATTGTGCTCAAGTGTTAGAAGAAGAAGTTATTAAAATGTTTGGCACTAAATCTTTGAGTGATGAGCATGATTGCAATGTTGTTAGTATGAATTCTTTGAATATCCATAGTACTAATGATGATTGCACTAGTCATGATAAAAAGATTTCTTATAAGCATGTCAATTTTTGTGGAGTGCATAGAGTTTGTGAAGACATGCCTAAAAGGGAAGATAGATTTTGTAAGAGGCATAAGTATTTAGAAACTAAATGGTTGCAAGAGAGGCTATATGTTTGTGCTGGAAGACTTAATATTTCTCGCCGTCCTTGTGAACTTTGCAATGAAAGTGGTCATTTTAATTTCCAATGTGAATTATTTCATGATCGAATTGTGTCCAAAAATTGTTATAACTTCATTACCCTTGAGCATCATAATGAACTTACTCTATTTATGGGGTATGAAGAAATGAAGCATACAACTAAGGATGTTCCAGCTTGGGTTCTCACGAAAATGATTGATTTTGATCTAAATGAAATCTATATGTATTGCGTGGTAAATTGCATTGAGAATCCTTATATTGCCAATTACTTAAATACAATAAAACAAATAGAAGATGAAGAGAATACTAATGAAGGGGAAGAGGTTTCCCAATATCCTCCTATTTTTTCTTATGATGAATCAGGTAACGAGGAGGAGCTTTTTATTCAACCAACCTCTTCAAAAAAAAGCTTGGAGGAATTAAATAAACCCACACCTAATGTGGTGAAGAAGAAGAAAAGAAGGAAAAGTAAAGGTAAAGAGGTATCTTTCCCAAATAATTTTGCTCCCATTATTGATAGGCCTCATGAGAATGAATCAAAAATAGTTGTGGAAGATGATACACTTGAGGATGATTTCGTTATGCCTATTGCTTGTTGTGATAATTATGATTGGGAAGATAATGATACTTCTTATAATCTTGAAAATATTTATGGCACCAACTTGGAAGATGATGATAATAATTGCTATACTATTGGTGCTATTCATACTATTAATGATGAGAGTGATTATGTTTATGATATACAAATTAAGCCACAAGCTTGGGGATGCTATGTTTGATGAAAATGACATGTTTGAGAATTTATTTGCTGCAATTAATGTTTGTCCCAAGCTTGGGGATGCTATGCTTAATGAAGATGATCTTTTTATTCCCCCTACTTTGAATGATCAAATTTGTTATAAAGATTGCATGCCTCCCACTTATGATGATTATTGTGATGATACTTATGAGATGAAAAAGAGTGATGATTACTATTATGATACTTGTCATAATTATGAATATCCTTTTACTGAATATTACTCTTTTAATGTGGAACCAATTTGTAGTATTCAATTCTTTTATGATACTCCCACTATAAGTCATGAGAATAAATTTTCTTGTGTGGAGAGTAGTAAAATTTCTATGCTTGTAGGTCATGAAAAGAATGCTTTATGTGCTGGTTATATTATGAAATTCCTTCATGATGCTACTGAAAATTATTATGAGGGGGGAACATATGCTTGTAGGAATTGCAATAATATCAAGTTTCCTCTCTATGTGTTCAAAGTTTTGAATTTATGCTTGTTTTGCCTTCCTATGCTAGTTGATTCTTGCTCCCATAAATTGTTTGCTCATAAAATCCCTATGCATAGGAATTGGGTTAGACTTAAATATGCTTGTCATGAGATTCATGATGCTCTCTTACATGTTTCAAATACTATTCCTATGTGAGCATCATTGAAATCATCATGCCTAGCTAAAAGGCATTAAAGTAAAGCGCTTGTTGGGAGACAACCCAATACTTATACCTACTGTTTTTGTGTGATCACATGATTAAGCTACTGTAGTAATCATGTTTTGTGTCTTTTATTTCAATAAAGTGCCAAGTAAAGCCTTTGGGATGACTCACAAGATGAGTAGAATTGATGCTGAACCAAAACAGAAACTTTTGACTCCAGTACAGGAATTTTCATTTTTTACTGGAGCATGATAATGATCTGAAATTTTTAAACAGTCTTTATATACAAATTATCCAGGTTTTACTAATGTTTCAGAATTTTTAGAGACAGGGAAGTATGGTTACACTACAGATCTTTACAGACTGTTCTGTTCTTGACAGATTCTGTTTTGCATGCATAGTTTGCTTGTTTTAGTGTTTCCATAGCTTATATTTAGTGGTATAAATTATGGGAATGGTAGAATACAGTAGGTATCATGTGGGAACAATTATGAATCTTGTCTTGACAGTACCTAAGTGAATGATCTTTGTTTATTATACTAACCCATCACACGAAGTTCCGTTAAGTTTTGTGTGATTGAAGTTTTCAAGTTTTGGGTGAGACACCGATATGAGGAGAATAAGGAGTGACAAGAACCTAAGCTTGGGGATGCCCAAGGCACCCCCAAGGTAATATCCAAGGAAGACTCAAGCGCCTATGCTTGGGGATGCCCCGGAAGGCATCCCCTCTTTCGTCTTCAACACTATCGGTATATCTTACTTAGAGCTATATTTTTATTCATCACATAATATGTGCTTTGCTTGGATCGTCATTATAATTTGATATTTTCTGTTAGGTGTTATTTATAATCTTGTTTTTCAGTAAAAAGTTCCAAGAATTGCCTTTAGGATGCTTGAATTGCATGTTTGATGTGTGCTGTGTAAAAACAGAAACTTCTGCTGTAGTGTTTGAATTTTCATATTTTACTGGAACGTGGAAAGTTTCTGAAATTATTACACAGTATTATCATATAAATTTTATAGCATGTCCTAAATTTTCATAATTTTTTGGCTTACAGAAGTACACTGTTTTCATAGATTGCTACAGACTGTTCTGTTTGGACAGATTGCTGTCATAGTTTTGTTATCTACTTATCCTATAGTTTCCATAGCCTATATTGGTAGATATAAATAGTGGAAAGGATAGTATACAGTACCTAATGTTTGAAAATTATTATGCAACTTGTGTTGGCAGTACATGAAGAGTTGATTTATTATTATGTGCACTAACCTATCTCACGAGTTCTTTTGAAGTTTTGTGTGGAAGATGTTTTTGAGAATAGGTGAAACCATGATATGAGAGGATTGAACGAGATACAAAACCTCAAGCTTGGGGATGCCCAAGGCACCCCAAGTAAATATTTCAAGAAGTCTCAAGCATCTAAGCTTGGGGATGCTACGCATCCCACCTCTCTTCAATAACAATTATCGGTTAGCCTATGTTGAGCCTAAATTTTTATTCGTTCACATGATGCGTGCTATTCTTGAAGTGCTATTTTTATTTTGCTTGCTGTTTAATAAAATGCTTAAGAGCTGAAATTCTTGGTTGAGAGAGTCCTCACATAGCTACTTAATTGTTGGCTACTCATTGATCTTCACTTATATCTTTTGAGAGTAGCTTGTCATTTCCTCTCATGCTTCACTTATACCTTTTTGAGGGATGA